>CM002497.2:2694642-4025714 GCA_000573905.2 Oryza punctata | reverse complement strand
ATCACACTATATACATTTAGTATCTTGATGGGTTGTGAGCTCGAGATCTCTGGCCATGTTTATGGGTGGTAATTATCCAACTAAAATATGGCTTAATGGTGGGCTATGGGTGCAAGATTTTGCTAATCGCACCCATGGCAATTAAGGACCGGTTCGCGGGAAACCCTTGGCAAGCAAGCTTGGGCAATTGCTGGACTTGTAGTATAGCTTCCCCTTTCTGACGTTCCTAGGAAAGGGTGGGCATGATGGAGTTTGGATGGGTCCTGCGACGGCCTATGCAGCTTCCGGATTCATCTAGGCACGAGGGGGTTGCCCACTGCCGGTTTTAGGGGTGGGGGTGAAACCCGATGTGTGGTGCGCTTGGTTATGGGGACTTATGCGAAGGGTCTTGTCGCAATCACTCACCATTGTAACGTGTCCGGCCAGGCACGGTAACATGACAGTGGATTGTGTCTTGTGGGTACAGATGTACACCTCTGGCCAGAGTTAAACTATTCGAATAGCCGTGCCCACGGTTATGGGTGATCGACCAAATTCACCATGACTAGTCTCACTCAATTAATTAACTTGACTTAATGAACTGCTGTAGTTCAGGTGGTATGGTTGGGTTTGTGCAACGTGGTGTAACGTTGTTCAGTGGATATTTAATCTGGCCTCGGTAATCAACTATTTTAATGTTTTCAACTATAAATGTTTACAACCACCTTTATTCAAATAGCCACAAACCCTCCTTGTCTCCCCTTGCACGAATGCACCGTTGGTGTGGCTTACTGAGTACGGTGGTTGTACTCAGCCTAGGTATTATTCCCCCTTTTCAGAAGTGTAGTGCTTCTGAGCTGAAGATGAAGTTAGAGGACCAAGGCTTATACCCCAGTTGAGTTTTGCTTGTGGAGTGGAGCTGAAGACCCACTAGGATCGCCTTTTCCGCTGCTATTGCTTTCATTTCGATGTGAGGACTAAGTGACTCTTCTGCAAGTATTTACGCTTTATTTACGTTTGGATCTATATATTAATGTCATTTTGTGTACCCAGGCTGATTCCTGGATAGGGATTTAATACACAAAATGGTCTAAAAATTTGGTTAAATTTCTAGGCGTGACACAAGCCCATCCAATGCAACCAAATTTTGATCTCTAGTAATTGTTACCATTACACGGAACAAAATGGGTCCTGTGAAGCTATGGGAGGCTATGATCTGGGTTGCACTAGAGAAAGTAGGGGGAAGAAGATGGACAATAGCTCATGGATTCGCAGTGAGGTTTAGTTGTCGGGAGTAGGCATGGCAACGGGGCCATCCCCGGCGGATAGTGGTACCTCATCCCTTCCCCCACCCCTGGACACCTAAAAAGACCCGCTCCCCATCCGTGGCCCCAAACTCGGGGTTGAATCGCCGCCATCACTACACCAAACCAGGTCATCACTGACGGGCCCAAACCATCATCTCTAACGGATTCAGCCCTTGTTAGAGATAAGTGGTCACTGATGACAAAATCTCATGTGTGATAGGTGAACACCCGTTACAGACAACTTATCTCTGATGCATGTGTAAGTCATCTATGATGGGTCATAACTTATCACCCATCACAGATGAGTCATCGGTGACGTGTCGTAACATCCCGTCCGTCAGAAAGCAAGAATTACGATTTTTGAATTTTAAACGCAACAAAAAAAATTTTGCTAGCCATTCTATACATGATAGCATATTACATGCATGTGTACTATGAGTTTCAAACTCAAGAACACCACCTCCACAAAGAGCACCCTTATGCTGATGCGAAACACGACGACCTGGGAGATTTTCCTAACTCCAGTGCAGGTCCAAGGCTTGCCTCGAGTGTCAAGAGCGTGCTAGCTGGTTTGATCCTGCAACCTACAAGGAAACAACAAATATAGTTAAATGACCGATAGTCGATCGGCTGGTTAAGCCAATGTCGTATCATCAGGACCTAGCCGATGCAGTTAGACCAAATCGGCTCTGTCTTTATGATAAATTGAATAAAGCAAAACCCTAAATATTTCTTATCAGTTGTAATACTGTCTTATTTGTTTTATGTCAATCTTGTTTTAAACAGTATTATGAAAATAGCCAATAGTTCAATACTTAGAGTATAATAGATAATGTACTGACTACTACTCCAGTACGACTTTATGTAGATAAATCAATCTAAATAAATATACCAAACAATGATCAATCTCAAATATGATAATCTGATTGAGAAACTAAAACTTGATATATTTATGTAGAGTAATCTATCCGTATAAGTGGTGAATATGCATAAAACATATATTATTGCATATTAGGTACGATCAGCTGAAACTTCGATACTATCCTTAATTATAATTAATTCCATGATAGCTTTTAGGATTCTAGACAAGACTAGGGTCGATGCAACTCAGAATATGTAAAGAAACCTAAAGTCTAAACAATCAAGTAACTAATCACTTTTCGGGATGGTAGATACCATAGCTAATCTAGTTCAGCAAGACAATTTGGTCAATACCAGCATAAACCCTAAACGAATCTCAGCCGATATGACTAAATCGAGACGCCAAGCAAGATATATGATAAAAAATAGTTACATGAATGATATTAATATATCTAAATGATAGTTGGTGACCTTATATCTTGTTGCTTAGATACCTTGTTTGTCACTTTTTGGTTCATATATATTTTGTTTGTTTGAGCTACAAGTTCATAGCTAGTGTTTTATTCCGTTATCCGCCAAACATTTCTGTTGAGACCGGAACTTCCAATCCCATACCGAAAGTTCCGATTTGAACCGAAAGTTCTCATCTTTCTAATATGCTATGAAGTTGTGATAATTATTAGGAACGCCTATTCACCCCCCCCCCCCCTTGACGACATCTAGGTCCTTTCAAATATGATAGTTCAAATTTTGAATTTTCACTCATCACTGACAGGTCTCATCTATGATGGTTCATATCATCAGTGGCGAGCCATAGTTGTGACCCGTCACAGATGATCTGTGATGGGTTACAATTACGACCCGTCATGGATGACCTCACATCTTTGACGGGTCCTCCCTAGTAGTCATATCTTAAACAAGATATTTTTCGACCTGTCAAAGATGACTCATCTCTGACGAGTCGCGTTGATCCGTCACTGATGCCCAAATCGGTAGTAGTGCATCCTCGTCTCCAACTAGGTTCAGGGGCCCCGTGGGGACACTCACCCACACCATTTGTGGCTAGCAGGCATGCGAGGAGCTAGATCCCCCGTTTATAGCTAGCAGGCATGCAACCTAATGAAGAATCCAACAAAGCCATTCTATTAAGTAACAAGCAGTTAAGGACTCAAGGTTATGCGGCCATGCCTACTAGCAAAATGATTTTCGTAGATGAGGGCCTTTTATTTTCGCAGGTGGACATTTCATATGGGACAAAAATACCACCTACGGAAACTTTGACGGGGCTTGATTTTACCGTCCACCTGTGAAAATCCATCCTTGCAGGCGGACCACTTAACGCTCCGCCTGTGAAGATGCATCTTCGCAAGTGGCACCTTAAGATGTCCGCCTGCAAAGATGGAGGAATTTTCGCAGGCGGATAGCTTAAGTGCTCCGCCTGCAAAAATATTTTTTCCCAAGAGGCACCTTAAGAGGTCCGCCTAGGAAAATATCCCTATGTGTTCTCTCCTAGCACCTGTTCATTCATCCGAATGTTCTCTCTCCAAAAATAACTAAAAATATACAGGGAAGGTTTTGAACTCCAAATCTTCGGTGGATTTTTCTATAGTGGTTACATCCATGCATTTCCACTGTTGTTGTGTGTTTTTTTATTTTTTAAGGTCTTTATTCTTATAGATCTATGCACGCAAAATAATGAAAAACAACATGGATGTGTTTTTTTGCTTTTCTATGATATGATTGTGATGCATCTATGTGTATACCTTAATGCCATGTTGTCCTCTCATCCTTTAGTGGTTAAATATGATAATTAGTGCTACTCAAAAAGAAGTATTTTGCTCTCATCCATCCCTAGATCTACATATGAGAGAGAAAAGCACATGTTTTTTACGATAATAATTATGTATTTTTTACGATAAATTTATGATCACCATCCCCTAGTTACTTATATTTATATTTCACATAATGAGCAGAGTTAAGTTTTTTATAAATATGTATTATTACGAAAAATTGTTTTTTAATATAATTTTGAATGAAATTTTTTCAGAGATACGGACAGGGATTAGATGTATCATATGCCGAGGTATTTGCCATCATGTACAGATGAAGTATCTAAATTTATTGGTATTGCCAAGGCGCATGCTTACAACAACAATACAACTGAGATATATTATCCATGTGCTAACTGTAAGAACGAAAGAGTATGGGCAGATGTGATGAAAATAATAGGGCACTTAGTGATGCACGGATTTATTAATGGCTTCATGGTATGGACCCATTATGGCGAGCAAGCAGTGGAGCCTGATGACAAAGAAGATCGGCCAGATGTTGATCACATGGAGACTGCTAATGGTGATAGTTGTGGTGATAATGTTATTGATTTAGACGAAATGCTACGCCATGCAGAACCTGAGGTGCTAATAGGGTCGGCTAGGGGTTTAGATAATTTTCAAGCTTTACAGAAGGCAACGAAGGATCTTTTGTACGACGAGCCAAAGGGTTATGATAGTACATTACGGTAAGTGCTTAAACTTATGAGGTTGAAGGCCAGATTTGGTTGGTCCAACAGTAGTTTCAATAGCTTACTACAAGTTTTGAAAACCATGCTACCGAAGCGTAACTCATTACCATCCAACACATATCAAGTGAAGAAACTAATATGTCCCATATCTCTTGGTGTGAAAAAGATTCATGCGTGCGTGAACCACTGCATCCTGTATAGGAAAGAGTATGCTTCTTTGGATAAATGCCCAACATGCGGTGCTAGCCGGTATAAGTCAATTAACAACATTTCCCTAGATGTTGATCTTGTCGACAAAGAAGAGGGTGACATATTCGAGGAAAATAAGAGAAAAATCACTCAGCTGGTGATGTGGTACCTTCCTGTGAAAGATCGCATCAAGCATTTGTACTCAAACCCCCGAGATGTGGAACTAATGCACTGGCATCAAGAAGGGTATAAGAAAGATGGGATTCTTTGACACCCAACAGATGCTTGTCAGTGGAAAAACTTTGATGCATTGTATCCAAATTTTGCTAAAGACCCACGAAATATTAGGTTTGCACTAAGTACTGATGGAGTTAATCCTTTTGGAGACGTGAGCAGCTCACATAGCACTTGGCTAGTGCTTCTGACCATGTACAATCTTCCTACCTAGCTTTGTAAGAAGCGAAAATATGTTCTACTCTGTCTGTTGATACAAGGCCCCCGATAGCCTGGTATTGATATTGATGTATTTCTTGAGTCGTTGATGGAAGATATGAAAACTTTATGGAAAGCTCAAATGAAAGTGCGGGACAAATTCTTAAGATAGTACTTCACATTGAATGCCATCATTTTCGTAAAGATTAACGATTACCCTGCCATGTTTTCAATCTCAGGTCAGATAAAAGGAAAAACAGGATGTGTAATATGCTTGAATGGAACATCATGTAGGTATCTCCCAGGTTCCAACAAGCTTGTTTACATGCGGCACATGTAGAATAATGTGATGATTAAGGTGATGAACAATTGTTAAAGGTGAGTGTTTTGGAAAATACGGTGAGTAGTGTTTTGGGTCGGTGAATAGTGCAGGGCGGCACTGGGCCGATCAGATCGGGCAGGAGGCGTTGGTCAGACCGGTGGTATGTGGCCTGTTAGACCGTGTAGCCCGACAGTCTGACAGGGTGATTCCAGGAGGGAGTCGGTTTTGGGTTGTTTTCGTGGAATTACTAGATTGCTTCATGTTTATGACTCCTAGATGGTTTCTATTCGTGTGTTGTACTATTATGTGCTGATGTGAGTCAAATTGGTGTGAACTTGTACTCGGATATGGAGTTTCTTTTGTTGTTCGTGTGCAGGTGTTGCTTGAGGCCATGGGAGTATAGCCGGTGATGGATTGTGACTAGGCTTGGGAGAAGTTGAGGTCCAGATGGTCAAGGAAATCACACGGGATGCTTAGGCTAGAGAACAATGCACGTGCAGATGAAGGTTTCCATATGGCATACACGTGTTGTTGTGTGCGTATGGAAAGGGGAGTCAAATTTGGATCGGAGTCCAAGTTTGGGAAGTGTGGAGTTTGGAGTTGTATGGGGATGTTGTTTCCCTGATTTGATAGGTTTTATATGTGATTAGGACTCCTAGATCAAGTTAGATTCATGGCTAGGTGGCAAACATGTTATGGGTATAAATAGAGAGAGAGGGTGTGGCCTCCCGGTTTCAATTGTTAGAGAGTTGAGTTGAGAGATAAGTTAGGGTTTCGAATTTACTTCGAGATTTTGGGGAGTGTTGTTGGTGCACTTTGTAAACACATAATGATGCAATAATGTTGATCTACATTCAAGAGTTTCATCGATACAAGTTTTGCTGGATCCCGACGGTTTGATCGGTGACACAGGGCGGTCTAACCGGCGGAGTGGCGGTGGTCTAACCAGCAGTGTGGAACCGGTCAGACCGGTGGCGGCGAACAGCGGCAAGTGAGGAGGTGGCAGTCCAACCGGCTGATCTACACCGGTCAGACCGGTGGCAAGGGTGCGGGCAGATCGGTGCATGTACAGCGATCAGACCAGAGTACGCCGACGACTTCGTCAAGTTTGAGGGTAACTTTTATTTCCACTAAAAGTTTTTGGTTGTTGGTGTTACAACCATTCACTCCCCCCCTCTGATTGGCTTGGTTCTTGTGATTCGATCCTACAACACCGACGTTTCTTCCGTATAAATCATAAATACTGCAAGATGATGTCAGAATTCGATGGTACCAAAGAGAATGATCCTCCACCAAAAACCAAAAGTTTGGAGGAAATATTTAAGGAGACAGAGAAAATACAAAATACTGTGCTTGTTCGGAAAAGGGCCTAAGAAATCTTCAAATTTAATGAAGCGTAAGAAACCAGATGATGAGCTCCCTCCCCCATTCAAGAAGCAATCGATATTCTTTAAGTACCTGCCATACTAGAAAGATCTGGAAATTCTCTATGCCATAGATGTCATGCACCTAGAAAAGAATGTCTTCAACAACACCATCAGAACATTATTGGCCATACCAAGCAAGACAAAGGATGGTCTACAGTCACATACCAACCTAGTAGAAATGGGAATTAAGGAAGAGCTACACCTGAAAGAAGGTGAGAATAATGGAAAAGTATATCTCCTCCAGCCTATTTCACACTGACACCTAAGGACAAGAAGGCATTTTGTAAGTCCCTTCGCGATGTTAAAGTGTCCATAGGTTTCTCATCAAACATCAGGTGACTAGTATCCATGAAAGATTTGTATATATTCGGTTATAATTTACATAACTGTCATGTCATGCTTACCGTGTTTCTCTCCATTGCTATAAGGGCCATTAAACCAGAACATGTAAAGGTTGCTATCACAAAGATGTGCTACTTTTTCAATGCATTATCACAAAAGGTCATCAATCCTGAAAAGTTAGTACTCCTTCGTTCTTTCTCACATGAGAACCAATGCCAAATTGAGATGTGCTTCCCTCCATCATATTTGTGCCGTAGATAATTTGCATCAAATGTGGTCGTACGAGAGTTACAAGGCCATTCTGAAGAGCTAAGTACGGAACTGTGCCCACCCAGAAGGATCGATGATCGAGGGATACACTGCAGAAGAGGTCGTCGAGTGTTGCATCGATTACCTAAAAGATGGAAAGACAATTGGAGTACTAGTACCTCGACATGAGGGCAGATTGACTGATATGGGGACAAAGGGAAAGAAGAGGTTCGTCAACCTTGAGTACAAATCAGTTCGAGAAGCTCACTACAACGTTCTTCAATGGCTTGCTATTGTTGAGCCATACATCGAGTAACACCTCAAAATTATAAGGGCTACCAATAAGGACGCACAAATGAGTGGATCATGAAAGAACACAAGCGTCGCTTCACAGATTGGTTGAGAGAACTTAACTTACCGGATGGAGAAACCACTGATGAAATTACCATGAAGCGTTGTCATGTGGTACATCAAGTACAGTCAATTCTTGGCAAGGATATGACATTAATGGATACACGTTTTGCACGAAAGTCCAAGTGGAGGCAATGGATGCTTCGGGACAAAAAAATACATACTATGGGTTTGTCGAAGAAATATGGGAAATCGAGTATGGCCTCAGAATTCAAACCCCCCTATTTAAGTGCCAGTGGGTCAAACACCCAAATGGTGTATTTGTTGACAAGTACGGGCTTACTGTTGTTGACCTCGACAATGTAGGTCACAAGGATGACTCCTGGGTACTCGTCGATCGCGTGGCGCAGGTGTTCTATGTGAAAGACCCTGAGAAGTTGAAAAAAGAAATAGTTCTACCTGGAAAACAAAAGATCCTGGGAGTTGATGGGGTCGAAGATATCGAAGATTACAACCAATATGATAGCATGCCCCTTTATACTAACTTTCTACAAATTATTAAGCTTGTAGAATCACCTACTGAGAATACCGTAAAGCCGTACATGCGAGAAGATGGAGCGGGGATTGCAATGATCACTGTAAGTAATGGCTATATGTACTAATTTTGCAATTTATTTGAACAAGTTATTGACTATCTGTTCTCTTGTTGTATTTTATTTGAACACATTATGGATTTACCATTTTTGTAGGATTTTCCCCATAATTTTGGTAATGTTTTAAAAATTCTCATGGATTTTCTAGGAATACTAAAGATATAATCCACTCTTACTGTATCTTAGTTAACAAAAATATATCGTATTTTTCGTTTTTTCCAAAATTCAAGGATTTTACAACACTTTGATATTTTTTCACAATCTAATTATGTTCCATAATTTTTTATATTATGTTCAACTTGGGCCCACCTCAATCTTCGCAGGCAGCTGATATATAGGTGTCCATTTTCGCAGGCGGCCCACCAGCCTGCAAAGATAGGTGCGAAATATTTTCCCAGGCAGATTGGCCACCTCCAAAAATTGATGTAAGCCATTTTTGCAGGTGGACGGTCCGCTTGCGAAAATGTGCGCCTTATATAAGGGTGACTACCTCTACATGAAATTTTCTAAGTCTAGGTGGGAACCATAGAAAATTTTGCACTGTCAGGCTGCCACAATTTTTGGTGACGCCACCGCCGCCTCCGCTGCCCTCCTCGGACCAACTCCGGCCATTAACCTCCGCCGGCACCGCCTCCCCGGATCCCGCGCCACCTCCTCCGAGCCCGCCGCCAGATCCCGCGCCGCCTCCTCTGAGGCTGCCGCCAGATCCCGTGCTACCGCCTCCTCTGAGACTGCGCGGGATCCCATGTTGTCGCCTCTATCTTCTCCAGCGAGCCAGCTTATCGTCTTGCCCACGCACCGCCTCCTCCTCTCTCCCATGCTGTGGCCTCTTCTCCCCCACGCATCGCCGCCTCCTCTCCCCACGCGCCGCCACATCTTCTCCCCTGCTCTCCGTCACCTCTCCCTCGAGGCGCCAGCGGCCTCATCATCTTCTCCACACCACCTTCTCTTCCCCGCCGCCGGTGCTGCCTCTCCTTCGACCCGCGGCGCATCCCCATGCCGGTGCTGCTTCTCCTGACCGATCATCGTCGTTGTCCTCGGCTGAACGTTCGTCCTCGTCCTCGGCCGAACGATCAACCTCGTCATCGGCTGAACGTCTTCCGGCTGAATGACTTCCTCGGTCGAACGTTTTCCGGCCGAACTGCATGTGGGTGATTTGAATGCATGCATATTTATATGGGGGTGACTTGTGGGTGATGGGTGGTATATGTGAATGATGGGTGGTATGTGGGTGACATGTGGATGCTATGTAGGATATATGGAGGTTTGTTGTGGGTGATTATTTGGGTGATTTGTGATGCGGATGATTATTTGGGCGATTATTTGGGTGATTTGTAATGTGGGTGATTATTTGGGTGATTTGTGATGTGGATGATGTATGCATATGTTCGATGAATTATTTGGGTGATTATTTGGGATATATTTTTGATGAAATATGTATTTTGATGATTTTAGGGATATATTTTGGATGAAATGGGAATTTGATATGGGATATATCATAAAAAGTTCATATGTACTTGATTTATATTTGGGATATATGTCAAAAATGTTATGGGGATATGTTTGATGAAATATGTATTTCAATGATTTTTAGGGATATATTTTGGACGAAATGTGAATTTTGATATGGGATTTGTCGGATATAATTCATATGTACGTCATATGTATTTGGGATATATGTTAAGTTAATTTTTAAATTTTCCACACAACTTGATATGTGTATTTGTGATTTTACTTATGAATGTTTGTGCCATTAATGTCCAATTTAACATTGTTCTGTTTACTTTGTGACGGTAGTACTTAACGATGGTCGATAACATTAAAGCGAGTAAAGATATCTCCGGAGACACAATCGATGAGCAAGCACCACAGCCGGTCGTGGAGCCCTCATAGGCAGTCGTGGAGGCCTCTCAGCCCACCGTGGAGGCCCAAACAAACATGGAGGGGTCACAAGGTTCGGAGAATGATGAACCTGAGGACGACGACGACGTGTACTCATCGCCAAGTGACCCATGAGGTCGATGGTGAGGAAGGGGACGAAGACTATGTCCCTTGGGAGAAAGCGGTATGGTTTGCAAATTGACGTTTTCGTGCCAAATATGTACGGGGTAGTTAGTGTTTCCTACTAACTCGATGTTGCCAATTATTTCTTAGGAAACGGCCCCACAAAGATCTAGACGTGAGGGGAAATAAGTCATCCAACTCGAATATGCCCAAGCTACGACCTCCGACTCCAAGAAAAAGGAAAATTCCTCAGAGCCTAAAAAGAGAAGGGGAGAGAGGAGTGTCAACAAGATAATTGAGGGGTTACATGTTGTCACCCATATAAGCCCAAAAGGAGAGCCGCTGGCCCCTAAATCTGCGCGAGCAAAATTCAGCTTCTAGTGTGGTGCACTCTTGAGAGACAATATCCCCATCACAATCAAGGACTGGGACAACGTACCAGAAGGAGATAAAAAGCACCTATGGCTAGAGTTAAAGAGAATGATACAATTCCCAGAGGGATCCAAAGCAGCGGCCCGGAATTGCACGTTGCAGACAATGGACAAGTCATGGCGTGGATGGAAAAACACGTTTAGCAAGAAACTTGTGCAAACATGTCAGACACCTTTTAAGAAGTATGGGAAAATCACGCAGCCCCAGTGAGACGAACTTGTTAAGTTCAAGACCTCTCCCGAAAAAATGGCGAAGAGCAAGAAGATGTATCAGTTGGCCAAGAGAAACAAATGGCACCATCGCTTGGGCTCCGGTGGATACTCACCTAAGATCGAGCAGTGGACAAAAATGGGAGGAACATTTAAAGCACTGCGTAAAAGCTAGAACCCCCAAGATCATGGATAAGGGCAAAGTTGTATTTGAAGACCCTGAGCTCCAAAAAGTGGCTGACATCATAGAATTTTTATTCAACGCACAGGAAAAGGGAGAATTCACACCCAAGAGAGAGAGGGATGCGTTTAGCAAGGCGCTGGGCAATCCTGAGCACGGGGTCGGGTTTGAGGGGTGTCCTCTAAATTAAGTTGGAAAGAATGGTTCAAAAAGGACACATCTTCGTACAAGAAACAAGATGCTTATAAGGAAGACCTACAAGGTCAAGGGGTCCTCGAATTCGAGAGACAAATGATGCAATTCTGCATCAACCAAGGGCTACTACCAAAATGAGGTTCCTTGAACATACCAGAGCCAGACATACCTTGGGATGATATACCCAAAGATACACTGTGCAGGTTGCATGTCCCTCTTGGTAGAGTTGGCAGAACCCTTGAGACCACCATAGGAATGGCTATACCTGGCCGCCCTTATCACGGGAGACATATTCAAGATGATTATGCGAAAGTGCAGCCACAAATTGTAAATGATGGGTTTGAGTCGTACGACCTGGACTTCCCGACAACTGATGGAATAGCTATACTTGGGGATGAGGTGGACACTATAGTATTATGGCACAAAAATGATATACTCTTTGGAACAAGCACAGATGTTGCACCGAAACCGTCAAAGCCTCATGTTAATAAACCAGTGTGTGATGAGGGCCCGCATGATGCAGAGGTTGAAGCTGAACTACCTCTGCATGATGACGGTCCATGGGAGATGAGAAGGTTACATAAATGGTACATGGACGCCAGCAAGAAAAGGCTTACGTCCATAATGGTAAAAACCTCGCTCGAAGCTTTCATGAAGTAAAGGTTTCTGTGGCTCTATTTTGCTGACCTTCACGCCGTGTACCACCGGGAAAAGATGGACATCAACTTTGTTGGTGCATGGTGCCTGTGAGTATCAACGCGCATTTACACAACTAAATAAATAGACAACTTAAGTTCCAGAAAATTATTAATGCGCTTTTTTCTTCTATAGGATGCAATACATGGATGCTGAGAAGACAAAGTAATCTATCAGTTATTTGGATCCGACAAGGATCTGTCAAACCCAATACACTGACTTTGCAAGATAACTCAGAGCAGCTAAAAGATAATATTGTGACGCGTAAGAAGAACTTGCACAAGACCAAGTAGTTTTCTGTGGCACAATACATTGGATGAGCATTTCTACAGTTCCAAAATAAAATAGTCATAAAGGCCGCATACAACTTTAAGTTTGAGAGATCTATCTGTGTACACCTGTATTATTTGATAAATGACTAACTGAACCATTATTATTGTGCAATGATCATAACATTTGCTTCCTACTCTACCCGAAGTACGGGACCGCCACAGTCCTAGACCCCCTCAATTATCATCTTAGTTCGTACGAAAAATTCCTAACAATCTTACAATAGTAAGTGATTATGATCCATGCATGTGTATGATTCGTGAAGTGTTCATAAATGTTAATTTTCGTTCATTGATACGAATAATAAATCATGCAGTGCGTACAACTACTACAAATTCAAAGGCGGGGAACAACTGCAAATGAGGGAGAAATTGCTAGGGCATACTTTTTGGCCGATAATAAATTACTAAACATACTCTGCACACTTATTTTTTTAAGTTAATTTTACCTGCTTGTAGAACTATTTCCATCTATGTATATGTCATACTGAAGTGCCACAAGCAACCTAGAGGGAGTATCCTTTGTGGATATTACACATGTGAGTTCCTTCGATGTAATGGGAGATACAGGACCAACCCAGAGGATGTAATTCTCTCAACTTAAAATATAAGTTCAATGATGAAATTCACATCTAATGATATTGATATTCCCGTGCTTTCGTACATGCAGTTGCCCAAAATCGAACATCGAACTAACTTTGATGACACCGGCATTACAAACATCCAGCGGTACCTTTGCCCCTTCATCCACCATGAGTACTATCATGAAAAGGACGTTTCTTCGACCCTGAAGGCAGACTAGCGATGAATGACGACTATAAGCCTCTTCGGGATTGGTCCCCAAGATTATATAAGTAGCAATATGTAACTGAAAATGATGTACTTATGTTTAATTAACATGTGTACATACTATCGACAATTTCCACTGATGCATGAAATATATTTGTAGTAATATAAGTGTACTGACTGTTTACATATGTTTATGTATTAATTAATTAATTAATTTCAACATTATTTGATTAAAATAATTTACTATACAATTTGGTGGGGAAGTTTTCGCAGGTGGCCCTTATTAATTTTCTAAGGCGGAATCTAGTCCGCTTGGGAAAATAACTTTGGCCCGCCTAGGAAGATCGATCTTTCCAGGCGGGGGGCTGGTCCGCCTGCGAAAATAGTTGATTTTTGCAAGCCTTTGTGTAGAGGCAGGCTGCTATCCTGCCTGCGAAAACCGTTTTCGGCCGCCTAGAAAAGCCATTTTCTAGTAGTGATGTACAGGTGCCGGCAGATAAGTACGTTAATGCATTCCATAAAAAATATCAAGAAAGACAACAGGAAATCAAAGAAGTGCAAAAAGCACCCCCATCCATGGAACAAGCTGGAGCTATTCATGTTCAAAGCATTAAGGACTAGATACGTCGGCAAGCTACGAGCGGGCGATGGCAGGGTTTACTTTATCGCCCGGTAACCACGCAATAACCGCGGTTATCGCGCTTACCATGGGGGTATGATAACAGTTTACCACGATATGGTTTGGATAAAATTCAAGCAAATTGAAAATTCCGAAAAAAAATCGTGGATGTACTTATTGATTTGTAGTGGCAAATGGTGAAGAAATTTTTTTGAAATAGAGTAAGATAAATTCAAATTTGAGGGAAAAACAAAAAAAATAGTTTAGAAATTGGAAAAAGAAAAAATGTATTGGGCTTAGGTTAAATACATTGTGAAAGATTGATGTTTGTTGAGATATGAAGATTTGTAAAATAGGTGAAATATGGTTTGCTAGTGATGCGGAAAATAACTTTGTAGAGTTGATATGTTAGTGATGTACATTTATTGTAATGACAATGAGTCATTTGTTACTATGTGAAATATGGTAGTGATGTGCAAGTAATGGTAATTTGTAGTTATTATGTTATGAAATATTGAATTGCTTCGAAGTCCATAATATAGAAAAGGTCATGCCAAATTTTTGTATTTTACACCCAAAAGTTAGATTTGTAAGTATCCTATGTATTCTTCCAATTATCCCTAATTTCTACACACATTTAAGCGATTTTTCGATTTTTTCAGTGGCTTTTCAATTTCATGTGTACAGCTACACAACCAGCGATAACCGCGCGAATATCGCGGTTATCACCAGAAACCGCACAATAACCACGCCAAAACTGTGAAACCGTCGATTTTTAAATTCAAAATTTTGGAGATGAATTTTACGCAGTTTTTGGCGGTGTATTGCGGTAACCGCCCTACGTGGGAGGCGGTAACCCCTCCCAAAATGGTAAGGGCAACCCTAGGCGATGGTGACGCTGCGAGTTGGGAGCGGCAATGGAGCAAGTGGATAAGGCTACACAGAATAAGGTGGCGTCTACGCGACCTACACCCTCACCCCGCCGCCTGGACGAACGGATTTGAGGGAGGGGGAGGATTGAGCTGCGAGCAGTGAAGAGTGGAGACACTAGGGTTTTCTCAGTTTATACATATGGACCTACTTGGGTGGACTAATTCGGTTTTGGGCTAGGGAATATGTACACGTGCCTACCTCGGGGACACATGGATTAGGTTAATGTCTTAACTTACAAATTAGAGACGTGAAATCAAGGCAAAATGAGAAAGAGAAAACATGGCTCTAAACAAGCCAAGGTGGCCAAATGTCTTCAATGCAATGATGATTAGGCCATCCCAACCCTCCGTGTTATCTAGTGTCCATAGCATTAAATACACTATTAAATAAGTAAAAATCTGATGTGAGGTAAGAGAGTTAATGAGAAGAGAGGTAGACATCATTTCTTATGCAAGAAATTATCTCCACACAAGAACCAAGAATGAAATCAAAAGAATAGGTGGATAAAAAGATAGAGAAGAGAGATGATTGGATGAGAATATAATTTGCAGACATCATCCATTGAATATATATTTTCTATATATAATATCTATACGATATCTATATGATATGACAAATATGATATGATAAATATGATGGTTTCCGGGTTGGGGATGACATCACAGGAACAGCTTCTTCAATTGGGCATTTCCAAGCTTGCGAGGTTCAATAAATCATCCAGCTTCTGCACATAAACATGATAGAGGGATCAAATCATCAATGGTATAAGCAGTGACAGGTAGAAACTATATAAAATTTGTTTAAAAAATAAAGTAATACGCAATAATATTTTTCAGCAAAAAAAGTTTGTTCATGATTGCTAGAGAATGTTTACATGGAAAATCCAACGTATATGACAAGTGTCCTATTCTCAGAAATATCATTGTCGGATGTAGCTTTCAGGAAATACCATCACACTATAACCAAATTGTCCCAGAAAAACCATCGTCATCATGGCTTTTCCTTAGTTTCAGCACCACCAAGAAGTGTCTTGGCTGGTATAGTGTTCGTCCTATGGTCTAACACTGCAACGGGACAATAGCAGTTCAATTTCGGGTTGCACCGAAAACAATATAAACCATTAAACCATTAGCATATGAGTATTAATTATTAAAACATTGAAAAATAGATTTATTTATTTTTAAAAAAATTATATAAAATACTTCTGCGTAAAACGTACTATTTAACCGTTTGTAAAGCGCAAATGGAAAACAGTGATTTGCATTTTAAAGTTGATAAAAAGAACACAACCTAATATTGAGTTCAATATACTATAACGGCTTGGCTTTTCCGTGCCACACAAGAAGAGAAGAAGAGCAATTAGCACATAATTAATTAATTGAGTATTAGCTATAACAAAGTTGAAAAAATATTAAATTTTTAAAATAAATTTTATATAGATATAGTTTGAAAAAAAAAAGTATTTTAACAAACGTGCTTACGAAAAACGATGCCGTAGCTAAACCCAACTGAATCAAACGTAGCCTAACACCCAGCCTGGGTAAGAGCATGCCCGCATGGGTAACTTGGTAATTTCAAGGTTTAGGTTAGCTTTAATTTCAATTAGTAAAATATTTGAGCAATCCCTCCTCCCAGAAGTTTGAGAATCCAAGTTGTTGGTCAAATTTATATTTGTCATTATTTTTTTCTAAAAGCCAATCCTTCGACGTTGATGATCCATTGATTTATTCTAAAAGTCATAACCTCTTAGGTGGTTAGGTGGTGCTTGATTCAATAACGTAAACGGGAATGTTCCCGGCGGTAACTGATTAAAATGTATTCGATTACGTCCTTTGTTTGATAGCTGCTGTAATGCATACAAATACATTCCCGCTGTTTGGATATGCAGCCAGATAACATGTGATATGCAGCCAGATAACATGTGCAAGCAAAACAGGTGTCCGTTGAGAATTCAAATTTCTGAAACTGATACACAGTGAGAAAATGCATTCTGTAGAGCCTTTTGTTTGGATGCAAATGCACTGAACAAGCATAACACTATCACTTCTGTTTGGATGCAATTTTTGATAGAAAGAACTCAAGACAAGAGGTAATATTTTGCAGAATTCAATGGCACACCTTCAAATTTCAATCAGTAGGAGTGGATAAACAATTGACAGGAGTGAAACTACCTGATTAGTAACAAATAAGCTAGGGGAAGGACTTCTCTCTGAAAAACAGGACAGTACGTACTTCGATCACGAAATACGTACACCGTCATGGTTCAAGCAAATAAAAGCCAAAGTACCAAAGTACTGAAAATAAGATCTTTATGATATAGGATGGTCTCCAATCCCCAAGACCTATGCATATATTGAATTCTAGGAATTCAAAATTAGATAGCGAACATCTTGTAGATTAAATGTCTCACAGCCAGCTCATAAGTACATCAGTTTTTCTTTGCCTCATCTGGTAACAAAAGTTTTTAGAATTAGTGAAATAACCATCACATGATATGAAGATAAAATGATTATTTTTTTTGCTGTGGAGCATAAGTGATAATTAACCAGAAACATTTGTTTCTAAGCCCTAAATATATCATGCAGCCAAAATTACATACAAGGTGTCAAGGCCATGAATCTCACTCACAAAAGACTATATATGTTCTTTATAATGGGTTGGGAACTAACCTTCTGCGCACGGAAAATAAAGTTATATATTAGCGTATGATTAATTAAGCACTAGTTAAAAAAACTTTAAAAATATATTAATATTATTTTTTAAAACAACTTTCCTATAAATTTTGTTACCAAAAAAGGTACCGTTCAGTAGTTTGGGAAGCGTGCGCATGGGAAACGAGGTGGTGGAGGTTGGGAACCTCATCAAAAGAACTCAGCGTTAACGGAAAACAGGCAATACGCTAAACCTTTTTTTTCCAATCTGACATTTGGTTGCATACTTTATAACAATAAAAAAAATATCTTTCAGAGTTGGACATAGTTATTAAGAAAATAGTTAGAATTAAATGAGAAGAGGTTGTGATTGGTTAAAAAGTGGAGGTAAGTGGAAAAAGTGAATGGTGGAGAGTTGTGATTGGTTGAGAATAAAATATTGGTGGAGAAATTGTTATATTTTAGGATAAATTCTGATTGTTAGAAATTGTTATATTTTGAGATAGAGGAAGTACAAGGCTAGCAATTTAGATCGGATTGATGAGAAAACCTACTGACAACAGAAGTTGTTATATGAAGGGGTGAGAGAGGTTTTAACGTTATTTTACTTACTAGTTGGATGCCCATGCGTTGCAATGGGAAAAAAATTAGGGCAACTTTAAATCTTAGCGAGATGATAAGAAATAATCAGTTCATTGCAATAGAAAATATTATTTTAGCATAAATAATAATTACATCGGATCTAATGATCTTTACATATTTAGCAACAGATACAGTGAAATATTGTGATACAAATGTAATAAAACAATACATAATAATTCCCAGGGGCATCAAGAGGAGCAAAGTTTGAAAATCTACTGAAATATCAAAAAGTATAAACATGAACAGTAAAATACATGTATACATATATATAGAGAACAAAGCATGGCAATATATTCCTCATTTATATTCCTCATTTGAAGTCCACAAAAGCATGGGCAACGTACAATAATAGCTAGATGTCATGTAAACCGCTCCAGCGAGGCACACATGTGTCACCACGAAATAGTCCCATAATACAGTTACAACACCAAGGCAACCGAGCATTGACCATAATACGGTTACAATACCAATACAATAAACGTTCAAAGTCTTACTACGAATTACATAGTGGACCATCATCTAGCAAGCATGACAGTTAGAAGTATCCTGGGCACAAGATTCCCACCTACTTCTAGCAAGCATCATTGCTATAAATAGCTTACTAGGATTATATCCTAGCCAAAAGCCAAAGGTCACATCTACTTCCACCGAACGGGATCTTATACTTCTAGCAAGCATATAGCTAGAAATAATCCCCAAAAGATATGGATGCACTTCCCACCTCCCTCCATGTATCATGGAGAAGACTTCCCAGTAAGCTCCATACTGAGGCTGCAAAACCATTCATAATAAACTATATAAGTGAAAATAGTTAATAAAATAAATATTTTGGTCAAAAATCTATTTACCTCTTCCGTAATTCACGTGCAACTGCAACATTAGGATCAAACTGCACCCTACTGAAGCATGTAGTGTGCAGGCTATGGTCTGAAATAAAAGGTACAACAATTATATTACATAATTTTGTTGATCATAAGATCGATGAACACAAAATTAACAAGGACACATCAGCTTACCTTCTTCACGCTTTGCTCTAAGCATTGTTGCTACAATGATAGGTTGCTCATTAGAGCATCTCGCCCATTTAGTTAAATGGTCAGTAAGCATTTTATCCTTAATAACTAACATGACAGGTTTGAAACTACATAAAAATAAACATGTCAAATGCAAATAGTGATAAGAAATTAAGGTAGAAACAAAAAGAAGACATATGTACTAAAAAAAAGTATGTGCATACCTGCCATCAATTATAAGAATATTCCTATATGGGATCCTCTTCTTGTAGCCTTCCACAAAGCATATAGAGCTTACAAAGATGACCATTCCAATGACATTTGCACATGTGAAAATTGTGTTAATAGAACTTCTATTTGTCACAAATTAATATTTGTTTGGGTGGTTAGTTGAACTACTTACCAACATAAATGTCATTATGGTAAGTAAACTCGAAAACTTGATCAAGTGGCATAAGCGGAGGGAGTAATGGCAATATCTTCTCGTGCATGTTTGCTATGTCAGTAACAGTAGTATCACGTGTGAAAACACACACAAAAGCATGGTCTGCAAGCCACTGATACAAAATCATCTTAGCTGGCTCTATGGACATCCTCGACACATAATATGCGGAACCCTCTCGAAGTAGGGGATCTAAACGATCCACTTGGTCATCATAAATGATAGCTGCCATCTTTGTGCCCTATGTATAATAGATAAAGTCAAATGCCATACAGAAATCATTCACTGTAACATATCAAAGCTCAAAATACCTGCTCATCCAATAGAACCAAGTTGAGCCTCTTCCTGCTAGGAGCAAATCTCTCAACATGGTACTTATGGTATACTCGAACACCTAGACTCCAACTGCCCCTAGGATGTACGTCACTGAATAGTGGAACAGGTAGTGCTTCTACTCTTTTACGCTTCAACGACCCCATCCTAAATGCCAAAAAATACATGTTCTTAAAACCAACAAAGGTGTGTTGCTACATCAAATGATAAGGATTATACAGACTCATATAACCTAACCATTTGTAGGAAGGATTTGGCAACTTATAGGATCAAGCAGAATACCATTGATTAAATAATGTACACTACTGTCGGCATGGGACATCACTGCCCAAGTGGAAAATTCATTAAGCTAGCTAGCAATGCATGGGACAGTACTATGCATGCCGGCAGCTAGTTATATATATAAAAATACATGCTTGAACATAGACAATTATTGACGAAACAAATTAAAATCAGTTTTTTCGAAAGACCACATAAGGAAGCAAATAGATCATGCACACATATATATAATTTGGTGAAACTATCACGATACAAAGGATGTCATGCTTGCTGATATTGATCAGTCGATCTCGATCTACATATGCATGTATATATAACTACAATCTGCAAAGCACCTAAACTGCTTACTACAACTACAACAGCTAAACATGGAAAATGGATTTTTGAGTTGTACCTCCAATGAGCTATAGAACAAGATGACAGTGAGCCTTAGGAGGCAACTTGTTCTGCATTGTGCCAATCAAACAATATATATAGTTGTATATCCGAAAATATTTGATCTCCACCCGCCATGAATCCAAGCCCGCCATCCTCTTCTCCCAAATTCTAACCAAACCATATGTCGATTTTGTGCATTCCCCATGAATGGAAAGGTGTACTGCCATGACTCGTGCTCCTGTCATACCAGCCAACCCTAGTCCTTCATATATCTATCAAGTGCTGAGAGAGGGAGAGACATGCCATGCACACCACGCTCCTACAATCACAGTGCAATGACATGCCTTACAAAATGCAATGTGCACTGGTGAAAGGAAAAGTTGGAGGAGACTGATCTTACCTCACATTCAAGAACTGTGCAGCAAGTACCAATGTGACTTGTGAGGCACTTCACAGTGCGATGACATGCCGTATGGATTCGATGGGGCACGGCTGTCACGCGACCCCTACAAGTAGTCAGCCGCCGTTGGTGGAGCTCCGGACCTTCTGCCGATAGCTGCCCCACCGCTGCAGCTCCAAGCCTCGCCGCCCTTGCTCCGCCACCGCTCCACCCCACTGCCAACCGCCGGCAGCAAGGGCTACGATGGGCGGCAGAACGGGATGACGGGGGAGGGAACGACGTCGGCCGGGGAGGAGAAGGATGGCGCCGGCCGGGGGGGAGGAGTACTACGCCGGCCGTGGGAGGAGGTGGATGGCGCCGGCCGGGTGAGGAGGAGGACAGCGCCGGCCGGGGAAGGAGGGGAGGAGGAGGAGACCGGCGCTGGCAGGGAGAGGAGGAGGAGGATGGCGCCGGTCGAGGGGGGAGGAGGATGGCACCGGCCAAGGGAGGAGGAGGCAACCGGTGCTGGAAGGGGAGAGGATGGCGCCGTCGGGTGGAGGAGGAGGAGGATGGCGCCATCGGGTGGATAAGGTAGATGGTGATGACGCGGTGGGATGGATAAGAAACATTGACTTGGTCAGTGTCTAATATATACTTATAGATTTTAAGGTTTTTTTTTATAAACTTTGGGTTAATATACATATGTGGTAATTTTGATGACAAATATGAATTTCGTAATGGAGTGTTTTCACCGTATTTGTACGTATGCAATTCAGTTCAATTATGGGCTCTCAATTTTCATCCGTATAAACGACTGTGAATAATTTATATCAATTGTTCATCAATATGTGCAACTATGTAGCTCACCGTAAATTTGCAAACGTATACCAAATAGAAAATTCCTTGTCAGCCTTGTTTGGCGCTTAAAATTTTTGAACTTAGGTGCCACCTACTGAATATATTAATTGCTGTAGATACTGGAGTTGATCGGTCCTGCTCTTGTTCAATGTGGTCCAATAATGGTTGCAATCAATGGTTACGACAGTTATCCATGGCAATAACCTAGTTGAGTGTGGTTACTCAGCCGTTATACTGGTTTTTCCACACACTTTCTGTTTGCCTCGTGTACCCGTCTCATCGGGCACGTCCTTTAAATTGAGGGGAGAGGTGGGAGGGTTCAGGCACGGTTTCCTTGGCCTGCTTTTGTGGAGCACGCGGGCAAGAGAGTGGAGAGGGTGAGTGAAGGTGTTGTAGCTTGGGTGAGGGGAAAAAATGGAGAGGAGGGCCGACATTGGTGGTTGCGGTAATGGCGGCGAGCGAGGTGCTCGCCGTCGAGAGGCCGAAGGCTATGTGGGACAAGGGGCTGCTGGCGGGGGCCTACTTCACCGGCGGTTGGGAACGGAGGTGCCGGAGATCGAGGTGCAGCAGCGAGCTATTCCACCGGCGCAGGCGACGGGTGGCGCTGCCATTGGCGGGGGCGCTGGGACGGCGGTGCCTAAGCATTCCCGACAAGGGGAAACCTTACTGGTAGGGGTGGCCACTGTTTTGCGCTGGGTATGCTCTAGTCTGCAATTTGTCGGGGCAACTATCTTCACCATCTTAGCTTGGATGGTTCGCCCAGTGGTCTTGCTCTGGGAATGGTGGCAAGATCCGATCGATGATGACCACTCTGATTTCTTATGCGTGGCAGTTTGTCTCCTCATTGTCTTTGCACCGATCGTTTATGTTTCTACTCTAATAGCACTGTTGGAGTAGATGATTGATGAAATTGTTGCCAAGTCTTGGCATGTATCCCTTATGTATGAACTTGCATGATCTCTACTTTAATCTTCCTGCCTATGTGTCGTAAGTATGGTCACCTCTAACTGATACATGTGCCTGACTTGTGTTGCTTGTGAATGTGGGATTTCTGGTTTTTCTCAACATTCTTAGTCGCTTTTAGGTTTGGGCATCCTCTTTATTCGACGGGATAATCCATTCTTACTCGATAAATGATTTCATGTTAGAAGGGCACTTCGGCGTAACGGTGATTATGGACAACCATTTCTGAACCACTAAGTCATGGGGGAAAGAGATTGCATTACTCCATATTCAATTTTTTTTTACAACAAGATACCAGGTAATACATCTCTAGAAAGGGGAAGGGAACTACTAATACTGGATTGGGTAGTGCCAAACAGGGCCTATGCATATGCCTTCTCATGGTGATGGTGGGGGCGAGAAGGGATCAACTGCCAACGGACGCTTCCGACGGATCCTGCCCACCCTCCCGCTCTCAATGTAGCGGGCTATCGTGAACACCTGGTAGAGAAGTAAGGTTGTGTTCTCTTGAGCTAGGCGCCGATAGCGGGATTCCAGATCGGCATATCGATCCCGAAGTTCGTCAAGTTCTTCAAGAGCTTGCTCGTAGGCATTCTTGGTGGTGTGGGCTAGCTCGGAGAGAAGGGTGCACCTGCTCCCTTCAGCCTCTCCAGTTAGGCGGAGGCAGCACCGGCTGTCGTCTTCTTCGCGGTACGGGTGCATGCCAAAGTTCTTGGCTACATCCAAGGGAATGCTTATCCCGCAAAGCCGTAGGAGGGCTTCACGGAACGCATCCTGAACAGCAGCTGCAAGGGTGATCCGGGGATGGCGAATCTGGAAAGTGAGAACTTCTCCATCTCCCTGGTAGCGGAGGAAGATTTTCACCTTCCAGATCTCCAAGGATCCCTGGGTGATCCGCTCACAACAGTAGACCGGCTCCTGAAAGTACCCTACTTGCTCGAGTAGGTACTTCAACTGTTGGGCATACCCGTTAGGGTTTTCCATGGGCTAAGATTTTTTTGACTGGCTTAGTTCAAGAGGGTGGTGTGCCCTTTTCGAAGTTGCCTTGGGTTCCTTTTATAGGCACAACTTTGTCGGTGGTTTCTGTATCCCATCAGCTGTGTTCCCATTAACATTGCTTGGGAAGGGGCGAGTCCGAATTTTCTGGGATTCTGGATCTGCGGGGTTCATTTCGAATCGTCCTGTGGTTGGTGCGTGTCTCCAATGTCGTACCATCCCTCTCTGTGGTGTTTCCAAGGTGGTTTTGGATAGAACGGGTGGACTGGTCATGCTAGTTTAAGCAGATCAGGTGGGGAGGGGTAATTCGAGATGGTTCCCAGTTGTCTTTCTCACTGGCCATATCATGGGCTGCTCAACCGGTTAGACATAAATTGTGAACCACTTCACAAATGAGACCATCGCATGACACAAACATTTCCATAGTGTTATGAATTCAACTGATATTTTCAGAATAATACAAATTATGTGGTTATGTTACAGGAAATCATAAGTGCGTAGAAAGCTAAGTGCTAATATATATCTTACATCTGAAATTAGGTAAAAACAAACATCAGCACATAAATATAGTGCTGGTACGGCAAAAGCTAGCTACTTGCATGCTAGCTCAGAGGATTGATGTTCAAAGCAACATACTACAGTGGTGCTAGCTCCAAAATCAGTACCTCTATGACATGAGAACCTCTCTATATACAATGTTCCATGTGTACGTCCCACGAGACATGGAACTATGGCTCTTGTCCTTGCTTGGTACCGCAAGGATCTTAATGTTCATTCTTGCTGTTGCTCTAGACAATGCAACATACAACTGACCATGAGAGAACACCGGGTCAGGGAGGTACACGCCAACATTTGGAATGGTCTGGCCTTGCACCTTGTTAATGGTCATGGCAAAGCTAAGTCTGACCGGGAATTGCTTTCTCTTAAAACGAAATGGGAACATCTCATCGTCGGAGGGGCATAGGGGTATCCTAGGAAGGAACACCCTCTTCCCAGCATGTTGACCAAGCACTATCTCGGCGTCGATAGTGTTTCTCTGGAATCCTCGAACCACCAACCTCGTCCCGTTACAGAGTCCGTTGGCAGGATCAATATTCCTCAGAAGTATAATGGGGCAATTGATTTTAAGCTTTAGTATGTGCGGAGGCAATCCATTAGGGGTCAATGAATTTAAGGATTCAGGAGGATAGTAGTTGTGAGGATCATCCTCGGCACGATCGAAGCTGTGGTATAACATCTCCTCCCCTCGAAAACGATCGATCATCTTCATGTTTATCTGATCAACATATTCGTTCCGTGTTGACAAGATGGCTCGAGATGTGATGTAGTTTGGGTCGGCTAGATTAGCATCAAGCATCGGAAACACATTATCTATTAAATTGTTGAGGTCGTCATCATTCCCGGTGCATGGCACACATATCTCATCTGGAAGCCGTATGTAGCCAACATCACATGCCTCCTCTATGCCGTTGCCAACGCGAAGAAGAAATTCGGCAAACCATCGGTCATTTTGCGCTCTCATATTTGTAACCAACCTTAGTTGGCGCATACAATCCCAAAGGTAGGACTTACGTAGTGTTGCATCGGTTATCTGAGGTCTCGTTCCCTTCCGAACAACAGGGAGTACCTGTCTAAAGTCTCCGCCGAACACAACTGTCTTCCCCCCAAATGGCACGTCAGGACAGTCCATGATGTCACGCATGCTTCTATCTAGGGCCTCGACTGCTTGCCGTTTTGTCATAGAAGCTTCGTCCCATATAATTAGGGAAACTCTCTGGAGAAGTTTAGCTGTCCCACTCTGCTTTGTAAAACTGCATACCCCTCCATCATCAATGTTCAGTGGGATCTTGAATCTTGAGTGGGCAGTCCTACCGCCAGGCATGATGGAAGCAGCTACACCAGACGTCGCAGTTGCAACGGCTATCTTTCCCTGACCACGAATAGTAGCAAGTAGAGCCTTGTATAAAAAAGTCTTTCCAGTACCTCCAGGGCCATCTACGAAGAAGAGGCCTCCTTGTCCGCCCTCAATAGTGGATAATATCTCATCATAAGCACATATTTGCTCGGGGTTGAGTGAGCTTGACAAATCCATGTGCTCATGATCCACCTCGATTGTAGACTCCTCAAAGATCTCTCTAGGCTCGCTGCATGCAGTGTCGTACGACTCATCAATTTCGGGTAGAGGAAACGACGTTATTTCTTTTCCCATCGACTGGAGCATATTTCTAATGTCCAAAAGCACCATCTGCTCAATTGTACGTGGGCACGTGTGGGAACGAAGATAGTCATCCGACATTCCCTCCAAGTGCTTGTTCCATAGACCAAGTACGTCGCTTGGCTCACAAAAGACCAATATCGTGGCAAAGAGCCTCCGTGGCGATGATGGCATTTGGAACACCTCAACCTCAGTAAGGCACTCATCTAATGTGTTGTCTGCCTCAATAAGACCCCTTTTTTCTGCAGCTTCACGAAAGGACGAGCAGACTTCACCGTCCACTGTCCTAAGGTGTTCAAAGGAGGTGGCGCCGGTCACATGGGTTAGCAGCACCCTAAGGTAGTATTGCTCCCCCTCTGCAGGATGAGCTGTCACGATTCTCCCAATTTGAGTGACTCGTCATTTCCTCCGTTGCCATACTTTTGGGCCAGCCTGCCAAGTAAATGCCTCTGGAAAATCCTTGTAGAGGATTCCTCGGGCATCTTCGTTAACTTTATTTGCCTCAAAATACTCAGTTAACATACTCTTCTCGACTCCATTTCGCTCTACGACATCATGGAGATCTTGCCCTGCACGAAATGAGACCATGTGCATGTTTGGAAGATGCAGTTGTAGCTGTTTCACAGGCGGATGTACCTTACTAAGGTCAAAGCTATATATACGCCATAGTGCTTCTGGTGGGGTGACCCACCTTGCATCTCTATATTGTTGAATCTCATCAATGTTACCATTGCTATCGGCCTCGCCTAGGCCGACAGATGCTCGATCATGCCCCTTGTAAATGTACTTGAATAGGTATTTCATAGCCTTCATGCTAGAGCAAACCTCCACATTGATGTGGCAATTGTACATCCTTAGGAGGTAAGGATTGTAGGGCACTACCCATCTGTTGTCCAGCATCTGCTTTCAAACCTTAGCACATCGCTTCTTATCGCGTCTCCTGTACACAGGGTAGGAGTCCTTGCCATTTATGGTAACCGCGTTGAAAGCTCGAGGATAGCGGTTTTTGCATGAACCGTCTTGCATGCACACATTTTTACGATTCAGAGTCCCACATGGGCCATGCATCATATGCTTGACGACCATCTCGTACAACTCCGGATACTTATGCTTGTTTGGAAGTTCAGCGGAAATGATACAATCATATTGCTCGGGAGAAGTGAGCTTGTATTTTCCGTCCATGATCAAAAGGAAATGTGCATGTGGAAGACCCCTCTTTTGGAACTCAACCACATACGCATAAGCAATCACTTTTCCAAGGATATGCTTCTCAAGTAATTGTTTCTTGAGGTCCTCTAGTTTCGCTCGAAACACGCGCACTATGAGATCAGGCCTATCTTGGGGTGTCTGCCTAGGCTCAAGGTTACCTATTATCTCTTCCCAGTTAGGGTTGCATGTCATTGTCAAAAAAATGTCTGGCTTCCCGTATTTTTGCACTAATGCCATAGCGTCCATATACCGACGTTTCATATCTCGATTGCCCCCAATGAATGATGCTGGGTGCACAGTACGTTTGCCTACCTGGCTCGCACGGCTCTCTCCAGCATGAATGCTATCAACCACACCTTTGTATAGGTCAGCCCTTATCTCTACCTGGTGACGCCTTATGAAGTCTAGTCGAGTGCTTTCTACTTTAATGTACATATCAACTGCAAATTGCTCGAACAAGTGCTTCCCATACAATAGTGGGTTGAATATACCACGACGCATTTGGAACTTGTAGCAATAGTAGTCTCTAACGGAGACACATAGTCTGCTATTTGAATCTGCACAAAGAATGAGAGCAAAAACATCATAAGAGCTAAGGGAAGTAAACCATCACATAAAAAGGGATGAGCTAGCAATACATGGATGGAAATGATAACCTGAGTCAGCATGATTATTTCCACGAGATGCAATTACATCCTCTATGGACACGCCTACTTTTGGAATTTCTGGGTGCCATCCGAGCTCTCCTTTCGGAAAGAACAGAGGGTATGAAAGTGGGTCGTAGCATCCGTAATATGATTGGATGCTGTACTTGGTATTGTTGTTCCCATATAGCACAATGCTACGTTCGAAATGTGTACGCAGTTCATTCCCCTCTACCCACACGGCAGCCACTTCCGAAGTCACCGGCACATTATACCGCCTCTGATCCAAACGGTTATCAAGATTTAGTGTAACACGATATTCCTCAAGGTCATCAGCTTGCGCTAGACATCTGAAGGTTTGGGAGTAGGGGTTGCCACGGAGGATTTCAACAAGTCTTCTAACAACCTCTTGGTCAAGGCTAGGGGAGCGACGAAACCGATGATTTAGACTTGGATCGTCATCATAGAAGTATAGCTCAAGATGCTCTGGGGCATTATCTCGCTGCCCAAAAGAGTGTATGTTGTGGTATATCTGGCCGTGGGCTCGAAATGTGTAGACGCCTGACCTCATATTGGTGTAGCGCTCATCAAGGCTAACACCAAGGGTGGTGAAAGAAAAATGTCCATTGAAGAATCTTATGTTGTCTCGAAAATGTGTCGCATCAGAATCCATGCTTGACCAGAGCCTCATTAGTTCAGGGGGTGTTTCCAAATTAGATAGTTTGATCTTTCCGCCCCGGCAACAAAACCCGTTTGTCTCATACTGGAACTTCTTAGCACCACAATGCTTGCAACTTGCTGTGGGCTTCAGGACATGTGTGTTACGAGGTATGTTACTGTACACATGGTCGTAGGGATCATGTTCAACTGAGTCCTGTTCTATTTCATTTAAGTCTATGTCCTCCTCATCTTCCCCATCTGTATGGATTTGTTTTAAGGAGTCACACTATGCACTACAAGATATGGAAAGAAGAGAACTATGCCAAAAATACCTCCACCAGCAAACATGTAGTACTCGTCATCGTCATCGTCATCAAAGTCTATATCTGGATGGATTTAGTTTTGAGTCACACTATGCTCTACATGATATAGAAAAGAAGGAGAGTTCTGCCAAAAATACCTTCACCAGCAAACATGTGGCACTCATCATCTATGTCATCTTCATGGGTAGTTTCCATTGTAACTGCCACTTGTGAGAGTAAGGTACATGTACATCTATTTTATATTTTTATAAAAGTAATAAGAAAGCGAATATTACCATCATCCATAACAAATGATTGTGGTGTGGACTCTGCACCATTAAGGTTGTGTGAAGATGATGGATTTACCAGCTGATGAAGCACCAAAATTCGGGCATTCCATCGCGATGGATTCAAGACATGGTGTATCCCGTCTAGCTGCATCGCTTGTATTTCGTCGATCTAGCAATGCTTGCCTCTCATTAGGCAGTAAACTTTGTCTAGCTGATCTTCTACGGGCATTCAACTCTTGCCTCTCATCAGGTGTCAAACGTTGCCTACGAGCTTTTCGGCAGGCACTTTCTTTTTACCTCTCACTTGGTGTTGCATTTTGTCGCTTTGCTCTTTGACGATCTAGCTTTGCTTGCCTTTGTTCCGGTGTAAGGCTAGCATAGTGAGCCGCGTGACGAGAACGTTCCCGTGCTAAAATAGATTCATTGAATAATTTTATTTGTGTGCTGTGTCATGTAAAAAAGAATGCTTATAGTTTTAAATCGATACCATTTGCGCTTTCTCCCTGTTCCAAAACTTGAACCAATGTAAAGGTACTTATTTTTGTTTTGTTGGATTTATTCTCCACTGCCAAAACAATTCGTTACCACCACCATGAGCGTGGGGATGTATTCAATACTCATACAAAATGTATTGTTATAAATATTTAATACTCATCCAAAGGTACTGTTGTAAATAATTTGGAGGGCGCAAAGCACCTTGTTTTCCTTTACAAGAGTGTTTGGTAGGAGGACGTGTCATTACTAAAATATGAAAGCAATATGTTAGCATATAAGAAAGAAGTAACCTGGCCTGCAGTATTACATTAGCCACAAGTTGCAGCTAACAATTCTTATTTTGTTTGTCCAACTCCAACATTCTTTCAGTCCACACCCAACAATTATATTCTATCGTGCAGTCAATAGTAAAAGTTAACTCTTGTTAACTGACTGTATCCATAAAAATGGGAAGAACAAAAAGCATTTAAATCATTTTGTTTTTCCTAAAAAGAAAATCATGTTCGAAGTCGACACATTAGTTGATTGGATATATGTTGAGCTGCAATCAAAGTTGTTTCTATTGCTAGCTCCAAGATGTTTTTGGCATACTGCCTCCTATTATTTGGTACGAATTGGCCCAAGCTAAGCTATTAGCTCCGAATCCAACATTGTAGCTCTAGTTTCATGTGGGTTGTGTGAGCTTTTAGTTTGGGGCCACATCGGTCGAGAGAATAATTTACCACTTTTATTTACAAGCTGAACTATGCTTAAATTAATTATAGTGAGAAGTAAATTACGCTGGCGATAATATCAGGTTCCTGTCTTGAATGTATAGTATTAGTAGTTAATTGTTCTCACATATTATTCTTGTTCAAGTTCATATCTAAAAATACACTTTTTAATAAACAGACGTAGTATGTGAGAAAAATATCATGTAGACATATATACACTGGTTCAATAAAATATAGTATGAGATATAATAACCGTAGAGAGAAAGACATGAAAACCAAAGAGTGATGTAAGGGGTAGAAACATAAAAATAGAAAATATAAACTAAGTTTACAAATATAATATGTCTCATGCATGCACCTCAAGTCCTAATCAACGACAACTTAGTAAAATTAGTCTTCCTGTGTTATTTTATCCTTAATGCAGAGGGCTATTTACGTGTTTTCGGGAAGTTCAGAGTTTAAAACGCAAAGTTTCCAACTCATAGGAACATGCGCTTAATTTCCAAAAACAACAAGGACCTTTTTGCAAAATCGTGAGATTCTTTCTATTTTTCTTTTCCTTTCCTTTTTTTTTCTTTCCTTATCTTCTTCTCCCGTGGTGTCCAGCTCCTTCCATATGCGGCGGAGAGAGGCGGCGGCGGTGGCGACAGCGAGGGGCGGCGGCGGTGGAGGAGAGGCGGAGAGGGGCGGCGGCGGTGGCGGTAGCGAGGGGCGGCGAGGGGCGGCTGCGGGGGCGGGCCGGCTCGACGGCGGTGGCGGCAGAGAGGGGCGGCGGTGGTGGCGGCAGCGAGGGGCGGCGGTGGCGGAGGGGAGGCGGAGAGGGGCGGCGGCGGTGGCAGCAGCGAGGGACGGCGGCGGCGGAGGGGAGGCGGAGAGGGGCGGCTGCGGGGGCGGGCCGGCTCGACGGCGGTGGTGGCAGAGAGGGGCGGCGGCGGTGGCGGCAGCGAGGGGCGGCGGCGGCGGAGGGGAGGCGGAGAGGGGCAGCCGCGGGGGCGGGCCAGCTCGACGGCGGGGGAGGACCGGCGCGGGAGGGCCGGCGCGGCAGCGGCGGCGGGGGATGGCCAGCGCAGCAGCGGCGGCGGAGGATGTGCGGCGCGCGGGCGTGACGGCGCGGGAGGGGCGGCGGTGCTACGATGAGGCGAGAGAGATGGCTCGGTGAGGCGCTGAGGCGAGAGAAGAGAAGAGAGAGCGAGAGAGAGGGAGGCGCTTTTATTGGGAGCGGGTTCAGTGGGAACGGATACCACGGTTCCTTTCTTTTTAATATGGTATAGATTCCATAAGTAGAAATCAGACCTAGCCCCTCTTGCTCTAAACGGTGCATAGTTGCAACAATTGTTGTGCAATATCAAGTGTACGGAAGTATGTTCACTTGAGTGTATGCATGGAATGAGTGTATGTTTTTTCGAGTAATAAATATATTTATTCAATGGATTTTCTAGAGTGTAGCATTTCTTTTCTTCTCTTGGAATTTTCAGTCGTACGATGATGCATCAAAATTCATGCTACACTAGTTACATTATAATTGTAACTCATTATAACAACACTAAAAGTTGCATATATTTTTTAATACTTATATACAAATTATATTATATTGTAGGTATAGTATAGTTATAGTAAGATTATATTATAATACATCTTTTACTTTAAAAAAACTTGCATTTACATTTGGAGGTTCTTGACTTAAAAAGCTTGCGGCACGACGGTTTTTTATTAGTCTCTTCCCCAAACATACTCCGGTTGCAATCGATGGAAAACACTCCGAAACAAGACGTATCCCTCAGTACATTATCTCTGAATGGGTAGAACCCCATTTAGATACAGGGATTAAAATTTAGTTCATGTCAAATCGAATGTTTGTACACTAATTACCCTGGACTAATTCACGAGACGAATCTTTTGAGCCTAATTAATCCATAATTAGTCTATATGATACTATAGTAAACATGTGTTAATTATGGATTAATTAGGCCTAAAACATTATCTTGTAAATTAGCTCTCATTTATATAATTAGTTTTATTATTAGTCTATCTTTAATACTCTTAATTAGTGTCCAAACATCCGATATAATAGGGATTAAAATTTAGTACCTGATCCAAACACCACCTTAATCAATCAAAATAAGTGGTAGTAGATCGATTGATTTCCTCAGCATCCTCACCTCTCAACTTTCCTATATCGGACGGCCACTCACACTACACTAACGGTACGGTTTGCAACTTGCAACGGTGAAAGGGGTCAAGCGCTGCTTCCACCACCAACCCCCCAACACCACAACGCTCCAGCTCAAATCCACCTCACTCCCCCACTCCACTCCAACCTCACCCGAGCTCGCCGTCCTCGTCGTCCCCCCGCCGCAATGCCGCCTCTCATCCTGGTAATGGCGGTGCTGCTGCTCCCGGCAGCGGCCGAGGCGACGTCGTCGGCGCTGCTGGGGATCAACTACGGCCGCGTCGGCAACAACCTGCCCCCGGCGAACGCCGTACCGCCGATGCTGTCGTCGCTCGGGGTTGGTCGAGTCCGGCTGTACGACGCCGACCCGGCCACCCTCCGCGCGTTCGCCAACACCGGGGTGGAGCTCGTCGTCGGCGTCCCCGACGAGTGTTTGGCTGCTGTGTCAACTCCCTCCGGCGCCGCGTCGTGGGTCCGCTCCGTCATCCAGCCGGCGCTCCCGGCGACCAAGATCGCGGTGCTCACGGTGGGCAACGAGGTGCTCACAGGCTCCAACAGCTCGTCGTTGTCGCGGTCGCTGCTCCCGGCGATGCAGTGCCTCCACGACGCGCTCGCGCAGCTCGGCCTCGACAAGCAGGTGGCCGTCACCACCGCGCACAACCTCGGCGTGCTCGCCACGTCGTACCCTCCATCGTCGGCGTACTTCCGCAAGGACCTCCTCCCGCTCCTCTGCCCCATCCTCGACTTCCACGCCCGCACCGGCTCGCCGTTCCTCGTCAACGCCTACCCTTACTTCGCCTACGCCGAGGATCCCACCGGCGTCGAGCTCGAGTACGCGCTGCTCGAGCCGAACTACGCCGGCGTCGCCGACCCCTCCTCCGGCCTGCACTACCCGAACCTGCTCGTGGCGCAGGTGGACGCCGTGTACCACGCCATCGCGGCGGCCAACACCGCGGCGGCGAGGGCGGTCGAGGTGCGGGTGTCGGAGACCGGCTGGCCGTCCGCCGGCGACGCCAACGAGACCGGCGCCACGCCGCAGAACGCCGCAAGGTACAACGGCAATGTGATGCGCCTCGTCGCCGACGGGAAGGGCACGCCGCTCCGGCCGTCGGTGGCGCTGCGCGCATACATGTTCGCGCTCTTCAACGAGAACATGAAGCCCGGCCCGACGTCGGAGCGCAACTACGGCCTCTTCAAGCCCGACGGCACGCCGGTCTACGAGCTCTCCTACCGACTACCCAAGGACAACACCAACTCCGGCGGCGGCAGCGGAGGCGGCACCATTGCCGGCGGCGGCGAATACAATGGCCATGGCGACGACGGCGGCTACTACAGCATCTCGGCTTCAGCAAAGCCGGCAGTAAGCTCTCTTCTGCTGTCCCCTACTCTGTTGTTAGTTATGCTGTATAATTCATATGTGCTTTGATTCTTCTTTTCATTAGAAGTAGAATAATTAGCAAAGTTAATTCTTGGATTAGATGATACTCCACTACTAGTTTGTTCAGTGTAATCAAATGCTGAATAAATGTTTAGGGAATGATCTGAAAAGTGTTGTATTTATCATGCTTGGTGCTTTTGCAAGCACTAGGGAATGTCAAGGCATAAAGGAGCATGATGCAGGTTAGACCATTGTCTGATCCAATCCAACAACAACTTGATGTCACAATCACAAATATTTATGCAATTAAAAGCATTTAAAGCAAGCAACAGCAGCTAATCAACATTAGTACTACCCTCCCCAATGATCGTACAAAGTTTTGGGCTCAAACTGAAAGAGATTAGATGTGATATGTTGCATCACCATCAACATGATTCTCCCTACTCTTGTTAGCATAAGCATAAACCAATCAGGCAATGAAGTAGCAATTATATAAATAAAATAGAAACATGCCCGACCCTAATAGAGTGGGTCCACTCTTATAACCTCTACCTGCTGTAAGCATTGAGGATGTCCTAATAGGATTGTCACTCAACGGTAAACGGGCAATCAGGCACGATTGTCGTCCCTAAGCTCGATTCCCCTATTACCATCGATCTATGCATAACCTGCAATAATGCAAGGGGAGAAGAATTTTCAGTGGCTTATGATCTGTCTGTTGTTGCTTCCTCACTGGAGCTTTGCTCCCTTTTGGTCACTTGCTGAGGTGTTCCCTTTTGTTCTGTTTGTGCTTGTTCTTGTGCTTATGCTTGCTAGGGTTGGTGGACATGGTGGACACAAGCAGCTGTAGCAGCATGTGTGGCTGTCCTGATGATGATGATGATGGCATTGTGATTGTGAGCAGATCAGGTGATGGTAGGAAGGAAGCCTCTGGTTTCTAATGGAGTCAGAGGAGGCATATTGGGATGCATTGCTTCTCGCTGTTGCTGCAGTGGACAAAGGCATTGATGGTGGTGAATGTCCCTTAATTTAATCTCTGTCCTTGCCATGTTGCTGTAATTGATGTGGCCTTGTAATTGGGTGGTAATCTAATGGGTTGGTCAGTGTCATTAAACTAGACATTTTTTTCTCTCTGTTTTGAAGCTCTTTTTGCTCTCTTAAATTTTGATATTAAATTGTTCTTTTGGGGATTAACACATAATGGCTTAGATACAATACAAAGTCAGTATTTCATCTGTCTCAAAATATAACATATTACTGGATTTAACGCAACCTAATACTAAAGATCTGAACAGCGGCATATGTCTTTTGTTTGAAGTTTGGGTGATTCCCTGAAAAGCTTAGTAGTAGGCTACACCTGCACTGAACTGGAGGATCAGATACTGTTGCTTTTCATCTTATCAGTTACTACTGCAACCAAAAGTTTCCCTGACTTGTGAGCTAGCTAGTGAGCTTCACTTTGTACCACTAGCTTTTAGCTTTGCAATGCCCGTGTTTGATTAAAATAACTGGGAAACCCTCTTGTTTAGGTCCAAACAAACGGTCACCTTGGTGCATGACTCATACTACCTAATTTACTAATCGTGTGTAAATTACTGACAAAAGAGCACCTGTTTTGCAAAGTCAGTACTGAATGAATGATTCTTTTCCTTTTGGGATAAGATGTCCTCTCACGTGTGCTGTCTGTGGACACCTTGTTTTTTAGTAACTCCTTGTGGACTGAGTGGCAAAGTGAGTGTACATGTAGAACTGTACTACCTGCACTATCACAAATCTTACACCTATATTCTCTCGTTATAAAATGTAGCTAAAATTATGTTAAAATTTAACTATTTCTTCGCCCACCTCTCATCTCGCGTAAAAACCTTTACAGATGCTTATATTTTGAGACTTAGGGGGTACATGCATAGGCCTTCTCTGCATCTGCAACTGCAAGACTGCAATGTTTGGGAAGCTGAAGAAAATAAATTGGCTGGATCCAAGTGACAAGTCAGATTTTGGTTGCTCTTGTGCTGTAGGAGTATTTAAATTGTTCTTCTGATGGAAACTGATAAGAAATCGTGGACAGACAGAACCGGATCAGAAGACAGGAGCAGTGCAGGGGTTGATTTGTTTGTATAGGTCGTTGAATGGTGGGGATGTTTTACTTGTTAGAAAAAATTGAAGTAAATTACGCCGACATGAACTTAAGCTAAATATTTCAAAAAAAGAAGGCATTGACATTCTGGTCTTTGCACAACAGCAAATGCACACGGCCATTATATCACTAAGTGCCAGTGGTTCTCGTTTGTAACAGAGAAAAGTTAAAAATCCAAACAAAGATGAACAATCGTCAATGCTGGCTAACCTATAAAAGCATAGAACACGCAACTGGAACTACTAGGAGGACACATACGAACTCGAATATACTATGCGGAGAAAAGGTGTGAAGTTTTAGTCTCCATGCCAATGCATCCAACAAGAAGATTTTTTTACTTTTTGTCCTTTTTAAAACTTACTTTACAAACGTACCTTTAAAAAACTTTTTTCAGAAATGAACAATTTCGTGCCACCAACCCGATTGGCGTCGTGATCCAATCCAACATGACGGCTCCAATAACATTGACGATGTTCCCCTCGTTTATCGTGGAAGCTAAATCACTGGTGTAAAGGGTGTCGGCGTCAGACACTGACACCGAGAACCTATTTCTAAACAAAATTCTGAAAAGAACCTATTTGTAAAAAAAATATTTTTACAAATAGGTTCTCGATGCAAGTGTTACCTATTTGTAGAATATTATTTACATTTTAGTCATTTATTTTTATTTTTTACAAATAGGTCATCCACATCAGTGTCATTGGTACCGACCCCTTCACATTAATAACTTAGCTTTTGCGAGAGATCTGCCAATGCCAATGACGCCGTCATGTTGGACCCTAGTGCTATGAAAACAATCTATTCTTGGAACAAGTTTTTTATGGTACATTTGTAAAATAAGTTTTCAAAAATATCTAAAATGTAAAATTCCAGTCCAACAAGAGTGTCGTGGCTTGGTGCAGCTTAGATGCAATGGCTGGTTTATCGGTTAGTATGTTTAGTGTGGGTTGGGAAATAATCCTTCATGCGTAGAAAACAAAGCAGTAAATTAGCACATGATTAATTAAGTACTAGAGAATACCCCGCGCCTTGCTGCTGGAATTTTTGGTTATATCTATAGGAAGCATGATGAAAATTATAAAGTTGCATTAAGAAAAAGAACTGGTACATTAATATGTTGGAAGAAATTTCTTATGTTAAGAGAACAGTGTTAGTGATATGGAGGATTGTAATTTGTGTTGCTGTTCTTAGATACATACCGCAGTTTTTATCGTATACATCTTTTTGGAGTGCATCCATTTAAATATAATACTCTCGATACTGTTGCTGGGTGATATCTTCCCCCTCAAACATGCAGTAGTATGAAAATAACTATGAAACTAAATGAAAAAAAAGTAACAATATAAGTCGCAATATGAAGTATGCAAACATCGTTGATACTATGGTGCCCCGCGCATTGCGGCGGAAATTTTTATAAAATAATGAAGAGTTATTTGTGAAGATGTATAAAAGGAAAGATTGAAATGAATGAGAGCAATTGTTTATTTTATTATCATGATCATTGTTCTTTTTGGGAGTTCCTAGTTTGAAAATTTGAAAGAAAATAATGCATATGACCGTGTAGCTCTAGTTTTACAGAGGTTAGATTCTTTGTACTATTATATCATGAGTGTTCATCATTTACATGTGTATGTGTATGTAGCTAGACGTAAATATTTGTATGCGGGTAAATAAAAATAATATCCAATGTGGAGAAACTTTCTCAGTTTCTATAATCATCTTGAAAGTTACATGAATACAAATCTGCTTCAAATAATCAAAATTTAATCACACCTTCGCATAAGCTTTTCCATAACTGAAAAGCCATCTAATCACTACTGGAAAATGGAGCTTTAACCCGGTTGATACACTTTTTAGTCCCAGTTGTGCAACCGGAACAACTAATCCGGAACTAAAGATACCACATCTTTAGTCCCGGTTGAAATAACCGGGAGTAAATATACACACCAAATCAAAAAAATACCGGAACAACTAATCCGGGACTAAAGATACCCCATCTTTAGTCCCAGTTGAAATAACCGGGAGTAAATATACACACCAAGTCAAAAAAAATGTGTGGGATGTGGGATTCGAACTCAAAAAATCTCTTACCCCAGCTCTCACGCGCGTTACCATGGTACCTATTACACACATCTGACTTGGATAGAGATGCTTTCTTTTCAAACTAACCCTGAAGGCATTTTTAGTCCGTGTTAGTAACACCAACCGAGATTAAAGATATCTTTAGTCCCGATTGATGTTACCAACCTGGACTAAAAATCAATGTTTAGTCCGGGTTGGTGTTACCAACCGGGACTAAAGATCGTTGAGGTCTGACACGCCCTGACAGCTATTTAACCAAGATTAAAAATGATCTTTAGTCTCGGTTGGTGTCATTAACCGGGACTAAAGATCAAAAAGCTCCGTTGGGCTTTTTAACCGGGACTAAAAATGATCTTTAATCCCGGTTCCTATTCGAATCGAGACTAATGTTATTTTTATCATCCGAGTAAAGACCACTTCTCCATTCGAGCAAAGATCACTTCTCCAGTAGTAAATATAACGTTACATAGATTAGGTACAGTGAAAAATGTGGAATGGGTTGCTACGAAGTCTTGTTCATAAAAGCTAGTGGGTAGTACTACTAACTTAAAACTAATTTTACTAATGTAGCATTTAGTATTAGCAATCTGGGAAGATAGATATAGTTAATAATATATTTGCTATCTTATACAGTGATTGTATCTAGTTTAGCATGGTGATTGAGTGGGCTATCAGTAAAATTAGTTACTGCATGTGTAGATGTTGAGGAATAAACAAATTTGATGAAACTGGATCAAGGAAGCACTTGAAAATTTGATTAAAAAAATAAGCGCTTGAAATTTTCAATCCCTTGGAATAAAGCCATCGAAGAATTCTTCTCTGTATGCAAGAATACTCATAAGAGATGAAATTCCTCAAGGATTCAGGGCAGCAGGAAATCATCAAATTGCCCTCTGAGATGATAAAGGTTAAGGTATATACTACCTAGGCCAAGGTAGAATATTGATCTTTGTTACCACTTACCACACAAATGGATGGATGATTTGGATCTGGCTTGACATCACACGTACGCTTGCGAGCAGCTCAGCATGGCCATTCAGGTATGACCATCGGGCATGAGGATAAATTAAATCAATAAAGAATTCAACAGGAGGTATATATCATAGATACATGAAGGAATTAGGTAGAGAAAACAAGAAGATTCCCATTTTTATCGGAAAAGTTAAAGAGTTCGTTTCTAAATATGGGTTCCCGGATTGTTAATAATGGTAAACAAGTTAGATTTTGAGAGGATAAATGAATAGGTACCCGTCTTTATATGCCATTGTTCACAAGAGGAACTTTTTGCTTGCAAATGTTATGAGTTATGTCTCTTTACATGTGTCTTTAGGAGAGCTTTAGTTAGGCAAAATTTGGCCAATTAGTATAATTTGTGTGCTTTAATTGTGCATATTCATTTGACGGAAGAGAATGATTCATTTAGATGGAATTTTCATCAAAATGGTCAATTTTCGGTTCGTTCTATGTACTTAGCTTTAATAAATACTGGTTATATTAAAAGGAACAAGATTATCTGAAAACTTGAGATGCCTCTTAAAGATTAAGATTTTTATGTGGTACTTATTCAAAGCGGTAGTTTTGATAAATGACAATTTAGCTGGAGGAATTGGAGTGGTTGTCAGATTTTTTTAATGAAAAATGAGATAATCCATCATTTATTTTTAGAGTCACTATGCTAAATTTCAGTTTTCTTCTAGTTTATACATCCCACAGAGTATATTTCATATTTTTGGGAATTGGTTATGGGGGTTGATAAAAAAAACTAGAAAACTCATTTTTGTTGGGGTATCTGCTATATTTTGAGCTCTATGGTTGAGTAAAAATGATATGACTAAAAAAACACTATCTAATTTTTTCTTACATGCAGGTGCTTTTCATAGCAACTTATTGGCTCCGATCCTGGACTCAACTACAAAAGTAAAGTGTAATGAAGAAATCAAGCTAATAGAAGTTGTATATCGTAGTCTTGAGTCAACGGTTATGTAACTTTTTGCCAACTTCAGCTAGAGGTTTACAAATAGATCAATAAGTTTGTGGTTTATCTCTTCAGTTGGTGTTAGCAGTTTGGTGTGTACCTATGTCATTTTAGTTGTGTTTTTTATGACTTGTTGAGGTGTGCTTGTGTTTTGAATAATTTTTAATAATTGACTGTAACTCTTTGAGCAAAGGTCGGGTTTCTATTCCATTATCTAAAAAATTGAAGGAATTAGGTGTGGTATTATAACTGTGATTATCTTAATTTTTCTAAGTGCCTGACTCCAAGGTACTCAATGAAAACACTACTAAACAACCATTTTCCATAGCACCATCCTTTTATTTATACTCTCGGGTTTAGTAAACACACGCTTGTGTGAAATAATTGAGAGAGATTCCGGTTACCAACCATCAGCGAAGATTTTCGCTGGTCATCACCTAAGAGGTCCAGTTGCAAAAAAACCTCTATTTTTGCTAACGATCACTGACTGCAAATTTTATTTTTGCTATGTTAACATTTCACATAGCAGACACGGACTCCATCTTATCTCCACCCACTCAGATAGACTCCATCCTCTCCTCACCCCCTCCCCCACCCCCGCGCCAGTGGCTCTCCTCCTCCTCTCGGTGGCCACGATGGGGACAACGGCGGTGAAGAATGCAATGGTGATGGCGGCAACAATGAGGAGAGGTGGGGCGGATCTGGCCGTGGGAGGGGCGTGGGCCTCCTTGCACCCTTCAGAACTGGTGGAGGCGAGCCTTCTTCCTCCTCTTCGAGCCACCGCTGTGGCGGAGGCAGACCCTCGGCCTCCATCCTCTTCGATCCAGATGGCGGACGACCTCCCTCCTTGTCAAGCTACTGTCGTGGAGCTGCATTGAGCTGCCATCGTGGAGTCCTTCAACCATGTGGGAGAGGGAGATTGGTGGGAGAGGAGCGGGGGTGGATCTGATTGCCGAACGGCTATAGGAGCTGCATGGGCGGCGGATCCAGCCACCGGAGGGCCACAAGCAACAGATCCGGTTCACAGGAGAGGTGCGGGCAGTAGATCGAGCTATCAGATGGCCGCGGGTAGGGCGCAAGCAGTGGAGGGAAACACACAGGAGGCAAGAGGGGTGCGGCTGGCAGATTCAGTGTGGGGAGGGGGCAGGTGGCGATGACAGCGACCGTGGTGATCGCGCACGGTGGCTTCAGCTCGGGCGTAGGCTTCGGTGGGTGGTGACGAGGGCTGCAGCGCCACAACGACATCTGCCCCTTGGCCTCGGCTGCCTTAAAGGGGAGGGGTAAGAAGCGGGAGGTCAACAACGGCAACTCGGCTCCGTCCCTCGCTGATGGCAACTAGCAACACCTAAAATATTATGCTTCTGCAGCTAAATGTGAATTGTGATAGTGGATTTGGGACAATGATTTGGGATTTAGGGACAATATTTTGGAATCTGTGATTTTCTAGGGCAGTTTTGGACCCGATTTTTCAAAAATATTTTTGCTCGAAAAAATATTTTCGCTGGCGGCTCGGGCAGACCCAGACCCCGAGCAAGCTGGCCCACCGCCCCGGGCATGGGATGAAAGGCCCATTAAGAAGTATGCATTTTCACCAGGAATAAGTCTATTTTACCTCCTTATAACCATGTAAACTTGTGTTTGGCCGAAATTTCCATGGGCGGCCCAGGCCTTGGCCCATTTATAGGTCCCCCTAGCTAGCGGGTCTCTTAACATTGCCACTACCAAAAACTAATTTTCGCTGGTGGCTGTTTTAGCTTGGTCGCAAATGAAAATCGATTTTCGCTGGTGACCGGCTGCCCGTCAGCACAAATGATTTGCTTTCACTAGTCTTACGTCGCTAGCGACTCAGCTGACCTCCAGCGAAAAGCTAGTTTGGCCGTAAGTGAAAATCGGTTTTTTTAAGCAGTGAAGTTCAGTGCGATTGGAGCAAACGACGGTTGATTCGAGTGGTCTGCTCCATCAGTCTGTTGGCATGATTTGCAAGCGCATGATCCTGCAACGAATACAAAGAGGGAATTAGCTATGCATGCATGACTTGTGCAGTTGACGACGGGAGACAATGTAACTGAGCATGGCGAAGGCCGAATATAAACTATGGACTTATGTAGGGGACTAATACGGCTCCCTTTTCTCTTCTCGTTGTAATTTAAAACCATAACTTACAATATGTTGTTTGATTTCGGTTGAGAGAAAAACATATATATTATGTGTTTGGTTGTATGCCAAATTGTACAGGAAAGCACCGGTTATGTACGTTTTGCAGCGGTCAAAATTGCTTTACGCAGGCGGCCATACATACCGCCTCTAAGCAAAGGCGTGCGAAATTGCTATATCTTCGTACGGGCAGTCCACCCGTCTAGGAAAAGCTATTTTTGCAGACTGGTAGGTAGGTTAAGACGTCCTTATGTCACCCGCCTAAAAAAATATTTTTTCACAAAAAAAAGAAAATTAACCACGTAAAAGTTGTTTCACCGACAACAATAGAATGGTTTAGGGATGATTTTTCTCCGATTCAACAATAGCAGCATTAGCATAATTAGCATATATGCATCGACAGCAGAAGAACACGAACAACAGTATCTAGCATCACAATCATCAACAGCATATATATGCAACAATAGCTAGTAGGACGCTCGCACCACTCCGCCACCCATCATCGTCACCGAACTCATCGTTGCCCCTTCCTCGTCACGGTTGTCATCGCTGACCCACTGTCACCGAGGTCCCTCCATTGACAAGGTCATCATCGACAGCGACAAACGGGAGCGGAGGAGAGGCCGGCCGAGGCATGGCGGTATGCTGCCTGGGGAGGGAGGGAGAAGATAGATCCGCCACCACCGCTGCATCCTCTTCCTCCGCTGAGCCCTGCTGCTGCTCCTCTTCCTCGCCAAGCCGCTGCCGCTCCTCCTCCTCGACGAGCCACCACCTCCACCGCTCCTCCTCCTCCTCGTCGAGCTGCCGCCGCCACCGCTCCTCCTCCTCGCCGAGCCCCCACTGCCACAGCTCCTCCTTGACGAGCCACCGTCACCGCCGCCCTCTTCCTCCATCGAAACCCCGCCGCAGCCACTCCTCCTCGCCAAGCCACCGCCGCAGCTGCTCCTCCTTCCCATCGCCGACCTGCCGCACCCTCTTCCTTCCGTCGAGCCCCGTTGCCGCTCCTCCTCCTAGTTAAATCGTGCCACCACCGCCGCACCCCCTTCCTCCGCGGAGCCTCCACCGCCGCTCCTCCTCCCCGTTGTTGTTGCGCGCCTAGTGAGAGAGGGAGAGAGAGAGGGAATGGGAATGGGTGGTGGTGGTGGTTGTGGATAAGGAATGAGTGGTAGTGGCTAGCTCAGATGTCAATTTATATGAGAGTACTACTTTCAGTTAATCAGGCGTCCGCCTATGATTATTGCAGGCGGATGACTTATGTCGTCTGCATACGAGGGATTTTCGTAGGCATCACCTTATATCGCCCGTCTGCAAAAATATATTTTCACAAGCGGACGACGGTCTGACCCCCGGTTACCATTTTCGTAGGCGGCCGTTTGGCTCCGAGGGGCCTACCCGCCTAGAAAAAAACCCACGTCTGCAAAAAATGATTTTTGTAGTAGTAGCCATGGACTTGTGGTGGCGGTGGAGTATTGGAGACAAAAGTTTGAAAATATTAGTGTTTACCATCGGATTTGCAAGAATAAACTCATTAGGGGCGGAATTGCGGAATTATACTGCCGTCGCTCTTTGAAATAGCGAGAGCGCGATATCGCGTAATATACGCGCGAAAGTGGCGGCGATATCGCTAATTGAGTGAGATGGCATCGGTATCGCGCTCGCATAGCGCGAGAGCGACACGGTCTCGCAGCGATACCGTGGGCCGTCGGACGCCGCCTGACGCACGCGGGGCACGAGGCGCTCTCGCTCTTTGAGGGCGCGATAGCGCACGCGCTATCGCTGTCGGCTTGCACGAGACCGGAGCGGCGTGGCCGGACTGACTCATGGGATGGTCTCGCTCTACGCGGCAGCGAGAGCGCAACGGTATCGCGCTACGAAAGCGTGATACCGTTGCGGGGCCAGGCGACCGCGCGGCTTTGGTCTCGCTCTTTGAGAGAGCGAGACCGCGAGCTAACCGCGCCGCTAATATTTCATGTCGCTAATATTTCATGGTGTAAATCGCTAATATTTCATGTCGCATAAAAAAACCAACCTAGTATTGTATGTGACACATCGTAGTAGTAGATTCTTTTTTCCGGGACGGAGGGAGTTGAAAGTATATTTTTTTATTATGTGTGCAACATATATAAACATAAAAGAACATAAGAAATATGTATATATTAAAAATAGGCAAAGAATGTGTGCGCAGCTACGAGTAGAGAAATAAATATCTTGGAATTTTCAAAATAATAATGTCAGTTACAGATACAGATTGGAAAGAAACAATATACGAATTTAGAATATAGGAAAAATATATAAAGGATTAGAGAGATAATTCGGATCAATTTTTACTATGTTGACGAAGAATAGGAATTTAGATAATGTCATATTCACAGAGAAAACCACCTTTGCATATTCATATACTCGATCTTGTGACAAGAGCCGGGTAGTGAGTTAACAAACTACCCAGTTCTTGCCACAAGACCGGGCCTAAGAATATGCGATACCGAGTTTATGAATTTGCAGTAGTAGGTCATATTCACAAACGGATGTCTCCTCTTGAAAAAAAAGAGTGGGTGTAAGAATGTGTTCAAAAAATCACATTTGTGTATTCGCTGACTCGATCTCGTGACAGGAACCGTGTTGCGAGTGAACGAACAACATAGAGTGAGTACACTAACTACCCAGTTCCTGCCACAAGATCGGGCCTAAGAATATGCAAAACAAAGTTGCTCAGAAGGGATGATGTAAGGACCCCCGTTTTGCAACAGGAATCACACGTGTATTTTGTGCCATTTCCCTGGATCAAGTAGTTTGGCACACACGATACATAGTTGAATTACCAAAAGCGCATACATATGCGTCGTGTACGAATTATTCCATCATAGGCCCGAAGGCATAGTCTTAGAACAAAGGACCAAACGGTCCGGAATACAGTCCAAAAGCAGAATATAGATAAGTAGCGGAGCGAAGGTAGCGGCATCGTCATTGCCACAGGCAACGACCGTATCTAGACCTAGTGGGCACCCTCATCTTCCGCATCCTCTTCGTAGTAGGCGTATGGATCTTCCGCGGTGTCATCCTCGGCTTCTGATGAAGTTTATAATTGTAAGGGTGAGTACCAACCGTACTCAGCAAGTCACCACAACAACGATGCATATGAAGGATTTTTATTCAAGGCAAGGCAAAGGCTCAGTTGCATAAAGCTGGTTTTGCAATCATTTTCACAAACCTAAGACCTAGTTCTGGCGCTCCCGGGGAGGGAAGTCTCACACGCACGTTAAGTTTATAGTTTATAGTTTAAGTTTAGATTCTCACTCTCACACACGTGGCAGTCCTACTAATGGCGACACCGACGTAGGGCACGCATCGCGGCCTTACCTCAACGGCTGCCCCACCGTAGCGAACCTGCCTCACACACGGGGGTGAACCATCTATGCAAGGATACTGCCTCTGCTCGGCTATCTAGTCCGCTAGGTCTATACCCATCCGAGAAGTACGGTTGTACTGCGGTCGTTTCATGCTTAACTCCATGGCTCGGTCCTTAACTGACCGGGGACGGAACTAGCCTTTTCCGGATTCCACCCAAATCCACCATCCGCCCCAGTCGAAAACATTTGTTTGGTTTTATTCCTCATATCAACATATCATGGCAATGTGGCGCTCATGTCTCCACATGCCGCATCTCAATTACCTTCCCCAAGGTAATAGCCCAAGCATAAAACTTTTGATAAATATGAATATGCATGATTCTAAATTAGCATCACTAAGCATTTGTCATAATTGACTAGGGACTCATGTATAAGCGTGGTTACAAAGGAATGTAAGGATAAACAATAAGCAAGGTATGGCATAATATCAAGTAGGGCATTCCTCATTGCATGCAACTTTATTTGTAAATAAAATAATTTCGCAATTTGGGTTCAACATGCTCAAGGATAGTGATGACTTGCCTTGCTCGAAGTCCGGTTGTTCTTGGTCTTCGGTCGGACTCACAGCTCCCTCGGGGTCTATGGTTACGTGCGAAAGAAATTGAATCCATTTAGAATTCAATTTAAAATCCATCAAAATCCAATTTACAGAAAGGATCGAGCGCGAGCGTTGAGCTACGACATTGACTCTATTTTATTAAAAATGATTCTATTTTGATTCCTAATACCATTGTCCTAAAGTATTAGCGCTAGCCAAATTAAAATATTAATCCGATTTAGTTTACGCGTCTCAAACAAATTAGATTTCGATAATAAAAGGTAACCCTATCCGGTACATAGTTGGCGTAAATAATTACGACGGCTAATTTAGCGGATAATCCTAACCAGAGTAAGAACTAACTAAATACCGGCTAAATAGATATGTAAATGGATAACGAACGGTCGCATACGTACGATAGCAATTTAAGACGACCGGTAATTAATCCTCCGATTATATGTTATCGATTTAGCGAAACATTAGCGAACTAAAATCTAAATAATCGGCTAAGTACCCCGCTAAAGATAAATCATTTTAAACGAATAATCTAGTTAGATAAATAACTTAAATATCAATTAAATATCCGACCTAATTTTACTCGTGTTTCCAAAATAATTGATGTCGGTGTATTCTACTAATTTGTTAAACTAACCATTTTATATTAATCTAGCACCTATATTCGAGATAAACAAAAATTAAATCCCTACCCCTTAATTTATCTTTCCCCATTTTTATTTTTATTTTTTTCCCTTTTTCTTTTCCTTTCTTGTCTTCTATTTTCTCTCTCTTTCTTCTCTCTCCTCTTCTCTGTTCTGCCTCTTCTCTCTCTCCCTTCTTCTTCCTTGGCTCTCCCTCTCGCTTTCTCTCTGTACAGCCGGCAGGGAGGGGAGGGGGCTTACCCGGCTGTGGCGGCGGCGGCGACCAGCGGTAGGGGCGGCAGCGGGGCGGCGGCGCGGCGGTGTCCCGAACGGCGTCGGCGGCGGTAGTCGGCAGCGAGGAGGGGAGGAAGAAGAGATGGTGGAGGAGGGATGGGGAAGGAGAGCTCGGCCAGGGGGTTTTATAGGCCGGGGAGGTGGAAGAGGGGGGCGGCCGGCTCGAGGCGGCGACGTGCGGCGGCATGGGCGGCGACGTGGGGTGGTACGGCGGCGTGGGCGGCGACGCGCGGGGCGGCGCGGCGGTATGGCGCAACGGCGTGGGGTGGCGCGTACGGGGCGCCGCGGCAGTATGGCACGGCGGAGTGGGGTGCGTACGGCCAACATGGCGGCAGAACCCGGTCGAACACCTGGCGGGCGATGCATAGTGCCGCCAGGTTTTTTTTGATAATTTGAGTATTCTCTCCATTTAAAAACTACCCAACCTTTTGAAATTTTATCTAAATAAATGTTGGCCGATATTTTTAGTGTTCCTAATTATTTCCCCTAAATTTCCATGTGTCGCTAATTTATACATATATATTTTTTTATACCATTATTAACGCTTGTACGCCTACGCATATATTTAAATTTATGTGACGTCTCCTACTAAATTTATATCACCCCAACTCATTTTGTAATATTTATATACGTTGTTTTCTTTACCATATTATTGCCTCACCACCTATTTTAGTATATTTTCGTTGCTTGTGCACTTGGTCGATTTCTGTTCTTAGGGTTCGCGCTTGAACGGATTTGATAAATCCGAGCACCGCAATTAAAGATCGAATAAACGAACGATCAAACATAACATGATGCAACTTACTTTAAAAGTTTTTAGAATTTCGTATTTTAGTGTTTTGTATTCGATGGTCGAATTTTTAGGGCGTTACAGATGAGATGTAGTTAGTGCGCTAGGTGTGGTTTGTATTTATAGTGGATTGCAAGAAACTGCAGTGACAATTATTAGGAAGAGACGATGGCGCGTCGGACTGTTTCACTCGTGAAGTTAATAATTACAAAGGGACACCGTCACATGCCGTGGCACATGCTGTATAACTGTTTGAATTGCTAATTACTACGCGATGAAATAGCTTTCGGCGGGGAGGAATCTTCACTGTGACCATGAAGAATGATTGAATCCTGCCCACTGTCCGTGATTGGAAATATAGTATGTAAAAAGTAATTTTAGGTGTATGATTGCATTTTACATATGATTGCATGTCCCGCCATTTTGGGTGTGTATGGTTGCATCTCTGTAGAAATTAATTAGTGTGTAATTTAAGTATGAGAGTATGTAAAAAGTAAAAAGTAATATCCAATTTGAACCGCACGATTAGCATCGAGACTGCACTATTAATTTAGTTCGTGACACTATTATTTTTGTTAGCGCTCACAAGAATAATTAGTAGTTAACCGAAAATCATATGTGTAAACTGCGTACAAAAAAGGCCGTACAAATATGAAGAAGTTTATGAACTACATAATATCGTACATTACATGAAGATTAACCAGTACAAAGAAATAATGTGGGGGAATAGTAATAGAAAGCCACAAGCATAGCAAGGTTCAGACAGGGTGACCATGAAGACATAATGTTAACTTCTACTCATCATCATGGTCAGTCATAGTCCTAGATGTCTCAGCTCGCTTACTTTTAGTTTTTTTCCTTCATCCTACTGCATGTCGAGGCCCTGAGAATGACAGACGGTTTGGCTCATGGCGCTCACGGTTAGATCTACACGGGTCATGGATGTTTCCTTGTAAATCGCCATCGTCTAGTTGTGTGGGCTGGGTCATCTGCGGTGCATCATCAGTTTGCGAAGCCCGAAGCTCATTGGGTACCGATGACGACCCTCCACCGAAGCTGGACATGTCACCGTACGATGAAGTGTAAGGCCTAAACCCTGCCATTAGTTCAGAGCGAAATGACCCTACAGAAGCAATGTAGATATCAATGAATTTATCGAAGCTGGAGCAAACAACAATTTCACAAAAAAATCCAAACATGTTGACGGTGCTTGCATATATGGAATTTCATTACGATGGGAGGGATATTGACCAAATAGCCAATCAACTTGTTGGAACAAGTCCATATAACCCTGTACTCCAGCACCAAACGACGTGCCTTGCATCCATGTAAAAAGTCACGGAGTTATTATCATTTATTGAAGTGGGAGTCATGTAAGGCAGGAAAGTGCCATCGATATATGTGTATACATAATGATGGTTGTGCGTACCACCGTAATCAATGGATTGTCCTTGCCATGGTTTGGTGCCATATGTAGGTGCATGTAGTGGAATCGACTGAGTAGGCCCTGTTAATAACAGGAAATAAATAGTCAATAAGGCTCATACACATGAAAAATTAATAATTTGAAATAACAAACATGCGAAATTAGATGTAAGTGGAGACTGACCGCCTAACGACGTAAACCCCCCTTGACCGATAAATTCTACGTCCACTCGCGGTAAGGTAGGGATACCTTGGCTAGTCCCTGTATACGCAATTCATTAACAACAAGTTAAATTTCCAGCTGACATATGCGTGACAATATGGTACTGAATGTACACGGACCTGCAAATGGTGCAAATCCCCCTTGCCAGTGTGAGGTTGGCACATCGGGCATCATTTGAGGAATCATATGTTGCCTTGGATGAGGCATCTGAGGCACGGGACGGACCATTCGCGGTCCCTCCGTCATCAATTGGAAAACATCATTTAGTCAATTCACATAAACCATTGGAAAAATAAATCAGTCTATTTATGAGCTATCCCGTACCAGCGAACGCCGCAAACCCACCCTGGAATTGAGAGGTGATGGGCGCAGAGCTATGTTGGGGGGGCAGTTCCGGTTGTGTTGCGAACAAATAAATTACTCTTTAATATAAATGGCACGTATTTTATCATTGTGTAATAACGTATTTTACCTTGGGTTTGACCGAAGCCTTCTAGGCGCTCCGACATTTGAGTGATTTCTGGGATAGTCGGAATAGTTGGTGCATCACGAACCGAAGTTGACCTTAATGCAGCTCGACCATCAGTGGATCGTCGCGTGGAGGCTGAAGGACGGGCTGAGGTGGAAGGCCGGGAAGAGGTGGATGGACGCTCCGGCATTTGCTCGAACGTCCTTCTTGATGTTGCCGTAGTATAGACGTCTGAGGAATGTCGGCACGACGCGAGCCGCATGATTCGCTTACCTTTTCTACGAAGGGAGTCGACCGCGGCCATGACTTCCTGGTTGGTACCCGCGATACCATCTCTAAGCTTCTCCCACAAAGTTTTCACCTCCCTTACTAACTCCCCTGCAATATCGGTCTGCATGGAACCGAGCAACGGTGTTAGAAATTGGAACCCCCTGTGTAAGGAGAAACAGATGCTACCAAATAATTAAATGCGAGTAGTACCGTTAAGTGAGCGGGCAGTGCGTGCTACATATCATATATTTGCTCAATATTCGGTGGACCTTGCTCGTCGGGATCCTCGGGTGCAAGTAGCCGGATGCGAGTCTGCGATGAGTACCAGGCCATGTATTGCTCGTAAATGTTGTGATCGTATGCCCTTGTTTCGTGGATGACATCATTCAATGCTTGCGACCACGCCTCTATCGAGGGGGTCATCGTGAAGTGCATAGATCGACGATACCTGTTGTCAGCTTGCCTCTTTTGCCTGAAACAAAAATATAACAACTAGATGTTAATTATATCTCGCAATGTTGGAGAGCACATAAATTTTAGCGATGTAAAATAACAACATACGTGTGCAATATCTGGTGGAAGGTGAAGTCCAGTAGGCACTGGGACTTGCTGGTACAATCCCATCTGACGCATTACCCTTTGAACATTGTACCCCTCAACAAATATGTCGTACACCAGTATTTTTCGTGTCATCCAGTACGCTTCATCGCGGTAGCATAAGATGCTAACTCCATTTGGTGCACGCAAATTGGCCTCTTCGTTCGTGTACGGTGTCTACCGAACTTCGTTGTCCCTAAGGCTTTCGAACGACTCGGTGAAGTACTCGTACACATTGTGCACCTGGATTCTCGCCCACTGTGGCTGCACGATCGGAGATTGCAGATTTAGTTATGCAGTATCATTGAATTGATAGAAATATTTCTTTAATGCAAGCATACGTACCGGTCCGTAGCACCAGCGAGTACCGAAGGTAGGACGATCATCAACCGCGTCAGTGTAATCGTCCTGCTGGGCCATGGCCACACTCATGTATGGACGTCCGAACGAGAAGTGCTCGTACGACCACAACTTGCCCAAAGTGGACACCCCGTGAAAATCGCCTCCTTCTGTGTGGTCTTCAGACAAGAGTCACAGAATCCACGGTACGTGGCTGCAAGGACGGCTGATCCCCAGCTGAACTGTGCAGATGGTGCTACATTACCTTCAGCAATTTGCCTAGCAAGGGGGATAAGCCTGGCGTCCACACTGTTCCCGTGCGAGCCGGTGAACATCACCCAACCAAATAGCCAAAGTAGATAGGCCTTAAGGTACAACGTCAGTTGGTACTCCTGGACATCGTCGGGCATATATCGCACCTAAGAAAAAAACAATGTGTTGTGAGACATTTGAATGTGAACGGATTATGCCTTAATTAAAAATATTCAATTACCTCAAACTGTGACAACCACTTCAATGTGGGGCCATGAGTTTCCTTTTCAGAGAAAAATATTTTGTCCTCGTTATCGTCTGTATCACTGGTAGAGTAACGTGGTAGAATACATGCATATCGTGATACAATATCATCCCTCCAATCTTCCAGAGGGTCTGGAAGCACAATTGCCTGGCCGGCTATGGGCAACCCCGTGAGCATAGACACATCCTGCAAAGTTATGGTTATTTCTCCGCACGGTAGATGGAATGTATGTGTCTCTGGCCTCCACCTATCAACCAGTGCCATAAGTAGAGACTTGTCGATATTTTGTCGTCGCTTGCTATGTGCCCCCATTTGTTTTTGTTTAGGTTCTCTAGCATCGAAATACATCCTTGCCTGTGTCATCTGAACGAAGGTAAGAAGACCTGCAGCTGAGGGCCTGTTTGGTAGGGCTCTTGATTCTGTGATTCTGTGATTCTAGATTCTGATTCTCCTGAATCAGATACTGGAGTGAATCAGAATCACTACGATTAGGCGTTTGGCTACAAACATTGAATTAGGATTCTGAGGGAGGGGACTTCCAGTTAATTTCTCTATAATACCCTTGTCATACAACAGAAGTGATTATATAAATTAGACAAAGCTTAATGTAATAGTAATAATTAGTACAAGTACTTAAAAATTAAAAATAATAGTAGTACAGTCCACTGAAATATCGAGTTCTTGCAAAATATCATGGTAGCATACTTCTAAGGAGAGTTGCTACAAAATAATAATATGCTAACAAAATTCATATGCATCGAGCTCATCTAGATAGCCATAATGCACTTGCTAGGTCATCGCGGAATGTATCCATAGATGTATTACTGGATTGTGAAGTAGATGTATCTGATGCATTTTGGGAGATGGCGTATTTGGCATATCTTGCAGGTATAGTTGGCACATAATTTGGATCTCGATCACATCTACGAAAATACTTATCGTTTGCACAATTCTGTCGTATGAAGTTGTGAAGACACATGGCGGCTGCGACGATCATTTCTTGCTTCTCCATTGGATAAGTAGGCATTTTTAAAAGGATTCGCCATTTCATCTTCCATACACCAAAAGTGTGCTCAACAACATTGCGTATACTTGAGTGAAGATGGTTGAAGTACTCTTGCTCACCATTTGGTGGAGGGCCTTTTCTCCATTCAGGAACATGGTATCTTTGACCCTTGTATGGTGCCATATACCCCGGCCTATTTGGGTAGCCAGCATCAACAAAATAATATTTACCTATAATATATGCATCAATGTCAATGTTGTATGTATAACAAAGAAAAGGAATATGGCCACATGAAAGCAATATACCTTGTGGAGGATGAGAAAATATATCTCTGTCAACATCTAATGCATGATAAAGAACACTGGTGTCATGCATAGATCCTGGTTGTACAATAGAAGCATATGTAAAGCGCATGTCGAAGTCAACCATGGCCATCACATTTTGAGTGGGACTCTTGTATCTTTCAATGTATCTAATATAATCTTTATGAGGTGGGTTTGCTATGATATGAGACCCATCAATGGCACCAATGCAATTTTTGAAATGTGGCCATAGTCTTTTGTCATCCTTAATCCTACAATGAGATCTTCGAAAGTTTGGATCTTTTGGACATATGTAATCCTTGCACATACTAACCACACTTAATAATACCTCCTCAAATTTTCTACTAATTGTTTCACCGGAATGCTTGAACCTGTTTTGAACCCTTCTGTTTGACTCACCACCTCCTAGTATGTATAGAAAAATAGCAACTGATTCCATAGAGCTCATATGATTTGTTGATTTGAGTCCGTAGGTACTCACTAATAAGTCATGCAATTTGTAAAATAGCTCACTGTTCATACGAAACATATGATGACTCTCACCTGGAGTCCTAAGAGTCTCTTGTACTCATGCATATCCACTTAGCTGCGATGTTCTCGGTTCATTTTATCATAATAGGTCATGTAGTACTGACCAAGTAAGCAAGCAGCTGCAAAAGAAGTGGCTTGTAAAGCTTGGTGATGGCGTAAAATCGTCACATTCAAATCATTCTCTTCCTCTACATCAGTTTCATCACTTGTTTCTGAAGCCTCACTTCCATTGGATTCACTGGACGACATCTGAAATATGAACAAAAAATTGTTAAAGCATTGGTTACATTGTATATAATACACATGGTCAGTACAAACCACAAATTAAAAGGAAATAATTCATGGGTACAACCCACACATGAAAGGAATAATAATTCATGAGTACAAACCACACATGAAAGGAAATAATTCATTGGTACAAACCACACATGAAAGGAATAATAATTCATGGGTACAAACCACATATGAAAGGAATAATAATTCATGGATACAAACCACACACATGAATGAAAATTGTCCAAGGGTACAGAACACACATCAATGAAAAATTGTTCAAGGATACATAACACACATGAATGAAAAATTGTTCAAGCATACATAACAAACATAGCACTGCAAACATCCACTACTTGTGAATTTTTGATGCCTTTGCTTCATGTTTCATGGTGAGCCATGCAAACCTCTCTTCTGGACTATCCAATGTCATGAACATTTCCCTCTCAGATTTTTTAGTGAAAATCTCAAAGGCAATAAAATGCTCCTTGGTACCAAAAGTAGCACCACATTCTTTCACTAAGGTTATGACATCTTTGATAGAACACCCTGATGTATCCTCCCTCCTAACAAGAGACTCAACAGATGCCGCTGATTTCTCCTGGTTGTCGACAAAGCGAGTCATTTGTTCATAGAACCATTGTCCACCACTAGTCTTTGGTTTCTTTACATCCTTACCAACGGCTTTCTTCCCTCTTTTGGCAGGAGGAGAGAAATCTTCATCAGCACTATCGTTGTCATCACCATCATTCACGTCTTGTATGTCATCAACATTGATAGTGCTAGTAGGTTGGGTCGAACTTTCAGGTATATTACCCCTAGCGGGGTTCCAGTGATCATTTCCTGTGTTGCGAAGGTCTTCAAAAATATGTTGGAGTAAATCTTCATTTTGAAGCCCCCTTAACTTGAACTTCATACAGCCTGGCAAAGCCTAAGGAGACAAAAAAAGGTTAGATGTTGTTCACATATCATAGGGAAAATATTTACAGAACATGGACAAAAAAGATCAATTTACCTTCTTTGTTTTTGCCCACCAGTCATCAGAAGTAACAATTGTACCCCTAGCTTGATCCCAACCTAATCCGGTCTCCCTAGCAATCAGTTTCTTCCATAGATTGTAATCAAGTTTCAGCTTGGCCCATTTATTCTTGAACTGCAACTTTTGATATTGCAGGCCAGTCTTCTCTTCAAATTTGGCTATTACATTGGCATAACCGACTTTATTCAAATGGGTACCGGAATGATTTCCACCCCTAACTTGCTCCAAAAACAACTCACAAACTATCCTAGTGTTCTCATCGGACCAGTCAGCATTATCTACCGTAGATGTAGACATCTCAGATCTGAAGAACAAAATTATGTAAAGGTATAATAATGGGTTTATTTGCTACCAAATGCACAACCTAATTCACCATATATGCACAACCACATACACAACAAAGTATTCCAGCATTTTTACATGCTGTTTTCAGAGCATTCATATGAATATGTCCATTTTTATCTTATCATTCACCATATACTTTGATAGAATACCAACCATATCACCTATATGTGAGAAAAGAGAAAGGGGAGGAACCAGTACCTGTGCAGCAGGAGAGGCAGGGAGGGAGGCCGGAGTTGGCGCTGGCGGCGAGCCTGAGGAAGTCGGCGTCGACGGCGACCCACGTCGGCACCGCCCTAACCTGGCGGCCGGGATGTTAGTCGGTGTCGGCGGCGCGCACAGGCGGCGTGGCTGGGGGAGAGGTCGGGAGGGAGGGGCGAAGCGGCGGCCCGGCGGCGTGGCTGGGGGAGAGGCCGGGAGGGAGGCTGGATGCGTCAGCCCCCGGAGTCGATGGGGGAGAGGCCGGCGGATCTGGGGCGTCGACAGCGGAAGAAGGTCGCCGGAATCACTGGGGAACTGCCGGAGTCCGGAGAGCTCAGAGCGCCTGCGCCGCCGCCCTAGGGAGAAACCCTAGCCATGGGAGAGGCGCACCTGCGGGAGTGGGAATGGGGATCTCGGGCTTGCGAGGGGGAGGAGTGCATCCGGCTGAAGGGGTAGGGGGGTATACCAGTGGCAGTGGTGGGTAATTTCGTTGAAAAGAAGGGGTTTTTTTCTATTTCGTTGGTTGGATTCCGGTGGGAAACTGGTTTTTCGCTGATTCTCCTCTGCTGTGCATTTTCTTCGAATCGTTCCGCCTGATTCGGTCGTGAAACACTGCGAGAAAAAGCCCGTTTGGCCACCTCCGAGTGATTCTTGGTGGAATCACTTTACAGAATCCCATCCAAACGGGCCGTGACAACCTATGATGAAATTTATTAGTCACATTGCGGTATGTGAAAGTACGATATCAATATGTTGTGAACTTTAACCATTTATGTTCCTCGGCTTCCATCGTGGATCAATACCCCACCATCCGGCTGTACGCGGTATCAGGACAGGTAGAGTATAACAAGAATTTCCATCAGATATTTTTTTTGCACGATGTCGTGCATCGATCTCTTTGCTAAGCAACGGGTAAGGCTACTCCTCTTCCATATCTAGACGATCATTGTGAGCATGGGTAAATTAGAAATTTCATCAAGTGCATGTACGAAAAAATACATAATGCATGAAAGCAAGGAATAAAATTTTCTCAGAGTACGATTACAAACTCGACCACACCTTACGAAATAGGTTTACAAATGTTACAAACTTGGTAACACCTTACAATAAAATACTACAACATTACCAGAATAAAGTAAATATTAGACATACTTATTGACTAACATATTACAAACCTATTAAACTACAACGTAATGCAACACACATATCATGACCGAACATACATAACCAGATAGTGTAGATCATAACTACTGCAGGTTTCCATCCTCCCTATCATGAGCCCCCTGAGAGCCCCTTCTATTCCTTCTTGCACGTTGTTGCATAGGTTCCATGCTAGAAGATGTGCCCTCCTTGTTGTTCTTGCAATCTTTAGTGCGGTGCCCGTACTGAAGACAGTCCTCACATCGCCACACAGGCCCTCCCGCTTCGGATGCATCCATATCATTTCTTAAGCGTCATGTTTGTCTTCTACCCTTACCAACCTTCAACAGATCCAAGTCTGGCACATAGATCCTGTTATCACCCCCACTTTCAACTAGGTGTTGGAGGGACCTCCACCCGAGGATCTCAGCACTCCATGCATTAAGCACTCTATGTTTTAGGTAGAACGTCGACACGTACGATGTTGAATTAAGCTTAATTTTAGCGCACGCGGCCAGGACATGGCTACATGGCATATGAAGAAGCTTCGGCTTATTGCAAGAGCACGAACATGTGTTATCAGATTCGTGCTCTAGAGTAACTTCATGCGTCATGACTCCAGTAGAAGATCCAAAACCCCCTTTAGTGCGACATGTGACTTCCCACCTTCGTCTGACGTTCCCAGTGGTAATGACCGTGTGAAATCTTGCTTTGTTAGCCTTCTCTTGGAGGTACTCGGCCATCTTTTTGCAGAAGGTGTTTGTGCGTTAGACATTTGTTGCAACGCCGCTGCCCGCCTCGTCCTCATCCACATCGTTGTCCTATGCATAATGCCTTCAACAATAACAGTTAGAGGTAAAGGCCTTAATTTGCGAAGACCGCATTGTACGCCTCTGCAAGATTAGTGGTCATTATGCCATGCCTAGCCCCATTAGTGTCATGCAGGAGTGCCTACTTATCATTCGGCTCGCACTCAATCCAATGGGTGAAACATTTGATATTCTGTGACGACCTACGCTTCTTTCCATTTGATGGAATAAGATCATCCATTGGTTTCAAGGCTTGGGGGACATGTACATCGTGCGGGTTGTTGTTGCTCTGCTTTGACCGGATGTGTGTCCTTGTCCCTTCATCAAGTTGTTTCCAAAGCTCATCGAACTTTGTAGACTTATTTGCCTTGCACAACCACTTGAACATGTTCATCAGCCATCGACTGTTGAATTGCTTGAAAAAATTGGCTCCCATGTGTCGCATGCACCAATGGCTATGCATGTCAGGCCAGTAGTATGCACAGCAAGCATCCTCCTGGAGCTCTTTGATTGCCTTCAACAGACCGGCATTCCGGTCATGGATGATGCATATCGATGTGCGATTTTGCACCACTCCCCACTTTAGGTGTTGCAAGTACCACAACCAGCTTTCATAGTTCTCGCTTTCAACAAAAGCGAAAGCTACCGGAATTATCTGGTTGTTCGCATCCGCTCCAACGGCCGTTAATAATTGGCCTCGGTACTTCCCAGTTAGGAAAGTACTGTTGACACACAGCACCAGCCTCGAGCACTGGAACGCATGAATGCATGCTCCGAATGCGAAGAATGCCCGCTGCATGACAAGATAATTGGGAGGCCAAACTGACTCCCGATCCTGCACAGCAACATAGGTCCCAGGGTTCGTGCTCTTCAGAATGTGAAGCATCTGTGGCAGTGTGTCATATGCTTCTTCAAATGTCCCATATCTTTTCTCCATGGCCTTCTGCTTCGCCCTCTAAGCCTTGTGGTAACTAATTGTGTACTGTTCACCTTCTCCACCAGTTTTATTATGTGCCGCACAGGCAGGTCATCACCTTCAATAATTTCCTTGTAGTACTTGTTAGCGACGTATGCCGTGGTCAGGTTGCGATGGGACTCCCTAGTGTTCCGAAGCAGACAGGAATGTTCATGCAGTTTAGACACAATCCAGTAATACTCGTACTTTGGCACGTGACCATGAAGACGGAAGGTGCAACCTTCCGTCTCATAGACGACCGTGTACTCACTCTTGCTAGACCTGGCAACCTTGAACTGTCTTTGCATCTGGAATGACCATGACTTCACTGCGTCTTGCAAACCAGTTTTGTCACGAAACATTGCGCCCAGATTGATTTGGCCATCCCCGTAGAACCATATTGAATCATGACAAGAGTTTTCTGCAATATAACCAGGGTCTTCAAGGTTCCACGAAGCAGGCATAGGTACTTCCTCAACTTCTTGGTCATCTTCGTCATCATTCCCTTCAGCAGTGAGGTTTTCCTCATCTTCGAGTGCATGTCGGTCCACCCTCTCAATATCTTCAACTATATCAGGTATCTCCTCCCCTTCATCGGCTTCACCAGTAGGATGGCGGTTGACCACATCATCTCCTTGTATGGATAGATTTTGAATGTCAGGACCAACATCGCCACCACGATAGGGAGCCACAACTTCATCTTCTTCGTGTGAACTAGACCCCAACTCCCCTCGGTTGCTGGATTGCCCCGCCGCGCTCTCCGTGCGGACTCTTCCTTCACATGCCTGCACCAGCATGACAAATTAATATCCCCGTCTCCTACAGCCAGCGAGCCAATCCTGCCAGACCTTACTCCGTGTCACATTTTTTAACTCCCATCTTATGTTGTTGGCCGATCGGCTCTACATAACCCTCATGTTAACACTATATATACCCGGATCTAAAGAAAATGTGCAGGTTAACCAGTACCAAACTTTGGGCATGGTAAGGGTGTCTGGATTTGGATGGTATAGTGTGCATTGCCTAAAGTTGCTCAGATCGACACCACTTTCATTTTTTGTAATTTCACCTTCACCGAAATACACTCTAAATGCCGACATCCCTGCCATTACAGATAACACCGACTACTCCGTAAGGAAGTCTTACAGAACAAACGTGTGGTATTCACAACTAAAATTAGTTTACATGGATAATGTTTTTTTCGTTACAAAAATTGTAATAATAACTAATATTTTATATTTCCATATTTTTTAAAAAATCATGTACTTGTTATAAAAAATAAATAATTACATAACCATAAATTATTTACTTACGAATAGATGACAATGCGATAAATTATTTATATGCTAACTACAACTTTCACATTAAAAATAAACACATGACAATAAAATTAAATCAGATTAATTAACACGTAAGTAATAACAACTATTTCAATTAATTTAAGTATAAGAGTATGTAATACTTAAAGAACATAACCATATCATATTGTACATAATTATGATGACAAAATATTTACCTGCATTTATCAGATCCCGCCTACTCCTTTTTAACCAGCTTGCTTGTGTAAAATTTGCGGAATCAAAGTTTATTAGTACTCCTTTTTAACCAGCTATATCATATAACAATTGCTCCGTCAATGTTTTTTTCACTGCATAATCCACATGTTGAGGTGACAATTAATTATACATATCAATTAATTTTAATACAACAAATGACTACGTGCACCGAACAAACATTGACGGCAGCTAAGTTAAAAATCATTTCGGTTAGCTCTTTCTATTATTTATCCGATGAAATATGTTTGTAACTACTTAGATATGACCTCCGAAACAATACAACTATTACAATTTTGGATGAGTTCATTTAATATATTGAAACTTAAACTATAAATTATGTTATGAACCGTAACTTTACTTTCCCACGGAGTAATAATTGTTAGAAAATCAGTTACTACAAGTTTATCTACAAAATAATCATAACATGATTAAATAATAGAACTAAGTTCAACTTCACTTGATTAATTACACAATCAAATTAATCATAACTACCAATTTATTATACTACAGAATTAGTTGCAGCAACATAAATTTATTTAACTGCTCTTTCATTTCGATACCAAATTAATTACAAACTGTTTATTAATTACAATAACATTTTACTACATCTTCCATTACAGTACCGTACCTTGTCTTGCCTTCTACTTTTCAACCAATTTGCTCATATAAAATTCCCGTTACTATATGAAACCTTATATATGTGTCCTACAAATAGAACTATATTCTATTTCAGTTTATTTTCATTTGTTACATATAATATTGGTCGTATATATAAAATTAAACATCACATGAACTATTAATTAATTATAACTTATGATTACTACTACGTACAAATTATTTGCAACTTCTATTATACTTTTATACCTTACAAATTAATTACGTCTACCCATTTTTTAACCCTAATCGCCTCTATTAACTTTCTACATTTCTATTTTTACATGTGACCTAAGAAAATATAATGCAGGAACTAATACGTACTTCAATTTTCCTCTAACATAACTAAAAATAAATATTAACTAACACTAATATAAACTACGTGAACTAATATTTTTATATCCTCATCGTACTTACACTAATATAAACTACGTGCACTAATATTTTCTATATCCTCATCGTACTAATTTGTGCTAATAGAAAACTAATCAACTTACCTGTCAATTTATCCTCCTCTCCACTGCCTCCTAGCTTCCCTTCCTCTTCCTCTCCTCCTCAGTTCACCCTGTGAGGACCATCTCCTCCTCCTCTCATTTTATACGTTTCACGCATTGGATTCGAATTCGGCGAGCGGTTTACAGCTGAGGAGTAGAAGAAATAGCCGGCAGGATGTGACTGCAACGTCACCTTTCCTAAAAAGAAAAAGAAAAAGAAAAAGAAAGAGGGGAAATAAAGCGCGCAGCAAAAGGCGTCGGTGCGCACGCGGACGACGAGACCGAGAACGGTCTCGTGCATGCGGGCCGCGACACCGACGACCGCCACCGGTCTCACGCTACGAAAGCGCGACAACGCTCCCGCGCACGCTTAGCGCGAGACTGCGACCGGTTTCGCTGTCTGAAAGCGCGACAACGCTGGCCCTCTGCGCTCGCCCACGCCGTCCCGCTCTCGCGCATGCCGCGTCACCAGTGTCGCGCGCACAAAGCGAGATGGAGCGGTCTCGCGCTTTAGGACCGCGAGAGCGACAGCCATCTCGCGCGTCGAAAAAATGACACCGACGGGTAGATCTCCACGTGCCACACTCGCAATATGGGAAAGAAATACCGCAACGGTCTCGCCGTTCGGTAGCGCGATTCCGCCAGCTCACCGTCGTTATCGCATGTTCAAATAGCGATTACGCCGCGACATCGCATTTCGCAGGTGCGAACGTCGGTATCGCACTCCTAAAATGCGATACCGATGGTATATTTCCGCAAATCTTACGCTATCCGGTATATTTGTGCAAAATCATCCGATAAACACTGTATTTTCAAAATTTATTCGAGTATTGGATGCGTAACTCTACTATATCCACAAACATTACACACATGGAACATGATTTTATACTGGTCTAGTGAATCATCGCTATGAGATCAGTAAAAGGGTATCGCAACCAAACAAAAAATTTGACATGGTAAGTATTCTATTACTATGGCATAAGGTGATGAGTGCTTCGATTTTGCTGTATAATTGTCGACAGTATAATTGCAAATGTAAATACAGTATAATTGCAGTGTAATTTCCACATAATTTTAAACCATTAAATTTACTTTAAGATTCAACGAAGTTGGGAAGAAAAAATAGCACGCAGACAAGTGAGGAGATTCGGTCTCGCGACCTCCGCTTCGTGAAAATAGCATATTACCGTGGGACTTTTAAATATTATATACAAATTGTATTATAGTGATATGCAAGTTACAATAAGTATCTGACAAATTTTTATGAGATAATTAATCAATAAATGTTATATAGCTAGTGCCAAAATGCTTTTATATAGACAGTGGAATTTTTATGACCTGTCCTGAGTGCCCTGACAAAGAAGGCCAAACCTGCTTTTAAACTAGGCCAAACATTTTTGTATCTGAATGTTTGATGTTGGACCATGATGGGCCAGCCCATGGTCGGCCCAGTTTCAGTGGCCTTAAAACACAAGCTGACGCTGACCCGTGGGCCCCACCACCACCACCACCGTAGCAGTCAGTCTCCGTCACGCCCCAACTCGTCTACGTTCTCTCTCTAGTCTCTACACGCGGTATTCGTAGCCGCCAATACACGTCAAACCCAAACCCACCCCAGTGGGACCCACCCGTCATCGACCCCTGGAACGCGGAATCCCCTCCCGGTACGGGTCCAGATCGCCGCACGCCTCCTCTCCTCTCCTCCAGAACTCTCTCCCGTCACGGCACCGCCTGACCGCCCCCCACATACACCGACACGTGGGCCCACCCTCCTCTGGTCCCACCTGTCATTCACGTGAGGTGATTCCACGACCCGCCTCGTCCGCTTACCCCTACTTATATTATTATTACAGACAGGCCGTAATTCCAAATTGGAGGAAGTGTTTTTTTTTTTTCCCTTCTTTTTCTCTGTCCTTCCCCCTCTCTCTCCGCCTCATCGTCTTCCTCCTCTCGTCGCGAGGAAATAAAAAAAAAAAGGCGAAGGCGAGGAGGTCTCGCGAGCTACCAAACCCTAGGGCTCGATTCGATTCGGGTTCGTCGTCGGTGGCGGCGGGGAGGGGGAGGGGCTGGATCGGCGGCGGCGGGGAGGGGAGGGGATGACGATACCGAGCGCCGAGGGGTTCCTCCAAGCCGCGAGCTGCCTTCCGTGCACGGCGGCGGAGGAGCGGGAGCTCGTCGTCGCGCTCACCAGGGAGGCCGAGGAGAATGTCAAGGACGGCGATCTCCGCTACCTCGTCTCGCACAGGTCGCCGTCGCCCCCGCCCCCGCCCCCGGCCTCTCCTGATTTATATTTTGTTTTAGTTTTTTTTTTTCCGGCGAGAATCTAGGTATCGTCTTCCCGTGGTGGAGGCCGTGGGGATCTTATCTATGCCGCGGGGAAATCCAGGGGTTCGAATTGCGGACGGGGATCCGACGCGTGCCGTTTGGCGCGTGATGCGGACTCGCGATCCAATCTTGTTGTGCTTGGGGGGATGTGTTGGTTGGGGCGCTAGAGTAAAATGATCTAAACGTCGGGCACCTTGCTGAGTTATTCTGTATATCTTTAATAAAAAAATGTTTTTTTTGCATACTCCTGTATTAAATATTACAAACTAGTTATAGCGTAATGCGTGATATATACACATCTGAGCTGTCCAAGTAGTTCAATGCGCAGGATCTTCTTGTTGGTTGCAAGTAAATGTCATCATGCATGGCTTGTGAGACTTAGTTTGCTGTTTGATGTTGATCCACTTAATCCGTTAGCTTTTTATATCAATTGGTTGCTATGCTCATGTTAACATAATGTTGTGGCTGATAAATTACATTGTGTGCACTGTGCAAATGTTGCAGCTGGTGGATTAACTGGCAACACTATGTGGGCTTAATCAAACCTGATGAGAATGATACTGACATGCTTCCACAAGCTACAAGTAGACCGGGAGAGATAGATAACTCAAAGCTAGTTTCGGAGGAAAGCAGCAGTATTGGTGATGAGCCAGAGCTTCAAAGAACCCTGAGGGAAGGAGATGACTACGCTTTGGTGCCCCAGGAAGTATGGAGGAAGCTACATGAATGGTATGCAATGTTATGTCTCTTTAACTGCCTTCATGTCAGAAAGTTTGGTGTACCCATAAAACCGTAGTCCTGTCTGCTCAGTCTGTTGGCAATTAGTTGTTGCACTATTCAATTTTTCTGTTTCCTGTTGATATTTGTTTAAAACAATGATGTGCTAACTGGTAAATGCATACTGTACGCGTTTTCATTCATGAGGTCAGGTTGCTCTTCACTGGATTATGCCAGAATACTAGTGAAACCATAAATTCTCCCTAATGTCCACGGCCTAATGTACTTGAAAACACTCTTCTTCAATTGGGATCATCTGTTACTCATGGACACATGAATACGTTTCAGGTACAAAGGTGGACCAGAACTCTCACGAAGAGTAATTTGTAGTAGTCCAACTTCCAGAAGTTACATTGTGGATGTCTATCCTCTCCGTCTGAAATTATTTGATGAAAGAGACAGCTTGGAGAGAATTATCAGAATAAGTAGAAAGGTATAGTAGATTTAATTTATGTTGTGACATTGTACTTCATATGTAATTAACCGTCAATAATGCAACTGATGCTTCTTCTTTTAAACTTACCTGGTTTTAGAATGTTTGCTATTTCTTTTGGGATGTAGTCCCTCCATAGTTATCCATTGATGATGAAATCAATAGTGTAGTTATTACAATGATTCCACCCTCCAACCCTAAATTACTGCTTCGAAGAGGTTGTGTGGTTAACATTTGGTTGTATTTTACATTAGCTTATCTTAGCCATCATTCCTCATTGATCTGTGCTTATTGCGTGGTACAAATCGGACAGAGCATTTCTTATATTTGATAGGTTAGATGATCAGTTTAGGAATTCTTTATACCTTGATCACATTGTTGGAGAGTTACATTTGTGAAATAGAAACCAGTGCTTACACATTTGCATTATATGAAATAACAAAAAAACAATGAGGGTTACCTCTTTGTGATGAAATGTCAAAGAAATCGCATCGGTTCATCACCTGCTTGTTGGGATCTTGTACTTTGCTATGCTGAACCCTTGAATTTCAGAATGTGATCTGATATTTTTGGTTGACTACTACCAGAAGGAAAAAAATGTTACAAATTTGATGTGCAAGTAAATACTGTGCATGCTGGTTTTACTAACTGCTTGAACTAATAACACTTTTACTAAAAAAGTAGAAAGATAACTTTCTACTACCTTCTTTCTTAGATACTCTTCTTGAACAGTAATTTTGTTTCTTGTGCAATTGACTTGACTTATTTTGTCGATGTCTGTATTTGGTGCTTTCAGGCCAAAGTTAGTGAGCTCTATAGCTTGGTTTGCTCACTTATGTCTGTTGAACAGTCTAAGGTACAGGCATCATTATTTATTCATCTAATATCTCTATCTGTAGTATTGTTCAGTTATACTTATGTATACTATTCTTTGCTCCATTCTACTTTAATGCTTCAGATCGATATCTGGGACTTTTACCAAAAGACAAAGGGAAAAAAACTGATAAATCTTAACGAGACGGTTGAAGAAGCTCAACTGATGATGGACCAGGAGGTATTATGCACTATGCAATTCTCATTCACATATCTATTGTTTTATCTGCTGAAACCTTATGATTGTTTCCTTCATTCTAGCAGCAAGATGGTGGCTTGCTTTTTATTGTTATTGTTGCCCTGCACCCTTTTCTTCTGGGGTCTGCCTTAGGATGTCACTTCTTTGCACATGGATAATGACTTTGTAATCAAATTGTCTAACTCCTAAATATTACTTAATTTATTATCTTAATTTACATTTGCACTTTTCAAGTTCTATTATGGTTGACATGAGAATTGTTGAGTTAATAAAGTAGTCTCATTTGTCTTTATCATATGAATATGCTTCTGATCAGTGTGTTTTATCATATGAATATGGTTTACATTTGCACCATTGCAATGTTCTGGTATGAATATGTACTATCGCTTCTAAGATGTTCACTCTGTATTGTGGGTGTCCTGAATCTTATTTTTCTTAACGATTTACCCTTATTTTGTTGGCAAGCCTGTAACGATTTTACTATTTTCTAGCTGTACATGAACTGAAAGTTGCAACTTCTTTCTTTATGCTTGCAGATTATCGTAGAGGTAAAGGCAGATGATGCTTGGTGTTCAGATCTTGGTACAAGATCAAATAATGAACTAGCATTAATTCCGTTGGAACCCTCAACATCATCTTTTTCAATTGCTGGAGGTCCTGCATTTTCAAATGGTTTTTCATCTGGATTTGGTTCCAGTTTTTCCCAAGATAATAGCTTTAGTCCTTTATTAAGGGACACAGAAGATGGTTATAGTATTTTCTCCAATGGCACAAAGGATGATATCCATGGACTGAGTGGTTTACATAACTTGGGAAATACATGTTTCATGAACAGTGCTATACAATCCTTGGTGCATACACCTCCATTGGTGGAGTACTTTTTGCAGGATTACAGTCGGGAGATAAATACAGAAAATCCACTTGGGCTACAGGTAATGGGTGTTCTTGTCCTAATATGTAGTAAGGATTGCCAACTTATGATCATAATGGTGATTTCTGAGAACATCTCCATTGAGCAGGGTGAACTTGCAATAGCATTTGGAGAATTACTGAGAAAACTTTGGTCAGCTGGTCGAACTTCTGTAGCTCCACGTGCATTTAAGACAAAGCTTTCTCGTTTTGCTCCACAGTTCAGCGGATACAATCAACATGATTCTCAGGTTGGTTCTGAGTGTTTCTTCTAAACACTTCTTATAAATGTCTGTTGATGGTGCTGACACCGAGTTACGCACCTTTGTTCTATTTCGTAACTCAATTAGTGGTACATCATAAAAGTATTTCTTACTTTAAGGTAACATGCTGTTGTGTCCCACAACTATGAAGTTAATTTTCATTTCAACACACTGGTGCACTGTTAGTGTTCAGGCATATTTCAGTTCCGAAGTACATGCATTAATTTCTTGTGAGATGTTTTTTTTACAAAAACCTAGGTTTTTGGGTAATAAAACTCCCAGGTCTAATGCGTACATGTACTAAAAAAATACTGCATACTATCTTTTGTACAAGTATTATGCATAAATAGTGCAGCCAATTTGATGGTATAAGAGTGTGGCAAAAAATCTGGGGTTCTTTGAAACAAATTGTAAAAGCTGGGGTTTCGTGTTACAAATGTTCCCAAACCTGAGGTTTTGTGAATTTGTTTTTTGAGGTATGTTTATTTATATTGTGTCAAACTAGGATTATATCTGTGTTTCTCAAACTTATGTTATAAGTCGTTTTGACTTTTTCCCTAGTCAAACTTTTTTAAGTTTGACCAAGTTTATAGAAAAATGTAGAAACATTTTCAACACAACAGAAACATATTATCAAAATATATTAAATGTTAGTTTTAATGAAACTAATTTGGTGTTGTAGATGTAAATTTTTCTATAAACTTGGTCAAACTTAAGAAGTTTTACTAGAAAAAAGTCAAAACGACATAAAATATGAAACCGAGGGAGTATACTTGTCTTTATTACTTGGTTTACTGCTCTTCTGTTTTAGCTTACAAAAATCTTAAATCAACATGTCCTGTCAAAGATATAAATCGTCTCTGCTTTTTGACTGGTTCGCTATTTTTGATAAATGGTGCATCCTTTTCGGCCACACATTGACACAAGTTTTCAGCTCTTTTCCTCAATATATTTTCCATCTTTAGAATCTGTTTTATTGCATCCCTGTTATCTTCCTTGCTGTAATCTTCTTTTTTATAACCATCATCGTCTTGTATACAGTTTGGTGTCATTTTGTGAATTGATGCATCCTATTTATCATTACTTAGGCTGTGTTCTTCCCTGATCTTTCCCAACTCATCTCTTTTGTTTTTCGCATGCACGCTTTTCAAACTATTAAACGGTGTGTTTTTTGCAAAAATTTTCTATATGAAAGTTGTTTTAAAAAACCATATTAATCTATTTTTTCAAAAAAACAAATTAATACTTAATTAATCATGTGCTAATGAGTTGCTCCGTTTTGCGTGCTAGAGGGATTAGTTCCCAACCAAAACATCCGAACACAGCCTTATGCATCCCTGCTTCGCTTGTTTTCAGAATTTGATGTATTTCTCCATACAATTTTTTTCATCGTGTAATTTTACCTGTTGCAACCTTCAAAATGTGTCTTTCTTCCTAAGGGATTGTATGTTATGCTTTTTGATTAGTGCCTTCCCTCATCTTGTCATTTAGCTCTTGTTTGCATAAACTATATTTGACAAAATTTGGCAATTTAGATTGTTCACATTTTGTTAAAGATGACTGATTTGTTACTTATTGCTCCTCTTTATGCAGGAGTTACTTGCATTTCTATTGGATGGTCTGCACGAAGATCTCAACCGTGTGAAAAAGAAACCATATATTGAAGCAAAGGATGCCGATGGCCGTCCTGATGAAGAACTTGCTGAGGAATGCTGGAATTACCATAAAGCTCGAAATGATTCTATAATTGTTGATAAATTCCAGGTAATGAAATCTTTGCTACGTGTATAGTTTAAATTAGTCACCTTTGCTGCATTTTTTTGAATAAGGGTTCCCTACCTCTTGTTGTTCTTTAGGCATCTTCTAGTATAATGAAAATGAACTCGGTAATGCTGAAACAATGTGTAATCAGATAACAGGTTATTTTCTTTTTTAAAGAAACAGGGGTTATTTTTCGAGGCAGGGAACAGGTGAAATTTCATCAGTGGTAAATATCACAAAAAATATCTGTTTTTGGGATGAAAACGGGTACTATTTTCTGTAGAGCCTTCATAAGTAGTGGGGATATTCAGTTTTTGGTTAATTTTGTTGGATGTTCTCTATTTTTTGACAATCGGTTTTGAAATAATGGTAACCAGAAGATTGCTGCAAAAAAAACCCCTCCTGAACCGAATAATTCGGTTTGGTTCAGTTAGAAAACTGTATCTGTTTCTCCTCGGAACATGCCTACGCTGAGCTGTGCCACCTGGTGAAAGACGTCGCTCCTTTGCTGGCCTGCGGTGCCACTGCCGCTCTGCGACTGCCTGCCATGCCTTGCGCTGCTCTGTCGTTGAATTGATTTGGTGAAACTGTGGAACTGAGGGAGGAAAGAGATGGAGTAGAAATTCTAGTCGGAAATGTAGGGTTGTGGTTTGGTAGGGGCGTGAGATGTGCTCGAGCCATTGGCATGATGATTAGTTGCTGGTTGGCATATTTTGTTCCTTAACATACCAGAATGTTCTAAAGCCATTTACCGAACAAAGAGAGAATTAAAATCAAACTGCAAACGAAAATACAGAACTCCTGAATGTGGCATGGCTCATTTTGGTCTTGGGCTTATGTATGCTCACAACTATTCACCACTCATCAGCATACCTTTTCCATTGCTTGCTGCTTTTGCAATGATTATCTTTTTGAGTCTAGGCCTGAAAGATTAGGCCAGGTCTGTCTGCAAGCAGAAGTAGCATACCAAGATTTACCTCACAATCTGCTCAGCCTTTTACTTGCTGCGGAGTGTAAGAGACTAGCTAGGTCTGGTGCTTGGTATTATTAGTTAGCACTGTAGTATTTATAGGATATTTTTGTTCAGCGAGTATATCAGTAGGGATGCAAGTGGGTTGACCCACGAACCCACGGGTTACCCGCTTATTTGGCCTATAAGTGGGTTCGTGGGTCGACCCACTTGCACCCCTGATATATGTGGTTGGCACCGTAGTATCAAGCTATGTCTTGAGTTGAATTTGGCTTGAACCCATTGTTGGTTATTTACTTGGTCGATTTATGAAGCAGTGATGGGTATTTTCAATAGAAGAAAATATTAAATTAAGAACAATGTTATAGCGTTGATTAATAATTTAATATCTCTCTGATAGTGAAACATGATTGATGTTTCTTGAAGCTATTTTAGGAAGTGGGAGATAGTACAGTTACCTTGTAAATTGCTTGCATTCTGTAATACTTCATCCATATGTTATTTTTGGATTAGGCTTTAACCAAAAATTATTATGTTAGAATATAATTTTTGTGATGCAAAATCAATGTTATTAGATTCACATTCAAAGGAACTTTATTATGATATACTTTTAAGTCACATAAATGATATATTAGTAAAGCAATTGTTGGTCAAAGCCTTGACATTAATAACAGAAATACACCTTATATTTTTATAAGGAGGGAGTATTATACATGTTCAAAGTTCAGTAGCATTTTCCCCTTTGGCGTATTTTGTTGTGTACGGTAATTGTTAATTGTCACATCTCTTCAGTAACATCAATTCTTTTGGTTGATGTTTCAGGGTCAGTACAAGTCCACTTTGGTTTGTCCAGACTGTAAGAAAATCTCAGTTACATTTGACCCATTCATGTACTTGTCACTGCCATTGCCCTCAACAGTTACTCGCATGATGAATGTAACTGTATTTAGTGGTACTGGAGATGCCCTTCCCATGCCTTACACTGTGAAGGTACAAAAGAATGGAGTTTGTGGAGATCTTGTAAAATCTCTGAGTGTTATGTGTTGCTTACAAAGTTCTGAGACACTGTTACTTGCAGAGGTAAAAAATCCAATTTGTTCTTATGTAGCAATGGTGTTATTTGAAGCATAACTCCTTTTCAGTAAATAGCTAATAAACATCATATTCTTTAGGTATATGATCATCGGATTTACCGCTATTGGAACTCATCAGAGCCACTTTGTCATATAAAAGATGAAGACAAACTTGTTGCTTACAGGCTACCGGTTGGCTCTGAAAACCTCTTGAGGGTAGAGATCCTGCATCGGGTGGTTGATAGGTGAGTTTAATTGTGTTAGCAAGGACCACATATGTGATTCCATGATGACCGTTCATCATATTTCGTTAGACACTACGTTTGTCTTGTGATTTCATCTATTGAGCTCCTTGGAATAGGTGAACCCTGCCCTTACTCGAATTTTGGTTCTAGTGAGAATTTTGTGCTTATGGTTCGTGAGAATAGTTTAGCGTAGCTGATAAAAAAATGCTACCGACATTGAGATTTGTTACCTCAGATACATGCCATGTATTTCATGGTAGTGATTTTCTTTTATTCTACTATTCTATTCCTTGGAACTGGTTTCCACTTTTGTGCTTACACATTGATATGTGTTGTTAATTTATGCAGATATACTTCAGAGTCCATGTTTAATCTTAGTCGGAAACTAATTGGAAGCCCTCTTGTGACTTGTATTCCAAATGACTCTACAAGAAAAGCTGACATTTATGCAATTGTCTCTTCACTTCTGGCTCCATTTGTACGGGCAAAAGTACATACTCTGGATGAATCTGCAACCAAGTTAAATAGCAATGGACCTAGCCTGGATGGTATTGTACTGACAGACAACGGAGCCACCTGTGAGGAAGGTGTATCTACATCAAATGTGGATGAGGAAGCAGCTGATGAAGAGGTTTTGCCCTTTCAGCTTTGGTTGACTGATGACAAAGCTAATAAGAGAGAGCATATTGATGCAGATTCTAACGGTGTTCCTGGGTCGACCATGAGGTTATTAATGGACTGGTCTGATAGAGAACATGAAGTATATGACATTAAGTACATGGATGAACTTTCTGTGGTCTTCAAGCCTGGATTTGTGTCAAAGAAAAATCGGCAAGAAGCAGTCAATTTATTTTCATGCTTGGATGCTTTTCTGAAGGATGAACCTCTGGGCCCTGATGACATGTGGTTAGTACTATTTGTCTTATTGACTGATACTTGCAAACTGCCCTGTATTTTCCATAAAGAAGGCACCTTGGTTAATATCTGATAGTTTGCATCACTTTTCTTGCTTATCTGAGCAGGTACTGTCCAAGATGCAAGGAGCACAAGCAAGCCAGCAAAAAGCTGGACTTATGGAGGTTGCCTGAGATATTGGTAGTTCACTTAAAAAGGTTCTCATACAGCCGGTTTATGAAGAACAAACTCGATACCTTTGTCAACTTCCCAATCCATGATCTTGATATGAGTAGATATGCAAATCACTCAAGAGGTGATCAGCCCCCCATTTATGAACTCTATGCAGTGATCAATCATTACGGTGGAATGGGTGGTGGTCACTACTCTGCGTATGCAAAGGTACTTTTTGGGCTAAGTTTTCCTAGGCCTTGCATATCCTTTTAACTTATTTGCTGTTCGCACCATGTTGCTGAATTCCTTTTGCTGTCCATTTTGCACATGCAGTTAGTAGAAGAGGACAGTTGGTATCATTTTGATGATAGCCACGTTTCATCTGTTGGCGAAGAGGACATCAGGACTTCCTCAGCTTATCTCCTGTTCTATCGGCGAGTTGGTAGCAGCTCCTGCAGTGTGTCTAAGAATGTCGCAGTGGACACTGATATGGTTGATTCGCTGGACACATAGATTTGAAGACAAGAATTCAGTATGGCATAGTTTTCTGGGCAATACATATGCTGCTGAGAAGATTGCTAGGACTCTTATTTGCTGGTTTTGGGCACTGAGTATTGGTTTATGGTAGGTCCATCCAACCGTGGAGGTTTTGAGGGTGCAGCATCTCGTAGCATCATCTTCCAATATGTTACAACCATTCTCATGCAGATTAGGGCTTCCAATATCTCCTATCTTGCCCTTTTAGTGAATCGTTGAAATGTTGCCCGCTATATGTTTACTGAAACTTCCTTTTGCCGATATGCTGATGCACAGCAGCAAGTCTTGTTAATTTACGTGATCTTATTGTTGTGGTTGGATGGGTGGTGGAAAATTGGTACTGCAACTAGCTGCGTCAGAACCAGAGAAAAAGCCAATGTGCTGCATTTTTGCTTGCTGAGCTACATCTGCTCCCATGTTATTTTACTGGAATCAGATCTGCTACATCTAGGTCTTGACGATATATTGTTTTTTTAATACACTAGTCGATTCATTACCAATATACTATGCTGTGACCATGTATCGTGTTGTGAGCAAATCAATCCCCTGAATAGCCTACTTAACTATCGAAAATGATCTCATATCCGGATTCAATCAATCGTTAGAAATCTGATTTTGTTTTAATTGGTAGGATTGTTTCCATTTGTCCAGTTTTGATTTGGGACAATCACGATCTTATCCTGGTGACGCATGCGTTTTTTGGCTGTTGCTATTCTCCATGTGTAATATTCCTTTTTTATGCTGTATCTATCAGCGATCAATTGGGATTGGCTATCAAATACCAATGCAAAACGGAACGAGTCAAACTGTAGTTCTGGTTGCGTCGGCACATGTAGTTTGGGTTTTTTGAACCAATCTTCAACATGAATTGGGTCATTATTCACTAACCGGTGAAATGCATATCGATGCAAATGTAGTTCTTTCTAGAAGAATCGAAAATTAATTTAAATCCTACAAGAGCCACTTGGACGTGCCTTTGAGCCAAGTATCTGAAATTTCAACTTTGTAGGATCACACACATAATGTCAATGTCAAATAGGATGATAGGCCGTAGTCAATAGTGATTGCGAAGTTCAACGACATACTTGTCCTCTCTTTAAAAATACAGAATTATAAGATGCCTAGAATGTACAATGGGCAAAGATGTCGTGGAGCTGTAGTTTCTACGGTTCCAACAGTAGCACGTGCACCTCACCTCACATGGTATAAAAAACCTTAAGTTTTATTGATTTGTCTTGCATGGTGTGGTTAATTGTTTAGGTATTGTCTCTAATACTACCTCTGTCAAATATGTGTGATACCGTTGAATTTTTTATAATATTTGACCATTTATTTTATTTTAAAAAATTATATAAATTATTAATACTAAATTCTTAAATAAGTTGGATGATCAAACGTTATGCGAAAAGTTAATGGAGGGAGTAAGAAGGTGTAATCTTGTCCTCCTTAATTGGAATATAATTACAACCTTTTGAATATGCTATCTGTGTGACATTTACTGAATTATTTGTAAATTCTTCGGTTTGCCTTTGACCAAAACACCATTAGCTGTGAGAATGGGATAGTTTAATTCCTTTCTAGAATTTTTGCAGTCATCTTCGTTCTCTCATGGAAATAGTAAAATATGTTATTGGATATATTAATTAAAGTACAATCAACCGTTTAAAATATATATAATTGGATCTTTCCATCATTGACATTTTAAAAGATAATATTGTTCTTCAACGGTTCTAGTTATTCCTCAAGATCTGCTCATAGCCGCCTAGCCTCATAGCTTGAATTACATAAAGACAATTGACACTTTTATACTAAAGCAAAAATAATGGAAGACGAATTGTATATCCTGGCATCAGGAGACTTTTTTTTTATTTGTTCCATAAAAAATTAGAATTTACATGACTGGTAGACTAACAAACAGTAGAATCTGACAAAAGAAATACTCCACTCTAGTATGATCAGATTCGAACGAAGAAAAAAAATTCAGAATGTATAAAATATATTGAGGGTACATCGTACACGTTTGAATCTTCCTGATGCCGAATTTAATATTTAGTACTTGCAAGCAACTACAAAAAGTTGGCTATTAGAAAAAAAAGCTGCAAGCTGCAATTGCTGATTAATTTGAGATATTAATACTGATGTTGCACCAGCACTGTCAAGCAAGCTTTGCCTGGCCATGCATTAATTTGAAAACACCATAAATTGATTTGAGTGGCTTGCTTTTCGAAAAGTGATGCTGTCATCGGGAAACAAATAAATCCAGGTTGGAGTTTCTGCTTCTATTGCAAGTCACCGCTCATGCAAAACAGAGTGCGGCTTCTTGGGATTCTCCGGGTTAAGCAACCAAAAGGTGTTTAATATGGGTCTATGTTTCCAAAAATATGTTGTTTCTGGAAACCGGCAACACAAGTTTCATTACCTATTCCTGTTGCAATATCATAAAATTCGATTTAATAAACCAAAGCTAAAAAAATAATTTTAGGTAGAATTTTTAGCTTGTCTCTTCAACAATCATGAAACATAGTTGGCAGTTGGCGCATATTGCATCTAAATTTTAGAAAGACATTCACATTCAAAATTTCGATCATACATTTAGAAATTTGGAGGCCTATATCATGAACATAATTTTAGAGACAGTGGCCCATGTGAAATCTAAAATTTTAGAAATTTAAGACAACAATTATTTGACTATCTGTATATACACTTGTCCTAACATGTGCGTTCTAGAGAGGAACAAAGAGAGAAAAAATCTCTCGTTTTTCATGTGCATACTTCCCAAACTGCTAAATAGTACTTCTATTTTAAAAAAGTTCTATACAAAATTAATTTAAAAAATCATATTACTCCATATTTTATATTTCAAATAATTAATACTCAATAAATCATTTGCTAATAACTCATCCCGCCAATCTTGTTAATTTGCTCCAATCCCCACCTTTCAAACACACTATAACATGTGTTCCGGGAAGGCCAGGCCATCAATTTGCTAATATGATCACTTTATGAAGGTCGGCAGACACACACGGTTGTGACGAGAAGAGGCACTTCTTGGAAGCCTCAGAAGCCACAAAACCAGAGCTAGTAACTAACTAGCTGTCCATGTCATTGTCATGTAAAGCCCAGGATGTAGCTAGGTATTTCTGTGACCTGTTGTGTTGTGTGGCCACAAGGCCAAACATGCCATCAATTCAGGCGTCACAATTGAAGATGTGTGATTGATCATGGATGAAATGGCACACGGGACACCAACGAGAGGAAAGGACTGAACTTGACCTTGTTGCAATTGGCCGTCATGACTCATGAGACCTGATACGGATTCGTCAGATTAAGAGGTAAACCCATTTGTGTAATAATGGGTTCCATGAAAATGAAAAGTGAGCATGTGCGAAGGTTCGATCCAAGTAGTCATCAACCCGTAGATCTGCATGGATAGTATTCTTTGTATCCATTTTGCATATTTGATCGTCATATACATACGGAAAAGTTAATATATTCCAACCATACAACCAGCTGGTTTGTACGTGACGATCCTCCTCGAACGTATGTAAGAGGGGACATGTGCCTCTAACGTATAGGCCCATGATTGTGGGTCCCAGCTACCAGGGACTAACGTATCGTTAGAGGAGCTATGTCCGTTAGCACGTGTATTTTTTTAAATATAACTCACACACACGATCTGCACAATCTTAAATGGTATCGACCTTTTTATTGGTAGAGTACATAGTGAGAAAGGATTTCTAAAAGACAATGAATCTCCATCTCAATGTATGTATGGGTTTCGATTTTCTAATTATTTGTTTATATGGGAGATTCTATTCTCTAGAGGCTTATATATATAGAATTTAAATGGAATTCAATTTATTAATAAAGGGAGTGTCTATGTTTATCAGTTGATTGATTTTTCATCAACTATTAGTCACTTTTTTTCTCAGTGCATCCAACGGCATGTATTCTTTGTTCACACCTATCTTTTTTCTGTCGTTAAAAAAATATAGCTTAAAGTTGAATAAATTATAGTGGATCGTATTTAAAATGAAACATAAATTTGTGATTAGATAAGCATGTGAATATGTGCATCTAGGTTAGAAATAAAGAAAACAACGTAAACTAAAAACCGCATCTCGTTGAAGGTGTGATTGATATTTTTTTCTTTTAAAAAAGAAAAAGGTGTGGTTGTTCATGGATGAAACGGCACAAGGGTCTGCAACGAGAGGGAAGGGCAGAAGTTGACATTGTTGGAATTAGCCGGCATGACCTGATGCAAATTCATTAGTAGTGTTACTACTGTACTAGATAAATGGCATGTGTGCAAATGAGTTTCAGGAAACAGAAAAGGGGTCACATGCAATGATTCGAGTGAACCAGTCATCGATCAACCCGTAGATCCGCACGGGTAGGATTCAAGTTTTTAATGTTTGTATCATTTTTGCATAATTAATAAGCATATACATAATATATAACAAAATTAGAGTTTCTTTGGAACAGAGGGTTTTTAAGGAATTTTTTAAAAACTATTATGGAGAAATATTCAATCCCATAAAAAAATTTTCTATGCGGTGGCTCAAAGGAATTGCCATCCAAAAATGCTATAAAATTCTTTTGGATTTACTCAGAGGAATTTTGACGTAAGGTCCAATGTCTTGAGAAACTTTCATTTGTCTATCTCTTTTCTAGTTCTTGCGTATTCCTACTCTCTATCACTACTAGAAATCCCCAGGTTTCTGAGGAAGAATTATAAAAATCATGTATATTTTCCAAACAGTTTCTGATATTTTTTAATCCATATGATTTAAAGTGCTATGTATCCTAATCGTATGTTTTTTATTCTTATGTTTTGAGAATCCTGTATTAAAAAAAGTCCTTCTTAGTAATAGCTTTTATGGTCAACCAGGTAGTTTATATTTGCATGCTATTTTTACCCTTTTAGTAGTTTTGTTGGTCACCCGAAACTCTATTTCGATGAATGAATGGACATCGGTTTTATTATCCGATTTGTTTCTATTGGGGATTTTAGAGTGTCCTATGGTATTTAATGGAATTCAAAGTATTAATTAAGAACACTCTTCCATATCCATCAATTTCGTAAAGCCAAAATTTACCACAACATCTTAGTTTCGTGTCATTTGACATTAAACAATCTAAAATCATATATTTGTCATAGGGCACCCCAGTACTCCACCCCCATTGTAAAATATAGCTGTCTACATGGGTAGCAAAAAATAACTACGTTTAAAATGGAGGTATTAGTGGCAAAAATAACTACATTTTAGAATGGAGGTAGTAGTAATGTATTAAAATACACTATAACAGCTATTTTAACAATTACAAAGCAACTAGAGAGAGAGAATTTTTTGAAATGACACATATATCCACTTGCAAAATACATGTTCAATTCGGTTAATTTTTCATGGCAAACTACAAGAAACAAAAATATTTTTTTATTTTTGTCTGTGTGGGTGGTGGTTTGTGTGTGTGTTGGAGCGGGGTGGGGGTGGGGGGTGGGGGGTGTTGGTGGTGTTGATTTAAATTCAAAACTGGTCCTAAATTATGGAAATTAAAAAAAATTGATACACCAACAACATGGAAATTTTAAAATTTTAAGATTTGACAAATATTGGCTGGATAGTTTTTTTTGGAAAGATGTATATCACACTAGAAGAGGACCTAAAATTTAAAAATTTCAATCCAAAATAAAGAGCAGGGGTTAGAAATATTCATTCCAAATTTTTATCTCTCTAATGAATATTTGTTGGATTGTTAGTATTTTCCTTTTCCTTGTTATTTTGAGAATTTCAGAATTTTCTGATTGATGCAGATATTTCTAGCCCATTTGTTAGTCTATGATTAACGTGAAGGCCTACATAATAAAAAACGTTTGGTGTAGAGACGACTAAAGATGCTGTTTAATTACGGTAGCAAATACACTTTACTAATAATTTGCAACTTCTGATTGATGACAATTGGTTATGCTTTCAATTAAAGCTATAGGTGTAATGCCTTTTCTTAACAAAATAGAACTTCTGATTCATAGCATGCGCTTTAGCTTTAATTCGAGCTTTCCCACTGTTGGTAGAGAGGAACTACCAGCCATCTCTCTTAAAATTAAGTTATGCCCATAGACTCTGAACTCTTATGCCTTGTACAGAGCCATAACATTTAAATTATTGTGTTAAGTTCAATGGTAAAATTTTGTTTGCAATGCACTTCGATATTGAAATAAATATTTTTTAAGACAATGAATAACACGACCTTTGCTTTGGTAGAAATTATAGTCACTTATTATAAAGATTTTGGCTCAATCTTTTGACCAATTGTAAATGACAAAATCAAAGGATGACGATAAGACACAAGTTTAAAACACGTCAACACAAAAAGGAGAGATGCATCTTATTTAAGTAGCTACCATATTAGTAAATGTTCATATAAAGTTGATAAAGATGTGCATGAGCATATTATACTCCAAATTCTGTATGCAATGTGTATGAGTTCTTTGTTTTTGTCACACCTTTATAGATGTGCCTAAAAACTAATCCAATATATTGCCCTAAAAATTAAATGCATATATAATTTAGTTGGGGCTTTTAAAAAAACCTATACAATATCTACTTAGGCATAGAGACTAACATAAAGCAAATGCTCATACAAGAATATGTTTGGTTTTTAGTCAATACAAACAAGCCAACTCTTAAATATGTGAGAAATACTACATGGATGTTTTATGCAAAAGAGGCACAAACAGATATCCAAACAAAATTAGCAAAATTAACAGTGGAACAATAGATGCTAGATAGTTTAATTTCGTTATGTATACAAAAGCATCATATTTTACTACTATTGCAATTCCTTCTTACTAAATTATCTTTGATTGGAACTACTCATTTGAGTAAGTATCATATAAAAATCTTTATTTTAAAACGTATCTTCAATTTCCACACAATCTTATTCCTCTATATATGTTCCTGTTGATATTGATATAAATATAGTAACTAGCAATAATCCTAGGAAGATCCCCTTTCGAATGCAAGACTTTTTTTTTCTTTATCCATTGATGTGAAACTTGAACTGATTCTTTTAAAAATGACGAGGAATTCCACATTTTAATATAGGCTATAAGCACTTTTGTCCCCAAAATTTTCTGAACTCTTGTGGCATGAGTATAATGATACGACCATTCGTATGATTTACACCTAGCTTGAAGACAATAATAATCAGTAAAGGCTGCCATTTTTTCAATATCATGAAATAGCTAGCATGGCCCGAGGCTGAGGCTAAGGTAACTCCATTTGTCACACATGGAGGCATGTGATAAGAGGACGAAAACTAAGAAAGTCAGAAAAGTATGGGTAAGTTTTGTATTTTCTGCACTGCATTCCAGGTCGTGATCTCTAGTCTTTGTTTTTAGATTGACTTGAAACGCGACTGATCAGCAACTGCATTTTTCAAGTCTACCTTGCTCTTCGTGACGATCCAGCAAGAATCTTGGGAGAGGTAAATCGTTCAAACGTTTTTCTTGAGAGCTTAAGGCCTTTCTTGATTCAGTCTCAAGCTCCATTCTATATTTTCTAACAACATTGCATTCTCCTTTCTAGAAAAGAGTACTGCATATTTTAAATATATGCGAAAAAAAAGCAGATGTGATTAGTTAAAATTTGAGTCGTGCTGAGGTCCAGTAATTAATTTATCCTACTTAATTAATTAGCAAGGAAAATATCAGAACACTGACAATAACAAACTGAAATTAATGATATCATTAAACAAAGGTGTTTTCGTGCACGCGCCATTTGCATATACACAAGTAGTCACATGCCGACTTGACCCGGATCGAGTCCAGTTGAATGAACTTCTTATAAATATCGTGAAATCCAGCACACATCTGAGCAACTCCCACATGGAGTAGCCCCAAATTATTGGGCTAAATTAAGCTAAAGTAAACTAATTAGCCGACAACATTTCCCATTATGTTAAAAAATTAGCCGACGCAAACTCCAACCAGTTCACTTGCTCAAGTCAACGTGTAGTTTTTTTTTTTAAGATAAAGGAATGAATCCCGGTCTTGCTTCAAGGAAGCTACAACTACTTATTATAATATTGTCTAAAAGAGAACCAGCACTTAGGCAACTGCGTAAGAGTGACTTAAAAAACTAACACAAAGGAGAATACAATTATTGAAGTTTATTAGTTGGCGAAAATCTGCATAATAACTGGTATAAGCTTTAGCATGCAAAATGTATTAGATTTTGTTTTCTTAATACTTTTGAAGTTGTGCCTAAAATTGGAATCAGTGTATTGCCCTAAAAATTACTTGCATATAAGATTTAAATTGAGATTTATCAAAAATTATATCATTTCTACTCACCATAGAGACCACCATAAAACAAATGCTCCTACAAATACGAGTTTCTTAGTTTTTGAATCAAAACCACCAAGCCAATTTCCAGACACATTTAGAATACTAACTAGAGGTTTTAGCCCAAAGGAAATATAAACCATTCTCCAAAGAAAATTTGCAAAATGACAATCAAAGAAATTACTCCTATTCTTTCATGTTAAATTATCCTGATTTAGAATTACTCCTATTAAAAACCATATAAAATCTTAATCTTAATCGTAAAACCATAGTTCCCTTTAGGTTTAATTTCTTTGTTTTCTAAAACTTTTTAAAGAAAACTAACGTACGTACCCTATGGTATGTTGAGTTAAAAAATGAATCTTTTGTGACCAGTAGGTTTATTTTGGAAAATAATTTTCGATGATTTATTATTTTTAAAAAATATTTAACATATAAAAAGAAAGTCTCTCTCGTACGTCATGTCTCTATGGTTTGGTCACTGTCAGGTGGGCCACTGTAACGTGTGACAGGGAAATATCTGCCGTGACGTTGGGACACATGGAGAAGTCGCTTGCATGAAGGCATCACTCTGGATGACTGTATCTACATGTTGTTTGTACGTACTACGTGTGATTGGGGGCAAGAAAAGAAAGTAGCGTGCCAAATTCGTCCACGTTTGCACGGGTCCAAATATTAATTAACATCAAACATTTTACGGTGTTTACGTTAAAAAAAAAGTAAACATCCAACGCTTCGTAATAAAATATACCACTTAAAAATATTCAAGTATTATTATATGTATTTAGGTAGGAAGGGTAAAAGATAATTATTTTGGAAATTAAGAAGGGTATGATGATCGTCTCAATATTAGTTTCAGGTACATAGGTATTATATTGGTACTTCATCTTCTATATTCCTCCACTGTGTTATTTACGTGTTTTTTTTTTGTGAGATTTGCATTTGGTATCTAACAACAAGGTCCAACTCTATTCGTCTTCTTCCTCCTGTCCAAGCTTAGGCAAACAAGAAGAGGAGGCTAAGGGCGTCGAGGTTCTGGTGGTTGTATGATGACGGTGATGGCGGTAAGACATGTCTCGCAGCACAACGCACCCACGGGGAAGTGAAGGCAGGCACAAAGGACAACGAGAAAATTGATATTTAGCCACTTTTAAGGATGGGTTTCGCTGTAATGCCATTCCGCCAAGTTGCTTCGCTAAAATGCCATCCCCACGCTCGCGCAACATGCTGTTTCGCCGTTTTTCCAATTTCACCGGATTAAGCCCGTAAGTGAGTTGTCTGCTGACCAAATTACCCCTGGGGGTCGTTTTGTGCCAAATGAAGCAGCAAGCGCTGTCCTAATCCAGAGCTCGCCATCTCGGTGGATCGAACTAGCTCGCCATCCCGGTGGCTCTGTCAGTGAGGTAGACTCTCTGATTCGTCGCCGCCGCCGACTCCCGGAACGCGGCTGGCATCGCGCCGCAGTGCATCCAGCCGCCGCGTTCGTGGACTTCGACCGCCGAGGTGTCGTTTCCCTCGGCCAGAGCCAGCCGGCACGCGCCGCCCAGCACGACCACCGGATCGACGCGCCACACGCGGGGGGCCTTGAGCACGACGACGCGCGCGTCGTCCATCCCGAGAGCATCCCGTGCCATGGTGAGAGCGGAGAGGGAGAGCGCACAGACGCGTTCCCCGCTCGCTGCCTGCACCAGGTGGCGGACGCGTGGGGGACAAGCGGATGGCAGCGGCGACGCGTCGAGGACAGGCGGACGGCAGCGGCACGAGGATGGCGAGCGGACGGTGGTGCGGCGGCGCCGGCAATGTGAGAAGGACATACGAACGCCGACGGTGCAAGGACGACGCTCGGACATGACGCCTCTGGTAGGCTCGGATCTGGTGACGGAGCTTTGGATGGCATAGCTCGGGCGGTCGACGGAGCTCCAGCGGGATGGCCTCAAATGCAACTTGTCCAACGGTCCCCGAAGGAGCTCCGACACGGCGCGCGCGGCGGCCTGCTCCGGTGGGTGGGAGTCTTCTCCCCTTTCTCTCACTCTCGATCCCCTTTGTCTCACTGATCTAAAGAATGACCCAAGGGCACATTGGTCACAACACTCGTGATTTTGTGTGTTAATCCGGTGAAATTGGAAAAACGGCGAAGCAGCGTGTTGCGCGAGCGTGGGGATGGCATTTTACCGAAGCAACTTGGTGAAATGGTATTACAGTGAAACCCATCCTTGAAAGTGGCTAAATGTCAATTTTCTCAAGGACAACATAAGCGCTCGGAACGCAAGCGCTAAGGTTTGACTCGGGAAAAAAAGAATGGTGGGTAGCGAGCTTCAATTGGTATCGAGGCCACCTAAGAGCGTCACCATGTGTCCTAGCCGATAGGGTCGGCTAGGGAATAGGGAATCTGTTTTCCCGAACTTGTTGACGAAAGTAGTGCGTGAGTGGTTGGTAGTAGTGGAGCTTGATGGGAGAGCGGAGGCATGGCCATGGACAAGAATGAAGCGGTGGAAGAGAACAAAGGAGATATCAATCTTCGTTTTTTCTTCCATGCAGATCAATTAAATCTACTAAATTTGTGGAAGATTTACTTTGCTTCTACCAAACAATACAATCAGCTAAATCTTTGGAAGATTTACTTTGTTTCCTATTGAAAGATACCGATCCCATGGAGCTAGTTATTCTTGATTCACATAAAATTACCGTATTTTATTAGTTAATTACCCTATTGCTATCATTTACGATAATTTTATTCCTTACCTTGCCGCTTGCCCCTCTCTTAATCAACGGTAAATATTATCCTACCTCTGAGTACTTCTAAGTACTTTGCAAACACCGTAAAAACACCGTAAAAGCTCTCTAATTAATATATGGATGGGTACTTAATAATTTAATTTACAGTACTAACCTACGATCTTATACTTTCGCCCAATACTTCTTGCGGTTTTCCAGTAATGCAGTTGACTTTTATACTTACGATCACGCCTTAATTTAAATATATAAAACCAAGTCACGTTTAAAGTATCTTTAGATAAAAATAAGTAACAACAAAATTAATAATAATTATATTTTTAATAAGATAATTGGTCAAATTTAATACCATGTTCTCTTCTTACTCCAAACTCTTTACTTCCTTCATCTTACTCCAAACTCTTTACTTCCTTCGTCCTAAAATATTATAATCTAGGATGACTACGAATATAAACAAGTATCTTGCATCATAAAATTTATTTTGATATTTTCTTTGAAAGCTATAACAAATTATTATAAAAGTTGCAGGGCAAATAAGTCTGAATTACAAATTACAGCTTAACTAACAACAAGAAAACTACTCAGAGTATCACTTAAAGATATATTTCTATCTGTAGTTGGCTAGAGTATGCGTAACAGTTGTTTCATGCAACAGTTTAAGAGTTATATGAGTTATATGTAGTCCTAATATTTCTCAAACCAGAAAAAGCAAAATATTCAAAATCAACGGTTGATTCTTGTATCGATCAAATTTCGCTCCTATTACATCTGGTGACTGATATCGAACCAAAATGAAAGATATTGTCAGAGAGTAATTGATATATAATAAGTCATTCAGTCACATCATACCATCGTATTGCAGGGCGAACCCGATCCAATGAAAATAATATTATAAGGATACCGTATCAACAGACAAGCTCTAATATGATATATCACAATATAATATAGCCCACTAGCCGTGGGACGTCCACAACCAGATCTATTGCTACCCAAAGTCCAATTACTAGCCGTTCAATATAGTAAACGGTTCTTACAACGCGAATCATCAATAACCAATGGGTTCATGGTTATAAACCTAATCATATTAAACTTTTGCATGCTTTAAGAGTGGTTTATCTGGTCAAACAGGGTGTGACGTGTTACAACTCGACTGGACCGTTCGATACATTTTTTTTCTTATGTTTAATGCAAGTGGGCTTGATGAAATCATTTTTAAAAGGCATAATTAACTGATCTGTCCCTCCAAAGATCGCGTGCAACCAGTGCAAATTGCTCGGTGTCTTTATCTGGTGAAGCTCCAGTTCAACTGTACCGTGAAAACATATGTTTGTCGTCCTCTTGAACATCCAACGGTATGGACATCGAAATGTCCAAAATGCATCCTAGCGCAATTGATCTGCTAAAAAGAAGAACGAGCGACCCGGTTCAAGTGTCCTCCTAATGTTTGAAATGTATCGAAAGGTAACATATTTTTCAATGTAAAATAGTTTACGTACCTATCAACATTAATCATGTAATGGGCACTAAATTTAATATCACTTAAATTTTTAAAGAGAAATCATTGATTGCGTCTAACCACGATTTATTTTCACATTTATTTCTTACATACGCCATATGTTAAATTGATCATTGATTGCGGTGCTTGTTCAGATGCTTATTTGCTATTCACAGAAATGGAATGATAATATGAGTAGATCGATTTCGTCTCTTGCTAAAACATTCATTAAAAATAGAAGAGTTTGCTATCTCTTTAATACGATGACATCAATTGTAATAAAACTATAGTTCATGTCATAATCAAAAGATCAATAAACCTGTAAAATTACAACTCCGTGACCATATATAATTTACAGCATCCTCCACTCATGAGCTTCGGCCCCAGGTGTTACGGCCTTTTCTTTACACCTAATTAGTGTTAGTTGTCTTGGCCTAATTTTTCCTTTTTTTTTCTTTAAAAAGTCAATGGTGGCGCGTGTATGTGTGTCGATCAAAGTATATTAGAATGCTTAATCCGTGTCAATTAATCCAACTTTATGTATGTTTAGTGGTACGATTATCGTATAGATAGGTTCATATTTATTGGAAAAAGACCACTTTGCACGTTTAAACTATTTTGCCACAATATTTATATCAACACCATAAACTATTTTTTGGCATTTTGATTGCCTCTTGAAATTTCTCACTTCTATGTATAATAATATTATTTTAGTAAAATGTATTCCTGCTTCGCTTTATACGTGTCTTATTTTAAGTTGAAATTTGTGGGGTGGTCGGTATAACATTATACTTTGAGTTTTTCATGAAGTTTAGTTTAGTCATTATTTGCATATATATGACGTAAGTTTGGTTTAGAACACCGAGATTTAAAACCATATACAAATTACCACGGAAATTTTCATTTCATAGGTTATCTTGTTAGATATGGTCAAAAAATGACTAGTTGGGGGCGGGGTCTGTTTTAAACGTTCGAGTGAAAACTGGATTTACTCGGAACTTGACCTTATTTTTTGATAGTGAGATATACGTACGGACCCTCATATTACCTCAAGCACAACCTCTCGAGTACACAACGTTTAACACATGCCTAATTGTCGATAGCTAGTGATAGCCAAGTACAAATTCTAACTTCTTCCAAAAATAGTACTTTCTCTGTTTCATATTACCTATCGTTCTATCATTTCAATTTATATTTCAAATTACTTATCATTCTTACATTTTAAATTTATATTTCAAATCCTCTGTTTTAAATTACTTATCGTTCTTACATTTCAAAGACTTTTGAGAGGTGATCTTATATTTCCACCCTTCATCAATGCAGTGGCGCATTAATACATTCATAACTCCTATTGGCTCATATGCTTTGGAAAAATAATTAAGATGTATTTATTGAGGTTAAGCATGCATGTAATCTTCCTTATTGTTTTGGTTTGTATAAGAACAAGTATAATAATGGACTCTAAGAAGGCTAAATGCTGAGTTGGATGAGAGAGAAGAGGAGAGAGAGGAGAAGCGGGCTGTAAACTTATAGCCAGCTTAGGCACAGTAACCAAGAAAATTTGTGAGAGAGACATGTGGACCATATGTTTATAGTTAAGAGCTAACCACTATATGAGTGAGCTGAGAGGTAGACTGTAAAGATCTATATAGCCAGCAGCTGACTATATTATTAACCTTGCTCTAAGATTTGTTAGAGCCTGTTTAGATCCATTTGGAATGGCAAATGGCAAATGGCAAAAGTTTTGGTGGCAAAAGTTTTGGCATTGCATTTTTGCAAGTTGGTGTTTAGAGGCATGCAAAAGTTGCCATTTTCCCATGCCCCATGAGAGGTGGTCCGCATCCCTATACACTTTTTGGCCAATTTTGCTACTGTAGAGTGCCAAATGCAAAATGGCAAGTTGCCATTTTTTCACCATGCTGTTTAGATCCATTTTGCCAAAAAGTGCTTCAAAATGGTAAAAGTTTTGCCATTTTGAAGGATCTAAACAGGCTCTTAGAATAAGTAATTTAAAACAGATGGAGTATTAAGTATACTCCCAACTATGCATAATTGTGTGTGCTAGGATTTAATGCGGTGGCTGGTTGGATTCATGCACCCTCTCTTGAGAGGGAAAAAAAAAGAGAAACCAAATTAAAATCTCAACCGATAGCTTCAGGAAAATAAAATATTTAATCACTTTGTGGTCTCCTCCCTATATATAAGCGATATATATCCAGCTAATGTCTCTCCTCAGGCATTAACTTGTTTCTACTTGTCTTCCATCTCACTACAAAGCTACAACCAAGAAATCCACATTTCTCATCAGAAAGTCAAAGGCAACAACACCATGGATTCCACTGCCAACGGCAACGGTCTGCACTCCAATGGCGCCGGCGACGACACCCAAGGGAAGCCCATCAAATGCAAAGGTGAGTACACGTCGCCGCCTATATATCTAGCTTCGTCCTCCTCTCCGGCCAGCCATCGTCGGTCGATGATGAGATGACGACGATGATCATGGTTGCAGCGGCGGTGGCGCACGGCCCCGGCGAGGCGCTGGTGATGGAGGAGGTGGAGGTGGCGCCGCCGGCGAGGATGGAGGTCCGGGTCAAGGTGCTCTTCACCTCTATCTGCCATACCGACCTCAGCGCCTGGAAAGGAGAGGTATATTTCTACACATATATATACACACAGATACATACATATATAGAGAGATAGAATATGCAGTAATTGTGTTGATAAAATTGTGCTATGTTATTTAATTTCTTTTGTATTTTTTCGATGAAGGAAGCATACACTTGTGTCTTGTATATCAAAGATGTACACAATTGAATTATTTCTCGAGTATTGTTAATTGATTCTTGCCTTGTCCTTCAATCCGTCTGTTCATGTGATGCTGCCGTTTTGGTTGGCCTGATGATGATGATGATGATGATGATAGAACGAGCTTCAGCGAAAGTTTCCTCGCATCTTGGGTCATGAGGCAGCAGGGTGAGTACTACACCTTTGATCTTTCACCCTATTTTTTATATATCCTCCCTCTTTTTCCAGCTTATCCTCCTTTTTTCTATGTGATTTTCGATCTCTTTCTAATAACTAAGCTCTTGAAAATTCATGTGTTGCTTTACATGCATGTTGGTTTGAACGAGCAAATGAAAGAAAAAAGGTTCTTGAGGAAAATTATATTAGGTACTGTATGTTCAACTATTAATTAAATTGGCTGAAAGACAAAAGTCGTTGAGATAGGATTTTTAGCTTCAATTCAGTAGAGCATCAATATAGGAAAGACCAAAAGGCTAGTCTAAAATTTCTGTTGCAATTGATTTCGTTTCTTTTGTATAAAAGTGCTGTTGCATTTTTGACTTTGCTTGCAAAAAGCTGACGGTGAAATGATCGTCAGCTTCATCTTAAAAAAAAGTCATCTTCGACGTCCTAATGGTACTACATTAGTGATCATCGTCGTCAAGATACTCCAAACAATGGTTTTTAAGAAACCAAGAATTATTAAGCAAATAAAAAATTATCCGATGTATACATATCCAGGGTTACACCAGACACGTGCTAATAAGTGGATTTATTAGAGTTGCTTGATACATAAACTGGTCATGCTTTTGATCTTAATTACAATTGGTGCATGCCAACAAGAGATATCTTTTTGTCTGACATAAAGTAGGATCGATGCATGGTGATTAGATCGATCATGTGATACAGTAACCAGTTGTTAATAAATACAAATACAATTAATTATTGTTAGTTGGCAGATGAAGACGATGACCTGATCTACAACACCTCCCCAAAAGCATAGGTCCAACAATCCAGCTTAGCTCACATGGGATTCGATGATACCTCATATGCTTGATTATTCATGTACCAGCCTCACAAAATTTCCTTGTTCCATTTCATTTTTAATAAAACTAAAATCGGATCACTTTTGGTTATAATCTAGCTATACATGTGATGTTTTTGAAAAAAAAAACATAAAACCTTTATCTCTTTTTATTTACCAAAAATGCGCTGATGCTTTTTTCAAGGTGAGAGACATCATTTTAAAATCAACTTTACCTTCCATTTCATAAATTTGCATGTTTTCACAAAACCAAATAAAGTTTTGTCATAGTAAAAGCACTCATCCTAAAGAGTATATTTTGCACATTAAAGACATTACCATTTTTATACAACGCATGATAGCAACATGTAACTAAAATGCAGGGTGGTGGAGAGCGTGGGCGAGGGTGTGGAGGATCTTGCTCCTGGAGATCACGTCGTCCCCATCTTCACCGGCGAGTGTGGTGCATGCGCCTACTGCGAGTCTAGCAAGAGCAACCTATGCAAAACCTACCGTGTCAACCCATTCAAGAGCACCATGGTCAACGATGGTGGCACGAGGTTCACCATGATTGACCGCTCCTCCGGTGCACGCAACCCGGTCTACCACTTTCTCAACACTTCCACCTTTGCGGAGTACACTGTGCTTGACTCCGCTTGCGCCGTTAAGATCAACCCTAAGGCTCCATTGGACAAGATGAGTCTCCTCAGCTGTGGGATCTCCACAGGTAAGCAACTGAGGCTTAGTCCTGTTTGTTCAGGATTAAATTGATGAAAACAAATGTGTGTGTGCACGCGTATATATATTCTCAAATAATAGGCATCTTACTTTTCTATTGGGATTTTTTTAATAAAAAGATACGAGCCACTCGTACACTAATGAGCCGAAAGCTTTGTTTCTAGTTATTTTTAAGCGAGAGTGACGACTCCATCTCTTTTAAGTTATAACTGAAGTTAAAACCACCGGTTTATAAACCACACTAGTTAACAAGTCAACATAAAAGCATAACCCAATAAGGAGAAACAGACAGGGCCATCATGATCTGGAACAGAAAATTTGTTGAGATGCTGTCTGTCAGTACATGGAAATTCAGCTAGCTGGATTAACATGACACATGAACAAACTGGCTAGCATGCATCTGGACACACATGGACTTGTCAAGTGCCGACTAGTCGACTAGATATCGATGTTTGCTTCGATTTGATTTGAAGTCTAAGAGCCCAGCATGGGACACCGTTTGGATACGGATGCCAGTAGGCTCTACTGGTCTCTGTGTGGCCAACTCTGACACTGAACAAAACCAAGCTGCAGTCCAGTCCACATGCTACAGAGATTGGTCTCTGTAACATGGTCCTCCATTTAATTTTTTGGGACTTATCACTGTCTATTAATTTAGATGATAATGAAGGGCCTTTGTTTATATCAGTTTAGGGTCCATTAGTTGGAAATAATATAGCTGCTATTATGATAACGATGTGTACTGAAAGTGAATGCCTCAAAGTATGATTGATACTGCACATTATAAGTTAATTCGAGTTATATGGAAGGGTAAATTTCTTGGAAGTTTTGAGAGTCAAATATTTATTCTGTAGGAATTTAATTAATAATCTTTTCTTTGGACAATGAATTAACAATCGTTTAAACACTGGTTTTTAATTATAATAATGTTTTTACTGTTAATTAATTAGGAGTGGGAGCTGCATGGAACACAGCAAACGTGTCCAAGGGATCCACCGTGGCAATATTCGGGCTTGGTGCCATTGGTCTTGCGGTAAGTAAATTAATAAATCAAATGAAAATTATACAAACATTGTCTATAATATTTCTAGCTTCTTTATAGCTTACATTTCATTAATCAATAAATTTACATGTTTGGAACAGTTAGGATGCAGAAGGCAAACAAAGGGAAAATAAATTGATTAGTTTAGATTTTGTTTTTAGGTTGCCGAAGGTGCCAGATTAAGAGGAGCATCTCGAATCATCGGAGTTGACATAAACCCTGAAAAATTCTCCAAAGGTGCGTATTTTGGCCACGTATTTCCACTTTTCATTTTTTCTTACTTCTTTTCTTTAGTTGGCCAATTTTTACGTCTTTGTCACGCACGTCAGATAAAAAATTGTCGTTCAATTTGTGTCAGCGTGAATTTAATTAATACTTTGGTCTCGTTAGAATATGATGTGACCGAATTATTTTCGGGCCCCATTTTCCCTATCTGTGATCAGTTGATTGAGATAGAAAACTTTGTATAATATTGAAATTATAAATGCAGTAATAAATTCGATAACTGATGACCATCGTGTCACTTTCCAAGTGATGTCTCCAGAGCAAAAGAACTCTTGAACTTTCCACCTGCTAACTAACTAAATAGAAGGTTTCAAAATGTGATACGAGTTGTTAATTGCTCAAAGGTACATTTGTTATCCAATATCCTAGTGAGTATTTCGCTAGTCAATTTCAAGTTAGTGGTAGATTAGTTAACCCGAGTAAACTGAGACACAACTCACACAATGCCACTTCCAAAGAAAACATCAGAGTGCTAGACAGATCATCTATGACCTGTTCTTGCAACTGAGTTATCCATAAAAGTACAAAACATCGTAATCAGACGTGTAGATTCATTGTGTTATTGTGTTATTTTCTTTGACCGGACCACAAGCCTATGAGCAGCTTCTATCTTGAGGACGGTCTTAAGTTCCTGTGCAATGTATGAGACCAACCTTTATGGGCCGATAATCAATCCTCTCTTTCATGCCCACACTCATCCAGACTCCAATTAATTAGATCGGCAGATCTAGAAAATAATATTATTGGAGTCACTCTTTAAATACAGTGGTATCAAAACATGAGCATTTTTATATTTTCTGATGTCTATTAGTAGTGGCATTAGTGAGAAGTCATTGGGTTACATGCTAGCTCCGTCCCCAAAGGAGATGTAAACATAGAGCCTTACTCCGGTACTCTCTACTGGTAATAGAAAACAATCTGAACCGTTTGAGATCAACGGTTCATATTGTTTTCTACTACCATCCTAATTAGCAGTAGTAGAAATGTGGAGGGGTATTATTATCCCAAAAAATAGTGGTATAATTGTAGCAGTGACTAAACTTTTTTCCTTCTTGTTTTGCTTTTTGATGGAATATGAGAAATGCCAACATAATGGATAACCACATATCGATCTAGTAAGGAAAAAACATAAATGATAACTTTACTCGTAAATATTGTATTAGTAAATTACTACCCTTAATATTACCGGTAGTATAATACTACAAGAGAGTACCGGAGCATCACCCGTAAACATAACTCACGCCTTGTGTTTCTAAACTTTTTTTTATTTTTAATAAAAGTGCATGAGTTAAAAAAAAGCTCCGTTCTCATGGACTGATTATACAGAATTATTTTTTTTAAACGAATTCTTTCAAATTAGTGTGATATTATTCAATTTCTCTCATTGGTGGCTGATCATTCCTAAACAAGTGAGGAAGGCCTAACAACATTGGTTAGCTTAACTATAGAGCTACACAAGTAAATGAACAAATTAAAGCACAGGAATTAATTTGAATTTACCATAAAAAGAAATCCACAAACCTCAGCAATTACAAATGACAAAACTTTCGAGGAAAACGGACCAATCTCTTTTATTTTCCTGAAATGTCATAATTATTCCTGACGTTGCATTATAAATAACTCTGAATTTCTAATCTCAACGCTTGATAAGCGTAATAAGGATGAATACATCGTGAATGAGAACAATTGTGTAATCCTGAAGTCTCGCATGCTCTAGAAGATGCCAAACAATCCAACTTTCCATGACAACGCCACGAGTTGAAAATTATTTTAGGCGTGCAGGCCTTCTCTGTCTTCACTGTCACAAGCAACAAGTGACAAAGAAGTTTATACAAGATCTGTCCATGTTTCTTGTTGAAAATAGGATAAAGGAAGTACCATCTCTCGTTCATTTCTTCAAAATTTAACGTGTTCTTTTTCCAATAGTTTTTCAGTCAAATATGTCCCATGGAGGCATTATGTAACTTTGACAAAATTCAAGCTCATTTCTGTATGAACCGAAAGGACAGAAAAGAAGTTGCTCTAGCTGGGAGTTCTCTGTTTAAATGGTCTTTACAAATCTTCATTATAAAATTCTCTGCTTAAATTTATCAACAAAATAGCAATCTCTAAAAGTTGCACTCGATGCAACAATAGGAGTTAGAAGTCCCATTTTGCTATCAAAAGAAATGGTGAATTTCTTAGGTTGCATCTAAGCATGGGCCTGAAATGTTTGTGCAGGCAAAGAGATGGGCATCACTGACTTCGTCAACTCCAAGGCATGTGGCAAGCCTGTCCACGAGGTACAAATAATTTGGCAGCTCACATAATCACACTGAACTTCGTTTTCCTATGTCGGCATTTTAAACATTTTTTTCAAAACATTGCCCTGATGTTTTATATTTAGGTTATCATGGAGATGACAGATGGCGGTGTCGACTACAGCTTCGAGTGCACTGGCATCACCGATGTTCTACGAGAGGCCTTCGTTTCCACACATGATGTAAGTGGTGAAAATATCAGGCAATTTTTACCGCTTTTTAGAAAACTATTCAAATAGTTATGAAATATTGTGTGTTGTTTATGTAAAACTAACCTGTTTTCTGAATGAAATGGAATTCAGGGATGGGGCCTGACCGTTGTGCTGGGGATCCATGCAACGCCCAGGATGCTGCCGCTGCACCCAATGGAGCTATTTGACGGCCGTCGGATCACCGGCTGCATTTTTGGTGACTTCAAGGGAAAATCCCAGCTGCCTGAACTCGTGGAGAAGTGCATGCAGGGTGTAAGTGCTGAATTTTTTTTAACCAATTTCATTGAGACAGATTAATGCAAATGTTTAATGGATGGTAATTAATTTTTGCAACAGGAGATTAACATAAATTTTGATGGGTTCATTACACACGAGATGCCCTTCGCCGACATCAACAAAGCTTTCCAGTTGCTGGAAGAGGGGAAGTCACTCAGATGTCTGCTCCATGTCTGATAAACCGTGTATTTTAAATTTGAATACAAAATAAGCATAAATGTTGTTTTAGATGTATAATTTTCGTATGCATGTATGTTTTGTACATAAAATGGGTTGAACTTCGTTAAAGAAAAGACAATTATTCATTAGAATGCAGTATTAATATTTGTAACAGGTGCGTGTTCGTGTGCATCTTCGTTACACGAAATATATAAGGAATTGCTTAAGCGCAGTAGCGAGAATCGAGCACACCATCAGTTACATACATGCTGGAGTAAGTCAGTACGCCATTTTTATCTATTACATAAGAGTTTCATATTATTGTAACTATAGTATAAAATTACACTCTAATTACACTATAAGTTATATATAAGGGTAATTTTACCATCCTTGAAAAGGTACCGGGAGGTACCATATTTTCTAATGTAAAATTTGGTACCTCCAAGTACTAAGTATCTCGAGGTACCAAAAATTTTAGTGTAAAATTTAGGTACCTCGAGGTACTTTCTGAAGGACCGTAAAATTTCTCTATATATAAATGTTTTCTACCAAAAAGAACAATCGAATGTCGATATTTGTAATAGGGTTTAGCACAGATTTCTTCTGTATATTATTATCATGGTTTCCTACACAATTAATATGAAGTTCTTTTGAAATAAGGGATCTCCACTGATTGTGTCCGTTTTACACTTGCAAAGAGCTCAAGTATGAAAAATAACTTTTAAACCGAACAACAATTTCAGTTTGAATGAAATAAAATATATAGTAGAAATTACAATACTACGCCAAATTGAAGAAACCAAAGACTCCAAAGTGCGCGCGTCTGCCTGTGGGCTGGATTAGGCCGCAAGCGCCACACTGTGTCAGCTGCAGCTTGGTCGTCCTAGGATCTTCCTTTCCTGATCTTACACTATTGGAAGCAGTCCACTTTAAGTCCCTCAAATAAGGATGCGGTTTAAATTGTATCCTCCAGCCGTAAGATCAAATATATTGCATACCTTCCATGTTTAAAACCCGTACAAATTGAGTCATACGATAGTATTTTCACATCCCGTTCTCCAGAACCGCATAGCTCAGCACATCCAACGTGTGGGTCTATTTACACATACTATCCCGATTACACTTGATCCTCGCTTCGTATTATAGGGTTAACCCGAGACTGCTATGCATGGTTAGGAAGATAAGCCCTTATATTCTTGCTAAACTAGTAAGGTGGGACTAAACATACGCACATAACTCTAATGGACCACATAAACCATACCCTAGTTGGATCAGGATGTCACAATTTTGAATGACAGTTTTGACTGATGTGATGCTTAGATGATGTATTGATCCGAAAGTCGTCTTATGTGATACTTATTTTATGTTTATAATTATAAAAAAAATTATTTTGGATGATGGTATTGGCGAGAAGACTAATCAGCGTGTACGCGCGAGATGAGTTACCGGCACGCATGTACACGTGCCACTAGCTTAGATAAAACCGGAAACTAGAAACAAGCATGATGAGCGTTGTATTTTAGTGCGGATAAGCATGATTAGTTTCATTTTTTTATTTCCCTAGTAATTAGACCGTAATTGGTTTTCATTTTTCAGTAATTAGGTCGTAATTATGGTTCGGTTGTTTCTTTTTAACTTTTCAAGTGTAATTAAAGCTTTCAATTAAAATTTTCTGAAAAAATCTACTGAAAATTTAAAACTTTATACCAAAAATTTTAAACTTTCAACACCAATTAGAAAACTTTTAATTTAGTTAAAAACTATCAAGTCAAGATTTTGAAAACTTTCAACTCAAATTATTTTTTTTAAAAAAATCAACTTAAATTTGAAAACTTTGAACTCGGATTTTGAAACTTTCAGCCCAAATTTTGAAACTTTCAAGTCAAAATCTAAAAGTTTCAATTTAAATTATTAATAAATTTTCAATATGATTCGCTTGTTTATTATTTTATTATAAAATATTGCTTAAACATATCATTAATGCTAAATGTCATTAGCGTTAAGCGTATTATTGGGCCCGCGTGGGCGCATGAAGTGCGCGCCAGGTCCGCTCCTAGCGCAGATGCGCTGATCAGGAGCCCCGGTATAGGCATAATTCCATTCTCTTCTCTACCCTACCCCTCTCTCCCATCTCCTCTCTCTGTCGGTGGCCGCATCGACGAGGGAGAACAGGGAGGAGGTCCGGTGCTGTGTTGGGTCTGCCACGGTGGTGGTTCCGCATGCCGACGATAAGCGTGGACATGCCATTGGTTGACCCCAGGCAGAATCTCCTCGTTGCGAGCGAAGATGGAAAGCAACAAGATCGACAACAGACACCTCGAAATTAACCTTCTTGATGTTTGCTGCGAATCCATCGATAGATCGACATTCTCCTGCACAGAATTGAATCGATTCGATAAAATCATAAGTTCGCAATATGCAAGCACATCCAAGAGCTCCAACAATTTACAGCTGCAGAAACTAGTTTCAAGATCAGGCGACGGATTTCACGAAGAAACTCTCCACCTAAAAATTCATCAAGCGGGATCACACCTCTTATTCTCTCTCGCATTTCCGCGTAATCATAAAACTAACCAGACCCCAAGACTTAGGCGAAGAACACAATTCTTAAGGCCACGCGACCCCTGATTGGGGAAACGGACTGGTGGAAGGGCGTACCATGGCGTCGCACTTGCCGGTGAGAAACAGCACCTCCTGTGTAGCCACGATCTGAGCATACACCTGCTAAGTAATAAGGGTAGATAGTAATATGGATGTAATCTAACCGTTTATTTATATGGGTATTTTTGTAAATGTTCTGATACTTTAGAAAATTACCAGCATGCCACCGAGGACAATTTAGTCCATATCGTCTAATCTTCTTTTTCTCCTATCCATTGCTGTTCGGTTTTCCGCCTCTCTTCCCGTTGTGAGCTCGCCGCCGCCACCTATAATACCCTTTTCTCTCGTCAATGAATTATAGCTTGCTTGCTGCAATGATGCTCTTCCGGGCCTGCAAGCCCTTGCCGTCTCAGTGGAGGGCACGTCGGTCACTTCATCCTTGTGGCCTGCTATTCGCTATACCACCATGTTCGTTGCCTCTCGCACCAAATCTGACTACGACAAAATGGGGGTGGTTTAAGATCTGTCCTCTCAAGGGTTGATGTCGTTATATTGGGCGAGGCTTGCTCACCGCCAGCGCCTGCCTCGTTTTGTCCTCCCCAATGACAGCCCATCGCTGCAGGCGCCGCATGCTCGATTCACCGCCTCAGCTCCCTGCAGCCGCCATTACCTGCTTGGCTCGCTGCAGCTGGCGTCGCTTGCTCGCGTTACACAACCACGTGCTGCAACATCCACCACCACCTGCTCACGTTGCTCTAGGGTTTGGGGATGGGAAGGGGTTGGGGCGGTTAAACCCATGACTAGCTAATAACTCAACATGATTAGGAATAAGACAGCGTGAAGTGCTAACACCGGTGAGACATCCTGTGCGCGGTGTGCCGCTGAGAGGACGGCGAGGGGAATGGTGGTGTCACGATCTAGTGGATCCACGAATGGGCATCAATACAATGTTCTTTTTAAGAATTGATTGATAGATGTACTACTAGTAAATTTGCACGAATCTTATAGAGGTGTATCTAACAAATTACAGTAGTGTCATTATTTTTTCCTGTAATACCCTTATACTATAACGTAAGTACTACTCCCTATGTATACTACCCATACTACACATGTGACTTTGGATCAGTAGTATGATTATGATCCACTAGTATGGGGTAGTATGGATCACCGTAAAGGAACTCTCTCTCTCTTGCATCTCCGCATGATCTCGAAACTAATTGGACCTAAGACTCGGGCCAAGAACGCAGTTCTTTAGGCGACACGACCACCGATCAAGGAAACAGACAGGTGGAAAGGGCGTACCTTGGTGCGGCGCTCGCCAACAAGGAACAACGCCTCTTGTGTAGCCACGACTTGCGTGTACACCTGGTACAGCGTGTTGGCTGCACAACTAAATGCCAGGCACATCTCCTCCTAAACCCTACACCTGAGTTACCACTGCACATCCCCAGGTCAATGTGTTAGCTCGAGCTCATTGGCTGCCACTGCCGATGACTCCTTGTCGAGAAAAATAGGAAGAGAGAGAAGAAAGAAGGATGACATGTTTGATTGACATGTGCGGCTCATCATAATTATTGTTTTTTTTTCTTGAAGTGCCATGTATGCGCTACATAAGCAAGACCTGGGTTCAATAGACCTTGTTTACAAGGGTACTGCAATATGAGGGATGAGTTATACCAGATTTTACGGATGGTTAAGAGAGACGATTAAAACTTGACCAGAATATCAGATTCGTAGTGTGAACTTTTTCATATAAAATTTTCTTTTCTTTTGGGCCACCAGCCCTTATTCTAATCCCCGTAAGCCCTACTCTTTCTGTGCATGCATTGATTCGTAGGGTCCACCATGATCTTACATACTTCCAATAGAAACAGGCTGAACAACTTTAATTTTAAATTAATCACAAGAGACATATCACTGAACTCATTAAAATCGTGTTGAAAGCCTACCTGCATATCCATAATATTCATGAGTATCAGAATTTGAATATTAGTGGGTGAAGTCATGCACCCACGACTCCACCACCATACTACTGGTGCTTCCACAATCTTATCATCTGACATGTCGAGTAGTTGACCGTTCTAAACCTCAGCCCCTTTCTGCCTTCTCGCCATTTATTAAGGTTGACTTCAAGTACTTCGCATGTCAACAAACACTAGCCACTTAAGTCAAGCCTTGCGTGATCATGAGTAGACACCTATGGTTACCTTTTATCTATCTCATTATGTATTTTAATATTTATGCATGTGACTATAGCAATTTGATTATTTAATACTCGGTCTAACTTAGTCAAAATTATATAGTACTCCAGCTCCGACCTACCGGTCTAACAACTGAAATATATCTGATCATTGTTTGCATACGGAGCTGACTTTAAATGTTTTTCATTAGCAGAAATTGAAAATTAGACAGTGGAACTACGAAGCATTGGCAGTTATGGAGTCATCCCAATATTAACAAATTCATTCTTCTACAAATATATTGGCATTTATTAAACACTATTCTGAAACCAATTCAAATATAGAGCCATAGAGGGGGGCACCACACTTCTAGTTTTTCTTCCATTCGGTCAATACACGTTGGATGCAAAGCTTAAAGCTTGTATAAATTGCAAGATAAGTAACTTTGCCTCATGAAAGTACTTCCCACAAATCAAGATATTTTAAGGCCATGCATTCACGCAACCTCACTAAATTGTAAATCCACATGAACCTCACTATATGCTAACAACAATTTGCCATGAATTTAATAAGATAATGAACAGACCATCTTTACCTGTTTGTAACTGCTTAGTTTCCAGTTGACAACTGGTTGTACTGCATTAAGAAGCTAAATGAACAAAGCTATTGTCCAAACGAAAGCATAATTAAGAACACATTGAATCTTTCCGTTTGAGATGATGTTCTTCCTGCTGCTTTCTGTTTGCTATTAGCCCAGGTTATGTCAGCATCAATATTTTTCTCTGTTGGGACCTCAGCCTGTTCAACAATTGCCACGGAAGTGATGAAAAAGTACAGAAATTTCAATTATGTTGAATACAAAACTTCAATTAGCAAAACAAAAAAGGACTTGATTTGATGACACATTCAGCGGCAATAAATTTCTTGTTATATCAAATAATATTATTCCTCAACAACTCCTATCCAGTTATTACCATTCAAGAAGTACTAATGTTCATGATTCATATATAAACCCTAGATGCATGGCAATAAGTCGATTAAAAGTGAAATCACAATTTTTGAAAGGCCGTTTATAATTCATAAATGTCACTTCAGGCAAAGACCAATCATGCAAATCAATATTGCAGTCATTTCAATTATTCCTTCTTTAAAACTTGTAACATCAAGAAATACCTAATAATACAATATTTGATTGCTTTATTGTTTGCTTCATAAATTCTCAGAATTCATTCTTGAATCAGGGAATAAACCCTTCACAGAAAATCAGAAGATAGATGGCTACTTAGGGTCAAATACATTTGATCTTTAGTAGTCAAATTTCATTAACGGTTAAGCAAATCACATTGTAGAATTATTTGTTCTAGGTTTCCACTCTCCTACTTGCTGCAGCTTTCCTCATTAGACACACATCTAAAAATACACCAGTCATTTATATAATGTTAGGATCAACCTTTTTTTCCCCTAAATACATGAATACCTAGTATTACTCCTTTTTTTTGGGTGGGGGAGGGGATTATTAGTATTAGTTTTCTCCCTGTAAGCCGCTGCCATCGGCTTATTCAGCAAGTTTTTACTACTACTTCGGATTTGGGTCTTCTAGTTTTTGAGGCATATTATGTAATTACATTATTATTACAAAACTTAATTGATGTGTTCTGTTATTTCCAATTTAGCACAGTTAGGACAGGCATAATTATGTAAATACATTATTATTACAAAACTTAATTGATGTGTGCTGTTATTTCCAATTTAGCAATTAGGACATGCATGTATTCAACTTCTTAGCACTAGAGAAGTCGTGGTTCCTACACATTGTACAGGGCTTCACCAATACGAACACCGTGAGGAGCTACAAGTTTAGATACTCACGACAGCTGTCGATGTTGACATCTATAATGGTGCAGTTATGGGGACCTTTTGTAATTCCATTGGCTATCATCATTGGAGGAGGATGAGAAGATGCGCTGCAGAGGAGGTCATGGGGAACCGGAGGCGCTCAGGAGGTGATGCAGAAGATGAGGCAGCAGTCGCCATCACCGTCAGGTCGAGCCATCACCGGATCCAGCCCGTAGCCCGAGATGGAAGGAGGTGATAGTGTTGGGGATGGGGATGGGCACATGAGGAGGAAGAGGAGGGGGGTGTCGATAGGGCAGGGGAGGTGGAAGCGGAGAAAGGGAAAGGATGGCGAGAGGAGGGGAAGGAGGAGGCTGTGGTGGCTCTCGGGACGGGGAAGAGCAGACGGCGGAAGGAGAGGAGGTGGCTATACGGCGCGTGGGAGGAGTAAGTAGCTGTGACGCACGGCCGCACGGGAGGGGAGAGGGGGAAAATGAAAATACATGAACATGCGAGGACCGGAAGTTGAGAGAAGTTTCTCAAAGGGCTATTTTTGAAACCTTTTCTATCTGATCTGACGTTGTTCGTTTACCAGAACGTTGTATCGGATGGTCCTTGTTTTTAGGATGACGTGGTCCAATGAGGAGCCGAAAAAGATTAGTTCTTTCACTACTTTAATTTAGATGGCAACAGGTATCTGGGTATGGTTAAGCAAAATACATGAAATGAAATGAGATGGATACAAGTTAGTTAGTGATGTTTACCTACATCTACCAACTCTACACACATACAACTAAAACAAACAACATAAAAATATTGCGACTCTTCACTTGAGAACTGACAAGTTATGTACCCACTTCATACAGGTTCGGGTCAAGAGGAGAGAACACTCTGTTTGGGGATGCTGGAGATTCTAGGAATCAACCACTTCTCTTTACTAGCTGGTGTGATCCAGGTAAGAAAAGAATGATAATAAATAGAACGAATAATACAACAAAAAAAGAAAAGTAGAGAGGGTGAACAGGAAAATAGGAAATATCCTGATAATTATGCTACCGTTTGTCCAAAATATTCTTGGATAAATTTCTTTTATACAATTGGGCGCATTTCATGATGATTACCAATAATTAAATACCTTGTTTGTGAAGCTACCTTGTGAGAATTGAATATAAAAGGTAAAAGGGTAAAAGGGGAAGAGGGAGCAGATACTTGAAAAAGTTTAAAAAAAAGCAATGCAACTGTTGTTACCGAAGAAGAAAATCACTGGGATGGGTTCTTGCCCTCGAGCAAGGATGCATTGGTTAAGTTCGATCTCCGTCGAAGGGGGAAATCGTGTCACCTCGACAATCGTATCGACTTAGAACTTTCTCGGGTTTCGCTCGATATTCTCGCTAGCCTTTATGGTCGTCAATTTATCTTGATATACCGGCTTTGGCTAGGGCTGCATCGCTTCGATTTCTTGGTCCGTTATGTATATCCATCACGTTTGTATAGATCAGCATATTTTTCTTATTATCTTTAATCTTATACTATCTTGATTAGGTTCGATATATTAGACTGCTACTAATAAGTTTAATTCTAATAAGTCAATAGGTTTTTATGCAACATTCATCGGAGTTCTCGCTGATGAGTTATCATTATTCTAAGCTTCAGTTATCAGATTTATCAGTTAGTTAGATGATATACATTTGAACCTACCTGCATCGGACCTCCAACCGATGTATGCTTTAACCATCGGACCTGCATCTAGCACACTATATCAGTATTGGCCAATTGGTTCATTAGTTCAAATTTTCCTATCATCCTTGTTAGTTGCAAGATCAAGCTAACTGACATGCCCAAACCTCATCAAGCTAACTTGTACTGGAGCTAAGCAAATTTCCCAAGCAATTGTGTGTTAATCGCATAAGACCAGATCAGTGCTTCTTGACAGGCCTCTCATGAAGATTTTGGTGCGAACAGTTTGGTTGCTTGCATTTCCCTTGCCTGGCCCATCTCTCCTATATGGGATGAGTTTGGCATGGCGAAAGAGACACATGCAATTGTTTGGTTATTTGCATTGCTTCAACCTAGTTAGGATGATATTTTGTTTGGTTGCTTGCACCAGAAATACGGTTTGGAAGAGATTTTTTTAGTTAGATGTATGGATTTTAGTGGTTATCTTTTAAATTAGTTGGTTGAGATGAATGTAACAGAAAAAGTATTGTAAGTAATATATACTAGTAAATGAAAGTAAATAACTCTTCATGATATTAGAAATAACTAAAATGCTAGAGAAAAGTAAATCCAAAAAAATATAAATCACTCTTAATCCTTCATGGTATTAGAAGTAACTAAAATAAAGAGGGAGAAAAAAAGAAGTATCTTTTCACGATATTAGAAATAACTTTACTAGACTAAAGTAACTATGATAAAAATAGAAATAATTCTTCACTGTATTAGAAGTATACAACTAGGTGGAAGTAACTTTGAAAAAGAATAGAAGTAACTTTTCATGATATTTGGAGAAATATAGTGGGAGTCTGAGAGAAAAAAAGTAACTTACAATATCATTAGTAATTACGCTGCTAGAGGAGTTTCAATTTTTCTAAAATAATTTGATGGATATAGTAAATGTACTTATGAATTTAGTTTCTTATTTTTACTTCTTCACTATGTAGGTATTGCTATGGAGAGTTACTTTGCAGAGTTGAGTTACTTCTACAATAAATTACTTTTTAGCATATAAATATATTTTTAATATTAGACTTGTTTTGTCAAATATTTGTAGTGGAGTACGATGATTCATACAGATCTTAGCAATAAAATATAGTAAATCGTGAAAAGTTGTATAAAGAAAAAATATGGACTAGTGTAAACAATCAATTTTGATGGTTGGTATGGGGCTTGCTAGTTGGCGCGCGTGCTAGCAATGGAACTGGCATGTGCGCCAGCTAGCATCCCGCGCACGCATTTTTTTTGTCATACTTTTCACCATCTTTTACTCCTTTTTTTCACGCGTCCTCCCCTTGCGCATTTTCCTTTTTTTTGCCAGTTTTCCGATTTTTTAATAGTTAGCACACGTGTTTTCAAAATATATTGAGTTGAAAGTTTTCCAATCTGAAGAATGTTTCAAATCTAGAGTTGTAAGTTTTCAAATTTTGAGTTGAGAGTTCAAATCTCAGTTGAAAATTTCAAATCTTGAGTTGAAAGTTTTCAAATTTGAGTTAAATGTTTTTGTTGACTTCAAAGTTTAAATCTCGAGTCGAAAGTTTTGAAATTTCAAGTTGAAAATTTTAAAAAATTGAGTTTAGAGTTTCAAATTTTGAGTTGAAAGTTTTAAATTTTATGTATGGCTTTTACTTTTTCAATAGAAAGTTTCAAATTTTACGTGAAAGTTTCTTTCACGTATAGATTTCTTTTCAATTTATCAGTTTTATGGATAAAGCATACCTAACAGTCTTGAGTTAAGCTCCACGAGGCCCACCATATACTAAGTCTTATACAGAATCATGCCTCATATATGGAAGGTATTCTGGATAAGGGTGGAGAAGTAGAGTTTTACACGGGAACTACATGGACTACTCAGATCGTATCCATATTTATCTCCTTAGTTCCACTTGAACAATGGGACATCTGTGGGTATAAATACAATATTCCCTAGGAGGAGCGGAGAGAGGGGCAATAGTCAGAATAGACACAAATACACGCTACCAGACATCGACAGTAAAGATAAGCCTAGACATACCCAACCTGGTGCTGTAGAGGCCGACAAGAGGGATTTAGCGCTATATCTGATATCGCCAAGTTCGTAGTCGACGATGAAGACTACCCCGTCGTCAACTAAGGGTGGTGGTTCATGCCACCGTGTCGACGATGACTAGATGGGTTATCTCAGTATTGTACTTGTGTGATTCTGATGAATAAGAGCAACACCGACTTTAGCCAATAGGAGTAGGGCTATTACCTGGTAGATAAGGAGCTCGAACTGTATAAAAATCCTTGTCTCCGTTTCTTTTACCTTGATCTTGTATATATCCTAGTACCAACAATTTCTATACCATGTAAATACTATAGTCGTGATCTACAACATCGATACAATCTATTAGTTAAAAATACCAACGGGAGAAAAGGAAAATCTTATCTTAATTAATATCATTATCAAAAACTAATACATGTACTCTCTCCGTCCCAATATATAGCAATCTTAAATGGAATTAGATCTATCTTACAAGAATAAATTTGAATATACCTTATTTAGATTCGTAGTCGTAGTATAAATTTAATTGTTATATATTGGGAAGAAGGGAGTAGTTAGCTAACTCCTCCCCGAAAGCGCGCGCTGTCAGCGCACGCGAACTAGCTTTTCCGGGTTGGTTCTGCACATGAATAGTTGTCCTTGTTCCATACACTATTAATTAGCGCATGAATATGGGAAGACGACATGGGCCTTCTTTTTGGCTAACATTGGAACGGTTTGCTTCTCTCCGTTAGATAACAACGCCGACTATTATTTGCATCTCCATCGTCGGTGTGGCGATCGGATGGCTCAAAGATGCGTTGATGAACAAGTCCAAATAGTGCACGCGCTGTTTAATTAGATTTCATCTTCCAGAAAGGATGCCCACACATATTTACTATTTAGCATCTCACTTGTAATTTCGTCATCACCCCTTACGGAAGGGCTAACTTAGAGATAATATAAATAGAATTAATTTACGTGTCTATATGCTGGCCCTTCTTATCTTTCCATGTTGGGATAATCCCACCAACGGATAATGAAGTATTAGTGTTACAATTGATTAATAATTGCTGTACGATAACGTGGTCAAAGTTTAATGCTGATGACTCTTATTAGAATAAGTCAAACATCGGCTAGAGGGGTAATGATTGCTTCTTGCGGTCTAAACCCCAGTGGCTGTGCGGCGGAAGGGCCGACGGTGACGGCGCACTAGTAGCGTGCGCAACAATGGCGCCAGGGTCCTAGGTGGCGATGGCGGTGATGGCTCGGCGGTGACGGATATTGATGGCTTGGTGGCGCGCTAGAAGCGATGCCTTGCACCAGCAGCAGCGCCAAGAGGAGAAGAAGGGGAGGTGGCGGAGGTCAGCTGGAAAAATAGCGTGGAAATGGCAGCTCCCTAACGAGATAGGTTGTGACGGTAGCTCGGTGGAGGCCATGTTCTGCGGTGACGTCGATGTTGCAGCGACGACTCTTCGCTGAGATAAGCTACAACGGCTTGGTAGATGTTTGGTCTGCTATGATGAAAACTTGGTAGCAGAGGTCCTCTGATGAGATAAGCTTTGGTGGTTCGGCAGAGGTAGGCAATGGGGCAACATGGGTCGTTTGCATTGTAGGGGGTGTTGGTTGTCGTGTGACTTGGTATCGGTGTAGCAGTGACAACTTTTGGCATGATAAGCTATGGCAGCTCGGAGGAGGTGGTTCTCTGCAGCAACGACGGCATGGCGGCCACAAAGTCATTAGCACCGTGGAGGAGTAGGTTGTTCGGGCAGGAGTAGGTTGTTCGGGCAGTATGAGACCCTTGCTTGGCAACTACAAGGTGATTGGCGGCCCTTTGTTTGATCTTTGATAGAATGGAGAAGCTTTTGTGGTGGTTGCAATGACAACAAGGGGGTGTGGAAGGGCGGGCTAGCTCCGCATTTACTTCAAGTTTGAAGTAGGTAAGAAAAGATTAGAGCTAGTCTTCTAGTTTTTTTTTCAATTGTTATTTTCATGTTTCTCAATTATGAGTTTTAGAGTGTATGCACTCATGTAAACTTTTGATTGTGTATATCCAGTTTGGATATAGAGGCCAAATTTTATCTATTATCTAAAACAACATAGGGTTGTAAAAATAGAAGCAATAGATAAGTAAGGTTGCATATTAAGTAGCAAACTTGGCACATCCAAATGAAATGTCACCTTGAAAGGAAAGAATAAAAGATAATAAACTGGGAAAGATCCTTTAAAAAAGATAAAGAAAAAGAAAGTAAAGCTGCCAAGGATTTGTGCCCAACAGACATGCAAGGAAGAAATTAAAGATAGCCATGACATAAGAACTTGCTTCTTATTGGCAACGAAGGTTGGACCACTGTTGGATTTGATTCACTGGTAATTCCTTATGACAATAAACAAAGTATATTCCCGTTCCTCACATTCCTAGCGTGATACTAACTTCTTTTTAAAATGTATAACGCCACTGATTTTTTACATAGATTGATTAGTTATCATTTATTTTGTTTCGATATGTTTTATCATTAAACATATTTTTAAGTATGGCTTATATTTTTTTATATTTATAGAAAGAATAAATAAGATAGATGATCAAATCTTATCCAAAAATGAACATCATCATATATTTAAAACCTAAGTAGTAGTATTCTCTCTATTATATTTTAAAATATAGCAACATAGAATTAGATTAGACATATCAAATTACTATGAATTTGCACTGAATGTTTGCTTAGATTAATAGTAGTAGGATTGTGCATAATCCAATTATGATTGCTATATCTTATGATGGAGAAAGCAGGTATTAGCTAGATATAGAGAACCAGATGCTAGTTCTTCCATACTGTGCACGCTAGCCCCCATCATCCATCTGAATTCTGAACTGCCACCTTATGTATATATCTACTCCTACAAATGTAGATGTTGCTGCACCATACGCAGGTTCTCTCATGATCATCTTCATCTTCTCCATCAAGCTCTCGATGAATTCCACTCCCTAACCTAGCTAGAGAGAGAGAGGGTTGAAGCTAAGGATCGTTAGCCTAACAAGATGGCCGACCAGACGCACGGCGTGGTGGACTCACTGTTGGGCTTGCTATCGCAGGCGATCACCGATCACTACAAGAGAACGGAATTTTGGTGACTGCCCCTCACTGTCACAAAATGTAATAAGGCTATCACTAAGATTTTTCGTGAGAACTTACCGTTACGAAACACCTATCACACTTGGTTGGTCACAAAATCTAACGTTATGTGACGGGAAGCTATCACAAGTCACCTTGTGGCTGTCTAGGAGTCAGCAAAAGGCAATTCCACCATTTTTCCTGTTTTGGTCATTTTTCTCCACAGTCATTCCTTAGCTGTAAGGAAAAGTTTTTCGTGAAGGCAATAGCAGTCACAAAACATGATTTCTTGCGCTGATTTTGGCGGTTAGAAAATACGTTTGGTGACTGGGTTGCCATCACAAAACAGATCCACAAATGTGTATAATTAATATGTCAATTCTAAATCGATAATAATGATAGATGCAACAAAGTAGCATGACAGAATATCATGCATGCCCGCACTCAATTTTCAAGTAAAAACACAGTTCATCATTTAACATCCATTCATGAACACCCACATCCATAGTGTGTAAAAACACAGTCCCATTGACAGGTAATTACTCTTCCTCTGTTCTGTATTCTTCATGTAGACCCCCGATTTTGCAAATCGGAAATCTCATGTGTTTATCCGTACCAATCCCTGGATCAGTAGTTGGTACACACATACATAGCCGAATCACAACATATCACGAATGAATTCAGGCTAAAGGGGTTAAATGCTTACTTTAGGGCCAGGCAGGCCAGCAACTACCGGAGAACAACAGCGGAAGACGAAACAATACGAGGGCCCGGTTGATATGCCACAAGCAGTCGACTGGGGAACGAGACCTAGAACGGGACCACACTCCGATCATCCTGTTGAGTACGCAAGCGTACCAACAAGGGCTTCTCTTCAGGCACTCTGCTAAAAGATATATAGAGAGCAACAATGAGTACAAAAGTACTCAACAAGCCACCACACAAGAATGCATATGATAGAAGGTATTTCAAGGAATGGCTTCCGGTTCTTTTTGCGTAAAGCAAGTTTTGTAAATCCTTTCACAAACCTAAGACCTAGCATAGACTGATCAGATTTTAATACCATAGTTCATTAATCAACGACGGTTCTGTCCACCATCCATTGTCATCCAAGGATAGCTTCCCGCCATTGTGTCGTCATGGTTTTCTGGGGTCTACCCCTTCTCGCTTCTCGAGAAGTTGAGCCACCAGCACATAAAAGTCATTATGCATACCCTTCCCAATCAGTTTAAGAATTTAGAGTCTAGCCAAGTGTAATACATGTCCCGGTGCTCAATATCCGCGAGCACGGCTATTCGAATAGATTTAGTTACTCACACTGCAGTGGATGTACACTTTACCCGCACTCCGTGACTTGCCCAACAAATGAGCCGAAGTTCCAACGAATGAGACGCGTCACAGCAAAGCCTTTCAATAACCTCACATTGGCAGTACCCGCTCCATGAACTTACATCCTCATGCACTCTAGGCGTACACGGTTTCTAGCAGTGAGAGGAGTTCTGGCGCTCCCGGGAAGGGAAGAACTCACACATGCATTAAGTTATATTAAAATTTAGGTTCACACGTGGCGGTCCTACCGGTGGCTACCCCACCGTAGGCCCCGCCCCTCATACACACTAAGAAAACCACTATGCAGGGATACTGCCTCCGCTCGGTTACTTACTCCGCTAGGTCTATACCCATCCGAGAAGTACGGTTGTATGAGGGTCGTTTCATGCTTAGCTTCATGGCTCGGTCCTTAATTGACCGGGGACGGTGCTAGCCTTTTCCAGATACCACCCAAATCCACCATCCGCCCCAATCGAAAACAGTTACTTAATTTTATTTCTCCTTTCATAATTCATGTCATCAATATCATTGCAATGTGGCGCTCATGTCTCCACATGCCGCATCTCAATTACCTTCCCAAGGTAATTGCCCAAGCATATAGCATTTTGATAAATATGAGTATGCAAAGTTCTAAGATAGCATTACTAAGCATCTGTCATAATTGACTAGGGACTCATACGTAACATGGTTACAAGGGGATATGGGGTAAACAACATTCAAGGCATGGCATAACAACAAGTAGGATGTCTATCATTGCATGCATATTTATTTGTAAACAAAGTAATTTCGCAATTGGGATCAACATGTTCAAGGGATAGTGATGACTTGCCTTGCTCAGGATAGTCCTTACTCTATAATCTTGATCAACCTTCTCCTCCTGGAGCAGCACACGTTGCCTCACGACTAATCGATACACCAATACTATAATACGCGAGAAAAACCAATATTCAACCAATCAATCAATCATGCGCAAACAAATATAAATGTTGAAGTCGCAACAAGGGCCGCTCATATTACTCGCTACTATCTAAATATAATGGTCGCAGTATCAAGGTCAGATTAATGAATCACTTCGGTGAATTGTTTGATTAGTTTACCAATCGAGCCATTATTTTAATTATGGATAGATTTTACCCGACGCTATAACAGATTAATAATTATCCAAGCTCTATATGTCAGATTGGCGAGGTTGTTAATATTAGATGTGCGGATTATCTTATTACATAATGTTATAACGGATAATCCTAATCCACATTTGGGCTACCATTATATGAGGTCAAGATTTATAATTAGTATTTTATCTATCTTAGATATTCTACCACATAATTTACATTTTAGTGGGTACAACCAAATTATACATATACTACTCTATACCATATGGCATTTATTAATCTCGTATAAGTGGTTTAATCATATTAGCACTGTTATTATTTCTCGTAAGTAAGCTATGAATTGACCTAAGCGTACTCATATTTTATCTACAAAATTACAAGGCTAAACTTTATTTAAATAACCTATAAGTCATGGGTTTAATCATATTTGGACATAGTTTAATAAATGGCACTAGTATTTTCCTATACTCCCATTAATTTGAAACATTAGTTATATTTTAATTTCTATGGTTGCTACAGTGGCAAGACATGTTAAAGATATTTATTTTACTGTGAATATCCACTTTTATTTATTAGCACACTAATTAGGTTAACTATTATCTAATCACTTGATATTAGTTATTTTATAGATACAAATATATTTTATTAAATAGTGAATTATATATTTATTGGAAAGTTCATGAATTTAAATGAATTTAGATTCAAGCCTCACACAAATCGGAGCTAAAATGAATAAGTTCCGCTCGTTAAAAGGTTTCGATTCGAATTAAATCCAAAAATTGTGAAAATATACTGTGCACAAAACAGAGGTGGGGCCCACCTGAGATTTTCTCTCTCTCCCTTTTTCTTTTCTCTCTTTTTTTTCTTTCCTTCTTCTTCCTTTCCTCTCCTGCTTCTTTCTTCTCTCTCTTTCACTTCTTCTCTTCTTTCTTCTCTCTCTTTCACTTCTTCCCTGCTCTCTCGGCTCGTCTCTCCTCTACTCGCCCGGTCGAGCGGCAGCGGAGGGCGGCGACACTACGGCGGGCAGGCAACGCGGCGGCCAAGCGGCGGCGGCCGGCGGCGAGGCGGGCACACGGCGGCGGGCGTGGCGCGGTGGCGAGGTCGGCGTCGGCGACGCGGCGGCTAAGCGGCGGCGGGCGAGGGAAGTGGGGGGTGTGGAGGAGGGGATGAGGTGGGGGCGCGGGGGTTTTTATAGGGCAAGGAGGGGAGAGGTGCCCCGATGTGAGGCGCCGATAGTGGGCGGCAGTGCGGCCGGGCTTGGCGCGGACGGCCGGGCGCGGGGCTCGGCGCGGACGGGCGTGTGGATGGGATGGCGCGGCGCGGCAGAGAGAAGGCGTGGGGCGCGAGGGCGCGCGGCAGCAGCGGCAGAGGACGGTGACGCACGGTGCGCGGCGGCATGGGGCGCAAGGGCGGGGTGCAGTGACGCGACGCGCGTGGCGCGCGCAGAGGCACGGCGCGGGGCTCGCGGCAGCAGCGCGCGGGGCGCGAGGCAACGGCGATGGCGACAGGACGCTCGAGCGGCGCGGCGCGGCGATGGGACGGCTGCGGTCACCGGGTCGAGCAGGTGGCGGATGATGAACAGTGACGTTTCCTAATTAAACCGATTTTGAGTGATTTCCAATCTAAAATTCGCCTAAAAACTTTGTAATCGCACCAGATTGAATATTGTTCAATATTTTTATTGATCCTAAATATTTCACTCCACATTTCCATGTTTTCATAATTTATTTGTCTATACATTATATATGTACATATATATATATATATGTCTGTATATACATATGCCTAGGATTTATATTTATGCCCCTACATATATGTATATATACATGTAAAATACTTATTGAATTTATATCACCATAACCTAAAGAATGGCCCATCATTTCATGTTGCCAAACTTTATATTCATACATAATATGCATATGTTTATATATACCTAGGTGTAGATAGTTATATATTTACATATAAAATTTCCTATTTAAATTTATATTTCCAAGTGAATGGTTGACATTTATATAGAATGTTTCCTTTACTACAATTTTGCCCAAAACATATTTTAGTTTACTTTATATCTTTAATTGTTTATTTAGCCGATTTTCCTTTTTAGGGTTTAGGAGAAATTTTAAATAGGAAAAAGAGGAGAGTTTATTCCGTAAATTTTCTAGGCAACCGAATTTAACATTTAGTGTCCAAAAGTCTAAATTTTATCCAAAAGTTGTGACGGCACAAATATATTTTCATTGCGTTATTCAAATGAGGTTAAATTCCGAAATCAGTCTAGATAATTTTGGAGGCTCTTTTATATAATGAATTATTATAGTGGTGATCATTATTTCATGTGATGAGTTCGAAGTTAATATGAGTATTCTTGTGAGATCAGGCTATTAACATGGTTCAATAATAATCTAGTACTGGATCTGTAATTTATATTACATGGACTTAATAATTAACCTGTCCTATATTTGGCTTGTTATCGCATGTGCAAATAAATAATAATGTATTCTTGTAAATTGTATTTATTACCTAGATATTTACCTTCAATTTTATTTTCCATTGTGACAATTTACGGTTGGCCAAGCAATAATAACCATAATAACCAGCATGATGCAAAAGTTTTAAAAAGTTCAAAATTTTAGTGATTTTTATTGTTATGAATTTTCAGGATGTTACTCTTCATCCTCTGTTTCACACTCTTTTTCCTCTATTTCATACTCTTCAGACCCATCAGAACAGTCCACCTCTGATTCAGAATCCTTTAAATGAAATAAGCAAATGACATAACAAATAATTAGTCATCGGTATATATGGTAAAGCAAAAGTCATATTGCTTATAGGCCACAGTCATATTGAAGCACACTAAAAGATTAAGAACTGGAGTTTGGACTGGTTTTGTTTAGGGAACATTGTGCTCACAAAAGAACTTAATTGCAGAGTCAGCAAAAGAGGGCATGTTAGACAACATTGTGTAGTGGCATTGTTAACTGTGTTGTCAGCAAGTGAGCAACCATTGTTTACTAACAGTAAAGAGATCAGTTTCACACTCTACTAGCAGCAAATCATTAAAACAACAAATTATGCATTTGCCAAGCAAATGTACCTATCTTTGTGACTCCCACCTTGCAAGTACCTCCTCAGGTATGTCCATTCCAAGCTTCTCATATACTGCCTATAGGCATGCAAGTTAAATTTGCTAATTGAATTTTTCTGTGAGGGTAAAAAAAATTAATGAATCATAGATTGATTTAGTAGTTATTACCTTTAGCATTCCACGTTGTTCACGTATCATTCCACGCTGTTCAGTCATTTCATGGTGAAGTTGTGCATTTTCGCGCACTACAACACTGTAAGAATTCGTAGCTCCAGACATTCTAGATTTCTTACATTTAACAGCAGCAAGAACTTCGGTTTTCTTGAAAACTCCGTTGCCCATTGCAAACCGTCCATGTTTTAGTCCACCAAAAGCTTTGTATACCACATTCCCATCTAACTCACTGCTCACAGGTTGCTGCTCCTCACCATGTTCATCATGATAAACTTGGCAGTAGGTATTCTATAAAAATGAGAGAGTAAGTATGGTTTATTGGTAGCATCACAGAACTACACACGCTAAGCTTGAGCTAAGGAAATAATTCAACTACTAGCAAGGATTATACTAGCATGATTTATAAAATGTGATGCTGAGAACTATTCAGTAACTAACTTACAATTCTTTGTTTGACTTTCTCGCTACGGATTTGGCCAGATCCTCTAAGTGAGGCTTTAAAGCCAGCCATTTGAACTTTGTAAGTATCTAAGCCACTTGCTTTTTCTGGTCCAAGATGGTACACCTATAAGCAATGAATAACATGTGATGAAAAAACAATTAGAAGTGCTGATACTATATGTTAACTATTGTCATTTATTTACCAAGTTTTGCTGTATAGTACAGAATGGAAGAGATCCTCCTCGCTGTTGAGTGTTGAGCATAGTCTTCATTAGCAAAACGTGCATCCTGACCTCTTTTGTGCTTCTCCCTGTACTTATCAGATGTCCACCAGTGACAAAAGCACTTCCAAGCCTCCACATTAATCCAATCCAATTTGCATGTCATGTACTGCTCAAAATTGAGTTCAATGGCACTAGCATTTTTTCCTTTGATACCTTTACCATAGTACTTTTTCACAGCATCAACCCGTGCTTGACAAATTATCTTTGGAACTCTAGCTTGACAATAGTTGTCAATATTCTTATCCAGCTCCTCCATGTCCTCTTCCTGGGCCGTGAAGAAAGACTAGGAAAAAGAAGGAAAAAGAAGTGTTTAGTATATTCTGTGGTATCCCTACATCATAGCTATGTGAATACTGCAGAAAACTATGCAGTCCTAATACTTGGAATGTTATCACACTTTTTTTAGCAATACGGTAACATTTTTTTAGGAAAACACATACCCAGAATTCATCTTTTACTCTATCACCAGCCGTCATGCCATTCTTATCCTTCTTCCCAAAGTAGTGACCCCATGACATGGCCAATCTCTTTCTTTTATGTTGTCCAGGACCTGCATATTTCTTAACCAACCCAGGATACTCTCGTCTTAAAGATGTACCAAGCACAGAACCTGTCTGCCGATCCATCATTGGCTTGAAATGTGTGTAAGCGAAGCCCCTATAAAAGATGTCACATTAGTATATATAATTAGTATATATAGTGTAATATAAATTTTATACATGATAAATAAATAAAGGGATGAAAGGAGCTACATACGCATCTCCCCTGGGAGATATCTCAATCCTCTTATAATTCCTAGGTCTTGTAAGTTGTGTTGTCCCTCTTGTATTCCTTTCCTCCTGATAAGTTCCACCTCCAGCAGCAGTAGAAATGGTAGACCCGCTACCATCCCTTGAAGATGATGGATCCCCGCGTAGATGCATAATACGACTCATCTGTGCAAATATTTTATAAATAACATTAATCATATAATTTATTCTTACTAATTATGAACGCATGAAGTAAAAAGAACAATGATATGAAAGTTCATTATCTAGGACTGGAATAATCTTTCCATACAGAAAGTAAACATGCTGAGAATGATTTTTTCATCATTGACACAAAAAGTAAAATAAGAACAACTAAAGTAGTGGCATGTCAAAATTCATTTGGATCATAAATCTCATGATTTGTCTGATCATCATTTTCGTTTTCCTCCTCGCTGTCATCCTCTTCTATAATTTTAGATTGATGATGTGGTGCTGTTGTTGCATTGTTTTGTTGCTTCCTCAGTAGTTCAAGCTCTTTAGGGTCAGTGATTTCATCTGATCAGTCAACAACTGCAGTGCTAGCTTCTAGGTCAGCTCCAAGATCAACTATAAATGTACTGTCCAGAACACCCTCTTGAAAGAATGGCATCTCATTTGTTGTCCCATCTTGATCATTGGAATCAGGAATCACTTCAAGAGCAGGCAATATATCACGAGGAGTAACATGGTAAACAATGCACCAGTCACGCAGATCTATTCTTGATGAGCATGCATAGGGAACATAATAAACCTGCTTGACTTGATTTGCCATCACAAAGGGGTCAAAATTTTACAGTCTTGAGGTTTGCTTCACCTCCACCAAGCCTGTATGTTCACTACACCTCACGCCAGATGGTGTTGGGTCAAACCAATGACAATCGAACAACACTAGCTCAAGCTGCAAACTACCTTCCCAAGACACTTTTACAATATCCTCAATGACACCATAATACTCTAAAGTATTATTATTCTCATCTACACTACTCACACAAACACCGGTATTGGTAGTGGTTAGTGCTGCTCCTTTTCTCTCACTTTTCTGATCTGAATCTATAGCCATTGATATCATAGCATCCATAAGAAGTTACCTGCCTACGAAATCCATAGGACATTTGGCACAATGCAGAATCAACATTACTTGGCCCCATGCCCCACCACCAAGTCGAGCCTCATAAGGTAAATGTATCATCAAATGTTGCATGGAGTTAAAAAAACCAGGAGGGAAAATCTTCAATTTGCAGATCAGAATAGGTATATTATGTTCCAACCTATTTACATTTTCCTTATTAAGCTCTCTGGCTCATAATTGTCTATAAAAGAAGCTTAACTCCGCCAAAGTCACCCATATGCTCTCAGGAAGGAAGCCACGGAATGCTGCAGGTAGCAAACGCTCCATAAATATGTGATAATCATGGCTTTTCATGCCAAAAATCTTTTTCTGTGCCAAATTCACCCCACGGCTAATATTGGCTGCATCCTGCGTAACCATCAGGGAATTTCAGTTCTTTAAACCACTTGAGAATGGCGACCTTGTCTTTCTTATCAATACAATAAGATGCTTTTGGCTTGTGCCACTTGCCATTAGCTTTTAGCTCCAAATGCAGCCATGGTTGATGGCAAATCTCCTCTAAATCTTGTCTTGCCTTCACATTGTCCTTTGTCTTATCAACGATGTCAAAGCAAGTATTCCAAATAGCTTCAGCAACATTTTTCTCATTATGCATGACATCAATATTATGGGGAAGCATCAATTTGTTGAAGGAAGTCTCCAAAAACATGATATATGTCTCCAATTGTGCTATTTGCCGTAATTATCAGAATCTGCTATGGATAAATTCATTTGATCTTGAACTTGTTCTCCTGAAAGTTGCCTTGGTCTCCCATGATGTATTGTTGTGTTCTTTCGAAATGCATTTGATTGATTTCGAAACTCATGATCACTTGGAAGGAAACATCGATGGCAATCAAACCAGCAGCTTTTCCCTCCATTATTGAGTCGGAATGCCTTTGATTCACACAAACATGTTGGACATGCTAAGTTACCATTGGTGCTCCAACCCAGAAAATCGCCATAGGCGATCACCGACGAGGCGCGGCTGCTCGGCGGCGTGCAGGGTGACATCCAGTTCATCAAGGATGAGATGGACAGCTTGAACGGCTTCCTCCTCCACCTGACCAAGACGGAGACGGAGCACGACGACCAGCTCCGCGCCTGGATGAAGCAGGTCCGCGACATCGCCTACATCGCCGAGGACTGCATTGAGCTCTACATGCGCGACCTCCGGCCGCCGGAGAGCGGCGTCTGGGCCACCCTCCTCCACCTCCCCGTCTACCTCTGGACCATCCCGGCGCGCCACCGCCTCGCCAACAAGATCCGCGAGCTCAAGGTCCACGTCCGCGATGTTGGCGAGCGGCCGCCTCCGCTACGGCGTCAACGTCCCCGACGGCGTCAGGCCTAAGCCTGGCCCCGTCGCCGAGGATGGCAACGTCAACGACAAGCGAGACGAATTCCTCCGTGCCCTAGAAGCAAAAGACGACGAGTCTTCTTCGTCATCTCCATCTTTCATCAATGAGATCCAGATGCTCCCTTGAAAGCTTGGAACTGAAGCTAAGGAAGAAATCGAAGCTATTTGGAAGAAATGCGTGCCGGATCACGTTGACAGCATGAAGATGCTGCTTCGTGCTCTCTATGCGTATCCCTATGGCACCAAGCATGAGTTGGAGAAACTGAAGAACAAGCTCGATGCGAGACCCGTATCGGATCTTCACAAGGAGGTGATGATCTTCTGCTACAGCAAGCTGTCGACGCACTACAAGAGCTGCCTGCAGTATCTCACCGCATTCCTACAAGAAACTAGTATTAGCAGGACAAGCTTGGTCCGGCGATGGCTCGCCGAAGGTCTCGTGGCCAGAGGCGACAACCTCCTGTCCATGGAGGAAGCCGGTGAGCGATGCTTCCACGACCTTCTCTTCCGAGGCTTTCTTCAACCTGCAGACCGTGTGGTTGTCACCGGCCTCAAAATCAAGAGCTTCTACTTGAATGCTTCCGTGGAGAGGTTCATCGTCGACATGGCCAACAGCGAGAACTTCGTGACTGGCCTGCCGACTCACCTCCGTTACCAGCTTGATATCCGAAGGATGATCGTCAAGCCGCAGCAAAATGATGATGCTCCAAGAAGAAGATTGCAGCTGGCTAATGTCATAGACGAGCCCGTCGCCGGTGACGACGACCCAATGGTGGATGGTGAAGACGAGATGAAGAATCCCATGGATAAGGTGGTAAAGCTCCTGAAAACCCTACGTGAGGAGTACCGGCTCAATGTGCTGGACCTAGGAGGCTGCAAAGATGTGAAGAAGCGTCACCTCAACATCATATGCAAGGTGATCACTCTCAAGTATCTGAGCCTCCGGAAAACCGAGGTTCGCCGGCTGCCGAGGAAGATCAACAACCTCCGGCTGCTAGAGACCCTCGATGTCCGAGCGCATCGACCTCCCCAAGCTGAAGCATCTCCTCGCTGGCCGCAAGTCGTCGGAAGAACTCTGCACTGTGCACATGCCTCGCAAATTTGCGAGGAGCATGGAGATACTCCGCCATGTCCGCGTGTCACGCTGCGACGATTTGCTGGCACGAGTTGGGTCTCTGAAGAAGATGAGGAAACTGGGCGTGGTGCTCGACGACGATGGTGGTCGTGATGACAATATCAAGAATCTGCTGAGGACAATCGACAAGCTAAATGTGTCTCTCCGCTCTCTCTCAGTCTGGATCAAGGAGCAGTCGTCGTCACAAACGGTCAGCGACGGCGGGGCGACTCTCGACATGGATAGCTTTACCCCATCAAATTTCACACCTCCCAAGCAACTCGAGAGAATCAACATCAAGTACTCCAAGGGAAAATCGGCTAACAGTGCTAGGCTCCCATGGTGGATAGAAGGACTCAACCAGCTCTCCAAGGTCACCCTATGTAACACCTTACTGACACACGACGGACTGCGAACCCTAGGCAGGCTCAAGAGCTTGCGTTGCCTCAAGCTCAATCGTGATTCGTACATCGAAGCTGACATTACCCTGAAGAAGGATGAGTTCCAAGACCTTAGGCTTCTTACCGTTGATCAGGTAGGCAATGTTACTCAAATAGTCTTCGAAGAAGGTGCTGCTCCAAACCTAGAGAGGATTTCTTGGAAGAATAACAGGTTGAAGATCACAATGGATCAAATTTCTGGGATCAGCAATCATCCAGGGCTCAAGGTGCTCGAGCTTAATGGCGAATAAATCCCAAGGCAAACGCCGCCCATGTCATTTGGAGCAAACACCTGCAGTGCATCGGAAGTCCCCATCTCAAGTACTCGAATGTGATGCTCTTGTCACTGAAGAAGATTAGTTGTGAATGTGTGTCTTACCTTTACTCCTTATGTATCTCTTAATTGTATTGTGTGTGTACAGAATTTATATAGTGTGCTTTCCAAAATGAAGGAAGAAAATGTGTACCATGTGCTAGCTAGTAGTAGCTACTGCCCTATTTTCTGCCAAATAGCCACAGCTGAACGGCGATGATAGCAGCTTCACAGTGCTCTTATCCTGTAGCTATGAACTATAGTTGTATAAACCGATTTTCAATGAACAATGTTTATACATATCTATGTTTTAATTAGCCACTTCTACATGTGTTTATACATATCTATGTTTTAATTAGCCACTTCTACATGTTACTTAAAATTTGAGATGTTCAATTTCCATCCATCCGCTCAATTCTCCATGTAATTAATTGGTTGTGCGGCTTGTGCCTAATACCTATGTTTCAAGAAATTGAAATCTGAACAAAGGATTGCATAAACTGGGGATTGTTTAGTGTCGTTCGTTCCAACAACGGCATCCATGTCCTGAAAGACTCTCCGTTATTCCTCAAACAAGCGAGAAGAGAGGTTCCTCGGCTTGATTTTTTCGTCAACGGAATGAGTACAACATGTACTATCTTGTTGGTGGTATATACACAGAACGGGTACTACCTTGCTGACAGGCATAAGTTATTTGCTAAACATTAAGAAGGGGCGAGGAAAGATGCGGAGTAGGATTTGGGGTACTGTAAGCCTGTTTCAACATTGTGCATCGTCCATCAAATGAGTGGAAACGGAAGAGTGTTGGGCAAATCATGCTAGCTTGTGTAATTATCCACAATATGATTGTTGAAAATGAGAGGGATGATGTGATATATGACCTTGATCTCAACATAATTCCTAGGACATCAACAGTTATGCCTATTGAAGGAACCGCTAATGATAACCCATGTTTTGTCAACGGGCTACGTCATAGGAAATCTGCTAGTCATGCTCATTCAGTGCAAACCCAATAAAAGATAATTGAATTGAGCACATTTTAAATAGGTTTGAAAATAAACAACATGCATCATCATGTTAGGGTAATAACAAATAAGCATATGGTTTTCTATTTGCCTTGTCCCAAATAGAGCATTTTAATTTATCCTTTTATCTAGTGTAGTTCAGGAACATATGGATGTGTCAAGGTGGCCAAATATGTTGTTTTCAAAGGAAAAGTCCCATTATGATATTTTGTGCTATTAATCTACTTCATAGTTATTATGCTTTTTCTGCTCATGAAAGGGCAGTGAAATAAAACCGGGACAAGTTTGTACTGCATTGGACAAAAGGGCAAAATGATCTGTAATATGGTTGGTTCATACATTAGGAGTGTAACCATCTAAGAAAAGTCTGAGAGGTGATCGAGTAATTATGAACTTTTCTAAACCAAAAGGAACCCAAAAGGAACTGAAGACCAGAAAAGTACAGAAGTACAGAAGCAAGCAGCAAGAACAGGACTCAACGTAATGAGAGAGATAAAATCATTAGAGAAACTAACATGTTCCATCACTTGCAAAGTAGCAAAGTGAAATCTGAATCCTCAGAGTTGGCAAATACATCAAGAAGCAGCAGTACTGCTAAAACACACTAGTACAGAACCGCTGATCTCTATCGGCCTTTCCTGCGCCAGGGGCTTGCGGATCTTCACAGCGTCATCATCTCTAATGAGCTAAAATAAACACCGATAAAGTTATACTCGTGTAAACATTATCCATATGCATATATTTCGAACCCGTCACTGATGAGACCTATCAGTGACGGACCCTATAACTACACCCGTCACCGATGGTTATCATCGGTGATGGGCACTAATTAAGGTCCAATAAAGATAATAATTAGGTCTATCACAGATGATCCTCGATTGAGATGATCATCTGCGATGGGCGCCGTACCATAGTCATGTTCAAGTACGAGCCCATCAAGTATGAGTTTATCGGAAACAGGCCCTAGTTTGGCCGTAGTCTGACTCATCTGCTGGGTTAAACCTATCGGTGACGGGTTTTAGTTTTGACCCGATTGAGATAACTGTTATCCATGAAGGTCAAATACCCGATAGAGATGACTTCTCACATCAGTGATCTTTTGTTCGTGACGGGACCTCTCCCCAATACAGATGAGGCTTGCTGTCTGATTGAGATGAGCTATCCCGTGCTAGTGATCCTGTGCTAGTGAGAAGAGATAAAAAGATTAGAAAAGTAGATGGGCCACTCATTAGGGAGAGCATTACAAAGTCAATGCAGTAGACTAAGCATCAGCAGGATCCATCCTACCGGCCAGGTCTAGGCTAGCTAGATCAGCATCCACCATGTTGCAGGCATTCCCCAACTCCTTTAGGTGTTCCTTCTGCCAGTGCTCCAGTCCTTCCTCGGTGACCTCGAGGAGTTCCCCAGGCAAGACCCCTAGGGTGTTGTTGTGGCTTGTCGACAGTGCTCCTTCCATCTTCTACTTCTTGCTTCGGGCTTCCGGATCAAGGATGGAAAGGAATCCCGGTTCTTCAGCCATTGCCAAGCGTGGATTGCAACGTGGCCCTTGTAACTCGTGATGTAGCTGTGCGTGCCCTATCGACTGATCAGGCTTGCTAGGCCTGCCCTCCTTAGCCACCATCCACTAGTACAAAGACCCTGATAGGGACCGATCTTACATGTACCGGTTCATTTAAAACTGATACCTATAAGTCGATTCCCACCTCCACACGGTGAAAAAATAAAAAACCGGCACCTTTAAGAACTATAGGTGCCAGTTCATTACTTAACACCGGTACAAATACTATACGTTTTGATTTCTAAAAGAACCAACACCTATAATATATTATAGGTGCTGGTTAAATAAAAAACTGACACGTATAATATATTATAGGTGCCGGTTCTTAAAAAAAACCGGCACCTATACCAAACTAAGCCGACACGGGCGAGCCGAGCCGGCTGCGTGCCTATATCCACGCGCACGTGCTCGTCTCCTCCTTATCCACTCACACACGCGCGTCTCGCCTCTCCCCCTCTTCTCCACTGCGCCCCCTCCCGCACCTCTCGCCATGCCCTCCCCTCCCCACTCGCCTCTTCCTTCGCCGCACTCCCCTCCCCTCCCCCTTCGCACCTCTCTCCTATCCGGCGAACTTATCCCCTCCTCCTCCTCCATCCGTCCGTCCTCCTCCATCTGTCCTCCTCTTTGATCGTGGCCGGGAGCGGTAGGTAGCGGCAGAGCCCTCCCCCACCGGATCCGACGTCCCCTCCATCGGATCCGGTGGGAGGGGAGGCGGCAGGCGGCGTCGGGCAGCGGCGGCGCCCTCCCCTCCGCTGGATCTGGTGGGAGGGGAGGCCGACGGCAGCGGCGCCCTCCCCTCCGCCAGATCCGGTAGGAGGGGGGCAGCAGTGGCGGGCGGCAGGTGGCATATGTTTTTGTAGATTTTTGTGGATGATTTTGTATATTTTTTTAGATGTTTTTGTAAATTTGTGAATTATTTTGTGGATGATCTTGTTGTTGAGTATGTTCATTCGATATGTGATCTGTGATATGTGGGGATTTGGGGATTTGATTTGGGGACATCGGGAGCAACTCGATGTGGGGCATAGCCCGGTGACGGTGTTGGTGAGTTCGGCTCGATTCGAGCCGGCTCCTTTTTTTTTTGGGCTCGTGTGAACCTATAGGTGCCGGTTCTATTTTTGGCATAGGTGCCGGTTCCTTGTATTGGTGCTGACCAATAGGTGCCGGGTTAGAAAACCGACACCTATAGCCGGTTCTCAACCGACACCTATGATGATTTATGTACTAATGATCTCGGTAGGCTCCATGCTACTGGCCAGGTCCAGGCTAGCCAGATCAGCATCCACCACATTGCAGGCATGCCCCAACTCCTTCAGGTCTTCTTTCAGTCAGTGCTCTAGTCCTTCCTCAGTGACCTCGAGGAGTTCCCACGCAAGAGCCCTAGGGTGTCAGTGTGGCTTGTCGATGGCACTCCTTCCATCTTCTACATCTTTCGTCAGGCTGCGAGATCAAGGATGGACGGGAATCCCGGTTCTTCAGCCCTTGCCAAGCTTGCCCTACCGACTGATCAGGGAATTTTTTTTATTTTTAATTTTATTTATTAAAAGATTTACAAAAACAATTTTCCATTTCAAAAATTTACAAAACTAGTCACCTACCGCCCTCTAGGAGGGCGATATTAAAAAATCACCCTCCCAGAGGGCGAGTTTTCCTACGCGGCACACGGCCGTTGGACAACGCGTAATGGCCGGCCAACAGGGAGTCGCCTTTTGCAGGCGACCCCCTTACCTCCCTCGCAGAGGGTGATTTTTTGCTGTGCGGGGGGCCACCTGCAAAAGGGCGGTGAGGCACCTTGATCGTTTTGCAGGTGACCCCCTTGCCGCCCTCTGGGACGGTGTTTTTGTACTGTGTGGAGGGGTTGCCTGCAAAAGAGCGGCAAGGTGGCCTGGCATTTTGCAGGCGGCCCCCTTGCCGTCCTCTGGGAGGGTGTTTTTTACTGTGCGGAGGCACCGCCTGTAAAAGAGCGGCAAGGCGGCCTGGCATTTTGCAGGTGGCCCCTTGCCGGCCTCTGGGAGGGTGATTTTATCCCCTCCGGGTATAAAAGCCCTCTACCCTCTCAAAATCCAAAAAAGAGAAGGAGTGAGAGGTGAGGGGGAGCAGAAGGGGAGCGGCGAAGCTCTGCCGATTTGCTGACTCAATCGTAGGTAAATCCATTGTACCATATTGTTTTTGTAAATTTTGTAGCGTTTTAGTTTTAGAACTGTATATTTTAGTAGATTTGGAGCACATAATATATTTGTATAATTTAAGAACAAGGGAATACGACTTATGGCATTTTGGACTTAGGGCATAATGGAAATTTCAGAATATATTTTAGCTAGATGGTAGATCTGGAGTGCACACCCTATTTCTTGAATTTGAGACCAAGAATAGATAACATATATCTAGAAACTGTACCTTATGACGTAGTACATATACATGAATATGAACTTAATCGACCTACTTTTTTATCAGGCACAATATCAAGTAAGGTCATATTTCAGTTAGTTCACAGTCAAGGCAACCTTAGATTTGATCCAAATAGTGTTGATCTGTCAGATTTTAGAATGACATCGAAGGGCATTGATAGGCCTGCCGAGAGAACATTTCAGTCAATTTATAGTTGATTGATACGAGGATTTAGAATAGACCCAGAAGTGAACACATTGCTCGTATCTATTTAGTTTTGGGAACTAATGCCGATCGATAACACTGATGGTTGGAGAAGGTATGTTGAGATAGCTTTTGAACGGTCATGGCCCTTTGTTATATTTGTCTCGGTGCATGAAAATGATACAAATGTTGCAATGGAAACCGAGGATGTTGAGGGTCCCAGTCATATGGAGAATGAGGAAAATCAAACAAGGGTCGTGCAAGCCATGGGCGTGGCAGGTGAGGGCGAGAGAGTCGGAATAATCGTTGATGAAATGGAGAGGGAAGATTCGGATAACAAACAAGCATAGGGCGATGCATCATCCGATGAGGAAGGTGATGTAATGCCCACTGATTGGACAAATGAGAATTTTTCGGGACTTGTTATCTCAGAAGGGCATCATGAACCCTAGGAATAAAAGGCGAACGAGGTAATTCAGGGTGCTAGGTATGCTCATAAGGAGGATAGGAAGGAGGCGGTCAAGCATTGGGTGGTCTCATTGCAGATAGAGTTTAGGGTGGTCAAGTCAACCAATTATATGTACGAAGTGAGGTGCGTGAAGGAAGATTGTTCATGGCGTGTTCATGCATATAATGGTAAATGGAATGATTATTGGAAAGTTAACATTGTGACCGAGCACCAGTGCCACTTACAAGGGGTGAAGAAGTATCACCGCAACACCACTTCAGCTTTTATTGCAAGTGAGATGTATAGCAGTGTTGTCTGCAACAATGGGTTTGAACCACGATCAATTATTAGTCACATTGAAGACAAATTCAAGTACACCATAAGCTATGCTAAGGCCTGGAGGGCGAAACAAAAGATTTTAGAGATGAGGTATGGCACATTTGAAGCATCCTATGATAATTTGCCTCGTCTCTTAGCCTGCATGCCCAGAGGAACAGTACTACTTACTATGACATTCATATATTTCCATCTGCTGATGATCCTACCAAGTGTGTGCTGTAAAGAGCCTTTTTCTCATTGGGTGCTTGCATCAATGTTTTCATGCACTGTCGTCCTGGGCTATGCATAGATGGAACATTTCTAACCGGTAAATACAGGGGTCAGATACTGACAACGATTGGAGTTGATGGGAACAATCAGGTGTTACCTATGGCGTTTGCATTTGTGGAGAGTGGAACACTGAAAGCTGGTATTGGTTCCTCGAGAGAGTGCACAGTGCAGTCGTGCGTATGAGGCCCAATGTTTGCCTCATACATGATCATCATGCCGTCATCCTGAGGGCTATTGACTACTTGAATAACGGTTAGGATGAGAAGGGACTTCCAACTAGGTGGCCCGATCTGCGGAGTAGGTGGTGCATGCGTCACATGGGTGCCAATTTTTTCAAGCAATTTAAGAACAAGCATCTGATGGATCTTTTCAAGAGGTTGTGTGAACAGAATCAAGAGAACAAATTTAATGAGTTGTGGAGAAGGTTAGATGAGTTGACAACAAAGCAAGCAGACGAACAATCTCGTCGGCCACAAGTTGAGGGTGACGAGCCTCCAGTACCTCTTGGTGCACTACATGACGACCCACCCACAATGAGAAGGAGATCGGCATCATCTATCAGAAATTTCAGTCATTGGATTAAGAACGAACCAAAGGAGAAGTGGTATTTGCTTTTCGACACCGATGGTTCATGATATGGCATAATGACAATGAATTTGGTAGAGGTGTAAAACTGGGTAATGCGAGGAGTGCGAGGAATCCCATTGGTTAGTACTGTTGAATTTATCGTTAACGGCACACAGGCCTACTTCAGGGATCGATACAAGAAAATTGGTCCCTCAATGGCTGATAACAACATAATATTTGGCAGTGTAGTCACTAAGGACATGGAAGATAAGATAGCTAAGGCACAGAGGCATAGAGTTGTTCCTCAAGGCACGAAAGTTCATCGGTATGAAGTAATGTGTGTTGATAGGAGCCGGCGTGGTATCTACCGCAAGCAAGCCTTGCAGGAATGTGTGCTTAAGGCAGATGCAGTTGCAGCTGTATGAAGCCAAAGCTTCTACACATGCCTTGCTCTCATGTACTTGCTGCTGCCGGTGATTGTGGCATTCTTCCCGATGTGTACGTGTCACATTATTTCAGGAAAGAAGCAATCTTTTATACATAGAGTGAGGAGATATATGGGTTCGGGATCACAGGATCTTATACAACTTTTAGGCCCCAAGTTTTTTACATTCCAGATCCATCGAAGATAAGGGTGCAAAAAGTTCGGTGTCAGACAAGACGCATCAGAAATGACATGGACGAGTCCGAAGCAGGTGCTAGGACTCTACGTTGTAGCAAGTGCGATCAGTGTGACCATACTTATAAGAAATGCCCGAAGACAGCGGAAGGCCCTAGCGTCGCGGATGTTGGTCCATCTGGAGAGGCAAGTGATGGAAGTTGACCACTTAGGGAAGGAACAACAACCAGGCGAGCACGTCCTATGCGTCCTCGTGCGTCCGGTAAGTCCATGGTCTAGTATTGTTTTTGAAACATGATTGTACTGTATTGCAAACAAGTCGGTATTGTATCCTAATGATGTAATCCAAAATAGTTGTACTCTGAAATTTCGATGAATGTCGTTGTAAGCGTCTGGTTTGTGAACCATTAATTAGTCCGGAATTGTAATGCGAACAATTTGATTTTGCATTGTAATCTTACTAATTATGTTGTTGTATTCGTCGTAGCATGCGTCATTTAAATTTGTACTGATATTAACTATGTTGGAGTAATTTTTATTTGTACTACTGTTGATTACGTTATTGTAATATATCTTCTAATTGTTATCACTGTTGCGAACTATGTAGGTATGGCGGCCGACACACCTGAGCTGTTGAACAATGGCATTAACAGGAACCACCGCTCCTACCTGTCTGCAGTCCAGGGTGCGCAGCTCGGCACCTTCCGTCCACGTCCGAGTAGACAGTTGTTACGTGTCGACCCGCGACACGTTCCGTGGTACGCGAATTTCCTATTTTCTTATGCACGTTTGACTTGACTGCACTTTGTCATTACTAATATTTGAACCTTACATTATGCAGGTTGCGTGAGGCAGGCCTACTACCGCTTTGTAGGCTTGTCGAGACGGAGCGAACGAGAGAGACACGGCGAAGCGGTGGGATGCAGACATGTCACTCCTTCCAGCTCTAGTAGATCGCTGGAGGCCTGAGACGCACACTTTCCATCTTCCCTGTGGGGAGATGGCACCGACACTTCAGGACGTGTCATACCTTCTCGGGCTACCTCTTGCAAGAGATGTAGTAGGTCCTATTGATGGTGGTGGAGGATGGAAGGAGGATATCACAGAACGCTTCTTGCACGTGATGCACCTTCTTGGTCTACAGCCGCCCACTCCCCTTCCCCCCTACACTACTGCTGGGCCTTCCAAGGCCTGGTTGCTTCAGTTCACTGTAAGTTAAATGCTCCTACCTTACATTTGTTATTTTTCCCCCAATCAATTCATATGAACCTTACATCTATTTTTCAATTGTAGGCTGACTAGCTCCACCCGGACGTCGATGAGTACTCGGTTCGCCGCGCTTTAGAAGTGTACCTGCTCTGGTTGTTCGGTTGGGTGATGTCACTAGCACTAACATGCAAGCTGTGGACAAGGGGTTGATCCATTACGCACGCGGCATCGCGGATGCCAAGGAAGGTAGTGTGCCACAGTGGAGCTGGGGATCTGCAGTTCTAGCTGCCACTTACCATGCCCTGTGCGAAGCATGCACGAAGACCGTTGCGGGAGCTGTCTTTGCTGGCTGCCCTCTGCTCGTCCAGCTTTGGGCAGCTGAGCGGTTCGCCATTGGACGACCTGTGGTGGACCGTGCACCGTACGGGATAGGACGCAGCGCACAGTGGCCACAGCACGGGCCCATGATTGGGAAGTACTAGTGTCAACGTGGGGTAAGTTAAAGATTTGTTATGTTGCACCGTTCATTTTCTTGTAAGTTAGCTCATAAAATCCCTATTTTGTTAAGGAGTAGCGCTGTTACGCTCACGTGCAGGTGCGACGAAGTTACCCAGACTTTGTGTTCGAGTTCGATCGTCTCCAGGCCAACGATGTTGTCTGGGAGTCGTACACCAAGCAGGTCGTCGCAGCCAGAGCACCTCTAGGTCATCGTTGTGCACACGTGACGCAGCGTACTAGCTCAGGACGGTGCCATTGGTCTTCGACATCTTCGTCGAGCCTCACTGCCCGCACCGTGTGATTAGACAGTTCGGATTGAGACAGGTTTTCCTCTGCGAGATGGAGCCTACCGTCCTGTCTGGGGACCACGTGTGAGTACTAAGTGTTCAAATTACAAATATGATTTTTGTTTGCCTAATCGAGCTAACTAAGTTTGCGCTGCTGACAGGTTGACTCACCGAGGATAGCAAGTCAGCACGCTGTGGGCACCGCGCGTACAACAGTACGTGGTCGACTGGGTGTTAGCTACAGAGGAGGTGCTCAACGAGCTCTAGCCGCACACAGAGGAGAACTACCGTGACTACCTCCATTGGTACCTACCTTGCTCCCATGCCCGTGTGACCTACACCCCAGCCGTGCCACAGCCGCACCTTGCCACTGTCACTAACGCGTACCCGACGCACCGTGACCGAGAGTTCTTCATGGGGGTAAGTTGAATTACTGCTGATTTAACTCATTTTATCTCTGATTTCTACTAACACGAGGGCTTTTGTCTGTAACAGGTCGACGCCGCACGTGCTGTCAACACAGATATTAACTCGGTGGTAGTCAGGTTGGAAGCTGGCATACACTTGAGTGATGCTGAGCAGCGGTTGACGTTCGACCGGATGCAGAGCAAGACGCGCGTTGTACTGCACGCCTTCTCGTGTCGGAGCATAGTGGACGTGGTACCTCTAGCTCCACCACGCCCACGCGCCCCTACGTCCGGAGTTGTGCAACCCACAGCAGCACTTCTCACGCTGGTGATACGCACAGAGGTTAGTTACGTAATGTGTTTTTTCTGATCTCGAAGCAAACATGAACATGTCATTGAATCCAATGCATGTCTCGCAGGTCCCCATCTGCCTTCAGGCGCCTTCGCTGCAGTCAACAGTTCCTCGCACCGAGCGTCATTCCCTCGTTCGGAGATGCAGCCACGATTCCATCCCCGTGAGCATGCGTCTTTCGTTACTTATACTACTGGTGCTGGTTGTTCCAAGTATTATTTAAGTTGATGAATATTATTTTCTTTGTACAATAGGCTTTCAGGCGGGGATCTTTGGTGCAGGAGCCTCTTTCTCGCACGTGGGCGGCTCTATTCCTAGTGTTCATTTCTACGACGACGACTTGGACATCGAGCCAGAGCAGGAGATACTTGGCTCCTCACAGCTTGGCGGAGCTCCACCACCTCACATGCAGGAACAGGCTGAGGTCATACCGGTACCGGAGGGATAGGCAGGACATGTCGTACCACCGGACGTCCTAGGGACACGTTAGGGTCCAGGATAGGAGGGACAAGGGTAAGAGGCCACGACAGTAGTGGTCCGGCTCTGCGACTGTAGCGCGCACTGTTCTTTTGGTTTATATTACTCTACCCTTGTATTATATTAGGACTTACTACTGCAGTATCATTCTCTTGACTCACTGATGACTTAGTTCATGTCCCACGTACGCTGGTCTGACTACTTACGCATACGCCAACAAACCTTCGACAATACACAAATAGTACCTGTTCGAGTAGTCACAAACAACTTTTCTCACAATCGCACATTAAACCACAATACAAAGAAACAGTAGTTGTACGAGTAGTCACAATCAACTTTCGTCGATGCTTACTCCGATAAGGTGAATCCCGCTCGCGCGTGCTAGTGTTATCAGATACGACAGCCTACTTTCGGCGCGTGGTCGGCGGGTTCATTTGGTCGCATAGTGAACCGCAATAGACTTCCACAATACCACCTTCGAATTGTCACGATCATCTTTCGGCGCTGCTTGATCAGTTAAAGTAAACCCGGCTCGCGCGTGCTCGTGTTGTCACATACCGTTGAAACCACTCTCTATCGTTACGATCAATTATAGCATTGGTTCGTGCACTATAAATAGACAAGACGAATATAAGCCCTACATATCATCTCTCAAATTTCCACACATATTCAGACAATGGAAGCTGAATTTCTCGAGCATCTCTACTGGCGAAGCGATCCTTTGGCCGGTTGGTTTCCGCCATGGTGTGACCGTCCATTGTGCGGCTATGGGGATTGATGAATACTTAAGACATCCCTCATGGTAGAAACTTGGGGCAGGAGATTCTTCCAATGCCCAAACATTGATCAGGTATGAGTCATGTTTTTCAACTTAAGTTAACTGTAGTCAATACATAAAATGCTAAGTTGTTTGTATGACATCTTACGCAGATATACCGTACGGTGTGCAACTTCATTGACTAGGTCGATACGGAGAACCCACAAAACAACGACACACATCGATATTTACGTAGTGAAACAAGATCGGACTACCTTAGGTGGAAGGATGAGCATGGAAGACGAATTGCTGCAGAAGCTTTAGAATGACAGGTAAATCCCCTGGGACTACCTACATGGAGGGAACGTCCAGAGTGTCATTGTGGTGACCGTTGTCAGGTGATAAGTTCCGTAAGACAACGAACTCGAGGACAAAGATGTTTCGTTTGTCCGAACATTGTCGACGACGATTTCGTTGTAAGTACCAGTTTTTATTTACCACTAACCACTAGTTTCATGCACTAACCGTACCTAATAAAATTGTACAAACTAGAGGATGTAAGGAAATGTCAGTTCGTACAGTGGATCGATGCGGTAACAGTGACTCCCATCGGTGAAATGATAATGCAACCTGAGCCGACAAGACAATTCATTCATGCATGGATGGAGTACGAACGTCGGGTAGAAATTGCAAGCTTAAACTGGAGGCAAAATCCATTAGGATTACCCAAATGGTCGGAGCGTCCAAAGTGTCATTGTAGAGATCGCTGTCAGGTGGCTACCTCCTTTGCAGAAGAAACATTTGGCATGAGATATTTTGTCTGCCCCAACGTAGACAACAACTTCGTTGTACGTCTTACATTTTTCCATTTTCACTACAATCTGCATAATATTACTACCCAAACTGACTAACTATGTTTATTTCTCAGGGCAATCAAAGGATGTGTGGATTCACCTTGTGGATCGACAATGTCACTCCAACATATCATGGTCAAAAGGTAACTGAGTGTGAAACACAAGTAGAGTACCAGCGATTGAAGGAGCACGAAAATGCAATACTCGATGGCACTCCAACATATCATGGTCAAAAGGTAACTGAGTGTGAAACACATGTAGAGTAGCAGCGATTGAAGGAGCACGAAAATGCAATACTCGATGAACGACGCAGAAGGGGACTGTAGATAACCATAGGATCGCTTCGTCAGACCGACAAATTAGTATCGTGTATCGATGACAGTTCTGCACTATTTTATCATAATGATGTTTAATTATGATGGTGTATTATTGCATGCGTCACGAATTATAAATTAATAAGATTGTATCCTTTCAGTTTACAAAGTTCCTTTGACGCCTCAATGCATTGTATTCCTCCATATTTCTGAGTAAATTCTTATATTTTCCTAAATTCTACATTCAATTGTGCACATTATTACATGATTCAATTTAGGTAAAATTTATACGGAACTTACCTAACTAACATTTTAGATGTAAAAACCCCCTCCTAGGGGTCCAAACCTAGTGAGAAATAAATCATTGCAATTATAAATGCTTCGTTCGTTATCAAAACAATGCAAAATAATAACAAACTTACAAGAGAAAAAATAAAACAAAATAAACAGTGAAAAAGCGCTCTTTAGGAGGGCGGCAAGGGGGCCGCCTGAAAAAAACCCAGACCACCCTTCCAGCACCTTTGCAGGCAGCCCCCTTGAGCGAAAAATCGCCCTCTAGGAGGGTGGCAAGGGGGCCGCCTACAAAAAACCCAGGCCATCCTCCCAGAACTTTTGCAGGCGGCTCCCTTGAACGAAAAATAGCCCTCTGGGAGGGCGGCAAGGGGGTCACCTGCAAATGTTTTGCGGGCCCGTTGACCGGCCGTTAGGCATCGGCCAACAGCCGTGTGCCACGTAGGAAAACTCGCCCTCTGGGAGGGCGTTTTTAAATATCACCCTCCCAGAGGACGGTAGGCTACTAGTTTTGTAAATTTTCAAAATGGAGAATTATTTTTTAAATCTTTTAATAAATAAAATTAAAAATAAAAAAAATTCCTGATCAGGCTTGCTAGGACTGCCCTCCTTAGCCACCATCTCGACTGGCTCCGGGCCGATTTGGAGATGTAGTGTGGCTGGAAGCCCACTGAAGCCCATGCTCGGTCTAGTTGAATGCAGTCTCCACAGATAACGTGCATGGAAGTCATGATTCTATGTTGTGGGCCCACTTTTGCCACCTGATCCAGCAGACCCACCGTGCGTGTAGCCATGTCGAGCCACCCTCTCCCATGGGCTGCATGGAGATCTTGTAGTAGCCACGCTCGCCATTAACACCAAAGGTAAAAAAAAGATCTCCAGAAAACCCACGTGCAGCCTAAAGGAAACATGGGCCAGCCTATGGAAAATAGGAGAGGCATGCACCACACATAACAACACCATCCTAGTACACCGGCCCACAGGCACACCATGGGCATGTCCCCCAGCTAGGTGGTGAAGGCGGATTGGACCCCTCCTAAGGCACTCATATCTAGCTGCCGTTTGCAAAGATCAAAAGCTTAAGCTTAGGTTCTGTTTGGAGGAGTTTTTAGCTACTGTAGTTTCTCCTAAAATCAGAAACTCCTCTAAACAGTTTAGTTTTTATCTAGATTCTGATAAGCCGTAATTTTAGAATCTAGAAAATGTACTAGAAGCCAGAAATTGAGAAACCCAGCTTTCTAGATAATCAGATGCTGGTTACCAAATAACTACTTCTCAAAATTTTAAACTCCTCCAAATAAAGCCGTAGTACCATGAAAGGAGAAGATGAGGTTGACACGCGGGTTTCGTCTCTCGGTCCGGAGAAAGCTGTGAATGACGAGGGCAGGGGTGGCTGAAGGGGGTCGATATCAATATTGATATCAACAAGTATATCAGAAAACAGCCTTAAAATCAAGTCAGGATTAGGAATTAGAAATATCGCACCTAGCTAGCTAGATGCATGGAATCCTGTTCTTATTGGCATATTATAAACTTCTTGCCAAAATACTTGGACTGCACACTAAGAATATGCACAAAGCAGTGGTGATAAATAATACGTTTTACGCATTCCTGTGCTCATGTTTCTTTTAAAAGAAAAATACTATGGTTGCATGCATGATGGACCATGGTCGTGCCTCCTGCAGCATGAACTGCGTGAGCAACATCCTTTCCGGAGTTACATCACCTCAGATTCTAGACTGACCAAATGGGGTAGTAGCACAAACAGTTGTACATCACCTGGTCTTATTCCTTTCTCTGCCTTGCAGCAACAAGATTGGAATCATCTTCACCAGCTGCTGCTGCAAATTCCTTTACAAAAGCAACGAACTCACAAACCTCTTTAATTATTCCAAGTGGTGCATGGCCCAAGCAAAGGTGATCACCTCCTCAGACAGTTAACATTTCTGCAGTCTGTAAGACCTATAAAAGGCCCCTTCTATATCACAGCTAAGCCCACACAAGATCAAGAGCTGGTAGTAGTACTCTTGTACCCTCTTGCATTAGTGTTTTCCTTGATCATACAATTTATCTTGAGCGATTAAGCTGTACCTCCACAAGTTGACATGTCGACGGTGACCTCGTGCACCTTCCTGAGCATCCGCCCGGCGGTGAGCTCCTCCGGCGGTCTCCTATCCAAGAAAACGGCAGCGTTTGTTTCCCTTGCGTCGGAGAGGAAATCTAGGCCTCTTTCACCGTGCTTCGCGATTAGCTCCAACAAGCCAGGGGACCCAAAAATAGATGTGTCGCCATTCAGCATTTCACCCGTTGGTGAGTGATTTGTCACATTGTCATTGCACCATGAATGGCACACTTTTATTTGTTTATTTATGCCGTCTGAAAGAATTATGTTTACACACTATATATACCATTACTTCCTTTATCTGCAAATATAATATATTTTTAGTTTTTATGTTATGCAGTTTATAAAGTTATTAGAATGGTATTTTCTCACTCTGAAAAATGTCAATGCAGTACGTTATGACATGGAAAGATCTTCAAGTACAAAATTCAAAGAGTTACTTCTGCTAAGTCGGCCGAAAACAGTTAGTAATAATTATGACTATTTTGTTTAATGAAGAGATATCTGTAGTCTTATTATAACAAAAAAAAAGTGTTTTAAGATATTTAAAACAAAAAAGCTAAGGTATGGAGGCGAGGCATAAAAATACAAATATCTAATAAGAACTGCAACTAAGAACCCATAAAAATTGGAACTGCATTTTGAGGCTAGGACGACATTATTGTGTAAGTTTGGATGCCTGGCTAACTCATAGATGGATTAATTAGAAAGCCCATTAACCAGTTGACAAATTAATTAATGACAAAACTATATTTGCAGTAAATAACAAATACGGTACCGTAACACATGAAGGGAAAAAAAGGGAATGAATTATTCATTAATTTGGTTATTTGATTTCCAAATGCATGTAAAGTTCTGGTGAACCCGGTGCCGGTGGACGGCGAGCGGTGGCAGGTGGCGGAGAACAAAGATGAAGTGAGCCTGTGGTTCGACGTGCCGGGGCTTTCTCCGGCAGATCTAATCGTCGAGATCGACGAGGACGTGCTCGTCATCAAGAAGAAGAAGAAGGCCAGCCCAAAGATCAATTATAATACTCCTACTTCTGGTGCCATTGCAGAACATCAGGAGGCCGCCGCCGATGAGTTCAGTGGCGGCGGGATCTATGCTCGGCTGCTCCTCCCGGCAGGGTACAGTAGAGAGGGAGTCCAGGCAAAGCTCACCTCCGGCGAGCTGAAGCTCACCATTGCCAAGGTCAAAGAGAGTGTCCGCAGGAAGATCAATGTCGATATCTCTGTCAAGTAGAGTTCAGTGTCCATGCAAGGCTCCATGGAATTCATATATATAAATATGGCCATCTGTGATGAAGGATCGGAGCAACAGTGCAAGTTATCTTGCTTAAGATTCTAGCTCATATATATATCAATAACTGGTCCATGATCTCTCTACATATATACACATCCTTTGCTGTTTTCCTAAGGTTGAGTATACTTATGTATGCAAGCTTTATTCCAGCTGCATCCAAATAAATAAAACGATCATCTTTGCTGTGCTTTTCACTTTTGACTGCATGCATCTGTGATTTACAATGCTATTTCCTCGTAGATATTGTAAAATCATTCTATGAACATCTCTGGTAATCGAAGTAGAATCATAAATTAGAACAGTACAAATAAAAAAATAATATTGGTATAGGAAGTTTTCACTGGCGTTGTGCCCACATTTGGTATCTATATACTGGTGCAGAAGGGGTTTTTAATCCCAATTTGCAACCCCTGGTTGTAAACTGGCATAACAAATCCGGAACTAAAGATGGGTATTTTTAATCCCGGTTGAAATAACAGGGACTAGTTTGTGTAGGAGTAAAGATAGTAGCGTCACGTGGCTGGTGCTCCATCTTTAATCCCGGTTCGTGTTACCATCCAGAACTAAAGTTATTTTTCTTTTTTTCATTGTTTTTGCTGCTTGCATCTATTGATCCACAAAATGATCCATCCCCAAATCTAAAAAACTCTACAACAAAACCATCCACAATCCACAAAATCATTCCCAAAACTTAAAAAAATCTACAACAAAATCATCCACCATCCACAATTCACAAATGATATCCACAAAATCATCCCCAAATCTTAAAAAATCCACAACAAAAATCTAAAAAAAAATAATCTATCGGCTGGCGCCGCTTCCGCTGGGCCGCTGCCCGCCTGTCGCCGCCCATCACCCACCTGCCGCTGCCCACCGCCCACCGCCCGGAGGCCGGCCTCCACCGCTACCATCGCCCGCCGCCCGCCACCGCCTGCCGCCGCCCGCCTACCGCCACCACCCTCTCCCCTTCGGCCAGATCTGGGAGAGAGGGAGGGAGGGGAGCCGCTGCCGCGGTGGCCGACCACTCGCCGCCCGCTGCCCGGAGGCCGGCCTCCACCGCTACCACCGCTGCCGCCGCCCGGAGGTCAGCCTCCACCACCAAGCCAGCGCCGGTAGCTGCCGCCGCTGGTGGGAGGGGGAGGGGCGAGGGGAGGTGGCCGGAGGGGAGGGGGAGGGAAGGGGGAGGAGGTCGGAGCAGAGTGGATTGGAGGGGAGAGGGGAGGGGAGAGGACAGAAAATTTATGGATGGAAGAGATGTTTTTATATGCCTGGTGATTTTTAGTCCTGGTTGGTAACACGAACTGGGACTAAAGATCTCCGGTGACCTGACACGACCTGAGAAAAAATAAACCGGGATTAAAAATGTTCTTTAATTCCGGTTGCTATCACCAATCGGGACTAAAGATCAAAAAATTTCTTTGGTTTTTTAACCATTTTTAGTCCCGTTCCTTTTCGAACCAAGACTAACGTAATTTTTACCATCCAGGTAAAGATCACTTCTTCAGTAGTGATATTTTTAGATGCAATAAAAAAAATTGAACTGTATGTTTACTGCTAGTTCATGAATTTCCCCGCTTAAGTTAGAGCTAGCAAGTTAATTAAGAAATTACATATTTCGGAATGAAACTTTTGGCACCGCAGCAATTTGAGCGTAAGAGATGGAATCTTTTACCTCTACACAACATCCAGATCGACGACAAGAAGCCGGGGCGTTTGCGAATTATTGGTTCATTGGAAAGGCATGCCAGCTGCAGAAGATTCATGGATGGGATTGGACGAATTTCGTGCGCTTTATCCTGAATTTGAGCTCGAGGACGAGCTGCTTCTCCAGGGTAACAACCAGGGTATGCGCGTGGATCAGCGACAACAACCGGATGAGGAATAGTAGATAGAGTTTTATCGATTTAAGTTTGTTAGAGTATCTCTATAAGTTTGTTAATTTTGTTGAGGATTTTGTGGCGAAGCAGGTGCTTATAAATGGCGACCAACTCAGAGTTTTAGCATGCAATTGAGATCAATCTAGTTTCTGTAGAGCTGCCTCGTTGGTTCGTGCCGATCACGGCTCCGCTGCGAAGGGAGGTCCAGTACCGCATCCTGCTACTTCTTTCAAATACAATCTCCGTCGTACTCCTGTGTCCAATTCATTCGCCCGTGACATATATATTCCTATATACTTATATAAAATAGAACAAATAGCTCAATATGCTCACATAATTATACGGGATAAGTCTATTTTACACCCTTAAGCTCTTTGCTTTTTTTAAAACACACTCTCTAACTATAAAACCAGGCATCTAACACCCTCAATCTATCAAAACTGGACATTTTACACCCTTCAGCAGTTTTACGATGGTTTTGGTACAGCTGGACGCCAGATCAGATGCCACATCTTAAAAAAATCCATATTAGCAAAGGGGAGGGTCCCACTAGATTACTATTCGGTTCCACCCTCTTCTTCATCCTTCCCCTCTGTCTTGCTCTTCCCTCTATCCCTGGAGCAACCCATGGAGCCCCGTCCCCTCCTGAACCCATGCCCTTCCGCCGCACCGCCACTAGTAACGCCGCCCAACGAGCCAACGAGCTCCACGCCTCTCCCCTGCAGCCAAGTCAGGTGCTTGAGATTGATCCCTCATACCTCGAACTCGATGAGGAGAGCTGCGGCAGAGCTCCGCTGTCTAAGCTCGAGCTCCACTGGCCTCCGCATTTGCCTCAGCCTCATTCTAGATCTGGTAGTGGAAAAGGACACATGCAACTCCACCTAGTGGTGGAGATGGCGTAGCTTTGAGCGAACTTGAATTGGAGGCAGAGACGGCGTGGCCGATGACAAACTCGTGGTGGTGGAGGCCTAGCGGCATTAGCTCCTCCGTCAACCTTGTTGTGGTATCGAGGTCGCGCCATCGGTACCCGTCTTATTCGACCTCGGCAAGGGAGCGGGGGTGGGTGGCGTTGGGTCTAGAACGGTGGCGGAGCTTACGGTGGCGGTGGATCTTGGGTAGGAGGGAATGATAGAGGCCTCGTGCAGGAGAGAATCGAAGAGCCACACCTTGGTCTCATACTCTCGTTGACATCGGGGAGCACAAACGCCCAAATTTCAACCAGCCGCTGTCAGAGATAGATAGAGTAGGGTTGATCCGCGTCCATCAACCATCGCCGGAGCTTGCCGGTGACCCCGTATTCTCCGTGCTCGATGACCCTTCTCCTAGCTCGTCGCTAGCTCCCTCTTCTCTGACCTCGGCCAAGTGGGCGGGCTGCTCGTCGAGCTCACCGCCAACCTCCCTTTTTCCCAAGCATGGCCAAGGGGGTGCGCTCCGCATCAATCTCATGGCCACCGACCTCATCATGGCCACCGCCAACCTCCCTCTTCTCTCGAGCACAATGATATCTCCATGACCGCCTCACTCGCTGAGGGAGGGAGTCGAAAGAGTGAGGAAGGAGGAAGAAAACACTAGGGTCCGCTGACATGGCAACCTTGGATGTACCAAAACCAGGGTGAAAACCACTATCGGGTGTAAAGTGAATGGTATAGTTGGAGGGTGTGAAATAACCGGTTTTTGAGTTTTGGTTGTATTTTAGACGAAACAAAGAGTTGAAGGGTGTAAAATGGACTTATCCCTACTTATAACAAGGTGCAATTTCTTTCACACAGATGTCGGAACATTGCATATATGAACATTACATTGATGAGTTTACAAGTTAGCGTAATATTAAAAGATTATTCCAAGTCATCTAAAAGGACAACCGTATTTTGTTTTATTGTTAATTACTAAATGCCTTTTGTTCCTGCTTTCTTTAATTTTCAGCTTATCATTTCAAAGCCGTAATCTGTGTAGTGCCATCCTGCAGTAACACGTGGGGCCGGTATCATCTAGTTAGATACATATAACACTTCCACTAAGATATTTTTATGTATACATAGAAATTCTAGTGTTGGCGACTTTTGATATGTTGAAACTTGATTTACTTGCACAACTAAATTTCAACTATAAAGATAGAACTTAATTAATTTGGTTGAGACAACTTTGTGCTAGCTGTAGTTTCCTCGTGGGGCCCATTGCATAATTGCCATTAGGGCGCGTGTCCTATTTGTCAGTTTGCCATCTCATCTATATCGATATACTACTTTAAAAAACCGTAGTGGTGATGGTGAAGCCATAGACACGCACAATGACAATCGTTCAATCGTAATAACCAATGTCCCAGATCGTCCTGCTCTTGGGGATTGCGCACGCGTGCCTCCTCTGCACCGAACACCTCCTCTCCGCTTTTCTCTCGCTCCCCGCGCCTGACACAGCGACGCTTCCACCTCCTCCACCATGCCGCGCTGCTCTCATCTCCTTCACCGCGCGTCCCGTCCCCACACTCGATATTGCCACCACCTCTCCACCACGCTGCCCTGCTCTCCTCTCCCTCACCGCACGTCCCCCTCCCTAAATCCCCAGGGCCCCCCACCACCTGCATCTAGTGACGGCTTGCAATGTCCATCGTGGACTCCCCTTCTCCGTGCCCATGTATTGTCGGATCGAGCGTCATCATCATCGGATCGAGGAAGCTGTCTCAACGCCATCGTCGTTAGATCGAGGGGAGGACATCTCCTCCGCTCAGCCCCTGATATCCACCTCATCGCTCGCCTCCGCTCCGCCTCCTCGCCGTCACAATACTCTGCCGCCAGACCACCTCCGCTTTTTTAAGCCCACTCATCGCAGCCTCCTCCATCAATGATGCGCTGCTGTCCACTCCACCTCAAGCACCACCGACGACCCCACGTCGCCACCATTCTCCGCCGCGGGACCACTGTCGCCTCGATCTGCTCCGCCTATGCATCGCTGCCTCCCTCCATCCACCCTCGGCGCCCCAACCTTCGGGTTCGTCAGCCACCACCACCAACATCATCCATCCCCTCACTACCGCCGGCCACCGATTCCCCTAACCATCGCCCCCTCGCGCTGCCGGACTCTGTCAACGAGGGCCGCCACCGATATCATCCCTCCCCCTCACCATCGTTGGGCAGCACGGCGTCACCGTGCCGCCCTGACCACTCTGGACAGGTATTCTTCGTGCCAATTCACTTTGTACTGCTCGATCAACAGATATGGATTTGTTGGTGATTGGTTCTGCTATTTCTTTTTTCCATATTTAAGTGCAGTATAGCACAGGATAGCACTGCACTTAAAATATTTTTTTCATGTTATGGTTCAAGTGCAGATATTGTGGATTGCCATAACACTACCATCTTCCAAGTGCAAATTATCACGGAGATTTCTGGGTTGATGAGGCACTGTCATTATGGAATTTTGATTTACGTTCGTCCATGATTACCAGGATTGGGAAGGATATAATATGTGGTTTAGGAAAGGAAGGGAGTGCCTTGAACCTGGAAGCATCTCCTGCTCATTATGCTCTTAGGTGTTTTATTTCTTAGGCCGCTACTATTGATACAACAGGGAAAGTCACATATTGTTTTAAAATATTTATTGTGCTTAAAATACTATACCGTATAATGTCTGAAATTTCTTTGTATGTTTCACTTTCACATGTGCACTTCTGTTGAATCTGTTGTAAAGTTCACCTATGAACCGTTTCGCTAAGCGGTTTACACTACATTTCTTTCACAGGTGGTGATCATAGCAGATAGCAAACGAATTCCATCGTGAAGGTGTCATACACTATATTTTTTCCGGTTATACGAAGACAGAAAGGCTAGGTATGTTTCTTATGAGCCTTTATATGTTTACTAAAAGTTTTCCAGCCTCAAATTACTTATCATATAGGGTAATGTTTTGTAAATAATAATGGAAATGGTTTGTTGTTTCGATTTTTTTACCAGGAAATAGGAATAAAGAATCTCAACTGGTTTATTTATTGTAATATTTTTGCTTTTGTGTTGTGTATAAATTTTCACAAAATCTACAGGTGATGTATATTGTAGTGCGTAAATTATCACAGTTGCTCACGTCCAATTATATTTGAACTGTATTTGAAGTCAAATATTATAAAACAAATAGGACTTGGATGTGTAGAAATATTTCTGTCGTTGTTGTACCCAAAAGAGGCATAAAACTGATAATCCTGAATTTGAATGCACTATATTCTTAAATTATATTAGGCACATAATTTCACCTTGTTACATACAATCATTTGAAAACAAGCTACAAATAACTCTTCTAGACTATTAGTCTATTTAGTTTCTTTTTCCTTCTATGCTCAATAGCGTGAAATGTTACGCATGTACCATTTTCATTTGTTACCCCCCTCGACACAAATTATAGTATGTGAAATTACAATATGCAAGAGAGATATCGGTAGGTTAACATAATGCAAAACTATATGTCTTTGGATGATATGAAATTTACAGATGTTGAAAAAATATCGTGAAGAAAAGTATTTATTTACTGAAGTTGGACTGCTTTACTACATTATGAAATTAAGTTACATTTTAGAATTTTACACGTCTTTATAATACTCCCTTTGTCCTAAATATAGCTTACCTTTAACTTAACTATGAAATAAGCTATGAATTTGAACAAGTATAGAAGGTGTTTAGATTTATAGGTAAAAGTAGCTATATATTTTGAGATAGAGGGAGTGACACACGCCCACATTGCATTTTTTGGATTTCTTTTTTGAAAGAACATATTTTTACTATAGCCCTTTTGGAACAAAGGATTTATGTAGGAATTTATTAACGACAAAATTTAGTAAAATACATGGAGATAAAGATAAGTGCGAAGCGGATTCGGTGGTGTCGGTGAAATGGAAACCAGGGTACCCCTTTCCCCGGGATATTAATGATTTAACCAGAAAATCAAACACTAATCAAGCCATTATTAAGCTAAAACGTGAATCGGTAAGTAGGAGTATGGGGTCCACTTCTGGGAAGAAACCGGGCCCTTGGCCTATCTTAGGTAACCTGGTGGACCAGGGTCTCGATATTGTCTAAGACCCTGGCCCCCATCACTACTTTTATTAGGTTCATAGTCTTCATGAAAGAAGAGTATCGAGACCTACAAGATTTATATCTCAAAGTTTGTAGATAATGAGGGGTCCAGGACACAGTCTGCCTAGGGCCCGATCCCTCATTATCCTTGTAGGTTTTTGTTGATGCAAAAAACACACACTGGCCTGAGAGATTTGCTTTACTCTAGTGCAGGTCCAAAATTAGGGTTTCAGATTAAAGGCCGTGCCAGTTGATTTGATCCTGCAATCAACAAGAAAAACATGCAAAGAATATCAGTAAACGATAGACAATCGGCCATAGGGCCGATTTCATATCGTATGTGACCTAGCCGATGCTATAAAGTATGGATCAGCTGTAAGGTGTAATCAATGATGAAATTAACCCTAAAACTAGGATATCGGCTGTAAAGATCAGTGTTACATAATCAACAAATCAATATTACTTTAGAGACAAGCAATTGGGATAGATCGGACTGAACCGAGACAGTATAAATTGCCCAAGTCTAAAGATAACATGAAATAATGATTATATAAATTGATGTCATAGCCGATATCTAGGTTTAAGTATGTATCGGCTATAGCTCCGATACAACCTTATGCTAGGATATTTTCTAGTAATAAATATATTAAACTATAACCAATTAGATTGATATCAAGTTTAATATATTTACATTAGATTAGATCCTGATATAAGGGGCAGATATAGAACATTAAACAAAGCATAACACAATGTAAAACATCAGGTAAGATCGGCTGAAACCCCGACACTATCCTTATTAACAACCATGAAGCAGGTTAGATGTCATGATTCTAAATACGACTTAATAGGTTGGACTGAACCAATGCAGCATTAAGTATAAATAGAAGCACAAGATCTAAAGAATCAAGCCGATGGTTGCCTTTTCGGGATGGTGGATATATTATATAACCCAGGTTAACAAGATAATCTAGCCGATATCGATGAAACCCTAGAAAGGATCTAGCCGATATAGGAAGATTGCATTGTCGATCTAAGTTATATAACATATATGATAACTCGGAGAATCACAACAAAGAACTAGAGTGTCATAGAGATGTAAGCACTAGCCCTAACAATATAACTCGCGATGACAAGATATACCTTTTTGCCGAAGATCAAATTGATGCAGCACGACTCGAAAGCACAAACTTGTCGAGAACAGAAACAAAGGTTTGGCGATGCGCCGAGATTGATTGAACGTGTGTTGTTCTTCTTTACAAGACCTCGGGATTATATTTATACCCGAAATTACAAACCTTGTCCATCACGGACACGACTCATATTAACCTAATACAAATCCAACTAACCAACAAGTCCCTTAGGCGGACTCTTACCGAGAATATCTATAAGGAAATTACATAAAATATCCTAATTAATAGATACAATTGCCTCCTCAGGACTTCATCCGTGCATGGCAATCCATATGAAGCACGCTAACACAACCGATGACGTATACCGAGTCATATTACCAAAATCGGCTCAATCGGCTAACCTAGTCCGACTCCGACTCTGCCGATCCAGTCCATAGCCGATTCGGACCACAGCCGATTCTTACTCTGTTTTCCGATACGATCTTATCTCTTCAATCCTCTTCGATTCCATCTTGACTTCTGACATTTGAATTACCAAATTTGGTCGTCAACACATGCCCCCCAAGTCCGGAATATTTGGTAATGTTTCGGATTTGCCAAATCTTATCTCCGAGATAATCTCGCTCTTTCCGTTTTTCTTACCGTTACCACAGCGCTTTAAATGCTTTAACCGACAGCCCCGAGAAACTTCACACCGTTATTTAATGTTGCCACCGCTTTCGCAATCTCCGTCCCCCTCAACTCCGGCGATCCCCTCGGCGCAAGCAGTCAATCTTCAAGCAATCCTTCGCTCATTCAACTTCCGCCGGCGAGAAGATGTCTTCATCATCCGCTCCATCTGCTGCCCCATCGGCCGAATACGCTGAGGTAAGTCCCATCGGCTAGATCTCCTTTTAATTCATCCAATTTCATTTTCCCGCAATCTTAGCTCGCTTCTCTTCTCTTTTGCTTTGTTGATGTAGCATCTCGCAAACCTAATTGCGGTTCCCAGTCTTAATCATGAAAACAACTACTTCCTTGGGCCAATCGGCAATACAGACCCAACTGAGTTTATCACTGCCGAAACCAATAGAATCCCCTTCAGATTATCGAACCCCAACATAGGACACTGGAAAAACACATTTAAGTCCTGGCCGTCCCTAGAGAAAAGCTGGCCTGCATGGTTCAAACGCATATCAGCTAGCAAGCAAAGTCACTGGGATGAGATAGGAATCGGCCAAGCCCTAGCCCTTTCTTTGGCAAATTCGGCTAAAGATGAGCCGTTAATGGCTTCTGCAAGCTACTTCTGGTCCAACACCCTCAATGCATTCTTATTCAACCAAGGGCCGATGACACCAACTCTCTTAGATATAACCATGTTAACTGGACTTGATATCACCTCATCTGCCAACCCAATGATCTTGAACTCCAAGAATAGATTCGACTTTAAAACAAAGAGCATAGGAGGATGGTCTGGGTTTATTTCGGCTAACATGGGTCAGGGCTCAGTTACCCCAAGAGAGCATACTGCCTTTTTGCTAATGTGGTTGGAAAAATTTCTGTTTTGTGGATCAAGTTGTGGCCCAACCTCAAACTGGCAGCACATAGCCGAAGCCCTTGAAGAGAAAAGACAATTTCCTTTGGGAAAAATCCTGCTCGGCTATCTGTATCAAACTTTAACCAATGCATCAGCCAAACTAGCAACCGGCTCAGTAGTCAATGCAGGTGGCCCATGGTGGTTATTGCAGACTTGGTTAAACTTGGTTGCAACGAAAGCTGTCAATCGGCCATCTCCAACAGAATCAGAATTCCCAAGATTAGAACCAATCACTGATGATGATGGTGAAGAAATAACTCATCGGAGGTGTACATCCTTTGGAGAATATGCCAGCACACCAGCCGATGCAGGAGCAAAGTTATCAGCAGAATTGCTCAAGGACTGGTTCTTTAGATTCTATGATGGCTTCCAGAAAGATGCTAGAATCTGGTTCTTCTATGATGAATCAGTCAATTTTGAGCTGCCATCGGACTTCAGATTTGAAGAAATAAACCATGACAAATTTCAGAAGTCCAGAGAAGTTTATACTACAGCCATCAGCCCATGCATCCTTCCTGTCGGCATCCACCAGGGCAGGAACATAAAGGCCTCATATGAGTTCTATCACCCCATGAGCTCAGCAAGACAATTTGGTATGGGACAACTCCCAATCAGCTTGTGGTTTGCTGACAAGATTGAATGCCGAGGAGAGATATCTTCAAGTCTGATGATGGATCAGCTGCTGAACATTCCAGGCCCCTCTCTTGGCAGTATTAATGATATTGAATTAGCTATGTTCAGGAGCAAAGTCTTCACCTCATGGTGGTCTGAGTGGAAACAACATCTTTTTCACCAATCGGCTACCATCTACATGACTGACCTTTTTCCTGACATGATCCCTCAGGTAACTTCTTTTTATATTCCTGTTTTAAACATATCAACCGATTCTATTTATAACTCATGAACTATCTTTGCTCTTTCAGACCACAGACTCATCTCCTTCCCATACCAGCAAAAGTGGCAAAGAAATTGAATATGCTGCAGGGCTATTTCCTAACAGATGTGGCATGACTCCTCCTGTCATCGGCTATCATGCTCCCAAGACATCAAGCCTGCTCCAAGGACAAATGAAAGAAACAGCCGATGCAGGCAGGAAAAGGAGAACTAGAGCATCAACTGCCGTGCCACCAGCCACTAAGAAAAAGGCCAAGAAACAACCACCTCCAACAGCCAATGATGCAGATGAAGCCTAAAAGAAGCATCCATTGAACGGGCAATAGATGAAGCTGCAGCCGAATCTAGTGATGTGGGAAAAGAAACACCTCCAGTCTCTCCAAAGCAAACCCCCACAACTCCTATTCCAGCTGTCTTCACTCGGCAACCCAGGGTAAATTCATCTTCCTTGATACAAATTTTCTTTATTCATCCTCAACTTAATCCTCTAACTCTTGCATTTTGTAGAAGAAAAGACCAGCCGAGAGAAAGAAACCAGCACAAGTATCGGCTAAACCATCCATTCAAGCTCCTCTGGTAAGTTTCAACTTTTTAATCATCTGAATACTTTATTAGCGATACTTTCTAACACTTGCATGGATATTTTCAGCCTCCTTCCCCTCCATCACCTGTAGCACAACCGATCTCCAGCGAACATACCGCATCGGCTGTAGGCAGCCATCACGTCGAAGAAGAAATCGCTGCTCCTGCAATCCCTGTAAGTCTCATTCTTAAAACCTTTGAAATCGGCTATATGAATCTATCCTCTTACTTGTACTCTTTTCATCTTTCCTATTTGCAGGTCTTAGCCGATTTATTTTCTTTTGATATAAAGGACTACTTTGATGAAGAAGCAGAAGGAGAAATATCAAGCAAATCCTTAGCTCCTCTAGCCGATGACGTGAAGAGGAATCTTGAAGATATTGCACATCGGCTAGAAGCATCTCTAGACAGTCTGGTGGTTGACTGCAGCACTCTCCGAACCAGATTCCAAGAAATCCAAGCTGTTTTGCCAGATGAATTGTCCAATATGGTTACCCCAGCTATGTATCTTGAGCAGCACCAATTTAAGCTGGAGAAGGCAAAACAAAGGATAGCCGATAGACGAGAGAAAAAAGATATAGAAGCCACCATTCAATCCAATCGGCAATTAGTCCATGACGAGAAAACCAAGCTCGATCAACTAGCCGAAGAGCCAATTAAAGCTTCGATAAATCAATTAGAAGCCGAAAGAATAGATCTGCTAGCCAAGCTTGAAGAGTGTAATGCCAAGATTGCATTGGAAAAGCAGAAATTAGCCGATCTCCCTAAAGCCATTGGAGAACAGAAAGCAAAGCTGAAATCGGCTATAAAGAATGTGGCCACCATGACTTAGTTCTTGAAGGTAATTCGTGGAACTGACGCCCAAGATGCCCAAGCCATCGCAGAAGTTGATGAAATCCGTCAACGGGCATTGTCAGCAATCCAAAAATATCTTGCGCAATGATTTCTTGTAATAAGGACTTAGAAAAATTTTGTGATCAATTCTGTAATCGGCTAAAACATTTGTCTTGTAACATAACCTCTTAACTCACTTAAGCCGATTGATACTGTTGCTTCATATAAATCAATTGTATACCTGGCAGACTTGACTGTATTCCAGATTCGGCAACTGATACTAAACTTTGCTCAAAAATTTCCAACTTTTCATCTTCCATGCCCCCCAAGTTTGTAGTAGGGAACACAATGCTGCAAATTTATATATCTAAGGGCGATAAAAATATCGGCCATCTAAAGGCGATGTAAACACATCGGCTATCAACCATCAACCGGCAAACCAGAACCGATCAGGAACCAATTCAAACACTTGGGTAATATTTCTTTAAGTATTTTCCATTAAGTGCTCGTCCAAATATTTCTCCATCAAGTCCTTTTAACATATAGGCCCCTTTAGAAACACATTTATGAACTTGAAACGTTCCTTCCCAATTCGGTGACCACTTGCCGAATTAACTATCTCTGGTCCCTATCGGCAGCACCAATTTCCAAACCAGCTCGCCTTCCTCAAAAGATTTGGGTGCAACCTTCTTGTTATAATGTCTGGCAACTCTCTCCTTATCTTTCCTAACTTTCTCAAGAGCTCGCAATCTTGCTTGAACCAAATCTTCTGACTCATCAACCATCAAATTATGATAATCATCGGCTGTTAACTCATCCTGTAAAGAAATCCTCCTAGAGCCGATGTTGGTTTCTCATGGTAAAACAGCTTCATGCCCATAAACCAGTTGATAAGGAGGAACCTGAATTGCACCATGGCAAGCCATCCGATAGGACCATAGTGACTCAGCCAGAATAGTATGCCACTTCTTAGGGTATTCGGCTATCTTTCTTTTGACCAACTTAATCAAACTCTTGTTAGATGCCTCAGCTTGCCCATTGGCTTGTGCATAATATGATGATGAATTCAACAACTTAATTCCCATGCCATCAGCAAACTGAACAAACTCATCCGATATAAATATAGAACCTTGATCAGTTGTAATCGTCTGTGGCAAACCAAATCTGTATACAATATGCTCTTTAACAAAATTGATCGCATCTTGACTGTCGACTTTCTTCAAGGGAATTGCCTCAACCCACTTAGTGAAATAATCAGTCGCAACTAATATGAACTTATGTCCTTTGCTGGATGGTGGATTGATCTGGCCGATCATATCAATACCCCAACCTCTGAACGGCCACGGCTTGATAATAGGATTCATAGCCGATGCTGGCGCTCTCTGAATCGCTCCAAACTTCTGACAATCTTGACAACCCTTATAATATCTGAAACAATCCTCCAGCATTGTCGGCCAAAAATACCCAACTCTTCGAAGTAACCACTTCATTTTATGAGCCGATTGATGTGTCCCACAAATACCTTCATGAACCTCACACATGACAACTTTAGCTTCTTCCATACTCAAGCACCTCAATAGAACTCCATCAATCGTCCGATAATATAATGAACCATCCAACAAAACATACTTGAGAGCTTTATACCTTAACTTCCTTGAAACTGATCTTGAAGGATTCGTTAAATACTCAAAAACATCAAACCTCCAATCATCGGCTGGAATACAGGCCACTTCTACCTCAATCCCTTGTAACATCGGCCTATATCCTGATGCACCTTGAGCTAAATCATTAGCTTCAATGTTTTGCTCCCTAGGAATATGCTTCAAAGTAACCATCTTGAATGTCTTCATCATCTCCTGGCATTTCTCATTATAGATTATTAAGGTATCATTCTTGCACTCATATTCTCCAGATAATTGACTTATCACCAACAAAGAATCACCCATGATCTCAACAGCATCGGCTTCGACTTCTCTCAATAACTGCAACCCTTTGAGAACAGCCTCATATTCTGCTTGATTATTTGTTGAATATGGTTTAATAGTAAAAGAAAACTGAAAACTTGCCCCCCTAGGTGATATTATCACCAAACCGATACCACAACCATGAGTGCAAACTGATCCATCAAAGAATAAAGTCCATGGCATGATGTCAATATTATCAATACTAGTATCCCTGTGTTCAACTATGAAATCGGCTATCGCTTGCCCTTTAACTGCCTTAGCTGATTCATATCTGAGATCAAACTATGACAAAGCAAATATCCACTTCCCAATTTGTCCTTTTAGCACTGGAGCCGATAGCATGTATCGTACTACATCGGCGTTGCAGACTATAATGCACTCATTGGATAATAGATAATGCCTCAACTTTGTGCAGGAAAAATATAAGCATAAGCATAACTTCTCCACAGGTGAATACCTTGTTTCCGCATCCAACAGGCGTCTACTGAGATAGAATATAACTCTTTCTTTGCCTTCAACCTCTTGAATTAAAACTGAGCCGATAGAATTTTGATCGGCTGATAGATAAAACTGAAATTTAATCCCTTTCTGTGGTGGTATGAGAACTGGAGGGGTACTCAGATATTCCTTGATATTATCCAGAGCCTACTGCTGCTTCTCTCCCCAGACAAATTCTTGATCGGCTTTCAACCTTAGCAAAGGAGTAAATGGTTCTATTCGGCCAGACAGATTTGATATAAAACGCCGAACAAAATTAATTTTGCCAATCAATGATTGTAGCTTGGTTTTATCTTCCGGGGGTTTAATATCTTTAATTGCCTCGATGCTCCTCTGAGGAATTTCAATCCCTCTCTCATGAACCAGAAATCCAAGAAACTGACCAGCCGATACAACAGAAGCACACTTGGTAGGATTCATCTTCAGCCCATACTTCCTTGCTCTTTCTAAGACCTGTTTCAAATCGGCTATGTGATCATCAACTTCCTTGGACTTAACCACCACATCATCTATATATATCTCCACCAATGCGCCGATGAGATCGTGAAAAATATAGTTCATGGCTCTCTGATATGTAGCACCAGCACTCCTCAAGCCGAAAGTCATAACTACCTACTCATACAAGCCGATAGCACCAGGACACCTAAAGGCAGTCTTGTGAATGTCCTCCTCAGCCATAAAAATTTGATTATAACCAGCATTGCCATCCATGAAATTGATAATCTTATGTCCAGATGCTGCATCTACAAGTTGATCGGCTACCGGCATTGGGTATTCATCCTTCGGTGTAGCTTTGTTTAGATCTCTGAAATCAATACAAACCCTGAGCTTGCCGTTTTTCTTGATAACCGGTACTATATTGGAAATCCACTCAGCATATCGGCATGGTCTGATGAAGCCAGCATCATAGAGTCTTGTAATTTCGGCCTTAATAGCATCATACATCGTAGCTTTACAACGTCTTGGGGGTTGCTTGTATGGCCGATAACCTGGTTTGATAGGGAGCCGATGTTCAACTATCGATCGGCTAAGTCCTGGCATCTCATAGTATTCCCAGGCAAAACAATCTCTATACTCCTTTAAGAGTGCAATTAACTTACATTTAAATTCTTTTGGTAAACCTTTACTAATATATGTCGGCCTAGGCCTATCACCTGGTCCAATGTCAATTTTCTCTAATTCATCGGCCGACATAAAACCTTGCCCAAGCTTGCCGTCGAGATCATCAATGGTATCTTCTGTGTATAGGTTGGAACCCTCCACGGCGCCCTCAAAACAAGAATTGGGGCTCTCCATCTCCTGTTGTCTGTATGGCATCATCAGAAACCTTTAAGTAATCTCCTTGCCAAACTTTGCCAGATAAACAATCAATTCCTTCCATCTCCCAAATAGACAAATCGGCACAAGCTACATTAACTGACCTGTCGGCTGGCACGATTTCGATTTGGTCTCCTTGCCATTGAATCAAGCTTTGATGCATTGTTGAAGGGATGCAACAGTTGGCATGGATCCAATCTCTTCCCAACAACAGACTATAGGAACCCTTCCCATCAATAACAAAGAACGTGGTTGGAATTGTTTTACTGCCGATGGTTAGCTCCACATTCAAAACTCCCTTGGTCTCAGATGGGCTCCCGCCAAAATCCTTCAGAACCATGTTGGTTTTGATCAAGTCCTCTGAATTCTTCCCAAGCTTTCTGAATGTTGTATAAGGCATTAAATTAACAGCTGCCCCTCCATCGACTAGCATTTTTGACATCGGCTTACCATTGACGAATCCCTTAACATAGAGTGGCTTGAGGTGCCGATGATCTGCTCCTTCAGGCTTCTCAAAAACAGCTTGTTGTGGAGATAACATCAATTTAGCCGATGGCATATCTTCTTCTTGCTCGACAACTTGTTCTACTGCATATTCGGCTGGCAACATAAAGACCATATTTATCTCAGATGACATCACCTCCTTGCCCTTACGTTGCTGATTTTTGCTGCGATCGGCTTCGACTTTGTCGGCTGGCACCACCTTGCTCTTCACGCGCCAAACTTTCTTCTTTTTCTGCCGTAGCCGATGCTCAATTGCACCCTCAACCTCCTGGAATTGCTCTCTGTTCCTCATCCGTTGAACTCTTCTCTTTTGATTTTTGGTGAATATCCCAGAAGGACACCATTGGGGATGCATTGGCTTGGATTCTCTATTTGAGTCATCTTCATCATCATCTTGGTGCATCGGCCCAAGTCTTTCATGCACTAGCAGCCTTGATTGCCTTAGCCGATGTATAACTGCATGTCGTCGGCTTGGTTCTTGAATGAATTGGACATCAGGATCACTGCAGCCAGGGCAATTTTCGATAGATGGTAACCTCATACCTTCGTTCCAGCAGAATCTGAAGAATTCACAACTCCAATGGGGATCAAAATATCTTTCTTCCTCATCAAGATATGCCTCCTCTTCCTTCTGGCGTCTTTTTTGATATTTGCCGATCATACCAGCCGATCTGATACTCCTAGTATAGTTTTTATTTTCATCGGCTATGTTCCTGTTGTATCCAGGATGCACCATGTTCACTGGAAAAGGGTGTCCATCTATCTTCATCGGCCTCTTTACCATGTTGGATCCATCAATCTTAATTTTTCCTTGTTCGATAGCCGACTGGATCTGTTGTCTGAAATTTTTGCAGTCATTAGTGTGATGAGACCCTGTGTTGTGCCATTTGCAATACTTCCTTTTCTTCAACTCTTCAGCCGATGGGATGACATGTCCTGCCGGAAGTTGGATCTGTTTTTCTTGAAGAAGGAGATCGAAAATCCTATCGGCCTTGGTAATGTCAAAGTCAAATCTTTCCCCTGTAGCCGAATTTTTAGCCCATTGACAGACCACCGTCTTCTTGTTCCTAGCCCATTCGGCTGCATTGATATCTGGGTCTTCATCTTCAGAGTCAGAATCATAATTGTAGACATTGTTTACATTATTAGCCTTTTTGATGAACTTTCTAGCCTCTTGAAATCTTGTCTCGTGAGCCGATACCTTCTGAACTAATTGTGCCAAACTGTCAAAGTCCTGAGCCGAGAACCTTTCCCTGATCGGCGCCAGCAAACTTTGAAAAGCTAAATCGGCTAATTAAGAATCCGATAAAGATAGGCTATAACATCTATTTCTCACATCTCTGAATCGTTGAATATAATCTGGAACTGATTCGTCTGATTTCTGTCTAATAGCTGTGAGGTCCGATAGCTTCATCTCTTGAACTTCACTGAAAAAGTACTTATGGAATTGTTTCTCCAAATCGGCCCAGGTGAATGCTGATCTAGATAGCGAGAGTGGGAATAAACGAACTCTGAGAGCTTCTGTAGCCGATGCCTCACCACACTGAGCTAGAAATCGGCTAATGTGTTCGTAGGTTGATATATTATCTTGTCCTGAGAACTTGGAAAAGTCTGGCACCTTGTATCGGTTTGGTAATGGAACCCGATCAAAGTATTCTGGATACGGATGCCGATACATGTTGCCATTATCTTTCGGTTTAAGTCCAAATTGCTCCCTCATGACGTCAGCGATCATATCGGCCCAGGGTTGATGAGGTGTTGCTCCACCATATTGCTGTTGTACTGGATCCATCTGGCCGTATTGGATCGGCCGAGGTCGTGGTGAGTGAGGCTGATAAAGATTATTGAAGTCAGCCGATATTCCTTGTGGTGGCACATAAGGAAGTTGTTCTGTACTGTATTGCTGACTTATCGGCTGAGTAATTCCAATCGGTTGTTGTGGAACCGAAGAAATTTGGTAAGATGTGTCGACAGCTGGCGGTTTTGGATGAAGGATACCCATCAATTGTTTTGGTGTCAATTGAGTTGATACTTGCCCCCCAGCGATCGGCTGTGATCTGGTTAGAATTGATGGGACATTTGAACTTGAGAAAGGAGCCGATTGAGCCTGGGTTTGAAGCACTGGTTGATTTCCTTGATTTCCACCGATCTCTGTCTTCACGGTTCTATATGCTGGGAACGTGCCGTCTGGCAGATAAATAGGTCCTTTAGCCTTTTCCTCGGCTATCGTTCCATCGACCACTGACTTGATCATGTTTGTTAAGGTATTGACAAGTACTCCGGACTGGTTGACTAGCGCATGATGTACAGCCGAATCAATGCGGTCTTGTAATGTGTGCAATTCTTCGTTGCTCGATTCGGTTTTCACCTGTTTATCTTTTTCTTCTCTTGGTCCAGAAGTACTTGGGTCTTGCTTCACGATCGTCGGTATTTGGACTTTAGCTCTTTAGACGACCGTGCCTTGCTGGGTGACTGTGAAGGAATGCAAATACTGGTTTTGGAGTTGATCCATCAGTTGTCGCAATTCTTCCTTTTGTTCATCATTCAGCTGCTCGGGTGTAACCGCGATGATGTTGTCCTCTGCGACTTCAGCGATGTTTGGAGACATGATGACACGAGTCCCACTGGGCGTGCCAAAAGCGTGTTGATGCAAAAAACACACACTGGCCTGAGAGATTTGCTTTACTCTAGTGCAGGTCCAAAATTAGGGTTTCAGATTAAAGGGCGTGCCAGTTGATTTGATCCTGCAATCAACAAGAAAAACATGCAAAGAATATCAGTGAACGATAGACAATCGGCCATAGGGCCGATTTCATATCGTATGTGACCTAGCCGATGCAATAAAGCATGGATCGGCTGTAAGGTGTAATCAATGATGAAATTAACCCTAAAACTAGGATATCGGCTGTAAAGATCAGTGTTACATAATCAACAAATCAATATTACTTTAGAGATAAGCAATTGGGATAGATCGGACTGAACCGAGACAGTATAAATTGCCCAAGTCTAAAGATAACATGAAATAATGATTATATAAATTGATGTCATAGCCGATATCTAGGTTTAAGTATGTATCGGCTATAGCTCCGATACAACCTTATGCTAGGATATTTTCTAGTAATAAATATATTAAACTATAACCAATTAGATTGATATCAAGCTTAATATATTTACATTAGATTAGATCCTGATATAAGGGGCAGATATAGAACATTAAATAAAGCATAACACAATGTAAAACATCTATATCAGGTAAGATCGGCTGAAACCCCGACACTATCCTTATTAACAACCATGAAGCAGGTTAGATGTCATGATTCTAAATACGACTTAATAGGTTGGACTGAACCAATGCAGCATTAAATATAAATTGAAGCACAAGATCTAAAGAATCAAGCCGATGGTTGCCTTTTCGGGATGGTGGATATATTATATAACCCAGATTAACAAGATAATCTAGCCGATATCGATGAAACCCTAGAAAGGATCTAGCCGATATAGGAAGATTGCATTGTCGATCTAAGTTATATAACATATATGATAACTCGGAGAATCACAACAAAGAACTAGAGTGTCATAGAGATGTAAGCACTAGCCCTAACGATGTAACTCGCCATGACAAGATATACCTTTTTGCCAAAGATCAAATTGATGCAGCACGACTCGAAAGCACAAACTTGTCGAGAACAGAAACAAAGGTTTGGCGATGCGCCGAGATTGATTGAACGTGTGTTGTTCTTCTTTACAAGACCTCGGGATTATATTTATACCCGAAATTACAAACCTTGTCCATCACGGACACGACTCATATTAACCTAATACAAATCCAACTAACCAACAAGTCCCTTAGGCGGACTCTTACCGAGAATATCTATAAGGAAATTACATAAAATATCCTAATTAATAGATACAATTGCCTCCTCAGGACTTCATCCATGCATGGCAATCCATATGAAGCACGCTAACACAACCCGATGACGTATACCGAGTCATATTACCAAAATCGGCTCAATCGGCTAACCTAGTCCGACTCCGACTCTGCCAATCCAGTCCATAGCCGATTCGGACCACAGCCGATTCTTACTCTGTTTTCCGATACGATCTTATCTCTTCAATCCTCTTCGATTCCATCTTGACTTCTGACATTTGAATTACCAAATTTGGTCGTCAACAGTTTTACACTCTTCCCTAGAAAAGCATCGAAATATACAAGATCTACTTCTTGGATTGTAAACTTAGAGGGGCTTGAATCCTAGCCCAAGCTGGGATCCTAGGCCCATCTTTATTGGCCTCGTGTTCTTCACTAAGAACAATGTGGAGACCTACAAAATCTACATCTTAAGATAAAGAAGCAATAAGGGAAGCCTGCGTCCCAACCTGTCCGGGACCTAGTCTCTTATTGCCCTTATAAGTCTCACACTCTTGAGAGGAGTGTGGAGATGTATAAGAAATATATCTTAAGATAAAAAGCAATAAGAAAGGTTGATAAAAAGAAACCTATTTGGGACTCGACCCTATTATTATCTTTGCAAGTCTCACGTCTTCGAGAGTAGTGTGGAGACGTATAAAATCACATATTTCCTTCATCAACGACATATTCGAGAAGCTCGTCTGAAACATCCTGATTTCATGTTAAGGGGCACGGGGGTGCGGGCGAAGACTTGCAAAAGTCAAGCCTTCATCCTCCCTGCCAGCAGCAACCCAATGGTCGCAGCCATAAATGAAATAGGTTTGGGAGAAAGATTCTAAGCCGATGGGATTGAAATGACGCTGAATAGACGGCAACGCTGAGTCATGTGGGACGAGCACACGTTGGTGAGGTTGAGGCCCCTCTAGGCCCACCACATGGCACGTGGTGGACAATAAGAGGACCCGACCAACACAGGATGGTGCCCAGTGAGCCCCGGGGCAATCTAACTGTAGGATTTTGGTAGATTTCTTGGGATGCCTTCAAGGCAACCAACTGGCAACAACAAGACAACACAAGCAACAAGTTTCCATGTAGCTGTTAGATGGTTTTGTGAGGCCCTCCTTAAACTATAAAAGGAAGGGGATATACCACTTAGAAAAGTTCGAATCTTTCAAGTTTGTCTCACTCGAAAAAGAGCTAGCTTGTATTCTGTCGGATCCAGATAAAAAGCAATAAAGAACAGGAGTAGGGTATTACACCTTCGGGTGGCTTGAACCTGTATAATTCTTTGTGTCTCTTTGTCCCTTTGCTAGTTCGATCCTCTATGCATAGCGTCTTCACCATTCATAGCCACCCCCCTTGTCGGATCATCAAACCCGAGGGGCGGGCTCTGCACCCTCCGTTGTCCAGGGAAAATCGCTTCCTCGACAGGTGGAGAAGATCTAGTTTCCAAAAATAAGGTATCACGTCGGCTGAAGCTGTATCGGTAGAAACTGTATCGGATAAGGAAAACTGACATGGGCAGATTGAGTCCGTATTGGATTTGAGGGAAGCATTGACAATATTGCCGGATGAAGACTGAATCCAGGAAGGAAGCAATTGTATTTATTAATTAGGATAAGAGTTAGTTATTTTCTTTTTATATTTTTAGGAAATCTTTGTTAGAGTCCGTATTGGGCTTGTGTATTTATTTTATACTTAAGAAAGTTTGAGTTGTGTCCGATATGGACCAAGTCTGTATTTGTAGGTATAAATTTGTACACAGAGTTTTTGTAAACAACATTAGTTCAATATACATGTTTGGCACATCACCATCCTTTTATTTTCGTTTTTCTCAACAAGTTCTTGTTTCGAGTTGGGCTGCATCGGCTTCGTTCTCCGACAAGAGGTAAGACTTGTCATGGCGGCTTGTATCGGCGAAATTAGAGCTTACATCGTGCTCGACACTCTAATCTAGTATTATTTGATGGTGGGATACTTTAGTAATTTGAATAAAATAATTCTGACGGAAATGAAGGAGTACTAGAATATTCGTATGTACATAGTTAGCAATTACATATATTTTTTCCAGATGCAACGCACGGGCACCCACCTAGTTTTCCTTAATTCTCAGATGGCACTGGTTTTCTTCTAGTGTTGTCAGTTGTCACAATACCACTACGATGCCAGTTTCAACGCCATTAACAAGGGAACAATCTTCGACTGTATCCATGACCAAAGATACCCCTCAATAAAACATTAAAAAAATGAAAAAACATTATCCTATTTGAGATGTGAAAATTGAAGCCGGATAAGAGGAGAACAAACATAAATAAGTATTTCGGGAGCCCATGAATTGTGGAATCATGGAGATGCACTCTCGAGATCCGATAAACATTTGGTTTTCATCATGACCATTACGACAATTAGTACCTTTGTTTTCTAATAGAGTTCATTACAATTTGGACTCCTAACGCAGCATGATGATGAGTAGCATCTCCTCTTCGTGAAGAAAAGAAAAAGAGAAAAAAAAAGAGAAAAAGAAACACTCATGGCAGACAACTGATCGAACACGTCAAACTGTTGCTCGTACAAGAGTAGACAGAGATAATGCAGAATCCACTGATCCACCTGGAGAACAATGCTTTACGTACCAAAGCAGCTTCCCGACCTGGTAGCTATAGCCCTTCGATCTGATTTTTTCCTCTCTTTAATTATACCCTGCTAACCCGAGCAAGCAAAGTGCCCAAAATGACCAACTCTTCAGTCCTAGCTGCTTTTCTTTTCTCTCTATATATAAAACGCTCACTTATTAGCTTCCCTGTACTCAGTGTTAATCAGCAGCTAGCAACAACAAATGGCTTCAGATCACTAGCCCAGAGTGAAGAGAGAGGGCATGTACTACTGCTAATTACCCACTATATATTTCGATCTCCTCGCGTATGTATACTATGTATGATTCTTGACTTATTACTTTTGTTTCTATTCTATAGCGTGTGTTGATTGTCGTGATGTCGATGGTTGTGGCCTCTAACGCTCCGGTGAGCCGGTCGCCGGTGACGCGGGCATCCTTCGGCACGCGGCGGGTTAGCCATACCCAGTCATGGAGGCCGCCACCGCCACCGTTTTTCCCTGCTTCCGCCGCCGTCAAGTGCAGGCGGCCTACTATTCCGGTGGCACGTTCTGTTGGCCCGCCGGAGAAACACCGCCCTGTGTTCAACATTCCTCCCACCGGTAGTGACTCTCCTTCAATTCACTTTTCTTTGGTTCTTCTCATCTTTGATTTCTCTCTTTACCAACTGCGGCTAATATACCTAGAAACCAAAAACTCAACGAATTAATTGCAACAGAAGTTAATGTTGGATGAGTGAGTGACCTCTGGCATACTCTACTATCGGTCTATCATAATAAGTGATCTTAATGCATGTGTGCTGATTCAGCTCTACTCTACCATGTCCCGCCACCGGAGGGGAAGCTGGAACGGTGGGAAATCAAGGATGATGAGGACAACATCCAGCTCTGGTTGCAGGTGCCCGGCCTGACAGAGGATGATCTCGAGATCACCACCACCGACGACTTGCTCGAGATCAAGCGTAAGGGCGGCGACCCACGGCGTCTCGAGGACATCCATGGGGTTGGCTCCTTCCACCTCCGGTTGCTCCTGACCAAGGAGTTTGTCAGCAGCCAGGTGACAGCCGAGCTGAAGGCCGGCATGCTGGAGGTGACCATTCCCAAGAACACAAATCTGCGTCGCACCATAGTCAGGATAGGGCAGCAGTCACAAGCTCCGGCTGCAGGTAGAAGTGTGCCGCCCAAGGATCCTCGTCCTTCCAATTCGTCACCCAAGAATAATCTTGTTAGAAATACAAGTTTGCAGTCAAGGGATCCTCCTGCGAGGGAGCCGCCCAAGAATAATCTTGCTGGAGGTATTAGTGTTCCACCGAAGGATCCTCCTCCTGCCAGGGAGCCACCGAAGAACAATTTTGCCGGAGGTATAAATGTGCCACCGAAGGATCCTCCTGCCAATGAGCCACCAAGGAATAATGTCGCCGGAGGTTTAAGTGTGCCGCCGAAGGATCCTCCAAGAAATACCAATGAGCCGCCAAAGAATCCTCCTGGTATCCCCGAAGCCAACCTAGGACGACCAAATTAACCATGGTGGGCATGTGAGAATTAATAAAGATTAGAATAGATCAAACCCCATGAGAGGAGAGAATATTTATGTGTATGGTTGTCATGCTGCTCGATCAGAGGGGCAATTTTCACTGCATGCGGTTGGTTTACATTTTTCTTTATGAAATAAAGTTGTTTGATCGATATGATTTGTTATGGTCGACCATCCATCATTCCAATGATTGTCTAATGTCCCAGATATGACCATAACTGCAATGCTAGCATACCAAATTTAAAAACCGTGCAAATGCTATGATGAATAGTTTAAAGGGGTGCAAAACTTAAATCAATGAAAGGCAAATGAGTAGGCAAAACTTAAATCTCCTCCTCTAGTCTTCTTCCTCCTTCACGCGTGCTGCGCGCGGTGACACAGGGCGAGGCCGGCGCGGGTTGGTGGTCATCGTAATGGTTCCCTCTGCCGCTGCTCACCCTTCCGAATACCGGATACGGATAGATTGCGTAGCCAACCTCCGGTTGTGGCCTTGTGAGTGGGGAGTTCCTATTTTCGTGATGCGTGACGACGCGAGATCTTTGTGCTGTGACTACACATTCCGGGTTATGCCGCAGGGGAGAGGAGGGTGATCGACGATTGGTGAGCCGATTAGAGGAGAGACCGATGCGTACTCGGGTTTCGGCTGCGGAGGTGTGGAGGGTGCACTGCTGCGGAGATGTGCGGCGGCGCAGTGGTTAGGGCTGAAGGGGTGAGGGGAGGAATTGTGGGCGATGCGGACTGGGGAGCAGATTGTGGGATGGTTGAGGCGTATGTAGAGGTGGGAGGTGGAGACAATCCTGAGCGTTGGATTTCGCAGAAATAATATGGATCGTTCCCTCAGAAATGAAAGAATGAGGTGTTGATTAAAACCTTTTGTTGAATTATAGGGTAGATTTGAGGAAGCAACAGGAGTTAGGTATCAATTTTTCTAGTGTAAAATTTAGTTTATCTCTCAGTCCTCGGTTACCTCTCTGAACCTCCAAGAGCATATGTAATGTGTATAGTGCAGGAATAGGACCTAACGGTGGGGCCCATGTAAGGATAAAATAATCACTACAACTCCTTTATCTGCATGAATTATCTCCTGATGTTACACTGATAATGGGCTATCGATATCGTATATTCTCTCTTATGAAGACCGGCTCTTTGCTTAGCATCGGGTACTCCACTAGAATCTGCTGAGAACAGGACTGCAGTGTGTATTACCGGTCTCAGCACCTCTCTGACCTCTTAGGGCCCCTCCTAAATTCCACACTGCAAATGCTCTAAGTATAGTTCTCAAGTTTTTTGTTATAGTATAACTTCGTCATCCTATACACACAGATCGTGGCGTGAATACATATATTGTACAGCATGGCGTGATATGATGTACGTACCTCACGATCAATAGTGAAATTATGTTAGGCTTATCTGTAACAAAGACTGGGATTTTGTCCCCTGCTTCTAGAATGACTAGGATGAGTGCTCAAATATAGAAGAATTCTACTTGAATTTAAAGCAGTTTAATTCAGCCAATTAATTTGAAGAAATTCAAGTATCTGCGGAATTGTCAGCCAGTTCTAAAAAGATTGCTGGTTTAATTTGTAGTATTGTAAGTGTATGTAAATCTTATCTCAGGTGAAGGTATAGAAAAATATCAACTTGTTTTTACCTCCAAAGTCCAAATAGTATGTTACATTTTTTTTGAAATGCAAAAATACTATATCTCTCTCTGTCCTGCATCTCTTCTTTCCATTTCATCCAAATACAAGAGTAAGTCTGTGAGAAGAGGATGCACGGAGACACACCAGCCGGGGTTTTACTGAACTAGCCGAACACACTACCATTACCATACGAGCGTATCAGCCAGAGCGGCCACCCATGCACAAATAAACAAAGTGGAGTTGGGAACATAAAAGAAAATAAAGGCGAGAAATGTTGCCATTCCACCTGAGATCACCCACTTACAAGTAAGGTCTAGATAACTGGGCGCACAATGGTCGACCTTCCCTATGCAAGAATTCTGTAACCTCTGCATCCACTTTCTGATGCCTCCTGTTCCTATGTGTGTTGCATGAGAAATGAGAATGTGGTGTCCATCACTGAAGCCTGGGGGTGACCCATTTATCGAGCTAAGGTACAAGCACGTATAAGTCTGGGGATAAACTTTTTTTCCTAGCACCATTGAATAAGGCTGGTAGCACATTCATTTCAAATGGTGGCACCCTGAACATGTCTCTACAGAGTAGTACTATACTGTATATCACTCTGTCAGCATTGTGAAACTATGTAGTAATTGATAGTGTTATCAATTTTTAGCAGGACTGCATCTGTGTTTTGTTTTCTGTATAGACATGCTAACATCTTGCCAAGACAGTTTGCCGATGTAGATATTGCATTCCATACCAGTCAGTGCTCCACATTTACAGATGATTCTGGAGTAATTTATAAAGGCCACAAAGCATCAGGTTCGTTTCATCCTAAACCTTAAAATGGGGGAAGACGTACGTTAGAATTGATGCGCATCACACAGAGACAAACATGTTTCACAAACACCAGGGAAAAATTATAAATTTTACATTAATCAGTAAATAATGTATCCTATAGTACAAACAATGCGTAGGATGTATATCTGCCGTTAATAAAATCCCGCAAGAAGTGCACCCAAAGTTTTCACTACTTTTCTTCTTAACACAAAGATGCAAAGATGTGCATAGCTGCCAGTCAAACTTCAAATAAATGGTAGTGTTATAAAACCGGTCCCGAAATCACATCGGAAACCAAACGCGAAAGAGACATCATAGGAGATCCAAACACAATAATGACACTGAGACACGATATTTGATAACGGAGTTCAACCGTAGAATACATCTCCAGGGCACTAATTATGGGCGCTCTTCGATCCAACATAATACAGCGTATCAGAGTTACAACAACTCACGGTCAGACACCGCCGATAGCCGCTCTCTCTCGCTTTGCTAAGTCGCCATGCGCGGTTACAACAGATCCGCCTTGTGAAATCATGTGATGATTTTATCATGGTGATGAACAATTGTCAAAGGTGACTGTTTGTTAAAAATACGATGCGATAGTGTTTTCTATCAGTGAACGGTGCAGGGAGGCACTGGGTGCTAGTTAGACTGGGCAAGAGGCGCCGGTCAGACCGGTAGTGTGTGGCTGGTCAGACCGGGTGGCCTGACGGTCTGATCGGGTGATTCCAGGAGGGAATCGGTTTCGGGTTGTTTTCGTGGAATTTCTAGATTACTTCGTGGATATGACTTGTAGATGATTTCTATTCGTATGTGATACTACTGTGTATTGATGTGAGTCATGTTGGTGCGAACTTATACTCGAATATGGAGTTTCTTTGTTATTCATGTGCAAGTGTTGCCTGAGGCCATGAGAGTATAGTCGATGATGGATCGGGATTCCAGGTGTTGGTGTGGGCTTGGGAGAAGTTGAGGTCCAGACGGTCAAGGATATCGTGCGGGATGCTCAAGCTAGAGAACAATGCATGTGGAGGTGAAGGTTTCCGTATGGCATATATGTGGTGTTGTGTGCGTATGGAAAGAGAGTCAAATTTGGATTAGAGTCCAAGTTTAGGAAGCTTAGAGTTGTAAAGTTTGTTTCTTGTATGGGAAGGTTTCCTATGGGATTACCACTTCTTATATGAGTTCGATTCGTGGCTATGAGTAGTCACGTCATGGGTATAAATCGATAGGGAGAGTTTAGCCTTCCGGTATCGATTTAGAGAGAGTTGAGTTGAGAGAAAAGTTAGGGTTTCATGTTTAGTTCGAGATTTCGGTTAGGAGTTCTATTGGTGCACTTTGTACACACTAGTTGATGCAATTAAGTCAAGATAGATTAATCTAAATCATTGAGTTTTCATCTATCAGTATTTTTCTAGATCCCAACTGTTTCACGACACGGGTGGTTTAACCGGCGGGAGGACGGCGATCTAACCAGCGACAAGCCAGCGGTCAGACTGGCAGCGGCGAGCAGCGGCAAGCAAGGAGGCGGTCGTCCAACCGGCCGGACAACACCGGTCAGACGGATAGCATAGGAGCGGTCAAACCGATACGCACATGGACTCTTACTCTATTCCTACACCAAGTACAACTCCAGGTCTTAAACTGTAACCGACTTTGTCCACATATTCGACACAAACTCTAACAAACTCCCACTTGACAAATATGCCACGCTAACCTGAATTTATCCCATGCACGAACCTCCGTGTACTCAGACTTGAATTGGTTCTTCCGCCGCTCAAACTGAGCCACCCCGACAAGCCCACACCAGACTTACCGTAACAAGAGACTTCACTATCCCCGAAATAGCACACCATCTTCTCTCATATCACCTCAATTATCTTGCCAAGCGAAATTGGATTTCTTCCTAGCTGTCACATCATAACTGATGTCATAAACCAAATAGATAAATCAAACTTATCAGACATGAAGAGAACCCTTTCTTCCTTTATGTCTTATGACCCGAGCTAATAAATCCCACATCCACGTTTTTCCTTACCTGTAGACTAAATCCATGATATTTTGAGAAAATTCACCATTGCCTTGAATCACCCGAAGAAATTACCACCATAGCGCTCACTCTTCCTTTCATTGACGCAGATTCTATATATCCCCATAATGCAAACCTCGTAGATCCTGAATATACCTTGTACTGCCAAAAAACCCATTGACGCCCTTAATGATTTTCACCCGCTGTTCCCAGGACACTTCTCCTTTTGCACACACCCCTGCCGCAGTCATGCAACACTGCAACATTTAATTAGTTCTTTAATTGTACCTCTAACAGCCTGATGCACGATTATTTTCATTGGTGATCTACGGCCTCAATCCAATGAGTAATCGACTCGGCTTTGGTGACTGAATCCTGTTAGAGTTTGTTGTCGAATATGTGTACGTAGTCGGTTACAATTTAGGACTTGGAGTTGTACTAGGTATTAGGACTAGAGTAAGAGTCGGACTCTATCCTAAGTTCTCTCATAAATAGAGAGGCATGCCTATTGTAACCGTATGATGACATAGCATAGCGAGAGGGAGCGGCTGCTGACGGTAACCGACCGTGAGTCGTTGTAACTCTGATATGCTGTAATATGCTGGATCGTGGAGGAACGCCCATAACCAGTGCCTCGGAGATGTAGGCTACGGCTGAACTCCGTTACCAAATATCGTGTCTCGGTGTTGTTATCGTGTTTGGATCTCCTATGGTATTTCTTCAGTGTTTAGCTACCGATGTTAATTTTGGGGCTAGTTTTGTAACAAGTGGTATCAGAGCCTGCGGGAAGTCCATGGAGAGAGGCGTGATGAAGGTGCCCCACACCGTGTAGCCAGCTTGTAATGTCCAGGGAGGGACATTGGTGCAAGGTGGAGCACGGCGGCGATCAACAGAATTTGATCGGTGGATCGAACACGTCAGGCGGCTTGAACCGTTCGATGGCTGCTTTCAACAGGCAGATGACCAGATGTGGTGCTCGGGTTGATGGCAGCGGAAGCAATTGGCGATCCAATCGGTGGGTCCGACACTTCGGGCAGGTGGACCGGACTTTCCGGTGAGCTATTTTCGATAGGGAGACGTGTGGCCACACGATCGGGTTGATTGAAGCTGGAGGCGATCGGCCTTCTCGGTCGGTGGATCGATCACTCTGGGCGGGGTGGCCTGGGCCTTTCGATGAGCTACGTTCGATAGGGAGACGACTAGACGTAGCGCTCGGGTCGTTCGGTGGCTGGGAAGACGGCATGCGACTTGTCGGCTTCAGCTCATGACTAGATTGATGGTGTTCAATCGGAAGTCGGAGCGGGTGGTTCCTAGAGGTTGCTTTTGGAGGTGTCGATGAGGTATTTGCATGATGGACTGCTATAGAGCAAGCATACATACGACAAGTGACGGAGTCAAGCGGAGGGCAGTCAATGCAGACCGTCAGTGTCTTGATTCAATCGTGTTAGAACAACAATATGCATTGGCTGCAATTGATCGGTGGTATTCATCACCGGCCGAGTTGTGCGGGGATGCTGGGTGGCTACGCTAGAGGTCGTATAGGTATGTGGAGGCTAAGGTCACGAGAGATGGTGGTGTGCACGTGTTGGTGCCGAAGCTGGGACCATGGAACGTGGCTAGAGCCCAAAGTAGCAGGAAAGGTTCGGTTTTTCACCAGGATTGTGCAGGACTCGATCTGGAGGGGCTATGACATGGGAGGAGTCAGACATGGTCTTGTTTCCTACTCAGATGCATAGCACAACAGAGGAACAGATCGAGGGGGGACCTATTTGAGCACGGAAGGGAAAAGGGAAGAGGACTCTGATTCGTGAACAAATTGGACTCAGTTTTTCCCCAAATAAAAGCAGCGAGGACCACAGGATTACAACTCAAAGCAATTGGAACAAATCACCAAAGCGAATGGCGAGATTCGAACCTGTTTTTCGCGGAGGTGGAGGTGGTTTGGGGTGACGAGTTCACGGGCGACTGGAGGCGCGCCCTTGCAGGTGACGTGTAGTGGCGTGGTGCTCGGCGCGACGTCCGTCAAAGCTTGGGTAGGAGCTTAAGGTGGCGGCGGCGGCTCCCGGCGGAGGAGTCGGCGCCGAGGACTTCGGCGACTGTGCTCCCAGGCGCGGCGGCTCCTCGCGGGGTAGCGGCTTCCCAGGTCGGCGGCGCGGTGGCTCCTCGAGGGGTTGGCACAGGCACAGGGCGGTGACGGGAGGCGGCTGTGTTGCGGCGGCACATCGGGGAAGCGACACGTGCGTAGGAGGAGCGAGAAAGCCGAAGGAAGGAAGAAGGGATCGATCTGATTTCTTTGAGCGCAGGTTGACTGGGTGGTTGACCAAATAAAAGAAACCGGTCCGGTTTTTTGGAGAAAAAAACGATCCGGTCCAGCTGGTGATTGTGCAAGTTTAGTCGGTGGGTCAATTTTACCAGGGCAGTGATCAAGGCGACAGTTGATTGAATTAATTATCGTCGATGGCGGCGGCGATGTTTTCCAAGTTTGATTTTTTGAAGTTCGATGGCACTGGAAATTTCATCCTCTGGCAGACAAGGCTGAAGGATCCGTTAGCTCAGCAGGGGATATCCAAGGCTCTTGATGAGGCGATGCTGGACAAGATGGATGCTGAAAAGTGGGAGATAATGAAGGCGTAGGCAGCTACAACAATACGGTTGAGTCTCTTTCATGTATCAGGTCATGGACGAAAAAACACCAAAGGAAATATGGGACAAGTTGACAAGCCTGTATATGTCCAAGTCGCTGACTAGTAAGTTGTATCTCAAACAACAGCTGTATGATTTGCAGATGCAAGAGGAGTCAGATCTTAGGAAGCACGTGGATGTCTTCAATCAGTTGGTCATGGATCTAAGCAAGTTAGATGTGAATCTGGATGATGAGAACAAAGCCATAATTCTTCTGAGCACACTTCCACCGTCTTATGAGCATGTGGTGACTACCCAGACGTATGGCAAGGATACTATCAATACTGAGGAGATAATTTCAGCGTTGTTTGCGCGAGATTTGAGAAGATCAAAGAAAAATGAGGCAACAGAGGCTTCTCAGGCTGAGGGTTGGCTGGTCAAGGCAAGGCATGATCATGAAGCGGGGACGTCAAAGAGCAAGGAGAAGGGGGTACGTTGCTATAAGTGTCATGAGTTTGGACATATAAGGAGGAATTGTCCATTACTGAAGAAGAGGAAAGGAAGAGGAAAGGTGCAGTCGCAAGTTTAGCAGCTCACGGTGATGATTCAAGTAGCAGTAGTCTTGAGATTTTCACAGTGTCTAACGAGAAGTCTAGTGAAGCGTGGATATTGGACTCAGCTAGTTCCTATCATGTGACATCAAAGCGGGAGTGGTTCTCTTCATACAAATCTGGTGATTTTGGTGTTGTTTACTTGGGTGATGACACGAGTTATTGTGTTGTTGGAGTTGGCGACATCAAGTTCAAGATGTATGATGGAAACGATGCTACTTTCTGATGTGAGACATGTGCCAGGACTAAGCAGGAGCCCGATTTCCTTTGGGAGCCTACATGAGGCAGGGTGGTTGTATCAGGCGGATCCTGATAGGAAGACCATGAACATCATGAATGACAGAAATATTGTTATGACTGGTGAGAGGACAAGCTCATGTTTGTACAAGTTACAAGGGAGTGCTGTTACGGGTGGAGTCATGGAAGTTGGGCATGCTGGTGTTGCTGTGCACAATCCTGAAGGCGACGAGTCTGGCGTAGGCTCGTTGGGCAGCTTGGCTTGAGGAGCGGGAAGAACTAACTAAAGTCTGGGTACACAGAGATTCACGCATGGAACAAATTCAAGTTGGCGTGGCATATTCGCTAAGGTGGAGTTTGTTAGAGTTTGTGTCGAATATGTGTACACAGTCGGTTACAATTTAGGACTTGGAGTCTTGGAGTTGTACTAGGTATTAGGACTAGAGTAAGAGTCGGACTCTATCCTAGGTTCTCTCATAAATAGAGAGGCGTGTCTATTGTAACCACATGATGACATAGCATAGCAAGAGGGACTTATGATAACGACACCGAGACACAATATTTGGTAACGTGGTTCAGCCGTAGCCTACATCTCCGGGACACTGATTACGGGCGCTCCTCCCCAATCCAGCATATTACAGCGTATCGGAGTTACAACGACTCACGGTCAGTCGCCGCCGGCAGCCGCTCCCTCTCGCTATGCTAATCATTATTTATATATAACTGGAAGTTACATTATTGCCCTTGATTGCTTGCTCCATTTTTTTTGTGCTGCTCCCGTGCACGCCACCACTGCCTTCTCTGACCGGAGCCGGCCCGCATCGAACTCCGTTGGCACATGCACGAGAACCACACCAAGTCGTGCTCCAACCACCCGAACTTCGACACCAACAAATAACAAATTCACTCTGAACTTCGATTGACCACCCATCAATCTATCCACGAGCCGAAGCAGACAAATCACCATACCATCTTCTCTGCCACAAAACAATCCGAGCGCTACGTCTAGCCATCTCCCTATCGAACACAGCTGATCGAAAGGCCCGGGCCACCTCGCTCAGTGTTCGATTCCACCGATCGAGAATGTTGATAGCCTCTACCTTCAATCAAATCGAGTGTGTGGCCACACGTTTCGTTGTTGAGAGTAGTTCACCGGAAAGTCCGAGCCACCCGCCCGAAGTGTCTGACCCACTGATTGGATCGCCAATCACATCCACCGCCATCAACCCGAGCACCATGTCTGGTCGTCTCCCTATTGATTGCAGCCATCGAAAGGTTCAGACCACCTCCTGAAGTGTTTGATCTGCCGATCAAATTTCGTTGATCACCGCCGTGCTCCACCTTGCATCCCCGTCCCTCCCTAAACATCCCATGTAGTCATCACGGCATGTAGAACCTCCCTCGCACCTCTACCATGGATCTCCCGTAGGCTCTGATACCACTTGTTAAAAAACCGGCCCCGGAATCACATCGGAAATCAAACGCGGAAGAAACTTCATAGGATATCTATTGGGGAATAACCCCATGCTTAGGGTGTACTGTTGGAGTAGACCCCTATACCTAGGGCGTTGTATAAATTAATGTAATAATGGACAAAAGTGCCCCTAGGGCAATGCCACTATAAATAAATAGGACCCTTAAGGGCAAAGAGAGGGGATCTGTCTCCCATTTCCATCCACTTGAAAATGATCCTCTTTCTCATCTTCTTCCAGGGATCTAAGCTTGGGCTCTCTCTAAAGAGAGAGGTGCCCTTGCCATGCTTGTTGGATTTTGTTCCAACAATAACCAAACACGATAATGACACCGAGATACGATATTTTGTAAAGGAGTTCAGTCGTAGCCTACATCCCTGGGTACTGTTTATGGGCTCTCCTCCCCGATCAAAATAAGACAGCGTATCAGAGTTACAACGACTTATGTTCCGACACTGCCGATAGCAGTTCCCCCTTGCTATGCTAAGTCGCGATGCGCGGTTACAACAGGTTCACCTCTCTATTTAAGAGAGATGCTAGGATAGAGTTTGACTCTTAGTCTATATTTACACCTAGTACAACGCTAAGTTGTAAACTGTAATCGACTTTGTACACATATTCTACGCAAACTGTAACATGTAGGATAAGCAAATGGAAGAGAGGAGAATTCTGAAATCTCCATGGCCTTCAGTTTTGCAATATTCCTCAAGATAGGTGAACAAGTGCCTCTGAATATTGGGGAAGAAGGAAACAAAATATCAAGGTTGGCACGACATGCAAAATAATCCATCTTAAGAAAATAGACATATGGCAAATATCGATCCAGGACATGCCTTAGTTCTGAGAGAATTATAACATATTAATTTTTGATGTCTCAAATACTAATATTTAAAAAAATGGAGTGCCAATCACATCCATCATTGAAACTTAAGTAGGCATATTTTCACCAACAGCTATATCGATCCCCCAAAGGACATGCAGAGGGTAAAGGCGTACCAGAGGAGAGAACTTTAGAGGCTGTTTGGTAGACAGGCTAAGCTTATACCAAGTCGAATCTTAAAGACCTTCGACAGCTTATAGTGTTTGCCTTAGTTATGTGAGGAGACAAGCCAAACTTTGTAAGCTTATTGGTCTGCATATCATACTCTCACTTTCTAGTCACACTATTCAAACTTATAGCCTATAAATTGTTCAGTGCTGCACTTTATGTGGTATGCCACACTTGGCAAAATTGGCTAAAATAAAATTGCTAATAAGATTTCTTTTCACGCAAAGCACGTATTTTTTTACATGACTTCTGACTTGCAATGATGTTAAAAAACTTGTTTACTGCCACATCGGCGGTAGACATACTATTAATTATTTAATTCTAGACTAATTATTTTTGTTTGATAAAAAACCAAAAGATAATTTAGCTAGGAGGAATTGCGATGGTAGTATGAGATGTTTTTTTTATGAAAAATGAGACGATACATCATTTGTTTGTTGTTTGTGGATTGTCATTTTGCAAGATTTCTTTTGAGAGCAATACAATTTTCTTTTGGGTTATATCCTCCAGATAATATATCTCATATTTTTGGGAATTACCTTGTGGGTTATATCCTCTAGATAATATATCTCATATTTTTTGGAATTACCTTGTGGGTATCGACAGAAAGACAAAGAATGATATGCTAAATACTGGGCACTATGACTTAGTAGAAATGATATGATTTTTGATACATCACAATCAAAATCTTATATGCAGGTACTTTTCAGAGCAACACAGTGGCTTCGGTATTGGGTTCAACTAAAAGGTGTGATGATGATATCAAGCTAATAGAGAATGCATGTCGGAGATTTAGTCTATGGTCATGCAGCTTTTTGCCAACTTTTGGTGAAGATTCACAAATAGTATTCAATAAATTATGGTTTCTTTATCTTGTGTTGGTGCTTATTAGTTTGTGCTTGCATTTATGAAATTTTGTTATGTTCGTGTGAACCTTTGGTGTGTGGTCGCTTTTGAGCGAACTTGTATAATAATTAACTGTAGCTCGTTGAGGCAAGATCGGATTTTCTTCCATTATAAAAAAAACAAGAGTAGGTCTGAGAGGAGGACCAGCAGTCCAGCACCGGCTTCATTCGGCGTTTCTTGAACGGACTGAACACATTACATACGAGTGTATCAACCTCAGTTCACCCACACAACAATAAATCGAGTGGAGTTGGGAACAGGGAAGAAAGTAAAAGCAAGAAACTTGGCACGACACGGTACCGATCCAACACACAAACAGTATTTAGACAATTGGGTGCACCTGGATCAGCTCTCGCTGTGTAAGGTTATTGTAACCGCTGAATTGAATTTCTGATGTCCCCAATTCCTATCTGCTGTTTGAAAAAAATGAAAAAGAATATGATGTCCATCGCTGAAGCCTGATGGTGATCGTTTTATGGAGAAGATGGCACCCTGAACATGTGATGCCTGACTCTAATCAGCATTTTAAAACTATATATATTGGTGCTATTGGGTGATTATTAATGTCTAGCAAATGTTTACTTTTATCTACAACCATTTTTTTGGACAAGGAAATTTTTCTTTGCTGCCAGCTTTGCCATGACAGTTTTCTGACGGACCTATTGCAGGCCATACTACCATTACTCCACATTAATAGAATACTTCGTCGGAGGACGTAATTCATAAACGGCAAAAAAATCATACGGTTTTGTTGCATATTCTAAAGCTTAAACAGAGGGAAGATGTATGTTAGAATTGATGTGCATCACACAGACACAAACATATGTTCATTAATTACTGACAAGCACCTGCGTAAAAAAACTAAAAAGGTTTAAATTACAATGTTTTGCAGTAAACATAAAACCATATATATCCCGATGCTGAGTTTTTGGCGTTCTCAATGATAATGACTGAAAAAGCGCGTTCTCATATCTGCATCAAGCTGCAGTTTGTTCAAATTTTATGGGCACGCTTAGTTCGTGTGAAAGATTCCAGCCAGAAATTAAAACAAGAAAGATGCACTTGTTACTTTGACTGCCACAAAGAGCTCTTTTATAAGTCCTTCGATATGTGTTACATTTGAAATTATTCGGCACAACCACCAAGAAAAATGAAGTCCGAACATATCCAATTGTATGGATAGTCATTAATTATATATAAAGGTTAAATGACAAGTCATTTAACCCGTTCTTGAAAAATAACCTTGTTTTCAAAAATCAAGGAATGGTAAGAAGTTAACAGTGTTTTTTCCTCACGCTGATTCATTGGCAACATCCGGTTCATGTCCCTCATCAGTCGTGATATCCTGGTCTAATTGGGATTTGGTCTATATGACCCATAAAAGCTGTGTGCGCATGTTTAATACCTACCTTGCTCCTTTAGCAAGGATGGAACCAACTTATAAGGCATCTTCCCTCCAACCATATCACACCTGGGTTAACCCTTTTACACGAAGCAATGATGAAAGTGTAAGTGGAGTGGTGTGTGTAAGTTGGTCCGCTCGTTGGATGGGCTGGGTAACGTGGTTCTGGAGGAAGGGCAGTGACAAATGGTATCAGAGCCAATCCTTCCGTTGCGTGTACGGGTCAGTGTGTGGGTATATGACGCAAGGCGCTTGTGGGCTCTGTGTGAGGTACATGGCATGGCATATAACATCGACACTGGGTGTACGGACATGCGCTAAGAAAGGTTGTGTTCCTAAGTATTTGCTTGTGTGGCTATGTTGGTGAGTTGGATCGACGGGGACGTCGGGTCCTTTGGTTTGTGTGGCCCATGAAAGTTGTGTGAGTATGTTTAGTACCACCTTGCTCCTACAGAAAGGATGGAACCAACTTATAAGGCTTCTTTCCTCCAACCATATCACTCCTAGGTTAACCCTTTCACACGAAGCGAGGATGAAAGTGTAAGTGGAGTGGTGCGTCAGATGGGCTGGGCTACACGGTTCTGGAGGGAGGGCTGTTGCATCAGTCAGTGGAGCTGAATGTGTATTGCTGGTAATGTCTAGTAGCCTGTAAGACCTATACAATATGATAATAGTTGGTGTACGATCGAACGAGAATAACCAAGCCTATCAAACAATGAGTGAATGGTAGATAATATCAGCGGAAGATAAACAATTGAACTTTGTTAGATCAAAACACACTCCAATCCCAAAAGCCAATAACACACACGTCTGGTGACCTATTCGACCTACTATGATTGGTCTTACTGAGAACTAGATGATCTGTCCATAGGTCAACTTGCGGTCTAACCTTTAGCCTAAAAAAAGCAAGACAATATTTTAAAAAACAAGTTTATTCCAAAACCAACCATTGAGCGACCTCAAACTTGACAGAATAAACTAGACAAACAGATTAACAACTTCAATGGAGGGATTTACAAATTCATAAAAGGTCTAAGAGAAAACACCCTCAAAAGCTAGTTGTCTCAGAAATTTCAGCAAAAGTAAACAAAACCTAAAACTCATGTACATTTGAATCTAGTAAGAACCAATCAACAAAAGCTTCCAGATATTATCTATGAAGTATTTAAAAGGTTTTGGATGGGCTAACTTGAACAATACCGAAGCAAAACGAAGAATCAAAAGTGAATACCAAAACCCAGCATAAACATAAAGCTTACAAAACCGTAAGACAACGCCAATGACTTGATTGAATATGATCCTTATTTGCTCAAGTATTATTCACAAGGTGCAGCCACAACACCCCTCACAAGTTTCTCATGAAACCCTAATACAGAATGCTATTAATGTATTCTCTAAAACTTATCTTACCCTCAAGGCATAGCCTCTATGTCCATTTATACTTGGATGTGGCTGTACAACTAAAACTAGCGATCCTAATCACATAGGAAACCACTCAAATCAGGGAAATAACATTCTGATACAAATTCAAACTCCAATCTTCCCAAACATAGACTCCAATCCAAATTTGACTCTATTTTCTATACGTACACAAAACTACATGTATGCTAGCCAAATGGGAACCTTCACATCCGTGTGTATTGTTCTCTAGCCTGAGCATCCCGCGTGATCTACTTGACCATCTTGATCTCAACTTCTCTCAAGCCTAGTCACAACTCATCACTGGCTATACTCCTGTGGTCTCAAGCAACACCTACACGTGAAAAAATGAAACTACATCCGAGTTCAAGTTCGTGCCAATTTGACTCACATTAGCACGCAACAGTATCACATACGTGATGAAACCATCTTGAAGTCCACTCGGTCTAACTATCGAGCTGCTCGATCAGACCGCCGGAACACCTCCAATCTAATTGACCGCACCCACCCAGTCTGACTGGCCTAACCATACTATCTAGCCTCAGACAGGACCATCTTTCCTCATCTAGATACTTCACCACAAAAAAAACACTTCACAAATATCAACACAATTCATTACCTTTGATAATTGTTCATCACCGAGACTAAATCATCCCATGATTTCATAGTTGGCTATCTGTTTTGTAATTGGACACAACATACTTTGGAGCATACTTATACATAGAGTTTCAGCAAAGTATAAGCTTGCGCTAATGGATTCAATGTGTGTATCATTCCCTGTGATTGAAAATTTGGTTTGAAATTTCCGAGATTCATAAATTTGGGACCCCCCGCAAGTAACTATCTCACCCAAAATTTTTGGATTTTCTCTTTTATTTCTTGAATTTGGTCAGAAATTTATTCAAATCCAGTAAAAATTTGTTCAGGTAGGAGAGTGATTTGTGGGGTATTCGAATGGGTAGGGAAGTGATTTGTATGGTGTTTTATTTTTATCTTTTTGTTAATTAGGTAGATTAATTGAAAGTGTTATTTTTATCTTTCTAGGAAGTAATGTATGTTTTTCATTGTAATATATTTGCTCTCTTCTCAATTCATGCAGCCCAAAAGCAAATCAGAAAGTTGTGATTTCTAATATAGCAGGTTTTTCCTCGACGATAATCCTAAATTTGCATTCTTCTTCTACAAGTTACACTAGAACTGGGATAATGCAAACATATATTTAATCTTCAATTTTCATGTAACAAAAAGGACATCTACTTTATATGATGTCATGAACCATTTCTTGTTGCCACTCACAGAACACAGCACGCTACTACAAAAAGGAATATACAAGTCGGTGCTTAGGTGCCCGAACATCAAAAACCGGCACCTAAAGTGTTTTCCCCACCTCCACTAGCTAAAAATACAAAAACGACATCTTTAACTGACCATAGGTGCTGATTTTTTTTCATAAACTACAACCTTTAATATATTATAGGTGTCGGTTCTGATTTTTTTAAAAACCGGCACATATACCAAACCGAGCTGAGCCGGTGAGCCCAGCCCCTGGCCTTATCTACTAGGCTTTATCGTCTCCTCCTCCTCCACTCTTTTTCCTCCACTTTATCTCTTTCTCTCCCACTCTCTTGTGTCTCTCTCTCTCTCGCGGCGGTTGGGTGATGACCCGGTGGAGGCTTCAGCGGCGGTGATCGCGCTCTTCCCTCCACCAGATCCGGTGGCAGGGGTGGCGGCGGTGGCCTCCGATGGTGGCAGTGGCAGCGCCCTCCCCTCCGTAGGGTCTGGCGGGAGGGGAGGTGGCAACACCCTCCCCTCCGCCTTATCCAGTGGGAGGGAAAGCAGCGGGTGCATAGGTGGCAACTGCCTCTGACGGCAGAAGAGACGACGCCCTTCCCTCTGCCAGATCCAGCGGGAGGGGAGGCGGCGGCCTTCGGCGACAGCAACGACGGTGCCTGCACCGTCGCGGGAGGGGTTACGACGGTGTCTGCAGCGGGAGGGGAGAAGGAGGCTCACTCTTCCATCCAGCAATGGCCGCAGAGGTGGAGTAGGACATCGGCACCGTGTGTATCGTCATTGGGTAATAGTCCTTAATCTGTATTCTTAATGTTCTTTCTTTTGGAGACCGTGTTCTTGATGTTTTTGATGTCGATAGTATTGATGAACTTGTTGATTGTGTGATTGTTGATTCTTGTTTTTAGTTTTTTGATTTATTTTTGGTGGCTTTGAAGCATCGGCTCGGCTCAAATCGAGCCGAGCTGGTTTTCTTTTCCAAAACATATACCTCAAAGGTGTTAGTTCCTTAACCAGCATCTTTGAGTCTTCTCATCAGTGCCACCTTCGTAGTGCTGGTTGGAAAATCCGACACCTTTGTGGGGTTTCCAACCGGAACCAATCTACATTTATGGAGTAGTGGCACAAGAACACAGGAATATCCTATTGGTGGCTCGTTTGTTTTCACTCTTTTGTAACATATATAAGACGTCATTTTCTGTGTACTTCTGTGGAGATATCTGCACAATTGCAGTTACATGCTTGCATGCAAAACTAATTAACCTACAACTTGCCAATCAGTTATGTGTTCATGTTCCTTGGGCACTTGATGCTGTAGACAGAGCAGCTCTTGCCCTCTTGGCAATCTTTGCACCAAAAGATCTCTGGTTTCTGAGCTGACATAAACTGAATCGATTGGAACAATTAGAATAGAATAAAACTAGCGATAAGTTGTATCATAAGTTACTAGTATACTAGTATTGATGAAACAAAAGGCGTGTGACTGTAACTTTAACTCCAAATATCTCCAAGGCCAATCTATGCGCATTGAGGATTCTTTTTTTTTTGAGATGTTGGTGGTTCACAGTTTCACACTTGACCGGTGTCTATCAAGCTATATTTTCTAGCCATGTTTTGGCGAAACGAGAACGGTATCAGTATCTTTTATATACCTAAATATGCAGCTATAGCTATCTTTCTTTTATGAGAACTTTTATGCATGATAAACTCAGATTGTATTACCGCCCTTTGCAATAGTTGCTATATATATGCTTGCGGGATGTGGCACATGATTATCTTAAATGATGTTGCTGACGCACATAATGTGTTGTACCACGCTTATCTGACTATGTTTGGGTTATGTATATGTTTCTAAAGAAAAGCTTTAGAATAAATGATATGATGTATTCAATGATAAATTACGTCCATTACGGCAAAGGCCGGTCCTGCTGGTCCTAGCTAGCGCCAACAGAAAAGAGGAATCATAAACTTTTTGAACATGTAGTATGCAGCGGTGGGCCTAAATGATTGATGGTGCTTGGTCGTCTCAATAAATCAAAGTCCAATAGGCCCTGCAACTAGGCGCACAACTTCTTCTTCTTAGTTCCCCTGTTTTCTCTATTTCCTCTGCTATGCTCTCCTCCTAACGTTTCTAGTGGTGTACGTAATCTCAAGGTTTACAAGTTCAAGCCAGAGTGGGTGTTTTAGCTAGTTGTTAATGCAGCATGAACCTTTGTGTATGACAGGGCACATGTTTTAGTTAGCATAAAGTGAGGGAGTTCTATCGATGGTCACGACACACCTCAATGTGTGGGATGGCACAAGAGTTGGATGGGATGGCGTGTGTAGTGGCCATGCCACGATGTTTCTTTCTTCCCACTATTTAAGATTCAGTACAAGCTCAGGACATATTTCTGGTTCGTGGCACCAAAACTCTGTGTATGTGTTGATGCAAAAAACACACACTGGCCTGAGAGATTTGCTTTACTCTAGTACAGATCCAAAATTAGGGTTTTAGATTCAAGGGCGTGCCAGTTGATTTGATCCTGCAATCAACAAGAAAAATATGCAAAGAGTATCAGTAAACGATAGACAATCGGCCATAGGGCCGATTTCATATCGTATGTGACCTAGCCGATGCAATAAAGCATGAATCGGCTGTAAGGTATAATCAATGATAAAACTAACCCAAAAACTAGTATATCGGCTGAAAAGATCAACGTTACATAATCATTAAATCAATATTACTTTAGAAATAAGCAATTGGGATAGATCGGACTGAACCGAGACAGTATAAATTGCCCGAGTCTAAAGATAACATGAAATAATGATTAAGTATACTGATGTCATAGCCGATATCTAGGTTTAAGTATGTATCGGCTATAGCTCCGATACAACCTTATGTTAGGATATTCTCTAGTAATAAATATATTAAACTATAACCAATTAGATTGATATCAAGCTTAATATATTTATATTAGATTAGATCCTGATATAAGGGGCGGATATAGAACATTAAACAAAGCATAACACAATGTAAAACATCTATATCAGGTAAGATCGGCTGAAACCCCGATACTATCCTTATTAACAACCATGAAGCAGGTTAGATACCATGGTTCTAAATACGACTTAATAGGTTGGACTGAACCAATGCAGCATTAAGTATAAATAGAAGCATGAGATCTAAAGAATCAAGCCGATGGTTGCCTTTTCGGGATGGTGGATACATTATATAACCTAGATTAACAAAGTAATCTAGTCAATATCGATGAAACCCTAGAAAGGATCTAGCCGATATAAGTAGATTACATTGTCGATCTAAGTTATATAACGTATATGATAACTTGGAGAATCACAACAAAGAACTAGAGTGTCATAAAGATATAAGCACTAGCCCTAATGATGTAACTCGCCATGACAAGATATACCTTTTTGCCGAAGATCAAATTGATGCAGCACGACTCGAAAGCACAAACTTGTCGAAAGTAGAAAACAAAGGTTTGACGATGCGCCGAGATTGATTGAACATGTGTTGTTATTATTTACAATACCTCGGGATTATATTTATACCCGAAATTACAAACATTGTCCATCACGGACACGACTCATATTAACCTAATACAAATCCAACTAACCAACAAGTCCCTTAGGCGGACTCTTACCGGGAATATCTATAAGGAAATTACATAAAATATCCTAATTAATAGATACAATTGTCTCCTCAGGACTTTATCCGTGCATGGCAACCCATATGAAACACGCTAACACAACCCGATGACGAATACCGAGTCATATTACCGAAATCGGCTCCATCGGCTAACCTTGTCTAACTCTGACTCTGCCGATCAGTCCACAGCCGATTCGGACTCCAGCCGATGCGCACTCTGTGTCCGATATCTTTGCATATTTTCAAATCCGCTTCGGACTATGTTGTGTTTCCGATCCTTATAGATAGATTTACTTACCAAATTTCATCGTCAACAGTATGTTCTGTTCTTGAGTTTCTCCGAGCTAGTTGGATGGCTAGCAACACAGCTGTAATTTTTTAACCTTTTTATAATTGTGCATCCTCTAAATATCAAATGTCTGACCTTTTCTCTGATGAATGAATATTTGATTGAATACTAAATGTTTTTTGTGTTCTCTATAGGATTTAGATTAAAATTATTCGATCAAATATGAAGGTGAATGGTCATTCTAATAAAATTGAATCAATCAACCATGAGTGATGACCATTCTTTGTTTCTTCTTAGGACCTGTTTGAATCTCCATATTGGAGTAGCATATTAGCAACACGTAAAACAGAATGACCTATTAGTGCACCATTAACTAAGTATTAACAATTATAAATTTAAAAAATGGATTTATTCGCTTTTTTAAAAAGCTTATATATAATGTTTTTCATAAAACACATTGTTTAGCTATTTGGGAAACATGCTAGCGGAAAATTGAGGAAGTTTTAGTTTGGAGTTAAAGTTTAGTAAGGCAACAAAGAATACAATTATTGAATCATTGTCTAGTCACAGTTATTGGGAGGAATACTTTCTGATACACTATTCCACCGTTTAATTCATGTGCTGGTTCAAATAATATGGTTTCATAACCTTAGAACAGTTAATTCATGTTCTTATTGTCATGATTGTTTATGATGTTTCTTGAAAATTATTCATGCTACCATGGATGTCTATAGATGCAAAAGAAACTATTTCAGGCTTAAGTGTACTGTGTGTGTGATGTGCAAGCACTCCAAATAGGTGCATATCTGGGGAATTGCAGTTTGTTTGAACAAACTAGGTTGTGGAAGAGATATATCTAAAAGAGTCATGTTTTCTTATCTGGGAGAGAGATGTATATATGTAATATTATTCTCCATGGGAGGGAGATATTATTAATTTATTTTCACCTCGGAACAAGATGTTTAAATTATTTTAAAATACAGAAATGCTATCTCTCTTCATGCTACACCTCTTCTTTTTCATTGATCCAAAATATGAGTAACGTAGGTCCAAGAACAGTACATCCATAAATCAACAGCTTGAATCAGGGATTTCCTTTGGCACATGCCTGAACCAGCCGATTACCATGCATCATGCTGAGCCAAAAAGAAATAACAGAGTGGAGTTCGGTACAGTAAAAATAAAAGCAAGAAATGTTGGGATGACACCGAAGACCACCGACCCACAAATAATATTTAGATATTTGGGTGAACTATGATCGATATTGGATAGGTAAGAATACTGTAATGTATGAATTGGATTTCTGATGTCCCCCATTCGTATCCGTATTTCGGTAAAGAAATGAGAGTATATAATGTCCATCACTGAATCCTGAGGGTTATCTTTTTATGGAGAGAAGAAACAAGTAGCTATGGTGCAGGCATATATAAAAGATGGTTTTGATTGGCTTTATAAATGGTAGGGTTGATTGTTTTTTTTTTAAAAAAAATCCTTGCACCATAGAAGTAGGTTGGTAGCATATTCACATTAACATAATTTGAAGACAACATCCTGAACATGTCTCTACACAGTAGTACTATATTGCATATCACTCATTCCATCAACAAGTCAATCATACTTCACACCTAGGTACACCTCATACTTACACATCACTAGTGCCTATAAAACATAAATTTCTTCGTTCAGTAATAACTATGTATAATACCACTAATATGCACTTCACAACACACATTTGAACTAACACAACACAGGTACCAGAAAATGTGAAAATTCTAATATATCAAATTGTGGTGAGTCTGATATGTTGAACATGTAATAGTTGGCCATTGCGGAAGATCTTGATCTATGATGTGAATTGGTCTAATCTGTGATGTGATTAGCTTGTTCTTGTCTTCATGATCTGTGATGTGCTTCTTTGTTGTTGATGTATCTGTATTCTCTTATTGATTTGCAATGTGGATGGGGAAATTGTAGATCGGGCTGGGAATCAAGGGGACGCTCGAAGCATCGAAACGGCCTTCAAGTTAAACCACATCATCAACACCTTACAGCCATCAGATCAAGTGTCATATTTGTTTGTTTCACAGGCATGCAAGCCATGCAAAAACATATGGGACAGTCCAGAGCCCACCCAGGTACACTGATGAGAATTGCTAGCTATTGGATCAGCATGCAGTGAGTTAGAGGATGGAGCGTTTGTTGTGCTGCAAATCTAGGGAACTTGTCAAAGGTGGTCGCTACCCGTTCCTCGACTTCAAGATCGTCATTTCGGTTTACTGCAGGTAGAAATCAACACATGCTCTCTCACCTCTGATGGATGTCAAGTATTCTACAGCTGCACTTACTTTGCAATATAATATAATATGCATGCCTTGTTTCAGTGTTTACGAGCTCTGTGTCTGGGTGGACTAATGTGCAAAGATAGATTCTGTTTCGAACATAGATTATACAGCTGAATAACATATAGATTGCTAGCTGCATATTTTAGAAAATGAAAAGAAGGAACTGTGGTGAATAGTCATGTGGCTTACAAATCGAATTTGAGAACTCCAATATTTCTGTCTCTCACCATGCAGAGGCCAGAAATTTTCTTACGTTAGATAGAAGTATTGATTTGATTCTCGGTTCGTTCTGTGTACTTAGCTTTAATTAATAATGGCTACATTCAGAGCAATAAGTTTATTTGGAAACTTAAAATGCCTTTTAAGATTACCTGTTTAAAGGGGTTGTCTTAATAAAGGACAACTTGGTTAGAAGGAACTGACATGGTAGTTTGAAATATTGCTTCTATATGAAAAACAAGACTATCCAACATTTATTTATGGAATATCATGACGCAAAATTTGTTTGGAGAGCATTACAAGTTTCTTCTGGTTTAAATATTCCACATAGTATATCTCATATTTTTGAGAATTGGCTTGTGGGGATTGATAAAAAAAACCAGTAAACTTGTTCTGGTAGGAGCCTGATCCGCTATAGATTGGGCTCTATGGTTGAGTAGAAATAATATAGTTTTTGACAAATCATCATCTATATCTTATATGCAGGTTCTTTTCAGGGTAACACACTGACTCCGGTCCTGCGTATAAATGTAAAAGTGTGAGGAAGATATCAAGTTAATAAAAGTTGCATGTTATAATCTTGAGTCAACGGTTATGTAGCTTTTTGCCAATTTCGGATGGAGATTCACAAATATAATTCAATAATTTTGTAATCTTCTCTTGGTGTTGGTTTGTAGTACTTACCATCTGTTTCTATCCTTTTAGACCTATGTTTTTATGACTTGTTTGCCGGGTGTTTTTCTTCGCTTGAATTGGTGTAATAATTGGCTGTAGCTCTTTAAGCAAAGGCCGGGATTATTTTCCATTATCTAAAAAAAAGAAGTATTGATTTGACAATGCACCATGGCACGATTTTGAAGACGCTCATTTCTGGTCGAGAACTGGCAATCCCTTTTGATCCTTCCCAATTCACTGAAAAATTTAAACATTATCAACTATACCAATAAATCAGTACGACTGGCATTCCATACAAAGGATATAACACGTCTATGGATTCCTGCTGGCTCCTAAGCCCATCGTTTGTTTGTTGGTGCATGATAGATTGAACTTCCGAATGTCCTCGAAACATTGTCAATCTATTTCCAGTTGTGCAAAACAACACAGATGCACCATTTTGTAGTTCAGTCCAGTAGCTTAAGGATGTGCTTTTGCACCTCGTGATGGCTCTTTAAAGAAGAGGAAATTGAAAACAAATATGTGCATTTGTATGTAGCTTTATAGCCTAGTCCTATCCAACTATATCAAAGGCAAGGTACATTAATTTCAGTCATTAATACTGGCTTACTACATTAACCATACTGATTCTGTAAAAACAAGTACAAGCTAGCTTTAACTTTTTCTGTCGAGAAAAGATATTTCATACCCAATGCAAGTAACCATTGTCATCTATTAAAACGTGCTCATGCACAGCACGAGCACACATCCGACTTGTCTGAATTTCTGAACCTTGAATGCTCCGACCGAAGAAATGAAAACGACCGTCCAATATTTTAGTGTGCTAGGGTGAATACTATAAAGTTCACATTATTGAATCAAAAACCAGCTGAAATTTTACGGTTTGGACTATAACAAGACAACCGTTGTTGGCCAATGGACCGTCACACCCGGCAACTTGCCCATTATGTGATCAAGAAGATGAAACCATGTGTCTTTTCTCAGCACGTTTGGATCTTAATTTTCTTGAAGCAGCTGGGATGGCGGTTGCTGCCCTTCAACCTTCAGTAAGTGAAGCTATCACGGGTGTTCCTAAGGAGCAGAATGACGGGCTAATTTCATTCATTATTTTAGTGACTGCGTTTTCAATGCAATGAATCCAAACATCATGGATTGTTAGGCTTTTGGTGCATGGCTGGAACTCTTGCGCTCCAAGTTTTCATCTGTACGTCGCAAACCCAAGGGCACTAGGCTGTCGTAGGGTTGTTTTTTTGTCTTGTATCAGCCTGGTTGATGCTATTTGTTGATTTGTTTTCGGCAAAAGGCTCGTGAGCCCTTGGTTTGTATGGGTGTTTTGTTTTCCTTCTTAATAAAATAAAGTGCAATTCTCCTGCCTTTTCTAAAAGAAAAATACACCAGAACTGGGATAGTGCAAACATATCTTTAATCTTCAATTTTGAGGTAACCAAAAAAAAATATCTAGTTTATATGATGTCATGAACCTTTTTTTATTTCTGCTCACAAACAAAGCACAAAAAATGGAACATCCTAATGTCAGCTGGTTTTCTAAGTTCTAACATAGCCAAGTGGTTACGTATGTTCATGTCCCTCAGGCACTTGAAGCCGTAGATAGAGCAGCTCTTGTCCATACTTCTCATCCCACCAGCTTATCAGTTTCTATCCATCTTTACCACCAATAGATCTCTTGTGTCGAGGTTGACATAAACAGAATCAGTTGGAGCAATTACAAGAGAATAAAAACAGAGAGATGTTCGATCTAGCATAAATTATTAGTATACCTTCTAACTCCCAATGTCTTCAAGGCCCATCTATGAACATTTGAGGATATTTTTTTTATTTTAGATGTCTGTGGTTCACATCGACGGGTGCTTTTGTGCCGTGTACGCATTATTAAGGAAGTGTTGAAATAGATGACTTGATGTATTCAATGATAAATTATTCACCGTGACCACGCTTGTATTTGTTAATTTTGTACTTTGTCAATTCCCCTTTTCTCCTTGTGAGGAAGTTCTCAATTCTAGAAAAAAGATTGATCAAATTCTAAGCAATTTAAACAAATTTCAACCAATTTTATGAAATTCAAATACATGCTATATTTTTTTAGCCAATTCAAAGAAAATTGCCACTTTTGTAATGTTGTAATTGTAGGTAAACTTATTCTCAATGGGAGATATTATTGATTTATTTTTACCTCGTAAGAAGTGTACTGATTATTATGAAAATACAGAAATACTACATCTCTCTATCCTACTAGCTCCCTTCTTTTCATTTGATCCTGAATATAGCATCCAGCAGCAATAGCGGTGGCAGTAGCTTCCTCTGGCACTTCCTTAAAACCAACCGACCACACTACATCAAGCATCAAAGAACAAAATAGAGGCTAGAAATGTTGGCTCGACACTCCACTGCACACCGGAGCACAGATAAGATTTCTATATTTGGGTGGAATTTGATCGACATTCTCTATGTAGGACTACTGTAACCCATGAATTGAATTTTCGATGTCTCCGATTCCTATTTGTATTTCATAAGAAATGAGAATATGTCCACCGCTGCAGCCTGGGGGTGATCTTTTCATGACAGAAGAAACGAGGAACTAAGGTGCAGGCATATATAAGGAGATTATTTTGTTTGGTAAATTGCACATTCAATCCAGGATAATTGAATGGCAACGGGACAGGTCTCTACACAGTAGTGCTATATTGTATATCACTCCATCAGCGAAACAGAAACAAATAGAGTGGAGTTAGCATTAAAGAAGAAAACAGAGGCATAGAAATGTTGGTTTGACACTCCACACACTACTACATAAAAGGTTATCGGTGCTGGTGTGGAACTACCGATCATAGGTACCAGATTTTCCAACCTGCACCTAGCAGGCTGCACCTTTGAAAAGGATTAAAAGGTACCGATTTAGGAACCGACACATTTGAGAATCCATGAATAAAAAAGGCCGGCTTCATGCATCAGCTCGATTTTAGCTGATGCATCGAGCCGCTCCCCATTATACCCACCCCACCATCGATCTAAAAACATCCCCAAACACACAGCACAAACCACCATCAATCCATCCAATAACACAGCACAAATCACAACATGATCTTCTGTTGACACCGCCCCACCCACCCGATGACGGATCCAAACGAGGGTCTCCGATGCTGCCCCACCCACCGCCAACGCCGCACTACCCGCGGGAGAAACCGTCGTCGCCAACACCAGATGTGACTCCACCTGCCATCGTCATCATCTCAGCTGGCGGAGAGGGGAGGAGAGGGAGCCGCGAAGGGGGAGAGAGAGACCTCAGAGAGGGAGCAAGTGGATAAGCCCCCTCTCCCGTTGGGCTAAAAGGGGAGATCTCGGGCTCCCGGATCGGATCGGTTTTTACGGATGTCAGTTTTTTTAAAAACCGGTTCCTGTTTTATTAAAAAATAAACGGGTATCTCTAGTATATTATAGGTGTAGGTTTTAAATTAATAAGTTCCTAATTCTTTTTAATAAGAACTTGCATCCATAGTTGCTTAAAGTATAGTTGGCCATATGGGCCGCCCGGCCCGGCACAGCCCAAGCACGACCGGGCCTGGGCCGAGGTCAGTCGGGCCGGCACAGCCCGACGAACAAGCCGTGCCGTGCCGTGCTGGCCCATGGGCTGCACCTCCCGCCCAGGCACGGCCCACCAGCTATCGGGCCGTGCCGTGCCGGCCCGAAGGCATGGGTGGCCCATCGGGCCTTTTTTAAAATAAGTCTATTTTTCCTCCCTCCTCTTTGGACTGTTACATATGTATGCTAACATAAGTCTATTTTACATCCCTATTCTTTGGGCTGACATATGTATAGATGAAATAAGTCTATTTTACATCCCTATTCTTTCGTCCATGGCATATAATATGTCTATTTTTACTCCCCTACTTCCTTTTTATAGGGCCTGACTGCCGGCCCATCGCGCCGAGCCGGCCCCGGTCGTGCCGGGCCGGCCCAACGTGCCTGTGGAGGGGCCCAGGCACGGCCCGATGGTCGGGCCGGGCCGGCACGGGCCCGATCTCTGTCGGGCCGTGCCGTGCTTTTCCCGGGCCAAAATGCCGTGCCATGGGCCGGGCCGTTGGGCCTCGGGCCTTTTGGCCATCTATGGCTTAAAGGTTCCAGTTGTTTTTGTTTTCAGCCTTTGAAGGTGGAAGGGCCGGTCCTAACATTTCAGGGCTTAGGGTGAGACAAAAATTAGGGTCCTCATTAAGTTTATTTCTAGTGCGATTCTATTAGATGACGGATGACAAATCTCTTTTAGTACAATGAAACAAAAGAAATAAACGGAATGCGTAGACTTGCATTGAAAATTTTAATCATAACATTATCTGAATTTATAAAGATTTTCTAATATAAATTTGATGACCAAAATTTTAAACATTTATAACCGAATGGAGTTTTTCTTTTACAAATCAAGAAAGTTATAATTGACACTACAATTTTATAGCAACAATACCACAAGTCCAAAAAAACAAGATGCTACCTCTTCCATCCTAAGTATTTTAGAGTTTTTAGTGAGATTAAGGAGTACTGAAATTAATTTGATGTGGTTGTGATTAGTTATAAGGAAGTTGTGATTGTTTAATATCTTATGAAAAATATCTACATTTTGGGATAAAATTTGAAAGCTATATATAGTACTACTTAATAAAATTTAAATTCTAGAATTGTCTGCAATAAAGTCAGTAGTATTGTAAATATAAAACAATTTATAATAGTGTCGATAATTCTTGGAATATTTATGGGCACAAAATTAATATCAGTGATCCCTTCATTAGGTGACAGTTGATAATTGCCTTGGGGTTAGAGCCATGCATGTAGGCTTGACCAATCAAATTAGTGATCTGCCTTCCATAGCTACGCATGGGACTCTCACCACTGGAACTGTATGACAATAGCAAACCTACACGTATACTTGGCTAGGTGTCCTCGACTTGTCAGGGCCCAGCGTGCATGCACTGCTCGTCCTGCCCTATATAGGGCCGGGCTAGGAGGTGGGCAAAGAAAGGTCTATACAGTATCGTGCTATTTATGTATTTATATAGCAGTGATAGCACCAGGGTACGAATAAGATGACGAAAATTGGTCGAAGTTTGATCGATATTCGCTATGTACGAATAATGTAACTTATGAATGGAATTTCTGATGTCTCCGATTGCTATGTATATTTCATAAGAAATGGGAGTATGATGTCATCACTTCAGCCTAGCTAGAGAAAAAACAAGGAACGAAGGTTCTGGCATTTATAAGGAGACGATTTTGATTGGGTATGATTTTTAGAAGGACGTGACTACACAGCTAGGTAGTTGGTTTGTCTAAACCAGCTACCACTTAATCCATAAGAGACACCATCCACCTATACTTCAAATACAATTTTCTCTTAAACTACTCATCCAATCTACGATCTGATTACACCGTTGTGTTCGTAACAACTAAATCTTATAACAAGATCTCATATGATTATATTTTGGTGAAAAATCACAAATTACTTTTATGATATGTTACTTCTTAGACATACAAAAGTAAATTCAGTAAAGCTTAAAAGTAATTTACATATATTATATAAGTAACTTATAACCAAAAGAAAGTAATTTTAATTAATACCTTTTTTCATTGAACAAATTATCATATATATAATTATCATATATATAAGTTACTTTTAGATTTGATTAAAATACTTCCTATACATTCATAATGCTCTGAGGTGATTACTTTTATTATTGTTTTTAGTGAATTTCATAATTTGTGCTGATTAATTTAATTTCTAGATAGAGTCATGTTTTTATCTCTACCACGGATTTACTTCAAATGACATGTCAAAGTTACATTCGTTTTGTTCTAAGTTACTTCTATAATATATGTAAATTACTTTTAGGTTTTACTGAATTTACTTTTGTATGTCTAAGAAGTAACTTAGTAAATCTAAAAGTAATTTAGACATATCATAAAAGTAATTTGTGATTTTTCATCAAAATATAATCATGTGAGATCTTGTTGTAAAGATTTAATTATTATGAACCCAACGGTGTAATCGGATTATAGATCGGATAAGTAATTTAAGAGAAAATTTCATAAGAAGAAAAAAATATGCACAACCTTATAACAAAAACTACTTGCATGCATGTCCTTCTCACGTAATTGTCCGCATCGCTCGTTAAGTCTAAATCGAGATGCCTCTCGAAATAGATTTTGCGTTTTTAGAAATCTTCCTCTTGCACTATAGAAGAAGGGCAACCTTAACATTTCTGTATTGAGTAGTACTATATTGCATATTACTCCATCACAATTTTGATTGGGTAGGATTTTTAGATTCTTTCTCTTGCACTATAGAAGAAGGGCAGCCTTAACATGTCCCTACTCAGTAGTACTATATTGCATATCACTTCATCACAATTGGGTGATTATGTGTTGTCATGTGAAGGACGACAGAGTTATTCAGTGTGTGATTATTAGTTTCTAGCAACACTGCATCTGGGTATCTGTTTTCTGTAGAAACATTTCTTTGGACAAGGAATTTTTTTATTTGCTACCATCTTCAAAGGACAGTTACTTTTTTTTTTAAAACTAAACCGGTAGGAGAACTGCCAATTATATTTTCAATAAGCAGGAGTAAAAACTCTTGACGGGTTACAAGAAAAGAAATAACAACCATCGATTGACTGAACAACTACACAACACTCGCCACAACTCACTAACAACTGAAACCACTGACGGGACCCAACATAGGGTGTTGTTACCAAGCTCAACCAAAGACAGCATAGGAGATTCTGCCATAGCATACGTATCACCGTTGTCGAGCTTGCCACCAAGCGACACAACAGCTCCGACTTCAAAGCGGATGCATCATCGATACCTACCTCGCTGCCAGATTGATTAAGCGGCTTCGACTTCCCACGATGGACTTCAGCCAATGTCGCCTAAGCGCCACATCCTATTCACGGCCAGCATCAATACTGCTAGAAAGAGACTGTAGAGTGTCATCGTTGCTCAACTTCATTACCACAACGAAGCAGCTCCGACTCCACCTAGCAAACTCAAACAAAGAGCAAAGGTCACCCACCGTGAAACAAAAGGTGGAACCAGAAGAGCAAAGACCTCGCCAAAGCCTAGGACTGAAATGCTTCGAAGCGACCATCAACGACAGCCCTGCAAGTGGAAGTTTTTCCTAAGCGGTGCCCCCAAGGACACGATGTGAATCGCCGCCACCGCTCGTCCGGAAGCCGGAGTAAGGTTTACACCCGGAGGACGAGAAGGAAAGGAGAGCGGTCAAAGCCACAACGATGCCTCCAAGGAGGGGAATGATGCCAAAAGGCATCGCCATCATCAGCCGGCCAATAGCCCGGTGTTAACGTAAAAACACGACGACCTGGGAGATCTGCTTAGCTCCAGTGCAGGTCCAAAATAATGATGAGATGCGGGCGTGCCAGTCAGTTTGATACTGCAACTGACAAGATATATAAATTGAAGATCATCAAAGAACCGATCGGCTGACAAGCAGATGGAGTAGTTCCAACCGATGTTGGTATTAGCCGATATCCAGTATAGATCTTGATACTTGAGTTAATAATGACATAAAGATAATCGACTGATGATAATGTAATAAAACAATAATATAATCCAGTAGAAGCCAATCGACTAGTAATGATAGATTGAATAAACACTGATCCAAAGGTTAAAGCATACATCGGCTGAAGATCCGGTGTCATTAAATTCAAATGATTAGATAAACAGTGAAACATTTGTTATCATCGGCTAAAACCAACTTGTAAGTAATCCTTGTAAGCCGATACAACGTCCAGATAAATCATCGGCTGAAACCCCGATGAAACCCTTATTGGCAATCAAGAAGCAGGCTAGAGATTATGGTTCTAAGCACGACTTAGTAGATCAAACTTAACTGATGTAGCACTAAGTATGAAAAGAAACATAATATCTAGACAATCAAGCTTTTGACTGATTTTCAGGGTAGTGGATACATTATATAATCTAAGCCAATAGAGTAATCTAGCCGATATCGACAAAACCCTAGATGGAGATCGACCGATGCAAGTAGAAAATATTGTCAATCTAGATTCTATAACGTATATGATAACTCGATAACTTACATGAACAAGATTAGAGTGTCGAAGCGATGGAATCACTAATCCTGATAACGCAAGCTGCCATAACAAGCCTTATCCCTTGTCGGAGATCGAAGTCGATGCAGCCCAACTTGAAACAAGAACTTGTCGAAAGTAAAAGGGTAAAAGGTGGCGATGCGCCGAAGTTGAATTGATCGAGAGATAATTTACATGGACCCCGTGTGTACATATTTATACCAAGGGTAGATACTAGTCCATATCGGACACGAATCAAACTTTCTTAAAGATAGAAGGAAAAATATAAAGTCCTTAATTGACACTAAACCCACTTTCCTAAAGATAAGTGGAAACTAACAGACTCTTCCTAATTAATAGATAAACTGCCATGCTGCATCCTCCTTGAACTCGGTCTCTTTTGGATAAGCTTTCTTTAATAGATTAATTTCCTTAACCGAATTTGGTAAGAATCCAACTGTTGGCGATTTTATAATGCCCATCGGTCGATTCCAAGACTCTGAAGCCGATAGTGACTCTAGGCTGATGATGACTTCAAGGCTTACCAAATTTCGTCGTCAATACCCGGCGAGGCTTTCGCTAGCGATTCCCCGTCCAAACCCACACAACACAACCAGTCCGCACAAGAAGGATCGTCGTTGGTCAGCCACATAGTCCCTTCAGTGGTCAGGCCTAGGACACCGCCCATAGCTCCGACAGGCTTAGCGGGACTCACAGGGCCACTCTGTGCGCTGCCATGCCAGCACATCCCTTCAGCAAGGCACCGCCTCCACCCTCCCCGTGGATCTCCCCGCGACCAGATCTGGGCTGGCCATAGGAGGGGGAAGTCAATGGAGAAGAAGAGGATGCCTAGAACACGAGCCGACGCTAGCGCCCTAGGCTCCTGTGTGAGGGAGGAGCTGTTGACTCCCGGGCGTTGCGTCTCCTAGATCACCGCCGCCGCTCTGCTGCCCATGCGCCGAGCTGGCCTCACTCGCTAGAGAGGCCAGATCCAGTTGGGGGCGAGTGGATCCGGCGAGGAGGGAGTCAGTTCCGGTGGCGCCTTGTGTAGGTGAGCCCGCTGCCTCGCCGCAGCGGCATCTACCCCGCCACCAACACTACCTCCTCCGCTCCGTCGTCACCGACACATCCTCCGTCCCGCCGCTTTCCTATCTCATCGCCAGCTGGCTGGGGATGGCCCGGCGCTGGTGCCACCGTCTTCGCGCCCAAGCTACCTCGGTGCAACCATCCTCGGTGTTGCCTTCGGGGAAGAGTGCCCCGCCACCGCTGTCCTTGCTAATGTCAAGCTTTGCCGACAGCCGCTCGGGCTGCCGGAGGGGAGAAGAGTGGGGAGCGGCAGCGGTGGTGGCTATGTCGCCGTCTGTCACGTCCTGATTTTTCGCTTTCTGTTCTTTTCGTCTGATTGCGAAAATTCACATTCGTTTAACTGTCTAAAATAGCTTACTGAAAAATTTCGTTAAATAAAAAGGTTTAATGTAATTAATTAATTAATTAATTACATCATTGGCTTTGTCGTATTTTAATTGGAGTTTATTTGGATTTAATTGGAATTTCGGAAGTGGAGCTCAATTCTCTAATTAAATTTCCGCCAAATTCAAATTTCTATTCAATTCCTAATATCCTAACTCCTCCAAAAATTCCAAGTATTTTATATTTGGAATTCTCTAGAAAAGACCCTATCTATTTCCTATTTCCTTCCTCTCTTTCTCTATTATGTCGCTTTTGCGAAAAGTCCCCCTCTTTCTTTCTTGTTCTTCCTCCCTCCATCTTCTTCAACCTCCAGCTCTCTCTCTCCTCCTCACAAGTTGCAGGCCTGGGGAGGCTAACCCCGAGCCTGTGCTGCGCCCTCGGCCCAGTGCTCTCCTCCCTCGCGTCGCCCTCGGCCCAAGCCGTCACCAACCCATGCCGGCCCAAGCCGATGCTACACGCTGCGCCGCAAGCCGCGCCGTGCCGCATGCAGCGCCGCCATTGTCGCCGCGAACGCAGCCGCCTCCCTTTTCCATAAATCGGCGCCTTGTGCCCTAAACCTAGCTCCTCCCTCCCCTATAAATACCGCAGCCGCCGCCCTCTTTTTCTCTTTTTTTTCCAAGCCGCTGCCATCAGCACAGCCGCCGTCGCCGTTTCTTTTTCGTCGTTGCCACTGCGTGGAGCTGCGCCGGGAGCCGAGCCGCTGTGGACGTCGCCGCTTTCCTCCCGCGCCGCAGCTGCTGCTGGTGCTCCGAGGCCGAAGCCCTCCTTCCGGCGCCACTGTTTCCCCTCTTTTTCTCTCTCCTTCCCTAACTCCGGACGAAGCCGTGCGCCATCTCCTCGCCGTCCCGGAGTGCCGTGCTGCGCCACCAAGTCAGCCTCGACCTCCTCCTTCCGACGCCGCCACTTGCCGCAGTCGCCGTGCACCATCGCCGGAGAACGCCGCCACGCCGCCGGTCCGGCCATGGCCATGGCCGTGCGCTGGGCAGAGGAGCAGCAACTCCCTTTATTTCCTTTTCTTTTGTGCCATGTGCTGCTGCTCCTTCTTTTCTCCCTTTGACATGTAGGCCCTGCTAATGCTTTCTCTTGAGAGTATGACATGTGGGACCCGCGACCAAAATCCCCAAACAAATCACAGCCATCCAAACCCCTAGATTAAATCTCAACCCTTGAATCAACATAACCCTAGATCTGTCCACGTCATCACCACGTCAGCCCTAGATCACCACGTGTCGCCACGTGTCTGTCCACGTCCTCCAGTCTACCATACACCGTGTCCACCGAATATTCCATGCCACTTACAGTGGGCCCCATCATATTTTTTTCCTAATAAAAACAATTCAATTTAGAAATTAAATATTTAGAGAATATTCTCGGGATATTCCTTTTTCTTTTATCCTCGGATTTTCTTTTAATTCAAACTTCCAGAGATCATAACTTTTCCGTTTGAACTCCGATTCGATCCGTTCTTTTTCCTAAATTTCTTTAAAATCGAGCTCTACCTCCTGGTTCAGTTGGTTATTTTGTTTGATGTTATTTATTTAGCCTTTTCTTTTGTTTATTTGTTTCTCGTTTGCGAACGTGTAGACGTCGGAGCAGAGGAACCGTTCGTTTCCGAAGACGCAGTACAAGGACAGTACTGGGAGCAAGGCAAGTGCACTCTTTGAACATATTGATCCCATTTTATAAAATATTTTGTTTTCAATTCATGCATTATTTTATTTATAAACTATCGATCGGTAGTGTGACCTAATTGTTTTTATATCCTACCTTTGATAATTGTTGATTACCTATGATACCTTGTCACCCTAGTTTTTGTGAGTTGAATACTGAGCTCAACTCAAGGTAGAGTAGTTATGCTTAGCCCCGCTTATGATTATTTTGCAAGCAAAATATAAATTTGAATAATCATATACTTATAACTGATTTAATAAGAATTGTGTTGTTGTGTGCTATCTTTCCGGTAGCATGTGTTGCACCGTGTAGTAAACAACGGGCGGATAAAATGATTTGGACTGGGGTGATGGGTGGTTCTGTGTGAACCTAGTTAGGCGGTAATGTATCTGTGTGATCATTATCGGGTATGGTCTCTGTGTGTGCCTACTGCTGAGTTGTGTGCTAATATAGTTGGTAAGTTGCCCTGGTCAATTAAGGACTTCACTTCATAAGTCATTGAACTGAGCCTAATGTGCAACCACATGTTCTCATGGGAAGAACCTGGGCTAGTAGGATTCCGAGTCTTGGCACTATCGGGTCAGGTGGCTAGGTGATAGGTGATAAGGTTAGCCATGAGTACTTTCTTGTCTGTGTGAGGGAAAGTTGTCTCATGGAGGAAGACAGTGTTGGGGTGGAGTTTCTAAAAAGCCTTGTTACAGACTCCTTGGCCGCACACAATCTGAAGTGTGACATTTGCGCATGGCCATTAAAGGGACGATGTATCTTGTGGGTCAAGCTGTACAATCTCTGCAGAGTGTTAATTAATCTATTCGAATAGCCGCGTCCGCGGTCATGGACATGCTCGGTGACATCTCATGAGGGGTGGTTTGTGAAAACTGGGAATGATCTATGTGCAGGTTAATGAAGATAGCTAAATGGTCCTGTGTGGACAGATTCTATGTGGATGGTTGGTTGGTAACACCTGTTATTTATAAATGTTGTTTTAAACTTCTATTTCTAAATTGTTTATAACTGCAAATTGCTGTGTTATGCAAAATAGCCATTGCCTTTATTGACAGCCATGCATATGCATATTTCCGTGTACTTGCTGAATATTCCATGTACTCACCTTGCAATTCCCCCAATTCCAGAAGAAGGGTTTCCGCTGTTTCCTGAGGAGTTTGCTGCTGAAGACAAGGAATAGGCTGTGTTTCCCAGTTGACTGCCTGTGGCAAGTTGAATGGAACTACTACGCGTTTATTTTATTTTCCGCTGCTACTTTATTATTTTTCCTTGGACCCTTTGTGGCATAAATAAATGTAAACTCTAACCATAAGGCTTATCACAGTCACTTTATTAATAAATGTTAGGTTTCCTGCGCGATGTTAGCTGTGATATTATCTTTGTGTCTGTGTGTGCTAGCTTGATCCTGGACTAGCACTTATACACAGGAGATCTTTTTGGGTCGTCCCAGACCGTCCGGTCGCCTCTGGAGTGGGTGCGACTCGGACGCGGACGGCCCCCTGGGGTCGATGTAGATATATTGCATATCATACCTACCATTCATTCCACGTTTGCATACCTTCGAAGTAATTTATAAACGCCAGAAAACATCAGATTTTGAACCCAAGTCGTATGAACGGGACTCAGTCGGCATTCTGGAAACCACAAATCTACAATCAAGTGGCCACTTGTCCAATGTCTCTATGAACAGGGGAGCTGAAGTGAAAATAACCGGATGGAGGCCAAATATTTAAAACAGAAGAAAATTTGTTGCATATTGCTCTAGCGTGAATGCTTAGAGTAATTAACACAATTACAGCAGCTAAATCTAGCTACAACTAAACTAAATCAGAAAAAAATACAGTATCAGCAGTGCATGAAGAAATCTTTGAATTCTCTACATGTCCTACTCATGTCTGTGTACACGAAGGATACTGTTGGTTATTCTATTAATGCAATGATACGTAGATCTCTTGCATATTCGGGAGAAAACAATTGTATCAATGCTGTGGAGACAAATCTTTCTCCAGTTGCATCGTCAAACAGATAATCAGGCGAAACTAGCCAGCAATTTTATGTGGATATATGGTTCATGGCACCATATTGATGCATCGCAATACATAGTACGCTTCTCTATCATGGCACATTGACGGCTTCATGGTATATACTATCATATATGGCCGTCCAGCATGCTATCGTGGTGTGTTCAACTTCCAACAATTCGGCTCTGAAGGTCTCAACTGAAATTTTTTGATAATATGTGCAAGCTTGTTAGACCTTGATAGTCAACCTATGTCACTACAAGCATTGGCACAATCATTAGGTCTACAGACGAAAGGAGATAAAAGGCAAAATGACCCCGTAACTTCGGGAGAAGGGGTGCTCTCCTATCTTTTGATTAGGAAAGCGGCACATACCGGGGGTAGCAACTGTTTATTAAAAACACAGGACTCTGCTATAGTGTGCAATACCAAAGAATTCCCAATGCCTCCTAGCTCTATGGTGTGTTCAAGAGCTTCCAATCAACCTCCTCCAAAATATGTTTCCTCCATGTCCCTGAAACCATGTGTTACTACTCTCACTGTTTTTTATGCTATTGCATAAAAATGCCTGTAGGCACTTCTGTATCGGGCCTTTAGTCGATATGAGACCATTAATTACTTTCGGCTTTTGCATTAACTAGAGATGTACAAGTTGCCCTAGCTATATTGTGGCGAGAGGGTATCCTTTCTTCCCTACCCATGCACTACAAGCAATAACTCCTGTAAAACATCCTTTAGGTTAAACCACGTCATCAAGACCTTACAGCTGTCGGATCAAGTGCCATCTCTGTTCATTTCATAGGCATGCAAGATATGCAAAAACTTATTCTCATGAATCATGCCGAGGATTTGAAAAGCGTTGGATTATCATGCAGTGAATAGGATAATGGAGCGTTAGTTGTGCCGCAAATCTAGGAAGCTGACCAAGCTAGGTGGTTGCTCATCGTCGCTGGAGTTCAAGATTTTCTTTTGGGTTTTGCCGCTGGTTGAAATCAACACATGCTCTCTCACCTCTGACGGATGTCAAGTCTGTTCTACAGCTGCCATTGTTTTGCATCATAATATCTGTGCCTTCTTTCAGTGTCTGCGACCTCTGTTAGGTGTACTAATTTGCACAGATAGTTTCTGTTTTGAACATGGATTATACAACTGAATAACATATAGATGGCTAGCCGTATATTTTAGAAAATGAAAAGAACTAACTTTGGTGAATGGTGATGAGGCTTACATATCCAATTTGAGAATTCTAATATTTGTGTATCTCGCCACGTGGAGGCTAGAAATGCTCTCCACAGTTATATAAAAGAATTGCTTCGACGCTGCACCAAGACACGATTTCGAGGACGCTCATCTCTGGTGGAGAACTGGCAATCAATGATGAACAATATGTTGGGAAATGAAAGACTGTTCAACCTAGCTGAGCTCTTGATCCTTCCCAATTCACTGAAAACTCCAGAACAGACTGACGATAAGGGTTGAAATTAAAATTGCAGCATTAATTTCAACTATACGAATGAATTGGTACTGGTATTCCAAAGGAAGGATATAAAACGACCATGGATTCCTGCTGCCTCCGAAACCCATCGTTTGTTGGTGCATGATAGATTGCACTTCTGAACTTCCTCAAAAAATTATCAATCTATTTCCAGTTGTGGGCAAAACAACACTGAGCTATTGAGTTGTGATCCAAATTCATTTACACATATAAAAGCCAACCTCGGATGGAACGAAGCGAAGGCCCGTCATCGGAGGCTTGGGCGTGCGGGGGCTTTATCGTCACCCTTTAGAGTTTCACCTTTATATACTTATTGTAAGCTGCCGTTTGGTGTTTTATAACCTTATCTGATATAGTGAAGTTTTTTGCTGACTGGCACCCGTAGTTTTTTCTCTCCTGCCTTAGGAGGGTTTTCCACGTTAAATCTCGTGTCTTCTGTGATTGATCTATTGTTTTTTATCGTTTATCTGTTGATCGTTTCCTAACATGAGCCACGCTTTTGTACCTCGATCTTGATACAGGACTAGATATATATATCAAGAGGATGGCTCTCTAAAGAAGTGAAAATTACACAGAACTAGGAAGGAAGCCCGTCCAAATGCGTGGGCAATTTATTTGTTAGTTATAAAAAGAACACTGAAATAATCATATCATACCATATAAGGACCATACATTATCTTATAATCTAAAAGAAGAAATATTTATATCTGAAGTAAACCATAAACTTTGATATACTAAATAATAGTGCCTATTATATTCAAACAAATTCACTTTGTTCCGGTTATACGTAGATTTGTCTATCACCATCCTTCGCAAACATATAAGTTAATATGGGTTTTGATCTTTTTTCTTTTACGTACAATACAACTAAGTCACCTACGCATGTTCATGGTGTCGACGAGTGATACCCGTACACCGGATGTATAGAGTATCGGGGTACGTTGATACTAGGATCTACACGAAACGACACCAAGAAAACAAAGAGACAAATATTATACTGGTTCAAACTCCTCGTAAGGTAATAGCCCTAATCCAGCTTATATGAAATTGATATGGAAAACCACAGAGTACAATGAGAACCGATGATTCCGACGTTACTGGCGAGATCCTCGTCGAGATGATTCGGCGAGATCTCCCGGTGAGTAGGCTTCGTGCCCTCCGGCTTGTAGACTATGGTGGATATGTTGGTAGTAGAATTCGATCCTCTAAACCCCTCAGGGGTGTACCTTTTATACCGTGAATCACCTTAGTTCCCAAGTAGGACTCGGAGACTAGGACCCCGTACGATATGGTACAAGCCTGATCCTCTCTGAGTAGGACTCCGTTAATCACTTGCCCGTGAGAGTAAATTCCACAATCTTTCGACAATTTACTTATTATATACGGAAATAAGTCGTATACTCAAAGGTATACCACAATCATATATTCCCAAAGTTATAGTATAGGAGGTATGCCTTATCCGTAAATATGACAATAGGTAATATACAAAGGAATAATCCATATTGTCAAAATTATTTCTACTAATTTTGTTAACACTGCTTAGATGAGAATGACATAATTACGTAAGGATATAATATGTTTGAATGTGGTAGTTTTTTACTGTAATTATGTATGTTTTCTTTTTGCGAATAGTAGTAAGTGTATTCATATGGTAGGTGTGCACACGTTTATATGAGCACTAGCGATTGCTTTTTGCATCGTTAGTAAAAAAATACTTTCAAAATGTTTGGTGGGATGGCATGAAGCGGCGTGACTTCTTCGAGAACATCACCAAGAGTGTCACTGCATATGTGCATAATTTGAGGAAAACTTTAGTGGTGCAAAGAAAAAAAATACCAGATAGAGCAGATCGTATATGCACTCTTCTTTTTTTCTCTTTTTGACATATCTTGTGTAAGTACGTACGGAGGGAGGGATTAGCTGGTTTTTAGCTGGAACAGATCTAATCTAATAGTTGAAAATAATATATAAACTGGTTTAAGTGTAAATCGATGGCCAAATATTTTGCTTTTTTCTTATAATTTTTCTTAGGTTTTTGCTATTTTATTAGAGCTATCATATGGCATCTTAAGAGTGCTTATAGGAGTGTAGAAATGTCATTACTCATACTGACAATCTACTCATAGTCAACTATTATTTGTTATTGTTTGTTGTTGCTTGGTGGCATGCTCTACTTACATAGTTGCCCACTTAGTATATAGTCTGTTATCTTTGGTGCTTGATGACACACGTATTCATTGGAAATCAACTAATTATTAGGTGCATTGGGCACAAATGCCCCGTAAGCAATATGACTTGGTGATTGGTGGACGATGGTTTATATATAGAACTTATATAGTTATGATTAGTGAGAATATATGATTGATATATTAGGCTATTTTTATTGACAAAGTATATTATATACATATTAAACGTTTTAGTATGTAAGAATAAATTGTAAAGTACTTGACATATTGGCTACTCTCTTATTTATTATTTATTGTAAGCACGTTTCTCCTATTCATCTAGCCATTATCTAGGAATTTTTATAAAAGAAATATCTTTTTATAATAATACCTAAGTCCATCTAAACCATTCTATTCATTATAATTAAATTGATAATCATCACCTACATATTATATATTTAAGTGCAACGTGTGTATTATTAGAAATATATTCTATAAAAAAGTTTAAAAGAATCAAATAAATCAATTTTTGATTTTATAACATTTAATATTTAATTAATCTAGCACTAAGGATATGTGTCGTTTCGTGTATCCAAGGTAAGCTCGGCCATCGAGCTGAGATCAAAGCCTAAGTTGGAGATAAAGGACATTGGCACGGTGTCAAAAGAAATATATAAGATCTTTAATTTTCAAATAATATACGTATATAGAAAACACATAATGCATAAAAATACGTTCATGCTAAATTTAATAATATCTGACATATTATTATTTTTAGAATTGTAACTATAATTTAACATTTTAGAATTGTAACTTTTTAGAATTGTTCGTCACAATTAGAGTTGTTTTTATTTTTAAAAATGCAACTATAATTTAACTATTATAATCTATATTTTAAATTTATTTATATTTTTATGGGTGGTTCGGTGACATGTGCCTAATTAGAAACTCAAAATAATGTATGTTATGTATTGTATGGTAAATATGGGCAGTTCGATTTTTCATCTAATCGAAGTGAGAAAGAAAAAAAATGAAAAAAAAGAATGATGTGGGCCCGACGGTCGTACGTACGTATCAACCTATGGACGTACTTTTTTTAATACTACTTACGTGCATGTATGGAGCAGCAATCTAGATGGAGTTTTTCGATAAATTTAGTTGTATTTTTTATAATAGATTTAATTTTTATAATAGATCTAATGGTTAAAAATAATGGGTCCACCAGTTTGAATGAAAACAAATGGCTAGATGTTTTTCTTTTTTTAGAATTTCTAGAATTTATTAGAGTGCCACATGGTAATCTAGGAGTGCTTTTAGGGTGCTATGTGACAGTTTAGGAGCGTTTGTAGGAAGTTTAATGAACTATTAGTATATAATATATAATAGATTATGTGTATTTATATAAGAGCATTATAGCCTAGTACTATATCCAACAATCTAACAGGCAAGTTACTTAAATTTCAGCCGTTGGTACAAGATGGCTTACTATCGTAGCCACATTGATTCTGCAAAAGAAGAAGAGTACAACCTTTAAGAGAAAAGACATATATTTGATGCCCAGTGCAAGTAAACATTGCCATCTGTTACAGTCATGCGCACCAAGAGTACGCATTGGACTGGTCTGAACTTCTGAATCATGAAGCCCTGAATGGAGAAATGAAACTAAAAAATGGAGCTAAAAAATATAATTTCTTAGTGGTAATGCATACTTAGAAGAAAGAGGTTGATCAGCAGAGCCATCACTTCATCGTGAGGTACACTGCTACTGGAAACCGATCTTTGCTCGGGTTCACGAAAACTGGAATAGTTCCCGTTAAAAAGTGTAACAGATCCAGATGATCTCTAATCCCGGTTCACACCACCCCGACCATGTCAGACACATGTCAGGGGACCAGAGATCTTTAGTCCCGGTTGGTGACACCAACTGGGACTATAGATGCTCACTTTTGTCCCGGTTGGTAACATCAACCGGGACTAATAATGATTTAGATCTTTACTTCCTTCCGGTTGGTGTTATTAACCGGGACTAAAATAATCAACGTTTTTATACATCTTCTTCCTCCTCCAACCTGAGCCATTGCTGTCAAAAGAAGGAGGAATAAGGGAGGTGCTGCCGAAATTTTTGATAAAATTGTTTTGGTGATAATATATAAATCGAAGAGATCGAGAAGGTTAGCAAATTCATTCTCTAATAATGTATGCTTAGCATATTACATTTATAGCTTTGTTTCTATGAAATATTTTCTCCAACAAGGTTTATGCAAAATGACCAGAGAGAAAATATGTGTAGGAAAAATTAGGTTGATTTTAAAATTAGAAAATTTGGATAAATATGTTATAAAGATATGATAGAGGGAAAATATAGAAAACAAAGATAAAAAAATAGAAAACTAAGTTAGTTTAATAAAATAGTTAGAAAAAAGTATAATTAATTAAAGATATTTACAACTTTACAAAAATAATATGTGGGACTATTGTAAAATTATTGTATTATTATTTTAAAAAAGAGTAGAAAGCTAAGGTAGTTGAAAAATATGTAATATAGCCAGAAATAATTAAGTACAATAAAAAATATGCTGAGACACCCCGTCGACGGGTCGCAGTGGCGAAACATCGATAGAACATTTCCAGACTTTGGAAAGGAGGCCCGAAATGTACAGTTCGGTTTAAGTACGGATTGCATGAATCCACTTGGAGAGATGAGCAGCGGCCGTAGCACTTGGCCTGTAACCATGTGTACCTACAACCTCCCCCTTGGCTATGCATGAAGCGGAAGTACATCATGATACCAATTATCATTCAAGGCCCAAACCAACCTGGTAATGTCATTGATGTGTACCTCAGACCATTGGTTGAGGATCTTGTTCTTCTATGGAATAAAGACGGTGTCCCCGTGTGGGATGAGGACAAACAGGAGCAATTTAACCTATAAGCGTTGCTTTTCGTGACCATTAATGATTGGCCTGCACTAAGCAACCTATCCGGATAGTCAAAAAAGGGGTACAAGGCTTGCACCCATTGTATGGATGAAACTGAAAGTACGTATCTGAAACACTGCAGGAAGGTTGTGTACATGGGCCATCGTCGATTCCTTGTTGCAACCCATCCTGTACGGAAGAAAGGCAAGCATTTCAAACAGAAGGCAAACCACCGTACTAAGCCTAAACATCGCAACAGAAAAACCGTGTTTGCTATGGCGAAAGATCTGAAAGTAGTATTTGGAAAGGGACATGGTAGCCAAACTATAGAGAGCGAATATGGTCACGCGATGATGTGGAAGAAGATGTCTATTTTTTGGGAGTTACCCTATTGGGAAGTCTTAGACGTCCAGCACGCAATCAACGTGATGCACCTTAGTAAGAACCTTTGGGTCAACCTGTTGAGCTTTCTAGGTGTATATGAGAAGTCAGAAGATAAACTTGAAGCACGTAATGATCTCAAGCATATGCAACAATGCGAGGATCTTCACCCGGAACTGAAGAATAAAGGAAGCCATTACTTGAGTCCTGCAAGCTACACCCTGAGCGAGGAAGAGAAGGAAAATATATTTGAATGCCTAGAGAGCATCAAAGTACCATCCGGATACTCCTCGAATATAAAGGGAATAGTAAGCACGTGTTGATGACACAACTGCTTCCTGTTATAATTCGTGGTATCCTTCCTGATAATGTCCGGGGAACAATAGCAAAGCTATGTGCTTTCATGAACGCGATTTTGCAAAAGATCATCGATCCAGATAGTTTAAAAACCCTTCAAGATGATGTAGTCCAATGTCTTGTCAGTGTTGAGATGATCTTTCCACCGTCATTCTTTAATATAATAACGCATCTTCTATGTCAGCTTGTGAAAGATATCGGTATTCTCGGTCCTGTGTATCTACAGAACATGTTTCCTTTCGAGAGGTAGATGGGTGTTCTAAAGAAATACGTTCGTAACCGTTCTCGTTCGGAAGCAAGCATCACCAAGGGTTATGGAACAGAGGATGTCATTGAGTTCTGTGTAGAATTTATTGAAGACCTTCGTCCAATCGGGGTACCCAAATCAACCCATGAGGGGAGACTACGGGAAAGGGGACTACTGGAAGGAAAGCAATAATGACTGTGGATAATGATTTATTCCGTAAAGCACATTTCACGGTTTTGCAACAATCTTCGTTGGTGGCTCCTTATATTGAGGAGCACCTAGCAATTGTTCGCTCAAAAAACATCGGCAAGTCCGATGCATGGATTACACGCCATCACATTGATACTTTCCCCGCTTGGTTACGACAACATCTAATGGGTAACGAAACCATTGACCGACAACTAGCCTTCTTGGCGAGGGGGCCTTCTTGCTCGATATCGACACTCCAAGGATATGAAATCAATGGATATATATTTTACACAATATCCCAAGACAGAAAAAGCACAAACCAGAACAGTACTATTCGTATCGATGCCATGAGATACAATGGTGCAACTGGCACGTAATACGGTGTCATCGAGGACATATGGGAACTACACTATGGACCCTTGAAGGTCCATGTTTTTCGGTGCCAATGGGTTAGGCTGACTGGTGCAAGCGTAACGATTGATGATAGTGAGATGACAATTATTAACCTTACCAAGGTTGGATACTCCGACGAACCATTCGTCTTAGCCAATGATGTAACATAAGTTTTCTACGTGAAAGACATGTCTAGTAAACCAAAGAAGGGTAAAGGACCCGACGAGCCAAAGCGCCACGTGGTTCTCCCAGGCAAAAGGAAAATCGTCGAAGTCGAGGATAAGACTAACGAAGATTACGATCAGTTTGACGGGCAATCCAAGCATCCTCCTAGCAAAGGAGGACAGCCCTTACTCCGACAACGATCATAGCAAAGGAACATTAGTGAGGAGAAAGTACGTCAGGAAAACAGTGACGTAGGTTGTTCTATGAACGATGCAAATTATTTATAATGTATTGAAAGTCATGCAATGTTTGTATTTTTACTAATACAATTATATAATATTATTCATATATACTACCAATTTTAAACTATTTAATAGGTCATATGTTAATTATATGTGATCATTACTATTTAAATAGTATTTAAATAGGTCATATGTTATGTACATATGATTATTACTATTTTTATAGTATTTAAATTGGTCATATTTTAATTATATATCATTATTGAAATGTAATAGGAGATTTAAACTATTTAAATAGGTCATATGTTAATTATATATCATTATTGAAATGTAATAGCAATTTTAAACTATTTAAATAGGTCATATGTCATGTACATATGATTATTACTATTTAAATAGTACTTAAATTGGTAATATTTTAATTATATATCATTATTGAAATGTAATATGAGATTTAAACTATTTAAATAGGTCCTATGTTAATTATATATCATTATTAAAATGCAATAGGAGATTTAAACTATTTAAATAGGTTATATGTTAATTATATATCATTATTGAATTGTAATAGCAATTTTAAACTATTTAAATAGGTCATATGTTATGTACATATGATTATTACTATTTAAATAGTATTTAAATTGGTCATATTTTAATTATATATCATTATTGAAATGTAATAGCAGATTTAAACTATCTAAATTGATCATATGTTAATTATATATATTATTTAAATTGTAATAGCAATTTTAAACAATTTAAATAGACCATATATTAATTATATTTGATTATTTATAATTATTAATAATTTTAAACTTTTTAAATCGGGCATAAATGTCTTAATCTTTAGTTACGGTTGTGAACCACAGCCGAGACAAAAAGAAATTTTTGTCTAGAATTCATTCAAGTTTCTGTGGATTTACTAAATGTCTAGAATTCATTAAAATTGGCTTATTTTGCTGTTTCAATAGACTTATTGCTTGTATTACTTGTGTGCTTTGTTTGTCGTATAGAATCCAACAGTTCCGACTGTATTAAAAAGTGGTCGACGAAGTTCGATCAGTTCAACAGCAAGGCAAGTCATACATACAACATATATCATGTTGAACCTATTTTACAAAATCCCCGCTTTCCTATCAAATTGCATTATTTTATAATGTCATGTGGGATGGATGCCTATCGTACTCAGCCTATTGTTATCCCGTGCCGTTGATAGCTTGGGAAATAATTGATTAGATGGTTGGTTTAGGAATGCTTATCCATGCTTAGATCAATTAGTTCACCATGGGATTCACATTAATTTAGTCCTTAATTATATTATGACGCACCACCATGGTAATGGTTTAATTAAACTAAAATATGTTTAAATGGTGGGTTGTGAGTGTAAGGTTTTGGAAGTCGTGCCCATGACAATTAAGGACCGGTTCTCGAGAATCCTTGGAAGATATACACATACTTACCACATGCCAGCATGGGCTCCAGGCTGAATCTAGAGTGTAGTTCAACCTAGTCAACATACCATGGCAAGGGTAGAGGAGATGGTACAGTTCAGACCTAGCTTTGGTCTCTGTTGTTTCCGGATTTACCTAGGCACGAGAGGGGACTGCTCGCTGCCTGTTTAGGAGTGGGGGTGAAACCTGAGGTGGGTATGCTTGGTTAGGGAGGGTTATGCGAAGGGTTTTGTCACGATTTTCCCCTTCGCAGTGCCATGGTGGTACTTCGGGGCATGGTAACATGTGTGGAATCGTGTCTTGTCGGTAAAGTTTTACACCTCTGATGAGAGTAAAACTATTCGAATAGCCGTCCCCGTGGTTATTGGGCGGTCAACCAGCTCACCGTGATTAGTCTCATTCTTAATAATATGATATAATGAACTGGTGTAGTTTAGGTGGTATGGTTGGACCTGTTGCAACATGGTATAGTGTTGCGCAGTGATGTTTAATATTGATTAATTTATATCATTAGTTTTACTGTATTCGAATTATGATTTATAAATGCTGCTTTTATGCAAATATCCTATTGCCATTCCTTTGTGAATACTTTGCATCATACCTTTCCATTGGTATGAGTTGTTGAGTACGGTGGTTGGTACTCAGTCTTGCTTTATTTTTCCCTAACCCCAGAAGTAAGAATTATTTGGATGGAGAATATCTTGAAGATTAGGTTTGTTCCGGACGTTGAGGATGCCTGTGGTTATGGAGAATGCTACGCTTTCATGAAGATCTTAGTTTCGATTATTTAATAATTTATTTTCGCTGCGTATGTAAGACTTATGTTATTAATTTTGGAAGACGTGGATCTGTGTATCAATTTATCGTTTGTGTACTCTGGCTGATCCTGGACAGAGATTTAATACACATTCTGCTTGAAATTTGGGTTAGCGAATTTCTGGGCGTGATAGACTCGCTTGCCGTCTCAACTCCTCCTTCGCTCTCCTTCCTCTTAGCTACCACTCTCTCGCACTAGCTTTTTAGGTGGCATTAGAAGTTTCGGTATGGGTTCCCCACGGTCGGTGCCAGCTGTTATCGAATGACAATTGTGTCCGTTGAAGGACGTGGTTCACTCTTGGTGGAAATAAAATAGTAAATTAGTATTTTCATTGAAATTGTTGGGATCCCCCCATTACATGCCCTATGGGGCCTATTTATAGGTTTAGTACAGACCCATGCACCCTAGGGTTACTAAGTACAGGGGAATTTACATGGCTACCCTTATGATAGTGATATTTATGGGGATAATTACAGACAATGTGACCTTGGGCCCCCATTTGGGCCACTAAATGGACCTGTAAGGGCCATTCGGCCTGCTACATCATGAAGGCCGCAGTCCTCCATGCGAAGGGGCTTAGTCCTATGGCGAAGGTCCCAGCTTCACCTAGTGCTTCGCCCTGGTGTCTTCATCTTTGCAATCCTCAAATCTTTGTTGCCTGTGTTTCATGCAGGCGGCCATGGATGGTGTTCCAGCAATTCGGCCGAAGGCCCTCATGGAACGCCTCCAACAACCAATGGTACATTTAATAATAAACTTGAGACCCTTATGAGTTATTATTTTCAATCTGCTATGCATACCAAATTTGGCTCTCTCATAGCCGGCTTGTCGTCATCTAGTTCTATTCAAAGTACTAGCGAAGCCCCGGTTCATCACATGTATAGCAAAATTGATGGAGCAGCTACTCAATATGCTGGGAGCGAGGTGAACCCTAGCTTCTAGGCCGGTTTGTCTGGCCAACCTGTTTCCGGTCATACCGGCCCTGAGGTCGGTCTGACATCGCTGTCTGCTACCGGTCTGACCGACGCAATTGTCCCGATGGAAGAGGTTGATCCTATCACTAATAATGCTAGTTTGCACCATTATCCAGTACTTAATCCACAATAGCCCCTGTTGCTAATGCTAATTCATCTATTCCTCCACCCGTGCCTAATATGTACAAGGATCCTAATCATATTTATGGTGGGTATCCATGAGATGCTCGATATTTTGGAATTGAGACAAGGAATCAGGCTAGGGTTTCTCAAAAGCCGTATCCTGATCACTTTGAAAATATCCCATATCCTCGTGGTTTTAGAGTTCCTGAGTTTGCTATGTTCAATGGTGAGGATAGCAAGACTACATGGGAACACATAGGCCAAATTTTAGCACAATGTGGAGAAGCTAGTAATACGGATGCTTTTAAATTAGGCTTGTTTTCTTTATCTTTTCCAAGTTTTGCTTTACAAGGTTTACTTCTTTACCGCTAAATTCTATTCATACTTGGGCTCAATTAGAATAGAAATTCCATGATTACTTTTACACTGGTGAAACCGAGCTTAGGTTATCTGATTTGATATCGGTTAGGTAAAAGTATAACAAATTTGTCATTGATATGTTAAGAGATTTAGGGATGCTAGAAACTGATGTTTTCGTTTAAATATAAATGGGAGAGATTTGGCCGACCTTTCTTATAACGGTTTACTTGCTCCTATTAAAGAAAGATTAGATGGCCAACAATTTATTGATGTTAGTCAACTCATGCAAAAAGCTTTGGCTCAAGAAAGCCGGGTTAAAGAAACCAAGAGGTTTGTTAGGTCTAATGATAAAAAGCCTAATGTTAGAATTGTTGATTGCTGTGATGATAATGATTCTGATGGTGATGATGATGATCATAATATCTATATTAATGAGTGGTCATGGACTAATAAAAATAAACCGTTTGTTTACTCTACTTTGACACCGACTCCTCGCAAGGATCGCCAAAGTGTGATTAAACAAACCGTTTGTTTACTCTACTTTGACACCGACTCCTCGCAAGGATCGACAAAGTGAGATTAAGTATAGTTTGATGTGGCCAAGTGTGATTAGATTTTTTACTATCTTTTGCAAGAGAAACAAATTAGATTACCTAAAGGACATGTCATACCATCTCTAGAGGAATCCAAATGTCATGCTTATTGTAAGTAGCATGATTCTTATTCTCACGCCACTCATGATTGTAATGTGTTTCATCGATAGGTTCATAGAGGAAGAATGATTGAAATTTACTGAAGGTTCTAAGATGAAGTGTAACACTCTGAAATTTTAAACACGTAAAAACAAAACCCAAAACTGAGTACATTCAAAAACTTTTAAATAAATTGCATCATGCCGAGGTTATTGGTCCTTCTTATTCATGGCATTATACTAATTAAAAATGAAATTTGTCAAATAAATTACATTGGGGTGAGGAACAAATATATATATCAAAATCCCTAAACATAGGAAAAATATTAAATATTGGATAAATATTAAATTTTGGTCAAATTCACATTTGGATTCCTAAATTTATCGCTCAAATGCTTAGGAGAAAATACAAATTTAAATTGCATTTTTTCTCAATTTTTAAATCAACCAAAACCCAAAAATTCTATTAAAACCTAGACTGCACTATTCATTGTGCGCTAGGTGTTCGGCTCGGGCAAGCCGGCTGAACACCCAACACCGCACGCGCCTAGCCGCTGCCCCGCGCCCCACACAGCCGCCCTGCCATGCCGCGCTGCGTCCCATTACCGCCTGCGCGCCATGCGCCGTCACAGTCCGCCCCGCTGCCTCGCGCGCCTCGAACCGCGCACGCGCCGCGCCGTGTCACGTCGCCATTGCCTCACGCCCCGCGTGCCTTGAGCCCCCGCGTGCCACGCCGTGTCGCGTCGCCGCTGCCCCGTGGCCGCTGCCGCGCCTCGGGCCCCACACGTCGCGCGCGTCCCAACTGCCCGCCTCCGCGCAGGCCTCCTCTCCCCGCTCCCTATAAAATCCCCACACCCCTCTTCCCCCTTCACACCTCTCCCACCCCTTTTTCTAGAGGAGGAAGAAGCAGAGAGGGGAGAGAAAAAAAAGGAGAGAGAGCTGTGGCATGTGGGCCTACTTGTCAGTGACACACTTATTCCCTCTAGAAAAAGAAAAGAGGGAGTGGCCCCACTGTCAGACAGTGTAGCTTATGGATAATCTTCGAATTAAAAATAAATTAGTTAGGAACAGTAATATTTTCACAATTATTGGAATTAATTCAAATTTGAATCTTCAAACTAGCATAACTCACTCGTTTTAACTCAGATTTGAGTGAAACTTGAACCTAAATTCATCTAAAATCAAGATCTAGCTATTGGTACCACTTTTGCAATTTATTTTATAATGCTTGAATTTTTGGTGATTTAATTTGAATTCTATCCGAATTCAAATCAAATCTTTCGCACGTAAATATAGATTCCGAGGGAGTTGCTGAGTTGATCGAGGATCCAGGTCAGCACGACTGTGAGCAAGGCAAGTCACTAATCTTTTAGCATGTTGAACCCAATTGCGAAATCAGTTTATTTATAAATAAATTTGCAAGCAATGATGAATATCCTACTCATTGTTATGCCATGTATTTGATAGTTGTTTATCTTATTCCCTCGTACCCATAATTATGTATAAGTCCCTAGCCACTTATGATAAATGCTTAGCTATGTTAATTTAGATTCATGCATATTCATGTTTATCAAAATTCTATATGCTTGGACAATTACCTTAGGGTAGGTAATTGACATACGACATGTGGAGACATGTGCGCCACATTGCCACGATATTGATGAGATGGTTTGTGAAAGAAAACTAAAGGAACAAATGTTTTCGACTGGGGCGGCTGGATGACTTGGGTGGATTCCAGTTAAGGCTAGTGCTGTCCCTGGTCAATTAAGGACCAAGCCATGAAGCTATGCATGAAACGACCTTAGTGCGACCGAACTTCTCGCATTGAGTATAGACCTAGCAAAGTAAATAGCCGAGCGGAGGCCGTACCCAAGACGCGGTGGTTCACTTAGGTATGTGAATAGGCGGGGAGCCTACAAGTGGATAACCATCGGTGGGTAACCTAATATGAAACTTGACTTAATTACAACTTAACGCATATGTGAGTGCTTCCCTCCCCGGAAGGCCAGAACTCTTCGCACTGCTAGAAACCGTGTACACCTAGAGTGCATGAGAGCTCAATTTCATGGAGCGGGTACTGCCAAATTAAGGTTATTGAAAGGCTTTGCCATGATGCGTCTCATTCGTTGGGACTTGGGCTCATGTGTTTGGCAAGTCACGGAGTGCGGGTTAAAGGGTACATCCACCGCAGTGTGAGTAAACCAATCTATTTGAATAGCCATGCTCGTGGATATTGAGTACCGGGACATGTATTACACTTCGCTAGACTCTAAACTTTTAAAGTGATGGGTGGGATGTGCATGATGATTTTATACTGGTTGATCAACTTCTCAAGAAACGAGAAGGGGTAGACCCCAGAAACCATGATGGCCCAGTGGCGGGGAGCTATCCTTGGGAACACAATGGATGGTGGACAGAACCATCAATGATTAAATAACAATGGAGTTAAAACTTGATCAGTTATGTTAGGTCTTAGGCTTGTGAAAATAATTAAAAAATTGGCTTTACACAAAAGAAACAGTAGCCACTCCTTGGAATTATCCCTATCATATGCATACTTGATGTGGTGGCTTGCTGAGTACAGTTGGTACTCACCATCGCTATTTACAAATTCATCAGAAGTGGGCAATGAATCATCCAAGGATCCTTACGAGTACTACCAGGAGTCTACTGAAGATGATGGTGCTCAGTAGGTCTTAGTTACGGTCGTTTCCTGTGGCAATGGCGTTGCCGCTGCCTTGATTCCGCTGCCTTATCTAAACTTTGCTTTTGCATGTATTTCAGACCGTTTGGTCCTATGTTCTAGACTATGCCTGCGGGCCTATGATGTAATAATTTGCAATAGACCACCTATGTATGTGCACTTGGTATTCCATCTATGTGTTCGTGTGTACCGGACTACTTGATCTAGGGAAATGATACTAATTACACGAATGATTCCTGTTATAAAAATGGGGGTCGACATGAAGTTAGATCATGATCCTTTTCTGGTGAATGCTATTGATTTTAGTGATAAAAATATGTTGATTCGACCAGAGCAAGCCGTATCTACAAAAGGGAAAGAGGTAGTGATTGTAGAACCTAGACCTAAAATGATTGTTCCAAAAGGCCTGAAAGTTGATGTATGGAAAGAAAATAGGATCTTTTGAGATGCTTTTGAACAAGTATGAGAAAAGAAATACCGGGAGACATTCTAACAAGGGGAAAGACCAACATCACCTCCTAGAGAAAGATTTGGTCAATCACCAAAGTAATTGGAGCCATCTTTTCCTTACAATCCTCAAGTTATGCCATGGGGGCCTTATCCAATGCCACCTCTAGGTTATACTTTTCCTTATTTCATGCCATGGGGGGCACCACCACCAATGTACGAGTTCATGCCATCAATGCTGCCAATGAAATTTCATAAGGGTTGGGTGTAGCCACGGAGGTTAGTACATAAGCGGTTGTCTTCATCAAACAAATGCCGGTTTCAATCAAAAAATTGGTTTGAGGAGTAAAGAGGATGAGAAAAGTGCGTCAAGATGGAGACAAGAACTTCGGAGGTGATTATTGTTAAGGTGGGGTCTCATGAGGTGCCAATACCTGCTAGAGATGAAGCCAATGTTATCCAAAGCGAGAAGACCAAAGCCTCTGCTTTGTAAAATTTAATGGCTTTACATATGGTTTGAGGCCCGGGCCACAGACCATGGCGTAGGTGGCCTGGGACCTTGGTCCGCCAATGCGAATGATGATGTGATAACCATTGATCACGACCAACATGGTACTACCCCAAAAGTTGTGTGCGCCTTGGGCCAAGTATGGCCCATAAAAATTTGTATCCTTAGTTGATGCTATGAGAGAAGAAACTAACCAACTTAAGATAAAAAACCACCAATGACGATGTGGCAAATATGTCTCTCAAGATTTATGCCCATCTAAATCCAGAAGTAAACTAACCTTGTCTTTCTACAGTTATAATCTTTCCAACTTTATAATTACTGATAGTTCTTGCATTTATTTGTGTATAGGGTGATGCTCCAAACATGCTAGTTGGCTTGTAATATATGTTGCCTGAGGTGATGAATGAGATAGGGTACCAATTCACTTACCGTGACATCTATTTTGAGGCCTTCATCTATTTTCATTCAGAGCAAAACCATTTAACAATTTTTGGAGATGTAATAGATCGGTATGTTGATATAGAAGAAAGTCCTGACTTGCATACATTACGTAATGTTGAACAATTGTTGGGAGTATACATTATTGTATGTAGAAATAATACTAGACTTCTTACGGAAGCACACCATGGAGATTGAATGTGTATGACGTTAAACTCGATATTAACTTTAACCTCTATGTGTATGTGAATGGATGGGAATGTACTGATGTTCTAACAATGTGTCTATGTGAATGTTTATGTAAATATGGATTTGGATTTACATTTCAACTGTTAAATGCGAATGTAATTGTATTTCTCCATGAGTGCGTATTAGTAATATATATATGGATTTTAGCGCACAATGTTTTTTTTCACGAAAGCGCAAAAGGATTGCACGTCGATATATTAGAAGAAAGCAAGGTTTCAATTACACAACACAACCGGCAGACTGGCCATTTCAGGGAACAAGAACCGAGAACTAAAAAGACCAAAAGAAACTTGTACGACTAAGTAAAGGTTGCTCCTATACAGAGAGAGGTTTGTGGAGGACTCGACTAGACTCCCAACAGGTCTGCAAACACGGCGGCACCTATAGTAGACCACAGACATCCGTCTTGCAGGATGGAATCCAAAACCACTGAGACCAGAGAAGGAGTAGTCGAAAACGCTGGAGCTTCGCTCCTTTCACAGCTACCAGGAAACCAGGAGGACTAGGGAGTCAAAGTCTTTGCGAAGATGCTCCGGCAAACAGACCCTAGACCAAGGCCACCAAACCTGAAGAGAGCGGCCATGGGAAGGGGCAAGTTCCGGCCAGCTAGAAGGGGAAAGGACATGGTGCCAAACTTGGCGGGTGAACACACAGTCGAGATGGATGTGATTTGTTGTTTCTAGTTCCTAGGAGCAAAAAGGGCAGGCCGAGTGACTGTCGATACCCCTGCTTATGTAGAAGATCAGTCGTCCAACAACGCTGCTAGAACGCAAGCCAGAGGAAAAGCTTGCATTTAGCAAGGCCCCTAGCTTGCTAAAGTAGGTCGGTGCAAGCAAAAGAGTGCTATCCTATAAAGAAAGCCTGGTAGGCCGAGCGAGCGGAGTAGCGTTGATTTGGGAGAGAGAGCTAGCAGGAAGCACTGTATCCCAGACAACCAAGATTTGGGAGATGATAGGGACCGTGAGAGCGCCACGGATGTCCCTCACCCAAGAGTTGTTAGTTAGGGCAGAGGCAACCGTGCGCATTGCCTGGAGGCGAGGGGGTACGACAAGGAGAAGGTTCGGGGCCAAAGAGGCAACCGAGCAAACCTCAATCCATTGGTCCGTCCGGAAGAGGGTCGAAGCTCTGTCCCCTAGCACGAAAAAGGTGGACACCGTAAACATGTCGGAGACGCTTTACTTGAGAGGGGCCTGCAGGTCAACCTCGTAGGGTTGGCCTGAGCGCTATAGCCTGCCGTCCTTGAGTCCGCGATACACAGGCCATCGACAGCCCTCGGGCGGTAGATATTTGTCCAACGCACAAAGCAGCGACACCCTTGGACCGAATCCATGCCAGTCCATAGAAAAGCGCAGCGTTTCATGTCAATGACCTTGATGACAAATCCTGGTAGACCGACTGCCATGGACAAATGGACCAGAATAGAAGAGAGCACGGACTGGACCAACACAGAGTGGCTGACTAGAGTGGTGAGTCGACCCTTCTAGGGAGAAGGCCCGTGGGAGACCTTGTCAATCAGAGGTTGCAAAGACGCTTTCGGGTGCTTGCAGACTAATAGCGGGATGCCAAGGTAAGAGCAAGGGAAATCCGTGATGGAGCAGAGGAAGGAACTCTGAACCAGCTCCAAGTCCTCTGCAGAACAACAGATCGGGGTCATGGAGCATTTGCCAAAATTAGTGCGTACCTCGGTGACCGAACCAGAGATAGAGAGGATGCCTTGAATGAACTCCATATGCTACCAGACAAGAGAGAGAACTAGATCATTGGCATAGAAGGACACCCAATGTCTTAAAGAGCGGTCATTAAGAGGAAGAAAACCACCCACATCGGAGGCCTTGTGGATCCATGACAAGGAAGAAGAGCATGGGGGAAAGGGGATCGCCCATTTGGAGCCTCCTCCAGTGAGGAAGCGGGGACTTAGCACCCTGTTGACCAGCACCCGCGGAGAGGAGCAGCAGAAAATTAGAGCGATCCAATCACGCCAGCGGTGGCTGAACCCAAGGTGGTCAAGCACTTCGAGCAGGAACGACCAGCTGACCGTGTCAAAGGCTTTCACAATGTTCACTTTGAGGAGCAGACGAGGCGTGCGCCTGGCACGAAGCACCTTGGTCGCGAGCTGAACATAGCGAAAATTATCGTGGGGAGAGAGACATTTGACAAAAGCGCTTTGGTTGACTGCCACCAACTCATCAAGATGCGGGGTGCGACGGGAAGCCAGGATCTTAGAGAACAACTTGTTGAAGCCGTGGATGAGGCTGATCGCGCAGAAGTCCTTGACATCTATGGCCTTATCCTTTTTCGGCAAGAGGGAAATGGGGGCATCATTGGGAGGGGTGATACCCTGGCCGTTCGTCAAGAAGAGGGTGTTGAGGGCTGACAGGATCTTAGACTTGATCACCAGCCAACAAGACTTTTAGAAGGAGCCTATAAAGCTATTAGGACCAGGAGCCTTGTCCGACGGCAGCTGCTTAATCACTGCCCACACGTCTTCCTCAGAGAAAGTGTCATCTAGGCTAGCAAGATCTGCCTGACGGAGACCAAGAGAGTCAAAGTTGAGACCTATGTCTCGCTCGACGCTCGTCCCCATGATGCCACAAAAGTGGGAGGAGGCAAGCTCTTGCAGCTCATCATGCGAGACAGCCAGCCGATCACGATCGTGGAGATGAGTGATGCAGTTCTTCCATCACCAGGCCCAAGCGTGCAGGTGGAAGAGTTTGGTATTGGCATCGCCCTCTTTGAGCCATACGAGGCACGAACGCTGCCGCGCGATGGTGCGCTCAAGAGAAGCAATCCCGAGACACTTCAGCTTAAGGTCACGCTGCAACCACGACTCCAAGGGGTAGAGTGGACGTGACTCTGGCGCCACCTTGAACCGAAACATGAGCTCCTTCGCCACCAGTAACTGAAGGCGGACACTTCCCAGTGTTGATCACTCCAACTCTGCAAGCACTTAGCCGTGTTAGAGAAACACCAAGTGTACGCGGCCAGCGGAGGAAGGTTGGCCGGTGGCTGCCATGCGTCCTGCACGACCTGGAGGAAGCCGTCGAACTTAGGCCAGACCGCCTTGAACCGAAATCATTGTGCCTTGGGCGAGGAAACGCAAGAGTGAAGGAGGAGAGTGCAGTGATCAGAGGCAACCAAAGTGGCTGCTTGAAGGAGATAGGAGGGGATGAGCTCCTCCCAATCCGCTGAAAAGAAGACATGATCAAGCTTGACAGGCAGACATGTCTTAGCTGAGCCATCCATACAAACTGCATTTACATACGCGGTTCATTAATATGTCCGCCCGTGTAAAGTTATTTTTCCAAGCCATTGGTTTTGTGCCTGTGGAAATAGCCAATTTCACACGCTCTAGACTACGCATGGCAGCTAGGTAAACAATTATATATATGGGTTATCAGCTGCCTGAAAAATTGTTTTCTATACTGGTGGACGCATGGGGCCTGGGTGCGTTTGGTGGCCGAGAAACCAGTATCGATTTTTTCCCAACTGTCACTGATGCATTATGTTTCAGCAGCTCTATAGTAATGCAGCATTCTAGCTCGGTCTTTGCCATCGTGCAGAAATGTGTGACAGAAACAACATGTATGTGTGCGCTCTATAGTTGCATATTAGAAATGTCGTCCTTGCCACCTAGCGTCCTAAAATCGAGATTGAAAACAAATGTACTCCCTCCATTTCAAACATTTTAACACTAGCACACAACTCTTCATCGCGAACAGCCTATCCGTGTCGGGGGCTCGAGGCCCGTCACACCATCATCACCTTTGATGGGTCTACATTAATACTGACAAAGATATACTCGTACAGACCATTTCCATTGGAATGTATTTCGAGCCCGTCACCGATGAGATCTATCGGTGACGGGGGAAGTTTCGACTGACATAGATTACCTTTGTCTGGCGAGTAACTAGGCCTAAATGGGTTCAGGTGAAGCCACAAATCAAGGGAGAGATGCAGCAACAGAACGCCGAGCCCGTCGCTGCTCCTAGAATACAAGCTAGACCCATGCAATGGTGAAGCAGTTGCGCGTCAACTGAGGCGGCACCAGAACATGAACCAGTCCCCGCCGTAGTTGACCATATAACGGTAAAACCGTGATACCATGCACATGTTGTCTCAACAAACCCATCTATTATATCATTTTCTAATAACGTGGATGAATCTATCGCAGGAAACCACAGACATTTTCATCCATCGCCGCCAAGGGAGTCGCTTTCAAGCCTACCCCAGAAACCAAAGTGCACAGGGCAGATCTGGTGGCTGGGCATGCTAAACTCCAAGTGGACATGGTCAAGGACAACTGGGTCAACTGGCCTCTCGAGATCCCACCGAACGACAAAATTATTACCCTGGGAGCTTAACGTGGGACCTTTATCAATGGCCGAAGGGCCAAATTGTCATAAGATGGTTCCTAGGTCGAATGCCCAAGAACCAAGTCATCCACTGCCAAGACCCACTCCAGTGCCTTTAGCCCCTCCTGTCATTGAAGACCCACACGATGATATCGTATTACAATATGATACGGATTTCAGGGTTGATCCTATTGATGCCGACAACATGCCTAACATTCCCCCTCCTATGAAAAAGAGCGAGGCACATTCTTCTCCACCAATGGTATATAGCCAAAAAGCTCGTGGAAGGGGAAAAGGTGTACACCTCACTCTTGGCTCCTAGGAAGCTAGATCTAGGCAAGGAGGTATTAGTTCCTACTAAGAGCCTAGCTCCAGCAACCTTCCAATTAGGTATGCCATTAGTTGGAGATCACGAGCTAGCCAAGATGGATCCTGCATGCCGAGAGTTCCATGCGTACTACATGGAGAGGTCCAACGCAAGGAGAAAGAACAGACAAACATACATAATGGGCCATCATGGTGCTGAGCCATTGCTTGGGTCAGCTAGCTATGTTGTAGTAGACTTTAATCGTGTGTTTGGTTGGAGGGTTTTGGTGGGTTGGGTCGGGGCCATCCTTTTTTTACAGCTGTTTGGTTTGAGGACTAGATGGGTTGGGTTGGTTCCAAAAAGGAATATTCCACTCATATTCGGGTTGAACTGACCACCAAAAAAGACCAGACTGATCTAACCCACCTCGCTCCGCCCCGCGCACGTGAGGTGCACGCACCTCTCCTCAGCGGTAACCCCATCTCCCCAGTCCCCCACCCCTTCTCTTTTCCCCATCGCACACGAGAGGCGAAAGAAGCAAGCAGCGGCGGCGGCGGCAACCGCGCGAGCGCGAGCCTGCGGCGGTGACCACACGACCGCGAGCGTGCGCACAAGCCGGCGGCAGTGGCAGCTTGCATCTCCCCTCCATCCTCCATCCCGGCAAAAGAAGCAGATGGCAATATGGGCGCAAGAAGCGGCGGCAACCGTGCTTCGCGAGCCTGTGGCGGCGGCACGAAGGGCGACGACCTCGAAGTCGGAGGACGCTGCCTCCTCTCTGGCATTGGACGACTGGTTGGAGTTGGAGCTGGAGCCAGACGCCGTGCGGCGGTGGAAGAGGTAGCGGAATCCATCGACAAGCGTGCCCCCTCCCCCCATCCCCTCCATACCGGTTCTCCGCCGGCATTGGCTAGCTCGCCCCAGCTACACCACAGCTCCTCACCTCCTTCTCTTCCAAGCTCTCGCGTTCTTGGACTACTACTTCTTCCAAACTCGGACCTTTCTTCCCACGAGAAGTCACCGGCAACTCAGCAAGCGATGGATGGATGTATGGATGCAGAAGGCGAGGAGGAAGAAAGCGATGGTGGTGATGTTGAACTGCTCAGCTGGTTGTCATCCCATCCTAGTTTGGGATGAGTTTTTGTTTCTAGTACCAGATCTGTGTTTGTTTTCTTTTTATGAAATAATTGCCCCTCACTGTCAAAGATATACTCTAGTTCAAGTGTACTGCAATATGTTTTTCTCTTGCCAATTTCTTTGTGTTACTGTATGGTTCATGTGTGGCTTGAACTTCCTACGTATGAAAGTTATTTTATTTTTAAATAGTGCAGTCTTCACATCTAAATATTTATTTTGTTATGTATGCATTGTGAGGAAGTAACCTCACCATTTAACATGAGAAGGTATCTCTATGCAATCAATTAACTCCTATCCCTCCATCCAAACAAGGAATAGAACCATTTCAACCCATCTTATCCCTCAAACAAAAAAAAAACAGAGTTCATTCCATCCCTCCAACCAAACAAAAACTAGGATCATCCCATCCCAAAAAAGATGAATGGACCTAACCCATCCCTCCTCATCCCCAAACCAAACACATGATAAGGATCTCTTTGATCTCTTCAGACTGCGAGCGGTGGGCACCAATCTCCTTAAGTGCTACACATTATAAGTATTGATGAGAACAAAATATGGTAATAACAATTCATATAAAATGCTAATGACGGTTATTGTCCTGCTTGTAGGTTAAGTTGGTAGAAGGCACAAACAAATAGAATCCAAGTTGGTTTCCTAGATACAACCCAAGTCAATGAGACAGCTCTGTAGAATACATTAGAATCATTGACAACTTATATCAAGAACTGCTTGTGGATCCACCAGGATAAAGACTTCATTCTATTAGCCCATAATCAATAGTTAGTGGGTTACCTAATTCAATGGAAATCCACGACGCATATAGCTTCAGTATTTAACTTGCAATATATCAATGTCGCAGGTTCCATTCGTTTCTCCTTGTCATAGTGCCAAAGTGGAGTAAGGTCTGCTATCTTAACTCCCGAATTAATAAGAAATACGATTTTTTGGTGATTCAAGCTGCATTAAATGATGCGTGTGCCCAATATATGAAAAAAGCAGCAAGCATAAGGAAGGAAGTCCCGACATCTATCGCCACAAAGATTTCCCATGCCGCCAACAAGTAGGTGACACTTGTGGTTTCCACATGTGTCATAACATGAAGGTTTTTTTGAAAAAGGTGACATTGCTAGATCTTGAGGTGTGTTCACGTGTACTTAACGACAAAAGTAAACACTTTTAGTTCATGTGTGTATCTATACATACAAACATATATTTGCATATATACTAACTTCAGTCACAAATTAGTAACATTCTGCCGGACAACGTCGAAGAAATTAGAGAGGAACAAACTGCCTTCGTACTTGTAGAAATCATATCTCCAAAAGTAATGTTTAGATTAAAGTAGCTCGTCCAAAATTTGTTGAATATTTTCTTATGCTTGTCAAAAAAACAGATGGTTATGTATGATTTATGTCTATAGTATGTAATATAATATCTTATGTAATCTATACATTTGCAATACTAGTTACATAATTTGTTTCAAATTATAACTTGGTTTTGCAGGTATTCATGCTTAATACTTGAAAAGGCACATCGGTGGTTTGTTGTTGACTGTGAATGTGGATGTTATTGTCAATGTATGGATTTATTTAATATGTGATTTGTGAGTGGAGTTAATTTGGTGTGATGGCATATGTGAATGGCTGTGTGATGGGGTTGTTGGGAAGGGAATACCAATATATTTGTTTCTGTTATTTTGCAGCGAGTATGGCTAGCAAAGGACTGAGGCTAGCAAAAAATCAAAATTTTTTTTTGTGAGTTACTCATCGGTGACGGGCTAGGAAAAAAACCCGATATCGATATTCAACAAACACATCGGTTGTACCGTAAAGCCCGTCACCGATGAGTCATCCGTGACGGTTGCCGTACTATACCGGCAAACGTGACTAGTCATCTTTGTCTGGTTGAAGTACGTGCCCGTCACGGATGACTCATCGGTGATGGACCCTGGTTTGACTACTCTACTGGGTCAAACCTATCGGTGACGGGATTAAATCTGACCCGACAGAGATAACTGTTATCTGTGATGGTAGCTAACCCGACAAAGATTACTTTTCACATCTCTGACATTTGTTTCGTGATGATAGCCCTCGCTGATACAGATGATGCCTCCCGCTCGACACAAATGAGCTATTCCGTGCTAGTGTAATCTTAACCATCAATTTCTAAGAAACTTTTACAGCTTAACTTCACAAGAGATTTATGTTATTAGATTCACCATAATTAAGAGATACTTTGATAATATATAATTTATAATATATAATTTATGTACTGTTAAACTACATGGAATTTTAGAAATTTGTAGTATTAAGATCTAAACTAGAACGATAAGTAACTTGAAACGGAAGGAATAATCTTTATCTGACCGATGCAAGAAGGGAACACACAAAACCCGGCAAACTTGATAAATGTCTCAGTAATTCACGCTGGGGCCATATGTATATAAATGCAACATCCAATCAAAGCATACAGGGCTACAAGCACACAGCATGTTCGAATCATGCAACCAGCTGCTGCCTTGTTCTGCACAGCAACAACTCAGATCGGGCAGCCATATGCAGCGCAGGGACACCATGACTACTGCTGCTGCTTCTTTATTGTTTCAAACACAGACATATTAAATCATCATCAAGCCACAGACAAACAGACACATCCGAGTAGACACACCCAGACAGCTTAATTAATTCTCACAGTAGACACACACTCAATCGTGGATCGGCCATCATCTGGACTGTGCATTACATCCATCAACAAACTAAAGAGGGTCGCTAGGTTATTAGATCGACAAACTCGCTCTTTCTGCTTGCCAACTCGATCAGCCATTCGAGACTTGGAGTAGCAAGCACCAAGCATCATGTATAATTCATCGCAATTCGCAAGGCAGCTGCCCAAGCCAGGGTTCACCTACGAGAACGATGCAACAGTTGACCGTGAAGTCAATCGATCTACAGTTAGCTTGCAGGAATGCGGGATGCAGTAGTTAGTTAGCATGCAGACTAGCTACAACGACTGCATTAATTCAGGAGATGTAAGAATGCAAGTAAAGTAAATAATAATCAAGTTACTAGCTAGTAGATGCAGAGTGTAAATTGGTAGGATAGGAGTACCTGACTACCCGAGGACGGAGACCCTGGGAAGCTTCTTCCTGTAGTAGTGTGAGTGCAGCGGCGCCTTGAAGAGGGAAGGGTGGTGGCCGACCTTCAAACCATCCCACTCTAGTGCGTCCCACACATCCTTCTCGATCTCGACGGTCGGCTTCGGTTCATTTGCAGTAACAACCGGCAGCCGGCGCAGGTTCAAGCATCCCCTGGTCTTGATGGTCTTAAGCACAGGTGCCACCATCTTGACCTCACATATGTGCTGGAGCATCGGGAGGGCATGCAGGTGGATAGTCGTCAGTGTCTGAAATTTTACACCGTCGATGCCTATCTTATTTGGGTAATTTCCATCCAGTACAAAGATGTTCCGGAGGTCGCTGCAGTCGATGACATAGATGGTCTCCAGGTATGGGAAGGAGGAGACCCATACCGGCAGGACGAACTTGAGGTTGGGGCATGAGCACAAGTGCAGGTGCCTCAGTTTCTTGAAGCATTGATTGCTTCTACGAAAACCTTTTCTCCAAATGCAATGGGCCATCAAGAGATCTAACACCAAGACAGTCTCCAGTTCTAAGAAATCGCAAGCGTCTGCAGGGAACACTGTTTTCAGATTGGGGCACCTCTCTATACGGCACCTCTTGAGGTAGTACCACCGTTCTCCTCCAGGCAGACTAGCGTTGGATGAGGCATCATGCATATGCAGAGACTGGACTTTTGATTTCACTAGATGAGCTAAAGTACGATGAGGTGAATTTTCATCTAGTTCACTCTCCAGGTTGCGGCTCCCTTCAGCAATCTCAACATGGCGGCTCAACTGCTCAGTTGGAGGCTGGGTGAAAGATTGCATCGTGTTTTCCCCAACCATTTTAAGGACATCATGGTACTGGCCTATTGGAACAAGCTTCTGCCACAGGTTTGTTTGAATGACATGCTCTTGTAGGTTCACTTGATCACTTGATTGGCCAGTCTTATCCTTGCAGGATCCTCCTTGAGGGTGAACAACTCTGTTGTACACCATTGAAGAGGTGACATGGATATTGAAATGAGCTTGCCAATTGTTTATTATTGGATGCAATAAAGACCGAGCAAGCCTTGCATCGACAATAAAAGCATGAACATGCAACAAGGATTTATTATTGTCAACAGATGGCCTGGGACATTCCATCCCAGGTCTTGTGTCTATGCATAGCAACTCTAGTTTTGTTTCAGTATTACTTTCCCATTTTATTGCACGGAATTGCGTGCAGCCTAGTAGAAATAGTCGCTTGAGACTTGAGACTCCCATCACCATAGTTGTGAAGTCAAGTATCTTGATTGCAGTTCCAGAGAGGTCTAGCTCCAGAAGATTAGGTAGCCACCGCAAGAATAAGTTCTCTAGCTGTGTGCAGCCTTTGAGGGAGATCATGGAGGTTTTGATTTCCACCTCAGTGTCAACAAAAGATGGACGCAAATTTATTGTGGGCAACTCAACTGGTGATGCCAATTTCAATGCTGGTCCATACCCATCCATGCTAAAGGACCTGAGTGAAAATGGAAGCTCATCGGACACCACATTTTCTAGTCCACCACAACCATCAAGAATAAGCACCTCAAGGCCTCTCGCCTCTGATAAGTTATTAGGTAGATTTTCCATACTTGTGTTACCAGACAAGTCAAGAATTTTCAGCTTTGTCTTGTTTATAAAGAAGTTGTCTATGCCCATTGATAAATTCGGCTGACCCATAGAATTAATTAGTCGGAGCCTGTGAAGGTTCCTAAGGTTAATTATATGATCTGCAGTCTCTTCGGAAAATAGCTGGTACCAATATGTGCAATTGAGATGCAGAACCCATAAACTATGGAGAAATTGCCACTTCGATAGGTCATTTTGTTTACTTGTTTTACTATCTTTACAGTGGTCTAGCCCAAGAAATCTTAGGTTCCGGCAACTAGTGAAAGGTGGTGATGCAAAGCTGAAAGCACAATATGACAGTTGTAGCACATGAAGGTTGGTCGATTGGTTGAACAAACCATCAGGTAACACTAATGGGTCATTGTGATTTTCAGGTGCGAAGAAATAAGATGACACCTCTTCGTTTTCAGTTATCAGATGTCGAGTTTCTAGAATCTTTGATGCAACAATTGAGATCCATGGGTACGACGTCGGTGTTTGGTGTGGATTATACTTCCCAAATCTTAATCTCCTAAAACAAATATGGTTGTGTGTGGATGATTTTAGGAGATAAATACCAAACTCATCTAGTAAATCGGGATGCAGATCCCACTTTATTTCTTTAGAAAGTGCACTGCTAATCTCCTCTGCCAGATCATCTTGCATGATGCAATCACACATCCAGTAGTCAGAAGCTTGGGCTTGCCAGTCATGTTGTGTGTTCTTAGGGACACAAAGGTATATAAATAGTCCATACAAACAGCACTGCACAATCCTCTCTGGGTCCATCTTCTGCATGCATGGATAATTAGCAGCTATGGCAGTGGACTCTTTACGCAGTACTGGTAAGATAAGTCCCTTTCTTGGTACAGTATACGCAGATTCATATGCAAAAAGTTGGGCATTCTTCACTCTGTTTTTTATGATAGAGTCTTCACTTGCTTGAAGTCTTCTTCCAAAGGTCCACAACACTAGGTTGGGACGAATTGTTGTGAAGCGAGAAATACCAAAGCTTCCTATATCAATATCATCAGCACTTCCATTATGAAAAACAACCATAAACCTTTGATCTCTTAGGGTCTGATTGATCACTCCGGCCACACTCATTATCTCACTTCTAGAGCCTTCACCCACTCCACTAAAATCATCCTCCTCATCTGCCTTACCAAAAGCTTCCATTACTGAAGCATCAAGATTTAGTTCCACTGCAATTGCCCTTTGCATTGCCCTTCTGCTTTTCCATGTGGAGCAATCTATATGGATAACCTTCTCAATGCATAATTCAGCATAGTCTCTCATAGATGTAATCTCATCAGCTACAGATCTAAGAACTGCAGATGCGCCGAAACCACACCAGCCATGAAAGTATATGGTCATTATGTCCCTCTGATTATCAACAAAATATTGAAGTATCTCTTCCACGGCCCCATCAAGATTATCCGAATAAATTTTCTGCAATAGTAACGATAAGCCAAAAGGTGTTACGTCGATTTAACAATTTACTGGATACTTTCATCTATTCCGCACTGCAATACCCTTTCATCCCCAACAAGTTAAATAACCCCAAGCCGGCACGCTAGAGTTATACCACAACACTATAGTTCGGAACAAAACATTTGATATAAACTCTTCCAGTTCCTTGGATATTTCTCAGGATCAAAATGCTTTTGAATATAGGGGAATATATTTCATTTTTAGGAGAAAAATCAAACCCAGCGAAGACAAGATGAACTAGATGTTTATGATCCACGAATCCTTTGAAAGGAAAATACCGAAAAGAAAGAGGCTAATCTTTTCTGTTGTCGCCCCGATGCTAAACCAAAATATCACGCATGGCAAAAATCAGTGTGACTATATACTCGCACATGGATACAAACATACTTGTAGCATCCATGTGCGAGTATTAGCATCCATGTGCGACTATATAGTCACACTCGTTCGCAACTATATGTATGCCCGCTCTTTTACTCCAGGCCACAGAAAACAACATTATGTCTATAATGAACCCTCTCTCTAAGCCAACATATTCATGCAAATGTCTTATATTCAGATAAAAGAAAACCCAGAAACAAACTAGCAAGTTAATGCTTCATTAGAGAATGCATGCCTGTATGGTGCAAGCAGCAAGTAGGACATACCTCGTCTTTCATGATTGATTACCAGGAAAAGAGAATCGGCGAAAATCAATTAAATCTAACCCATCAGCCGAAGTCCTGTCGCCACCCACCTACACATACACAAGAACAAGAAGAACAATTATATATATGTCAAACTGGGTTACAGTACTTCGCAATCCATGTCATAATAAGATCACTATGCATTTTTCACTGAAGAATTAAGCAAATAATTAATTGAGCTAACCGGAGGCAAAGTAGCACTGTAAATTACAAGCGATATTAGTAGTTACGTACAACAGACAGATGACAGGTGAGCGGCCAAGTCAGACTATCGACGCGCGTTTGAAGAACAAAACGCTCTCCAAACAATTAAAAGAGAGCAACCAGTACGGAGCCTGAGAATAAGCGGCCGGCACTTGATTGGAACTAGTAGTGAGCATATATAAGTGCAAGATAATATGTTGGAGTGGGCGCAGCTAGCTGGTTTTTGGCATCTCCCTTCCTTTAAAGCATCACTGGTAGAGAACTCATCTTTAATACCGGTTGAGAACCTCCATTAATCCCCGTTATAGCAACCGTGACCAGTAAATCGAGATTAAAAGTCTCGATCCTTACTACCGTTTGATACATACCAGTTTAAAGAACCGGTACTAAATATACATACCAAGTGACTAAAGATATCGATCTTTAGTACCGATTGATGCATATCAGCTGAAAGAACCGGTACTAAGGATGCATGTTAATGTATACCCAAAAAAATATGTAGGATATGAGATTCGAACTCAAGATCTCTCACCTTAACCCTCACGTATGTTACAATCTCACCTACTCTACACATATGATTTGAATAGAGATACTTATCTTTTGAACTACATCTGGAGGTATCTTTAGTACCGGTTGATAACACCAACTAGTAGTAGAAATATCTTTTGTATAGGTTGGTATTACTAACTGGTACTAAAAATACATCTTTATTATCAGTTGGTATCATTAGCCGGGACTAAAGATCCACCAGCATTAGTCTCGATTGGTACTAAGAACTGGTACTAAATATGTATTTTTAATACCGGTGGTACTAAATATGTATTTTTAATACCGGTTGATAATACCAACCGAGACTGAAGATGTTTCTAGGTTCTTAGGCTTTTAGAACCGGTACTAAAGAGTTTTAGTACCGGTTTTTAATCGATATGAGATATTTGTTTTTTTAGACATTGTATAAAAGATGAGTTCAGATAAATTCCTTGCTTCTTGTCCCCATGTTTGCATCATCATAGGCTGGAACCTTTACTTATCACCTCGGTTTTATCCTTCTCTTACCAAAGAACGTACTCCCTAGTTTTTACATATAGGACATATTTTGTTTCGTTCGTACGAGACTTTGATTACTCTATTATAAGAAGTATTTTTGAATACGAATATTATTAAAATTTAGTATTGTGTCCGAAAAGTTATATCCGAATAGAGTATTCATTGGTAAAAGCCTTGTACTAACGAAACTAAATATACTATATAATTTATATATAATTTAAATAGAACGGGTGGAGTACATGCATGAAAAAGAAAAAGGAAACCTAACGTACATGTGCTTTGCTTTCTCTAAATATGTTAATTGCTTATGCAGTACTACACTGCACATCTTCCTTCCTCGTCGCTCGTGCTAAAGATGAGAGGCAATGTTCAGCGGCACGCAAAGAAGTGCTACTACTAGGGAGCAGTTTTTTCTCTGTCTAAAGAGAACTATGGCATGATGATGTTTTTGCCGTAGCTGTAAGGTTAATCCCACATCTCGGGGATCCAAGATTGGGGAACATATCTTATTTTGCCCAAAAGGGGAAAACTTGATATAATAAAATTTTTAAAAAACCAGATATTTGTTGGTAGATATTTTAAGAAAGTTGTTTTGCTCGAGGACACATTGTAAACCTGGTGATTGCAATGCTGAAACCATTTTCGTGACACTCCCTCTTTTATAAACATGGTAAAAAAATACATACTTGTGAAAATACGTATGACTCTCCGGTCAAGATCTGTTTGTGAAAATTTATCTTTACAGGTGATCTCCCAGGAGGCCCGCCTACAGATTGTGTAGTACCACACTTTATGTGTTATGCCACCCTTGTGGAAAAATTGTCTCCGATATAAAATCATTACTTGTGAGATGCAGTCATGTTGAAAAGTTTGGTTATATCGGTGGTAGGCATACGGTTAATTCATTCATATTAGACAAATTAATTCATTAGTATACGGGGTATATGATACTTGAGGAGGTACTTAGTGGTTCGGTACCACTTGTTCTAGAGTACAAAGTTCTGTACCTGTCACTATTGGGGAATGCACCTCTAATCCCGGTTTGGAACTCCTTTAGTTCTGGGTTGCAAACCGGGACACTAAATCTGGGTCCCGGTTAAAATAACCGGGGCTAAAGATCTATCTTTAGCCCCGGTTAACACCAACCGAAACTAAAGATGGATCTTTAGTCCCGGTTGGTAACACCAACCGGTTACCAATCGGGGCTAAAGATATTTTTACATTTTTTATTTGCATATGCCAATTGCCGCTTTTTTAATATATATGTATTTATATATATATATTATGCATATATATGTATATATATGCATAACATATTTTTATAATATATATATATGTAATAAATGTATTTATACATATATATTACATTTATTACATATATATTGCATATATATGTACAAATACATACATATATATATATATATATCTATATATGTATAATAGAGACACATAAGTAAATATATACATATATAGATTATCAAAAATATATACAGACATATAAGTAATTACATCTATGATATACGTCTATATTATGTATATATGTATTACAATCCTATTCTAATCGTGGGTGGGGTTGACGAATAGGTTTTCCATCATTGTGGAATTCTCCAACGGGATCAACAACATGATCCATGGTTGTGGAGGATACCCGGACTTTACATTATATTTGCAAATTGAAGTGCACATATCAAATCAATTTACAAGCATAATATAAACTCTGAAGCCTCGAGTAAAGAACATAGAGGATGAAGCTGGGTCTTTAGCTTGCCAATCAACTTCAACCTGAGATGTACCTGTCAAACCACGCGAAGGCAGCGACCAGATGTATTACACATTCATGAGACTTGACAAAATAGCTAAAGATCTACTGCATCCAAAATGTTCTAAACTCGTACTCATGTGAAGCTAGTTCCTAGGATGTGCACTAGCTCCACACTTTCATCATAAGCAATGATACACATAGCAAATACAACTAAAACAATTAAAGTTAAGATTAGAACTATTTAATTTATACATAGGCCGATCGGCTAAATAAATCAGAGATTCACGGAAGTTTGGCTACCCAAACCACAAGCAAACCGACTAGGGGTAGGCCCCTGTTTGAATCTAAGTCCTAGAAGAAGCAGTCGAAAAACCCGCATCACTCAATATAAACTAAGTCTATCACCTGCAAAAATCGATAATCCAGTATAGCAAGAGTTAGTACAATATTGGAAATAATGTACTGGCAATAGCACAGTCAAACCTACGTACATGAAGGCTATAATCAAAGGAAGGCTAGTATTTAGTTTAAATTTTCAGCATAAAGCAAATTTTAGTTCACAAACATTTTGCAATGATTTTAAGTAAAGCATCTTTGCAAAGTGTAAAGCATAATAATCATGGCATGGTCAACATAAATAGATAAGCATCATTCCCTTACCACGCAACCAGTAGTAAGGCAATCATACACATATATCATTCTCATCATCATTTCAATGCATTTAGTTTCAAAGCATTTATAAATCACAAAATTAAACCCATAGCACATCATCATGTCGCTCATGACCGTGAGGACGGCTAATCGATTAGTTTTTAGAACTCTGCAGAGTTTATACAGCGTGAACCACATGATATGAACACTCTAGTTTGTTTTGAGTTTGTAAGACTCCACCACACTCTTCACGTTGAATGTGGTCTAGAGGTCATAATGAGGCTTTTACATTAAGCATTGTCTAACCTTGCATGAGCACGATAAGTGTGAATCCATCCTAGGCTTAAGTCCTAGAACCATTAGGTGGGCGGGCCCACGCCTTAAACCTAATGCCGTGGCGGCGAACACATCCGTTCCCTCACGAGGCACGTTATCATTGTATTGGACACACTTAGATGCCTATGCCGTGAGAAGGATAAGCCGTCCACTCACGGATCACACACACGTAGGAATTTAGTCATCCTACAATCAAACCCTACACATGGGTAGTTCCTCTCGGCAGCCCACAGTACACATCGTTAGAATACAACCAAAATCTTCATGTAAGACCTCACATCGACCTTGACGATGATCCAGAAGAAGATGTGACATATGCTTGTTTAGATCATAGAGTGAATATCCTTGTAATTGAAGACTTTGCATTAATTTTATTTGTAATTTCCTGTAATAAATAAAGTATTTAGTATCATTGCCTTCGTAACGAATGATTTGTATACTCTCACTGAACCCGCCAACCCAGACATTCAGTGCTGTCCGCTGGAGAAGGCGAAGCCACGAGGCGTCGTGCCCACACGCCCTGTGCCGCTGCCCGTTCGACGGCTGCAACTAAGGGAGCCTCACTCCCACTTAATAAGGAACAAGGAATAAGGAAAAGTTCAAACCAAACCTTGTATGGAGTAAGGAAAAATCAACAATGGTCAACTATGAAATAGAAAATAAAAAATAATTTGTCTATTGTAAAAAAATTAAAAAATAATACCGGTGACGGGCCGAAAGTAATCTCAATCGGGCTTAGAAAAAAGCCCGTCACATATGAAATATTAATGTATGTTGATTATCAATCGGACTTAAGTTTAAGCCCGTCTCCTTAGTGCTACCCGTTGTAAGTATTATTGCGTACAAAATATGGTAATAACATACATATAATATGGTTATACGGGTTTTTGTCGACATGTAGGTTTTGTTGGAAGTATGCACAAAGAAATCACATCGATGTTGCCTTGCTAGATACATCTCAAGTCAACGAGACAAATCTGCAGCATGATCTAGGAGGAATGACATATTATATTACAGACTGCTTGTGGGCCCGCATAGAACAAAGAGTTCATTATGTGTGGCTATAACTAACAGTAAGTCTGTAGCTACCCCTCCACGATGTGTATAGCTTTAGTATTTAACTTACAATATATTAATGACGCAGGTACCATTGGATTCTTCTGGTCTTAGTGCTGAAGTGGAGTATGGTACGCTACCTTAACTCCAAAATTTTTAAGAACTCCGAAACTAAAAGAGAAATATGATTGGTCCCGAATTGAAGCTGCACTCAATGACACGTGTGGTCAATATGTGGGAAAAGGAGGAATACATAAGCAAGGCAGCCCCAAGCTTTGTCACAAAAAAGATTTCCCTCTCATTCAACAAGTTGGTGCCCCAAGCTCTGTCACAAAAAAGATTTCCCTCTCATTCAACAAGTTGGTGACCAGTGTGGGTTCCACATGTGTCACAACATGCAGACTTTGTTCGGCAAGGTGACATTGCTCAACCTTGAGGTCTATGTTTCTATTACGTATACAATAATTTTGCACTAAGTACTTTGAAGCATATACATACCCTAACTTGGCGCCTCACACGTAGGAAAAAAATCTAACATTCCGGCTCGTAGCTTCGAACCTATTAGAGAGGACATAGCACGTTTCATACTCGACGAAATCTTATCTTCCAAAGGAAGCTTTAGAGTACAGACTAAAGCTCGTCTATAAATGGTTGTAACAATTTCCAATACTTGATAAAAACATGAGATTATGTATGATTTATGTATATATTATGTGTAAACAATCCGATATCATGTGTCTGTATATATTTGCAATACTAAATACATATAAATTTGTTCCAATTTGTAACTATATTTGTTTTGCAGGTTTTGATGCTTAACTCTTGAGAATGTGAATGGCATATGTGAATGGATGTGTGAAACTGCATGTGATAACTTAATATTTGACTTGTGAATTGATGTGAATGGCGTATGTGAATTAATGTGATCACTGAATGTTAATTTTTTTATGAATTGTTGTGAATGGGATTGCTGGGAGAGAGAATATATATATTTGCTTCTGTCATTTTGCAGTGGGAATGGCTAGCAAAGTCCTAAAGCTAGCCAAAAAACAAAATTTATTTTTTGGGTAAAATACACATCCGTGACGGGCTTTAACTAAAGTTCGATTGAGATGTGGTAATCCGTGATGGGCTTAACTTTAAGCTCAATTGAGATGTGATCATCCGTGACGGGCTAAACTTTAAACCCGATTAAGATGACCACATCCGTGATGGGCCTAACATTAAGCCTGATTGAGATGACCACATCTGTGACGAGCTTAAACTTAAGCCCGATTGAGATGGAGCCATCCGTGATCGAAGCCGTACCATACCATCTCAAGTACGAGCCCGTCACAGATGAGATCATTGGTGACGGGTCCTAGTTTGGTCTTAGTTTGACTTATCTGCTTGGTCAAACCTATCAGTGATGGTCTTTAGTCTTGACCCGATAGAGATAGTTGCCATCCGCGATGGCCAAAATGCCCGATAGAGATAACTTATCACATCACTGACCTTTGGTTCGTGACAGAACCCGTCCCGATACTGATGAGGCTTGCCGTCCGATTGAGATGTGATATCCCGTGCTAGTGATACTATAGCTAGATGGAAGGCACAGGACAAGGTACTTACCTAAACAACACAAATGATGGACAAACATATGTAAGTATGATATGCATTTCCAGGCTCATTAGAAGTATCAGCTTGCATGCTCAAGAATTATACTGTAATATTTATATCAACTATAAATAACACATGGGCAATCAGAAAAGCACATATTTCCAGAAAAAGTAATTTCCATGTAGAATATAACCTTACCAAGGTGTTTAATTAGCAAGGTGGAGAAACTGGATGCATGCATTACCCTGTGAGTCAAATCACGTTCCTCAATCTATGCAATGGAATATGTGCAAAACCAGAAGCAAAGGAGTTTGAGAAGAAAAAACTCACGAGGTCACTTGTGACAGGATTCTTAAGGTATTTCTTCATGACTTTCTGAATCCAGCTTGGCATACTTGCAGAGAACATGACATTGTGGAGGTACCCTATCCAAAATTGTATCAATATCTTCATCGAAACCCATCAGCAAAGAGAAATCTCCCAGGTCTGTTGCACCCAAAGGCTGCACCAAGATTAAAAAAAAAGAGAGAGAAATAAAAATAATAATATGTGAAATAGGATCATAACTTACTGATGTTTATATTGTGGTGAATAATCGTGTCCAGCATGGGGATTCCAAAACCCAAAATCTTTCCTGTTATTATTTTGGCACAACCAACCAACCAGGTAACTAAATGCTAACCAAAGCTAGTCCATGCCCAATCCTGCATAATTTGTGGCCACCATAACATTTTCGCTTTTAGCATAAGCCCATGAAGAAAGGGTCTGATGAATTATGTTCAGAATAAACTTTTTAAAAAATATAATTAAATCATTGGCATTCTAACATACACGATTGAGCTGAAAATGCATACCTCACCTTTGTCCTTTGTTAAGGGAAGCAAGTCAAGCAACACTTAACAAACAAATGTTCAATATCTAAATATAAAGAATCGGCAAACTTGCAGGAATCAAAATGTTACTTCACTAAAATTAAAAACTTTTAACCAGTGTTCAAACTTAACTGTGGAATATGCACATGCTACCACGATCTTCTTCAAGCACACCTACCATTGCACGACCAGAACCACCGTTCGTACTCCCATTGCTGCATCTGGCAACTGCTTCTGTTGGCTTTGTTCCACTTTATATTCCTTTGTTGTGATGTCTGCAAAAGAAAACATAATTAAGCAAAATATAAATCAATCGACCTCGCGAATTCCCTAGAAAAAAAAATCAATCCATCTCATCCAGCGATGAACGTGATCATCGCACAAAGTATAACAAGCAGGGCAATCTTTGAAGGTAGCCAACAAGAGCGACCTTCGTGTCTGGTCGTGAATATAGGCAGTACGAAGTACGACGACAGCCGTATACCACAGCCGGCCACTTCTCTCCCTTCCTTTTGGTAGGGCAAGAAGGTGGACAACAAGCCAAGGGGCTGTCAGTAGGCGACTGCCACGACCGCAAAGGATGCCGCCTGGATCCAGCAGGTGATTGCAAAATAGTAGTGTCATATATCACATATATATTCAGGTAATGCAAAATCAACTCCTCTCAAAAGACTCAAATTTAATAAACCTGCCACTGGTAGCTACACTCGACAAATGTACTAAAATGATAGGTACAATTTGTAATTCAATCTGAGATTATCATAAGCATGCAAGGAGGGCACATAAGGATCTATACATCCATGCACCGCTGGCCGCCGGGCACATATTTGGCACTGAAAGGGAAACGAAGGGGGAAAGGGCATTGTTGTGACGGAGACGGTGGCTTCAATTTTCGGAGCCTGCACTGCTGATTTCATGGGAGAAACTGGCGATTTGGAGAGCGGCGACATCGATGTTGACTGTTACGAGGTGACCGTGTCCAGGGCACCGACGTCGATTTGGGCCGATGAATTTGGCGAGCCAGAAGGTTGGCGGTTGAAGGTCGGACTGCTGCGCTGCGCCGGTGCCGCCATGTGCGGGGGAGATCGTGCGAGTGCGACGGTATTTTCGGAGAGATCAGTGAGGCGGCGGCTCCGGTCGGTGGCGGAGATGGTGATTTTTAGGGCGATGATCACTGCGGCGCCTGATCTGGAGAAATCGGTGGCAGCGGCGGTGGCGATTTGTGGGAGGCGTATGTGGCAAACGGCGGGCGGCGATATATGTATCGTGAACACGGGATTCCAGATGTCTCCTAAGCCTAGTATAACGCACTATTGAACTTCTGATGCTCTAGATATTGATGTCTACCTATTTGCAAGTGTCCAGAACTACATTCACAGTCTCACAGTGAAGCCTTTGTTGCATTTTGTGGGTCTTAATTAATGTAGGAGAGGAGATACGGAGATAATGTTTTTTAAAAAAATGAAAGTTTCAAGGAAATATATGCATTTATATATAAACTAGTTCTATCCAACCATCTTGAAGGCAAAGTATTTAAATGGATATAAAGGGCTTGCAGCTAACGCCAGTAACTGCATTAGTTAATTAAAAGTAAGCATCAACTTTTCCCCCAGAGAAAGATATGCCTACTTCATGTCCAAAATGCGAGTACACTACCTCCTTTGTCGCTAAACGAGTGTAGTTTAATTAGCAAGAGCGATTAAGTAGGAGATTAACGTACTACTGGAGAAAGAGATCTTTGTTCGAATGTCAAAAATCATATTAGTCCCGGTTCGAATATGAACCAGGACTAAAGATCATTTTTAGTTCCGGTTAAAAAGTGAGCCGGGACTTTATGATCTTTAATTCTTGTTGGTAACACCAACTAGAACTAAAGATCATCTTCAGTCCCGGTTCACTTTGTCTCAGGCCGCCGGGTATCTTTAGTCCCAGTTGGTGTTACCAACCGGGACTAAAGACAATCACTTTAGTCCCGATTGGTAACACCAACCGGGACTAATGATAAAAATGATCTTTAGTCCCGATTGGTGTTACTAACCGGGACTAAAGATCAAAAGCCTTTGTATTTCTCCTTCTTCCTCCTCTGGCCCGAGCCATTGCTGCAAAGGTCGGAAGGAGGAACGGAGGTGCTGCTAATTTTTTTTAAAAAAATTTTTGGTGATAGTATATAAATCGGAGTGTAATAAAAGGTTAGCAACTTCATCCTTTAATGATTTATGCTTAGCATACTATATTTATAGCTATGTTTCTATACATTATTGTCTCGAAAAAAGGGTTTATGGAAATGTTGAGAGAGAAAATTTGTTTAGGGAAAATGAGGTTTACCTAGAAAATAACGATTACAAAATAGAAAACCAAATTAATTTAAAAAGGGTTAAAATAGCTAGAAATAAGTATGATACATTAAAGATTTGTTTAAAACTTTAAAAATAAATCAAACATTAATAATAAATCGAATTATCGTCGATTGTTGTGTGATTACTGATATATAACGTAGGTTTCATATTTCTTAGGTACGATTATTGAATTAGTTTGACTTTTGTGGATTTTCTTTTATGGTTTTTGTGCATTTCAGGTAGATGGATAGGCAATGGATGTACACCGCGGATTGATGGTCGTCAGAGTTTATTGAAGGCGTGCATTATTTTTTAAGCATTGCCAATGCCAACAAGCATAAGGGTTTTATATGTTGTTCATGTAAAAAGTGCAAAAACCAGAAGGAGTATTCTACATCAAGAACTATTCATGTTCACTTGTTTGAGTTGGGATTCAAACCTAGCTATAATTGATGGACATCGCACGGAGAGTTAGGGGTTGAAAGATGATGAAGAAGAAGACGCGAACATTCCAGGCTGGGCTCACCATGGTGGTTTGAAGGAAATACAACAGGCAAGGCGGACGTGGCTGATGAAGATAATAACAGTGCGGATGATTTTGGTCAGATGTTGTGCGACGTAAAGAAGGACTGTGAAAGTGAAAAGGAGGTCTGGAATTTAGAGTGTATGTTATTAATAGTGCCTTTTAGTCCTATATGTGCTCAAAAGATTGCCATTGGTCAAATTTGCAGTTTTGGAAATTTCGACCATGCCGAATAAAATTCTCTCTCCAAGAAAAAATATATATCAATTTCCATTTTTTATCTCAACCAACCGGTGAATATTTTCCTCTCTTAGTTTAGATATCCTTACAGACCCTAACCCGATTTTGCTTCTCACCTGCACACCAGCGTAGCCACGTGGAATTTAATCACGTGCGGACGAAAATGGTGAAGGCTAGGATTCTCTCCGGCTTTGCCTCTTCCATATTTTCGAATAGTAGCACATACTGCATGTTTGTCTTGACGGGTCCAAAGTTAAATTGACCACTCGTGTGCAGCCTCCATCATTTAGTGTGGTCTCCAGCAAATTAATGCATCTACCCCAGCCGTCGCTTCACCTGAAGATCCGGCAGCACAACATCTCCTTTTGTCTCATGCAGTCATGCCTAAACACTGAGGAAGCCCACATGCCTACCCCACCATCATGAGACTGCATCGGCTCCTCTACACACAAGAGGCAAATACTAGGTGGCAGCAGCTAGGCATGCATGTATCAGCCTCCAATAACTCCATCCCCTGCCCTCCCCATCCATGCATGTCCTCTGACAACCCCCATCGAGCCAATGAGCCTCCCACCGTGAACTCTCTCCATGAGAGGCCTTTTTCTGTACACAAGGCAAGGTATAGTAGCAGCTAGCCATGCATTTATCACTCTCCATTTACTCATCCCTGCCCTACACGAGAAGGCAGGAGCCATCCATGCACAAGCTCAACGCTTCAGCTGTCCTCTTAATCGACGAGAGCCAGTCAAGCGGAGGGGCAGCACCGTGTCCCATCACGACGACCGCGGAGGACCACTCGAGTACCTCGCGCGAGTCACGGCACCACACACACGCTTGTCATTTTCCGATTATCACGACACGGCGATAAAAACCTATAAAAAGACCACATACCTTGACGCCACCTCCCCTCCACATTGTGGTCACCGTCGCCCTACTCTCCCCTACCGAAGGTAGCAGCCCTTCCTCTTTCCACTCCATGCCTCCCTGATTATTTCATCCAACTGAGAGTAGATCATTCGTCTCTCGGAAGGAAAGACAAAATCCTCTGAACTTCAAAAATCCATATCTTCTTATCCGTAACTTCGTTTGACCTCGTTCGAGTCCCAAAATCTTTCTAAAAACTCTGTTTTACTCAGTGAAACTACCTTTTATGTGTTTAATTAATTTCTAGCAGTAGTTTTATGTATTGTTTGTTTTCTTGTGAAACCAAGACCGACGAAGGGTACGCGCAGCAGTTCGACGCCTCGATAAGTACCGCGAATCAAGGCAAGCCTCCTTGACCACTTGTTGCACCCATATTTCTAATTTAATTATTTTGTTTGTTAACTTGCATGTTTAGGCTACATTGTTCTGCCACGATTCGAGTACGAGTCGTTGGACCTTTCTAGTAGTTGCACTTTTATTATGTTGGATTTGGTAACCCCTCCCTTTCTAGTTCCACTATATAACTCCGTCGGTATTCACAATGCCGAAGTAGACTAACTATAGGCAACGGTTGTACTGTCGTACGGGAAAACTTGGATATTTACTATTTTTCATTTATTTTAAAACCCGGCGAGATGTCGGTTTGGTTATAAATTAGAGAACTGATTTATAAAACTTGATGGTGCGGGAGTCAATACCTTGGTGGTTTGGCTATGCACAATCCATAAGGACCGACTCCTTCGGGAAATTCATCCAAACATAAAACAGTATGACCACACAGGTAGAATGTGATGCCCCTGGCCGAGTAAGTAGCTAAAATATAGGTGCCTAGCATGTTGGCAGTTGAGGAGCACCGGTGTGGTGGAGTATGGAAATCTGCTGCGGTGGGGATGTGTCGGGGTCCATACTATGGGGCCTAGGTAGATGAGGGCCTGATGCTTGGTGGAGAGATTCCACCCATCTGTGTGACACGGGGCATTTATGTGTTGGATATGGATAAGCCTTGTAGTGAGCTCTCCTTTGTTGGCTATGTCTGATTCACATAACTTCGGTAACGTGAGATGCTCACGACGTGTGGGTAAAGCGTTAAACTCCTATAGAGTTTAGTGAAACCGTTTAAACAGTCGTGCCCACAGTCATGGGCGGATGTGAGGTGTTTCTCATAGCATAGTTTTTGTTTTAAAATCATATGGTTTTTGGGATGGGTTATCATTGCCAGAGTTTGCCTTTGTGGCAAATGGCCAACCTTCGCGGTTGGGAACGAGTCTGTGTGACTTGGGGTGTCCTTTAACAACGAGGTGTGGTTTAGCCTAAGATAGCCATGTTGGTTTAGGCCGAGATGGCGGTGTTGTGCTGAGGTGGCATGCTGGGAATATGGGATTAATCTACTCATGATTATAGTGACAGGTAGGGGTGGAAATAAAGCTCGGGCTCGTGAGCTCAGCTCGGGCTTGGCTCGAGCTCGCTTAGCTCAGCTCGGCTCGAATGCCAAACGAGCCAAGCCCAAGCCTTCTTTTCAGCTCGATGCTGAAACAAGCCGAGCCCGAGCTGGCTCGCGAGCCGCTGCCATTATGTACTATTATGTACTTATATGGGTGATTTTGTTTTCTAGTGAAGTTATTATTTGTCAATATGTAATTTATCATCTAGATTTTAAAGAATTGAATATATGAACTTATTTTAATTTTATGAGTGGATGATTTGTTCTTACTTTTCTTAATGATTACCAATCATACATGAAGAGATGCTTAAATGGGAAGGCTCGCAAGCCAGCTCGATCTGGCTTAAGCCAAGAAACGAGCCGAGCCGAGCTCATGTTTTAGCTCGTTTCCCTAACTGAGCCGAGTCGAGCCAAGCCTCTTTTGTTACGAGCCATTGCAAGCCGAGCCGAGATCGGCTCGACTCGGCTCGTTTCCACCCCTAGTGACAGGTTGTTGCAAAGCAACATGTGGAATGGGATGAGGCACGAACCTCATTCCAAAACTAAAACTTGATACCACCCTCTTTCTTAGCCATGCGTGTCATATGTTTCCCCGGCTTGCTGAGTATACTAAGTACTCACCCTTGCTTATATTTATAATTATGGAGTCAGAGGAGGAATACCTCGACCCTTCGGCTGAGGCCTACTTCCAGGAGCATATGGAGTACGACTTCTCAGGGTTTCAAGCCTACTTCCCAAACAGAGCCTGTGGTCCATGTTCGTTGTTCTTGCTTAGTGCTTTACCTTCCATGTTTCCACCGTTGTTTCTACGCTTCCGTTTATTTTGTCTTTCCAATGGTTCTACCAGTTGTTGACGACCAAATTTGGTAATTGAAGTATCGAAGATGAAGATAGAATCGAAGAAGATCCAAGAGATTAGATCGTATCGGAAACAGAGCAAGAATTGGCTGAAGTCCAAATCGGCTGCGGTTAGAATCGGCGGAGTTCGAGTCGGACAAGGTTAGCCGATTGAGCCGATTTTGGTTACACGACTCGATACACGTCATCGGGTTAAGTTAAGGTGTTTCATACGGATTGCCACGCACGGATAGAGTCCTGGAAAGGCAATTGTATCTATTAATTAGGATATTTTATGTAATTTCCTTATAGATAATCACAGTAAGAGTCCGCCTTAGGGACGTGTTCGTTAGTTGGATTTGTATTAGGTTAATATGAGCCGTGTCCGTGATGGACAATGTTTGCATTTTTCGGGTATAAATATAGACCCGAGGACTTGTAAATAATAACAACTAAGTTCAATCAATCTCAGCGCATCGCCAACCTTTTATTTTCTACTTTCAACAAGTTCATGCTTTCGAGTCGTGCTGCATCAGTTTGATCTTCGACAACAAGGTAGGTCTTGTTATGGTGGTTTGCATCATCGGAACTAGTGCTTACATCTTTATGACTCTCCAGTTCTATTTTGTGAATTTCTGAGTTATCATATACATTGAATAATTTAAATCGATAATGCAATCTACTTACATCGGCTGGATTCTTTTTAGGGTTTTGTCGATATCGGCTAGATTACTTTGTTGGTTTAGATTATATAATGTATCCACCATCCCGAAAAGACAACCATCGGCTTGATTGTCTAGATCTCATGCTTCTCTTTATACTTAATGCTGCATTGGTTAAGTCCAACCTATTAAGTCGTATCTAGAACCATGATCTCTAGTCTGTTTTATAGTTGTTAATAAGGATAGTATCGGGTTTTCAGCCGATCTTACCTGATATAGATGTTTTACATAGTTTAATGCTTTGTTTAATATTCTATATCTGCCCCTTATATCAGGATCTAATCTAATATAAATATATTGAGCTTGCTACCAATCTAATTGGTTATAGTTGAATATATTTGTTACTAGAGAATATCCTAATATAGGGTTGTATCGGAGCTATACCGAAACATACTTAAACCTAGATATCGGCTATGACATGAGTCTACATAATCGTTATTTCATGTTACATTAGACTTGGGCAATTTATATTATCTCGGTTCAGTTCGATCTATCCCAATTACTTATTTCTAAAGTAATATTGATATATTGATAATGTAACACTGATCTTTTCAGCCGATATACTAGTTTTAGGGTTAGTTCTATTATTGAATACACCTTTAGCCGATTCATGCTTTATTGCATCGGCTAGGTAACTATACGATATTAAATCGGCTAGTTGGCCGATGGACTATCGTTTACTAACATATTTGCATCTCTTCTTGTTGATTGCAGTATTAAATCAACTGGCACGCCCTTGAAGTTAAAGAACTAATTTTGGACCTGCACTAGAGTAAAGCAAATCTCTCAGGCCAGTGTGTGTTTTTTGCACCAACACTAGTCTAGGGTTTGTCCATGACGGTAGCATGTATCAGACCTCCACCTGTGTCGTATTAAAGCTTTGTTATTTCTGATTTCCACTATTATTCTAGCTTGTGTACATTGGGACTTGTACTGTAATCACAGGTAATGTTGTGACCTCCAGCCGATGCCAATTTGTATACTTGGTTGCATAGTTTGGGGCGCCACAGGGTGATATCAGAGCAAAGTTTGACCCTAGGATGAAACCCCATGGTTAGGCAAGCCCTTAGGACATATATTCTTAAGGAAAATCTCTTTACACTAGTATACGTGTGATGCGGATATCATTCCTTCGGATATACACAACAATCCTCCATTGGTCATTCAAGGTCCAATCACAAGAGCTCGCACACGACAATTCAAATTAGAGGTGAGCTCGTTCCTAAGTTCTTCTTTATATGATTTTGAGAATAGATTGCTATCTAATGATTATATTATGATTAGGAACAATGGAGAGGACAAGGAAACACTTAGAGAAGGACTTAGAGTCATTGAGGATCAGTGAGAACGTTCAAGTCCAGGTGGAGGCCCAAACCAAGTCGACTTCGAGTCCGTTTCGGAGTCTAGGACCAGTCTGCACTAAAACAGGCGCCCAGGTTGCATAACTGCTCGGATTGGGGCGTTCTTTATATGGATGGAAAGCTAAGAAGATAACATTTCCAATGGTTCTGGTCCCTTGTCCAAATTCGTTACGAGTCATAAGGAATTAACCGAACAAGTTGACGTTTAGAATCTGTTCCAGCGCTGCGACGCCGTATTTGGGCCTTTGGGCCGTGTATCGTGTTGGAGCCGATTAGGGTTGCGTCAAGGGGTGCTTTCACGACCCTAAACTCCATATATCAGTAGCCATCGCCATCTTTAGATTTTGGATTTTGCTTAGATTAATCTGTCAAGAACAGTTTCGCCGCTAGATCGGTTTGTAAGACCCCAACTTGTGAGCTTAATCATTCATCTGCATTTTTGGTTGCAATGTTCTTTGTTCTTGTTTGTGTTCTTCGATTCGCAAGCAGGGATTAGCCTTCTTGGCAAGGTCAACTGGGTTTCGGTACGGTTGATAACCAGAGGAGACATGGTGCTGCGATTGCGGGGTTCGGTAACGTGCTCGTTCAAGAAGCCGGATCGATTTGTGTCGCGATTCCACCAAATCGTTGATTATCAGAACCTTTCGGAAGATCGGGAACTCTTGTCTACATTAAGTGGTATCAGAGCTCTAGGTTCACCGTCAGGTTCGCTCAGTTTCTTTACCCTAGTTTAGTTTTTGATTTTGCCGTTATCCTAGAGTCCACAAAAAAGCCAAAAAAATTGTAGTTGATAGTCTCTCCTTAACCTAGACCGTGTTTATCCTTTGCATGATCCTTTTCAGAGTCCATAGTGTTGAGTTTGAGTACTAGTTTAAGTTCTTATTGCTGGTTTAGTTCGTGTTTTAGTCTAGTCGTGTGTTTTCCTTTGTAACCCTAGCCACCACTATCTTCACCCTGTTTGTTAGGGTTCATTCTTTGAGAAACTATTTCCGCCATCATAAATACTTACCAAGGTCACCACGCAACACCAGAACACCTTCCCAAACTCCGTTGCCACCATATCCATCTCCACCGCCAAAACCGATTAGACTATATCCCCTCTGGAAAACCTAGTCGGAAGCCCCAACTTCAAACAGCCATAACTTTTGCATACGGACTCAGAATCAGGCAAAATTTAACTTTTCGGAGAAGAGAAAAAAATTTTACATCCATTTACCTCGACTTTAAGGATTGGTGAATTCATAATTCCGAAATTTGGCTTGCAAAATTGTCTGTTCGAGCTCTCAAGTTCTGCACTTCCTTAAAAGTGGTTTCAGAAAATTCCATAGGTCACATATCAACTCCGATTGAGCTGTAACTTTGTGGTGTGCCTATTTTCGTGCTCCTGGAAAAGAAAAAAATAAAAAAAAAGAAAAAAAAGAAAAGTTGATTTCCACTAGTGCCTCGAGCTCACGACGTGCTCTGTTGAGCTTATCAGCCTTGCGGTTTTGCTGTTTTTGCTGAAACTCGTCGAAGCTTGCCTGTCCTTCTTTCCTAGTAGTTTACCAGTGTCATATTCCTTTGCACCATCATTGGTACCACTATTGTCTAGGACACGAGTAGACCAGCAACTGAGGGCAAGTGACTTGGGATTTTTTATTCAACATTACTATCTATCATTGGATTATATACCACTCACATATATTTGGCCTTCCTAGCTCTACATATTACTTCTGGACGGCAAAGGTTTTTGATCCTTGCAATCGCTGACTACGCCTTCCAGGTATCTTTTGCTTTGCTGGTAAGAACATTATAAGGGCTTGGTAAGGTGCTCCATATTACTAAGTTGTTGAGAGACACCACTACACCTGCGTAGTAGATTATTAGGGATAACCTTCACCGTTGGTTGTTGTTTTGGTGTTTCAATGGTAGGACACGATGAGGAGACGACTCCCAAGGATTTTGCTGATTGTGTCAGTCAAGAGCAACTATAAACTGTTGTAGGAGATGCTCATAAAGAGATGATGGAGGCAGTCACAAGGGCTATCCAAAAAGAGATGACGGAGGCTGTCACAAGAGTTGTCCAAGAAACCATCATTAAACTCGACCTTGGCAAACACATGGAGAGGTTGGACAAGCGGGTGTCTACGCTAACTGATCGGGTTGCTCTGTTGGAGACTCGACAACCATCCAATGAGGAAGTGAATGGCAGCAACACCGGTGGACGTCCAGAAGACACGGTGTACGATTCCAATGGTAATGTATATGAACAAGCTACACGAAAAGCACGGTTACGATGTCGTCTTCGCTTCAACATGACAGGTATGGGTGGCGCTCAACACCACCACCAACAAGGTAATAATAATAATAATAATAATAATCGTGTGCCCGATGATCCTTATGCTAAGGTTAAGTTTAAAATACCTACCTTTTCGGGTTATTATGATGCTGAGAAATACCTTGATTGGGAGATGACAGTAGAGCAAAAATTTAGTGCCCATCTTGTGCCTAAGCAACATAGAGTTCGATAAGCCAGTAGTGAGTTTAAAGATTTCACTATCATTTGGTGGACTGGGTTAGCTGCCGAGGGTGTTTTACCTACTACTTGGGAAGAACTCAAAGTAGTTATGCGCGATAGATTTGTTCCTCCATCCTATCATAGGGAGTTACGCAAGAAACTGATGCGTTTAGAATAAGGAGATAAATTTGTACAGGATTACTATGGTGAGCTACAAAAGGGATTAATGCGCTGTAGCATTGTGGAGGGGACCGAGGATGCCATTTGTCATTTTTATTTAGGTTTGAGCGGTGAAATCCAGAATATAGTTGATTATAAGGAATTTAACACTATCAACCAGTTGTTTCAGTTTTCTATGCTTGCAGAGAAGGAATTGCAGGGGCGTGATCAGCAAGGCAAGAACAAGCGACCAGCTGCGTCCGGAGTTTCTGCAGTGCCAAAACCACCTCCATCATGACCAGCAGATTCAGGTAAAAGTCCTTCGTAGGTACCCGCTAAGAGTGCTTCATCCGTCGCTTTGACGGGACGCACTTCAAACATTCAGTGCCACCGCTGCCAAGGATTTGGCCATGTGCAGAAAGATTGTCCTAGTCAACGGGCATACATTGCCACAGAAGATGGCTATGTCAGCACCTCCGATGTTGAAGATGATGAAGAAGAAGAGGAGGAAGGAGTAGATGCTGAGGATGGCAACTTCTTTGGGCGTGAGGACACAGCGGCCTACATGAACATTATTGTACAGCGGGTGCTTAGCACGCAGGTACAGCAATCTGAAAGGTTGCAACGCCATAATTTATTCCAGATTTTCTTCGTCATCAACAACCGTCATGCACGTGTGATCATTGATGGAGGTAGCTGCAATAATTTGATGAGTTCTGACTTGGTCAAGAAGATTGGTTTGACCATACGCCCACACCCATATCCATACCATATTTAGTGGTTAAATGATTCTAGAAAAGCAAAGATAACATGATCTTGCAGAGTTTCGTTTTCCATTGGTTCATATGTTGATTCTATTGATTGTGATGTGGTTCCATATGTTGATTCTGTTGATTGTGATGTGGTTCCTATGCAAGCTTGTTCACTTTTGTTGGGTCGTCCTTGGAAACATGATAACGATGCTACACACCATGGTAGAAGTAATAGATACAGTTTTGTGCATAAAGAAAAGAAAATTACTTTGGTTCCATTAACCCTTGCTGAAATTGTAGAAGCTGATAAAGAACGAGCTGCTAGTTTGAAACTTGATGAATTTGAAAATCAGCAAGTTGCTAAATCATCTAGTTCTAAGGCCGAGGCAGTTAAATTGAAGGGTGGTGTTATGCTTGCAACAAAATGTGACATTGCTAAAATTTCTGCTGATGATATTTGCTATTCCTTGATATGCAAACAAGCTTTGTTTGTTCTTGATGATATTGCTAGCTCAATATCTCCTGCTGTCACTAACCTTTTGCAGGAGTATGAGGATGTTTTTCCAGCTGAGATACCCCCGAGATTGCCACCTATGAGAGGGATAGAGCACCAAATTGATTTGATCCCGGGAGCGACATTGCCAAACCGTGCTGCTTATTGAACCAATTCCGAGGAGACTAAGGAAATTCAGCAGCAAGTCCAAGATCATATTGTTGAGAATATTAATGATAATGCATATAAACTTGAGTTGCCTCCCGAGTTTGGGGTTAGTCCCACGTTTAACATTTCAGATTTGAAGTCATACTTGGGAGAAGAAGATGAGCTTGAGTCGAGGACGACTTCAATTCAAGAGGGGGAGGATGATGCGGACATCATTCCTTCGGATATACACAACAATCCTCCATTGGTCATTCAAGGTCTAAACACAAGAGCTCGCGCACGACAATTGAATTTAGAGGTGAGCTCGTTCCTAAGTCCTTCTTTATATGATTTTGAGAATAGATTGCTACCTAATGATTATATTATGATTAGGAACAACGGAGAGAACAAGGAAACACTTAGAGAAGGACTTAGAGTCGTTGAGGATCAGCGAGAACGTTCGAGTCAAGGTGTAGGCCCAAACCAAGTCAACTTCGAGTCCGTTTCGGAGTCTAGGACTAGTCTGCACTAAAACGGACACCCAGGTTGCATACATGCTCGGATTGGGGCGTTCTTTACATGGATGGAAAGCTAAGAAGATACCCTTTCCAATGGTTCTGGTCTCATGTCCAAATTCGTTACGAGTCATCGGGAATTGACCGAACAAATTGACGTTTAGAATCTGTTCCGTTGTTGCGTGTTGACGACCAAATTTGGTAATTCAAATATTGGAAATCAAGATGGAATCGAAGAGGATTGAAGAGATAAGATCGTATCAGAAAGCAGAGTGAAAATCGGCTGTGGTCCGAATCGGCTGTGGACTGATCGGCAGAGTCAGAGTCGGACTAGGTTAGCCGATTGAGCCGATTTTGGTAATGTGACTCGGTATACGTCATCGGGTTGCGTTAACGTGCTTCATATGGATTGCCATGCACGGATAAAGCCCTGAGGAGGCAATTGTATCTATTAGTTAGGATATTTTATGTAATTTCCTTATAGATATTCTCGGTAAGAGTCCGCCTAAGGGACTTGTTGGTTAGTTGGATTTGTATTAGGTTAATATGCGTCGTGTCCGTGACGGACAATGTTTGTAATTTTGGGTATAAATATAATCCCGAGGTCTTGTAAATAATAACAACACACGTTCAATCAATCTCGGCGCATCGCCAAACCCTTATTTTCTACTTTCGACAAGTTTGTGCTTTCGAGTCGTGCTGCATCAATTTGATCTTCGGCGAAAAGGTATATCTTGTTATGGCGAGTTACATCATTAGGGCTAGTGCCTACATCACTATGACACTCTAGTTCTTTGTTGTGATTCTCCGAGTTATCATACATGTTATATAACTTAGATCGACAATGCAATCTACCTGTATCGGCTAGATCCTTTCTAGGGTTTCATCGATATCGGCTAGATTACTTTGTTAATCTAGGTTATATAATATATCCACCATCCTGAAGAGACAACCATCGGCTTGATTCTTTAGATCTCATGCTTCTATTTATACTCAATGCTGCATTGGTTCAGTCCAACCTATTAAGTCGTATTTAGAATCATGATATCTAACCTGCTTCATGGTTGTTAATAAGGATAGTATCGGGGTTTCAGCCGATCTTACCTGATATAGATGTTTTACATTGTCTTATGCTTTGTTTGATATTCTATATCTGCCCCTTATATCAGGATCTAATCTAATGTAAATATATTAAGCTTGATATCAATCTAATTGGTTATAGTTTAATATATTTATTACTAGAAAATATCCTAATATAAGGTTGTATCGGAGCTATAGCCGATACATACTTAAACCTAGATATCGGCTATGACATCAATCTATGTAATCATTATGTCATGTTATCTTTAGACTTGGGCAATTTATACTGTCTTGGTTCAGTCCAATCTATCCCAATTGCTTATCTCTAAAGTAATATTGATTTGTTGATTATATAACGTTGATCTTTTCAGCCGATATACTAGCTTTAGGGTTAATTCTATCATTGATTATACCTTACAGCCGATCCATGCTTTATTGCATCGGCTAGGTCACATACGATATGAAATCGGCCCTATGGCCGATTGTCTATCGTTTACTGATATTCTTTGCATGTTTTTCTTGTTGATTGCAGGATCAAATCAACTGGCACGCCCTTGAATCTGAAACCCTAATTTTGGACCTGCACTGGAGAAAAGCAAACCTCTCAGGCCAGTGTGTGTTTTTTGCATCAACACGCTTTTGGCACGCCCAGTGGGACTCGTGTCATCATGTCTCCAAACATCACTGAAGTCGCGGAGGACAACATCATCGCGGTTACACCCGAGCAGCTGAATGATGAACAAAAGGAAGAATTGCGACAACTGATGGATCAACTCCAAAACCAGTATTTGCATTCGTTCACAGTCACCCGGCAAGGTACGGTCGTCCAAAGAGCTAAAGTCCAAATACCGACGATCGTGAAGCAAGACCCAAGTACTTCTGGACCATGAGAAGAAAAGGATAAACAGGTGAAAACCGAATCGAGTAACGAAGAATTGCACACATTACAAGATCGCTTCGATTCGGCTGTACATCATGCGCTAGTCAACCAGTCCGGGGTACTTGTCAATACTTTAACAAATATGATCAAGTCGGTGGTCGACGGAACGATAGCCGAGGAAAAGGCTAAAGGACCTATTTATCTACCAGACGGCACGTTCCCAGCATATAGAACCGTGAAGACAGAGATCGGTGGAAATCAAGGAAATCAACAAGTGCTTCAAACCCAGGCTCCATCGGCTCCTTTCTCAAGTTCAAATATTCCATCAATTCTAACCAGATCACAGCCGATCACCGGGGGGCAAGCATCAACTCAATTAACACCAGAACAATTAATGAGTATTCTTCATCCAAAACCGCCAGCTGTTGACACATCTTACCAAATTCCTTTGGTTCCACAACAGCCGATTGGAATTACTCAGCCGATAAGCCAGCAGTACAGTACAGAACAACTTCCTTATGTGCCACCACAAGGCATATCGGCTGGTTTCAATAATCTTTATCAGCCTCACTCACCACGACCTCAGTTGATCCAATACAGCCAGATAGATCCAATACAACCGCAGTATGGTGGAGCGACACCTCATCAACCCTGGGCCGATATGATCGCTGACGTCATGAGGGAGCAATTTGGTCTTAAACCGAAAGATAATGGCAACATGTATCGGCATCCGTATCCAGAATACTTTGATCGGGTTCCATTGCCAAACCGATACAAGGTGCCAGACTTCTCTAAGTTCTCAGGACAAGATAATATATCAACCTACGAACACATTAGCCGATTTCTAGCTCAGTGTGGTGAGGCATCGGCTACAGAAGCTCTCAGAGTTCGCTTATTCCCACTCTCGCTATCTGGATCAGCATTCACCTGGTTTTCATCGTTGCCATATAATTCAATCAGGAGCTGGGCCGATTTGGAGAAACAATTCCATAAGTACTTTTTTCAGTGGAATCCAAGAGATGAAGCTATCGGACCTCATAGCTATTAGATAGGAATCAGACGAATCGGTTCCAGATTATATTCAACGATTCAGAGACGTGAGAAATAGATGTTACAGCCTATCTTTATCGGATTCTCAGCTAGCCGATTTAGCTTTTCAAGGTTTGCTAGCGCCGATCAGAGAAAGGTTCTCGGCTCAGGACTTTGACAGTTTAGCACATTTAGCTCAGAAGGTATCAGCTCACGAAACAAGATTTCAAGAGGCTAGGAAATTCATCAAAAAGGCTAATAATGTAAACAATGTCTACAATTATGATTCTGATTCTGAATATGAAGACCCAGATATCAATGCAGCCGAATGGGCTAGGAACAAGAAGACGGTGGTTTGTCAATGGGCTAAGAATTCGGCTACAGAGGAAAGATTTGACTTTGACATTACCAAGGCCGATAGGATCTTCGATCTCCTCCTTCAGGAAAAGCAGATTCAACTGCCAGCAGGACATGTCATCCTATCGGCTGAAGAGTTGAAGAAAAGGAAGTACTGCAAATGGCACAACACAGGGTCTCATCACACTAATGATTGCATAATTTTCAGACAACAGATACAGTCGGCTATTGAACAAGGAAAAATTAAGATTGATGGATCTAACATGGTAAAGAGGCCGATGAAGATAGATGGACACCCTTTTCCAGTTAACATGGTGCATCCTGGATACAACAGGAATACAGCCGATGGAAATAAAAACTATACTGGGAGTATCAGATCGGCTGGTATGATCGGCAAGTATCAAAACAGGCGCCAAAAGGAGGAGGAGTCATATCCCAACGAAGAAGAAAGATATTTTGATCCTCATTGGAGTTGTGAATTCTTCAGATTCTGCTGGAACGAAGGTGTGAGGTTACCATCTATCGAAAATTGCCCTGGATGCAGTGATCCTGATGTCCAATTCATTCAAGAACCAAGCCGACGACATGCAGTTATACATCGGCCAAGACAATCAAGGCTGTCAGTGCATGAAAGACTTGGGCCGATGCACCAAGATGATGATGAAGATGACTCACATAGAGAATCCAAGCCAATGCATCCCCAATGGTGTCCTTCTGGGATATTCACCAAAAATCAAAAGAGAAGAGTTCAACGGATGAGGAACAGAGAGCAATTCCAGGAGGTTGAGGGTGCGATTGAGCATCGGCTGCAGCAGAAAAAGAAGAAAGTATGGCGCATGAAGAGCAAGGTGGTGCCAGCCGATGAAGTCGAAGCCGATCGCAGCAAAAATCAGCAACGTAAGGGCAAGGAAGTGATGTCATCTGAGATAAATATGGTCTTTATGTTGCCAGCCGAATATGCGGTAGAGCAAGTTGTCGAGCAAGAAGAAGATATGCCATCGGCTAAATTGATGTTATCTCCACAACAAGCTGTTTTTGAGAAGCCTGAAGGAACAGATCATCGGCACCTCAAGCCACTCTATGTTAAGGGATTTGTCAATGGTAAGCCGATGTCAAAGATGCTAGTCGATGGAGGGGCAGCTGTTAATTTAATGCCTTATACAACATTCAGAAAGCTTGGGAAGAATTCAGAGGACTTGATCAAAACCAACATGGTTCTGAAGGATTTTGGCGGGAACCCATCTGAGACCAAGGGAGTTTTGAATGTGGAACTAACCATCGGCAGTAAAACAATTCCAACCACGTTCTTTGTTATTGATGGGAAGGGTTCCTACAGTCTGTTGTTGGGAAGAGATTGGATTCATGCCAACTGTTGCATCCCTTCAACAATGCATCAAAGCTTGATTCAATGGCAAGGAGACCAAATTGAAATCGTGCCAGCCGACAGGTCAGTCAATGTAGCTTGTGCCGATTTGACTATTTGGAAGATGGAAGGAATTGATTGTTTATCTGGCAAAGTTTGGCAAGGAGATTACTTAAAGGTTTCTGATGATGCTATACAGACAACAGGAGATGGAGAGCCCCAATTCTTGTTTTGAGGGCGCCGTGGAGGGTTCCAACCTATACACAGAAGATACCATTGATGATCTCGACGGCAAGCTTGGGCAAGGTTTTATGTCGGCCGATGAATTAGAGAAAATTGACATTGGACCAGGTGATAGGCCTAGGCCGACATATATTAGTAAAGGTTTACCAAAAGAATTTAAATGTAAGTTAATTGCACTCTTAAAGGAGTATAGAGATTGTTTTGCCAGGGAATACTATGAGATGCCAGGACCTAGCCGATCGATAGTTGAACATCGGCTCCCTATCAAACCAGGTTATCGGCCGTATAAGCAACCCCCAAGACGTTGTAAAGCTGCGATGTATGATGCTATTAAGGCCGAAATTACAAGACTCTGTGATGCTGGCTTCATCAGACCATGCCGATATGCTGAGTGGATTTCCGATATAGTACCGGTTATCAAGAAAAACGGCAAGCTCAGGGTTTGTATTGATTTCACAGATCTAAACAAAGCTACACCGAAGGATGAATACCCAATGCCGGTAGCCGATCAACTTGTAGATGCAGCATCTGGACATAAGATTATCAGTTTCATGGATGGCAATGCTGGTTATAATCAAATTTTTATGGCTGAGGAGGATATTCACAAGACTGCTTTTAGGTGTCCTGGTGCTATCGGCTTGTATGAGTGAGTAGTTATGACTTTCGGCTTGAGGAGTGCTGGTGCTACATATCAGAGAGCCATGAACTATATCTTTCACGATCTCATCGGTGCATTGGTGGAGATATATATAGATGATGTGGTGGTTAAGTCCAAGGAAGTTGATGATCACATAGCCGATTTGAAACGGGTCTTAGAAAGAGTAAGGAAGTATGGGTTGAAGATGAATCCTACCAAGTGTGCTTTTGGTGTATCGGCTGGTCAGTTTCTTGGGTTTCTGGTTCATGAGAGAGGGATTGAAATTCCTCAGAGGAGCATCGAGGCAATTAAAGATATTAAACCCCCGGAAGATAAAACCAAGTTACAATCATTGATCGGTAAGATTAATTTTGTTCGGCGTTTTATATCAAATCTGTCTGGCCGAATAGAACCATTTACTCCTTTGCTAAGGTTGAAAGCCGATCAAGAATTTTTTGGGGAGAGAAGCAGCAGCAGGCTCTGGATAATATCAAGGAATATCTGAGTACCCCTCCAGTTCTTATACCACCACAGAAAGGGATTCCGTTTAAACTTTATCTATCAGCCGATCAAAATTCTATCGGCGCAGTTTTAATTCAAGAGGTTGAAGGCAAAGAAAGAGTTATATTCTATCTCAGTAGACGCCTGTTGGATGCAGAAACAAGGTATTCACCTGTGGAGAAGTTATGCTTATGCTTATATTTTTCTTGCACAAAGTTGAGGCATTATCTATTATCCAATGAGTGCATTGTAGTTTGCAAGGCCGATGTAGTACGATACATGCTATCGGCTCCAGTGCTAAAGGGACGAATTGGGAAGTGGATATTTGCTTTGTCAGAATTTGATCTTAGATATGAATCGGCTAAGGCAGTTAAAGGGCAAGCGATAGCCGATTTTATAGTTGAACACAGGGATACCAGTATTGATAATATTGACATCATGCCATGGATTTTATTCTTTGATGGATCAGTTTGCACTCATGGTTGTGGTATCGGCTTGGTGATAATATCACCTAGGGGGCAAGTTTTCAGTTTGCTTTTACTATTAAACCGTATTCAACAAATAATCAAGCAGAATATGAGGCTATTCTCAAAGGGTTGCAGTTATTGAGAGAAGTCGAAGCTGATGCTGTTGAGATCATGGGTGATTCTTTGTTGGTGATAAGTCAATTATCTGGGGAATATGAGTGTAAGAATGACACCTTAATAATCTATAATGAGAAATACCAGGAGCTGATGAAGACATTCAAGATGGTTACTTTGAAGCATATTCCTAGGGAGCAAAACGTTGAAGCCAATGATTTAGCTCAAGGTGCATCAGGATATAGGCCGATGTTACAAGGGATTGAGGTAGAAGTGGCCTGTATTCCAGCCGATGATTGGAGGTTTGATGTTTTTGAGTATCTAAAGAATCCTTCAAGATCAGTTTCAAGGAGATTAAGGTATAAAGCTCTCAAGTATGTTTTGTTGGATGATTCATTATATTATCGGACGATTGATGGAGTTCTCTTGAGGTGCTTGAGTATGGAGGAAGCTAAAGTTGTTATGTGTGAGGTTCATGAAGGTATTTGTGGGACACATCAATCGGCTCATAAAATGAAGTGGTTACTTCAAAGAGTTGGATATTTTTGGCTGACAATGCTGGAGAATTGTTTCAGATATTACAAGGGTTGTCAAGATTGTCAGAAGTTTGGAGCAATTCAGCGAGCACCATCATCGGCTATGAACCCTATTATCAAGCCGTGGCCGTTCAGAGGTTGGGGTATTGATATGATCGGCCAGATTAATCCACCATCAAGCAAAGGACATAAGTTCATATTGGTTGCGACTGATTATTTCACTAAGTGGGTTGAGGCAATTCCCTTGAAGAAAGTTGACAGTCAAGATGCGATCAATTTTGTCAAAGAGCATATTATCTACAGATTTGGTTTGCCACAAACAATTACAACTGATCAGGGTTCTATATTTATATCGGACGAGTTTGTTCAGTTTGCTGATGGCATGGGAATTAAGTTGTTGAATTCATCACCATATTATGCACAAGCCAATGGACAAGCTGAGGCATCTAACAAGAGTTTGATTAAGTTGGTCAAAAGAAAGATAGCCGAATACCCTAAGAAGTGGCATACTATTCTGGCTGAGTCACTATGGTCCTATCGGATGGCTTGCCATGGTGCAATTCAGGTACCTCCTTATCAACTGGTTTATGGGCATGAAGCTGTATTACCATGGGAAACCAACATCGGCTCTAGGAGGATTTATTTACACGATGAGTTAACAGCCGATGATTATCATAATTTGATGGTTGATGAGTCAGAAGATTTGGTTCAAGCAAGATTGCGAGCTCTTGAGAAAGTTAGGAAAGATAAGGAGAGAGTTGCCAGGCATTATAACAAGAAAGTCGTACCCAAATCTTTTGAGGAAGGTGAGCTGGTTTGGAAATTAGTGCTGCCGATAGGGGCCAGAGATAATAAATTCGGCAAGTGGTCACCGAATTGGGAAGGACCGTTTCAAGTTCATAAATGTGTTTCTAAAGGGGCCTATATGTTAAAAGGACTTGATGGAGGAATATTTGGAAGAGCACTTAATGGTAAATACTTAAAAAAATATTACCCAAGTGTTTGGATTGGTTCATGATCGGCTATGGTTTGCCGGTTGATGGTTGATAGCCGATGTGTTTACATCGCCTTTAGATGGCCCTTAGATATATAAGTTTGCAGCATTGTGCTCCCTACTACAAACTTGGGGGGCATGAAAGATGAAAAGTTGGAAATTTCTGAGCACAATTTAGTATAAATTGATAAGTTGGAATACAGCCAAGTCTGCCAGGTATACAAGTTTTAGCCGATTACAGAATTGATCACAAAATTCTTCTAGGTCCTTATTACAAGAAATCATTGCGCAAGATATTTCTGGATTGCTGACAATGCCCGTTGACGGATTTCTTCAACTTCTGCAATGGCTTGGGCATCTTGGGCGTCAGTTCCATGAATTACCTTCAAGGACTAAGTCATGGTGGCTACATTCTTTATAGCCGATTTCAGCTTTGCTTTTTGTTCTCCAATGGCTTTAGGGAGATCGGCTAATTTTTGCTTTTCCAATGCAATCTTGGCGTTACACTCTTCAAGCTTGGCTAGCAGATCTATTTTTTCGGCCTCTAATTGATTTATCGAAGCTTTAATTGGCTCTTCGGCTAGTTGATCGAGCTTGGTTTTCTCATCATGGACTAACTGCCGATTCGCTTGAATGGTGGCCTCGATATCCTTTTTCTCTCGTCTATCGGCTATCCTTTGTTTTGCTTTCTCCAGCTTAAATTGGTGCTGCTCAAGATACATAGCTGGGGTAACCATATTGGACAATTCATCTGGTAGAAGAACTTGGATTTCTTGGAATCTAGTCCAGAGAGTGCTGCAGTCAACTACCAGGCTGTCCAAAGATGCTTCTAGCCGATGTGCAATGTCTTCAAGATTCCTCTTCACATCATCGGTTAAGGGAGCTAAGGACTTGCTTGTTGCTTCCTCTTCTGCTTCTTCATCAAAGTAGTCCTTTATATCAAAAGAAAATAAATCGGCTAAGACCTGCAAATAGGAAAGATGAAAAGAGTACAAGTAAGAGGATAGATTCATATAGCCGATTTCAAAGGTTTTAAGAATGAGACTTACAGGGATTGCAGGAGCAGCGATTTCTTCTTCGACGTGATGGCTGCCTACAGCCGATGCGGTATGTTCGCTGGAGACCGGTTGTGCTACAGGTGATGGAGGGGAAGGAGGCTGAAAATATCCATGCAAGTGTTAGATAGTATCGGCTAATAAAGTATTCAGATGATTAAAAAGTTGAAACTTACCAGAGGAGCTTGAATGGATGGTTTAGCCGATACTTGTGCTGGTTTCTTTCTCTCGGCTGGTCTTTTCTTCTACAAAATGCAAGAGTTAGAGGATTAAGTTGAGGATGAATAAAGAAAATTTGTATCAAGGAAGATGAATTTACCCTGGGTTGCCGAGTGAAGACAGCTGGAATAGGAGTTGTGGGGGTTTGCTTCGGAGAGACTGGAGGTGTTTTTTTTCCCACATCACTAGATTCGGCTGCAGCTTCATCTATTGCCTGTTCAATGGATGCTTCTTTTAGGGCTTCATCTGCATCATCGGCTGTTGGAGGGGGTTGTTTCTTGGCCTTTTTCTTAGTGGCTGGTGGCACGGCAGTTGATGCTCTAGTTCTCCTTTTCCTGCCTGCATCGGCTGTTTCTTTCATTTGTCCTTGGAGCAGGCTTGATGTCTTGGGGGCATGATAGCCGATGACAGGAGGAGTCATGCCACATCTGTTAGGAAATAGTCCTGCAGCATATTCAATTTCTTTGCCACTTTTGCTGGTATGAGGAGATGAGTCTGTGCTCTGAAAGAGCAAAGATAGTTCATGAGTTATAAATAGAATCGGTTGATATGTTTAAAACAGGAATATAAAAAAGAAGTTACCTGAGGGATCTTGTCAGGGAAGAGGTCAGTCATGTAGATGGTAGCCGATTGGTGAAAAAGATGTTGTTTCCACTCAGCCCACCATGAGGTGAAGACTTTGCTCCTGAACATAGCTAATTCAATATCATTGATACTGCCAAGAGAGGGGCCTGGAATGTTTAGCAGCCGATCCATCATCAGACTTGAAGATATTTCTCCTCGGCATTCAATCTTGTCAGCAAACCACAAGCCGATTGGGAGTTGTCCCATACCAAATTGTCTTGCTGAGCTCATGGGGTGATAGAACTCATATGAGACCTTTATGTTCCTGCCCTGGTGGATGCCGACAGGAAGGATGCATGGGCTGATGGTTGTAGTATAAACTTCTCTGGACTTCTGAAATTTGTCATGGTTTATTTCTTCAAATCTGAAGTCCGATGGCAGCTCAAAATTGACTGATTCATCATAGAAGAACCAGATTCTAGCATCTTTCTGGAGGCCATCATAGAAACTAAAAAACCAGTCCTTGAGCAATTCTGCTGATAACTTTGCTCCTGCATCGGCTGGTGTGCTGGCATATTCTCCAAAGGATGTACACCTCCGATGAGTTATTTCTTCACCATCATCATCAGTGATTGGTTCCAATCTTCGGAATTCTGATTCTGTTGGAGATGGCCGATTGACAGCTTTCATTACAACCAAGTTTAACCAAGTTTGCAATAACCACCATGGGCCACCTGCATTGACTACCGAGCCGGTTGCTAGTTTGGCTGATGCGTTGGCTAAGGTATGATACAGATAGCCAAGCAGGATTTTTCCCAAAGGAAATTGTCTTTTATCTTCAAGGGCTTCGGCTATGTGTTGCCAATTTGAGGTTGGGCCACAACTTGATCCACAAAACAGAAATTTTTCCAGCCACATCAGTAAGAAGGCAGTATGCTCTCTTGGGGTAACTGAGCCCTGACCCATGTTAGCTGAAATGAACCCAGACCATCCTCCTATGCTTTTTGTTTTAAAGTTAAATCTATTCTTGGAGTTCAAGATCATTGGGTTGGAAGATGAGGTGATATCAAGTCCAGTTAACATGGTTATATCTAAGAGAGTTGGTGTCATCGGCCCTTGGTTGAATAAGAATGCATTGAGGGTGTTGGACCAGAAGTAGCTTGCAGAAGCCATTAACGACTCATCTTTAGCCGAATTTGCCAAAGAGAGGGCTAGGGCTTGGCCGATTCCTATCTCATCCCAGTGACTTTGCTTGCTAGCTAATATGCGCTTGAACCATGCAGGCCAGCTTTTCTCTAGGGATGGCCAGGATTTAAATGTGTTTTTCCAGTGTCCTATGTTGGGGTTCGATAATCTGAAGGGGATTCTATTGGTTTCGGTAGTGATGAACTCAGTTGGGTCTGTATTGCCGATTGGCCCAAGGAAGTAGTTGTTTTGATGATTAAGACTGGGGATAGCAATTAGGTTTGCGAGATGCTACATCAACAAAGCAAGAGAGAAGAGAAACGAGCTAAGATTGCGGGAAAATGAAATTGGATGAGTTAAAAGGAGATCTAGCCGATGGGACTTACCTCAGCGTATTCGGCCGATGGGGCAGCAGATGGAGCGGATGACGAAGACATCTTCTCGCCGGCGGAAGTTGAATGAGCGAAGGATTGCTTGAAGTTGGCTGCTTGCGCCGAGGGGATCGCCGGAGTAGAGGGAGACGGAGATTGCGAAAGCGGGGGCAACAGTAAATAACGGTGTGAAGTTTCTCGGGGCCGTCGGTTAAGGTATTTACAGCGCTGTGGTAACGGTAAAAAAAACGGAAAGAGCGAGATTATCTCGGAGATAAGACTTGGCAAATCCGAAACATTACCAAATATTTCGGACTTGGGGGGCATGTGTTGACGACCAAATTTTGTAATTCAAATATCGGAAATCAAGATGGAATCGAAGAGGATTGAAGAGATAAGATCGTATCGGAAAGCAGAGTGAAAATCGGCTGTGGTCCGAATCGGCTGTGGACTGATCGGCAGAGTCAGAGTCGGACTAGGTTAGCCGATTGAGCCGATTTCGGTAATGTGACTCGGTATACGTCATCGGGTTGCGTTAACGTGCTTCATATGGATTGCCATGCACGGATAAAGTCCTGAGGAGGCAATTGTATCTATTAGTTAGGATATTTTATGTAATTTCCTTATAGATATTCTCGGTAAGAGTCCGCCTAAGGGACTTGTTGGTTAGTTGGATTTGTATTAGGTTAATATGAGTCGTGTCCGTGATGGACAATGTTTGTAATTTCGGGTATAAATATAATCCCGAGGTCTTGTAAATAATAACAACACACGTTCAATCAATCTCGGCGCATCGCCAAACCCTTATTTTCTACTTTCGACAAGTTTGTGCTTTCGAGTCGTGCTGCATCAATTTGATCTTCGGCGAAAAGGTATATCTTGTTATGGCGAGTTACATCATTAGGGCTAGTGCTTACATCTCTATGACACTCTAGTTCTTTGTTGTGATTCTCCGAGTTATCATACATGTTATATAACTTAGATCGACAATGCAATCTACCTGTATCGGCTAGATCCTTTCTAGGGTTTCATCGATATCGGCTAGATTACTTTGTTAATCTAGGTTATATAATATATCCACCATCCTGAAGAGACAACCATCGGCTTGATTCTTTAGATCTCATGCTTCTATTTATACTTAATGCTGCATTGGTTCAGTCCAACCTATTAAGTCGTATTTAGAATCATGATATCTAACCTGCTTCATTGTTGTTAATAAGGATAGTATCGGGGTTTCAGCCGATCTTACCTGATATAGATGTTTTAAATTGTCTTATGCTTTGTTTGATATTCTATATCTGCCCCTTATATCAGGATCTAATCTAATGTAAATATATTAAGCTTGATATCAATCTAATTGGTTATAGTTTAATATATTTATTACTAGAAAATATCCTAATATAAGGTTGTATCGGAGCTATAGCCGATACATACTTAAACCTAGATATCGGCTATGACATCAATCTATGTAATCATTATTTCATGTTATCTTTAGACTTGGGCAATTTATACTGTCTCGGTTCAGTCCGATCTATCCCAATTGCTTATCTCTAAAGTAATATTGATTTGTTGATTATGTAACGTTGATCTTTTCAGCCGATATACTAGCTTTAGGGTTAATTCTACAATTGATTATACCTTACAGCCGATCCATGCTTTATTGCATCGGCTAGGTCACATACGATATGAAATCGGCCCTATGGCCGATTGTCTATTGTTTACTGATATTCTCTGCATGTTTTTCCTGTTGATTGCAGGATCAAATCAACTGGCATGCCCTTGAATCTGAAACCCTAATTTTGGACCTGCACTAGAGTAAAGCAAACCTCTCAGGCCAGTGTGTGTTTTTTGGATCAACACTGCGACGCCGTATTTGGGCCTTTGGGCCGTGTATCGTGTGGAGCCCATTTGGGTTGCGTCAAGAGGTGCTTGCACGAACCTAAAATGCATATACCAGTAGCCATCGCCATCTTTAGTTTTTGGGTTTTGCTTAGATTAATCTGTCAAGAACAGTTTCGCCGCTAGATCGGTTTGTAAGACCCCAACTTGTGAGCTTAATCATTCATCTGCAATTTTGGTTGCAATCTTCTTTGTTCTTGTTTATGTTCTTCGATTCGCAAGCAGGGATTAGCCTTCTTGGCAAGGTCAACCAGGTTTTGGTACGGTTGATAACCATAGGAGACGTGGTGCTGCGATTGCGGGATTCGGGATTCGGGAATGTGCTCGTTCAAGAAGCCGGATCGATTTGTGTCGCGATTCCACCGAATCGTTGATTATCAGAGCCTTTCGGAAGATCGGGAACCCTTGTCTACATCAACACGCTAGGTGTATATGCATGTGCATTTTTGTGAAGACGTAGTTTTGCAAATCCTTTTTCCTTAGATTGTTCTTCCAATATTTCTTTTTGCAAAAGTGTTAGTTTACTGACCTCCCTTTCTCTTTGCAAAATTTCTATAAATGGCTTGTCTGGCACGTGAGGCTGTTGGGGTGGATCACGCCGGCTTTGTCCACCAGCTCAGGGACCTTGCGCACTACCTTGGTTTTTTGCCCCCCCCAATCTTCGCAGGGGAAATCTTGCAAATCACCCCACCCCGCTACCGCCTTCTCGTCCGTCTTATTCCACATGACCCTGGACTCCACCGTCACTACTTCACCATCATCCGCCCTAACCCTCGCCTAGCCTATCAGAGTGTTTCCTTCACTGCCATCTAGCGTCTTTGTGATCGCTGCCACTACCGCCTCACCCTCTCACCCTTCCACTATATTCCCCACCTTCCCCGCGGCACCATTGGGAGTGTGTATCACTGCACTTGCCAGGAGCACTGTTCCCCACTAGGCTGCCTACTGGAGTTCACCATGTACCTAGATGCACGGTACCACTTGCTCCTAGAGGCCTACCGCCAGCTAGAAAGGCATGTCACCACCTTTGAGGGAATGCCCCTTGTCCCGTCCCTTACCGGCCATCTCCACTTCACATCCTGCCAGAGCGCTCTGCCCTGATGGAGGTAGCTCGTTGAGTCCTTCACCTTCCCCTCCACCACATTCCCATCCTGTTTGCCGCATCATCACTCGCGAGTATCGCTCCTTGTTCTGATTCATCACTGACCCCGTCACTCCAGCCGACCATCGACTGGTGGCATCGCTTCCGTTCCACCGACTGTTGGTGCCACCTCTACCCTGTCGACTGGTGGCACCGCTCCCATTCCACCAACTGTTGGTGCACCCCTACCCCGCTGATAGGTGGCACCACCTCTGCTGCTCCGGGGTTACCCACTCATTTCCTGCCTACTTGTGGCACCGTCTCCGACGATGAGGAGCCGCATGTCGACCCCTCCCAGTAGAGGATCGCTTGTATTAGGCAGTATCAGTCACTTACCTAAAGTTAGTGGCTTGAATAAAGTGATCTCAGAAGGTAGTGACTAGTGTGAGGTAGGGTCGAGATCGCGTCTAGCTACCAACTCATTACTAGTTCTAGCAGTACCCTGAGTCTATAGAACCCTGTGTGTTGTAGCCTGTGGTAGCAGTGTCTAAGTGATTGTACCTCGATGTATTGTGTTGAACCTTTGTATTGTAATTAATGTGCTTGTTTGAAAAAAAATACCCTTCCCTAAAATATCATTGAAGTTAAGACCTTCTTCCCCTCTTCTCTTGGGACATATGGCTGAACACTCCCGCCGTACCATTCGTGCTCCTGTGCATCTCGGCGATGAAGAAGGAAGCCCTTTGCCCTGCAATGCCATGCAAGAGGAACCTGTGGTGCAGCAGGATCAGGGATCTGAACATGAGCATACCAACCCGAGTGATGCCCGGACCTCACATCAGGATCGGGAGACCTCCCCCGACCACCCCCTCTGGACCAACAAAATTTGCTAACCTTGCAGACTCAGATTCTGCAGGGCATGGTCCAGAACCTGGCTGCCCTCAACCATGAGCCTCGCCATGCTCCAGATGGACGGTCTAAGTTGAATGACTTTCTGAGGACCCACCCTCCGGAGTTATCCCAAACTACGGAACCACTTGAAGCAGATGATTGGCTGAAGGATGTTGCAAGGAAGCTAGAGTTGGTGCAGTGCATCCCCATAGAGAAAGCGTTGTATGCAGCCCACCAACTTAGAGGACCTGCAACCGAATGGTGGGAGAACTACCACGTGGCCCACCAAGATGCCACCACCATCAACTGGAATGAATTTGCGGAAGCTTTTTGGGCAGCATGTCCCGGAAAGTACCATTGACATCAAGTGAGAGGAGGTCAACAGCCTAAAGCAAGAGAACCGCTCCATCAATGAGTAGATGAGCATGTTCAACCACCTGGCTCATTATGCGGCCGATGAAGTAGACACCGAAAAGAGGAAGATCAGAAAGTTCCTCAAGGGTATGAATGTGGGTATCTGCATTCAGCTGGTGGCCCATAACTTCACTACCTTCCAGCAGATGGTCGATCGGGCACTAATTGTGGAAGACACCCGTAAGGAAGAGGAAGCTCTTCGGAAGCGCAAGGCTGCCCAGCTCGGACTTTTGCACCATGGGAGTCCAAACCCTAGGATCAACTACCCGGCTCAGTACCATCCACCGATGCCCCAGTCCAGCCACGGGTACCCAGCTTGCCCTGCTCCACCCCGTCCTCTGGTACCAGCTCAGCCAAGGACCCAGAGGAGGAGCTTCATGGAGGCCAACCAGGGTGTTGGCCCCCTCAGTTTTTAGCAGCAAACACCATATATACCATACTAAACAGTACCTTGTATCATAATTATGTCCTATGTTCTGTTCAGTTGGTTAGCAAACGCAGAGTGCAGACTGGTATTAGGATACTGCCGGGAAATCCATTATTTACATTTTCTTCAGTTTGACGGCTTACTAATTTATTTTTCCTTCAGTGGATAACATACAATCTATTTTTTTCTTAATAATATAACTCTCATAAAACCTATTAACTTTTCAGTAACTTTGATATGTTTTCTTTTTTGACTTGAGTGACCCTTCTCCACCAATTTAAGAGCTATCTTAGATTCTTAGGTATAACATAATTCTTTTAATTAAAATACACTTAGAAATTATTCTAAACTACGACTATCATACCGATTCTACAACTACTTCTGCCCTTGACATATATTTCAGAGATTGCCTGGTCCGTCTTTCTCTGCTATGCCTTTTTAAGAATGGATTTGAATGAAATTTGGAATTAAAAAATAAACGAATGAAGAATATTTTTACCTCTTATCTGATAAGCAATTAAAGCATTTGAACTGCTCTTTGAACAATAAAGAAAGAGCTAAAGTAAAAAAAAAATATATGTGTTACTAATAGTAAACATTTTTTTAGTTTGCTTTCAGCTGAACATGTTATAACTACAAATGAGGTGAGGCTTGATTAGGTGGCATTGGAAGTAGGGAGGAACACAAGTTATGTACTTTAGGCTAAACATATGAATTTAGAAGATCAACTTTTCCAATGGGACATAAATAAAAGCAATAAATAAAAAATCTATTGGTTTATGCTTACTAGCACTATAGTTATTTATATATATATATATATATATATATATATATAACTCAATCACTATCAATATTATTAGTAATTCCACTCTATAATAGTTGGCCCCCTCTACAATTTCTCTCAAGCTCCGCCACTGCAAGGACCTACACTGGTAATACTCGAGGAAGCAACACCATCGCCTCCAATGCTCCACCCTGGAACCCGCCGAACGCAACTGGATTTGCTTGCTTCCGTTGTGGCGTCCCAGGGCATTACGCTAGGGAATGTTCCCAACGTCCTGTCCCCGCTACCTCTGGAGCCTCCCATATCAATACCGCCAGGGCACCTGCTACGGCTCCAATCAAGGCCGCTACTCAGGTTAGTGGCCAGGCCTCCCGCTCTGCCCCGACGTTTAGACGAGGCCGAGTCAACTTGTGCAGGTGGAATCAGCCCAGGAGTCTCCCGACGTGGTGATAGGTATGTTTCCTATTAATGCCATACCAGCCGTCTTCTTATTTGATTTGGGAGCCTCGCATTCTTTCATCTCTCGCTCATTTGTGGAAAGGAATGGGATAAGGACTAAGGGGCTACCAATGCTCATCCAATCCCCTGGAAAGGAAGTTAGAGCCTATTGAACTTGCCCAAAAGTGAGCCTAATCATAGAAGGAGTCACTTTCTTTGTTAACCCCATCCTGCTTGAATCCCATGGTCTAGATTTAATCCTAGGAATGGATTGGCTATCAAAGTACAAGAGTCAGGTGGATTGTGCCACCTAGACCATAGTTTTGCAAGGACCAAATGGAAATGAAGTAAGGTTCACCTCACCCCGATGATTGATAGAGCAACACATGTTGAATAACATTGAGGCCACACCTTTAGAAGAAGTACAAGTGGCTAATGAGTATCCAGACGTCTTCCTAGAAAAACTACCCGGAATGCCTCTGGATAGAGAAATTGAGTTCTCTTTCACCCTTGTCCCGGGCACAGCCCCTATATCCAAGAGACCCTACAAGATGGCCCCCGACGAACTGGCATAAGTCAAGAAGCAGATCGAAGATTTAGAAGAAAACGGATTCGTGAGGCCCAGTACGTCCCCTTGAAGAGCTCCAGTCCTCTTGGTCGAAAAGAAGGACAAGACCAAGAGAATGTGTGTGGATTACCGTGTCCTAAATGAAGTAACCATCAAGAACAAGTACCCCTTTCCTAGAATAGATGATTTGTTCGATCAACTACAAGGAGCCAAAGTCTTTTCTGAAATAGACCTACTGTCTGGATATCACCAGTTGAAAATCCGACCAGAAGACATACCCAAAACCGCCTTCTGCACTCGTTATTTACTTTACGAGTATACCGTCATGTCGTTTGACTCACCAATGCTCCAGCCTTCTTCATGAACCTTATGAACAAAGTGTTCATGGAATACCTCGATAAGTATGTCATGGTATTCATAGATGACATCCTTGTCTATTCCAAGAGTGAACAGGAGCATGCTGAGCACTTAACATTGGTGATGGGAAAATTAAGAGAGCACCGACTTTATGCCAAATTCTCCAAGTGTGAATTCTAGCTTGATAGGGTTGCCTTCCTTGGCCATGTCATCTCTGCTAACGGAGTAGAGATGGACCCCGACAAGGCTAGAGACGTGCTCTCCTCTAAAACCCTAACCACAGCCACCCAGATCAGGAGTTTCCTAGGTCTGGCAGGTTATTATCGAAGATTTATTGAAGGATTCTCCCGGATTGTGAAACCCATGACCGAACTACTCAAGAAGGAACGAAAGTTCATATGGACGGCAGCCTGTGAGAAGAGTTTCCAAGAATTGAAGAAGAGTCTGACTACTTCTCCCGTCTTAACCCTTTCGGATATACATAAAGAATTCAACATCTACTGCGACGTGTCTAGGCAAGGGTTGGGATGCGTGCTCATGCAGGAAGGAAGAGTGGTTGCCTATGCCTCTAGGCAGCAAAAGCCTTATGAAGTGAATTATGCTACCCATGACTTGGAACTAGCTGCGGTAGTGCACGCCCTCAAGAAATGGCGGCATTATTTAATGGGGAATAGGTGTGAGGTCTACACCGACCATAAGAGTTTGAAGTACATTCACTCAGACCAAACTCAACCTCAGGCAAAGGAGATGGCTAGAGCTAATCAAGGATTATGACCTCAGGATACACTATCACCCGTGTGAAGCGAACATAGTTGCCGATGCACTAAGTCAGAAGGTGCATTGCAATGCTTTGACCATTCTACCACACCAGCTAGAACTATGTAGGAGCCTGGAGAAACTGAGGATAAATGTGGTTAAGACCGAAACACATACCACTTTGGTAGTACAACCAACTCTAGAGCAACAGATCAGCGAAGCCCAATCAGACGACCAAGGGATCGTAGAAATCAAGGAGCTCATCAAGAAGGGTAAAGCCCCGGAACACTCCGTGGACGAAAAAGGGGTAGTATGGTTGGGTAAACGTATTTATGTCCCCGACAACAAGGAACTAAAAGACCTGATACTTAGGGAAGCCCATGAGTCCGCATATTCCATACACCCTGGTAGCACCAAGATGTGTCAAGACATCAAGCCTTACTATTGGTGGCATGGGATGAAGCGTGACATTGCAGAGTATGTGGCCTTGTGTGATATTTGCCAACATGTAAAAGCAGAACACCAGAAGCCTACCGGATTGTTACAACCTTTAAAGATACCTGAGTGGAAATGGGAGGAAATAGGAATGAACTTCATCACCGAATTTCCCAAAACTCCATCCAGGTACGATTCGGTTTGGGTAATAGTGGATCGGCTCACTAAGGTCGCCCACTTCATCCCAGTCATAACTACCTACTCCGGTAAAAAGCCTGCTGAGTTATACATGACCCGGATTGTGTGCCAACATGGGGTTCCCAAGAAAATCATGTCGGACCGAGGCAGCCAATTTACTTCACATTTGTGGCAAAAGCTTCATGAGGCGAAGGGCATGAACATGAATTTCAGCACTGCCTATCACCCCCAGACCAACAACATACTGAAAGAGTAAACCAAATCCTGGAAGATATGCTAAGGGCATGTGCCCTAGACTTTGAAGGCACATGGGACCTGTGCCTACCCTACGCCGAGTTCTCCTACAACAATAGTTACCAAGCCAGTATCCAAATGGTCCCCAATGAAGCCCTGTATGGTCAAAAATGCCGATCACCACTCTGTTGGATAGATGTAGGATAAAAGAAGGTATTCGGGCCTGATATCCTGCAGGCAGCCGAGGAACAAGCCAGACTTAAAGAAGCTCAGTCCAGGCAGAAGGATTATGCTTATCACCAGTGACGGGCACTTGAGTTCAACGTCGGAGTTCATGTGTACTTGAGGGTGTCTCCTTTGAGAGGGACAAAGCGATTTGGAATGGCAGGAAAATTGGCACCGCGCTGCATCGGTCCATATCCTATCACCGCTAGATGCGGAGAAGTCGCCTATCGACTCGAGCTACCCGCAGAATTGGCTGGGGTACACGATGTCTTCCACATCTCGCAGTTGAGAAAGTGCCTTCGTGTTCCCGAGGAGCAAGTCCCCCTCCAAGTAATTGAGGTACAAAAAGAACTGACCTACAAAGAGCGACCTGTCAGAATTCTTGATGAGAAAGAGCATAGTACCCGACGAAAGATAATTAATTTTCTCAAAGTTCAGGGGAACAACCACAACTATACAGAAGATGAGGTAACCTAGGAACAAGAAGACCACCTACGAGCCGAATATCCGGATATGTTCACCCGACTGTGGAATCTCGGGATGAGATTCTCTTAAGAGGGTAGGTTTGTAGCACCCACTATTTTCTAAAATTCTTGATTTTATTAATAGTGACTTTTAGTCCTATATGTTCTCTAAAGATTGCCATTGGTCAAATTTGCAGTTTTGGAAATTTCCAACCTACCGAATAAAATTCTTTCTCTCCAAGAAAAAAATATATATCAATTTTCATTTTATTTTATCTCGACCAATCGGTGAATATTTTACTCCCTTAGTTTAAACATCCTTACAGACCCTAACCCGATTTTTCTTCTCACCTAGACACCAACGAAGCAACGTCGAATTTAATCGTGTGCGGACGAAAATGGTGAAAGCTAGGATTCTCTCCGGCTTTGCCTCTTCCATCTTTTCGAATAGTAGCAACATACTGCCCGTTTGTCTTGACTGGTCAATATTTAAATTGACCACTCGTGTGCAACCTCCATCATTTCGTGTTGTCTCCAACAAATTAATGCATCTGCCTTCAGCCGTCGTATCACCTGAAGAGCCGGCAACACAACGTCTCCTTTTGTCTCATGCAGTCATGCCTAAACACTGAGCCAACCCACATGCCTGCCCCACCATCATGAGACTGCATTGGCTCCTCTACACACAAGTGGCAAACGCTAGGTGGCAGCAGCAAGGCATGCAAGTTTCAGCCTCCAATAACTCCATGCCCTGACCTCTCCATGAATGCATGTCCACTTACTCACCCCATCGAGCGAATGAGCCTCCCACCATGAACTCTCTGCATGAGAGGCCTTTTTCTGCACACACACAGACACAAAGCAAGGTATAGCAGCAGCTAGACATGCATTTATCACTCTCCATTTACTCCATCCCTGCCCTCCACGAGCAAGCAGGAACCATGCATGCATAAGCTCAGCACTTCAGCTATCCTTTTAATTGATGAGAACCGGTCAAGCGGAGGGGCAGCGCCGCGTCCCATCGCAACGACCGCAGAGGACCACTCAAGTACCTCATGCAAGTTGCAGCACCGCCCGCACGCTTGTCATTTTCCGATTGTCACGACATGGTGAGAAATAACTATAAAGAGACCACACACCTAGACACCACCTCCCCTCCACATTGCGGTCACCATCACCCTACTCTCCCATACCGAAGGTAGCAGCCCTTCCTCTTTCCACTCCATGCCTCCCTGATTATTTCATCCAACTGAGAGTAGATCATTCGTCTCTCCAAAGAAAAGATAGAATCCTCTGAACTTCAAAAATCCATATCTTTTTATCCGTGACTCCGTTTGACCTTGTTCAAGTCCCAAAATCTTTCTAAAAACTCCGTTTTACTCAGTGAAACTACCTTTTATGTGTTTAATTAATTTCTAGCAGGGGTTTTATGTATTGTTTGTTTTCTTGAGAAAAGTGCCCGAGACCGACGAAGGGTACGCGCAGGAGTTCGACGCCTCGATAACGACCGCGAATCATGGCAAGCCTCCTTGACCACTTGTTGCACCCATATTTCTAATTAAATTATTTTGTTTGTTAACTCGCATGTTTAGGCTACACTGTTCGGCCACGATTCGAGTACGAGTCATTGGACATTCCTAGTAATTGCACTTTTATTATGTAGGATTCGGAAACCCCTCCCTTTGTAGCTCCACTATATAACTCTGTCGGCATTCACAATGCCGAAGTAGACTAACTATAGGCAACGGTTGTACTGTCGTACGGGAAAACATGGATATTTATTGTTTTTCATTTATTTTAAAACCCGACGAGATGTCGGTTTGGTTATAAAGTGGAGAACTGATTTATAAAACTTGATGATGCGGGAGTCAGTACCTTGGTGGTTTGGCTACGCATTATCCATAAGGACCAATTCCTTTAGGAAATTCATCCAAACATAAAACAGTACGACCACACAGGTAGAATGGGATGTCCCAGGATGAGTAAGTAGCTAAAACATAGGTGCCTAGTATATTGGCAGTTGAGGAGCACCAGTGTGGTGGAGTATGGCTATCTCCTGCAATGGGGATGTGTCAGGGTCCATATGGTGGGGCCTGGGTAGATGAGGGCTGAAATTTGGCCTGATGCTTGGTCGAGAGATTCCACCTATTTGTGTGACACGGGGTATTTTTGGGTTGGTTATGGAAAAGCCTTGTAATGTGCTCTCCTTTGTTAGCTATGTCTGATCCACATGAGTTCGATAATGTGAGATGCTCACGGCGTGTGGGTAAAGCGTACAACCTTTGTAGAGTTTAGTGAAACTGTTTAAACAGTCGTGCCCATAGTCATGGGTGGATGTGAGGTATTTCTCATAGTGTAGTTTTTGGTTTAAAATCATATGGTTTTTGGGATGGGTTATCGTTACTAGAGTTTGCCTTTGTGGCAAACGACCAATCTTCATGGTTGGGAACGAGTCTGTGTTACTCAGGGTGTCGCTTGACACCGAGGTGTCGTTTAGGCTGAGATAGCCGTGTTGGTTTAGGCCGAGATGATGGTGCTGTGCTGAGGTGGCATGCTGGGAATATGGGATTAATCTACTCATGATTATAGTGACAGGTTGTTGTAAAGCAACCTGTGGAATGGGATGAGGTGTGAACCTCGTTCCAAAACTAAAACTTGATACACTGGTGCTTTGCAACTAAACTGTTTAGTGACTTTGGATGGTTCAAATAAAACCTTACCACCCTTTTGCTTAGCCATGCATGTCATATGTTTCCCTGGCTTGCTGAGTACACTCAGTACTTACCCATGCTTATATTTATAATTATAGAGTTAGAGGAGGAATACCTCGACCCTGCGGCCGAGTCCTACTTCCAGGAGGAGATGCAGTACGACTTCTCAGGGTTTCAAGCCTAGTTCCCAAACAGAGCCTGTGGTCCATGTTCGCCTTTCTTGCTTAGTGCTTTACCTTCCATGTTTCCCAGCGCTGTTTCTATGCTTCCATTTATTTTGTCGTTCCAATGGTTCTACCAGTTTAGGGTTTGTCCATGACGGTAGCATGTATCAAACCTCCGCCTGTGTCGTATTAAAGCTTTGTTATTTTTGATTTTCCCTATTATTCGGTGAGTACCAACTTGTGTATCCTGGGACTGGTATTGTAATCACAGGTAATATTGTGACCTCGAGCCTATGCCGGTTTGTATAGTTGATTGGCATAGTTTGGGGTGCCACAAATGGGACCACCATACTTGTGGGCTTATCCATGCTCGTCCCAAAATATTGGATATTTATAATAGGATTATGTCAACTTTTTAACACTTTGACCACCAAATTTACACATGAATGGATTTATAAAATGGAAAACATAACCCCCTAGATTACCATGAAAGTCCTTATTGAACCTTAAAGTTTGAAACCGGACATTCAACCACTTAACAAAGTGGTTTTAGAAAGTGGTTTTTATTTAATTTGCATATACATTGGTTATCTTTGATCATTGACATATGCATTGAATATATATGTTAAAATTTTCACTTCAATCTTTCTTTTTACCCCTTGTTCACTCTCTCAAAAGAAAAGTACAAGCATAATAATAGTATAACATCACGGTATGGTATAAATTGACAACTTACCATGGTACGTAATAATATTACATTAGTTATTTAAAGCCTCTTTTTTAAGAAACAAATTATGCAAAACCACTGTCCGAAACCACCTTAAGGAATAATATGAATGGTATTATAAAGTTTTACGGATGGACGTCCAATTTTAAAGCTTAAAGTACCAAATGGACTTCCATATAAAGTTTAGGGGGTATTTGGACTTTTTCTTTCTAAAACATTTAGAGTAAATTGCATTAGCGGAACGTGAACTAGGTGGGTGCAAAATATTGTATATAAACTTGTAAAATATTGCTTAAAAAACTTGTAAAAATGTTCATTTTGGTACACAAATTGGTTAGGTGTGTGCGAATTAAGACCAGAAGAACAAAACAAGACTAATATGTGTTAATTAGGAGTATACACAAACACGTACACGAGAAAAATACTACGTTTTTACATATATTTGTTCAGTAAAAATATTTAATAAGGACTAAAGATTACAAGGAAAAAGACAGAAAAACTGAGAAATGATGCAAAGGGGAGAGCAAAAATAATAAAGCACAAATCAAGTTTACAATGCAAAGATAGCATATCTCATGCCCACCTCATGTCTGCACGTCGCATCCTAATCAATGTCTAACTTAATAAAATTGGCTATGACATGTTCTTTTTGTTTTGCACATATCAGACAACTTTATACACGAAAATGAGTATTTTATAAGTTCATGTACTAAATACACCCACCTGATAAGTTCGTGCACCACCAGTACAATTTACTCAAAAATTTAAAAGGTTTTATGATATTCTTATAATATTTTCCTAATCAAATATAGTTACTTCACTTTTTATTACATCAAAAATGCATATACACTACTACTATAGCTCAACATGCAACCAAGTCACATCATCACCCAGTAGGAATAAATACATATTTAACCTCATGCAAGCATGCAATATCATCTACGATCTATTTAATTATATAAATTGACATGCAACATATCCAATCATCAGCCCTAACATCATTTCTGTAATATTTTAACAAATCAATCTATCATTTTTATATTTAAAAAAATATGTTTCACATTAAAGCGCATGTATTATTTGTTTGTTTCATGATAAGTACTTGTTTGTTTCATTATTTTTATACTCCTAACTCGACTGTGAAAAAAATATATTGAAAATTGCTTAGTAATTCCCATAGCAAAGCCCGGGAATCATCTAGTATTGGTGACACTAAGGTTTTACCTGTTGAGTGAAATAAGATGGAATTATACACTCCTGACTTAAACTGCTATATCACAGGGGATTCCTATTATCTCTCTGTTTTTTGACTTAAACATTTGAGACACCATTAATCAGAAGGAGGCTCTCTGTTCCACGCGATTCCGGGCTTATGGCGTAGCGCTCCCTGAACCAGGCCAAGCCCACAAACTGATGGGCATCCCCTGAAAAGAAAGGCCTAGGTTGGACACTTGGACTGGTCATCGCACCCCCGGTCCAGAATCCAGTTCGAATCCTTCCTTTACTTGAGAGGAAAAACAAAAGATGCAAGAATGCCTCTATTTTTCTATTCTGAAAAGACTCATGGAATATATCATCCTAGTGATATAATTTGCATATATACTTTTTCTCTGTCAGCGGAACATATTGTTATAATTTATCCTAAGTAGTTTCAGATATAGGAATAATTCAAATCTATTTTGAAAAATATAATATGACTGAGATTCAAGTAGTCCAACTCGGTTGGTTAGGGTCGTTGTGTTGGAACCTATCGACCCTCGTACTGTTTTCTGAGATTGAATCTCAGGAGGGACTACATACACACCGTTCAGTAAAGCGAGTGTGTCGCTAAAAAAATATTATCTCTCCATTTCATATTGGAAGATATTTTAATTTTTTTAACTCAAATTTCTTTGAAGCAACATAGTTTTAACATTGAATATATTTTCATAGGATGTTTATTTTGTGGTGAAAATGTCGCTTTGTTTTTTTATAAACGTGATCTAGAATAGAAAAAAGTTAAAAACATTTTATAAAATGAACAGAGAACAAATTTTAAATAGCTTTGTTATAATATGAACGGAGGACGTATTTTTTAAAATGTCAAATTTGACAACAAAGATTTTGGCACGCCAATTAGAAAAAAAAAAAGAAACAGTGAAGGTATGATGTATGGATTTATTTATTTTGCTTCTGCAATTAATTAACACAGCTTGAAGTTGAAATGGTCGGTTTGGTTGGCTGAAGGCTGCAGCAGCCCCCATATTCCGAGCATTAATTAATTGGAAGTGGAAACAATTCAGATGACTAAGAAGATACATAAAAACAAGGTTAGCATTAGTGCATGATTAGTTGACTACTAATTATTTTAAATTTAAAAATGGATTAATGTGATTTTTTTAAGCAATTTTTCTATATAAAACTTTTGTAAAAAAACTCAGTTCCGGAAACGTGCGAGTAGTTACTTTTGTAGTCTATCCACCCATCTTTAAACGCAACGTAAACCAGCAGCATGTTGCTTGGACTCGTTGAAGTCTTGACGTACGGTTGGCCGGTTGAAAGGCAACCGGAAGATTGTGACTCATCGGAGAAAAATTAACGAGCTGTCACACGACAGAATTAACTAGATCTCTAACCATCTACCATAACTAATAATGCATAATAGTCAATTAATCTTTCTATATATACAAAGTGTGAACTATCTATGGGCTGCACGGAAATGTGCTCAAGATTTGCCCAACGATTGTGTGTACTGTAGTGACATAAGGATTAAACAGTTGACTATATATAAGAACACGTAATTAACACTACACTAGTGTAGTACAGAAAATCCTATAGGTACCGGTTGGGAACTGGCTATAGGTACCAGTTTTCCAGCCGATACCTATTAAGCAGCACCTTTGTCTCAATTTTATTGGTGCCGGTTCTAAAACTGGCACCTATACTATTAAGAAAATAAAAAAATGATGGCACCTACACTGCCGTCGGATGCCACCTTGCCCATACCAGCCTTCTCCACCGCCGCTACCACCACCACCTCGCCCGGGCTTCACGCTATCACCTAGTCATGCCGGCCTCCGCGCCACCACCTCGCTACGCCGGCGACCACCACATAACGCCGCTCTGGAGGAGGGGGAGGTCCCCTAGGAGAGAAGGGGCCAGCGAGATTTGGTGACCGCGCCACCACCTCAGCGCGTCAGCCGCCACCCAACGCCGTGTTAGAGGAGGAGAAGGGAATAGGGGAGGTCCCCCCGGAGAGACGAGGCCGGCGAGATCTAGGCCTCCTCCACCGCCGCCGTTCGTCGCCATCTCGTCGCGCCGGCCTCCGTGCCAGCCGCCAGCTCACCCGTGCCGCGCTGGAGGAGGGAGCCTTCGCGCCGGCCGCCACCTCACTCGGGCCAGCCGCTAGCTCGCCGGCACCGGTCGGCCTTCTCCACCGCCGCGCCACCCTGGAGGAGGAGAGAAGGGGGAGGGCCCCCGGGAGAGGGCCGCGGCCCATCCTCCGTCGGCCACCGTCGCTCCAGCCGTCAGAAGGCAAAGGGAGAGGAGGGGCGAGAGATGCGAGAGAGAGACAAAGAGAGATGTGGCGAGACAGATGTGGATAAGGACCGATCGATGTACGAGCTCGGTCGGTCAAAAAGATGTGGATGGCACTGTACGTGCCTGGTTTTTTATATAGGTGCCGGTTTTTAACTATACTTATTTTATAGGTATCGGTTCTGTTAAAAAACCGACACCTATAGTATCGGTTTTTTCTCTAGAACTTACACCTATAATATAAATATTGGTGTCGGTTCTATTAAAAAACTAGCACCTATACTTACCGTTTTTTATTTTAACAGCACCAACACCTATAGTATTTAAAGGTGTCGATTCTATATTTTTTCATCGTGCGAAGGTGGGAAAAGGCTCATAGGTACTGGTATTAAATGGACCGGCACCTATAAGACCGGTCTCTACGAGGGTTTTTTAGAAGTGGAAGATACTACTAGTACCTTTTTTTCAATAATAGAACTTAATCCAATCTCTATATTAATATTAAAATGTATATCCTGTAGTACTTAGAAAAACAAAGCGGCCAGTTAACTACTAAAATAAAATGAAGATATGAAAATAAATATCAATGTTTCGCATGTGACAGTACATTTATTAATTATCTGCATGATACATCACGATCACATATGCATGGTTTGGCACACAGCATATTGGATGACCACCATTTCGTACGCTCCCTCCGACCTAAACTAAGTTCCTCTTTGCTCTATTTTTTTTGATATAAAATAATTTTATTTTTTGAGCTATTATTACATTAGAGTTTACTAAAGAAGGAAATAAGTACATGAAGGACAATTTTATTGGGATTTGGGACACGGAGTGTATCTTGATGTTTTGTTTTTTGTTGTTACGCGTGAACTGGATGAAAAATAAAATTATTTTAGGATGACGGTAGTGTTAATTTAAACCATGGTTATTTGTTTCCTAGGAATACAGCCTTGATGCTGATGCATATGTTATTTTTAGATAATTGATGCATATGTTTTTTTTTAGGGTAATTGATGCATATATGTTAAATATAGTACAGTAGCGTTTGTATCAGGAATATGTGTTGATGCATGACCAGTCAAGTAGTTCTGATCTATTCCTTCTGTCTTCCTTATATGATTTTTTTTTTGGATTAATATGATTTTGATACATCATGCATGACAAAAGGGTCAACTCGTGATGAAATGCTAGGTTTCTGTCATTAGCAAACAAGTCAACTTGATTTTATTTAATTTGAAAGAACGTTCTCACTCGCTAATTAATAGTTAGTGTGGACATCGGTTAGTATAACTTGTTCGAAAAAAAATAATATATAGGTAAAACTTTTGTATATGTCTTTAGTGGTTTAAAAACCAATATTAAAAATAATCTTCAATAAAAAACATCCAAATCAACCTCAAATTAAAATCAAGTTCTATAATTCAAACATGCATGTGTATGTAGGTTTGGACGTATTAGTAGTACGAATGCATCCATGTCAACGCCGTCCTCGTTTGAATTAGCCGTGTACATATGAAGGATGACACGTACTATGTATAAGATCAATTTGATGGTTGAAGAAAACACTATTAATGGGCGGCAACATGCCTAATCAATTTTTCAGAAACCGATCAAGTCGAGAATATAAAAATTGATTAGGCAATATAGTCTACAAATTAATTCATAGCAACATAAAAATAGGTATCAAAATAAAATTCAGGACATATAAGAGAGTGTAGAAAACTTGGGAGCATAGATAAATGTGATTTTAGGGGTACAGAAGAAACTTTCTCAAACATTAACGATATATAGTGTACATTAATGGAGTCTTAAATTCTAAGTTAGTTGAGGCGCTGATGAGCTACTTAGCTCTAGCTTAGTACACAAATGATTTCTCTGTACAAACATCCTAATAGATTCTAAACAGATCATAAGTATCTGCGCCTATAAAAATCGATCATCGTTTTCGCATGCGGCTCTTTTACTCCTTAAAAGAGCCGTACGCAAAAATCTATTTTTTCAAACGGACCATTTAAAACGTCCACACGCAAAAATAAGGGTATTTTCGCATGCGGGTCTCTTAACTCACCCGCATGCAAAAATACTCCTTTTTTATTCTCCCCTCCCCCATCTCTCTCCTGGCCTCACCCACTCCCCTCCTCTATCCCACTTCTCTTCCTCTCCCACTCCTCTTCCTCTCTCGGCTCTTCTTCTCCCCTCTCCTCCCTGCCAACGGCAAGCACTGGCGGTGGCGGTGGCGGTGGCGACAGTGGTGGCGGGCGAGGGCGTCGGCGGGCTGCTGCGACGGAGGGCGCGGTAACGGCGGGCGGTAGCCAACCCCTGCAAGGATCCGGCGGCTGCACCCTCGGGAGCGGCTTCTACGACGAAGGGCGGTGATGGCGGGCGACGAATCCGGCAATTGCGGTGACGGCGGCGACCCCCTCGGACCTCCCCCATGCGGATCGGGTGGCGAGCTCGAGTGGGAGGCCGACGGCGGCTCTCCCCGACCTCCCCCGCGCGGATCCGGCGACGGGCGGCACGGTGGCAGCGGGCGCGGGCACCGGCGGCGGTGCGGATCCGGCCTCCATGCACGTGGATCCGCCTCCGGCTACGATGGGAGGTGCGGATCCGGCCTCCACGCACGCGGGTCCGCCACTGAGGGGAGGTGCGGATCGGCCGGTGGAGGAGATGGAAGAGGCGGATCCGCCTGCGACGGTGGTGGCGGCTGGCTAAGGTTGGGGTTAGGTTTTGTGTTTTGGAATTTTTATTTTTTTGCGATTTTTTATTTTTGCGTGTGGACGGCTTAAGCACCCGCACGCGAAAATCGGGTGCACCACCTGCACGCAAAATAGCTATTTTCGCATAGCATCTAGTGTGTGCGGTTAGCCATACCGCACGAAAAACCCCTTTTGGACCATGTGCAAAAACCGTTATTGTAGTAGTGTACTAGACAACAACTGATATTTTATCGTGATACCGAAAATCATATATTTCTCGGATATATCACCAATCGATACTAAAGAGTTCCGGTTGGACGTATGTCAGCGTGTGTCAGCCCTCTGGAGCAGAAAGAAATCCCCCAGCATAAGTACGTCCATGGTCACCACAGCCATTTATTAATTAATTTGACATATTTTTTATCTGAAATATTTGTTTTAGGGAGGAAAGCTCGATCAGAAGCTAGCTAGCTTCATTTATAATTAATATTTTTTTCCTCAATAAGATATCTGATTTGCATTCTATGAAAAGTTATTATCTAATTTAATTAATTGAGTCAATGACATGTGTACCATACTAAAGTGAAGACCCACGCACACAAGTGCAGTTAAGTCAAGTAAGAGGATCTGGTTCTACACAAGAATATAGCTCACCAAACATCATTTCCATATATTCAGATTTTGTTGGCCTACCATGTTTAGGTCGCAATGTGGCTGTTCATCCTGAATAATACTGACAGAAAATGAACTATGTTTTCGTCTCCTCAAAATTTTAGCAAAATCGCGGGTGCTACTTAATCCTGCACGGTCCACTTTGATGGAGAAATTTCAAAGGGAAAATTAATTTAGAGGGAATTAATTACCAACTATGAAAATTTAGGAAATTATTCCTGACTACTATAATTTTACCAATAGTTCCAATGCAGTTTTATACTGTTATAACTACTTTTCATATTACAAATTAAAAGTTTTAAGTGTTAAATAGATTCATGCATGAAATTATATATGTGATTCATATAAGTGTGTAAATTAATACAAAGTATTTGTTTCTACGGTTTTGGTATTTCACATGCGATAGATTTTTGGGTTCCTATCTTTCACTTTTTTATCTGTACGATCTTGCATCAAGATTCATGTTCCTGTATATTCAACTTACACTTACACTCAGTTAGATACCACTTACACCTAGTTATAGTTACAGTAGACTAACACTCAGTTACATAGCACTTACACTCAGTTATAATGCACTTACACATAATGTACTAAGTTACAATGCATCAGAATTAGATTGTATAATAATTTTTTCTCTAGATTTACAATTGACATGTTTATCTGTTTTTTTAATTTTATTTTATATCCATTGATTGAAAATTCTGTAAGATTTGAAGCTATAAATATATCACTTGTTTCCGTAAGATTTCCAAATCTTATTTCTGTTCGAAAATTTCCAAATCTTTTCTCATCTTCGCTTTCCCTTCGTCTGCCTAAAATTCGGCAGCTAATTAAAATGAACGTTCGCTGCATCATCTTCCAGCGAACACCAAACTACGGAAAGCCTGTATGCAGAAGGGCAACTTATAAAATGGACGTTCGCTTCTTCTCCTTCGAGCGGACAAAACCGCCTATAAAACGGAGCTCCAACCAAACACGAGCTCAACGCAAAGCTCGGATTCAGTCGCCCATCCAAGCAAGCAAGCCAGCGTAGTCGTCGTGTGCAATGGAAGCCGCGGCGGCGACGTCCACGGCGGCGGTCATGGAGCGCGAGCGCCTCACGGCGGAGATGGCCTTCTCGCCTGCCGTGGCGAACGGCGGCGCCAGTAAGCTCGGGGAGGAGCCGCGGAGCATCGTGATCAAGATCCGCCGCCGGCTGCCGGACTTCGCCCGCTCGGTCAACCTCAAGTACGTCAAGCTCGGCCTCCTCTCCGCGGGCTTCCCGATGCCACCGTCGCCGTCGTTGTCGTGGGCAATGCTCGCGCTCGTGGCGGCCGCGGCGTACGGCTCGTTCGGCCGCCGCGTGGACGTCGCCGCGCTCTACGCCGTCGACCTCGTCAGCTGCGCCGCATGGATGTGCGCGGCGGCGCTGCTCCTCGCCGTCTGCTACGTCAATCGGCCACGGCCTGTGTACCTCGTCGAGTTCGCCTGCTACAAGCCTGACGGCGACGAGCACCAGATCAGCAAGGACGGGTTCCTCGACATGACGGAGAGCACGGGGTTCTTCAATGACGAGGCGGTCGAGTTCCAGACCAAGATCACCCGCCGCTCCGGCCTCGGCGACCGGACGTACCTGCCGCCGGGTATCCAGGCGCGGCCGCCGCGGCTGTCCATGGCGGAGGCGCGCGCCGAGGCGGAGGCCGTCATGTTCGGTTGCCTCGACAAGCTGTTCGCCGCCACGGACGTCGACCCGAGCCGCGACGTGGGCATCCTCATCGTCAACTGCAGCCTCTTCAACCCGACGCCGTCGCTGGCGTCCATGGTGGTGAACCGCTACCGGATGCGCGAGGACGTCAAGTCGTTCAACCTCGGCGGCATGGGGTGCAGCGCCGGTCTCATCGCCGTCGACCTCGCCCGCGACCTCCTCCAGGCCAACGCCGACGCCCACGCCGTCGTGGTGAGCACCGAGAACATCACGCTCAACTGGTACTTCGGCAACGACCGCTCGATGCTGCTGTCCAACTGCATCTTCCGCATGGGTGGCGCGGCGGCGCTGCTGTCCAACCGCGGCGGCGATGCGCGGCGAGCCAAGTACCGGCTGCTCCACACGGTGCGCACACACAAGGGCGCCACCGACGGGTGCTTCGGCTGCGTGTACCAGCGCGAGGACGACGGCGGGAAAGTCGGCGTGTCGCTGGCGAGGGAGCTCATGGCCGTCGCCGGCGACGCGCTGAAGACGAACATCACGACGCTCGGCCCGCTCGTCCTCCCGCTCTCCGAGCAGCTCAAGTTCCTCCGGTCGCTGGTGCTCCGGCGAGTGCTCCGAGCCCGCGGCGTGCGCCCCTACATCCCGGATTTCCGGCGCGCGTTCGAGCACTTCTGCGTGCACGCCGGCGGCCGCGCAGTGCTGGAGGAGGTGCAGCGAAGCCTCAGCCTCGGCGACGGCGACATGGAGCCGAGCAAGTGCACGCTGCACAGGTTCGGGAACACCAGCAGCAGCTCGCTCTGGTACGAGCTCGCCTACGCCGAGGCGAAAGGGCGCGTCCGCCGCGGCCACCGCGTCTGGCAGATCGGCTTCGGCTCCGGCTTTAAGTGCAACAGCGCCGTCTGGCGCGCGCTCCGCGACGTGCCGCCCGTGTCCGCCGCCGGCGCCGGCGAGGAGGACCGCCGCCGCATGAGCTGCAACCCGTGGGTGGACAGCGTGGAGAGCTACCCGCCAAAAGCATACATTTGATGATCTTTTGTGAGGCCGAATTAAGTCGTTCAGTTGCATCCACGAGATTTGCATGATCACTACTACACGTACCGAACAAAATGCTACACTAATTATTAGACTTAATCAACTAGTGTGATATTAATTATTCTGTTAATTAATTTGTTCTTCAGGTTATAGGGCCACAGTTTGAAATTTAAATATATGCATGCACAACTTCTTTTCCTCAAGTGTGTATATCTGAGTTTTTTTATATATGTGGAAATTTGTCAGCGAGGGGAATTCAAGTAAGTACTACTTCCTTTCTAATATACGTTGTTGACTTTTTTTACAAACGTTTAATCGTTCACCTTAATCATTTTTTTCACATATAAAAAAGTTTAATTCATGATAAGGAATGTTTGATGATAAATCAAGTCACAATAAAATAAATGATAATTACATAAACTTTTTAATAAGATAAATAGTTAAACATATCTTTAAAAAGTTAATAGTGTTATATATTTAAAATACAGAGGGAGTAGAATATTCGCCTGACCTTCACGACGTAGGAGCTAAGTGCTGGTTCCTTGCAAAAACTAATATAGAAAATAAATAGTTCTGATGAAATTGTTAGGCAAGTAGGTGAGTTAGGCTTGACATGCACTCCAGCGAAAAAACATGCATCTAATTTACGTGAGTCTAAGCAAGTATAGCCAGAGGAGATTTTTGTCAATGTTGGGGTGCATCTGAATGTGCATGAAATTCAAATATCTTGAACTTGAAGTCTATCTGCAGGTAATTGTTATTGTCGCTATTATATGACTCTTCGAAAAGGACCAATTGACTGTTGGGAACTGTCGGCATCTGACGAATTTCGTCAAATTAACCTTCTCATCATTGTTTTGGATCGTTTCTGTAACATTAGGTTTCTGACCTAAAAATACCCTTATTATATGTGGAGAATTTGGCTTCCATCAAAATCACGTGTACACCGTTTCTGAAAATTTGCAAACTGGGGAGGTACGACGAGGGTGTTCTGCAATATTTTACTGCTGACAGTAACACTGACCGGCCTAATTAATATTGCCGATCGACTTGATGTGTAGTACATATCATTTCACACCAACGAAAAATTGAAGTTCATTATTTCTTTCACTTTCTTAATCGAATGTTTTGATTACCAACTTGCTAAAGGTAGTTCTAGCTCTCATTTTTAGCATTAATTAATTGGGACGTGAAACTGCGTCTAATTTATTATAGAAATCATATAGAAGCACAGTTTGAAAGTTGTATAGGACATCTTTTCGATGTAATATCTATACATTTTCTACCCAAGCGTACGTGTGACCTTTTTGTGGTACTTGACACATGTGTTTTTTAAGATTTAATGGAAATCAAAAAAAAAAGAGAGAGAGGTTGGGTAAGCTGAACATAGGCGAAAAAAATAGTTCTGAACATAGTACTCGGTGGAATTAATTATTTCATTCACAAGATGGGTTTTTGAACACCGATTTTACAACAGGAGTAAATTTAACTACACATGTTTATGAAGCGATATCACACATTGATCTATGTTATAATTTTTTCTAGAAAAAAATCATAAGTACCTAGATGACATTGATGAAGTGAGGGGATATCCTCTTGAGATGAAAAGAAAAAACCATCTGCTTACAAATATTTGGTGGGTGAGGTAGGCTTGACTTAATTAGCAGTTAGTATATGGTACAAGTTCTCGGCTGATACAACCGGTTTAACTGTTAGAGGAGTCATTTGTCTAATTAAGAAATGGAGTGATCTCATCATCAATATATGTGTAGGTGTACCTAAAAGAGTGCTTTGTGTATTTCTTGAAGCCTTGTAACTGCAGGTACTTCTCTGTCTTTTTATAATTCAACAAGGGAACAGTTTGACTCTTAAAAGTTTGAAGAAAAAACAGGTAAGTACCATACACTTTTTATACACAGTTAAGAACGTCACATACGATTGTATTTTTCAACTCCATGATTTTTGTCACAAATTGAGCGCCAGTGATGAAAATTTAGGGTCTCATAACTTCACCAAGCGTCATTTTTCCTTGTTGTGTATATACGGAGTTATGTAGTATGCTTCCTAAGGATGGAAACGGTCGGAAACTATCGGAAAACAGCCTCAACCATTTCGGAAATATCAAAAACGGTAAAGTTGGAAATGAAAACAATATCAGAAATATCGGAAAACCAGAAACGGATTAATACGGATGGAAACATGTCGGTACAGATCGGAAACCGGTAACAAATACGGAAACATTAAACTATAAAAACATATATTTAACTTTACATAAGTATGTTATATATATAAATAAATTCAAACTTATACTATACAAATTATAAATTAACTCCATTTTAACCATGCACTCAAGATAGGGATTTGATTCAAGAGTCAATCACTCTCTAAACTGTGGGTCAAGTAGAGAAATACCCTATAAAAATTGACATATTAAGAAATATGGTAATTACCATATTATAAGAAACAGTAATTTCCACAAGAATACGGTAAATACGGAAACGATCGGTATAACAGCAGAGTCATTTCCGTTTCCATTTCCATTTTAGTTTCGGTCAATTACCATTTTCATATGGCTCGGCCGGTAGAAAGTCGAAAGCGAAGGCCGGTTGGCCCGGAATTACCATTACCGTTTTCACCCCTACTTCCATCAAAATCACACACCCTTCTGCAAATTAAACAAAATAACTGTGTTTTAGTTTCAGTGAATTTTTATTCCTCCAAAATTTTAAACAAGTTCAGTGGGCAAATCTTGCCACCAATCACGCAGGATTTAATCAGGTTAATTACCAAACAATAGTTGAAAGCATTGTCATCAAAGCAAGTGGGTACTGTCAAGATATATATTGGATGATCTCATCCAACTGGAAGTTTAGGCATGGCAGTTGCCATCCCTTCCGGTTCTCAGCGATGGAGAAAGAGGCGCGATGGTTTGGTCACGCTCCTTTCCCACTCGGTGCTCTGGCAACCGGCGTGCCCCCACGATTGATGCCCTATTCCTCTGTATAAATGGATACCGATGATCAATGAAAAACTGAACTCTCTTTCTCTCGCTCTCACAATCTCTCTATCCATATCCATCTCGCACTTTCCACACTCAACACGTTATCAGCACTTCGCTCTAGGTGAAGAGAAGAATCACTTTCGCTCTCAGGAAAGAAGCGAAGGAAACCAGAAAATCAACGGAGAAGGTATGCCTACCTTCTATTCGGTGTTCGATGCAGTTCTCGGCCTTCCTCACTACGATCACGCTTCCTGCCTTCACCATCTCCTCCGTCGCTCGACGAGGAGACACCATCACCAACAGACTAGGGTTGGTGGCCGCCGGACTAGGGTTGGTGGCCGCTGCCACCACCCTCGGTGCCGCATTGCTGTCACCGTAACTCGGGTCGCTCATCCTCCTCCTCCGCCAGCCCCTGCTCGCCGGTCACCAGGGCGCCCCGCTGTGTCCAGATCCAGGGGGTACAGTATTGTACCTACCATGGATGGACTGCGGTGCTGACACCTGCTGGTGAGCAGTGCTCCCTCCCATTAGAGATGGTGTCACCGCCGGCTCCGCTCATCGTCGCCATACCACCACCGACTGCACCTCCATCGACCACGCCAAGCCGATACCGCTCCCCCACTCCTGCTCCACACGGTTTCGGCCGGACCGGAACCTTAGCCGCGCGCACGGGGGAGCCGCCTCTCTTCACACTGTCTTCATCTCGTCGCCATGTCGGAGCCGCCGCTGCACGCCATCCTGGCCTCTGCCACACATTCCTCACCGTTCCCCATGGCTCTCAGAGCCGCACGCTACCAAATGGCGTGTGGGGGGGGGGGATGGCGTACGAACCCGGCAGGCCTCCGACTCCGATGAGGAGTGAGGGCCGTCGGCCTAACTCCTGCCAGCAAGCCGCCGGCCGAAAAGAGGGGTCGCAGCGGTGACGGTTGGTGGATGGCGGCGGTGGAGGCGGAGATGTCTGCGGTGGAGGCAGCAGCGGAGGAAATCCCACGCGGGGCGTGGGGGGGGTGGTGTTAGTGTTCTAACCCTAACCCGCGCCCCATCGCCCCCTTTTGCCGGCCGGCCAAGTGGGCCAGCCCAGTGCATCACGGTGGTGGGCCGAATAATTTAGATTTCGGACCACCACCCAATTTATCATTTTCTATTTAGTTTTAATTTTTGTTTTAGCAGTAATTTACTTACTAGTCACTGTGTTTTATGTAATTTAGTTAAAGCCAGTTCATCAGTTGTATAGATATTTACGTAATGGACCTTTAGATCCCTGATATTATATGTTATTTGACAAACGTGTTTATAAAATACTCTGCTTTACTAAATTCATTAGTTGTCTTAATAAAATACGTTTTGCATATTATTTCAAGACACGATCTATTTCCTCACTTTGTTAATTTACAAAATTCTTTATATTTTGTATTTTAATTTAGAAAATTCTCTTAATTATGTATAACATGATTAATGGAGAATTTAATGCATGTTCGATACATATTTTGACTTGGAAATTAAACTACATGTTGATTGAGTCCTATACTTTGATCACAATGACCATAACCTAGGCAACGAGTAAGTCACCCATCACAAAGAGGTCTATATCTTAGGATAATTACCCACATGTGTTATTCCAAGAATATGTTTTGAAATATGAGATTATTTAAAATTTGGATGCGCACAAGGTAGTGGAGTCCTAAATATTGGTTGCGGTATATTCATCAAAATATATTTACCTGGAGAACACATGTCTTAGGCAGCGAGTATATCTTGCCCACTATTAAGAGATCTACTCCATTGTTTAATTACTTGGATATTATCCACATTGTGCCTCTTAATTTTGAATTCTAACTCAAATTTGTACGGTCTATTACCTACATCTTTTCGAAACAATACAAAATATGAAGTCTTATATTAATCATTGAGATTACAACATTGATATCATGTTTTTATTAATTTACCTCTGTAAATTAGTAATGTCAACCATGATTGTAGGGACATGGCAACTAGAGAGTTCGACGAACTCGCCCTTGATGGGAGTAACTACTCAATCAGGGCTTCTGATATCAAGATAAATCTTGCTTCTTGTAGGATTTCAAATACAATTGAGGAACCCAATAATGGGGATCCTCCAATTGAGAACAGTGTGAAAAACTTAGCCCTTTTCCTTCTTAGGCTCTACATTCACAAAGATCTCAAACATGAGTATCTGTTGGAGACGAGTCCACTCAACTTATGTAAAAGCTCTCAAAGAAGAGCGTTATGACTAGCAAAAATAACTCATCTGACCTGAAGCTAGTTATGAGTGGAGTCAATTACACCTACAGGATTTCAAAACTGTGGCAGAATACAATGTTGTTCATAACATTTGCTCCAAGCTGAAGTTTTGCGAAAAATAACCAACGGAGGCAGAGAAGATAGAAAAAACTCTGTCAACTATGCTTCTGGAGGATAGAATATTGAACCAACAGTATCGCACAAATAATTTCCAGTAATATTCTCAGCTTATACACACATTAACTCAGGTAGAAAAACATCATGAGCTTGCTAAAAAGAATGCTCAATAGCGCCCCCCGACTCTGCACCACTAACTGAGGTGCACTTCAATGCCAAAAATAATGCTAAGGATAAGAAAAGATTCAAGAGAAATTCTCTGAATAATCCTAAGAATCCGGCTGGAAAATACAAATGTAATAACATGCGCAAATCTGATAGTCAAAAGAAAGGAAAAGGAAAGGGTAAGGCATCACAACCTCGTGGTAACAACAACAAGCATGGCAATAGGTGTGGATCTAACTATCATGTCGCTAAAGATTGCCGCATCCCAAAACAACTTGTTCTCCTGTATCAGAAATCCCTCAAGGCAAAAAAGTATTCTGAGGAACCAAGATATGAAGCTCACTTTAATCTTACAAATGAAGAAAAACCAGAGGTTGGAACTTCTCAACAGGCTCCTATTGAACTAGAGAACAACCTCGATCTTCTCCCAGAAGATACCGCTGCACTTTCTGCAATGGATGACATGCTCATCAAGTACTGCTCAACGGACCCACTTGGAGATTTACTATAATCTCAGTGTGTCCCACTTCGAGATGAAACTATTTTAATCTTAGTTTGTGTGAAACAATATATTGATATCATCTAGTATGTCAAACAATATTTGTTGTAATAAGTAGACAAGTACAAACTCCCTTAGGTTATAAGGTTGTAAAACTTACTAGTCATTAGAGTATGTACTATTAAACCTATGTAAACGTCATACTATGTATTTAATGTTTTAATTATTGTATGTATGTACATATATTGAATCAATAATTCTTCACTAAGCAATTCTTCTTTCACTATAGATGTCTGAGGATATCACTCGATTGAAGAGAAATTATGTCTTGTGGACAGTGGTACCACAAACTCTATACTTAGGGAGATTAAATACTTTCAAACTCTCAAAAAGAGCGAAGGCAAAGTTTTGACAATCTCTGGACGCGATACTGTGATAGTTGGTTCTGGACGAGCAACTATTATACTCCCAATGGGTACACAAATTATAATTGAGGATGCCTTACTATATCCCGATTCAACCCGTACCCTCCATCAAAATGGATTCCACATTGAAACCCATATGTATAATCGAGAAGAATTTCTTCTCTTAACTAAACAAAACGTATATGGCAAACGCATTTGCGAGAAAATTCCATATCTCACATCGGGATTGTACTATACATATATTAAGCCTTTACACATGTTGCATATAAAGTAATTTTTCAAAATGTTGATGCATTCCACAATTGGCATGATTGACTTGGGCACTCCAGTATCGGGATGATGACAAAAATTATTATCAACTCTATTGGTCATCATTTGATCACTGAAAAATTTCTCAAATCCTCTGATTTCGTATGCAGTGCATGTGCTACTTGGAAACTGATTTTTAGACCATCTTATCTCAAAATTAGAGCCAAACCACTTAAATTCCTTGAATGCATTCAAGGGGATATCTGTGGCCCTATTGTGCTCAGATTTGGATCGTTCAGGTACTTTATGGTTTTGATTGACACATCTACTAGATGGTCTCATATATGTCTACTATCGATACAAAACCATGCCTTTTCTAAACTAATATCTCAAATTATAAGGTTGAAAGCAAATTACCCTGAACATAGGATTCAATCAATCCGTATGGACAATGCTGCCGAATTTACATCTCATGCTTTCGATGATTATTGCATGGCATTGGGAATTCAGGTTCAACACTCTGTTCCATATGTCCACACAAAAAATGGTTTGGCTGAATCACTGATCAAAAAATTAAGCTTATTTCTAAACCATTATTGACGAATTGCAAATTACCTTGGTCATGTTGGGGTCATGCAGTATTGCACACTGCTGACCTTGTCCAACTACGACCAACAGCATATCATGAAACTTCCCCAATGCAGTTAGTACATGGAAATCCTCCAAGTATTTTCCATTTGCGTAAGTTCAGTTGTGCTCTATACATACCGATCTCACCACCACAGCATACCGCTATAGGCCCACATAGGAAAGTGGGATCTATGTGGGATTTAAATCTTCGTCGATTATAACGTATTTAGAACCCTTAATAGGTAAAATTCAATATGGATTAGTCATATCCTTCCAAAACTCTTATGGTGGTTTGATCTGTAGACGTAGAGAAAGATCCATTTAGACCAAATGAAGAAGGGGAGGATATTCTAGGACCTGATTTTCCATATCTCATTGTTGTTGGCGCACTCATGTATCTTGCAAATAGTACGAGACCAGACATTGCTTTCGCGGTAAATCTATTAGCAAAATATAGCGCTGCTCCTACCGCCATTGGACTGGAGTTAAGAATGTCTTCCGATATCTTAATGGCACAAGAGATCTAGGGTTTTTTTAAAAGACCAGGATCCGACTTTAATTGGTATACTATTGTTGGCTATCTATCTGATCCCCACAACGCTAGAACACATACAGGATTCATATTTTTAAAAGGTGGAACTGCTATATCATGGAAATCCTCTAAACAGACTCTGGTAGCCACTTCCACAAATCATTATGAACTAATTGCTTTATATGAGGCATCACGTGAATGCGTATGACTTCGCAAAATGGTTAACCACATACTAAAATCTTGTGGTATAGGTTCATTAGAATCACCTACCATTATCTATGAAGATAGCACCGCTTGTGTTGTATCAGGTTCTCCTTATTTTTCTCACTGGGTTTTTAAGGAGTTTACCTGATACATATAATATACTAATTATAATTATTTCTAAGATTATCTTTACAGTTATCTAGGACAATGAACGAGCAATGATCAATGTTTGGATTTGATCAAGGGAAGTGTTAAGATATATATAAGATGATCTCATCCAACCGGAAGTTTAGTCATGGCAGTTGCCATCCCTTCCGATTCTTAGTGATGGAGAAAGAGGCGCGACGGTTTGGTTGCGCCCCTTTCCCACTGGGTGCTCTGGCAACCGGCGCACCCCTACGATTGACACCCTATTCCTATGTATAAATGGATACCGATGATCAATGAAAAACTGAAATCTCCTTCTCTCGCTCTCACAATCTCTCTATCCATATCAATCTCGCACTTTCCACTCTGAACAGGTACATTAATTTATCTGTTCCCAGTGGTCACTAAGTAAAACTAGTACACAAATGGCTAATTGCAGGACAATTTGTTGCCAGCTGCCACCTTCGGCACGTCTAGATTTCTTTTTACCTATCGACAATCTATCAGGTATCACAGGTAGGGATGTATAAATCGGTTTTGCACTTATCTATCGGGGTCAAAATATCCGAAATTGCAGAAATTTTAAGATATTTTGGCTCAAAAATATTTGAAATTAATGTGAAGAAAATTTGGCTGAATTTAAACAAATCTTGCTAGATTCAAGATATTCAAATTAAATAAAATTTTTGGGTGAAATAGTATCGTTTGGCGGTGCCATCAAACTACGACCAATATGACTTTCATCTCTTTCACATGAAATCCGAAGATCTGATTGCCAACAGGGATATTTATCGTCTTAAATTTTCTCTTCTAGCTTCCAACCATAATTTTAATTTATTGATATATGTACAAAATGGGCTGTCAAAAACAAACTTGAATTTCACGGGAAAACAGTATGTATCATAGTCACAACCAGGGGAATGTCAATTTGATAGATAATGTGTCATCGTCCTAGCTGATATAGCACTACACTGTCATCTGCAGGAAAAACCTTAAATGTTGATTCCCTTTGTGATAAATATATAATTAATACTTGTCTGAAAGATACTCCCTTCTCTAATCAAAGATATATTAAGAAAAAGATTAAAACATTACTATGTTCTTCACTAATACATGGAAAAAGGGAAGCAGGAGAAAGTACTATTGATTTAATGACTAAAAATAAAAAGAAAAAGATATGGTGCCATTTATTGAAGACATCTACTGATCCACTCCAAAACTATACACTTTTATCAATAAATTCTAAGGATAAAACTTCATTTATTTAAAGACGAAGAGAATGAACTCTGCAATCACATCCTTCAACTACGCATGCCTGACTGATAGCTAAAGTGACCACACATGTAGCACTCATACAAGAGACCAACTGTAAAGTTCTTATGGCAAATTAAGTGCTACTTTTCATGGTACGGTCATATATTGTTTTTTTTAAAAACATGGTGCATTCGTAGGCTCTTGTAACACGTGCATACTCACTTCTATAATATAATATTCTGTACATCCAACCACCGTGAATACCAACCACCGTGAATACCTCTAAAAGATATAAAAGATATGAACGACATATATTGAGATTGACACCTAAAGTGACCACACATGTAGCACTCAAACAAGAGATGACTGTGAAGTCCTCAAGGTATAATTAAGTGCTACTTTTCATGGCACAACATTATAATTATATATTGTTTTGTCGAAATACAGTATAAATATAGGTAATGGGTACGTCACCTACAATTAAGTAGTCGTAAATGCAAGCACCTGTACAAAGTATAGGATTTAAATCTAGGTGTGCAAATTTCACTACAAGGAAACTCATCGGTTGAGAAAGCGCCCACTTTGTGGCCATATATTAATTCTGATAGAAAATTCTATATTAATTGAGATACTGTCATTTGGATGAAGCCAAGCTAATTAGATATTGTTCCCCATCAATTAAGTGTTTTTCTTAAATCGTTGATGAGTTACCGAAACTAAAGCATAATACCCTTGTTCTCCTAGTGCCAAATATATTTGACTAATGCATGGGAGCATCTCTTTGAGAAAGCACAGGTGATCCGGTGATAGAAGACATGTCATGGTTGAGTTTGGAGCTATAGGGATGTAAGGACGGTAAGGGTGAGAGAAGCCCCATGTCGTTAGGAGGCGACAGAGATCCAGCGGCGCAGGCCGCCACACAAAGAGAAGGTGAAACAAGGTGCAGAATTGTACTGGAGAATTGTGCTGGGATTGATGAAGGTGAAACAAGTTTAATAGTAGAGCTCACTGTCAGCTATAAGCTTATATTAGAACCAATGTATATAATATATTAGCTATATGTTAGCCTTTAGTTTTTTCTTCTCCTCTCTCTTTCTCTCACTTATGCATTTAATTTATTTATCTAGTAGCCATAGGGATACGGGTAGGTTATGATATCATAAATCAATTTTTTCCATCGCGTAAACAAGGCATCATGCTAGTGTGAGATCATGAATCGTTACCACTCGATGTGTTGTATAGTGGAAGTAGGTCCTAAGAAGCCAAAGGAACATCGACGACGTAGCACGTGTCGATGTAGAGGAAGTAGTTGATCACAACAGCCCGACCTTGTCCTCCTCGTGTGTTCATCTCACCGTGCTCCCATGCCGATCAACACCACAAATCAGCAGCGCCTCTACCAGTATCCACACGTCCAGGGATGGAACACCACACGCGGATGAGCTAGCACCTGCGTGCGGGTAGGGTTTGGTTCGGGGGCAAGTAACAGCTAGGGTTTCTCACACGCACCAATCTCATCACCCCAAGAATATATAGGAACTATAACCGGGCTTTCGAGGCCCATAGGAATCCTACTTGGATCCCTATCCGAATTGAGCACATATTGGGTCTCCATCCAATCCCCTTATTCCGACTCATTAAGTATGCGACCTTGTATGTTTATGTACACTAGGTTGCAACCCAAAAACTACTTTTTGTCCATGTGTCAACAACGACTCCTACCAGAACAGACCTATCCGGTATACATAAAGATCATAGTGGCTGAATCTGTAGTGTATACTTGTATGAACCCCTTTGCCTCACGATATCGATTAAGCTCAAGACTAGATATGTGCCATCCTTTAACATCTCAATCATTCACTCAATCCTGTGATAGATTGCTTAACCTGTGATTGTCCTCGATCACTTTTAGCATGGTCATGCAATTCAATAATCTACAACATTGAGGGACCCAGAGATATCTCTCCATATGAGGGACAATCTCATCTAGATTATTCATATCCCACTACATGTTTCATAACATGACCGAAGACTACCTTTACAATTATCTAGTCACGAAGTAGCATTTGGCAGCCCCTAAGTAAGCTACAACACATGTTCACAACCATGGTAATCTCAGGTTTAAGGATTCTAGACCAACACTAAATGTGACCGCTAATGGCAAATGACATATATCATGTTGGGTCTATCCAACTACATGTTTCCCAACATGTGTCCACATTATCAATTTAGTATCTCCATACCATGATCCATATGACATGGTCATCAATCAGTATATATGCTGATCATTGAACCATATTTGTTTCACATATGATATTTGATCAGGGATCCCTTAGAAATAGTAACTCTAGTACACAAACCCCCATAGGTGCCGGTTGGGAACCAACAATAGGTTACCGGTTCGGAACGAGCAATAGGTTACCGGTTTCCTAGCCAACACCAATTTGTTGGCACCTATGCTCCCGGGCATAGGTGCCAGTTGCCGGTTCTTAACCCACAATCAGTACCTATAGTATTCAATAAATAATAAAAAGGAGTTGATCGAGCTGCTGTCGCCGAATCTGACGGCTTTCGCCGACCGCCACCTCGCCCGCATCGGACTTCTCCACCGCCGCTACCATCATCGGATCTGAAGGGGGAGAAGGGGGGAGGGTGGATGGAGAGGAGGAGGGAAGGACCTGGGAGAGAGAGGGGGCCGACGAGTCTCCTCCTCCACCACCACCACCACCACCTCGCCTAACCTTCGCGCCGGTCTTCTCCACCACCGCTACCATCACCGGATCTGGAGGAGAAGGGGGGAGGTCCGAGGGAGAAGAGAAGGGAGGGCCCTCGGGAAAGAGAGGGGCCCGGCAAGCCCCCTCCACAGCACCACCGCCACCGTTGCTGTCACCTCACCCAGCCTCCACGCCACTGCTAGATCTCGATGAGGAGAAGGGGGGAGGCGGACGAAGAGGAGGGAGGGCCACCGGGAGAGAAAGGGGGCCAGCGAGCCTCCTCCACCACCGCGCCACCGCTGCCATCACTGCTGGATCTGGAGGAGAATGGGAGGGGGATGCTGAGGAGGAGGGGGAGGGGATGTGTGAGAGAGAGAGCAGCAGTATGCGGTGGAGGGGATGCGGTGGGTGAGGGAATCGTGTAAGGGTGAGGGTGTGGGGCTGGTGCTGGCTAGGTTTGGCTCAGCTCAAGTGCCCACTTTTTTAGGAACCGACGCCTGTGGTTTATTATAAGTATCGGTTTTTAGAAAAACCGGTATCAATACTATAGGTGTCAGTTTTTATCTAGAATATGCACATGTAATATAAATATATGTATTGTTTTTCTAAAAAAGGCACCTATTGGTGTTGGTTTGTATCTACTTTTTTTCCCATAGAGGTGGGAAATGGTAATAGGTGCTAGTTTTAACTAAACCGATACCTATGAGCCGGTATCTATGAAGTGTTTGTAGTATTGTAAAATAAAACATAAACAGTCTTTTGAACGAATCACATATTTATTAATCAATAATGAGTTATATATTTAAAGAAATAACACATGATAAATGTGTAAACGTAGTATGTGATATAAGGAATTGTCTCATTGAATGACATCCTTATGGGTAGTATCGTGATTTCGGGATTTGACTCGGGAGACGATCCTAGCTGTCCAAAAAGTACCAGTAAATTTAAAAATGAGATATCTAGGAGGATTACATCCGAATTACATAGGAATTGTATGTATATGTACATTGGCTGTTCATCACACTTGACCAACATAAAGACAGTGCATTATTCCAGTACGTTGACTAGATGGTTCGATCGATTAGGACACGAAACCACAAGGCGTGAGAACCTAAACCAACTTGTGATCGATGTGATCCTAACAGTCGCGAGGATGATGATGCGAGCTGAGCTTATAGCTTATTACCTGCTCGAGATCGAAGGAGAAACAGCAAGTCTAGTTGCTTGTGAGATTTGATTGGCAAAGGATACCCGATTTACGGTGATCGATCGATATAGTGGGAGTAAGGTACACTGAATCATGAAAACGGTATGCCTAATTAAGGCTCGGATTGTGGCTGCCGTGCTGTGTGTATGCTCGTTGCGTTTAGTTTTTAAAGTTGTGTCCTGGACTGGATATGGCAACAACTTCTAATATTTCAATTGTCAAGTCTCTTTCAAATATTTATTTTTTTAAGGAAATGGCAATAGTGCAGATCCTCTCATCTGTGACGGACTATAATATAATTGGATTTTGCGAGTCGTCACAAAGAATACATCTCAAACGGGCCTAAAAAGAGGCCGATTGAGATATGGTCGAAGAAACATGTTAAATGTGCATAGAACTGAAGCCTGTCACGGATGACACATATCTTTGACGGGTCTAAACTAGAGCCCGATTGAGACAATCTTAAATATCTTAATCGGACCGTAGTTGGAGCCCGTCACAGATAACAATCGTCTGTGACGGGCCCCAACTTGAGGTCCGTTTGAGATAACATTAAAGCCCGTCACAGATGACACTCCTCTGTGACGGGCTTTTATTTAGGCCCGATAAAGATAACGTATATGCCCGATAGAGAAGTTATTTTTTGACCGTTACAGATAGTTATTGCACACTAGAAATAGCCGCAACCGCTAGTGTAACTGTATCCCACTATTCACAATTTTGGTGGGAGGTTGGAGGGGGTGAAATTTTAATTTTTTTGCAAAAGAAAACAGTAAATTCATAAAGGTAAGTGACAAATAGTAATCAGTAATTTAGAAAATTCATCAATTCTCATTAATTTAGTAGTATTTATCTTATAAGATGTTTCTCTGATTCTTTTTTCATTTCTGTAGCGATGGATCGAAGTTGGATGTATGCGAAATCTGTGAAACGTCATAGTCAAGAGTATAGAAATGGGATATTAAATTTTATAAGCGCCGCGGAGGAGGATAGAAAAAGAAGAAACAGCGATTACATGTGTTGTCCATGTGCAGATTGCAAGAATGAGAATATGTTTGATAGCTGAGTGGACGTACACGCTCATCTGATACAATGAGGATTCATGGAGGGCTACACATGTTGGGTCAAGCATGGAGAGCAATAATCAGTAAGTGGTGCTGCTGCAGACAGTAGTGGTGCGCAAAATCAGGAAGATGAAGATGAGCATGACATGTTTGTACCTTCTCCACTGGGCGGTGAAATGGTTGATGTTGATCATGATCTGCTGCAAGACATGTTACGTGACGTTGAGGATCCAGCTTACAACGAGAGAGATTCCATAAAGTTTAGCAGGTTGGTCAGTGACACGCAGACGCTTCTATACGCCGGATGCAAAACAAAGCACACCAAATTATCAGCTATCTTGGACCTAATGAAGCTGAAGACAAGTAGTGGATGGACAGACAAGAGTTTCACATAGCTTTTGGGAATTTTGAAGGCCATGCTGCTGGGAACACATTGTCCGAGACGACATATGAAGCAAAGCAGGTTTTGTGTCCCCTGGGGTTAGAGGTCCGTAGAATTCACACTTGTCCAAACAACTGCATATTGTACCACAAGCAATATGCGGAGTTAGATGCTTGTCCTGTCTGCAAGGCTTCTCGATACAAGCGAAAGAAAAGTCCTGAAGAAGGAAAAAAGTCAAAGCGGGGTGGTCCCGTGAAGGTTGTGTGGTATCTATCTATGATTGATCGTTTCAAAAGAATATTTGCCAACCCCAAGGAGGCGAAGTTAGTACGTTGGCATGCCACGGAGAGAAGGAACGACGGTATGCTAAGACACCCAGCGGATTCGATTCAATGGAGGAATATCGATCGAAAACACAAAGACTTTGCTGCTGACCCCAGAAACATGAGGTTATGTCTGTGTACAGATGACATGAATCCTTTTGGAGACATGAGTAGTACTCACAGCACCTGGCCAGTTCTTATTTCAAACTTTAATCTACCACCATGGTTGTGCTTTAAAAGGAAATATATTATGCTGTGCTTGCTAATCCAAGGACCGAAACAATCGGGCAATGATATCGGTGTGTTCTTGGAGCCTGTTATGGACGATCTTGAGATGCTCTAGAAAGAAGGTGTGGAAACTTGGGATGCATATGGTCAGGAGAATTTCAAGCTACGAGTTCTACTGTTCTTCACCATTAATGACTATTCCGCCCTTGGTAATCTTTCCAGCCAAACCGTGAAAGGAAAGAAGGCTTGCTTTGTTCTTTTCAGTTTTTGCTTTGTTGAGTTTTGCGTTGCATCGTCGAGTCGAGTTGCTGGTCTTAGCGTCTAGTCCATTTAGAGTTTCGAGTTCTTGTCACGGTTAGTACCACTGTCGCCTTCGTCACTGTGTCTTCGTTGTCATCGGGATCTTCGAAAATGGAATCGTGCCGTCACTAGGGTTCCGTTTTTCTCGTTCCGGGCATTTTCTGTCAGTTAGTTGTGGAGTTGCATCTAGGGTTTGCCATAGGTAGCTAGTCTTTGCCGTGCTTTCATGCCGCACGAAAAGTGAAGCAGTTTTTGGTAATAGATTGGATTGGTTTTGTGGTTGAGGAAGAAGAGATAAAAAGGGAAGTGTGGGTTTGTTTCTGTTTTCGCGTGGGCCTTTCCCAAACCAAGGCCGAGAGGGAGTTCTCTCGGTTTGATATGCCGCCCCACCCCCCTCCTTGAGTCCGACTTCCTCCTCTGTTCTCTCGGTTTCAATCTATACCGTAAATTGCTAAACAGTTTGGTGAAAATTTTTGAAGTGTTGGATTCGAGATCTGTTTGCAAAAACAGAACCTATGCGACGAGAGCATTCCATTTTTGTATAATTTTAATTTTAGGTTTGCACTTTACATTCGTGCCCCTGTAATTTTTTATATTTACATTTGAGTCCCTGTAATCTTGCATCCAGGTCCTTGAGTCGTTTTTGCTGGAAAAAAGTCAAAAAAAGAGAGAGAAAAAGGCAGAAAGGTGCATTAAAAAAAAGAAAAGAAAAGCCGCACCAAAAAAAAGAAAGAAGGAAAAAAGAGAAAGAAAGAAAGAAAAAAAAGAGAAAATCAGTTGTTATCTTTGAGATTGCTTTCACGTATCAGAGTTGTGCTTGAGTTGTGCTATCTTGTGGTACCGTTTGTGTCTAGGCTCACGTCTCTAGTACGTTCTAGTCTAGGACCAGCACGGTACTTGACTTTGAACCATTATTCAACTTTGCATTCTCTGATTTGAGCATTTGCTATTTCTTTGCTATATATTTAAGCCTACCCAGAGCTCCACAGATTTGATTGCAGCTGTACAGCAAGTGTTTGCCAAGGCATCGATACATCCAACCTCCATTAGGGTGCTTGGTTGAGTCGGTGTATATCACCATTCCGCTTGCATTGGTAAGAACTTGTAAGAGCTCGGTTAAAAGCTTCAGTGTGTGTGATATTTGAGCTGCCACTACCCTGGTAGTTGATAGGAGCGTGCATATTCTTGTATATGTTTCTTGTTTTCAACTAACCATGGTAGGATTAAGCAAGGGAATACGAGACAGTGATGCTAAACATCGACATCTTCATCGAGACATGAGGAGTGATCAACATGACCGTTATGAGGTAAGTGATGTTGTTCTAGCTAACATCAAATCTGCACTACCTTGTTTTTAAGGAAATTACGATCCTCATGCTTACATTAAATGGGAGCTAGCGGTTGATAGAGAATTTAAAAAGCATGACTTGTCTGAGAAACATATGATTATGTGTGCCTCTAGTGTTTTAGTTAAACATGCTTATGATGATTGGAAATATCTTTGTAGGCATAACAAAATACCTCAATCTTGGAAAGACATGAAACGATATTTGAGAGATATTTATGTTCCCATGTATTATGCTGATATTCTGTTCAACAAACTACAATGTTTAAAGCAAGATACTAAAACAGTTGCTTCATACTATCATGATATGCGTGCTTGTTTGCTACGTTGTGGTTTAGATGAATGCGAAGAAGCAACGAAATTGAGGTTTTTACGTGGGCTTAATAGTGATATTCAGGGCATGCTTGTATGTCAAAGTTATAGCTCTTTTGCTCATTTGTTAGAACTTGCTTTCAATGCGGAAAAACAAATTGAGGATGTAAAGAAGCAACAAGTAGTACATGTGCCTCCTATTGCTAATAATTTGCAGGAAGTAAACAATTGTCAAAAGGAGGAGAATGTTCTTGAGAAGAAAGAAGAGAACCATGAAGCACCTGCGATGTTTGAAGAAGGTTCGGAAGGTAAATTAAATGGTGATGAAGTAAATGAAGGTGAGTATTATCAAGCTGAGCTACACATGTCCACTTTTCATGCTGTAGTAGAGCAACCATTAGTGGAACCAATTGTTGATATTCCTTTGTCACAAGTTGATTTACTTGCTGTTTCTTGTGATAAAGAAGAGTTGTGTGATAATGCTTCACTTATACCCATGCCACAACTAGTGAATGAACATGTTATTTCTAGTGTTAGTTCATTATGTGCTGATTTTAAGCATGTTATTCACATTGCTAATAAAGTAGAGGAACGTGAATTGATATCTTCTTTAAATACTTTGGGCTATATTCAGTTTGATGAATTTTGTGAGCTTGACAATTTGAAGGAGAAATTATTTGTTAAGTATGATTTCAGATGTCCAATTAATGCTATTTTTCATATCTTTGGTGGATATACTGATAGAGGAATATATTTGGTGCATAGAGTTTATATATGTTCAGATTTGGTACCTCCTATAGTTATGCATGGCAACAGCAGGCTAGAGAGTATTGTAACGACTAATCATGTTATCTCGAGTATGTCTTGTTTTGATTTTGTGAAATAGGTTATTTTAAATGGACTACGTGAAAACCGTATGGAAAAACCGAGGACGGTTTTTCGTGAAGAAGGGGAGGATGATGTGACCATGGCTACTATGGATACAACCGTTGTTCACATCATGGATCAACAAGAAGACAGCAAGATAAAGTCCTCCAAGTGCTGGAATCCAATTCGGCGACCTGCAGCAACGTTGACTTCGAACGGTTGCCAAATCATCATACTAGCTCTGTTTTCGGCCCGTGAGTACTTGATGGAAAGCTCTCGGAGTCCTCTTTCCAATGGATCCAGCCTCATCTCCAAATTCCATCTCAGTTGGCCGCAATTGCATAAACAATGTCCTGCGTCACCTATAATGGGCGTGTGGGCTTGTAACTTCATTTGGGACCCCGGCCCATGAGGGGCCCATGTGGGGTGCGCCCCAAATAGGTGGAGCACGACCCTAGGGCTTCCTTGGTTATCCTCCCACCCCTTTAAATAGCTAGGTACCTCTTTAGGGTTTCTTGGGTTTTGTTAGATTAAAGTTTAGCCATTGCTACTTGCTTGCAGCGCGCGTGTCGGCTAGACCGTCCGTCTGCTTGTTCTTCGGAACCCCAACTTATCATTTGTATTGAATTCCTATTTGCAATTCAGATTGTTTTTATGTTGTTCTTGCTAGTTTCTTCGATTTGCTTGCAGGAATAAGGTTGATCTGCACCGGCAAGATCAACAACCCACGGAGAGGTGTATCGATCGCTAAGGCGCAACACGACGTCTCGTACGGTTGTAGTCGGATCGTCAACGTGTCTCCCAAATCGTAGTTATCTCAACTCACCGAAAGATCGGGCCAAATCATATCCTTGAGCGCATCGAGTGGAGCTCAGGGTTTATCAGACAGGCTCTAGTTTACGCCCGACTGAGATGTTTACAGCCCGTACTAAGATAACCACGCTGGATGTCGATCTGGATAGAAAATTTTTCTAAGTCACAACCCTAGCTCCGCCACCGAGAGCTCGCCGACGACGACCAAGACGCCGGCCAACTCTTCCAAAAGCCGCCGCCACCGTATTCAATCGCCTCCTCCTCGCTAGGTCACCGCCGCCAGCCTCCTCCTCGGCAAGTCGCCGCCTCCGGCATCCTCCTCGGCAAGCGCCACCGCCGTCCTTCTCCTCGGCAAGTCGCCGCCGCCGGCATCCTCCTCACCAAGCCGCCGCAGCCGGCCTCCTCCTCAGCAAGTCGCCACCTCCGGCATCCTCCAGTTAGTTACTTAGGGATTTTAGGGTGGATGAAATTAGTGACTTGATGAATGAAATTTGTGACTTGATGGATGATTTTAGGGTTATTTAGTGACTTCGTGAAATTTGTGAGATGTGCATTTTTATATATGTTGATATATGTGGAATTTAGTCTAGTGAAATTTGTATTTAGATAGGATGGCACTTAGTGACTTTATTGATTTTAGTGTTATTTAGGTTATTTTAGTGAATTTAGGGTACTTTAGTTAATTTAGGGTATTTTATTGATTTTAAAGTAATTTAGTGAATATATTTTACTTTTAGGGATATTTTTTTATGCATGTAAGTATTTATGTATGTATTTAGTGAATTATATTTCAGATGGACTTGTGATGTTCACGTGTGATGTTTGTGTGCATAGTTAGAAATGTTAGATATATACGTTACCAAATCATCGTAGAATCCGAGGTGCGTAGGGTTTGACGTTGGTTTGATCGAGTTATATGTGAATTCACAAAACCGATTAAGACACCGTCAGACCCCAGTGCACCTCGGTTTCTGTCATTTTTTGGTAATTAGTTATCTATAATATTAAAGTTAGTACGTACAAACGTAATATGTGAAATATATGTGAAGTTCGAAATGGCGGACTGATTTTAGTGTAGATAGTACGAACGTTATCAAATCATCGCAGAATCCGAGGTGCCTAGGTTTCTATCATTTTTTGACAATTACTCATTTATGTAAGGACTTTGTTCCTAGATTATCAAATCATCGTAGAATACGAGGTGCTCCAGGTGCCATGTTGGTTTGGTTGGGTCAGTACATGCATGGAACCATCCAGGACACCTTGGCAACTAGAGCACTTCGTAATCTGTCATTTTTTGATAATTAAGAAACGTGTAAAAAGAAGCGAGGTCGAGCTAGGAATCAAGTAAAGTAGAATAGTTCAGTTCGAGCGAGTGATTTTAGGACTTTGGGTTGTTAGTTATGTTAGTACTTAGTGATTTTAGGTCTTAGTGATTTTAGGGCTTAGTGATTTACGAATTTATGTGCTTCCAGTGCCAATGGTCTATAATATTAAAGTTAGTACGTACATACGTAATTTGTTTACAAAATTAATTAATTTTGTTATTTTGTAAGTTATTTAGACGATGTCTCAGCAAGGTGAACCAATGTCGACGACAACTAGTGGGTCCTCAAGGGCATGGAGTCGTAGGACAGGGAACAAAATCCCTAAGGAACGGTACACCATAGTTGAGGTGAACCAGGTTGGACTGCTGACTCGTCCTCGGAATGTTCTGGCCAAGTTTAGGTCGACCTGCGGTGTCGTAGCGAGGGAAAACTTCACAATTCTCGTGGATGACATCAAGCATGTGCCCGAAGCGGAGAAGAACGTAGCTTGGCTCAAATTCAAGGAAAGCTTCGAGTATCCTGCAGCCGACGAGGCCAGGCTCAAGCAGGCTGCTTTCAAGATTATGGGCAATGCTTGGAAGAACTTCAAGAGCAGGCTGGTCACGGAGTTTGTCTTAAATCCGATGACCCCGGATCCAATAGAGCAATGGCCTTTCATCACGGCTGACGCCTGGGAGCAATTCTACGAGAAGAAGTCGACCCCCGAATCCCGGGCCAGAAGTGAGGCTTATCGAGCACTGCAGGCCAGGAACGTGCACCCGCACCGGCTAGGCACCGCAGGATATGTCGGGAAGCAAGAGAAATGGTAGGAGGAGGATGAAGCGGCAACGGCAGCGAACACACCGCCGGTGTTTGCCGATATCCCACACCCACGGGCAAGGAACTGGGCCCGGGCGAGGTACCAGAAGAATGAAGATGGGACAATTTCGCTTCCAAATCCCCAAGATCAACAAGTGTACGATAATATAGTAAGTGGCTAATCTCAATATTTGTTCGATTGTTTCCACTGAACTTTTCATTGAATCCGAACTCAATTGTACTGCAGAAGGAGTTGGTTGCCGACCAAGAAGCCTCGCAAGAGGCCACCTCTCAAAAACGTGAGGACGACATCCTCACTAAAGCGTTGGGCAACAAGGAACACCGTGGACGGACAAGGGGACTTGGCGCCAATGTGCCGTGGAAAGTTGGATTTCCGGACTACGCGTGGCAGTACAAGAAGCGAACAGTCACGAAGGCGCAGAAAGATGCACGCCTTGCTGCCCAGATCCAGGAGCAGGTCAGAGCCGAATTGAGCTCTAAATTCAACAAAAATCTTGAATCGATGAGGGCCAGTATCAGGCAGGAGATTCGAGAAGAGCAACAGATCCTGGAGGCTGCTGCTGCTGCTACGCAACAAGATTTAGCAAGTCCCACGCAGAGGCGCAGCAGTTGCGCATCAACTGAGGTGGGGGAAATTCCATCATCGGTCCCCGCCGCCGTCGACCAAATAACGATACATCTCTCGTCCACAACGCATAGAAGTCTTAACGAAACTATATGGTAAGTAATATTCTAAAAATATGGATGAATCTATCGCAGGAACCAACTAGCTGCACCCTAACAGTAAGGGTGATGTCGACCTTCTCGGTTCCTGCAGCCGAGGGCCTTGCTTTCTAGCCGACCCCAGAGACAAGAGTGCATGGGGCGCAACTAAGGGCTGATTGTGCAAAAGTGCAAGTCGACTCGGTGAAGCCCGATTTCGATCATTTCCCACTTAGGCATCCACCGAACGACGAGGTCCTAACCCTAGGAAATGCACGTGGAACCTTCATCCAATGGCCCAAGGACCTCATTGAGATAAGGGTGATCCCGAGGCCAACCTCTGCACCAAGCGGTCGTTCGCCAGTACAACCTGCCCCTGCTCCTTCAGCCCCTCCAGCTCCCGCTCGTCATGAACATATTGATGATGTCGAGTTACAATACGACACAGACTTTGGGGATGAGCATATGGAGGCCGACAGCATGGCGATCACTAAACCCCCACCCATGAAGAAGAGCAGGAAGGCACATTCTTCCCCCTAGAGAATAGCTATCGAAAAACCTGCTGCAAGGGGGCGAGGAAAAGGAAAGCTGCAGGTCTCACATCTTGCTCCAACAAAGCTAGATATGAGCAAGGGGCTGGTAGTACATAGGAAGCCCGTTCCTCCATCGTCCTTCCAACTAGGCATGCCATTTGTTGGAGACGACGTGCTAGCAACGATGGGCACCGCTTGCAAGGAGCTTCACATGTACTACACGGAGAGATCTAACGTGAGGAGGAAGAATAGAGAGTGATATAATAGGCGAACACGCCAGAGCGCCATTCCTTAGGCCACCAAATTTTATCGTGGTAGACTTCAAGGATCTATTCGACCTCTACAGGCTCCGCTCGGTGGACACAACCCTCCTCAAGTGCTACTCCTTGTAAGTACTCTTGCTCACGAAAATTAGTCATCTCAATCCGTGTAACATGCTTATAAGAGCGTTTGTCTTGCGTGTAGGTATAGTTGGAAGTGGTGTCTGAAGAATGCACCAGAAGTTGCCTTCCTTGATCCTCAGGTAGTCAATGCAGCAAAACTTCAAGGGGACCATTAAGGAATGGTAAACTACTTGTTTGACACCTTCTGGGCCCGAGAAGACAAGGAGTACATCATGTGCGCCTATAATCAATAGTAAGAGTGTTCCCTAAATACATTGCTTCCTACACGTCTAACTTTAGTATCAACTTTAACTATTTTAATACCGCAGTGGATATTGGATCCTCCTGGTAATAACGCCTAAGTGGAGTACATGCCACTACTTAAACTCCAGAATTGATAACAAAGCATACGATTGGACCCCGATTCAACTAGCGATAGATGAAGCGTGGGGCCGATATGTGCAAAAAGGAGGCCTTTGAAAGACAGGGCAGGACACACTTATCCACAAGAAGGACTTCCCAGTAAAACAACAAATAAGCGACCAATGCGGATTCCATGTCTACCACAACATGCGCCTTTTGTGCAAAGATAAGGTGAAGACTTTGGCTGAATTGGAGGTTTGTGGTCTCATTCATGACATGTTCTAACTAAATTGAAGTATATATATATATATATGTAAAGACCGATCGACTAATTTCGAATTATGTACATGTAGGACAAATTTTCAAAGGATCCGGGTAGCAGTTTTGAGGATATTCATGAGGAGATAGCTGACTTCATCCTCCGCGAAATTATTCACCCTAAAGGAATGTTTAGGGTTAAGATTAATTGACGAACATTTTTTAACATCCTAATTGAATTGTCAAACACATGTTATTATGTAACATTGGTGTTTATTATATTTGTTATCTATATGTAAATTCTTCCTAGATAAATATTACAGGTTATGATGCTTACCACTTGGGCAGTATGCATGTGTGAAATTTTTGAGCAATATGGATGTTATTTCTGTAAAATATATGTGAATGGCATATGTGAATGGGGATGCTAGGAATATATGTGTATACATCTGTTTCTGTTATTTTGCAGCGGGCATGGCTAGCAAAGGACTGAGGCTAGCCAAAAAATAATATTTATTTTTTTGTGGTCATACTCATTGGTGACGGGCTATAAGTTAAAGCCCGATTGATTTATAGTCAACCGTGATGGGTTGTAATTTAAAGCCCGATTGAGAATATACTTATCTGTGACGAGCTATAGTTGGGGCCCGATTAAGAATAATAGTCATCTATGACAGGCTTCTGTTTAGGCCCGTTTGAGAGAGGCAGTCATCGTTGACGGGCGCTAGTTGTAGCCCGATTGAGATAGGTCATCCATGACGGGCTCTGTTTAACTGGTCGTCTAGGTCAAAGCTATCGGTGACGGGTATTAGTTGAGGCCGAATTGAGATAACTTCATTCGTAACGGACTTATGCCCATTTGAGATGAGTTCTCACATCACTGATTTCTACGCTGTGTCGGGCGCCATACCCGACACAGATGTGGGTTGCCACCCGATTGAGATGTGGGTTACCGTTGTAGTGTGGTTTTTTAAGTTTTCACAAAGAACAATATTATAAATGACAATTTCGATTAATACGGCAAATCAGCCCTTGGAAATAAAATTGCAATGTGTTATTTTGTTCACTCTAGGCCCTTTGTTCTAATTAAGATATAAATTATACCTCGGTTTCTGTTAGCCCGCTTTTAAACTGATAAATGGGGGCATTTTGTGTAAAAACTCTCTGCAATAGTTGCTTTAAAATGCTAGATAAATATATTTTTTCAAATTGAAAATAATTAAAATTTAATTAATTTTGCACTAATGGCTTTTCAGTTTTGTATGCCCATATTTAATCTTCATCTTCCCAAAATGAACTCAAATGGGACCAGGTCTGCTTCTCAATTGTTAGAAGAATTTTATTGGTCGAGTTGGAAAATTCTAAAGAAATGATTGTTCCAATAATGTTGTTTTGTGCACGATTGCATACTGTTACTGTGAATATACGAAGAAGGATCAACATAAAACAACACCTTTTCGTGTCTACTTCCCAAATATGCAGACAACATATATATAGTCTAGATTGTGACACCTTGTCAAACAGGTGCTTGGGTGGGATCTCGGCCGTGGTCCCCCATGGCAGCGAGACGGAGCTCGGGGCCCCCCATGGCAGCGAGGTGGTGTCGATACAAGATAAACACCAACTCGACCATCTCAACCGCATCTACAGCCACCTTCACGAGAGTCCTGCAGACATAGGATTTCGCGAGGCTTGGAGGCGAGTCCCCCTCGATTCGATTCCATCCAAAGACGAGAAGAGTGAAGAGTGGCCGCGGATCGGTGTGTGCGGAAGCACTAGGTGGAGAGGAACAATCAGTGGGGATTCACAGCGATTTGTGAAGGTAGTACAAGGCGGTGGAATGGCAAACCAAGGGGAGGTTGGAGAGGCAGAAATCCACAGCAATTTCCGGAAAATCATAACAACTTCTGGGATGGCGACAACAGCGGGGGTGGCAGAAGAAGGTGGGGGTAGATTCCAGAAGAATACCCATCCAATTCAATCGCCATGGAAGCAACAAGCTGCTCCAGCGGGGGCGGGGGAGGAGAAGGCTCGAAAGGAGGCAAGGCAACACGCAAGAGAAGCGGCAGCCACAATATCGTCCAGTGAAGCAGGGGGTTGTAGATCTGGAGAAGAAAGTAGTGGAGGCTGTTGCTGATCCACATCAAGGAGGAATCCCAAATCCAAATCCAGTACCAAACAACAACAATCCTGGTATGTTCCCTAATCAGAAACTGGTGTCCATTAGATGCAAGGAAAATGGTCATTTGATAAGGGATTGCCATTCTCAACTGTTCTGCACAAATTGCTCTAAACCAACTCACAGAACAGTTGATTGCTTGTATGATAAGCAACCTAGGCCAGTGGTTAAGCTTGTGGGATATGGGGCACCTGGGCTAGGTTGTCTGCTCATCCAAAATGTCAAAAGTTTGCCACCTAAGGATCATATGAACCCCATGGCTATGGTCAGGATTGTCATTGGGGGTGATCTCTCTGAAGCAGAGTTGGAAGAGGGTTTTAGTCAACAGTTTAAGTGGAATTGGGAATGGAGAGCCAAGAAAAACCCAATGGGACTTTCCAAATTAGATTTCCTAACAGAATGAGGTTGTCTAAGCTTTCCAATTTTGATTATTTCAATGTGAAAGGGACCAAAGTTGAGGTCAATGTGGTTGAATGGACAAATGAATCTGCAGCTGTAGGTAAACTGCATGTGGTCTGGGTGAAGGTTGAGGGATTGCCGGATGAAATGAAAAACTATCAGGCCTTATTGGAGGTAGCATATAATCTGGGGGTGGTAATGGAAGTGGACATGCTGAGTGCTGCAGCCAAAGATGTGACAAGAATGAAGATTGGGATGATGGACATCAAACAACTCCCACTGAAAATTATGCTATCCACACCTGAGGCTCTGCTTTATGAGGTGAATTTTACTCTGGAGATAATGGTGGAGATGGGTTGGTTCAAAGGGCAGCAAATGGAAGATGACAAAACAATCCGATGTAAAAGAATAAAATCTGGATAGGAGGCAGTCTGAAATTAGTGGAAAACATGCATTGGAGGTGGATATGGGCAGCAGCAGCTTGGCTGGGAAGGGGATTCCAAGAAGGGAAATCAACACACAATACATCAGTTTGGAACATTTTGGGATGTTGACAGAAAGTGACAAGAATAAGGCAATACAGATATCACAAGATAGAGAGTTGGCTTTGGCTATAAAGGATACTGAAGATAAAGTCTCAAGAGACCTGGAGGGTGGGAAAGGGAGTACTACAATACATATGGATATAGAGGGGAGCAAGAAAGTTCAAGTGACTGAGTATGGGAAGGAAGAAGAGGTTAAAGCAGAACAAGATATAGATCTGGGACAGAAGATGGGAGATGAAGATGAGGAGGGCAAAGTACAGTTAGAGGAAAGTGAAGAACTATTTGAGTCCCAGGAATCTAAGGAAAATTTTGCTAGAAGTATAGGGGTAATCCTAACTGAAGAAGAGGGAGAGAGTCAAGAAGAAGATAAAAGAGTAAGCAAGAGGCTGAGGGAGAAAGAGAGGGATAACAAGAAATCTCTGGATATGGCAATGGACAGGAAGGAGGCACAAAATGCTTTCATCAATAAAGGTTAGAACACTTTACCTAGCCTTCTAGATGAAACAAACATTTCTTTACCTGATTTAGCTAGTGTTATAGGGGTTAGTCTTGGTTGCACAATTGATGCGGTGGATACTAATATGAAACTGATCAATGACTTAGAAATGCACAATTGATAAGGTGGTGTACACAAAAAACCTGAAAACAATTATGTATGTGTTTTAACAACTGTTTGGGCTCAAGATAAACTTTAATAAAAGTGAAGTCATATGTTTAGGGGAAGTAGCCGGTAGACAATAGGTGTATAGCCAAGTTTTCACTTGTAACATAGGGACTTTGCCTATGAAGTATCTGGGAATACCTATTGACAAGAAAAGAATCCTGAATAGAGATTGGAAACAGACTGAAGGGAAGATGGAAAAAAAGTGCCATGCTGGCAAGGTAAATTACAATCCATAGGAGGGAGAGTGACCTTGATTAATGCTAGTTTAAGTGGCACTCCCATGTACATGTTATCCTTTTATAGGTGCCTAAAGGGGTCAAAGAAAAAATGAACTTTTATAGAAGAAGATATCTCTGGCAGGAGGATCAGGGGATCAGGAAATATCATTTAGTCCAATGGCCAATAATTTGTTCACCCAAAGAACAAGGGGGGCTGGGGATACTTGACTTAGACATTATGAACAAAGCAATGTTAGGGAAGTGGCTCTGGGATTTAGAGAAGACAGATGGAATTTGGCAAAAGTTATTGACGGAGAAATATTTAGAGAAAAAAGTCTTAACAACAAAAAAAGTCAGGAATGGGGATTTCCATTTCTTGCAAGGACTAATGGAAGTTAAAGAGTCTTTTATGCTTTTTATCAAGAAAGAACCTGGGGATGGGAAGTATATTCTTTTTTATAGGATAGCTGGATGAGTGGTAGACCTTTAGCTGACCAATTCCCCCATATTTATAGAATTGCTCAGTCCAAAAACATCACGCTAGCTTGGGTCAAGGAAAAGGGGTGGAGGGCAATGTCCTTTAGAAGGAATCTGATAGGGGATAGACTAGTGGAGTGGAATAAAATCAAACAGACCTGTGATAGTATCAATTTAACTACCCAAAAAGACAGTCTGGAATGGACACTATCCAGTAAAATGGTGTGTTCAGTGTTAAGTCCTTTTATAGGGCCTTGAAAATACAAGAAATGATCTCAAGAACTATGGGTGATCAAAGAGGAATCTGGAAAATAGAAGTCCCTCTAAAAGTAAGAATTTTCCTGTGGCTGATGATAAAAAAATAGTATTCTGACGAAAGACAACTTGTTTAAAAGAGGATGGAGAAAAGGAACTGAATTATGTCAGTTTTGCAATAACAAGGAAACAATACAATATTTATTTTTTGACTGCCCTATGGCAAGATTCACCTGGATTGTGGTGACATGTGCTTTTGATCTAAAACAGGTCAAGAACCTTCTACTTGCTTTTGGAAAATGGGCAAGAATGGGGATAAATCTATCGGTCAATTGTTACTAGTGGGGATAGCTACTGCTCTGTGGTCAATTTGGAAATGTAGGAATAATGCATGTTTCAAGCATGTCATCCCTGATGACCCAACTGACATTATTTTATGTGCATGTAACTGGATGTCGAATTGGGCGATCCTGCAGACTTCGGAAGAAAAGCAAAGAAGACTGCTTTGGGGGGTTCAGCTCCTAAAGCAAGTCACAAATGAGGTCTTTGCGCCGCGACATGGCTGGAGAAGATGTGCACGAAGACTAGAAGGCTAAAAAAAAAGAAGATATGCATCTACAGGTGGGATGAGAGAAGAAGAGGCTAGGATCTTGAATGGAGTCTTTTGTAGGAAGATCAAGTTACTTTCTCAGCATCAGCATCTTTGTTCTTTAGGGAAAGCGGTGGGAATCTGGATGTTCTTTTGTATAAGCCTGAGTAGTTTTTTTCTATCATTTTTGGAGGCCTGGTCTTTGAGTCCAGAACCTTGCTTTATTTGTAGCTTCATCTCATTTCTCTTAATGGAAATGGAGGGTATATCCCTTTGATCAATATATATATATAGTCTAACTTGGGAGGATTCTACTGGATATGTAGAGCTACATAAAAACAAACAAACTTTCCGATGGAAATTAAAGACCCAAGCTAGCGTTTTAAGCTTTCCCTAACAATGGAAGAAAGTTGATGAGGGATAGCTACCGTAGTATACTGCCTCCATCTTAAAATATAATATATATGTCATAATATACTCTTTCCATTTTAAAATATAATATATCTAGCATTTAAAATTTATTCTAAAATACACAATTTTTTTCAGCTAATATCTTATTTTAAACAATTATAACTGTCAGAGAAGAGAAAATCAGGTTTCCCAGTCTTCGACTGCTCAGGAAACTGTAGGGCCAACCACAGCTACAATAAGAGCCATCATATAGGTGTGAGCAACTGCCCAATGGTATACAAGAAGGATGACTATGAGTGTTGTTCTAAAGAATACCCCGTGTGAGTGTTGTTCCAAAGAATACCTCGTGGTAAGGAGGATGCCTCGAGGTCAGAGCCAGCTAGGGGTAAGATGGCGGCTGGTTAATGGGCCAGGGCCTGTGGTTGGTTATGAGGCTGGAAACATGTCTCAGTCACACCTCTGTAATTAAGAAGATTTGACCCATGGTATGTGCCTCCTTACCGCATCACTACAGGAAAAAGGCTAGCAACATGGTGATTTCTCCATGTTGCTTGCTTTGGGCCCTTCCTTCCTGGCATTAGTGGTTGATGGATGGGGCTAGCGATGACTAGGGTGCTTGTTTCACTCATCCCATGCCACACATTAGTAGGTGTTGTAGTCGCTCGCATTTGACAAGGCTCCACCAGATGGACCAAGACAAGACCAAGCATACCTGCTCCTATACGTTGGGCCCCACCTGTGTGCTGGTGTGCAAGTGCAAGCGCTGTGATATCCATTTGCCATATTAATCGACAGAAAGATGATGCCACCAAAAGATGGGTTCGAAACTTAGACAACTCAAGCCCTCTTCCACAACCAGAAAACCTCCAAAAACACTTTGTAAGCTTCATAGCTAGCAAAGATCACAGGAGTAGGTTTGTGCTCACTGAGTAGTCCGAACCTGTCTACATCATCTTTCCATTGTCTATGCACACGATTCGCACCCGAGCTCAAGACCCATACCTTGGGCAAATCTCAAAAGGGGTATCTAGCATTCCCGTTAGAGGAGCTCGTGCTCCAACAATGACCATCCATCTCTTGCTTAATTTTTTCATCTACTTACTCATCTCAACTAGTCATAACATCTTTCATTTAGTTTTAACTACTTACTTAATCTTAATCGCTTTATAAAACTCAAGTAACATTTACATTTTAGGATGAAAGTGAAAGGGTTACTTAGGCCTAGAGGGGGGTGAATAGGCTAAATCAAACTAAAAGCGGAACCTAAAACTCTAAACAAGGTCAGATAGTCTGATCCACATCGGACTATCCAATGCGATCAGATAGTCCGAGGTTGGATATGACTATCTAACACTCAAAGAGATACAACCAACAACCTAGATCTGCTACACAAGCAAGAGTATAAGCGCAATCAACAGCTAGTCTATAGCAGCACAACAAGGCAAATAGTAGAGGAGAGGGAAGAGTGGATATCACCAAGATTTCTTGCCGAAATAATTCTCGGAGTTCAAATCCTTGAGGGAATTTTACTCTCCGTTGAGGAGCTCACAAAGAGCCGGGTCTTTGCTAACCCTTTCCTCAAGAGGTTGCACAAAGCACTCCTCCTTCCACTAGAGGTATCTCTTTCCTTACAGAGGTGAGATCCGACCTTCACAAACTTGTCTTGTCTCACCACAAGTACAATGGTGGCTCAAGAGCGACACCTAGCCATCTAGGAGTCCTCAACCTCTAAGAGTAATAAACACCGCATAACTCTTGGACAAACCCTAGTGCTCAAGATCGAGTGAAACACACACTAGGCCCTCAAACACCAAATCCACAACCACCATGATCCACCACACAAAGAACAAGGAGGGATTTGAGAGAGGGAGAAAGAGCTCAAAGATTCAAAGCACTTAAACACCAAGCTCAACCCAAAGTGAATGTGAGTTGAATGAGTTGAGTAACCCTAGAAAAGGGTTAGGTGGAGGGTATTTATAGATCCAAATATGTGGTCGTTGGGAGGGAATATTTTCATCTCTCCTCGGATAGTCTGAGATGACATCGGATAGTCCGATGTTTTTGACCCCCAAACAAGCCAGAGACAGAGAACAAAGTTCTGAAGAATTTTGGATTGTCTGATCGATCGGATAGTGTGAAGTCACGTCGAATAGTCCGATATTTTTGAACCAAGAACTTCATCCTCTCACAGAGACTCAAGTTCCACTGAACTTCGGAGTTTCTGGATCATCGGATAGTCTAATAGGTACTTAGAAAAATTCACTCAAGAAGAATAAAAATTAATTCAAGATAGAGAATGAAGTTCTGTGAAATTTTGGATAGTCCGATGCATCAGACAGTCCGACCTCACATCAAATAGTTCTATGTTTTTAAGCCAACACTTAGTCCAAAGACAGAGCGAAGTTCCGTTCAATTTCGGATAGTCTGAGCATCGAATAGTCCAAAGTGATCGGATAGTCTAACAGAAAAATTTTAGAAATACTTAAACGAAAGGATTTTGAGCATTAGTATTCTATTAATTATATGCATGTGGTATCCTTTTAATAGTACGATATCCTAAACTCAAGAACACAAATATTACAGAGTTTCACAAGATGATTACCATGAATGTGATGCCGTTAAGCTCTTAATCAATGTTCCACTCCTTTTCATCCTTGCATTTATCTCAACAAAATATTATGTATCTCTATTTGTGTTTATCATTAACACAAAAATAAATTAGCGGATCCTATATGTATCCTATATGCACTTTCTGAAAGAAAGGAGCATGTATCAGGCTACCAGCGACTCTCATTAAAGACAGACCCACACAAGCAGGCAATCGACAGTGTAGTGTCCTAATGAGCTTGGTCCATCTTGTGCGAGACATTATATCTAGAAACACTGTTTTAACTAGCTTGGTCCATCACCTACAAGACATTGTTCTTGCTAGTCAATCTTACTGGACTGATACGCAAATTATGTGTTTTTTCTATACTTTCTTTTCCCAACTTTTACTCTCTCATTTTTCACATGTATGTTTTTTAAACCACTAAACAATATATTTTTAAAAAGAATTCTATAAAAAACTCTTTAAAAATCATACTGTTAAAAACTCTTTAAGAATTTTATAGTTTTAATCTATTTTAAAGTTTATTTTACCTAATACTTAGTTAATTATGTTATTATATGTGCTAATTTTCCACTCTGTTTTACCTGAGTTCGAAGCTGATAATCAGGCGGGGCCAATAATAATTGGTTATACCGAATCGTTCAGACTTCACAGGTTTCAATCTTCCATCTCACAAAATGCATGTTTCATGCCCTGCCTGCTAGGACAACGTACGTTTTGGCACGCAACGGCCGACACTGCTTCTGCTAGCCTGGTCCATGTACAGTGGATTGCATGATGCATCGAGCTAATTTTCTTCTCTCTATTTTGTATGATGATTAAACCGTCGATTACATGATTTAATTAGTGCAGTGCATAAACGGTTTACCGGCCGCTGTACAAACATTCTTTTAGTAGTATAATTGGGAAACAGTATGTTTTTACTTTTTAGCCAGAGAGAATCTGTAGAAACGACTTCATATCTTAGCAAGTATATGCTTCTAAGTTCGAAAATTAATAATAAGGATATGTACAAAAGGTAAAATCTGGATATGTACAGAGATAAAGTCTAGTATGTTCTCTTAGTTGATACTACATATCACTTACAGACTTTACTCCTATCCTACAATAGTTAAGATAAAAACGCTTAAACATTAATGCACCAAAATATTTTTTTACTACTTTTCTTTCCTTTTTTTCTCTCATGCAACAAAATTTCCTTTAATAAATATTAAAAAGTTAACTCTGAACAGTTATCATGTTTAGCAACCATGTTTCCTTTTCCTCCCCTCTCTCTTCCACGTTACCAATTTTACTTGCATGGTAACGAATAGAGTCTGTTATTACATAAGGACATCTGTGTTTTTGTAAGGACATCTATGTTTTTGTAAGATTATTTTTATGGTTGAGGATTAATTAAACATTTATACTTCCTATTTTTAGTGGCTGAAAAGTCGAAATTAAAAAATAACAGCTAAGAAAGGTCATATATTAATTGTAAAATAGGGTGTAAAATTTAAAATTGGCTAGGTGAGTGCAGACCCCTAGCTTGCCAGCAAAATAGTGAAAGTTTACCGACCTACTAACTAGCTAAAGCTATTGGTGCCGACCCAATTAATATCCAAGATGATGCTACATTGCTGCTGCTACCAGTAATGTACTATAACTTTGAATGATCCAACTGTACCATTTCGTGATCTATACAGTATGTGTGCAAACATTCTTTGACCATTTTTATGTGTACCTTCTGGTTGATAGCTATATACTCTATCGATATTGTACGTTGTCCATGAATGAATATAATTAAATACGTGGAAAGTGCACGGTTTTCATTTTCAATGATAGATAATGCCTTGTAGAAACTTCCAAGTACAGTCCAGATCACACCTAACGTAACTGTTCTGTACACTGAGCTTCACAGATACTGCTTCATCGATTACGTGGTTGGCACTACTCGTGACACCATTAATAAATAAATGGTATTTTTAACATGCCCTCGAATGATTGTGAGCCGTTAACTTCTTAAATATGCATATGATTTTATTATACCGTTTTATAGTATTAACTTCTTAAACATGCTCTCGAATTTTATAGTATTAACTTCTTAATACCGTTTATTAAATTCTTAAACATGCCCTCGAATTTTATAGCGCTAAAAGTGAAATTAAAGTATATAACATCGTGATTAATTCGCATGTCATAAACCATTAAAATAGATGAATTGGGAAATATATCTTAGCTAAGTTTTGAACAAAATACTTTTTATACTCAAGAAAATATATGGTTAGATTTAGATTCTACTACCTACTATACTACCTACTATGCTGCTAGTAGCAGAATCTGCCATAACAGTGCCTTTAATAAAACATTTTGTCTGATATATATAGTTGGGACTACTACATAAATATGCATGTGCCAATGTATATATGCATGCATACAGTAATAGTCTAATTAATAAGTAGCTACCATCTGACTATCTGTTGCTGTGGACTATACTACAATTGTGCACTTTGACAGAAGATTGACCAAAGAACAGGGGACTCGATCGACCAGTCACCATGTTTGCACACCAACAGAGATATATATATATATATATATATATATATATATATATATAAAAGAAAAGACTAATCTATACCCCTCTCCTCTTCTGTTGGACCCTTCCTCCTACTCTATCCCACGCGCCCGCCCCTCCCTCCTCTCCCTCCGTGCGCTCCCTCCACTTCTCCCCTCCCACGCGCCCCCTCTCCTCCAGGGCTGCCTCCTCCTCCTCCACCCCTCTCCAGCACCTTCTACTCTCCTCCGGGTCTGCCCCTCTCTCGTGCACTCTCTCCCTCCCCTCTCCCACCTCTCGATCTCTCCCTCTCGACACCGTCTTCCCTCTTTTTCAATTTTCTTCAGTTTTTATATCTCCTTCCCTCCACTCTTTTTTCTAAAAAAATAAAAATAAATTGGTAAATTCAAGAACCCATGACCTCATAGATCGTATCATGTTCTTCTAACTAATTTATCCAATGATGTCATTTATTTTAAGGATTATTGCTTGTTTCTTTCATCTCACTTTGTGTGAAAGGAATATGGTGACCGAATCTAATCTCTTTCACTACCACCATAGAAAAAAGATATGTTACTATGAAACTCATAACATGTTACTATGGTCCAGTAATAACATTACCGTAGAAGTACAATAATACATCACGTTACTGCAGAACATATAGGACGTTACTGCACTTTTGACAGTAACATCGTGGTGAAGTAGTAAACCAGGAATCAAAATAAAAATATAGAAGTTAAAAATCTCACATGCTAAATATACTTGTTACTGCACAAAAGTGGAAGTGTTACTGCATAGCAGGTACATGTTACCACATGTTTTGTAGCAATATTATCCAATAATTATAGTAAGACGGACTGTTATTGTAGAACATAAAGGATGTTACTGTACTTTTGACAATAATATTGTGGTGAAATTGTAATAAGCTAGGAATTAAAATAAAAATATATGGGTTAAAAGTCTCACATGCTAAATATACTTGTTAATACATAAAAGTGGAAATGTTACTGCATGACAGGTACACGTTACCATATGTTTATGTAGTAACACTATCCAAGAATTGCAGTAAGACGCATTGTTACTGCAAACTTATAGTCTTTACTGCACTCTTGCAGTAACTCGCGTTGGGATTGCAGTAACGTACAATAGACATTAGTAACAAGTAATGATATAGTCTTACTATTTGTAGAGAATCAAATTCCAAAAAAGTCAAGCTTCGAAAAACAATATCTCTCACGTGATGTACAATTTTTTTATACCGTTTGCACCATGATACTAGAAAAAATTGCTTATCAAAATTAGATCTATCATGATTATATTTTAACTATATTTGAACATTGTTACTGCACTTAAGACACAACGTTACTGCACAGTGATCGTCGTGTTATCTGTGAGACGAGAGCTGAGAAGAGGTTGGTGATCGGGGGAGTTAGTAGACGGGTTGACCAGGCTTTGATCAAAGTAGGAATGCTTTGACCGACCTTTGACCGAGGTGGGAGGTGGGTTTTAGACACTTGAAAGAGACGGGAGGTGGGTTTGGCCCTTGGGAGGGAGGAATACAGAATAGCTATTCTATAGCTCGGGTGTAGAATAGTTTTGCTATAAAGATATAAAGATACTGATTTTGTCCTAGAATAAGTTCATTTTAGTTTGGCCCATCCCGTTTGTTTCAAATAAATTCATTTTGAATAAAAATTATATCAAAATTTGTGAAAGTAAGGGATAAATATATTGGGAGTAGATAAAGAGCAAAATAATTACATTGTGATTAATGGAAGTGGAAGTTTTCTAGTCTTTTTTTATAATTTTGTACCGGTACGTGGGAGATGGGTAAAAAATAAACGTATTTTACAACGAATGGAGTAGACGTGATTGCACACAGGATTAATACTCAATTGTTCAGTACATATCATGGAGAAACTTCTCTCTAGCTCTTCTTTCCTTTTGTTTTTTTTCTTTGCTGGGCCGGAACGAGAAGATTCTATTATATATACTGAGGACAAGGAACCAACGTCGCTGCTTGTATTTGACCACAGGAATTATTATGCATGCGAGATCAAATGAGAGGCCAACCTGCGTTTGTTTTTAATTCAGGCCGGTCAGAGGGAAAAAAAACTGGACAAGCTATCTAGCCGGTGGCTGCAATCTAGCTTGCCTATGTTTCTTCTGTAAAAATTGGCTCCAACCACTTGTAGAGAAAAAAAGATAATCCGTATGAAATCATATGCCTTGAAGCATAAAGCTATGAACAATGAGGTGACATTAGAGTCTCCAAAGCGAAGGGATGCCTAAAAAGGTCAGGGAGGGGAAAGTCGGCTGCTTGGTGAGCAAGAACGATTATGTCATTAACTAGCAAAATAACCATACGTTACACTGAGTGAAGAAAAAAAATAATAATAAGTGTGTGGGAGCATAAAGCCTAATTAGGTTCCTTATAGTTAAATCGAATCTTTTGCAAGTACTTATTTGCTGCTCTAAAACCACTGACATGGATGATTATAAGAAAACTATTAATACCACTTTAAAATAAAATTATGTATTACATACTAAAGTTTGAAGCAACAAAAATTATTTACTTTTATCATGTATTATTATGAGTCGGTTACAATACATGGTTATTCTCTATACTTGATATTGATAAACACTTTTTTTAATATTGTAAAGAGTAGCTATAGTACAAGAAATATTTTTTTTGCTAGGAATCAGATCAACCTCACTGCACTCCAATTACATAATCGCTCACTCAAAAAATAGAAGAAAATCGTACGATGAATGAAAAGAAAAAATAAGTGGTGTATCGCATGATAGCTTTCACTCTAAAAAAATAGAAGAAAATTGTAAAATGAATGGAAAAAAAAGTGATGTGATTAGGTGCCCTAAGGTGAATGGGAAATTGATAAGGGAAAAAAATCTGGATGTAAGCACGATTCATTTTGTAGTGATTACATGTTTTTTAAAAAAAGAAAGGCACATGTGATTTTTTTTATTTTTAAAAAAAAATTTATTTTTTTGGTAAATAATTCATTTTATTGGTGATTACATGTTTTTAAGTAATAAAATTGCTTTTTTTTATTCGATTCCTGGTAGGCGTGAGTCCAAACTTTGTTCCTGCAGTTGCTACAGTGTCTGCAGTACTGGGCTGCTGCTCCTCTGCTCTGTGGGCTGGCTACTGGGCTACGGCTGCTTCTTGGTGGCCCGGCCTGCTCCTGCTTTGGCTGGGCTGCTTGCTAGCTTTCTCTTCTTTTTTTCTTCTCTTTTAATTGTGGAGCGTCAGATATTGCTGTCACCCGTTCGGATTCGTGGATTAGTGACGAAATATCGTGTGGGTCCACGCTTTAAATATGGAAAAAAATTAACCAGAAGTATTATGTATTTTTTTAATTAGGTATAGATTGGGCCGATCAATGGTAGCCCTAGATCCTGGCCACCTGGGCTATGGTATGGGACCTGAGCCTCAAACCCCATATAGACTTACATTTTCAGAAAACGTCCATTTTAACTCTCTCAAATATGATCTGAATCTAACTCGTATCACTCAACCGTAAAACCGGGTATATTTTCTCCTTCAAGTATAAAATCATGACTTTTTTCCCTAGTCCAAGGTGGCGCATACATGTCATGTTGGCCCAGTCTTTATCTAGAAAATTTAGTGGGACCTAAATATCAACGACATTCACATGTCAAAGAAACTAAACAACAATCATGGGTCCCTATTTGTCGATGACCACTTCTTTAATTTCCTCCCTTGTTTTTAAATCATCGTGTAGTCGGGCGGGACGATGACGGCGCCAAGCTCACTAGCGTTCTGCAGCGGAGCAAGGCTCCCTCTAGAAGCAGGGTCCCAAGTGACGGAGGTAGATCCAGGTGGCACAAGACTCAGGGCAATAGTGACAGCCCGACACAGCAGCCCAAGAAGAGGATGGGACCGAGCGGTGGAAGTGAGCAACAGTGGCGTGGCCAGTGCCAACAACGTCCATGGAGAAGAGCAGAAGGTAAGAGCTCGAGGTGGTGCGAGCGGTGGCTAGAAGTGAGGGGGATTGGAAGAAGGGAAGGGGAGGAAGTCGACCACACAAGCCAGTAGCGGTGGTTCAGGTAGAGATGGGGAGGCACCGACAGTGAGCTCCAGGCATTGCATGGAGGGCCTTGGTGCTGGAGGTGGATCTGCTTCCGGCCTTGTCACGTGTGGATTGGGAGGTGGTCACTGCAGCTTCGGCCCACGGTGGAGGAGTACCGCTGGAGGAAGGCTTCTTGCTAGTGTCGCCGTTTTGGTAGAACGATTATGTGGCCCCTCCTCATCCGTCTTCCTAGGGCCTGGCACCTCTATCAGTCTCCATCCTCGCTTCCCCTAACAATCTTCTTGATTGGCGGTGTCTGTGAGATGGCAGGTGCACGGAGGCAGCTCCTCCAGAAGGTGCCGTTTGCAATTTTACATGCAGATCTGATGGGCATGGCAGCTTGGCCGACATCTAAGATGGCAGCTGCGGTGGCTTGGTCGACACTCACGGGTCTAGCTGCTTCAGGCTGCTGAGAGGAGGAAGGAGGAAGAATGGAGAGTTGAGCCTAGAGAAAGTGGCGAGTGGCGGCGCGGGTGGGAGAGCAGCTTTTGTCACTGCAACACTACTTGCCATCGGCGTGGTTGCTACGGCAGCCTAGCGGGAGAGGATAGCTAGACAAAGAAGGGGAGGGTGGCCACTTACATATGAGTCCCACTGTATTTTTTTATTTTTTCCTTGCTGACTGGATTACCAAATTAGACAAAACCATTTTCAAAACCGCTTGGGGGAATAAGATGGTTTTAATAGTTGAAGGAGCTGATATATCTAGTATTGCGCTTGAGCGAATGTGGATTAGATTCAGGTCTAATTGAGGAAGTCAAAATGGACTTTTTCCTACATTTTCACTATGTAGACATGTCTAGGCCCAATGGGCTAGGTGGGGCCTGACCCAAGCTTGGGTCCGCGCTTGGTGCCGATGATGGTAAAGGGTTCAGTTGACAACAGGAAAGAGAGGCTTCACTGACGGTTGAGAACCTAACAAGTAACTAGTTATTGAACCGCTAATGATGAGCATCTGTATTATAGTGCAACACAAGGTATAAATAAATCGTTTAGGCGCATTTCTGCATACTGTAACTTGAAATAATTCAAAACTTTTGGAAATTTTCGGATTTTTTGTTGTGCAAGTGCCCCTAGCTGATAACCCTGGCTCCGTCCTAGGGCCGGGTGTGTTATGTATGTGTCAAACTGTCGATCCCATGTGATCGAAACCAACATATCCAAGACGTTTTTGGATTTTTTTTTTGAAAAAACCCGACATATCCAGCATGTTTTTGGATGTTTTTTTAAAAGAATACGTTCTTATATAAATCTTATATATATTTTTTACTCGACATTTGAAACCCTTTTCTGCCCATGGTAACTGTTAAAGGGAATCGAGAATGCGAGAGAGATTGATCGAGATAGAGATTGTGAGAGCGAGATAATAGTTGTGTTCTTTATTGATCAATGCGATTACATTTATAGATGAGGAAGGGGTGGCAACCATAAGGATGAGATGGTTGGGAACCATTGCGCTGGTTGTCGAGGAGTGCCGGAGAGGAAGAAGGGGCGCGGTAAACTGCCACGTTCCTTCTCTGTCGGTTGTAGTAGCGGAGGTATGGCAACTATAATGCCTATTTCCATGGATGGATGAGCTCATCCAGATATTCCTTAACGCTTCCCCTTGATCGATTCCAAACTTTGATCTTTGCTCATTTATTGTTCCAGATATCTGTAAAGATAATCTTAGTAAAAATTATAATTAGTATATTAGATACATCAGGTAAACTCCTCAAAAACCTAGGGGAAAATAAGGAGAACCTCATATCTTATTAGCTATTTAGACTTTTATGATTAAAGCTCATAGTGGTCCAAAATAGTATAATGAATATAGTTATCATTTAGTAAAAAACCCAATGGGGATAAGCAGAATGATAAGGCATATAACTTATGTTGATATTACCTCATTAAAAACTTTGAATGAGAAAACCTAAAGGGTAAAACTCATACAAAGTAAAAGGAGTATAATATAACGAAATAGGTTATTTTCTGGAGAGAGGTACTCCCCTTGAATTCTGCAAATTTTTAAGTCGTTTCACACCAATTCCCTCAACACATTTAAAGAATGTGGAGTATGATAGAGATTTTGTGAATAAATCACCAGGATTATCAGCTAACTTAGTTTGCACGATGTTTATCTCTCCATGTTGCTGAAGCTCTTAGTTTGCACCATGTTTATCTCTCCATGTTGCTGAAGCTCGTGAGGATAAAATAATTTAGAAGCAATATGCTTAGTTATATTGCTCTTAATATAACCAGTTTCCATGTGAACAACACAACCAGCATTATCTTCATAGATAATGGTAGGTGATTCTAATGAACCAATACCACAAGGTGTTAATATGTGTTTAACCATTCTGCGAAGCCATAGGTATTTCAGAATGGTTTGTGGAAGTGGTTACCAGAGTTTGTTTAGAGTACTTCCATGAAATAGCAGTTCCACCTTGTAAAAATACGAATCATGTTTGTGATCTAGCGTTGTGGGGATCAGATAGCTAGCTAGCATCAGTATACCCAATAAAAGTTGGATCCTGGTTCTGTTTAAAGAAAAGTCCTAGATCTCTTATGCCATTAAGATATCGGAAAAATTCTTAACTCCAGTCCAATGGTGTTTAGTAGGAGCAGCCCTGTATCTTGCTAATAGATTTACCGCGAAAGCAATATCTGGTCTCGTACTATTTGCAGGATACATAAGTGCGCTAGCAACACTGAGATATGGAAAATCAGGTCCTAGAACATCCTCTCCTTCTTTCTTTGGTCTAAATGTATCTTTCTCTACGTCTATAGATCGAACCACCATAGGAGTTTTGGAAGGATATGACTTATCCATATTGAATTTCTCCAATATTTTATGGGTATATGCACTTCGGTGCACAAGGATTCCAGAAGGTAAATGCTCAAGTTGTAGACCTAAGAAAAATTTGGTTTGACCCAAATCCTTCATTTCAAATTCCGTCTTTAAATAATGATGTGCTTCATTAATATCTTGTGTATTACCAATGATGTTAAGATCATCGACATATACCGAGATAATGAAAAATCCTGTGGAGAATTTTTTTGATAAAGACGCACAGGCAATCATCACTTTGAGTGTATTCCTTTAGCGAAAGGAATTCACGTAATCGGTTGTACCACATTCTGCCCGATTGTTTTAAACCATATAGTGACTTCTGAAACTTCACACAATACATGTTACGGTTTACCTTCTGATTCGTGATGTCGATTCCGTCAGGAACCTTCATGTGAATATCAGAATCAAGTGACCCATAAAAATATATTGTCTCTACGTCCATCAACTGCATAAATAGACGATTTTGTACTACCAATGATATTAAATATCGGAAAGTTATACCACTCATAATCGGAGAATAAGTTTCATTGAAATCAACACCAGGTCTTTGCATAAAACCTTGTGTTACAAGCCTTGCCTTGTATCTCACCACCTCGTTGATTTCATTCCGTTTTCGGAGGAAAACCCATTTGTATCCTACAGCGAAGATATCGTTTTCCGTTTTATATGTATGATACCGTTGACTTTTCGCATAACATATGACTATTTGTATTATTCAAAAAAATAGTATAAATATGTAAAAGTAAAAGTTAAGATTATAGTTTCTTGGATGATAAAATAAGCCACAACAAAATAAATAATATTTATATTTATTTAATAAAATAATGGTCAAACTTCACGTTAAAACTCAACGACAACATATATTAAAAACAGAGAGAGTACAACATATGGAACTTCCATGTTCCAGCCCATGAACCATGGCCCAAAAAAAGGCGTGAAGGGAAGATCCTTGGCCTGACTTCTCTCTTTTTTATAATAGAGTTTTTCCAGATCTTTGATTTCTATCTTTTTGTTTTTTACTCCCTCCATTTCATATTATAAGTTGCTTTGACTTTTTTCTAAGTCATTTTTTCTAGAATTAACCAACTTTATAGAAAAACTTAGTAATATTCGTAACACAAAACAAATATGATATCAAAATATATTCAATACTAGATCTAACCAAACTAATTTTGCATCATAGATGTTACTATATTTTTTTATAAACTAGGTTAAAGATTGACTTTAAAAGATCATGACTTCGGTATTTGCATTGTATGGGGATCGTTGATACCAGGGCATACGCGAGATTGAGGTAAAAGAGACAAAAGACATGGATTTTTATATAGGTTCGGGCCCCTTATCTGACAGGTAATAGCCCTATTCATGTTGGGCGAAGCCGGTGTTTCTATTATATATCAATGTGACTCAAGTATAATGTTTGAGATAACCTATCTGGTCGTCATCAACATGGCGACATGAACCACCACACGTAGTCGACGACGGGTAGTCTTCCTCCTCGAAGATATCAATGTCCGGCGGTATGTATTGATATCTATTCTGACTATTCCGTCTTTCCCTTCTGACCGGGCTCCTCCTAGGGGGTCTTGTATTTATACCCATAGATGTCCCCTTGTCCAAATAGAACTAGGAAGACAAATATGGATATGATCCGAGTAGTCCTTGTAGTTTCCCTGTAGAACTCTGTTTCTCCTTCCTTATCCGGAATACCTTGTATATGCGAGGCCTGATTCCGTATAAGACTTGGTATATAGTGGGCCCCGCCGATATTAACCCATGATCATAGGGTATGGCTTATCCATAACTTTGACAAAAACGATTTATAATATGAAGCGGAGGGAGTATCAAATATGTACTAGCAGGGTGCGTATGTAAACACGAATGCACCCTTTTAGCACACGCTTAGAACAATGTTAATTTTTTAGACCTTATGAAACATTATTGAAGGCACTAGCATGGGATAGCTCATCCGTAATGGGTGGGAAGCCTCATATGTATCGGCGAGGGGTACCATCACGAACCAAAGTTCACTGATGTGAAAAGTCATCTGTGTCGGGTCGGCCATCGTCACGGATGACAATCATCTTTATCAGACCTAAATAAAAGACCGTCACGGATGACACTCATCCGTAATAGCTGGTAGTTAAGGCCCGTCACGGATGACTCATCCGTGACGGTTCATAAGTACGAACCTTCATGGATGAGAATATACGACTGAATTTTAAATGCATAAAAAACCCTAAAAATATTTTAAATATTTCTAGGATATCCTAACAATGGTTACACATCACTACTTAGAAATTCTTGATTTTTCAAGTGATATATGCATATATGTCATACATGAGATTCGAACGTAACACCTCTCAACACATACAAACCAATCTTACCTTCTCACCTACAGACCACATGTTGATTGGTAATCAGATGTTATTTTTTTAACTTTTCTTATCCAAATATGAAACACAAATTTGAAACTCTAGATGATTTCAAATGAGAACGCTTTCAACTACAAAGTTGCAGATTTCATCGAGCTCTACAACTTTAGTGTAGGGTATATCTCCATCCAAGGTCGTTTGAAAAATTCAAAAAAATATTTTTGAAATAGATCACATCACTTGTAACACCTATTCAGAGATGAAAACAATCTTAAATGAAAATATTGTTAATTAGAAAGTTATAAATCTCATCAAACTTTTTGACTTTGATATAGGCCATGTCTCCATCCGAGGTCATTTGAAAAATTCAAAATTACGTATTTCAAAATAGCTCTCACCACTTGTAATGCATATCTAGGCATGCAAATTATCTCAAATTCAAATGTTATTCTATAACTTTCATATAGGGTATGTCTCTATCTAAGGTTGTTTGAAAATTTCCTCATCCGTGACGGTTCATAAATGTCACCCTTCACGGATAATGTTATCCGTGAAGGATGTTAATGAAGACCTATTACAGATGAGTGCTCTCATCTTTGATGGGTCATCTCATTACACCTGTCACAGATGATATGTTATCCGTGCGAGGCATGGTTGTGACCCGTTATAGGTCATTGATGACATGTTAGAACTACAACCTGACAAAGATGACTTTAAATCGGTGACCGGGTATGGTTCTAACCTGTTATAGGTCATCTATAACGTATTAGAACTATGACCCGATAAATATGACTTTAAATCGGTGACGGGAATGGTCGTGACCCGTTATAGGTCATCCGTGACGTGTTAGAACTACGACCCGATAAAGATGACTTATATTGGTGACGGATTATCCCCGATAATCATATCTTAAACGGGGTACTTTTTGAACCGTTAGAGATAGGTCATTCGAAATGGATCACATTAGCTCGACATAGATGACTCGTCAAGGATGGCCGGATATGTACCAGTGAGGTCACTCGTGTCTGTGTAACCGTGGACGTCAGCATTTAAACTTTAGTGGCTGTACTCATAACTTCACACTACATTTGTTCTATTTTATCTTTTTAGGACAATCAGCAAGTGTTAACGCCATTAATTTCAAGGTAGTGTTTCTACCCCCGGAGAATTTCTAGTAATAATGTAATTTCTGAACATCTATAACTTTGGTGCGGCTTTAGAACATGTCAAGGTCATTCTTACTCTCAGTAAACATGTCGTATAAATTGAAAGTACTTCCGATGTGATCATATATGGTAACAAGAAACAGTTTGAGGAGTACATGTGGACGTATCAAATACACTACCAGAAACCAGATTAACTCTATGGCTAAAACCCATCGGGAAGATTGTTCGTAACAAATCAATGTAATAGAAATTCCGTCAAGGCTAGCTTTTGTAGAGAAAAAGAAATTCCATTAGTAGGTGGAGGGCTACATGATGTAGGATTCGAAGGAGTTGTGATATTGTGGTGGGAGGAGGAAGAAGCTTAGATGGGATGAGAAGAGGAATAGGCTTGGTATGGAAGTGAAGGGAGGGTTGTGGACAGCGGTGGCTGGTGACTGTGAAGTGATTCTTTTTCTTCTTTTACCCAGATGCAAATTTCCTGATGGTCCATTGACTTCAGCGAAATTGTGTGTGCTCATGAAGCGACCAATTTTATGGCGCTCTATCCAACCATTTGGCGCAAACAAAAAATATTTGCTCACCCGACTCATTAACATTTTCTCCGATAACCTCATCCATGTTAGAATAATTAAATTGTTGTGATGGGTTGTGCATCCACGTCAACGAGATTACTTTTTTTTGACGCTGTTATAAGCTTGTCAAGAAAAAATGAATTTTCTCTACGGGAGCCTTTGTACACGTCAGTAAAATCAATGGCCGTTCTCTATAGTAAACTTTGCAAACGACAGTAAAATTAATGGCCATCGGGGCTAGCTGGTCCTGACGTGTAAAATTAGTGGTAGTCAGATGACAGTAGATGTGTAAAAGCGGCAGCGTAACAAATTAAGAAACTAACTTATTTTTCTTACTAAATTCGTACTAACACTCATAGGTGTCATACTATGAGTGTATTTTTTATAATTTCTATATATTTAAATTAAATAGTTAAAATGATTATTAGTTCAAATTTAGTAAGAAAAATTTAGTACGTATAGCAGCGCTCAACAAATTAATACAGCTCAGTGTCCATGGTTGTATAACAACCGTCCGATCGGACAAACCAGAGGCCAAAGATCAGTTACTTCCACAGACCCACACATGCTGCTTAAATAATTCTGCTCTTAAGTTTCTTAATTAGTTCCAAGTTATCATGATGGGGCATCACGCTTGATCAGACATCTGAAGCGGAACGTTAGATTGATTCAGACAGTGACCACTATGTACCCGACAGAATTGACAAGTTCTTCTCCAATCACTTAAACGAGTAAATATTAATTCTTTCATCGAAAGATTAAAAAAAAACGTACGAGTAGACGTACGTGCAGGAGAGCCGGCCATATCTGAATTAATTTACAAATGATCAGCTATCTTAGTACTCTTGCATAACCTATATATATAAACCCTGTTAGGATCACGAAACAATGAACCATACCAAGTAATTAACCAGCAAACTGATCACCTCCAAGTCCATTAGCTCTTAATCTTCCCTTCACATCCTTAATTATCTTTTACACCTACACTATATACATGGCATCTACCGGCGGAGCGCATGCATTGGTGCTGTTCTTGTTCATGTTCGCCGCCGTTCTCTCGCCGGCGGCACGCAGGGAGGCGGCGGAGGCGATGCACGCGGCGGCCAACACACGCCGCCGTCGGAGCTCCGGCCGGCCGGACGGCAAGACGATCGACCAAGGGATTGGATACATGCTGATGGCTCTAGCACTTGTTCTTACATATGTTCTTCACTGAGGGCGATATTTTTTTTAACTCTTTCCTGTTCCTCATCTTGGTATTATCAGAACTAAGATAGGGGAATTTTTAATTATGCTAAATCCGGAAAGGATTATAGGGTGTTGCGTGGCCAAACATGTGAGCCATGTTCAAAATGAGGTGCTAATATATGTGTGCTCAATTAAAGATAATCCGGAAAGGATTATGTTTAATTACATAATCGATCATATCTGAAAATAAGCAAGGTTACACTGTCAATTAAATTTTTTACAGCATTAAGTCCCAATAATTTTCTGACAGTAAATTATTGGAGGAAATTACGTGTCAGGCGCACGATCATTTCGTCAAACATCTAGCCCGCCAAACCTGCCTGCTGCGCACCACATGCAACACCGCTTGACTATATTGCAGTGACCACCTGCCTGCTAACTCCAGTGATGTCTTCATCCACATCCTCTCTTTTTTTTCTCCTGTTACTACCAATATTGTCTTATTAACTATTTCCCAAATTTTAATCAAGATTTTCTCCTAAAATATATATCCAATTTATTATAATTAAATATATTTTTAGAAACACAGTATAAATACAATCGCTCATAGCGTGCCCACACTCACTGCTATAAGTACATCTTCGAAAGACTACACCGATATATATTAAGATTTATGAAATTATTATGAGTGCTCACTATTAATGAGTATAAATAAAAGAATAATTAGCTGAAAATAAAAGAATAATTAACTGGAAATATAAGTAGGCATGAAAAACTAGTTCGTTTTAGTGTATTGTTTATGCCAAGTGGTGCCTTCGTGACCCGCGTAAACGTCACGCTCACGCCTCTTTACTCACCCAAGTGCGAGTCGGAGACTCGGAGTTCAAATCAAAGAAAAAAAAAGGGTACGAGTCGGAGTCGGCGTCGTGACCGTCCGATGCGTATAAACCCAGGCCTCCATCCATCGCCTTTGCTCTCCTCCTCTGCTTCGATTCGGATCATGGCGGCGGCTGCGGGTTCTCGCAAGCGCGCGGCGGCGACGGAGGACGAACCGACCACCGCCCACGGATCCTCTCCCGCCGCGGCCGGCGCCAAGAGGCGGAGGTACGCGCTGGCGAGCGTCGACGACTACCAGCAGCTCGACGTCGTCGGCGATGGCGCCTCCGGCGCCGTCATCATGGCGCGCCACCGCCGCACAGGCAACAAGGTCGCCCTCAAGCATCTCCCTCACGGCGCTCGCGACTTCGACGCGGTCAGGGTCGAGGCCGCCTGCCAGGGCGCGTGCCGCGGCCACCCCAACATCGTCCAGATCAAGGACGTCGCCGCCGACGCCAACACCGGGGGCATCTTCCTCGTCATGGAGTTCGTCGGAGGCAGCCTCCGGGACGAGATTCCGAGGGCCCTTCCGGAGAAGCTCGTCCGCGTCATGATGCGGCAGCTCGTCGACGCGGCCAAGAAGATGCACGCCTCGCACGTCATCCACCGCGACATCAAGCCGGAGAATATCCTCAACAGCTTCGGCGACCTCAAGGTTTGCGATTTCGGCTCAGCGACGTTCGTGAATCCCGCCGGGAAGCCATACGAGGAGTGTGTGGTCGGCACCTTGCCGTACACCTCGCCGGAGCAGCTCGCCGGCAACCATTGCTACGGCCCGGGCGTCGACATGTGGGCGCTGGGCTGCATCATGGGCGAGCTCCTCACCGGCGCGCCACTGTTCGGCGGCGACATGACGGAGAAGGAGCTGCTCGCCGACCTGACCTCCAACCTGGATGACCAGCTCAACGAGCTCTTCTACGATGTCTTGCCGGAGCTGTCGCCGGCGGCGCGCGAGGTCCTCTCCGGGCTGCTGTCTTTCGACCCTGAGAAGAGGATGACGGCGGCGGAGGCGCTGGATCACCGGTGGTTCGACGAGGAGCCCAAGAAAGCAAAGTTCACCGGCTACGTGCCTCTGTTTGGTTAGATTAGGAGGACTGAAGAAGGCAGACAAGACTGTAGTCTTTCAGTCTCTGTAACTTGTCTTAGAACTGATGATTTGATTGTCAATACAATCAATGTAATCTTATTCTTGTGATTATTCAGTGTAATCATAGTTATGTAATCCTATTCATTGTAGATAGCAATTCAAGCCCATCTTTGTTGAATAAAATTATAAGCTTGGTTCATCAGCTTGTCGAATTCTGTTCCATGAGTATTAGCTTGTTAATCTCCAGTAGAATGGACTAGTTTTGTAGTTAGTGGATTTTGTCCTTGATCATCAGATTCAGAACAGAAATATTGCACGAATGTCATAGAGATAAGAAAGTAAAAAACGCATCAAGTGATCTATCCCAATGAAGTGTTTAGGTTGTTTCAGACAATAGACTCATTTGTCAGGCTCTGAGTTTTTGTCTGAAAAAAATGATGAAAGCAGAGTAGCCTGCATTCTGTAACATACACATTTGACTAGCGACCTGCTCACCGAGCTGTTCGATGACGTCCTGCCGGAGTTGTCGCTGGCGGCGCGCGAGGTTCTGTCCGGGCTGCTTGCATTCGACCCTGGGAAGAGGATGACGGCAGCGGAGGCGCTAGATCACCGGTGGTTCGCCAATGAGCCCAACAAAGCAGGGTTCGCCGGCTAAAGAAGGCAGACAAGACTGTAGTGTGTCAGTTTGTAACTTAGCAGTGATGATGTTGATTGGTAGTCTTGTGTTAGGCCTGATCAATGTCATTTTATTCTTGTGATTATTCATTGTAACCATGTTTATGTAAATCCTATTCAATTTGTAGAAAAAAATTCTACGCCTTGTTTGTTCAATAAAATCATCAGCTTGTTGAATCCTGGTTCAAGAGTGCTTGTTTTATTAATCTTTAGGAAAAGTACCGAGTTTTGTAGTTTGTGGATTGTGTCGCTCTTCAGTACGTAAGCATATACTAGGAAGAATAGCAAGAACAGAGTATGCTGTACTTGTTAGCAGACCACTGTTATTATTGAAGAGCAGGAAAAGTAGGTGAAAGAAAATGTTATCTTCATGTAAGTATTCAGTCAAGGAAAAGTCTGAGATGTCAATAAGGCTGGAGTTGTGCCAATTGGGTATATGAGTATGTGGGTATTCCAAGTTCTGAACTTCTGAATCTGATCATAGCCTTCATTTGTTTGAACAGGAGTTTTGGTTGAAATAATACTATAATACAAAGAGGAAAAATCTGATGAACTTCACTTGTTATATCTGGTCTTTTTGTCTGCAAAATATGGAAGAAGTTTGATATTTGCTCTGAAGTGAAACATCTCTAATACATTCAGTCAGGGGTTAGTGGCAAGTTCGTTTTCATTGTTACTTGATTGAGCAGTACACCTGCCAAGAAAAGGAGAATCATATTCATTAAAGAAGAGCACTAGAGAGTAGAGACTGAATTTGCAGGCTACATTTACAACTGGTGTATATATATTCCATCATCACATAAGCTACAGTATTTTCAGGCTTCTGTTACAGCAGAGGAGGTTCACAAATCACAAGGAGTTAGCTGAATATAGTAGTTGGGATTCAGACTATCTTAACATATTCTCAACTTTCAGGCCTCATTTGATTCGGTTGAAATCCTGGGCAAATGGGCAACGATTTTAATTCAATATTTCCACCCTATACTCATCGATCGGCCGGGATCAAGGAATATACAGATGAAGTCAGGGGCTCAGGGTAAACTGGAGCTGGGGTAGTAAATATGTGCTACTCTTGTAGTAAAAAAAAATATCTTCCTTCTGAATTTGTGTGCTTGCTCTTTCAGGCGTAATAGCTCTGTAGTTATCAAGTCTTTGGGAGAATTTCTTATTGAAGTGAAGCACAAACCAAGCAGCTACAAGACTGAACATCATCAGTTCCTTCAGATTATTTGGAGTGATGCATTATGAAAAAGAATATGAATGTCCACCTTCAATGTAAGTGTACTGTCTCCATTTATTTTTTTTACCACAAGATCTTGTACATCACCAGTACACCATCAACCCAGATGCAGATATGAGCCCCAAGAAACAAAAATGTTCTAAACCTGTCACCTGTCATGATCTATTATTCCAAGCTGAATCTTATCAGAAAGATTTATTTTAAGAATTTGTGCTCTACATTCTTGCTGAAGTTTTACATGTCAGGAGATTCAGGATGCTGCAAGCGGAAAGTAGTAGTGTGTGTCACGATGATATTAGCAGAATTTGCATTGTGTCTGTTTCAGGCGACAGTACGTGCAGGAGTCCGAATCAAACTAAAGCATGCGATTCATGTTTTTCATGACTCCGAATTATTTCCAACCACCAAAAAAGAACAAACAATCATTCAATTTTTATTTTTTATTTTTTTTTAAAAAAGTACGATTAGACGTATGTGCAGGAGAGCCAGCCATGACTGAATCTGAATTGACTAATGGTAAACGGCTGTCTTACTTAGTCTTTTCTGCATAATGTATATAAATATAAATCCTCTTCAGGATCACAAACCATGAACCACACTACCAAGTAGCCAGCAAACTACTCATCTCCAAATCCATTTACTCTTAATCTTCCCTTTGCCTCATCATCATCTCCTGTATACATATGGCATCTTCAGGTGCGCATGCCTTGGTGCTTTTCTTGTTTATGTTCGCCGCCGTTCTCTCGCCGGGGGCGCGAAGGGAGCTGGCGGCGGAGGCGATGCACGCGGCGAATGAACGCCGACGTCGGAGCTCCGGCCGGCGGGACGGCAAGGCGATCGACCAGGGGATTGGATACATCTTGATGGCTCTTGCACTTGTTCTGACCTACGTTCTTCACTGACAACGACTCAATTTTGTTCTTCCATGCCTATCCCCTCATCTTGGTGTTATCACTGCTTACTGGGGATTTATTGTGCTCACTCTGGAAAGGATCAACAAGGTGTTGTGTGGCCAATATATGAGAGAAACCATCTTAAATATCAAGTGTTAATATATAGGTGGTTAATGAGAGAATATGTAAAATTTATTCAAATTCAGTCAAAGGGTGTTAACTTTTAAATAATTTCGTGCAAAAAACCATCGAAGTTCAAATGGAACGAACCAAGGACTGGTTTTTCTCCGGGGAAAAATAAAACCGACCGATTTTTTCTAGACGTGGAAACCGACCCTATCCTATTCCTATTATTTTTACTGTGCGCTCCGGCAAAGTAAAAAAAAAAAGTTCCTGGCCATTCATCTAAGATTGGTGCTTTATCCGCGGGTCCGCTTTTTTGCATAGATTGAATCCGTTGTTATCTCTCCTCTCCACCGCTCCAGCTTGAGCGACATGGCATCTGCTGCGGAGAGAGGCATGCCTCTTTCATCTCCTGCTCACTCAGTAGTCTACGGTGCAGCTAGGACATCCTCGGCGAGCTGCTGCCCAAGACGACAGTAAGGTCAGTGATGCAGCTATTGCTTTCCCCGGCGGTCGGCAAGATGGCCATATATAGCGACTGAAACTATGAGTCTCGTTTCTACGCTTTGGAGGCAACTAATTATGAGTTTGATTTGTTGGTGTATTTGTAATGGGTAGCAAATCCCTAAATCGAATGGCTTGGTATTTTGTTTGTCCGATCTGTTCTAGGGGTAGTGTTGTTTGGGCATTAGGAGTTCTTGATAGCTATATAGATTGAAGGATCTGATTTTCTCTCTCTGATCTGTTGCATTGGGATCAAATGTATGCAAGCAAAAAGAGGGGTAAAGGGGACAGGTTTCAGTGCGTGATAGGGGAGGGGGTACTGAACTCCAATGCTCCTGGTCCTGTACACTTATGTTGCAGTAGTAGTGTTGTTCTATTGTTTTATTTGGTAATGACATGACTGAGCTAGGTAGATCAAAATATTTTGGTTTGTAATATACAAGGGCTATTGAACTGTACGGCTTTTAGTCCTCTACACTGTATATTTTGGAAAAATTAGTTTTGTTATGAAGTAGTAGTACATAGAGCATCAATAATCTTCTGTTAGATCATATAACAATTACAATGATTTTTGTTACAAAATCATTTGCCAGCATAGTTATATCTTCAATTTTTAAGCTGGTTCATAGGCTACTTTGCAGTTTATTTTTGTTTATTCAGTAGTTTGATATACATGGACAGGTAGAGCATATAGCTGCTTGAGATTTGAGACTGTAGTTTAAATTACATTTTTTTTTTGTTTTTAACTATCAACTCTGTGAATGATCTTTGCTAGGGATTATATATGGTATCACTTGGATATTTTTATTTCGACGATAGTTTTACTATTTTCTTGATTTGGGACATAAATCCTTGTCGCTGTTTTTTTTTTTAAAAGATGATGAGTCCATTAGACATTATGAAATTCCTACACTAGCACTATGTTATAGGGCATTTCTCGGAGGAGAACATAACATGAAAAGATGGACTAGCCAAAAAAAAGTTTCTAGAAGGTTCTCCTAGTTTAGATGTCTTCGTTTTGTAGTGCATGAAAAAAAACTAGAATATTTTTTTGTCATGACAATCCTTTTGTTTTTTGTCCTGTTTGTGTTTTGTTTTTGTTAGTTTTTAAAATTTTACCACATATCTTTGTGATAGCAACTATGAAATCATATTAGGTTACATCCTACCTTCCGTTGGTTTTGTATTTTGTCACTATTCATATTTGTTTTTTTGTTAGTTTTTAAAATTTTGCTACATATTAATCAGTTTTAAACAACAATTCCTCCCTAAACCTGCCAATAGTTAGGCTCACACCCTTGCGCACCCCCTAAAAATTTAGACTGTCAGCTAGTAACATATCTGAAAAATACTACTCAAGTGCAAACAATCGAGCTCAGTGCAATAGTGCTACTACAATCTGATTCAGAATTTGCCCCCATTTATCCTCTTAGGAAATTACTGAGTATCAAGCCATTAAATTTTCCTCACTTACTGGTATCAAAAGTAGCGTTTTTTTTTGTTTGATTGATATGCAGGATGTTGGCCAATGCTCTCTTTAACTGAGATTGATCAAAGTCCCATTATTGGTTGCTTAGTTAGGCAGATTAAAGACTTCATCTGTTCACAATTTTTGACTGCTCATGGTGCATGTGTTTTGGACGTTGGTTAAGACATGTTCATGAGCCAAGCACCGCCCTTTGTGGCTTTGTATGTTGTGATGAGTGATATGGCTGTGTCTGATGTCTAATGCAATGGTGAATCCATATAAAAAAAGTTTTAACGGGCCAAAACTGTTGGGCTTAAAATAAGGACAAAACACAAAACAAAATGGATCACACAAATGTGTTAATATGGGCCATATTGCCAGACCACAAAACGGCCCCTAGAAGAGTGCTCCGCTCCCCACGAGCTTCGTGCATGTCCCATCGAACGATCCAAAATCCAGCTGAAATTTTCAAAATTTTCAGCCGGCTTCTCTACAGACAGTCCCAAAAAAAACTGCACGGAAGAAAAAAGAAAATTAATAAATTAGAACATGGAAACCGATACTATCCTATGCATATTATTTTTCTATTTCTATTATTTTTCTGTTTCTATTATCTTTTCTGGGCTCCGGCAAACTAAAAAGAAAAGTAAAATCTAAATCGAGAGATCTCTCCAGATAAGCTTAACAGGCGACGCAGAAGTACTACTACACGTAATCTAAACACATGCATATATTTTTTTTATATAATACATGTCTTTTTTCCTTCTAATAAAATTTTTTCTCTTAAATTACTTATCCGATCTAAAATCCGATTACAACATTATATTCGTTACAATTAAATCTCGATCTTACATGGTGAAAAAATATTTATATTTATATATTAGTTATTATATATGTAAGACAAGGAAAACAAACACATGCGAGACGTGTACTTACTTACTGCTCCAAGTTCGAATCCGACTCGGCATCGATTTGCCGCGTGCACGCTCGCATCTTAATCCGAGTCGGTCATGTACGACAGCCGCCATAAGAGCAGCTTCGATCGACAGGTCCATTCCTCTGCATACCTCTTAATCCCATCCCTACCACCACTCACCATTGTTGCCAAGCTCTCCAACAACCAAGGTCATATATGGCTGCCGCGACGATCGCCAGCAAGCACCCGGCGGCGCCCGACGGCGGCGACGCCTGCTCCGGTGGTGCGGCGCTGCCGTTGACGAACATCTACAACTACGACAGTCTCGGGACGCTCGGGACGGGCGCGTGCAGCGTCGTGCGCAAGGCCCGCGACCGCCGCACCGGCGACACGGTGGCGATCAAGTGCTTCCACCCGCCAGGAGACCTCGACGACGGCCACCAGCAGCACGACGCCGTGGCGTTCGCCCGGGAACGCGACTGCCTCGCCGCGTGCTGCGGCGACCCGTCCATCGTGCAGCTTCTCGACGTCGCCGCCGACCCTTGGAACGGGGACGTGTACCTCGTCATGGAGTTCGTCGGCACCCGCACGCTCAGCAACCTCATCGTCGGCCGTCCCTTCTCGGAGGCCGAGACCCGCGCTCTGATGCGGCAGCTCCTCGCCGGCGCCGCGGCGATCCACGGCGCCGGCCTGATCCACCGCGACGTGAAGCCGGCGAACATCCTCGTCGGCCCGGGCTGCGTGCTCAAGTACTGTGACTTCGGGGATGCCACGCCGGTCATGCCGCCGTACGAGGAGTTCTTGGTCGGCACGCTCCGGTTCACCTCGCCGGAGGAGGTCGCCGGCGATCGGTTCTACGGCCAGAGTGTGGACATGTGGGCGCTGGGCTGCGTGATGGCCGAGCTCCTCACCGGCAGGTTCGTGTTCACCTCGTCGGAGACGTGGGAGGACCATGTCCTCGACCTGTTGGACCTGCGAGAATGCGACGTCGGGTCCAACGACTCGCCGGCGTTCGGTGGCCTACCGGGGCTGTCGCCGGCAGGCCGCGAGGTGCTCGCTGGGCTGCTGACCATCGGCCACCGGGAGAGGATGACGGCAGAGGCGGCGCTGGAGCACCGGTGGTTCACGGCGGCGGCGGACTCACCTGCCGTACTCAAACGCCTCGCCGACTTAGCTGAGAAGAACAACTTGTAATTAGGTCGTGGCTCGTAAACTGGTTATTGTAATCTTTTACTAGTTATACTCCGTGCTTTGTTATGGGATACATGAATGAATGCATATTATACATTATAGAAATGTTAGATGTATATGTTTAAATATTGTGAAAAATATGTGGTAATAATGATTTGACATTGCTTACATACTGAATTCTAAAAAATATAATAATAATTGTGAATAATATGTTATATTTGTATGATATTTAAAATATTATAGATAATAATGGTTAATGGGTGATGATGTGGTACACTTACATGTGATTTAAAATATTCTACATAATAATTGCTAGTGGATAATGATATAGTACACGTGGATATTGAGATTTATTAGTTAGTGAGGACTCTATAGATAGTATTAGCTTAACTAGCAAATATTCCTTTATAGTAAGAGGGGTTAATCGTTCCATTCCACCCTCATTTATCGGGTTTTTTAAGTTTTTTAGTGTGTTTCTTTTTTCATCATTGTTTTCTCCCTTTTTTTTTTATGTTGACCAGTTTTTAGAAACTTGTTGGGAGGAGTAGGTGGATGGACAAAAATTTGTTTTCGTCCTTCCTGCATTACAAGAATAATTTGGAGTAAAAAACTTGGACCCCACCCACTGGTTCTGTGTGGTGGCGGTACAATATAATGGTTGAGAAATCCATCGAACACATGATGGTCGTGCTTGTGCGATCAAAGTGTTGGCTCCTGTTCTACTCCCACTATCTTCTCAACTACATCACTTCCTCATCTTCATCAAACCTCTTCCACTTTTGGGCCTCACCAATGCCTAGTGACACCGACCACTTTGCCTCCCATCGTGAGTATCTCCACACTCTACACCAATCTCTTAAATGGCATGTAGGCATACCCGACACCATTCGCATGGCCTCCGTCGGCGTATGGATCAACGTCAGCGTCCACTTCAAGCTACCAAGCACCAGGCACTTCCTCGAGAACGTATTATTATTTGAACTATCATATGGACCATTTCTCAAATTGGGTATTTGTTTGTTCATTACACAATCAGAAATTGCAAACACAATAGAGAACATTTGAGAACTCCCATCTCACAATCCTCTCACCATGCAAACAGGATAATCCTAGTAATGCAATCAGAAACCATCTTCGCACACTGGGAACCCACTCGGATAGGAACACGACTCTCTTGTCTCAACCGATCTAGACTCATGTCGCATTGGATGACTAACTATGGAACCGATTTGGACAGACGACGGATGGTAGAAACAATCTATTTTTTAAGTAGGTTAGAGATAAAGATAAAGATATATTTTCTCAACGGAAAAGGATGATCCCACTGACAAATGGGGCCTTGGTTCACGACTTCCTATAGATCGAGTCCATGCGTATATTCAAAAACCACGGGTCCACTACACAGTGAACCTACTTTAATTAATTATCAATTTAGATTTCCTAATTACTATGGGCCCACATGTCATATCGATTATGAGGGTTTATTACTATACATTTGTTATATTAATGACAAAGTTATTTCCTAATTCATGAGATGGCGATCCCTTGACATTGTTTAAATTGTAGACTTTTCGGTAGAGTAGAAGCAAAACATGATATGATCTATGGTTGTGAGCTTGGCGTGGCAAAGCAAATCGGATGTGCTTGAAGACTTTGGTAACTCTTTCTCTGGAAGCTTCACTACTCTCTCAATTGTTTACTCCATACATATACAATCATATGAGTACATGGTCCTCTTGGGCCACAACACACACAGCCCAACACTCCCTCTCAAGATGGGCGGTATATATCTATCATGCCCATCTTGTTACATAAAGATGTACACTCTTTAACACCTAAAGCTTTTGTTAGACAATCAGCCACGTGTTCTCCAGACACCACATAACATAATTCTAAAGTTCCTTCATCCAACTTTTCTTTGATGAAGAAACGATCTATCTCTACATGCTTTGTTCGATCATACTGAACTGGGTTATTGTCAATGTTAATAGCCGACTTGTTGTCACACTAAAATTTCATGGGGGCATTCTTTAATAGCTTCAACTCAATCAACAAATTCTTCAACCATATTAATTCACTTACACTCACTGACATAGCTCTGTATTCAGCTTCGCCCGTTGAGCGACACACCACAGGTTGTTTCTTGCTCCTCCAAGACACCAAGTTACCACCAACAAAAACACAATAGTCCGAAGTTGACCTTTTATCATATGGACAACTAGCCCAATCTGGGTCACAATAACCTTCCACCATTAGGTGTTCATTTTTGTGAACCATAGTCCTTTGTCTGGGCTTCCCTTCAAATATCTGAGAATCCTATACACAGCCTCCATGTGACCACTTCTTGGATCAAGCATATATCGGCTCACAACACTAACAACATACGTTATATCTGGTCGTGTATGACACAAATATATTAGTCTTCCCACCAACTTTTGATATCTCTCTTTCTTCATTGGATCTCCTGACTCAGCACACAACTTATGATTTTGCTCAATTGGTGTAAAGGTTGGTCGACAACCAAGCATACCTGTGTCACTGAGCAGATCCAACACATATTTTCGTTGTGAAAGTACTATCCCTTTAGGAGATCTTGCAATCTTGATGCCTAAGAAGTATTTCAGCTGACCCAAATCCTTAACTTCAAATTCCTTACTTAGCTTTTCTTTTAATCTTGCTATCTCTATAGAATCATCCCCTGTGATAATCATGTCATCCACATACACAGCAAGGATAGTAGTGTGACACCCCTTATGGTGATAGAATACTGTATGATCCCCATTGCATTGCTTATAGCCCATGCTACACATTGCTCGTCTAAAACGATCAAATCATGCTCTTGGTGACTGTTTGAGACCATATAAAGATTTCTTCAATCTCAACACTTTTCCTTAAGTTTGTGAAGTAGCAAATCCAGGTGGGATATCCGTATACACCTCTTCCTAAAGATCTCCATGTAAGAATGCATTCTTGACATCTAATTGATGCAATGGCCAGTCAAAATTAGTTGCACAAGATATAAGAGTTCTTATTGTGCTCATCTTTGCTACTAGCGCAAAAGTTTCATCATAATCAATTCCATATGTTTGACTATATCCCTTAGCCACAAGCTTTGCTTTGTATCTTTCCACCTTTCCATCAGGGTTTTGCTTTACTGTATAAGCCCACTTACAGTTGACAATTTTCTTCCCTTCTTGAAATGATACAAGATTCCATGTTTTGTTCTTTTCAAGAGCCTCTGGTTCATCTAGCATAACATGATGCCACCTTGGATCTTGCTTTGCTTCTCTCCAATCCTTTGGAATTTGCATTGAATCTAGTGATGCTACAAAGGCCTTATATGTAGATGACAAAGAGTCATAAGAAACATAGTTGGATATATTATTTTCATCATCACCCTCATCTTGAGCTTCAAAACCATACCTTAGTGGAGGTTTACCTGCGTTGCTTCTTACACCCTTTCTGAAGGCAATTGGTAAGTCAGATTCTTCTCTAACTTCTTCGTCTTCTCCCCTACTCCATAGACCCTTGCTCATGACTTACGTCTTCCACTACCTGATTATCCTCTTCAACTTGTTGGATTACTGGACACCTTGTTCTCCTTGTGTAAACTTGAAGATTTTCCTCTTCATGTGGCTTCCTCCATTCTTGCTCTTGTGTAGCAGGACCACCTATAGGACATGGAATTGAACCAACCATTTGTTGGTTCTTTGATTGTTCATCTCCCTTTGGACCCAAGATTTCACCTTCCATTTATTGACCATCATGACCACTAGTCGAATTATCAAGGTTAATGAACAAAAAACTTAAATCTGTCTTCTCACCATAAAATGGGATAGATTCTCTAAAAGTAATATCCATACTTACAAAGGTTCATCATTCTGATGGACTCCAACACTTATACCCCTTCTGGCCAGATGAATACCTATAAAGATGCATTTGACAACTCGAGGATCAAGTTTTCCAACAGAAGGTCTATGATCTCTAACAAAACAAGTGCAACCAAACACTTTTGGTGGAACAATAAATTCATTCTTTCCAAATATCATCTTACATGGTGTCTTCGTTCTAAGTATCCTTGAAGGTGTGCGGTTGATAAGATTAGTTGCTACCATTACTACCTCACTCCACAGAAATTTAGGTACATTCATAGTATACATTAATGAATGAGCTATCTCCAAAATATGATGATTTTTCCTTTCAGCGACACCATTTTGTGGAGGGGTACCAGGACAAGAAGTCTGATGTAATATTCCTTCCAATGAAAGAAGTCTATCAAATTCACTATTCACATACTCCCCTCCATTATCAGTTCTGATAAACTGAATCTTAGCATTAAAATGATTTTTAATATATGCATAAAAGTTCTGGAAAAATTTAAGCACCACATCCTTATGTCTCATAAGATATAACCATGTCATACGCGAGTAGCAATAAATAAAGGTAACAAAATACTTCATTCCACTCACAGAGACTTCGGGTGAGGTCCATACCTCTGAGTGAATCAACATAAAAGGCAATATACTTCGGAGTCCCCTACTCACATATGATGTTATTGTATGTTTCCCATACTCACATGCATCACATACTAACTTATGTTTATCCACTCTACTCAGTTCTGCTGGGAACAACTTAGTCATAGTTTCAAAAGATATATGCCCCAGTCGACAATGCAAAAGTAATACCTTAGCCTCTTATTCACTTGTGGAAGCCATCAATGCAAGACATACATCTTCACTTGTCTCCTTTCGATCCAAATACCAAAGTCCATCACGCCTGACACCAATCCCAAGTTTCTTCCATGTTTGCCTCTCCTGAATTAAATAATTCTCACGATTAAGAGAGACTCGACAATCCATATGATCAACGAGAGAACTTATTGAAACCAAATTCACTGGAAAAGAAGGGACACATAACACTGATGATAAAGTGATTGAAGGAGTACACTGTACTACACCCTCTCCCTTTACTGGGCATGATGTTCCATCAGCAGTTTGAATTGTTCATTTTCGAGTAAATGAGTATGGTTTATATGATGCAAATTCTCCAACATACCTGTGACATGTCTGGATGCACCCGAGTCTAGTATCCAATTTGAATGAGAACTATTGATGGACAGAAATGCTTGGTTTGAGTTACCTGAGGTGGAATGAACAAGGTTGGCAACATCAACATTTGTAGGTCCAGAAGAACCCTCTTCAAGAGTGACTGCATTAGCTTTGTGATCACCTCTATACTCATAGCCTCTACCTCTGTTACCTCTACCTACATTACCTCTTCCGCATCTTGCTCCACCCCTATCACCACATCTTCCTCTCCCATAACTAGGCTTGCGTGGAGCACGACAATCACACATAAGGTGCCCCATTTCACCACAATTGAAGCACTCTCTCGTCTCTTTACTTTATACAACCACATAGGTGGGACTTGGTGAAGATAGTGTGGCACTAGGCAATACTTTCTATTTAAGCTCCTCATGTGCCATAGGTGCAATAGCACCATCCAAGGTAGGAAGAGTGGTTTAATGAAACATTGCATCCCTTCAAACTCTGAATTTAGTCCATTCAAGAACTCAATGACCCATCTGCGCTATACAATTGGGGTGCTCTAACCCAAGAGGATCATAATGATCCAAATCAAACCACAAATGCTTCAATTCTACAACATATTCTGCAACATAACGCTCCCCTATCTCAAAGCACTTATTTTCTCCTGTGCCTCCACCATTAGCATCACATTTCCTTCTCCTGAGTAGAGATTGGTGAGAGCTTTCCACATCTCACTTGCACTAGAGATGGCCTCAACAGTTGTAGCAATAGCAGGGATAAGTGAAGTCAACAACCATGCTACTACTAAAGAGTTGGTAGTACTCCAGGTCTTCCACTCAATGCTTGATGTGCTCTCAGACTCCTTTATCTCCCCTGTAACATTATCATTCCAATCCCTTTATCTTCAAGATCAATAAAGCTCTTCTTTACCAACTTAAATATTTTTTTACACCCTCCAACTGTTGATGCAAAAAACACACACTGGCCTGAGAGATTTGCTTTACTCTAGTGCAGGTCTAAAACTAGTTCTTTAGGTTCGAGGGCGTGCCAGTTGATTTGATCCTGTAATCAACAAGAAGAAACATGCAAAATATTAGTAAACGATAGTCCATCGGCTAGCTAGCCGATTTCATATCGTATGTAACCTAGCCGATGCAATAAAGTATGAATCGGCGTAAGGTATAGTCAATGATAGAACTGACCCTAAAACTAGTACATCGGCTCAAAAGATAAGCATTATATAATCAATATATCAATATTACTTTAGAAATAAGCAATTGGGATAAATCGGACTGAATCGAGACAGTATAAATTGCCAAGTCTAAAGTAACATGAACTAACGATTATATATACTCATGTCAAAGCCGATGTCTAGAATTAAGCATGTATCGGCTATAGCTCCGATACAACCTTATACCAGGATATTCCCTTGCAACAAATATATTCAATTAGTATCAATCAGATTGATAGTAAGTTCAATATATTTGTGTTAGATTAGATCTTGATAAGGGGCAGATATAGAACATTAAACAAAGCATAAAACAATGTAAAACATCTATACCAGATAAGATCGGCTGAAACCCCGATACTATCCTAATTAACAACCATAAAACATGCTAGATATTATGTTTCTAGATACGACTTAATAGGTTGGACTTAACCAATGCAGCATTAAGTATAAAGAGAAGCATAATATCTAGACAATCAAGCCGATGGTTGCCTTTTCGGGATGGTGGATACATTGTATAACTTAAACCAACAAGACAATCTATTTGTTACCAGCAAAACCCTAGATAGAGATCGGCCGATACGAATAGATTGCATTATCAATCTAGGTTATATAACGTATATGATAACTCGGAAGTTTACAAGATAGAACTAGAGTGTCATAAAGATGTATGCACTAGCTTCGATGATGCAAACCGCCATAACAAGATCTACCTTATCGTCGAAGATCAAGATGATGCAGCACGACTCGAAAGCATGAACTTGTCGAAAAGTAGAAAACATAGGTTGGCGATGCGCCGAGATTGATTGAACGTGTATTGTTTATTTACAAGACCTCGGGTCTATATTTATACCCGAAAATACAAATATTATCCATCACGGACACGACTCATATTAACCTAATACAAATCCAACTAACAAACAAGTCCCTTAGGCGGACTCTTACCGAGATTATCTATAAGGAAATTACATATATTCCTAATTAATAGATACAATTGCCAATCTTGGACTCTATCCTTGCCCGGCAATACCATCGTAAGCCCTCTGTTGAATCCGATATTGGTTTCACATACGATATCGGCTCCATCGGCTATCCTAATCGGACTCGGTTTCCAGCCGATACTAACTCCAGCCGATGCGCACTCTATTTCCGAGATTTCTGCATATCTTCGAATCCGCTTCGGATTGGATCTTGTTTCCGATTCATGTACATCAGATTGCTTGCCAAATTCCATCGTCAACACCAACTTAATATCATTTTGCATCAACTCAATTTTTTTCATTGATTCTGTATGAGGAACCATTGCACTACTCGTAGTTGGAGCCTCGTTAAGCTTCTTTGCAAGCATCTCTACCAATTTACCATCACTTGTTCCAGTCCCTGACTTTTCCCCCCTTTTTTAATCAAACAACACTCAACCCTTCACTTTCTTCCCAGTAAATCAGTAGCAAGCAACACGTGAAGTAGAAAGTTCCTTATTCTCACCTTCTCAAGTTGTAGCTACTCCAACCAGCAGCTGCTGCATAGGCACCAAATCCTCCCTTTTTTTCTTGCAACGGAAGCAGCACAAGCACCTCACCTTCATCGCACATCTCTTCTCTACCTCCTCACACAGCACAAGCACCAAATCCAAGCAGTACAAGCACAAAGAATAAGCACACCTCGCTCCTTTCTTGACTATAGCAACCGCACAAACCTCCTTTGTGCTGGTAGCTGCAGCCCAGCTGTCTCCCCAACACCGGTGTCTTCCTCCTCGCCGGGAGCTCCACGCGCTGCTGTGCCGCGTACACGCGCAGTTCCCTCACTTCTCCATGCACATGAATCTGGCACAGCTCCCTCAGCGCCTCTCTGCACGCCTCGACAAGCTCCGGCGAGGAGCCACCAGCCACCTGGCTCTGATACCATGAAGACTTTGGTAACTCTTTCTCTAGAAGCTTCACTACTCTCTCAATTGCTTACTCTGTACATATACAAGCATATGGGTACATGGGCCTCTTGGGCCACAACACACACAGCCCAACAGCGCTACGCGTGGAGCCTATTGGAATCTGATGCGTGGGATGCTTGAATGTCAATGTGGAAATGGTGAATTTTGGTTTGGGAACGATCAGACTCGCACATAGTGCTAGAGCACACGTGCATGAACGTGAAATCCGTGCGCTAGACAGCGATAAACACAATGGAAATAGAAAAGGATGATCCCACTTACGGATGGGGCCTTTGTTCATGACTTCATGTAGACCAAGTCCATATGTATATTCAAAAGCCACATGTCCACTATTAATTATTAATTTAGATTTCCTAATTAGTATGAGCCTAGATGTCATATGGATTATGAGGGCTTGTTACTATATATTTGTTATATTAATGACTCTGTTATTTCCATATTCATGAGTTGATGATCCTTTGACATTGTTTAAATTGTAGACTTTCTAGTAAATCAGAAGCAAAACAGGATATGTTTTATGGTTGTGTGCTTGGTGTGGGAAGGCAAATTGGATGTGCTACGCATGGAGCCTATTGGAATATGACACGTGAGATGCTTGACCGTCGATGTGGAAGCGGTGAATTTTGGTCCCCACGGTAGCCGCTATCTCCGTATTCGTTCTGCCAAGTTTTCGATCTGCGTTGTCTTCGTCCCGATTCATCAACCAAGGTGATCTGCTCTCACCGGCGTCAACCCACGATGTTGTTGTTGACTGGTCGATGTTAGGTAGGGGCAGACCCAGGCCTCGGGCCACCTGGGTTGTGGCCCGAGGCCTAGGATTGGCAACCCATTAGGATGGAGAAATTTTTCACCATATAATCACCATGCCAGCCCATCTATCTACGGGATGACCTGGGCCTTGGGCCAATCCTAGGTCCACCCCTGCGCTAGGAGCCTAGGACCTACTCCCAATCAGATAGGCCTCAACTCGCTGCTACTGGTGCATATGACATCAGTAGTTGGATCTAGCCCAAGTGCTACGTTCTTGGCTGTGTTCAAAAATTTGAGAATAGTGTACAATGGTGTTTTTATCTGAATTTGTTAACTGGTTGTCAAAAATTTTTGTTCTAAATGGATGTTTTGATCTAAAGTTTCTACATCTGATTCGGAGTACTATGTTCATACTGGTTCAGAAATGAAACTTGGGCAAATCATTGAGCAGGGCTGGCCCTGAGGGGGGCGAGCTCTGGGCCCCACCTACCCCGTGCAGTCCATCGGATCGCCATCGCTAGTTCGCTGCCTCCTGTTGGCTTGCGGCGTCCTTCCTAATTCCCAACGAGATTATCGCCATGTGCAACCAGAATCGATCTCATATACCATATCGACTGCTCGATGCTAGGTCACTAGCCTGCTAGCCACTTGATTCCAACAGCCGCCTCGCCACCGCCCACCGGTCGCCGTGGCTGCAAATCTTTGATAGTACTAAACGTCGACGCTAGCTGGTGATCACATGCTCATCTGCTGCATCTGCACCTTCACGTGAATGAGAAGGTTAGCAGCAGCAACACTTGATTCCATTTTTTCAATTTGTTGTTAGTGAATAGTTACAGACAAGGATAACTTTGTTAGGTTAGCTAACTCCTGCTCAGAGTTCAGAGGTTGAGGATGGATAAAGCTGTGCTTAGCGCGTTGTTGCTCACGTTGCCATGTGAGCCTCTGATCAACTAATCGGTAAGATTTATATTTAGATGTGTAGTTTTATATGCTTTTATTTTGTATGAGTTCAACAACTAATAATGTTTATTTTTTCAGTTATTAGTCTATTCTTAATATCATGTCATCGAGAATTATGTATTAGTTAGCGAGAAAAGGAAAAATATGGTTGCGTTGATAGAACCTCATAAGGTAGTAATGGACAAATTTTTAAGGTATTATTATGATGTTTTTTATTTAAATTTAACTTTTATGCAGTTTATGTGTTTATTATTGGTAACCACTATTGTATATTATTATTATTTAGATGTTATAATATTAAGGGTCCCTACTTTTAATTTCGCAACGGGCTACCGAAAACCCAGGATCGGTCCTGTCATTGAGCCAGTGTTCAATTTCTCTGCCCAAACAGCCTTGTTACAGGGGTTCTCTTTCTCGTTGGTATTGTTGGGTTACCGAGATTTACAGGTGTTTTGTTTTTACACCTGAGAAAAAAAAGCAGGCCCTTAGGGATTTTCGTATGTGAAATCGAAGCACCAGAAATTAGGACTAATCAACCAATATATTAACTCATGCAACTACACGCAAATACACAGAGAACAAGTAAAAATAAAATAAAATCAGAAAAACATCACGCGTTCGACAAAACCAAATATGAACCCACCGACTCGGACTCGTCGAGTTGCCGCGCCCATGCGGACTCCGATCCAACTCCGACTCGGATTCGCGACAGCTCGCCGGCCATAAAGCTTCGAGGCCGGCCGGCCATGGCCATCCATCCATCGTCGCAAGCCCTCGCCTCCTCACCATCCCTTCCCTTTCACCTCCTCTCTTGCTGCTCTCGCTTTTGCATGGCCGCTGCCGTCGCGATGGCGTGTAAGCGCCCGGCGCCTGACGGCGACGCCTTCCTCACCGCGGCATCGCCGTGCTGCAAGAAGCCCGGGCGGCTGTTCACCAGTATCTTCAACTACGAGTGTCTCCAGACGCTCGGGGCGGGCACCTATGGCGTCGTGTACAAGGCCCGCGACCACCGCACCGGTGAGACGGTCGCCGTCAAGTGGGTGTGCCCGCGTCGTGGCCTCGACCATGGCCAGCCGGCCGACCTCGCCGCGTTCGCGGGCGAATGCGACTGCCTCGCTGCATGCCGCGGCTACCCGTCAATCGTGCAGTTCAGGGACGTCGCCTCCAACCCGTCCAACTGGGACATGTTCCTCGTCATGGAGTTCGTCGGCGCGAACAGCCTCCGCGACTTCATCGCCGGTTGTCCCTTCTCCGAGGACGAGACACGCGCGCTGATGCGGCAGCTCCTCGCCGGCGTCAGGGCGATGCACGGCGCCGGCATGGCACACCGCGACATCAAGCCGGGCAACATCCTCGTCGGTTCGGGCTTCGTGCTCAAGATATGTGACTTCGGGATGGCAACCACGGCGGCGCCGCCGTACGAGCCGTTCATGGTCGGCACGCTCCACTACAACTCGCCGGAGCAGCTCACCAGGAACGGGCTGAACGGCCACTACAACGGCAAGGCAGCGGACATGTGGGCGGTGGGCTGCGTGATGGCCGAGCTCCTCACCGGCGGGAAGACGTTCACGTCGGAGACGGCGGAGGAGCACCTCCTCGAGCTGATGGACCTGAGAGTCTACGACATTGGGTCCATGAACTCGGTGGCGTTCGGCGGCCTAATAAGGTGGCTGTCGCCGGCGGGGCGCGAGGTGCTGGCTGGGCTGCTGGCCTTCGACGCTGACGAGAGGATGACGGCGGAGGCGGCGCTGGAGCACCGGTGGTTCACCGAGGAGGCCGACTCCCCTGCCGTCCTCAACTGCCTCGGCGACATGGCTTCACGAGGAGAGCTTTGTAATTGGGTCGTCGAGGACACGGCCTTGTAGTGTCATGAATTGATTCGTGTAATCTTATTCTTTTGTAATTATAAGAGTATACCATTAGATTTGCAGCAATGTGTGCAAATTGCAATTCTGATTTGTAATACAAATTAGCTCCTCCGTCTTCTTATAGTATAAGGCCTATAATTTTTTTATATGGTATTACATGCTTTGGTCATTAATTTATTTTATATTATGCTATTAGTAACTATAAATTAGCATTTTACATTAAAGTATTTTAAAATACAAATCTAATGATATATCATGCATAATACGTTGTATAGATATTGTTAGTATAATTATTAGTTAAAAGGTGCCGAGTTTAATTTCATAAAAATAAGGGCACCCTCTAAGATAGTTGCTTATAAGAAGCGTGCATTGTTGCTTCTTTTATTTGTCTTTTTTCAAATATCCATGTACTATATTATTAACACAGGGTAAAGAAATATCACGTAGCTTCTCTTCATGGCTAGAAATTATTACCGTGTTAATCATAGAAAAAGAAAGAACATGTACACTATTGACTCTATCGAATGCAAGGACTGTAAAAACTTGTAAAAGAACAAAATAAAACAACATGAAATCCATCACAAGTACTAGCTGAAATTTGTATGGTACCATTGACAGGCCCAGAACAATCCAAATCACACTCTAAGAAGATTTTGCAACTTTTCAAAGAATAGATTATTTGCAGTTTCAAGTTTCTGACAAAAGCAACAGGTAGTACCTTTCTTCCACTTTGTTTTATCAAATTGACTTTTGTGAGGACAGCATTATGCCAGATAAGCCAAATGAAGATTCTTGTTTTTTCTGTAATCTTGGCCACCATGGGATTGGGCCCAAGTATCTGGGAGTGGAGGCCCATATTGGATATCAAACTGTTGAACCCATGGCCACCACCAATTCAATCAAAGTCTGGTCTTGCGCTTACAATGGATAGACTACATATTGGTTGGAACCTTGTTAACACAGCAACTAAGATTTCCTGGGGTGAAACGATCAAAACGATGAGACTTATATCAAGAGATTGCTAGCAGGCAAGAACAATTTTCTGAGGTGTTTGTTGATGTTGAAATGCCTGAAGGTATTGCTTTGCATATCAGTTTCTTAGCAGTTGATAGCAAGGAAGATAAATTAGTTGTCTATGGTCCTGAATCATCTTTCTTTGGGTTATCTTGTGCTGATACGGTTCAGAAGAGCAACTGCTATTTAGGGCCAACAATTTCTTATTCAGCAAAGCGCATGATGGTACTATTAATTAAGCAAGGTAATTTGAGACATATACTTGATGCTGAGTAGCTGAATTGCTCAGATGGGCTAAATTTTGGTGTGAAAATCACTTAGGTGGACATCCACCTATTTGTTGCATGTCAAGCTAATAATTATGAAAAAATTTCAAAAAAGTTGACAAGATAGATTGATACGTAATATGTTACTTCACCAACATGCAAATTTAAATTTAATTATTACAAGTTGTAACAAAAATATCAAATTTAACTCTCATTGGTATATGTATATTCACAGCTGAATTTGTTATTTTAGTTACAATTTGTAGAAGTCGAATTTGAACTTGTATGTTTGTGTAGTGATATATTTCATATTAATTTATCTTATTAATTTTTTAAATTTTTTTGATAATCATTTAGTTAACATGTAATAAATGGGTGGACATCCACCCGAGTGATTAGAATCCATCTCCCAACACGGGAAATATTTTTCATAATCATCTCCCATCAACACAGCTTTTTACTGAGGTTGAAGTGCAAATATTTTGGGAGCTTGGTGATGGTGGTTATCTTGCACATGCTTGGGTTAGGTTGATGGCATTCGTTTTACTTCGGGTATAAATGGTGGAGTATAAATCGTGTTATCAGCTTGGGACAACCTGATGTATACTTTTAAGTTCACTTAACATTCTAAAATCCTTGATTATTTCAAGTACTGGCTTGGAGCAGATCAAATTTTCATGTGAGAAAGAAATGGAATCCTGATTGAATTGTACCGACCTTGCCATTCATCCATTCGAGTTAATGGAAGAGAGAACCACTTCCTACAGTCAGCTAAACATCTATTAAATTCCTGTGACAGTGGACAAGATACTGAGGAAAGTGAACATGAGCTCACGGTTAAGTTTTATGAGTTCAGTCCTGGTGATGGTAGTGCTGTAGCAAAATTATTCATTCATGGGCTTTGTTCCAAGAAGAATTCAAAGATGTTATGTGCTTCAGCTGAGCATGCTAATTGTTGGATTCTAAGGTGGCTTGAGGTTACAAATGATGGGTACCCAATATACCGGATGTTACTACTAGCTAGCAGCTATTACATGGAAGGTTGGTGGCTATGCAATTCCAACAGTAGGTGCTATCAAGATAAAGCAACATTTGCAATGTGATACATTCAATGCAAGACAGACAAATTAAGAGCAAGTTATTAAGCACAAGTGAGAAACTCCGAGGAAATTCAAGAGCTATAGGGGCCTGGGATCCCAGCAATGAGAAGCTTCTTCCATTCATGCCGTCAAGGAGTCAACTTGCGGACAAGCCGAAATTTAAGAAAAGGAAATTGTTAGAAACTCAAGTGAATCTTACAATGGATCGGTTCTTGTGCAAGCATTGGCCCAAGCTAACCCAAATAGAGAGGCAACAAAGCAACAACAGTAGCATTTGAGGAGGCCATCAAACATAACATCGACGAATGGCGGCCACGGTGACCTGGAGGCCGGTTGGCTCCTTATTGATTTCCTTCCCCTAACTCTCCTTCCTCTAGTCCCCTACCTTAGCTTCTAGAACCTTCTAGAATTTGTATCGTCTTCCTCTTTTCTCCATCAATTTCACCTCAAGTAGCTAGTTGTACTCGTGAGTTGTACTGGAAATTGTTATTATTTTATTAAGAGAAGTGGGTTGTTAACCTAAATATTATGCTATGTAGTGATGTAACTGAATCTTTTGCATTTTGCGTGCAACGTATCAGTAACCACTTGCATATCCATGAAAGATGAATTATAGACTAGAACCGATGAAAGCCTACAATTATTATGAATCCAAAATCCAGCAGTTCAAATATCACAAACCAACTAAACCGAGATAGATTTCATGAATTCTAGAATGTCCAACATTTTCATATCTAGTGGGTAAAAAACAAGAAAGAGGAAACAGTTACAGAGAAGAGGCCCAGCCGGTTGAAACAGAAACCCCCGGAAGCGGCGGGGAAAGCGGCCGTCGCGGCGGACGAGGGGAGATGTGCTCCGGCGGGAGGCGCAGCGAGGATCTCCACGAGGAGGTCGCGCCGGTGGAAGTGGAACCGGAAGCGGTGAACTCATCCATGGCGGCGGTGACTGGCGAGGGAAAGCCTCCTATTGATTCTGTTCTTCTGAAGAACGCGACAAGGAATCAGATTTTAACAGGAATTTGCCATGGAATCGATTTCCTGCCTCCTTTCGTGAAAGGAGTCAGATTCCTTTGGCTTTTCTTAATCTGTTTTGTAGATGGAATTCAACCAAGGAACTGAGTTTTCTCACACATGCAGCAGTGGCAACTGAAGAAGGTTCTCAGACTGAAGATGAGCTCAGCTTTAGTTCGGCCATGTTCAGATGATGCAGGTTAGGAAAAAGTCATTTTTCTTCAATTTAAATATTTTACCTCCTTTAAATTATGTACGGAGAAATGTAAAGCTTAACTTGAGGACTGAAAGGTAAGATCTCTACACTCATTTCATAGCATAAAACTGTAAATTGTCCTGACTGACAGATAATTGAAAATTTTGAGCTCAACTTTTGTTCTCAAGAGTTGGCAACAGAGGATACATCATCCATGTTCAGAGGATGTAGGTTAGGAAACAGTCTTTAACCTTTTGGAAGTTATTTACAGATAAATTTACAGCTTAACTTGAGGCCTGAATTTGTATGATACTAATACAATCATATTCTAGTACAACACTGTAATTCTTTTCCCTGATAGATAACTGAAAATTTTGAGTGTCTGAGAAGATTCTAAAGAAACATCTGTATCAACTGTACAGTTGCATTCTACATGTAAGTTAGTTAGAAGATAAATTTTGGCCTCAAAATGTTATTAAAATCTTCATCATTTCTTTACTTGTCCATCCACATTAGATTGTTCACAACTTCCCTCATGGAAGGCCTTGACTGGCACGCCAACTGTGTGCAGGACATGGCAAGGTCCAGCAAGTCCAGTGCCTTTGCCTGCTCATCTTCAGGCCAGTACATGATCTCCTCATCAAGGCATTCCATGATGATGCGGCGATCTGCATGCTCTAGGTTCGATCTCATCCATGTCACAATGTCCACGCCGTCTCCGAACGCAGGATCCACTGGGATCTTCCTGCACAGGAGCTCAAGTAGCACTACTCCATAGCTGTAGACGTCGCTCTTTTCAGTTAATCTTGTGTAGTATCCATGCTCTGGCAAGAAGAGATCATGCTTGATAAATGCTCAAGTTTAAGAAAACTTTGATCTTAGGAACATGCAAGTGAAAGAAGGAAGATTACCTGGAGCAATGTAGCCGAGGGTGCCAACAACAACTGACACCGTGGCATCCAAATCATCATCTTCAACAATCTTCCCCATGCCGAAGTCTGTGAGCTTCGGTACTAGCTCAGTGTCCATCAGTATGTTGCTTGACTTGACATCTCTATGAACAATCATGGGAACACAATCATGATGCAGATAGGAGAGGCCTTGTGCTACACCGAAGGCGATCTGATGACGGACCATCCAGTCAAGGGCAACATGAGGCTTCCTCCTGTGCAATAGTTCAAACAGTGTCCCCTCGGGCATGTACTCGTAGAGGATTAGGCCGACGTTTCCACGGATACAGTACCCAGCCATCCTGACGATGTTCCGGTGCTTCACCGTGTTCAGAATCTTCATCTCAATGGGGAGTTTGCATTGTGACAGATCAACTGTCTTGACTGCCCACTGCTTCCCAAGTTTGCACTCTGTCCGGTAGACCGTCCCGTGCCGACCTCTTCCAATGACATACTTCTCGCTCCAGTTGTCAGTGCCACGAAGGATGTCTTCATAGGTCAATTCTTCTGGTAATTCCTCAGTTGAGTCCATACTACGGACTGAAACACGATTCGTCGATAGGCGCTGAGACCTGTTCATAATGTAACGAATAGCAAACAGACTAGCAACCATAACAGAGAAAGAGGAGATTACCAATCCAACAACAATCTGTGTTTTCCAGGTTCTATTTTTCGCAGATTGACTCCTCAAGCATGGTGCATCGCTGGAGTGTACGCACAATTGAGGATTCCCCAAAAAGCTTTCAGGAGACTGCGCAGCGAGCTTAGCCCACCCAGCTGGGAGCTCACCAGATAGCTTATTAAAAGATAGATTCACAACAGAAAGTGAGATCATGTTGCTCAGCTGTGATGGAACTATACCAGACAATGAGTTATTCGACAAGTCAAGTACTTCCAGATCCTGAAGGTTGCCGAGGCTGCTTGGGATTTGGCCGCTCAACCGGTTGTTGCTAATGTTAAGAGCTTTAGAGATGTACTGAAGACTACCTAAGCTGTATGGTATAGCTCCTTCTAAGGAATTATCACCAAGCTGCAACTCAAGGAGGGCCTGAGTTTCAGTAAAGGAGTTCGGTATTGTTCCACTCAGGTTGTTTCCAGTAAGTAGTAGATTTTGTAGGCTACCAAGTGTTGTGATCTCTGCTGGTATACTTCCACTGAGACGGTTATTTCCAAGATCCAAAAGCGCAAGTTTCTTGCAATTTCCCAATTCATGTGGTATCGGTCCGGTCAACCTGTTTGATGACATGCGCAGAGTTCCAAGATTGATGAGATTGCCGAGCTCACGGGGTATTGGACCTGAGAAGCTGTTGCTTGAGAGATCAAGCTTTGTGAGGTTGCTCCATGAACCGAGTGTACTAGGTATTGTCCCTTCAAGTAGATTGCTGCTCATGTCTATGTATGACAACCCCCTATTGGTGCCAAAATCTGCAGGTAAGCTCCCATTGATCTGGTTATTGTTCAGATTAACCCTGTACAGAGACTGACATTTTGCTATCTCACTGGGAAATCCTCCATCAAACTTGTTGTATCCAAGATCAAGAACTGCAAGATGGCCTCCCGTGCACAAACCAGGTGGAATTGAGCCATGGAAGCGGTTGCGAGTAAGGTCAATATGAAGAAGCCCTGGTGTTGTGTTCAGCCCCAATTTCTGTGGTAGCTCACCAGTGAAGTTGTTGTTGTACAAGGTGATATTTCTTAGATTCCTCATTTGAGTGATATCTGAATGTATCTCACCACTTAGACTGTTGTTGTTGAGTTGAAGCACCGCCATGTCAGATAATCGCCACAATGCCGGAGGAACTGGACCACCGAGTATGTTATCGAACAGGCACAACTTCTGCAGTTGGCTGAGCTCCGCAATCTCCGGTGGTATCATCCCAGAAAGGCTGTTGTTCTGGAGTTCAAGTTCCACCAATCCACGGCATTTCCCAAGTTCCGGTGGAATTTCACCGGTAATGTCATTATCCGCAATCGAGAACAACTGCAATGGGGTCAAATCGCCGATGAACTTTGGAATTGAGCCAGTAAACCTGTTGCCATTCAAGTAGAGGACTGTCAACGATCGACACCGCCCAATTGCTTCAGGGATTGTGCCAATGAACACATTATTCGACACCACCAATTCTTCCAAATTCACAAGCTCGCCAATGCTTGCCGGCAACTCCCCAACGAAGGCATTATCATCAAGGTAAAGCTTTTGCAAGTTAGCCATGGAGGCAAAGAAATCAGGCACCTCGCCGCCGATTTGGTTGTATGATAGATACAACACGGCGAGGTTGCCACAGTTGGTGAGGCTGCGGGGGAGCTCTCCGGCGAGCTGGTTGGAGTAGATGCTGAGGTAGAGGAGCCCGCACCGCGGCGGGAACTCCGGCATTGGGCCGGACAGGTTGTTGCTGTTCAAGTCCAAGTAGGTGAGCTCCGGGAGCGCGGCGGCGAGCTCCGGCGGAACGGCGCCGGAGAGGGAGTTGACGCTGAGGTCGAGGTACTCAAGAACGGATGAGCCGGCGGCGAGGCCGGTGGTGGGGATCTCGCCGGCGAGCGCGTTGCTGTTGAGGTCGACCTTCCGGAGCCGGCGCGAGGTGAGGAGCTCCTGGGGCACGGCGCCGGCGAGCAAGTTGTAGCTGAGGACGAGAGTTGAGATGTCGGAGCACGCCGCGAGCGCGACGGGGACCGCGCCGGTGAAGCTGTTCCGGCTGAGGTCGAGCGCCGCGAGCGCCGGGAGCGCGCAGAGGCGCGGGGCCGACGCCGCAAGTTCGCCTGCCAGCCCCGCCCCGGAGAGGTTGAGCGCCACGACCGCGCCCGCGGCGTCGCACGTCACGCCAAGAAACGCGCAGTGCGGGGCGCCGGCGGAAGTGGAGTTGCCGCCGACGCCGCCGCCGCCACCGCCACGCCGCCATGAAGGCCGGAGCACGCGCTGCGACGCCGGCGGCAGGGACGCAAGAAACGAGCGCAGGACGGCGGCGGAAGCGTCCACTCTCTCCGGCGGCCGCCGCGCGACGACGGGGGCGGCGAGGAGTTGGAGGAGGAAGAGCAAGAAGAGGAGGGCATGCGACATGAGAGTGAGCTGCTGGCTGCTGCTGCGGTCGCCGAGTGGTCGGGCTGTGGAGTGTGAGTGCGCGCGTGGAGGAGGAGGGACATAGAGAGGGACGCGACGCGACATGGATGGAGCTATCAAGGAGGAGGAGATGGAGGGGAACCTGGAAACTCACCATGGTGGCGGCGGCATCGCGAGGTGGTGGTGGTGGTGGGCGGCTGATGCCGCCGGATCGGCTGCGGCGCGCGCGCGTGCGTGCGTTGTCAACCTCACCGCACACAGGGATGGAGAAAGGTGGTGGAGTGCTTTACAGCTTTAGAAAAAAGAGAGAGGATTCCAAAATGAGAGTACCCAAATGGGAATAACCTAATAACTAGTGCCACGTTTTTTTTTTACAAAAAAGTAATGAATTACCTACATTTACGCGGTAAATTTTAAAACTTACATTAATGATTCATTATAATTTTTCTAATAGACTAATACACACTAGAAGTATTAGAATTTCTTTTATTCGGATTAGTATTAGAGCATATACGAGAGATATATCAATCACATAGAAAAAAGGTGATTGAAAGAACTCCAAGACGACTTCCAAAAAGGGAATAACTAGTGCTTAGTGCCACGTTTTATTAAAAGAATAGTTAAATCGTTTTTATAATAATCCATTGTAATTTTTTTAATACACCTCAGTGAATTAGGATTAGAAGTAACTGATATTATTTCTTTCTATTTGGAAGAGGACATAAAAGAGATAGAAATATATAAGAGCCTCTGTTCGTTTATGCTTATTTCTGTTACCGTTAACCGGTAAGGTTGCAACTTTAACCGCTAATAATTTTTAAATAATTAGATTATGATGAATGAAAATTTAGTATACATGTTTAGATTATATTCCGAAACTTTTTGTTCATTGAACACGGGGGAAATGTAAACTTTTCTTGAACGAAATGCAGGAGGACCGCCCATTATGTTAATAATAAGGAGGAAAAATATTATAAAAGAAAAACTGTGAGAATAGGGGGGCTGAAAATTTAACATGACTGGCATGCGTAGTAGAAAAATGCTGTGAGACAGAGCAAACAATCCTCTGTTCCTACTGTTATACACCGTACTATAACTTCATCGTCCCTATCACCAAGCAAGCGTTGGGATGTTTTAGATTTGTACCTTTATCAAATCGTATAAAAATAGTTTTCAAGGGCGGAAAACTATCATAATTATCAAAATTTTGTAAAGTAGTAAGACTATCCCTAACCCAGAAACTATCAATTAGTTTTCATACTTACCATATTATATAGACACTATGTATAGAAATTATGTATCCAATGGATGATGTCTTGAAATTAAATTCTCTTTTAATCACATTTCTTCTCTCTCCTTTTATCCACCTATCTTCATGTTTTTATTTTTGATTCTTGTGTAGACATGATTTCTTGCATGAGACATGGTTTCTTCATCTTTTTACTTCTCTCCTCATTAACTCTATTGCTATATCAAATTTTTACTTATGTGGCAATGTATTAAATGCTATGGACATGAGGGTTGGGGATGGCAACAGATTAAACAGGTCCAATATGTTTTATTTATTGCCTTACAAAAATTTAGAAGGGTTCAAGTGCAACAGATTAAACAGGTCCAAAGATTCATGCTTTTAGTCCATAGATCCTATCATCATAGAAGTTCTAATTACCACATTCCTTCGATTTGCTAGATAGGATAGTAAACCTCTTCACATCTACTTATCATGGTAGCTTTCAAAATAAGTACTACAGCTCAAGAATCTCACATATTTCAGCAATTCGCATGTGACAATCAGATAATGCATGTACAAAAAAAAAATCTAGGGTATGTAAAAGTAATCAAAACGGTTCATAAGCTATTCATTGAGGAAATATCTGAACAAATAAAATATGAAAAACTCTTTAAGGGGGACGAAATCATAAATTTTCAGAACAGTTAAAATACATGGCAATATCAATCCGACTGCTCAAATCAAAGTATCAAACCAAAGACCAAACAAGTCTCCATACTCCATTGGATGCAATAAACATTTTCGGACAAGGTTCTTAGAGACTCAGCTAAAATGACAAATGGCAGTCTGCCTACTTTAACAAATTTCAAAACTCAAAAAGAGATCGGATCTGGGCCTCTGAGAAGATTGAGATATCAAATGATTAGGCGGTAATGATTGCTCAAAGCCTCAAAAAGTTTCAGTCAAAGGGTAGTCAACGACATATTCTAAGAAGAAAAAGCCTGAGGTGGCGAACACATGCCACCACAGGAGGAAATAGCCAACCCCCAAACCTGATGACAGGAGGATAGAAACTTGGTGATTATAGCCCCAAATCTGTTTGATGTTTTTCGCTGAAGATCAACCTAGTTTTTTGGCTGCAATCCTGCAAGAAAGGGTTAGCTAGGCTGATACTATAAACTGTAGAATGTGGACTACTCTAGAAAATTCTGAAAAACGACTGTAAATCTGTATACCACTTTGTCAAGGTCTTATGAAAGTTTGCAAAAAGCAATTACAACACACTAGAAATGAAATACACTGTACAATCTCATGGAGCTTCTTCAAAGAACTGCACATGATTACTTCTCTCTATCCTCATCAAGATGCTCACTACCTCCCTCATGGATGGCCTTAACTGGCAAGAAACCTGAGTGCAGGACATTGCTAAATCCAACAAGTCCAACACCTTTGCCTTCTCGTGTTCAGGCCAGTACATTATCTCCTCATCCAGGAACCTCATGATGTTGGAGTGATCTGCCTGATTCAGATTTGATCTCATCCACGTCACAATGTCCACACCATCTCCAAATGCAGGATCCACAGGCATCTTCCGGCACAACAGTTCAAGAAGCACTACTCCATAACTGTATACATCACTCTTCTCACTTAATCTTGTGGAGTATCCATGCTCTGTGCAAAAATGATGAAGCATGTTGATACTGAAAATAAAGAAAAATAAATTAGCTCAGGATTGATATGAAGAGAAGAGGGTTCACCTGGAGCAATATAACCGAGGGTGCCAACAATGACAGACACTGTCGCGTCTGCATCATCATCATCAATGATCTTCCCCATCCCAAAATCTGTGAGCTTGGGTACTAGCTCAGCATCCATCAGGATATTGCTCGACTTGACATCCCTATGGATAATCATGGGCACACAGTCATGGTGAAGATAGGACAGGCTCTCTGCCACACCCAGGGCGATCTGATGCCGGATGTTCCAGTCAAGGGGTACTTGAGGTGTCCTTTCATGCAATAGCTCGAAGAGTGTCCCCTCAGGCATGTACTCGTAGAGAATTAGGCCGATGTTGCTACGGATGCAGTACCCAGCCATTCTCACAATGTTCCGGTGCTTCACCGCGTTCAATATCTTCATCTCAATAGGGAACTTGCACTGGGACAAATCAACCGTCTTGACTGCCCACTGCTTTCCAACCGCAAGCTCAGTCCGGTAGACGGTGCCATGGCGGCCTCGTCCGATGACGTATTTCTCGCTCCAGTTGTCAGTGGCCCGAAGAATGTCTTCGTATGTCAAGTCTTCTGGCAATTCTTCAGTGGAGTCCAGGTTGCGCATTGAGACACGATTTGCAGATAGACGCTGAGACCTCTTCACAATGCAATGAATAACAACCAGACTAGCAACCATCAAAGCAAGAGTTGACACTAGGAATGCCACAATAATTTGTGTGTTCCTTCTTTTGTTTTTCGCAGACTGATATTTTGTGCAAGGTGCACTGCCGGACGGTACACACAACTGAGGATTCCCTACAAACCCTTGAGGTAACCATGTTGCAATCTTATCCCATCCATCAGGGAGCTGACCAGATAGCTCATTGAACGAAATGTTCACAACAGAAAGTGAGATCATGTTACTTAGCTGCGATGGAATAGCACCAGATAATGAGTTCTTTGATAAGTCAAGCATTTCCAACTTCTGAAGATTACCAAGGCTGTGCGGGATTTGGCCGCTTAATCTGTTGTTGCTAATATTCAGACCTTGTGATATGTATTGAAGGTTGCCTAAGCTTTGAGGGATGGCTCCTTCCAAATTATTGCTTCCAAGCTGCAACTCAAGAAGGCTCTGTGTTGCGGTGAAGGAATCAGGAATTGTTCCAGTGAGCTTGTTTCCACCAAGCAAAAGATGTTGGAGGCCACCAAGTGTTGTAATTTCTGCAGGTATACTTCCATTGAGAAGGTTATTTCCAAGATCCAAATGAGCAAGCCTCTTGCAATTCCCCAACTCGTGCGGTATTGCTCCGGTCAGCCTGTTTGATGACATGAGCAGGGTGTCAAGAATATTTAAAACTCCGAGTTCATTTGGAATTGGACCCGAGAAGTTGTTGCCAGATACATCAAGCCTTGTAAGATTGTGCCACGAACCAAGTGCACCCGGTATCCTCCCTTCGAGCAGATTTCCACTCATGTCGATGTGCGTCACACCTCTGTTGGTGCTCAAATCTGCAGGCAAACTCCCTCTGAGCTTGTTGTTGTTCAGATTAACCCTGTACAGAGACTCACATTTTGCTATCCCAGTAGGAAAGCCCCCATCAAACTGGTTGTTACCAAGATCAAGAACAGCAAGCTGGCCTCCCGTGCACAAGCCTGGCGGAATTGCGCCACGAAAGCGGTTGCGAGTGAAGTCCACACGAAGAAGCCCTGGTGTTGTGTTCAACCCCAGGGATTGTGGCAGCTCGCCGGTGAAGTTGTTGTTGTACAAGGTGATCTCTCTTAGATTCCTCATTTGAGTGATATCTGCATGTACCTCTCCACTTAATCTGTTGTCGTCGAGAAACAACTCCACCATGTCAACCAATCGCCACAACGCTGGAGGAACTGGACCATGGAGTAAGTTGTTGTACAGATAGAGCTTCTGCAATTGGCTTAGCTCACCGATCTCTGGCGGTATTGTCCCGGTGAGGCTGTTCTTATGGAGTTGAAGGTCCACCAATTGCCGGCATTTCCCAATTTCAGATGGAATGCTCCCAGTTATGCCATTTTCTGCAATCGAGAACATCTCCAATCTGCTCAAATTGCCAATGAACGCCGGAATTGAGCCGGTGAAGTTGTTGCTATTTAGATAGAGCATAATCAAAGACCGGCAATTCCCAATTGTTTCCGGGATTGTTCCGGTGAACCTGTTCGCTGTCACCACCAGCTTTTCCAAGCTCACCAGCTCACCGATGCTCGCCGGCAACTCTCCGACGAAATGGTTGTCGTCAAGGTAGAGCTTGTGCAGATTGGGCATGGAGGCGAAGAAATCGGGCACCTCGCCGGTGAGATTGTTGTAGGATAGGAACAAGACGGTGAGGTTTCCGCAGTTGCCGAGGCTCCTGGGGAGCTCGCCGGCGATCTGGTTGCGGTAGAGGCCGAGGAATTTGAGCCGGCAATGGGCCGGGAACTCCGGCATTGGGCCGGTGAGTCGGTTGATGCTGAGGTCCAAGTACTGGAGATCAGGGAGCGCGGCGAGCTCCGGCGGGACGGCGCCGGAGAGGGAGTTGTTGCTGAGGTCGAGGTACTCGAGCACCACCGGCGAGTCGGCGGGGGCGGGGATCTCCCCGGTGAGCGCGTTGCCGTTGAGATCGACCTCGACGAGCTGGCGCGAGGAGAGAATCTCCGGGGGAATCCCGCCGGAGAGGCTGTTCCCGCCGAGGAGGAGCGTGGTGACGCCGGCGCACGCGGTGAGCGCGGCGGGGACCGCGCCCGTGAAGCCGTTCCCGCTGAGGTCGAGCACGGAAAGCGTGGAGGCCGGGAGCGCGCAGAGGCGCGGCACGGAGGTGGAGAGCGGGCCGGTGAGCCCCGCCCCGGAGAGGTTGAGCGCCGCCACCGCGCCGGCCTCGGAGCAGGTGACGCCAAGAAACGAACAGTGCGGCGCGGTGGCGGTGGCAGTAGCGTTCTTGCCCCGCCGCCATGTCGGGAGGAGGAGGCGCTGGGAGGCGTGGGGGAGAGAGTCGAGGAAGGAGAGGAGGACGGCGGCCGCGGAGGCGGAGGCGGAGGTGTTCGAAGGCGGCCGCGGCGGCGGTGCCGACGTGGCGAGCGGGGAGAGGAGGAGGTGGAGCGCGAGGAGGAGGAGGTGGCGCGACGACATGTGAGAAGGTGGTGGTGGGGTTTGGATGGATGGGTGTTGCTTCGGTTATCGTGCGCTTTGGATGGACGGTGATTTGTACTAGTCCTATGAAAGAGAGTTAATTTGGCTAAGTGGCTGACACTGTTATTAGCGCCCGTCAGTCAGATGAGTCAGATTGCACGTCATGAAACTATAGTCACTAGTCTTTTTATAACAATTCTAAACATTCCTGGAGTTTTACAAAATTTTACAAAATGCGCTTCAAAATCTGACACTATCTATTCGATAGTTTTATAAAGATGAAATTTATACACGAAATTAGGCCCGTGAGAAGCTCGAGTTCGGCTCGATAAATCTCACGAGTTTACATTTAGGTTCAGGTTCGGTTCACTAGGAGTTTGAACCGAGTTCAAATCAAATCTCAGATGAGCCGAGCTCGAGCAGCTTGTGAGCCTCGAGCTTTTTTTTACAGTACTAGTGATGTTCCACTCGAGCAACTGGCTCAACCAATCCCTAATATCGTTCTGTTCGGGGCCGTCCCCGTCACTGTCGGCAACAACCACGGGGCGGAGGCTGCACCGGTGGTGGTGGTGGTCTCGAACTCTAGCAAGTGCGCGGATGGACTAGGCACGACAACGGAAAAAGGATTGGAGAAGAAGATAAGGGCAAAACGCAAATGTTACATGGTTTCTCTTTGATCAATGGAGTGGATATTGTATTTTAATGCATGTATTGTCCCGTGGTAAATTATCAAGTTTGTAGAGTGTTCTCGAGCAAATTCATGTTCTTGCAATATCTACAGTAAATATCATACTTAAAAACCCTGGAAGAAATTTTGCCTTGTTATGAAACAAATTTTACCTTGTTCTTACCCCTGAAATTAAGATTTGGAAGATGTTTTGTGCTCTTTGTTGAGCGGATATTTGTAATAAGTGGTTGCAGCTTTTTCAAATAAAGGCTAGATCCCATTAACTAAAAAGACTTGGAAGATGTAGGAGTAGTCATCCTCCTCGATGGCGATTGCACCGTCATTCATGACAGGATTGAGCGTAACGAACTCACTTAGCCTAATGAACTCACTTAAGCTAATTCTACTTACCACAATATATATGTGGTTCATTTTACAAATACGATCATTATCTTAAAGATCATGTTTTTCATACATTGTGGTTGCTCTCATGCACCCTACTACCTGATTATCAATGGCCATGCAGCATCCACACTCTAACAACATTAACAACCTATAGTGCTCAGATTGAGAGATTCGCTTATCGCTAATCAGGTCACACTACTAGAAAAAGGGTTTTTCATGGCGGTATCCTATTTGTTTCGCTGACGGTCATATGAGAAATCCGCTTGCGAAATTCTAACAAGGGGTGGAGGGTTTAGGATCTAATGAACTCTCTAGATGAGGATTTGAATTGTTGCCTGAAAATTTGGATGTAGATTTGAATCTGAACATGCTTCGATTTGAATCTGAACATGCTATGAAAATCTTATTTATTTTCTTTTTTGGCAAAAAGAGATTTTGGTGATTTTTTTCGTGGAAAATCATTTTCGTTGGCGGTTGGCTTAGTCTTGCCGACTGCAGAAGTCGATTTTCGCTGGCCGTCCACTTAACCTTGCCATCAGCGAAAATCTATTTTTACTAGCGGATGAAGCCACTACTACATAAACGATTTTCCTGGACGAGACCTTCATTACGTTGCAGACGGACCATAACTGATCGCGTCTGAAAAATCGACCTCTATTTTTGCATACGCCTCCTCAATAGACCCGTATGGAAAGATCTATTTTCGCATGCGACCCTCTTAGAAGACCGCATGGAAAAATAAGTCTATTTTCGCATGCGGTTCTCTTAAGGGACCGTATAGAAAAATATATTTTTGCATACGGACCTCTTAAGCGGTCCGCATGCAGAAGTACCCTCATCTTCCTCCACACTTTTTTCTCCCTCCTCTTTCCCTCCTCACCACTTCAAAATTTTCAACTCTCAACTCTCTCTCTTCCTCTCCTGATATTTTCCTTTCCTCTCTCTTTCTCTCCTATCCTCTCCTCTATCTCTTCCCCTCCTCTCCTCCCCTCCAAGAGCGTCCTCCAGGAGCAGCGCTGCCACCGCTGACGAGGCGGATGGCTCCATCCTCCTCGTCCTTGGCTCCTCCTAACCACGGTGGACGGGGCGACAACTGGGAGTGGCACCGCCGACGATAATGACAAGGAGGCGGCCAGCCGCCTGTCCCGCGACGACCGGATCCACCACCTCTGCCGCCTATGAGAGCGGGTGGGCTTGGTGGTCAGCGAGTGGCGGGATCTGGTAGCCCCGCGAGGCCACGTCGGCCGGATCTGCGCCGTCGTCGCTAATGGGAGGATGAGGAGCAGGGCGGTGGGCGGCAGGATCCAACGGCCCCACGAGGTCGCGACGGCCGGATCTACACCGCCGACACCGATAGGAGGATGAGGAACGGGGTGGGAGCAGCGGGCGGTGGGATTCGACGGCCCCGCGAGGCCGCGACGGCCAGATCTGGCGCTGGCCTCGTGATGGCCGACAGCGGGCGGGTGGCTGCGGCAGCACGAATCTGGTGCCGGCCCCATGACGGCCGGCGGCGAGCGGTCGCGGCAGCGCGAATCAGGCGTAACCGTCGACGGGCAGCCAACTAGGGTTTCAGGGTTTTTTGTTATTTTTATTTTTTTCGCTGAAAATATTTTCGCATAGGGTTGGTTAGGGGACCACATGCCAAAATCCCGTTTTTGCATGCAGTTGCACTTCGCGCATGGGAAAATATCGATTTTTGCTGACCTTTTCGCGCATGCGGGCTGGCCAACCGCATGCAAAAATCAATTTTGACCTTTTGGAAAATTCGATTTCGTAGTAGCGAGCCCACTTGTGAAGATAGCCTATTTTCTTCAACCTTTGGATTAAAAAAACAAAGCATTATTGGGTTTGACCTATATTTAGATATTTAAGATGAACTTTGACAGCTATTTTTAACCACCATCGAGGTGTATATATTTACATATCTGATATTAGTAAAGTACATTATCAATTACAAATCTATTGGTACAATTTAGATGCTGCACAATTTAATTTTTTTAAAAATATTATATTGTCCAAAGTTTACCATCTCAAACTCAAACAAGACAACGCCGCAGGGAGTACTAAAGTTCATTTTAACATTAGAAGAGAATTCTATTATCGATTTTACCACTCAAAGGTGTCGTGTATCCTTTTTCGACTTCCAAAGTAGGTCAACATCGTTTAACTTATAAAAAACATGAAAATTATCATAAGTTTAATAATGCCAATTAAATATAGAAAATTTAAGAGTCTGTTTGGAGAGCTTAAGATTCTGAGAAGCAACTAGTGAAAAGCTAGCTGGTGAGAATTTGGAGAAGCTAGGAAACCAAGCTTCTTTGCTTTTAATTCATTTTCTGGATTCTACAACCATATATTCTCAGAATCTGAATGAAAATTTGGACTGTTTGAGGAGCTTCTGGTAGCTGGAGATTATGAGAGAAGCTGCAGCTGCTAGAAACTTCCCAAACAGATCCTAAGATCGGAAGGTGTATAGTAATAGCTAGTCTCGAAAGTTGAGGGGATACTAATGTTCAATTTGGAAGTTCAGTGTTGGTTTTTCACACTTAAGTCGAAATTTGGAGATGTAAAACAGTATCTTACCTAAATTTTATGCATTCCACAGAATACTTTATTCTACATGTAAAATCTAGGGGTAACATAAATTTTTATTCCCTCCATTAGGAATACTCCCACTACTACAAAATCGATTTTTCATGAGATCAAAATCGAATTTTGTAGGCGGCTGGGCGGACCACATGCACGAAAAGGCACGTGGAAATCAGAGTTTTGCATGTGGGCGCCTAAGCCAATCCGACTGCGAAAAATTGAAAATCGCGAAAAAATATCCAAAAATCGATTTCCCCGAACCTTAACCCTAGAATCCTCCTCGTCACGGTCATCGTCGTCGTTGCTCGAAGTCGGCGGAGCTGTCGTAGTCGTCATCGCACGCGTGGGGAGGGGGTGAGAGCTGACGAGATCCACGCGGGAGGGGGATGGGGCACCAGATCAGCCTCTCCCTTCGCTGCCGCTACCGCTGGAGCGTGGGCCCTTGCCCATTGCAGCCGTCAGAGCTCGAGCTCGAGTCCATCGTCTCCCGTGCTGGATCCGTCGCCGAGCTCCCCGTCGTCCGATCCGCACCCGTTTCCCACCCCAGTGCTGGTGACTCCTGCTTATCCATCTCATTCCCGTCCGCCGCCGGCCGCTCCCACTCTTCTGCTCGCTTGCCGCAATCGTCGTCATCGCAGCTATCACCACCATCGCCAGCCACCACCACTGCTTCCCCTTGCTTCTGCCGCCGAGCACCGCTATCTCCCTGCCGAAGCCTGTCCATGCCCGAGCCCACTGAGAGCCGCCCGTTGCCACCCTGCCGCCTGATCTGGGAGAGAGTGGGTGGTGGTGGTTCGTGGGAGGGGATAAGGTAGTGGGAGGAGTGGGGAGAGTTTGTGGGGGAGAGAGAGAAAGGAGGGGATAAAAAAAAGAGTGGGGTATTTTCGCATGCGGGCTTCTTATTTTCTCTCGTGGGCCTCGCATGCGGGCCTGTTAAGAGGTCTGCATGTTAAAATTGAATTCGAATGCTGTTTTTGAACCGTGAACGAGGTATCCATTTTCGCACGCGGGAGCAATTATGGTCCTTCTACCATCTAAAGGGTCTCGTCCAGAAAAATCGAGTTTACAGTAGTGTCCTTGGCCTTGGACAGTTAATCATCCCTCTCACACTAGGGAGGTGGATTTAGAGAGGATTTATTCCACACCCATTGCGTCCCTGAATCCCCTCCAATACCTTCCTTGGATTAAAAAAACAAAGCATTATTGGGTTTGACCTATATTTAGATATTTAAGATGAACTTTGACAGCTATTTTTAACCACCATCGAGGTGTATATATTTACATATCTGATATTAGTAAAGTACATTATCAATTACAAATCTATTGGTACAATTTAGATGCTGCACGATTTAATTTTTTTAAAAATATTATATTTTCCAAAGTTTACCATCTCAAACTCAAACAAGACAAAGCCGCAGGGAGTACTAAAGTTCATTTTAACATTAGAAGAGAATTCTATTATCGATTTTACCACTCAAAGGTGTCGTGTATCCTTTTTCGACTTCCAAAGTAGGTCAACATCGTTTAACTTATAAAAAACATGAAAATTATCATAAGTTTAATAATGCCAATTAAATATAGAAAATTTATGTATATTTATACATAAATATAACAAATGAAATATTCTAGCATGAGATAATAAATGTTCGAAAGGTAGAGTTTTTTTTATTAGGAAACATGTTTGAACTTTCTTGGCTTTATTCAGTTTTATAAAAAGTTTCAGTATACTTATGTTTTTTCAGAATTTATGCTTAATTGTGGTCATTTTCTACAACACAGTCAGTGTTTAAGATTTCAGGAAAGATAGGACAAGCTAAGTAAAGTCAAAATTTCCATCGGAGTCGCCATGTCCCTGACAAACCAAATAAAGACTCTGTAATGCGTTATATGATAATCTTGTTAAATGGTCATAATTAAAAAATATATATTGTTGTGCTCATCATTTGCATTCTCACCATTGTTTGTATGTGTAAGATTATCCTCGGAATCTATTTTTGTCACAAAGATATCGTCCATATATGGTGGCATGGCTTAGCAGGTGCAACCATACATATCTAATCATAGAAAACGACTTTTGTAGAGAGCTAATTGCAACCTCTCTATAAAAGAGGAAAACCTAACACATATTAATGAAGACAGAATTGGCATTCATCACCATCTTATTATAAAAATATAAGACACTAATTTAGTACCTATGCATTGCTATGGATAAAAGAAAATCTATTATAATATTGTTTGTTACACAAATATTTTCTTAATATTAAAAAGATATAGGTTTTTTTTTTGCAAATTTTTCAATCAGAGTAGGTAAATTTTACAAATTCACTACCACCACCACTAGCATATTTTAAATGAGTATAGATAATATAATGTACCCTCCTAAGAAAAACCAGAAGATGATAGTATTGTATATTACTGTCAAATAATGATGTCCTACAATTCGTGGACCAAACCCGAAAATCTTAAATCATTAATAGACACAAAACACTTTCATATATATATATATATATATATACATATTTACATTTTTTAATATATATTGAAAATAATAACAATAAGTATGGATATGGTACTCTATGCATGCCACTTATAAAATAAAAGTAATGTATATCATAAGGACACAGATAATTAATCGTGCCCAAAAGCCAACAAAAGGAGCAATCGCTATGCTCACCATGTGCATTTGTTTCATTTCCTAGGAGTCAATATTCTTCATTGACCATCATTCATTTCCATGGAAGCATACGGACTTGCTGCATTCATGCCGGCCACATTACTGGAAACGGAGCTGATGGCGCAGAGGATGGCACCTAGGGCCATACATATTCCGAGCACATATGCTAGGGGACAAAAAGTGGCAAGCGTGGTCTTTTTGATAGGCAGAAGGAATACTTGCGAGCTAGCTAGCTAGTGGGATAATCTGATGCACCAATCTTTGTCGATGGATGCATCTAGATTTGCGAGTGGGATTAGGTGCCAGATCCCTTCATGCATTTTCCATGCATTATTGTATCGATCTATGCCGTTCATGTTGCAATATTCCCTCTATTTCATATATATCTTATATATTGTTTATGCAATAGTGCTGGAAGGTTCCTTGCTTTGACTTAGTACTTTTTTTATAAATTAAGGGAAGACCGTGGATTTAGTTGTGAAGTATCGTATCTGGTTCAAATATTAATACCCATACATAACTTAAGTACGATGGTTTTTGTTTTTGATTTTGGTGCGGACACCGAAAGTTTTACATTTTATTTATCAAAAAATCTAATCTAGAAACGTATACACCATTTGAATAGTAAGAGAGTTATTGGTTTTGGAATTTTAACACTACGAATTTAAAAGTAACAGGTTAATTGTTCATGTAATTTGACGTTAATTATGTAGTTTTGCGATACCTTCATCTGCCATCAACTCTCTGTAGGGCCTTGGTCGCGGTGTTGAAGAACTAGCTAGTCATGTGCAGGCATTTTTTTTTTTTTTGCCCCAGGGAGCTGAGGCTGACACAGTGGGAGGAAGTTGGGTTTAGGGCCGAGGCCATTTTTGCCCAACCATGTTCCGTTGCCAACCCTAGCTAGTTGCTAATCTAATGCTACTAGTTTTCAGTAGTCCATGGATATTGTTTTTTTTTACGAAGTACATAGTTAGTCTATACATTATATTATATTCATAAAAGTTATCATTGCAACTTATATAGCAATGTAAAAGTTTTTCTATCAATATAATTTTCACATATTAAATGTAAAAATATTTTATATATTACTGATTTCAAAATTTGAATTATAACCTCAATTATTGATTCATGCAAAAAAACTATTATTAGACCAGGATTGGTAAAACTAGAAATAATTCTAGCCTCTATTGAAGAAAATTGATAAATACGCAGTCTCAGTCGGAAATTTGGAGCAGAAGACGTCAAACCCCGAATGCACTCCTCACCATTGTTTCTTACATTAAACCTCCAAAAAGCTGCATGGCATGTGCTATTGTTGTGCTTGGGCATTATTCAATTCAAGACATTCTATCAGCATCACGATGGTTCTCAAAAAAACAAAAACCAGCATCAGGATGGACTGTTTGATGCATGATATCAACCATACATGAATGCTGTTGGAGGACAAAGAAAATTGCTGTTGGTAATCTGCACTATGAGTGTGATGATGGTTGCGTTGAAAAGTTGGTAACGAATGCTATGCACATGAGTCTTCGCGTGTATACACCCTATACATGAAATAAAAAATATCACAGAAATTCTAGAAAATAATGTATGTGTACTTTCAATAATGTTATATTCACATGTAAAGTCTCATATTCAAATTCATAGAAAAAAGACAAAATTCTAACAGACCTATAGTTTTAAAATTGTAGATTTTTTTATTTTTATCATGACTAAAATATAATAAATTTGAGATTAAGATTTTTCATGTAGGTGTAATACTATTGAAAGTATATGCACAGTTTTTTCTAGATTTTTCGGTGATATTTGTTAATTGGTGTACACGTGAAACTTGTGTGCATATAAAGCTGGAAAGTTTGAGAAATAGATATGTAGTAGCTATTAGTTGTTAATTCTGTATGACCAGAAGAATTAAGGCGATGATTGGCTCATCGTTCATAACTGATGAGCACTGCATACTTAGGACAATCACACTGTACCAAGGAAGATGAGTAAGCATTAGTTAGTACGTTGGGTTGTAATTAATTAATTAATTGATTAGTTTTGGATGTTTGCTTGTGTTGTGTTTTGGTAGCCTAGCTTAGGATTGTAGTGGAGATGACTGGGGATCGATTACTACTTTAGCCTAACCGGGTACTCTCTTCATTCCAACAATTTCCTGATAGATTTATTGTATTATGTTGTATTTAATCAATCCTAGACTGCCATATATATTTTGGGATGTAAGAAATGAGTATGCAAGTATATGTTGTATTATGTTGTATTTAATCGTAGTTGTTGTCACCGAGGAGTTAATTGTGATATGGTACAACACTACAACTATATCAATCCTTTCCCTGTTTGCGACTCTAATCGGAATGATTCTGATCTAAGTGGTGTCCATAAGCAATAATACAGAAACTCACTACTACAAACCCCTTATTGATACCGGTTGGGAACCGATCATATATGTCGATTTACTAGTAGTACCAATTTGATGGTACCAATACCCAAGAGCAAAGGCCGGTTTCAAAAAGGTGACGCTGGTGATAGGTGCCGGTTCTTACCCCACAACCGATACCTATAATATTTAATGAATAAAAACGACGACGCTAGCGGCGGTAGACACACGCGGAGGCACCGCGCTTGCTACAAACAGTGTGGCACGACTGCACTCAAATCCTTGAGATCCCCATCCAAAGAACCACTTCGGACTGGCGGCTTGGTGGCGGAGGGCGACCGCCAGTTGCGTGAGGAGTGAGGAGTAGCCGGGGAGGGCACCCTAGCCCTTAGCCACAGGCTCGCCTCTGCCCCGCGGCTTCCCGCCCTCTCTCCAGCTCACCCCCACCTCGTCCAGCCACAGCCACCTCCATATCCCAGCCTGGCCCCCTCTCCCCTGGGCTCTGGGTCATGGAGCCGGCGGGTGAAGATGCAGAGTAGGAAGCCCTCTTGGCCAGCAGCGAGGTGACCATGGAGGAGTGGAGGTGGTCCCGCCGGACCTCCTCGCTGCTCCCGGCCACAGTGGCCACCGTCGTCTGTCATCGTCGAGGAAGGGGAGAAGGGGATGAGGAAGAGAAGACTGCATCAAAAAAGGTGTTGGACTAAACATGGCATGAATCATGTGATTGGCTTTCCTTCCTTATTCTCCCGATATTGTTGCCATGAATCGGTAGAGAGTATACGGAATGGGTGATGCCTATATCTGTAATACTATGTGATAATACAATTCACGTTGAGTTCATCCGTCACACATGGTATCAGCTTCTCAATTCCTCGCTTCCGCTCCACCCACCGAACCGCACGTGCGCTCTCTGCGCTGCCCGTCGCTCGTCGCCATGACGATCTCCTCCTCCACCACCTCCTCCACCTCTTCCACCTCTGCTGTTCTGGACTCCGCGGTTGATGCCATCGTCGCCGCCGTTCGCGAGGCGTTACAACCGCCCACCGGCCTCTCCATCGCTGCCTATACCGCCACCATCGTCACTGACGACGTCGTGGCCAAGGCGTCCGCCGCGGTGCGCCGGGCACTGTCCTCGTTCCTCACGACCCTGCCAACGCCTGCGCCCTTCATCACTGTCATGCCCGAAAATTCACAAGTAATTTCCGAACTAATTTGTGCATACAATCCTCATCCACGAATCAGCCGAGGTACATAAATCGATAATTTAATATACAAATCCATCATCATAATAACGTTAAATACTTACAGAAGAGACACTTAGTCCTCACCATAACGAAAAACTATAGCGAAAAACAAAATCTAGCGATGGCTTCAGCTCCACTCCCACAGGCAGCTCAACTGGGGTATAAGCCAAACGTCTTCTTCTTCGGAAACTTTCTTCAACTGAGGGTGATTGATTATTGCGAGGGTGATTGATTATTGCAAGGGTGAGTACATGGAATACTCAGCAAACCACATAGTAAGTATGCAAGTGCACAAGGATACCAAAGGATGGCAATAATAGGGTTCATTTTCAAAGGCAGCGTTTAGCAAATAGTTGAGAGTAGTAAAACAGTAGAATAATTAATTAGCAAAATTAACCAATCACTGAATAACACACCAATGTTGCACAGGCCCAACCATCTCTGAACAACCAATCTCAGTTGCACAGATCTAGACTCCATAACAGGAGCTAACAAATTATCATCACCAATTATTTCATTAATGAATAGTGTGGGACTAATCACGAAAAACATTGCTAGGCTCGCCCGTAACTGCGGGCACGGCTATTCGAATAGTTTTACTCTGGTCAGAGGTATACCACTGTACCCACAAGACACAACTCGCCATCATGTCACAATACCAGGCCTGACACATCACCATGTGAGTAGTTGTGACAAGACCCTTCGCATAACATGCCCAACAGAATGGTCACCTGCTAAGTCCCTAGTAGAGGTGGCCAAACCTCTAGGCTATTCCCTTGGCTCCTAATATGGACTTATTGACATGGCCATTGTGGATTTAGTGACACTACTACCTATCAACTACATACCATGGCACCTCCTGCTAGGATATGTTACACTACAGATCAAGCCGTTGCCCATTCTGGCTTGTGGTTAGTACGATTAATGCTTCACAATAGTAGCTCATGAACTGGTCCTTAATTGTCATGAGCACATCCAAACACAACCATGTGCTCACAACCCACCATTAGTCAAGTTTTAGTTGATAATTAATTAATTAACCAATCACGATTAACCATCGTGAGCTACCAAGTATTCATCATTAAATAATAGTGAAACATTAGTTATCCTAATAGTGTGCTAATATCTCTAAGCATGGCTAAGCAAATATATCTAATATCTAGCTGAACCAATATATAAAGTTCAACTACTCAAATTTAACCCATAGGATAATGAAGGAATAAGGTAATCAATGCAAATTGGTCATAACAAAGGAATAGGTTCACACCACCCAATGATATTCGAAAATAAATGCACATTTGAAATAAATAGAGAATTTAAATATAGGATCAACATGCTCAAAGGATTGTGTTTAGGATCTGTGTGACTTGTTTTGCAATAATCGGTCTTCAATTAGTCTTCTGGAATACTTCCAACGCTCACACGAACCTCCGAACTAGTACGGAAAACAAGGAAAAACTCTAAGGAACTCCAAATAAACAATACATAAAAATAAGCAAACATGTATATCATGATTTTAGATGAATTTAGAGACTTGAACGGATTCATTATGAATTCATATGAATTAGTTATGAGTTTTACAAGATTTAATCCAATTAAACCTATTAAAGAAAAGACTATTCTAAATTAATTAAACAATTTATAAATAATTTATAACTGAGAGAAAAGAGTAAAAACATTCTCAGGTACAAAGATTTGATAAAATCTGGTATATGACATATAGCAAAAAGGAACAATATGTCATTGAAAAGAAATAGAAATTATATATATTGACTTTTGATGGAAGAAATCGGTTGAAAGGATTTTGACCTAGAGCGGACGACTGAGATTGAACCTTCATAGATGTCACATGGGCAGAACATGCAAGCGGCAACACGAGCAAGGTGGGTGAGGTGGCACTGAGGAGGCGATGACGTGGTGGCCACGTAGGATCGATGCCGGCGAGCACGGGAGGACGACGGTGACGGTGAACGGTTAAGCTCCGGCGAGAGGCGACGACACCGGGAAAGAGAGGAGATCAAGGCAATGCTTACCAGCGGTAAAACAATGATGAACGGCTGCGGAGGATGGCCAACGATGAGCTTCAAAAGGTGGCGATCTCGGGTAGACGACGACGGCGTCGTTTCGGTGACATTGGCAGCAACAAAGGGGTGGACAGGCTTCTCCTTGTAGCAGCGAATTCAGCAACTTCCAAAAGGACGACCTCAACATCGCCGACTTCTGCCGCAAGTTGAAAGCAATGGTGGACCAACTCGGTGACCTCGGCGAACCTATCAAGGATCAGAGCCTCGTGCTCACCGCCTCCACGGTTTGTCCAAGAAATTCAGTCATTTGCGCTCATTGGTTACCAGTCGTTCCCTCCCTTCGTCACCCTGCGCACGATACTACATCTTGAGGAGCTCAGCTAAGTGCCACGCCACACTGCCCTAGCCACTTACTTCCTTGGCGCCGCTCCTCCACCACAAAGGCTGCCAGCTCCAATCCCGCACACACCTCCAGTTTCGGCACCGGCGGCCAAGGCAACTCCCGCAACCGTTGGCGCCGCAGTAGCGGCAACTCAGGTGGCGACAACTCTAGTGCTAACCCTAGCGGCGCCAATCAGCCAGGGCACGGTGGTGCTAAACCGGCTGCTCCCGGTGGATAGTGGCCCAACACTATTCATATGTGGCTGGGACCGCTGGGCTGTGGCCTTCTCGGCCCGCGTCCGGTTGCGGCCCCATTCACTGGTGCTGCCATGGACCGCCCGCAATTCGGCCTGCCAAGCGGTCTCCCTCAGCAGCAACAGACTTGCACGTTCCCTAGTGGTCTGGGCCTTGGCGAACTATGCCAACCGGCCCAGCAGGCTTTGGCGCAGCCTCCCACCCTGTCGGCCTATCAACAGTCGATGGGCTGGTTTAGAGGGGCTCCCTCGCAGTGGGATCAAGCATCCCACACCGACTCCTTCAACACGACAACGCTACCCAACCCGCTACAAAAGAATAATATATGGACACGGGTGCTACCGCACACATTACCTCCGACACCGGTACCCTCACTTTTACCCACCCACCCACCCACCGCTATCCTGTGATTGGCTCCATTATTCCGGTTACCGCGAACGGGCAGGCTGCTTTGCGTCACTCTAACTAGTCCTTTACTCTTCGTGATATCCTTTGTCCTCCTCACATCATTAAGAACTTGATCTCTGTTCATTGTTTTGTCATTGACAATTGGTGTGCTGTTGAGTTTGACCCCTTTGGCTTTTCTGTGAAGGATCTTCGCACCAGGACTGTGATCTCCAGGTTCAATAGCTCCGGTCCGCTCTACCCCCTCCACCATGCTTTGCCTCCACCACCGGCCGCCACCACCCTCACCAATAGCGCCACCTCCAATGTCCTCTGGCATCGTCATCTCGGTCACCTTGGCCATGATGCTCTTGCTCGCCTCGCCTCCGTCGTGCCCATGACCAAAGGCACCCCCGCCGTGTGCCACGCCTACCAGCTCGGCCGCCACACCCGCCTTCCCTTTACATCCTCTTTTACTAGGGCATCATCAAATTTTGAGTTACTACATTGTGATTTGTAGACTTCTACTGTCGTCAGCGTGTCTGGATACAAATATTATCTTGTTATCCTTGATGATTGCTCCCATTTTGTTTGGACCTTTCCACTCCACTTGAAATCTGACACTTTTGCCACCTTATCACAATTTTTTGCTTATGTCAAAACTCAATTTGCTACTAACAACAACAGCATTCAGTGTGACAACGGTAGTGAGTTCGATAACCCCACCGCACGCACGTTCTTTCTCACCAACGGCATTCACCTCCGGATGTCCTACCCTCACACGTCTCCCCAAAATGGTTGAGCCAAAGGTATCCTTCGTTCCTTGAATAACATTGTACGTTCCTACTGTTTCAGGTACACCTCCCTAGCTCCTTTTCGGTTGAGGCCCTCCACACCGCCACACACCTCATCAACCGACACCCCACCAAAACCCTCTGCCATCATACACCCCACTTTGCCCTCTATGGTACCCACCCTAACTAGTCACATCTTCGTGTTTTCGGCTGCAAGTATCCTAACCTCTCCGCCACCACGCCCCACAAACTTGCACCTCGATCCACCATGTGCGTTTTTTTAGATTACCCCTCCACCATAAAGGGTATCGGTGTTTTGACCCCATCTGTAACCGGGTTATTATTTCATGGCATGTCGTGTTTGATGAGCACTATGAGTTGACTAACACTGCCTCCAGTGCTACTGATTTGTCTTTTTTGAAAGACTTCTCGGCTCCCGTGCAGGCTCCTATTGGCGCATCCCGCAAATCGGCATCCTCTGGACTTTCCTCGGATGGCTAGCTCACCCACCATTGGGTCGGAGAGGCCACCCTCTGCTGGGCCAGGGTCGCCCTCTGGGCCACCTTTCTCACAGTGGGCCTCCCCTAGCGGCAGCGGCTCTGCTAGGCCGAACAACTCCACTGGGCTGAGCGGTGGCGGTTCTACTAGGTTGGCCAGCGGCTCCACTGGGCTGCCCTCCCCACGGTCGACTGGCCCGACTGGCCACACCGGCCCGACTAACTTGCCTGGGCCGACCGTCTCCTCGGCCACTGCTTCCACTGGGTTGGCTGTGAATCCCAGGCTGATCACCTTCACGTTGTTGCCCATCGGCCTGGTTGTTGTGCCCACGCGACCGCGGTCCGCTCGGCTCCCTGACGCCACAACACCTCCCTCCCAACTTGGAGTTTCGCCCATGGTCAATGATCACGGCATGACGACATGAGCTAAAGCCGACATTCGCAAGGAGGTCACTAGACTGAACCTCCACGACACTGCACTATCACCTGTCCCCAAGACCTATCGGGCGGCACATGCTGATCCAAATTGGCAGGCCGCCATGGAGGAAGAATTCAATGCCCTCCTCACTAATCGCACCTGGGAGCTCGTTCCTCGTCCTGCGAGGGCCAATGTTATCACCGACAAGTTGATCTTCAAGCACAAGTTGAACACCGATGACTCCCTCGACCAGTACAAGGCCCGTTAGGTGCTTCGCGGCTTCGCTCAGCGCCCGGGTGTTGACATTTTGATGAGACCTTCAATCCGATCGTCAAGCCCGCCATGGTCCGCACCGTCCTCAACCTCGTCGTGTCATGCAACTAGCTGGTCCGTCAACTCGACATCAAGAATGTATTCTTACATGGCACTCTCCAGGAGACCATCTACTGTGCATCCAGCCACCGGGCTTTGTTGACTCCTCCTGCCTCGACATGGTGTGCTACCTCAACAAGTCCTTATATGTGCTCAAGCAGGCACCTCGCGCGTGGTTAGGGCTGGACCAAAAACTCGTGACTTGTTAGCTCGCTCAACTCGTGACTGACTCGGCTTGTTGAGATTTAGTAACGAGCTGAGCCAGAGGTTTAGCTCGTTAGTCATAACGAGCCAGCTCGAGCTGGCTCGTGAACTGCTCGCAAGCCAAACGAGCCAAGCAAAAGCAAGCAGCCCAAGGCCCATCTGGCCCAGTGAATTCCCAACTGAACCCTAGTGACAGGCAACTAGCTAAGAGATCGATCACTTTCCCCAGACCCAGTTTCCAGCCGCGCTGCCATTTCTCTCCCATACCGCATCGCATGCCCGCATCGCCGTAGCGCCGCCCCCACCCTCACGCCCTCATCGCCACCAGTCGTCATCGACCATGCCCTGATGCCCATCGCTACCAGCCTCCAGTGGGTAGCGAGCTAGCGGCGCCGCGCGGCGTTGCCGCCCCCAAATCCCAATCCGCGGTGGACCATGGCTCCTTCTCTGCTTCGTTGTCATGTTCATGGAGGAACAAACAAGCAGGACGGAACAGCTCCGCGCGGATCGTGTTGGCGTCACCAAGATACAAATCGAGAAGAAAAAGCTCGAGTCTGTCGTCCTCGTCATTGTTGGCTGTTCGGCTAGTCAATCTGCCTTGTTGATTTTGTTTTTTTTTGGGATTCAGTAGGATGTTTGCTGTCTTTTGGTTGGTTCCGATATACCAATACTTCCAGATCTGCTAAGGCTCTGGTGTGTTGATGGATGAAATATTCCCAATTGATGTGTACAAAAATTTTGTGCCAAGACTTTGTGATTAGCGGGTTGCAAAAATTATTGTTGGCAGCTACTGTTATCTTTGATGTCGTTCTTTGAAGTGCATTGCATTGGTCATGGGTGGCTCGCGAGCTAAACGAGCTAGCTCGAGCTGCTATCCGAGCCGAGCCGAGCTGGGGTTTTAACTCGTTAGGATAACGAGCCGAGCCGAGCTAGCTCGTTATCCTAACGAGCTAGACCGAGCCGAGCCGAGCTAGCTCGATATCCACCCCTACGCGTGGTACAGCCGGTTTGCCACCTTCCTGCTGTCCATCAGCTTCACCGAGGCCAAGTCTGACACGTCGTTGTTCATTCTTTGCCGCGTCTACCTGCTTCTCTATGTAGATGACATCATCCACACGGCCTCCTCCGCCACGTTAGTTGAGTGGACCATCTTTGCCCTGTACTCTGAGTTCTCCATGAAGGACCTTGGGCCCTTGCACCACTTCCTCAGCATTAGTGTGACTCGGGACAAGTCCGGCCTCCTCCTCAGCAGGCGCTAGTACTGACACGCCATCCTCAAGCAAGCCGGTATGACTGATTGCAAGCCATGCAACACTCCAGTCAATACCTGTGCAAAGCTGTTCTCCGTTGATGGACCTCCAGTGTCTGATCCCACCAACTTTCGCAATCTCGCTGGCGCTCTCCAGTACCGGACCTTCACTAGGCTAGTTATTTTCTATGCGGTGTAGCAGGTTTGCCTCCATATGCACGATCCTCGAGACCTCATCTTGTCGCCATCAAGAGGATTCTCCGCTACATCCGTGGCAATCTGGACTTGGGGCTTCACATCCATCGCTACTTGCTTCAAATCTCATGGTCTACTCCGATGCTGACTAGGGCGGCTACTCCGACACTTGGCGCTCCACCTCCGGTTATGCTGTCTTTCTCGGGAACAACCTGGTGTCATGGTCCTCCAAGCGACAACCACTACAACGGTAACCCTTATCTGTATCGGGCTCCAACTCACATCTGTGTCGGGTATGGAGCCCGACACAGCGTAAAGGTCAGTGATGTGAGGAATCATCTCAAACGGGCATAAGTCCGTTACGGATGAAGTTGTCTCAATCGGGTATCAACTAATACCCGTCACTGATAGCTTTGACCTAGACGACCAGTCAAACAGAGCCCATCACGGATGACCTATCTCAATCGGGCTACAACTAGCGCCCGTCACGGATGTCTGTCCTCTCAAAACGGGCCTAACCAGAAGCCCGTCACAGATAACTATTATTCGCAATCGGGCACCAACTACAGCCCGTCACAGATTACTGTATTCTCAATCAGGCCTTAAGTTACAGCCTGTCACGGATGACTGTATTCTCAATCGGGTTTTAACTTATAGCCCGTCACCGATGAGTATGACAAAAAAATAATAAATATTGTTTTTTGGCTAGCCTCAGGCCTGTGCTAGCCATGCCCGCTGCAAAATAACAGAAACAGATATGCCATTCACATATATATATCCCAGCATCCCAATTCACATATATACATCGCAACATCCCCATTCACAAATGCCATTCACATATATTTTAGACAAATAACATCCATATTCACACATGCATATTGGTCAAGTGCTAAGCATCATAACCTGCAATATTCATCTAGAAAGAATTTACATAGAGATAATAAATGTAATAAACAATAATATTACATAGTAACATGTGTTTGACAATTCAAATAGAATGTTAAAAATTGTTTTTCACTTAATCTTAACCCTAAACATTCCTTTAGGGTGAATAATTTCGTGGAGGATGAACTCGGCAATCTCCTCACGGATATCCTGAAAGCTGCTACCCGGATCCTTTGAAAATTTATCCTACATGTACAAAATTCGAAATTCGTCGAACGATCTTTAGATATATGTATGTACTTTAATTAAGTTAGAACATGTCACGAATGAGACCACAAACCTCCAATTCACCCAAAGTCTTCACCTTAGCTTTGCAAAGTAGGTGCATGTTGTGGCAGATATGGAATCCGCACTGATCGCCTATTTGTTGTTTGACTGGGAAGTCCTTCTTATGGATAAGTGTATCCTGCCCTGTCTTTCGAAGGCCTCCTTTTTGCACATATTGGATCCACGCTTCATCTATCGCGAGTTGAATCGGGGTCCAATCGTATGCTTTCTTGTCAATTCTGGAGTTTAAGTAGTGGCACGTACTCCACTTAGGTATTATTACCAGTAGGATCCAATGTCCACTAGAAAAAGGGGGAAAGAATAAAGCCTTAATGCATTCAATTTATGGTCAATTTTATCAATATGTGATTTTATGATATCATATTTACCGTTATATATCATACAACTATTACGCTTTTGGTTGAAAATTTTTTTCTATTTCTTCTAATTTCGAATACCCAAGTTGAAAATCCTGAGCTCGCCCCTGTCGCCGAGGCGAGCTCTAGAAATACATATGTATACCAGTATACCGTACACGTGTACGTATGCTATACGGCCGGGTCAGTTAAAAAGTTGTGTCTAGTGTGTGATGAGCGTATGAGAGTGTTAGCTGATGTAATTTTTTGAGGTTCCGAGAAGATGATTACATACTATCGAGGACGTTAGCTTCCTCGCTGTTGGTGACTTAATCTACCTGATAATAAAATTGAGTGATTGAGCACATAAATGTGCGTGTCTAGAGATTCCAAGTTTTCCATGAATTTTAAACTATAACAACATACTTGCTCCATAAAAAAGAATCAACTTAGTTCTCATAACTTTTTGTCCGCATTGTATTGAAGTTGATACTAAATATTAAATTCATAAATACGAAAAATTTCTAACCATGCTGATACTGTTATCATAAATAATAATAATAAAATAATATCATTTTGCGTCAGTTTTCTTCCCTGCAATGGAATTTGTGTATATAGGGATTAATTGATATGAAGATGCATAAGGATATAGTGGGGAAGTAGGAGACTAGGAGTTCATACATGTTCATTTACTAGACTGGGTAATAACACTACATCGTATTTATATGTGTTGCTCTATGGACAACACCAAGTACAAAGTATACAATGGAGACCTAAATCTAACCTACACAACTATATTGATAAAACAAGATCTTGGTGATCTAGTCTATGGCTAGCTCATAGGGAATCCTCTGAATGTCGACTATACGTGGCTCGTCTTGGTGTGTTGAGATTGTGATGCACTCCCTTCCTAAGGGACTTGAAATTTACACCTACATACCCAGTGACCCAGTAGAATTCAAGAGGAATACTGAGATATGATCTGAGTAGTCCTAGTCATCCTTGAGTCAAACTAAGTAGTCAATATCATTTTTCAAGATCTCAACTTATTTACTCATGAATCTATCCCATATTTTAGGATATCTTTTCTTATAGAATTAGGTACGCGGTATTGTGACTGAGGTACATCCGCATGCGTTGGGTATCCCATATTTAGTACACTAATCATATTTAGTGCACTAATAGTATCTCAAAATTTATTCAAATAAGGATGTTGCCTACACAACTCAGCTATCATGAGCACCAACTAGTTGGATGATATAAACATAGTCAACAATGAGCTGACTAGGTTATGTCCGACCACATAAAACCCTTCTGCTGGGCGACCCTTGGGTGCAGCCGAAATATGAAATTTGAATAGAGTTCAGAATCTAAACCGTCAAACTATGCATAGAGAATCTCAACTACCAAACTGCTTTGCTGTACTCAAAATTTGAGTTGTCGCCATGTACTTCAAAATCTGACTTTTTGAGATTCATTTGGAATCCTCCTAGGCACGCGAGACTATATTAGCACGCACACACTCTCTCTCTCTCATGATGTTGTACTCCCCCAAACCGTAACCTTCATTTGTTTCAAGTCCTTATCACTCTGATATCATCCTTCGAGAATTCTAACATTGACACAACAAAGTTGAAGGAATCGTTGACCAGCCAAAGAAATATCCATGCGCCCCCCTCTCCCGTCATCCCTTTCTTCCCTCACGAAATCCTTCTTGCTTGATAATGTGAATCTTATGGCAAACACACAGCTTGAGAAAGATGCAAGATAAAATACAATGAGTCAGTAAGGCATGGACAGAGCTAGGATCTATCTCTTTGTTAACAGCAAAATTTAGCATCAGACTCAGAGAGGGAGAAACAAATTGAGGCGGATTTGATGTGGGATTGAGTCAGATCAAGAAATGGACTGCGCATCGGCTGGGTAATGTATTGGCTAGAAACTGAGTCGGCCGATACAATTTGGTTTGGGCTTGGTATGGGCCTAGATTGGGATAACTGTCATTGTCGTATGGAGATAGAGCTCATTTAAGGCAATTGTATCTATTAATTAGGATATTAATGTCGGTTTGAATTAAAGATATGGTAAGAGTCTGCCATGAGGACTTGTTCATTTTTATTTTTAGGAAAGTTTTACTTGTGTCTGTGATGGACAGGTTTTGTACTCTAAGTGCAAATATAAACCCAGGATCATTGTAATAAGGGACGACAATCCAATCAACACAACTTTCGGCGCATCGCTACCTTTTTCTTTTAAGTTTCAATGAGTTCTTGCTTCAAGTCAAGGTATCGGCTGCAATCTCTCGACAAGAGGTAACTTGTCTCGATAGTTTGCATTATTGGGGTTTTTATGTCTCTTAGATGTATTAATCTCGTTCTTGTAACTATTATTTATCATGTACCTTAGTTAATCTAGCTTAGTATCTCGATTTCGTCGTATCGACTAAGATTCGTTTTAGGGTTTATGCCGATATCGGCTAAATCGTTCTGCTAGATTAGATTAGCTAAGTGTTGACGATGAAATTTGGCAAGAGTATGAATCGGAGTCAAGATCCAATCCGAAGCGGATTTGAAGATGCGCGATAATCCCGGAAACAGAGTTCGTATCGGTTAAGACGGTATCGACTAGTCCGAATTGGAGACGGTTAGCCGATAGGAGTTGGAATCGGATAAAGAAGCCGATATAGTATGCTTCGGTTTCAAGATGAGGACTTCGAAGATATTGCCAGGCAAGGATAAAGTCCGAGATTGGGCAATTGTATCTATTAATTAGGATATTATGTAATTTCCTTATAGATATTTTGGTAAAAGTCCACCTAAGGGACTTATTGGTCGGTTAGAGTTAAGTTAGGAAAGTTTGAGTCGTGTCCAATATGGACAAGTTGTATTTCAGGTATAAATATATGCCCGAGACCTTGTAAATAATTAACTCCAGTTCAATATATTCTCGACGCATCACCACTTTTGTTACTTTACTTTTCAATGAGTTCTTGCTTTCGAGTCGGGCTGCATCGATTTCGATCTTCGACAAGAAGTAAAGCTTGTTACGATGGTTTGCGTTATCGGGATTAGTACTTACATCATTATGACACTCTAATCTTGCTTCTGTAAATCATCGAATTATCATATATGTTATATAATCTATATTAACAATATTTTCTGCTTGCATCGGCTGATCTCTGTCTACGGACTTGTCGATAACGGTTAGTCCACCTTGTTGGTATAGATTATGTAATGTATCCACCATCTCATAAAGACAATCATCAGCTTGATTGTCTAGATATTGTGTTTCTTTTCATACTTAGTGTTGCATCAGGTAAGTTTGATCTAATCATAATCTCTAGCTTGTTTTATGATTGTTAATAAGGATAGTATCGGGGTTTTAGCCGATCTTATCTGGTACAATTGTTTTACTTTGATTTCTATCTTGTTCAACAAATTGTATCTGCCCCTTATATCGGGATTTCATCTAATTAAATATATTAAGCTTGTTATCAATCTAGTTGATAATAGTTTAATATATTTATTATTAAGATGATATCCCAGTATAAGGTTGTATCGGAGCTATAGTCGATATATGCTTAAACTTGAACATCAGCTTTGATATGGTCGTATATAACCTTTATTTCATGTTTTTTTGGATCTAAGCAATTTATATTGTTTCGGTTAAGTCCGATCTATCCCAGTTGCTGATTTCTAAAGTAATATTGATACATAGATTACATAACGTTGATATTTACAGTCGATGAGTCGAGTTTAGGGTTCACTTATGCTTATAAATTTACATCATGGCCGATCCACCTTTCCTGCATCGGCTAGGTTACAAGGCGATACGACATCGGCTCCTTAGCTGTCGTTTACTAATAATATTTCCTTGTTTATTCTTATTGGTTGCAGGATCAAACCAATTGGCACGCCCTGAACCCGAAAGCAAGATTTGGACCTGCACTAGAGTAAAGCAAATCTCTCAGGCCAGTGTGTGTTTTTTTGCATCAACACTAAGATATCCACCATCTTGAAAGTTGGTTAATTACTTGAATGTTTAGACTTTAGGTTTATTTGTTTTTGGGAGAGCTCTTATTGGAAAATACTTGAAGAAATATTACCCAAGTGTTTGGATTTGTTCATAATTGGCTAAGTTGTGCCGATGTATGATGAATAGCCGATGTTGTTTCATCGCCTTTAGATGGCCGATATAATTAACGCCTTAGTCTAGTTTTGATGTATGATCTATCATATACCAAAACTGGGGGAGCATGTAGTATATAAAGTTGGGAAAGTTGGAGGTTGAAAATTTTTGAGCAAAATTGAATATCGGCTTGATGGCCGATACACTCGTAGTTCTTGCAAAAGATTAACGTTATTGTCTTACAGGAAAGATACTTAAAACAATTACATTAGCCCAAGAAGTTATGGATTGCCGATATCGCACGCAGGCGAATTTGTTCTACTTCATCTATGATCTGTGCATCGGCGGCATCAGTTCGTGGGATCAGCTTGAGGGACATGTTAAGAGAAGGTAGATGCTTGGTCGATGATTTGAGCTTTTGGGAGATCGGCAAGCTATTGCTCTATCTCTCTAATCTTGACACGACATTGTTCCAATCGGGCTAAGAGATCTGCTTCTTCTCGTTTTAATGCATTAAGCTCTCTTTGGATTCGTTCTGGGCCAGTAATCAATTCATCAAGCTTGGATTTATCATCATTAACTTGTTGTCGACTAGCTTGAATTGTTGCTTCTAAGCCTTGACGTTCTAGCCGATCAGCCATTCTTTGTTTGGTTCTTTGTAGTTTAAATCCATGTTGCTCGAGATAGACTGCTGGAGAAATGATATCTACAAGGTCTTTAGGGAGTTGACCTTGGACTTCATGGAAACGAGCCCGGATTGATCCGCAATCGGCTACCAGAACATCTAGAGAAGCTTCTAGTCGATTAGAGATATCAGCTAATGTTGTTTTTACATCTTCAGGGATTGGAGATTTGGCTTTACTGTGGTGTCTTTGTCATCTTCATCCAAGAACTATCGTATATCAAAGGGTAACATATCGACTAAGGCCTACATAGAATTTTATTAGTTAAGAGTAAATGGATTAAGCTGGTATGTAAATCATAAGTACTTACAGGGATCGGTGGTCTATCGGCTGTTGCTATGATTTCATCCCCATGGTGGCTCCCAACGGCTGATTGAGTTTGTTCACTAGATGTTGGCCGATGAGGAGGTGATTGATGAATTGTGGGCTGAAAGGAATTAAAAAATGATTAGGTATATAATTTAATCGGCCGAAATAAATATAGGAGGAAAAGATACAAACTGAGATAATCAGTGAGGATGGTGGGGTTTATGGTTTATGCTGATATCGGCTAAATCGTTCTGCTAATTAGATTAGCTAAGGTATCCACCATCCTGAAAGTTGGTTAACTACTTGATTGTTTAGACTTTAGGTTTATTTACACACTTTGAGTTGCATCAACCCTAGTCTTGTCTAGAACCCTAAAAACTAACCTAGAATTAATCATAATTAAGGATAGTATCGGAGTTTCAGCCGATCTTACCTAATATGCAATAACAAATGTTTTATGTATATTCGCCACTTATATAAATAGATCACTCTACATAAATATATCAAGTTTTAGTCAATCTCAATCAGATTATTGCATCTAAGATTGATCATTATTCGGTATATTTATTTAGATTGATTTACTTATACAAGGTTGTACTGGAGCAATAGCCGGTACATTATCCGTTGTACTCTAAATAAGGACTATCGGCTATTTTCATAATACTATCTAAAACAAGATTGATAAAAAACAATAAAACAATATTACAACCGATAATACATATTTAGGGTTTTGCTTTGTTCAGTTCATCATAAAGATAGAGCCAATTTTGTTTAACTACATCGGCTAGGTCCTGACGATATGATATTGGCTTAACCAGTCGATCGACTATCGTTCACTTAACTATATTTGTTGTTTCCTTGCTGGTTGCAGGATCAAACCAGCTGGCACGCTCTTGACACTCGACGCAAGCCTTGGACCTACACTGGAGTTAAGCAAATCTCCCAGGCCACCGTGTTGCGCATCAACACACTTTTGGCACGCCCAGTGGGACTCAAGCCATCATGTCACTGTCCATCACCGAAGTCACTGACAACAACATCATCCCAGTCACTGTCGAACATCTCTCCGATGAGCAGAAAGCAGAGAAGGAGAAGCTTGTTCAGCAAAGCAAATGTACCTTGGTTCTTTCAGTATGACTCAGCAAGGAAGTATAATTCAGAAGACAAAAATTGAATTGCCGAACCTTGAAGGAGAAGGAACTAGCAAGAAAGTTGAGGACGACTAGAAGGAGACCAAAGAAGAATACAAACCAACTCTGCAAGATTATATCGATTTGGCTGTGCACCATTCTTTTATCAACCAATCCGGGGTGCTGGTTAATGTGTTGATAGGGATGATCAAGTCAATGGTGGATGGGTCTATTGCTGAAGAAAAGGCTAGAGGACAAACATACTTTCCAAATCACGTTTTCCCATCTGACAGGACTATGAAGACTGAGTTGGGGGGCATCATCAAGTAGCTCCTGTATCGGCTCCAGTTGCACCAGGATTCACTCCTATTTTGTTAACAAAGCAATAGCGGATGTCAGGGGGACAAAGCTCTAATACTATGACTCTAGAACACTTGGTACAGTTGTTGAAGATGAAGCAACCAATTGGTGAGACGCAAGCACCAGCAACTCAGCAGCCACCGCAGCAGCCGATTGGGGTATCACAACCAATTGGACCTCAATATGTAAATGTAGATCCTCAAAACTTTCAATATCAACCTCAGCAACAAAGTATGGGATTCAATTTTAACAATCAATTCCAACCTCCATCACCATTACACTATCGGCTGGAAGGATCCCCTCAAATTCAATTTCCACCTCAGCCGATGTATGATCAGTATGAACAACAGCATGCAGGTGGAATGCAACATCAACCATTGGCCGATATGATTGCCGATGTGATGAGAGAACAATTTGGACTTAAGCCAAAAGATAGTGGGATTATGTATTGGCACCAATACCCCGAGTACTTTGATAGAGTTCCATTGCCAAATCAATAAAAAGTTCCAGATTTTTCTAAGTTCTCAGGGCAGGACAATGCATCAACTTATGAACATATCAACCAATTTTTAGCACAATGCAGTAAAGCATCGGCTGTGGAGGCCTTGAGAGTCAGATTTTTTCCCCTTGTCCTTATTTGGGTTAGCCTTTACCTGGTTTTCTTCATTACCATACAATTCAGTAAGAGGTTGGGTTGATCTAGAGAAGCAGTTCCATAAGAATTTATTTAATGGGGTTCAAGAGATGATGCTGTCGGACTTGACTGCAATTCGACAGAAGGTTGATGAATCGGTGCCAGATTATATTCAGAGATTCAGAGATACATGGAACAGGTGTTATAGTTTGAGCTTAACCAATTCACAGCTGGCTGATTTGGCTTTCCAGGGGTTACTTGAGCCGATAAGAGAGAGATTTTCATCACAGGATTTTGAGAGCTTAGCACATTTAGCTCAGAAAGTGTCGGCTCATGAACAGAGATTACAGGGGGCTAGAAAATTGGCGAAGAAGGACAACAATGTATATAATTATGCCTCTGATTTAGATGAAGATCAAGACCCAGAAATTATCCTGGCTGAGTGGTCAAGAATTAAGAAGACTACTATGTGTCAATGGGTTAAAGATGGTGGCAAAGAAGAGAGGTATGATTTTGACATTAACAAAGCCGATAGAATATTTGACTTGTTGCTACAAAAGAAACAAATTGTATTGCTAGTAGGGCATGTACTTCCATCGGCTAAATAATTGAGAAAGAGAAGATTTTGCAAATGGCATAATACAGGGTCTCATCATACTAATGAATGCAAAGTATTCAAGCAACAGATCCAATTAGCTATTGAGCAGGGTAGAATAAAATTTGATGATGGTAAAAAGCCGATGAAGATTGATGGTCATCCTTTTCATGTCAACATGGTTCATGCAAGGTTGGGTGATGATAGGGCCGATATGGGTAATCACTAGAATAATCCACAGAGCAAGTATAATCAGTTGATTAACAAGTATCAAAAGAGACAGGAGAAACAAGTACAAAGAAGCTATCAGGATGATAGGCATCACCAGGGTGATAGGGACTATTTTGATCCTCATTGGGGTTGTGAATTTTTTAGGTTCTGCTGGAATGAAGGGGTGAGGTTGCCATTGATCTAGGATTGCCCTGGGTGTAGTGATTCAAGACAATACAACAATTCTTCTCAAGGTAGCAGTTCGAGAAAGTTTGAGAATCGGCCAGAACAAAGGAGGTTATCAGTTCATGAAAGATTGAGACCGATTTATGAAGATTATTATGAAGATGAAGTTGAAGATTGTTGTCGAAACGACAACTGCATACGTCGAAGGACGTGGATACTCAACAGTTGTTGGGAAAGGTAAAGTGTATTAAATTTTCTATTCAAACTTGGATCCCCTTTTACATGGCCCTAGGTGGCTATTTATAACCCCATTACAGATCCCCCTATTAGGGTTTAGAGCTATTACAGGGGAATTTACATGGTCACCCTTACAAAGGGGCCCTTACATGGGTATTCAATGTAATTAAGGTATATGGGCCTTCAATGGGCCGCCTGGCGACTACTGGCCCACTGGCCAATGGGCCGGGGCGACTGGGCTGGCCCATAGGGTCTTCTTGGATCGGGTCCGGCCTAGCGAAGTCATCCTCCTTCGGCGTACACCTTCGCCACGCAACTTTCGCCCAGACCGGCTGGGACCCGATGCGACTCTTCGCCCTTTGCCCCTTTCGCTCCGATGTCTTCGCCACGGTGCTTTGCCTCGATGGGTCTTGGGCGCTTGGAGTTCGAATCCTCGCTACCTGGTTGGTTTCGGCAGGTCCGGTCGAAGGGCCTCGTGGCATACTGCCAACAAAGATGATCAAGCTGAACAAGTTAGGAATCCTCAATGGTGCCCAAGTGGTATTTTTACTAAAAATCAAAAGATAAGAGTTCAGAGGTTGAGGAGCAGAGAGCAGATGCAAGAAGTCGAAGAGGAAATCAACCATCGGTTGAAACGTAAGGAAAGAGTAGCGTGTTAAATCTAAGGTTGTGCCAGACAATGAGGTTGAAGCTAATAAAGTTAAAACCAGGATTCCAACATATGCTAAAGGGGATGCTATAGACTGATCTATAGTTAATATGGTGTTTATACTACCAGCAGAGTACAACATTCATTCGGCCGATGAAGATATACTTGATCCATCGGCTAAGTTAATATTGTCTCCAGAGCAGGCTATTTTTGATAAACCAGAGGATATTCAACATCGGCATCTAAAACCGTTGCATATTAAGGGGTTTGTTAATGGTAGGCCGATGTCACATATGATAGTTGATGGATGAGCGGTTGTCAATTTAATGCCATACACCACTTTCATAAAACTTGGCAAGGTTATAGAATATTTGATCAAGACAAACATGGTGATAAAATACTTTGGGGGCAATTCTTCTGAGACCAAGGGAGTTTTAAATGTTGAGTTAACAGTTGGCAATAAAACAGTTCCTACCACATTCTTTGTCATTGATGGCAAGGGTTCATATAGCTTGTTGTTGGGGAGAGATTGGATTCATGCTAATTATTGCATCACTTCAACAATGCATCAATGTTTAATTCAATGGCAAGGGGACCAGTACATGTTGCTAGTGCCGATTTAACTGTTTGGGGAATGGAAGAAGTTGATTGTCTTTCTGGAAAGGTTTGGGATGGAGAATTTCTAAAAGTAACCGATTGTGATATACAACCGATCGTAGATGGAGAGCCCAACTTTTACTCTGAAAACGTGGTTGATGGCCCCAATCCTTACACTGAAGATGTTGTCAATGAATTAGAAGGTAAGGTGGGGGCAAGGTTTTATGTCGGCTAATGAGCTAGAAGAGGTTGATATTGGGATGGGTGATAAACCTAGGCCGACATTTGTGAGTGCTGATTTGCCAGATGATGTCAAAAGGGAATTAATTGATTTGTTAAAAGAATATCATGAAATGCTAGGACTTAGCCGTTCCATAGTAGAACATCGGTTGTGCCCATCAAACCAGGATATCGGCCGTTCAAACAAGCTCCAAGGAAATTCAAGGCAAAGATGTATGAGGCAATCAAAGCTGAAATTACAAAATTATATGATGTTAACTTTATAAGGCCTTGCCGATATGCTGAATGGGTTTCAAACATAGTGCTAGTAATCAAGAAGAATGGGAAGCTTAGGGTTTACGTTGACTTTACGGATTTGAACAAGGCTACTCCCAAAGACGAATACCCAATGTCGCTTGCAGATTTGTTGGTTGATGTGGCTTCAGGACATAAGATTATTAGCTTTATGGATAGCAATTCTGGATATAATCAAATATTGATGGCGGAAGAGGACATCCACAAGACTGCTTTTAAGTGTGCTAGTGCAATTGGCTTACATGAGTGGGTTGTGATGACTTTTGGTTTGAGAAGTGCTGGTGCTACATATCAAAGAGCTATGAATTATATATTTCATGATCTCATTGGCTTATTGATTGAAATTTATATTGACAATGTGGTTGTGAAGTCAAAAGAAGTTGATGTACATACAACCGATTTACAAAAGGTGCTTGAGAGGGAAAGGAAATATGGTTCGAAGATGAATCCTAACAAGTATGCTTTTAGGCTAGACAATTTTTAGGTTTCTTAGTTCATGAAAGGGGGATTGAGATTACACAGAAGAGTATAGATGCTATCAAGAAGATAAAACCTCTAGAGAATAAAAACAAATTGCAATCATTGATTGGTCAAATCAATTTTGTAAGAAGGATTGAGTTGTTCACTCCATTTTTAAGACTTGAGGATCAAGAGTTTGTTTGGGTGAAGAACAACAAAAGGCCTTAGATAATATCAAGGAATATTTAAGTTATCGACTAGTCCTGATACCACCACAGAAAGGGATTCCATTCAGATTATATCTATCTATCGATAAGAAGTCTATCGGCTCAGTTTTGGTCCAAGAGATTGATGGGAAGGAAAGAACAATCTTTTATCTTAGTAGAAGGCTTTTGGATACTGAAACAAGATACACCCCTGTGGAGAAGTTGTGTTTATGCTTATATTTTTCATGTACAAAGTTAAGATATTATGTACTTTCAAGGGAGTGTGTTGTGGTGAGCAAAGCCGATGTGGTCAAATACATGCTATCGGCTCCAATGTTTAAAGGAAGGATTGGGAAGTGGATTTTTGCCTTGACAAAGTTTTATCTTAGATATGAATCAGCCAAAGTAGTCAAAGGGCAAGCCCTAGCCTATTTCATTGTCCAACATCGAGATGATTCAGTGGGATATGTTGAGTTGGTGCCTTGGACTTTGTTTTTTGATGGATCAGTTTGTAGACATGTTTGTGGTATGATCTTAGTCATTATATCTCCTAGGGGCAAGTTTTGAGTTCACTTTTACAATTAAACCATATTATACTAACAATCAGGCAGAGTATGAAGCAATGCTCAAGGGATTACAACTTTTGAATGAGGTTGAAGCCGATGCTGTTGAAATTATTGGTGATTCACAACTGGTCATAAATCAGTTGTCTAGGGATTGTGAGTGCAAAAATAATGTTTTGAGAGTCTAAAATGGGTAGTGTCAAGAGTTGATGAAGAATTTCAAAATCACAATGAGGCATATTCCCAAGAAGCAAAACGTTGAGGCTAATGACTTGGCTCAGGGGGCATCGAGTTATGGGCCGATGTTGAAAGATGTTGATATCGAAATTGCAAGTCTTGATGCCAATGATTGGAAGTATGAGATTGTTGAATATTTGAAGAATCCTTCTCAATCGGCTTCGAGGATGTTGAAATACAAGACTCTTAAGTATGTTCTGCTTGGTGATGATTTATATTGTCGGACGATTGATGGTGTTTTGCTTAAATGTTTGAGTTTGGACGAAGCTAAAGTTGTTATGAGTGAAGTTCATGAAGGTATTTTTGGCCGACAATGCTGGAGGATTATTTCAGATATTATAAAGGATGTCAAAATTGTCAAAAATTTGGAGAAATACAAAGAGCACCAATATCGGCTATGAACCCAATCATCAAGCCATGGCCGTTTAGAGGATGGGGTATTGATATGATCGGCCAGATCAGCCCACCATCAAGTAAAGGACATAAGTATATTTTGGTGGCTACAGATTATTTTACCAACTGGGTTGAAGCCATACCATTAAAGAAAGTTGATTCTAAGGATGCCATTGAGTTTGTAAAGGAGCATATCATCTATCGGTTTGGAATTCCTCAAACTTTGACTACAGATCATGGATCTAATTTTGTATCTAGTGAGTTCGTTCAGTTTGCCGATAGAATGGGAATCAAACTTTTGAATTCATATCCATATTATGCACAAGAAAATGGGCAGCCAGAAGCTTCAAACAAAAGTAGTCAAGTTGATAAAGAGAAAGGTTGATGAGCAGCCCAAGAGGTGGCATACGACTTTAGCCGATTCATTATGGGCATATTGCATGGCTTGTCAGGGAGCTACACAAGTGCCACCTTATCAACTTGTATATGGGCACGAGGCTATTTTACCTTGGGAAACTAACATCGGCTCTAGGAGGATTTCGTTACAGAATGAGTTATCGGCCGATGATTATCACAACTTGATGGTTGATGATCGGAAGATTTGGCACAAGTCGGATTGCGTGCTTTGGAGAAGATCAAAAGGGATAAGGAACACGTTTCAAGGCATTATAACAAAAAAGGGGTGATGAAGTCTTTCACAGAATGAGAACTTATTTGGAAGTTGATATTGCCGATAGGATCAAGGGATAAAAAGTTTGGCATGTGGTCACCTAACTGGGAAGGACCTTTTCGAATTCATCGATGTGTGCCTAAGAATGCCTATATGCTTGAAGGTTTAGATGGAGAAGTTTTTGGCAAAGCACTTAATGGAAAATATTTGAAGAAATACTACCCAAATGTTTGGATAAATTCATAATCGGTTGTTTAGCCGATACATGATATAGCCGATGTAAAGTACATCGCCTTAAGATGGTCAATATATATTATCGCTCTTAGCCAAATCGTAATTTTGAAACATGACTCCTCATACCACAAAATTGGGGAGCATATATGATATAAGGTTGTGTCGATGTTATAGATCACGACTACGGTATTTGCATGGTATGGGGCTCGTTGGTACCAGGGTATACGTAAGATTAAGGTAAAACAGATAAGTTGACAAGGATTTTATACAGGTTCGGGTCCCTTATCTGACAGGTAATAGCCCTACTCCTATTGGCCGAAGCTGGTGTTTCTATTATCTATCAATATCATTCGAGTACATATTTGGGATAACCTATCTAATCATCGTCGACACGACAGCATGAACCACTACTTGTAGTCGACGACGGGGTAATCTTCCTTCTCGAAGATATCGATGTCTGGCGGCGTGTATTGATGTCTATTCGGACTATTTCGTCTTTCCCTTCTAACTGGCTTGTCCCCTCTCCACCTAGGAAGTCATGTATTTATACCCACGGATGTCCCCTTGTCCAAGTAGAACTAGGGAGACAAATATGGATATGATCTGTATAGTCCTTGTAGTCTCGATGTAGAACCCTTCTTCTCCTTCCTTATCCGGAATTCCTTACGTATACGAGGCCTTATTCCGTATAAGACTTGGTATATGGTGGGTCCCCGCCAAACTTAACCCATCATCATAGGGTATGCCTTATCCATAACCCTGACAGTAGCCCCGACTTCAATGCAAACGAACGAGTTGATGTTCTCGACCGAAGACCTTAGAACAAAAGTTATCGAACTCACTCAACCGTTCTCGGACGACCAAGAAGGCATGGAGTATGCGACTAAGTTCCCTGTTTAACTTTGATCGAGAATTTGGATTGAAGTTAGAAATTGCATCGACGGGTATACCATCGCTTCATTCCGTAATCCTTGTCGAACCCCAACAAGCGTTCTCGAATAATCGAGTAGCTGTAGAGTCAGCAACAAAGTCCTGAAATCTAACATTTCCCTGAAATCAATTCTCAGAACAAATTGTTAGATAGAAAGAGCCCGCGCGCGAATGCTTAGGGGTAACATGATATAATATGGATCGGAAATAAATTGAATTTACACATGACAATATAAGAATACTCTCCCTAGCCCCCAGCTATGCCCTTGGAGAACTCATTCTCGGAGGGTATAGCATGAAAACCTATAACCTTGCCCAGGCAAGCTGCAAATACCTAGCCCCCAGCCGAGAAGTTGGGAAAATAAATTCCCGGTTAAACAACTTAGATAATACGCTACCGATGAGCACTCTGATATGACCAGATATGACATGGTCGCTTTCCTCTATGATGTCTAACATCACCTTATCCGCTCTGGGCGTCCCCAGCTGAGGACCGTGAGGACCTCGAAGGTGTGTTAGACTAGCGTAAAGGAATATTAGGAAAGACTTCGACATAGGGCGTTACACGGGTAAGAGATCTCTGGGTAAATATTGCATGTTTTATATATATAAACACTTACAGAGGTTGATGAACGAGGGGTAATGAGATGATGGCGAGGTGGTGAGAGATGGCTACAATCGACCGGTCAATGACTAGTAGTAGGCATCTTCTCGATCACCTGAAGGTAACTGATGGGTGGCGAGAAATGGCTACAACCGACTTGTCGATGACTAGGAGTAGGCATCTTCTCGATCACCTGAAGGTAACTGATGGGTGGCGACAGATGGCTAAAACTAACTAGCCGATAACCAGGAGTAGGCATCTTCTCGGTCACCTGAAGGTAACTAATGGGTGGCGAGAGATGGCTACAACCGACTGGTCGATGACCAGGAGTAGACATCTTCTTGATCACTTAAAGATAACTGATGGCTGGAGAGAGATGGCTACAACCGACTGGTCGATGACCAGGAGTAGGCATCTTCTCGATCACCTAAAGACAACTGGTAGGTGGCGAGATATTACTACAACCGACTGGTCAATGACCAGGAGTAGGTATCTTCTCGATCACCTGAAGGTAACTGATGGGGGACGAGAGATGGCTACAACCGACTGGCTGAAGACCAGGAGTAGGCATCTTCTCGATAACCTGAAGATAACTGATGGGTGGAGAGACATGGCTACAACCGACTGGTCGATGACCAGGTGTAGGTATCTTCTCGATCACCTGAAGGTAACTGATGGGTGATGAGAGATGGCTACAACCGACCGGTCGATGACTAGGAGTAGGCATACTCTCGATCACCTGAAGGTAACTGATAGGTGGCAAGAGATGGCTACGACCGACTGGTCGATGACCAGGAGTAGGCATCTTCTCAATCACCTGAAGGTAAATGATGGGTGGTGAGAGATGGCTACGACCGACTGGTCGATGACCAGGAGTAGGCATCTTCTCGATCACCTGAAGATAACTAATAGGTGGCGAGTGATGGTGTTGACAACCAAATTTGGTAATTTAAAGTATCGGAGATGAAGATAGAATCAAGAAGAATCGGGAAGAATCAAAGAGATTAGATCGTATCGGAAACAGAGTGAGAATCGGCGAAGTCCGAATCGGCTGTGAACTGGCTCGGCAGAGTCAGACTCGGACATGGTTAGCCGATTGAGCCGATTTCGATAATATGACTCGGTACACGTCATCGTGTTGTGTTAGCGTGTTTCATATGGATTGCCATGCACGGATAGAGTCCTGAGGAGGCAATTGTATCTATTAGTTAGGATATTTTATGTAATTTCCTTATAGATATTCTCGGTAAGAGTCCGCCTAAGGGACTTGTTCGCTAGTTGGATTTGTATTAGGTTAATATGAGTCGTGTCCGTGATGGACAATGTTTGTATTTTCGGGTATAAATATAGTCCCGAGGTTATGTAAATAACAACAGACGTTCAATCAATCTCGGCGCATCGCCACCCTTGTTTTCTACTTCCAACAAGTTTGTGCTTTCGAGTCGTGCTGCATCAATTTGATCTTTGGCAAAAAGGTATATCTTGTCACGGCGAGTTACATCATTAGAGCTAGTGCTTACATCTTTATGACACTCTAGTTCTTTGTTGTGATTATCCAAATTATCATATACATTATATAATTTAGATCGACAATGCAATCTACTTGTATCGGCTAGATTCTTCTAGGGTTTCGTCGATATCGGTTAGATCGCTTTGTTAATCTAGGTTATATAATGTATCTGCCATCCCGAAAAAGCAACCATCGGCTTGATTCTTTAGATCTCATGCTTCTTTCTATACTTAATGCTGCATTGGTTAAGTCCAACCTATTAAGTCGTATTTAGAATCATGATATCCAACTTGCTTTATGGTTGTTAATAAGGATAGTATCGGAGTTTCAGCTGATCTTATCTGGTATAGATGTTTTACTTAGATTCATGCTTTGTTTAATGTGCTATATCTGCCCCTTATATTAAGATCTAATCTAATATAAATATATCGAGTTTAATACCAATCCAATTGGTTAAAATTGAATATATTTATTACTAGAGAATATCTTAGTGTACGGTTGTATCGGAGCTATAGCTGGTACATACTTGAATCTAGATATCGGTTATGACATTAACCTGTATAATCATTATTTCATATTATCTTTAGACCTGGGCAATTTATACTGTCTCGGTTCAGTCCGATCTATCCCAATTGCTTGTTTCTAAAGTAATATTGATTTATTGATTATGTAACATCAATATCTACATCCGATATACTAGTTTTAGGGTTATTTTCATATTTACTTATACCTTACAGCCGATTCATGCTTTATTGCATCGGCTAGGTCACATACGATATGAAATCGGCCCTATGGCCGATTGTCTATCGTTTATTAACATTCTTTGCATGTTTTTCTTGTTGATTGCAGGATCAAATCAACTGGCACGCCCTCGAACCTAAAACCCTAAATTTTGGACCTGCACTAGAGTAAAGCAAATCTCTCAGGCCAGTGTGTGTTTTTTTGCATCAACACACTTTTGGCACGCCCAGTGGGACAATTGTGTCATCATGTTGCCAAATATTACTGAAGTTTCGGAGGACAACATCGTCCCGGTTACACTCGAGCAGCTGAATGACGAGCAAAGAGAAGAGATGCAACAAATGCTGAACCAACTCCAAAACCAGTATCTGCACTCATTCACAGTCACCCAGCAAGGTACGGTTATTCAAAGAGCTAAATACCAAGTACCGACAATCGTGAAACAAGACCCAGGTACTTCCGGATCAGGAGAAGAAAAAGATAAACAAGTCAAAGCTGAATCAAGTGATGAAGAGCTCCATACATTGCAAGATCGCATTGATTCGGCTGTACACCATGCATTAGTCAACCAGTCTGGAGTGCTGGTGAACACCTTGACAAATATGATCAAGTTGGTAGTTGACGGGACGATAGCTGAAGAAAAAGCCAAAGGACCTATTTATCTGCCAGATGGCACGTTCCCGGGTTACAGAACTGTGAAGACAGACATCAGCGGAAATCAAACGAGTCAGCAACTGCTTCAAACCCAGGCTCCATCGGCTCCTTACTCAAGCTCAAAAATTCCAACAATTCTGACCAGATCACAGCCGATCGCTGGGGGGCAAGCATCAACTCAGTTAACACCGGAGCAATTGATGAATATCCTCCACCCAAGACCGCCAGTTGTTGACACATCTTTTCCAATTCCCTCGGTTCCACAGCAGCCGATTGGAATTACTCAGCCGATAAGCCAGCAGTACTGCACAGAACTCCCATATGTACCACCTCAGGGTATATCGGCTGGCCTCAATCATCTATATCAACCTCACTCACCGCGACCTCAGTCAATCCAATATGGCCAGGTGGATCCACTTCAGCAGCAATTTGGAGGAGCGACACCCCATCAACCCTGGGCCGATATGATCGCTGACGTTATGAGGGAACAGTTTGGGCTTAAGCCAAAAGACAATGCCAACATGTATCGGCACCCATATCCAGAATACTTTGATCGGGTTCCACTACCAAGCCGATACAAAGTGCCAGACTTCTCTAAATTTTCAGGACAAGACAATGTATCTACTTACGAGCATGTTAGCCGATTTCTAGCTCAGTGTGGAGAAGCATCGGCTACAGAGGCTCTCAGAGTTAGGTTGTTCCCACTATCACTATCTGGATCGGTGTTTACATGGTTTTCATCTCTGCCATATAATTCAATCAGGAGTTGGGCCGATCTGGAGAAACAATTTCACAAGTACTTTTTCAGTGGAGTTCAAGAGATGAAGCTATCAGACCTCACAGCAATCAGGCAAAAATCAGATGGGTCAGTTCCAGATTACATTCAACGATTTAGAGATGTGAGAAATAGATGCTACAGTTTGTCTTTGACAGATTCTCAGCTAGCCGATTTGGCCTTCCAAGGTTTGTTGGCGCCGATAAGGGAAAGATTTTCGGCTCAAGACTTAGAGAGTTTAGCTCATCTAGCTCAGAAGGTATCGGCTCATGAAGCAAGGTTCCAGGAAGCAAGAAAATTCATCAAAAAGGCAAACAACGTAAACAACGTCTACAGTTATGAATCTAGCTCTGAAGATGATGACCCGGAGATCAACGCGGCCGAGTAGGCTAGGAACAAGAAGACAGTGGTCTGCCAATGGCTTAAGAATGCAGGAAAGAAGGGAAGATTTGATTTTGACATCACCAAAGCTGACAAGATTTTCGATCTCCTTCTCCAAGAAAAACAGATTCAACTGCCAATAGGACACGTCATTCCATCGGCTGAAGAGTTGAAGAAAAGGAAATACTGCAAGTGGCACAATACAGGATCTCATAACACCAATGATTGCAAGATTTTCAGGCAATAGATCCAGTCGGCTATTGAACAAGGGAAGATTAAGATTGATGAGTCCAAGAGGCCGATGAAGATAGATGGGCATCCTTTCCCAGTTAACATGGTGCACCCTGGATATAATCGGAATACAGCCGATGGAGATAAAAACTACACTAGGAGTATCAGATCGGCTGGCATGATCAACAAGTATCAGGAAAGGCGCCGAAGGGAAGAGGAGTCATATTCTCATGAAAGTGAAAGATATTTTGAACCCTATTGGAGTTGCGAATTTTTTAGATTTTGCTGGAATGAGGGTATGAGGTTGTCATCTATTGAAGATTGTCCTGGATGCAGCGATCCCGATGCACAGTTATCCAGAGACCAAGCCGACAAAGTACAACAACACATCGGCCGAGTCAAACAAAGTTGCCAGTTCATCAAAGACTTGGGCCGATGCAACAAGACAACGATGAAGATGACTCACATGGAGAATCCAAGCCAATATATCATCAATGGTGCCCTTCTGGAATATTCACCAAAAATCAGAAGAGAAGAGTTCAAAAGATGAGAAACAGGGAACAATTACAGGAGGTCGAAGGGGAAATTGAGCATCGGCTAAGGCAGAGAACGAAGAAGGTTTGGCGCGTGAAGAGCAAAGTGGTGCCAGCCGATGAAGTCAGAGCCGATCATAACAAGAATCAACAACGTAAGGGCAAGGAAGCGATGTCATCCGACATAAACATGGTTTTCATGTTACCAGTCGAGTACGCAGTTGAGCAAGTCGTTGAGCAAGAAGAAAATCTGCCATCGCCCAAATTGGTGTTATCTCCACAGCAAGCCGTTTTTGAGAAGCCCGAGGGAACTGATCATCAGCATCTCAAGCCGCTGTACGTTAAAGGATTTGTCAATGTCAAGCCGATGTTAAAGATGCTAGTCGATGGAGGGGCAGCTGTTAATCTAATGCCATACACAACATTCAAAAAACTTGGGAAGAATTCAGAGGATTTGATCAAGACCAACATGGTTCTGAAGGATTTTGGCGGGAATCCATCTGAAACCAAAGGAGTTTTGAATGTGGAGCTAACCATCGGCAGCAAAACAATTCCTACCACGTTCTTTGTTGTTGATGGGAAGGGTTCCTACAGTCTATTGCTGGGAAGAGATTGGATCCATGCTAACTGTTGCATCCCTTCAACAATGCACCAAAGTTCGATTCAATGGCAAGGAGACCAAATTGAAATCGTGCCAGCCGACAGGTCAGTAAATGTAGCTAGTGCCGATTTGTCTATTTGGGAGATGGAGGGAATTGATTGTTTATCTGGAAAAATTTGGCAAGGAGATTACCTAAAGGTTTCTGATGATGCCATACAGCCAACAGGAGATGGAGAGCCCCAATTCTTGTTTTGAGGGCGCCGTGGAGGGTTCTAATTTCTACACAAAGGACACTGTTGATGATCTCGACGGCAAGCTAGGACAAGGTTTTATGTCGGCCGATGAACTAGAAGAAATCGACATTGGACCAGGTGATAGGCCTAGGCCGACATATATTAGTAAGGGTTTATCAGAAGAATTTAAATGTAAATTAATTGCACTCTTAAAAGAGTATAGAGATTGTTTTGCATGGAAATACTATGAAATGCCAGGACTTAGCCGATCGATAGTTGAACATCGGCTCCCTATCAGACCAGGATATCGGCCATATAAACAACCCCCAAGACGTTGTAAAGTCGCAATGTATGATGCTATCAAGGCTGAAATTACAAGACTTTATGATGCTAATTTTATCAGACCATGCCGATATGTTGAGTGGATCTCTAATATAGTACCAGTCATCAAGAAAAATGGCAAGCTCAGGGTTTGCAATGATTTCAGAGATTTGAACAAGGCTACACCGAAAGATGAATATCCAATGCCAGTAGCCGATCAACTTGTAGATGCAGCATCTGGACATAAAATCATCAGCTTTATGGATGGTAATGCTGGTTATAATCAGATTTTTATGGCTGAGGAAGATATTCACAAGACTGCCTTTAGATGTCCTGGTGCTATCGGCTTATATGAATGGGTTGTTATGACTTTCGGCTTGAGAAGTGCTGGTGCTACATATCAGAGAGCCATGAACTATATTTTTCACGATCTTATTGGTGCACTAGTGGAGATATATATTGACGACGCAGTGGTTAAATCTAAGGAAGTTGATGACCATATAGCCGATTTAAAACAGGTCTTGCAGAGAGCAAGGAAATATGAGTTGAAGATGAATCCTACTAAGTGTGCTTTTGGTGTATCAGCTGGTCAGTTTCTTGGGTTTTTGGTACACGAGCGTGGGAAAAAAATTCCTCAGAGGAGTATTGAAGCAATCAAAGATATAAAACCTCCAGAAGATAAGACCAAGTTACAGTCATTGATCGGTAAAATAAATTTTGTTCGGCGTTTTATATCCAATCTATCTGGCTGAATAGAACCATTTACTCCTTTATTGAGATTGAAAGCCGATCAAGAGTTTGTCTGGGGAGAAAAGCAGCAACAAGCATTGGATAACATCAAAAAATATTTGAGTACTCCTCCAGTTCTTATACCCCCACAGAAAGGGATTCCATTCAAGCTGTATCTGTCAGCCGATCAAAACTCTATCGGCTCAGTCTTGATCCAAGAAGTTGAAGGGAAAGAGAGAGTTATATTCTATCTCAGCAGACGTCTCTTGGATGCAGAAACAAGGTTTTCACCAGTGGAGAAATTATGCCTGTGCTTATATTTTTCTTGTACAAAGTTAAGACATTATCTGCTCTCCAACGAGTGTATCATAGTATGCAAAGCCGATGTAGTGCAATATATGCTATCAGCTCCGGTTCTGAAAGGGCGAATTGGGAAGTGGATCTTTGCTTTATCAGAATTTGATCTCAGGTATGAATCGGCTAAGGCAGTTAAAGGGCAAGCGATAGCCGATTTCATAGTTGAACACAGGAATTCAAGTATTGATAATATTGATATTATGCCATGGACGTTGGTTTTTGATGGACCCGTTTGCACTCATGGTTGTGGTATCGCCTTAGTCATTATATCACCTAGGGGGCAAGTTTTCAGTTTGCCTTTACTATCAAACCATACTCTACAATAATCAAGCAGAATATGAAGCTGTTCTCAAAGGGTTGCAGTTATTGATGAAGGTTGAAGCTGATGCTGTTGAAATTATGGGTGATTCATTGCTGGTCATAAGTCAGTTATCTGGGGAATATGAGTGCAAAAATGACACATTGATGGTTTACAACGAAAAATGTCAAGAGCTGATGAGAACCTTCAAGATAGTAACTCTAAAACATATTCCAAGGGAGCAAAATGTTGAGGCCAATGATTTAGCTCAAGGTGCATCAGGCTACAAGCCAATGTTACAAGGGATTGAAGTAGAAGTGGCCTGCATTCCAGCCGATGATTGGAGGTTTGATGTTTTTGAGTACTTAAAAAATCCCTCCAGATCGGTTTCAAGGAAATTACGGTACAAAGCCCTCAAGTATGTTCTTTTAGATGATACAATATACTATCGGACGATTGATGGAGTTCTTCTGAAATGTCTAAGTATGGAAGAGGCAAAGGTCGTCATGTGTGAGGTTCATGAGGGTATTTGTGGGACACATCAATCGGCTCATAAGATGAAATGGTTAATTCGAAGAGTTGGATATTTTTGGCCGACAATGCTGGAGGATTGTTTCAGGTATTACAACGGTTGTCAAGATTGTCAGAAGTTTGGGGCAATTTAGAGAGCACCAGCATCGGCTATGAATCCTATCATCAAGCCATGGCCGTTCAGAGGTTGGGGTATTGATATGATCGGCCAGATCAATCCATCATCAAGTAAAGGGCATAAGTTCATATTGGTTGCAACTGATTATTTCACTAAGTGGGTTGAAGCAATTCCTTTAAAAAAGGTTGACAGCCAAGATGCAATCAATTTTGTCAAAGAACATATCATATACAGATTTGGTTTGCCACAGACGATTACAACTGATCAAGGTTCCATATTTGTGTCCGATGAATTTGTTCAGTTTGCTGATAGCATGGGAATTAAGTTGTTGAATTCTTCACCATATTATGCACAAGTAAATGGGCAAGCTGAAGCATCTAATAAGAGCTTGATTAAGTTGGGTAAGAGAAAGATAGCCGAATACCCAAAAAAGTGGCATATTATTCTGGTTGAATCATTGTGGTCCTATCGGATGGCTTGATATGGTGCAATTCAAGTACCCCCTTATCAATTGGTTTATGGGCATGAAGCTGTATTACCTTGGGAAACCAACATTGGCTCTCGGAGGATTTCTTTACAAGATGAATTGACAGCCAATGATTATCATAATTTGATGGTCGATGAGTCAGAAGATTTGGTTCAAACTAGGTTGCGAGCTCTTGAGAAAGTTAAAAAGGACAAGGAGAGAGTTGCAAGACATTATAACAAAAAAGTTGTGCCCAAATCTTTTGAGGATGGAGAACTGGTTTGGAAGTTGGTGTTGCCGATAGGGGCCAGAGATAATAAATTCGACAAATGGTCACCAAATTGGGAGGAGTCGTTCCAAATCGACAAATACGTTCCTAAGGGGCCTACATGTTAAAAGGGCTTGATGGAGAAGTATTTGGAAGAGCACTTAATGGAAAATACTTGAAGAAATATTACCCAAGTGTTTGGATTGGTTCATAATCGGCTATGATTTGCCAATCTATGATTGACAGCCGATGTATTTACATCGTCTTTAGATGGCCGATATTTTTATCGCCCTTAGACATTTAAGTTTGCAGCATGCTATTCCCTACTACAAACTTGGGGGGCATGGAGGACGAAAAGTTGGAAATTTTTGACCAAATTTTTGGGCAAAGTTTGGCTAAGTATAAAATCGGCTCGATGGCCGATACATGTGTTATAACAAAAGTATTAGTCGGCATAAAGGATATCAAAACATGGATTGCAAGACAAGTGTTTTAGGCCGATTACAGAGTTAGTTACAAAATTCTCCTAAGTCCCTATTACATGAAATCATTGAGAGAGGTAGCGCTGGATAGCCGATAGTGCCCGTTGTCGAATTTCTTCAACTTCTGCAATTGCTTGGGCATCTTGAGCATCGGTTCCAGGCATCACCTTCAGGGACTTGGTCATGTTGGCTACATTCTTTATAGCCGATCTCAGCTTTGCTTTTTGCTCTCCAATGGCCTTTGGGAGATTGGCTAATTTCTGCTTTTCTAGTGCAATCTTGGCATTGCATTCTTCTAGTTTGGCCAGCAAGTCAATTCTTTCAGCCTCCAGTTGATCTATGGTAGCTTTGATCGGCTCTTCAGCTAGTTGATCAAGTTTGCTCTTTTCATCATGCACTAGCTGTCGATTTGCTTGAATTGTGGCCTCAATGCTTTTCTTCTCCAGCCGATCGGCTATTCTTTGTCTAGCCTTTTCCAGTTTGAATTGATGTTGTTCAAGATACATGGCTGGAGTGATGATATTGGACAACTCATCCGGGAGTAAAGCTTGAATTTCCTGGAATCTCGCCCGGAGAGTGCTGCAATCAACTACTAGGCTATCTGGAGATGCCTCTAGCCGATGTGAGACGTCTTCAAAGTTTCTTTTAACGTCATCGGCTAGAGGGGCTAAGGATTTGCTTGTTGCTTCTCTCTTTGCTTCTTCATCAAAGTAGTCCTTTATATCAAAAGAGAATAAATCGGCTAGGACCTGTAAGGAAAGAAAGATAAAGAGGATATAAGTTAAAGAATATTTTATATAGCCGATTTGATATGTTTAAAGATTTGAGACTTACAGGAATTGTAGGGGCAGCAACTTCTTCTATGACATGATGACTGCCTACAGCCGATGCAGTATGTTCACTGGAGATTGGTTGTGCTGCAGGCGATGGTGGAGAAGGAGGCTAGCAAATTTTGAATAATTAAACAAGTATTAGATGGTGTCGGCTAAGAAATGAGTTTGGAATTTTGGGAATTGAGATTTACCAAGGGAGCTTGAATGGTTGGCTTAGCCGATACTGGTGTTGGTTTCTTCTTCTCGGCTGGTCTTTTCTTCTGCAATGTGCAAAGTTTGGGAATTTAGATTGGTAATAAATGAGGAGACCTTATATCAAAGGAAATGAACTTACTCTGGGTTGCCTGGAGAAGACTGCTGGGGCAGCAGGAGTTGTAGGAGTTTGTTTTGGAGCCGAAGAGGCTGGAGGTGTTCTTTCTCCTACATCACTGAATTCAGCTGCAACTTCATCAATTGCCTGTTCGATGGATGCTTCTTTCATGGCTTCGTCAATGTCATCAGCTGGTCGAGGTGGTTGCTTTTTAGCCTTTTTCTTGGCAGCTGGTTGCACGGCAGTTGGTGCTTTGGTCTTTCTTTTTCTGCCTGCATCGGCTGGATCTCTTATCTGTCCTTGGAGCAGACTTGATGTTTTGGGAGCATTGTAGCCGATGCTAGAAGGGGCCAGACCACATCTGTTGGGCAAAAGGCCTACAGCATATTCAATATTCTTGCCGCTCTTGCTTGTGCGTGGAGGAGATGAATCTGTAGTCTGAAAAAGACAAAATAGTTCATAAGTCAGAGATAGAATCGACTTGTGTATTTAAAACAGGGAAGAGATAGAAGAAATAAAGAAGTTACCTGGGGGATCATGTCAGGGAAGAGATCTGTCATATAGATTGAAGTCGGTTGATAGAAAAGGTGTTGTTTCCATTCGGCCCACCATGAAGTGAAGACTTTACTCCTGAACATGGCCAGATCAATATTCTCAGTGCTACCAAGGGAAGGTCCAGGGATATTCAGCAGCCGATCCAACATCAGACTTGAAGATATTTCCCCTCTGCATTGGATCTTGTCAGCAAACCACAAGCCAATTGGGAGTTGCCCCATGCCAAACTGTCTAGCTGAGCTCATGGGGTGGTAAAACTCATATGAAATTTTGATGTTCCTGCCTTGATGGATGCCGACAGGGAGTATGCATGGGCTGATGGCTGTGGTATATACTTCTCTGGACTTCTGAAATTTGTCATGATTGATCTCTTCAAATCTGAAGTCCGATGGTAGCTCAAAATTGACTGAGTCCTCATAGAAGAACCAGATTCTGGCATCCTTCTAAAAACCATCATAAAAGCTGAAGAACCAGTCTTTGAGCAGTTCTGCTGACAACTTTGCACCGGCATTGGCTGGCGTACTAGCATACTCTCCAAATGATGTACACCTCCGATGGGTTATTTCTTCACCATCATCATCGGTGATCGGCTCTAGTCTTGGGAATTCTGCTTCTGTCAGGGGTGGCCGATTGACAGCTTTCATTGCTACTAAGTTTAGCCAGGATTGGAGTAACCACCATGGACCACCTACGCTAACTACTGAGCCAACAGACAGCTTAGCCGATGCATTGTTTAAGGTTTGATATAGATAGCCGAGCAGGATTTTTCCTAAAGGAAACTGTTTCTTGTCCTCAAGTGCTTCGGCTATGTGCTGCCATTTTGAGGTTGGGCCACAGCTAGATCCACAGAACAGGAATTTCTCTAGCCACATCAGTAAAAAGGCAGTGTGTTCTCTAGGAGATATTGAACCCTAACCCATGTTAGCCGAAATGAAGCCAGACCATCCTCCTATGCTCTTGGTCTTAAAGTCAAATCTGTTCTTGGAATTCAGCATCATAGGATTGGCCGATGAGGTGATGTCCAACCCAGTCAACATGGTGATGTCTAGTAGAGTTGGGATCATTGGTCCTTGGTTGAATAAGAAGGCGTTAATGGTGTTAGACCAAAAATATGAGGCAGAGGCCATCAATGGCTCGTCCTTAGCCGAATTTGCCAGAGTAAGAGCTAGGGTTTGGCCAATTCCAAGTTCATCCCAGTGACTTTGCTTGCTAGTCGATATGCGCTTGTACCATGCGGGCCAGCTTTTCTCTAGGGATGGCCAAGACTTGAAAGTATTCTTCCAGTGCCCTAGGTTTAGGTTTGCTAATCTAAAGGGGGTTTGGTTGGTTTCGGCAGTGATAAACTCAGTAGGGTCCAGATTGCCGATTGGTCCGAGAAAATAATTGCTTTCATGGTTTAAGCTGGGGACTGCAACTAAGTTTGCAAGATGCTACATCAACAAAGCAGGAGAAGAAAGAAACGGACTGAGATTGAGGAAAACAAGATGAAATGAGCAAAAAGGAGATCTAGCCGATGAGACTTACCTCTGCGTACTCGGCCGATGGAGCAGCGGACGGAGCGAACGAGGACGACATTGGCGCCGACGGAAATTGGAGGAGCAGAGGGTTGCTTGGAGATGAACTGCTTGCACCGAGGGGATCGCCGGAGTTGGGAGAGACAAGAAGAACTAAAGCGGTGGCAACAGTATAACGGTGTGAAGTTTCTCGGGGCCGTCGGTTAGGTATTTAAAGTACTATGGTGACGGTCAAAAACGGAAAGAGCGAGATTATCTCGGAGATAAGATTTGGCAAATCCGAAACATTACCAAATATTCCGGACTTGGGGGGCATGTGTTGACGACCAAATTTGGTAATTTAAAGTATCGGAGATGAAGATAGAATCAAGAAGAATCGGGAAGAATCAAAGAGATTAGATCGTATCAGAAACAGAGTGAGAATCGGCTGAAGTCCGAATCGGCTGTGAACTGGATCGGCAGAGTCAGACTCGGACATGGTTAGCCGATTGAGCCGATTTCGATAATATGACTCGGTACACGTCATCGTGTTGTGTTAGCGTGTTTCATATGGATTGCCATGCACGGATAGAGTCCTGAGGAGGCAATTGTATCTATTAGTTAGGATATTTTATGTAATTTCCTTATAGATATTCTCGGTAAGAGTCCGCCTAAGGGACTTGTTCGCTAGTTGGATTTGTATTAGGTTAATATGAGTCGTGTCCGTGATGGACAATGTTTGTATTTTCGGGTATAAATATAGTCCCGAGGTTATGTAAATAACAACAGACGTTCAATCAATCTCGGCGCATCGCCACCCTTGTTTTCTACTTCCGACAAGTTTGTGCTTTCGAGTCGTGCTGCATCAATTTGATCTTTGGCAAAAAGGTATATCTTGTCACGGCGAGTTACATCATTAGAGCTAGTGCTTACATCTTTATGACACTCTAGTTCTTTGTTGTGATTCTCCAAATTATCATATACATTATATAATTTAGATCGACAATGCAATCTACTTGTATCGGCTAGATTCTTCTAGGGTTTCGTCGATATCGGTTAGATCGCTTTGTTAATCTAGGTTATATAATGTATCTGCCATCCCGAAAAAGCAACCATCGGCTTGATTCTTTAGATCTCATGCTTCTTTCTATACTTAATGCTGCATTGGTTAAGTCCAACCTATTAAGTCGTATTTAGAATCATGATATCCAACTTGCTTTATGGTTGTTAATAAGGATAGTATCGGAGTTTCAGCCGATCTTATCTGGTATAGATGTTTTACTTAGATTCATGCTTTGTTTAATGTGCTATATCTGCCCCTTATATTAAGATCTAATCTAATATAAATATATCGAGTTTAATACCAATCCAATTGGTTAAAATTGAATATATTTATTACTAGAGAATATCTTAGTATACGGTCGTATCGGAGCTATAGCTGGTACATACTTGAATCTAGATAACGGTTATGACATTAACCTGTATAATCATTATTTCATATTATCTTTAGACCTGGGCAATTTATACTGTCTCGGTTCAGTCCGATTTATCCCAATTGCTTGTTTCTAAAGTAATATTTATTTGTTGATTATGTAACATCAATATCTACATCCGATATACTAGTTTTAGGGTTATTTTCATATTTACTTATACCTTACAGCCGATTCATGCTTTATTGCATCGGCTAGGTCACATACGATATGAAATCGGCCCTATGGCTGATTGTCTATCGTTTATTAACATTCTTTGCATGTTTTTCTTGTTGATTGCAGGATCAAATCAACTGGCACGCCCTCGAACCTAAAACCCTAAATTTTGGACCTGCACTAGAGTAAAGCAAATCTCTTAGGCCAGTGTGTGTTTTTTGCATCAACAGATGGCTACAACCGACTGGTCGATGACCAGGAGTAGACATCTCCTCGATCACCTGAAGGGGTGCTAGAGTTGGTTATTACATGTGCATCTCATGTGGCCAGCATGACTCACATACCCTACTTGTAGTATATCCGGATGTCCGCTCGCAATCATGTTGGGTGATCAAGCTGACAATGTTCGCAGGGAATTATCCGTTGTCAACCTGTTCTCAGATAGTCCGGCCATGGCCAGCACTATATCCGAGATAGGTCATCGGTGTTCGTCGGTAGGTTTGGTCTGATAACTCCATATTTATCCGAGAATGTTCTCGGTAATGGTGTTGTACCCGACCGCTGCCTACTCAAGTGCTCGATTGTTCCTGAAAAATATTTACTAGAAGACAAGATATATATAGCAGAGAGTACCGAGCAAGTACAGGTTGTATAAATCCTCTAGAATTATCAGGATATGATGAGCAGACATAGATTAAATACCGAGTACTATGTAAACCGTAAACAAGCATGTTTTATATGACAGGAACAGAGCAAGCCCCAGTATTGGACCGTAGTCGGTTTAATACAGGAAGTACTCACATAACAGGCATTGTATAAAAAGCATGCTCTAGGTAAACATAATAAATTACTAATCTGACAAACGGTATGGTAAATTGCATATAAAATATTGCGTACCTTTGTAGATACATGTCGGATGTATCTACGAAATTAGTAGATTAATTTAAAAAACCAATCTACTAATTACCTTAATGCGTACTCATTCGACATCATATGTATTTGAAATCTTCTGGTACGCCATGTGTCTTGAAACTTGGATGATCTCGATGGATTAAATTGTTGGCGACGATGATTTTGATCTAGTCGGGGAACGTACTCTGGTCGGGTCAGATCTCCTAGGGAGAAAGTCGTTGAAGTATTCCTTGTTGAAAAATCCTCAGCAGCGATGACTTGATGAAGCTTGAGATGACGAGGGTCCCGGTTCATCGGAGAATGCCCGTCGGTTGGGTCGTATCTCCCACAGTCAAAGTCGTTGAGTAATTGTTGTCGGAGAATCCATCTTCTTGAAACCAATCTCGTCAAAACCTTGAAGCACCAAAGTCCCCTACCTGGCACGCCACTGTCGATGTTGTAGATCACGACTATGGTATTTGCATGGTACGGGGATCATTGGTATTAGGATATATGTAAGATTAAAGTAGAAGAGATAAGAGACAGGGATTTTTTATACAGGTTTAGGCCCCTTATCTGATAGGTAATAGCTCTACTCCTGTAGGCCGAAGCCGGTGTTTCTATTATATATCAATATCACTCGAGTACAATATTTGGGATAACCTATCTAATCGTTATCGACACGACAGTATGAACCACCACTCATAGTCAACGACGGGGTAGTCTTCCTACTCGAAGATATCGATGTCTGGGGCGTGTATTGATGTCTATTCGGACTATTCCGTCTTTCCCCTCTGACAGGGTTTGTCCCCTCTCCTCCTAGGGAGTCTTGTATTTATACCCACAGATGTTCCCTTGTTTAAGTAGAACTAGGGAGACAAATATGGATATGATACGTATAGTTCTTGTAGTCTCCAGGTAGAACTCTGCTTCTCCTTCCTTATCCGGAAATCTTTCTGTATGCGAGGCCTGATTCCGTATAAAACTTGGTATATGGTGGATTCCACCGAGATTAACCCATGATCATAGGGTATGTCTTATCCATAGCCCCGATAGGTTGAAATTTTGGTTCTGAATTTTTTTTCTAAACCATTTCAAGGATCAGAAAATATCAATACACCTATAATTTATTACCCAAAATACTAAAAGATGCAGAGCATGCTTTAAGAAGCTGCTTGCCTACACTAGGAAGAAGTCAGCGTTGTATCATCGCTAAATAACTACCAAGTACAATGTCTGAAACATTAGGAGTTGCATCGATATAATAATGCACTACAATATAATGCCAATATCGGCCTTTTTTTTCAAAGTTGGAGCATCATCATTAATGAAATGAGACTCTAAACAATAGCACTATCCCAAGTTATATGAACTCTTCAGTTTAAATCATGTGTAACACTTTAATCCATAACTATTGCCCCTTTTTGTTACCGCCTAAAAATGAGTATAAGTTATTAATTTTGAATTTTAAAATAATGAAATTATAAAATGCTACTAACTAAATTGGGACATCGACACGATGATCTAGTGGTTAATTACAATTTCAAATTTATTATTTAATGGAAAAATGATAATATTTGAGACTCCAACATCAAGTATAACTTTATTATTTACCAATTTACAAGTATTAAATCCTAAAAATGCTATAATCATTTATCTTAACTGAGTGCATCTCGGTAATTATTAATTACAATATTGGAACGGCTAAATCATGAAAGGGGCTATTTATATATTTATCTAAAAATTTCTAGAAATTTCTTCTAAAAATTTGTTAGATGTAAATATGGTGTAATTATAGTGGAAATATATTGTAATTATAATTTGCATGTGTATTGTATGTTAACTTTCAAAAACCTTGTGGTAACACAATTCTTTTGCGAAGCGGAGGTCATGGGATTGAATCCCTTCATCCGTGTGCGCAGCTATAATTGCAGTTTATTTGTATTTACATTTGACAATCAACTAGTGTATACAAAATTTGTTAATCGAGTATTGAAGAGTCATCCTCAAATGAGAATAGACCCCTACAATACAATTTTGGGGAAAATCCTAATACCCCATACAACTCACTAGTGTTTCTATTTCCCCCTACTACTCAATTTCATACACGAACCTCCTTGCAAGTCAATTTATCTTCTAACTCCCCCTTATCCCCTTTTCATCTATTTCTCCTAGTTCAATTTGTAGTAACCCATGGGATTCCAGCGCCGCGGGACAACAGGAACTCATGTCACCTTGGGAGGTTGGTATCGTAGAGATTATAGTAGGCGCACAACTTAGCAAGTTGAATCATCATGTTTTGCCATCATTACCTCGCACGTGCGGGATTTGGGAAAGGCAGAAGCTATAAGCGAGGAAGGAGGTTTCCAAAGACCCGCCATGCCAAAAGCATATGGGCTATGGAAATTGAAACAAGAAACTTAAACAATGAGGAGAAACCAATGAAAACAGAATAGGGGGAAGTTAGAAGAGAAATTGACTTGCATGGGGTTTTATGTACAAAATTAAGTTGTAGGGGGAAAGTAAAAACAAAAGTGACTTGTAGGGGGTAGTTGGATTTTCCCTACAATTTTCTATACGCGGGAAAGCATATCTTTTGCTCTAAAAGGCTTTGGTTCTCCTCTCCAATGCAGTGATTGGCGAATCTCTCATCTCATCTTCTTACAAGCCAAATCTAAAGCCAAGAGACAAGAAATCAGTTAATCGCAAATATGTAGAGCACCGACGGCACCGCCGTCCTCCGGGCCCAACCCCAGGGTGTTCCTTGACATCGTCATCGGTGGCAAGCGTGATGGCCACGTCGTGATCGAGCTGTTCGCCGACAAGTCACCCAAGACGGCGGAGAACTTCCTCCAGCCCCACGCGCTCCTGTCCTCCACGACGCACCACCACATCCACGCCGAGTTCCACACCGTCGCCGTCTCCATCTCTAGTGCTCCACGCCGTCATCGCCATCGTCGTCTCCATCTCCAGCGCTCCACGTCGATGTCGTCATCTCCATCTCAAGTGCTCCATGTCACTGTTGACGTCTCCAAGCAGGACTAGCTTCACCAGCACCGTGGTGTCCTGCTTGTTTTCAAATAAGTCTTGTTGTTATGTTCATGGTTAAATGGTCAACTATTGTTAGTACTGTGTTCATCTATAGTTCATCCACTTCGTTTGCTTGCTTCTATTCAATTTCCGAGATTCAATATCGGGGTGGGGACCCGGCGGGTGACCCGTATCCATATGGGGACGGGGATGGGGGAAATCCTCCCCCGTGTGAGGGGATGCGGATGTGGACGGGAGTTTTTTGCTAGTGCGGGGGTGGGGACATGGTGGCAATACCCGGCGGGTGTAGCCCCGTTGCCATCCCTAAGCAGGGTGAAGACATCACGACGGCGAACGGTGCCGACGGCGAGACAACGCTCTATGGCGTTGCAAGGTACTTCCCCGACGAGGGGTTTGTGGTAAGGCATGACGGGCCTGGGGTGGTGTCGACGGCGAGGAAAACTAACCCCTTCTACATATGAAATCTATTCCAAATTCTCTATCCAAAGACAATACTCTATGAGTAAGGGGGAGTTTTCCTAAATGGGTCATTTCTAAATTTGTTGCTTTGTGCTTTCATAAAAATATTCTTTGGTCTTGTGAGTCTTTATTACTTTTTGGGCTTGTGTAATTGTCTATTTTCTAGCTCTTTTTCATCTTTGGATGAATAATGCCAAAAGGGGGAGAATATTTGAGGATCCCACATTTGATCTTAAAGGGAGAGAATATTTATGATCTCCATATGATCATCACTACAAAAGGGGGAAATATTCTAGGATCCCACATCATAGCATTCCATATACATCATATGCATTAGCATGTCATTTGCATATATTGCACTTATATTTTCTCATTGGCATGCATGGATATAAATCGCCAAGCTTCAATGTAATGTTGATTTATATCCTTCGTATCCAAATATGGTTATTATTAATGGATTTGTCATCAATCATCAAAAAGGAGGAGATTGTAAGTTCAAAGTGCCTTAATTTGGTTTTGGTGATTAATGACAAATCTTATTATATGAGACTAACGTTTTTATGAGCTTTTCTTTGACTAGTCTCATTTGGATATGAAAATGAAAATGATGAGAGGTATGTATTAAACTTCACATATTCTAACTTGGTCTCTCTTGTGGATCCAAAATATAGTGTGAGCTTCCTTATTGATCTTAATTAACTATATGCATATATGTTCTTTCATATCCATATGTATGCACATCTTGAGGGGAGCTTATTCTATATTTTGTTTATTCTAAGATCTTCACCTTAATTTGAAATCATCTTTCATCTCATCTCTTTATATTGTTTATATCGGGTTATTATCCATCACCAAAGATAGAAAAGATTGAAAGATCTTGGATTAAACAATTTGTGTAACTATTGCTTTGGTGATAGATGATAAACCGATGTTTATGGGATTATCCTCTCTTTTACATAAGTTGTCAACTAGGTTATTTCCCAATGATGATAGAAATGCATGGAGATCAAACGATATATATCACTCTTTCTTCATCATCAAATATATGATTTCCATGTTATTGATATATACGTGTGAGACTAATGTTTATTTGGGACTTATCTTATTTAGTCTCCTTTACATTGAGAACATGGAGATCATAAAGGTATGTGTTTATGTCGGTCTGCATCATTACTACATATGCCTTCCCTATGTGTATAGGATAAACCCCCATCGGTCATTCTCTAATTATGCATACACTTGCCTCTCTTGTATATTCCTTTATATGCATATATTTAGGGGGAGCAAATCCTATACACTTGTTGTGCGTGTTCTAGATCCATATTGTTCACCAACTATTTATATTGGATCTTTGCATTTGAGCTTGCATGCGAGTATATGACACTTGTGGTGTTAATGAATACTCAACAAACATATCCATCTCTTTCATATGCAACCGGTTGGTCACCAAGTGGAGGATGACAACCGATTTGTTGGGACTAATGTTTTCCTTTGAGTTGTGCAAAGGAGTAGGTCTAATTGTGATGAGGCAAAAGGATGACACCATTGGTTGATGGTCACCAAGCCAAAGACATTGCTATGTTGACAAGAATGAAGTCAAGCTTGAGATAAAAATAAAGTCTTCACAAAGGTTGATCAAGACCTCGGCATAAAGATGGTTCAACCGAATGATCACAAAGAATTGACCCCAAGTTGGATGTGCACAAGGCAAAGGTATAGTGAAGCTAAGAATGTTTTTTCTTAGTCATTTACCGGTATCGGTGTTTGAAGTAAATACCAGGTTGCTAGATAGGTGCCATACTATTAACAGGGGTCAATGACTATTGGCTTGATTTGAACCATGTGCAAATCGCTCAATCTCAAACGCATGATCTCTTTCCCTAGGCATGCACTTTAAGGTTTAGGTCTAGTTGAAGTGAGGAATCCGGGTTGGATCTTGATCTTTTTGATACTCAACTATAGCCTTTGACATGCATGTGGTGAGAGTTGGTTAGATGTGTATCATGCATGGCTTTTATATCTTGTCCACCCGTAATTCTCGTTGGAGTTGGTTTTGTGGACAAAGAGAGAAAGGGACATGTCTTGTGGGTGTCTATTCAAGTGTGATGAGTTTTCTCAAGTACCAAACAAAGAGAGAAGTGAGCATGTCCAATAGGAGTGACATCTTGTGGATATGTCCGGTGAAATATCCTTTGGAGTGTGAGCCCCTTATCCCTGAGAAACGTTGTGTTTCTTGGATGGATTATCCATGGGTTGGATATCCCTTTGAACAAGCTTTACATAGAGTACAAGAACGTCCAATTCCGACACCCGAGTCATGAGATATCAGTGTTTTACTGTCAGTGGGTTGGGCTGAAAAATGACCGGCGGTCCGACCGAACTTGTATGTCCAGTCAGACTGCCTGAAGGCCCCGAAAGCCCCCAATGGCTAGTTTTTCGACCGTTGGACCGAGGGCCGGTCAGACCGGGCTCAGAATGGCGGTTAGACCGGCAGACATGTCCTGAAAAGGGTTTTAGGCCCCCAACGGCTAGTTTTTGGTGTGGGCTACATAAGGCCACGAGTTTGAGTGGGTTGGTGGCTTCTCTTGGTCCAAATAGATGCATATACATGAGAGCCAACCTTTCTGAGCATATTGTGCATGCTTGAGCTTGTGTGAGGCCTCTCCTCTCCTCTAGTGCATGAGTTACAACTAGCGTGCATTAGTTGCAAATTGAGAGTGGTAGAGGTAAGATTGCTTAGCGCTTGTGCATGAGATTGAGCTTTGGCACTTGGCAAGAGTCAAGTGGGTCTTGACTTGTTACTCTTGGTGTTTGCCGACATCTAGACGGCTTGGTGCCGGTTGACCCGGTGACCTCTCCAAGAAGGTTGTGGAGCAGGCCCGGTGTTGATTGTGAGTAGCTCGGTGTCCGCCATCTCCGGAGTGGAGGAAGAGCAACCATAGGGATAAAGGCTTAGAAGATCACTTCATGGGCCAGCTCCCACCTTGCCCACCCCTTAACGAAGGAGGTTTGTTGTGTTTTCGTGGTTTGAGTGGTGAAGTTGCACTTACCTCAACGGTGACATAGGAAGTTGGCAAGCTTCCGAACATCGAGTGGAAAAATCCTTTGTCACTTGTCTCCTTTATTTTGTGCAAATTTACTTTGAGCAAGTTTACATACTAGAATTTATTTGTGCTATTATCACCCTAAGCTTGCAAACCTCAACATAGGCTAGCTTCTTTGTACACTTAGTTGAGACTATTTGATTTAGGTTTTGAGTTGTGCAAAACCGTTTTGATTTACGCTTCCGCATACGAAACTCGGTTTTAGCCAAAAATTTTAAAACCACCTATTCACCCCTCCCCCCTCTAGTCGGCCTCCTTGATCCTACAGCCGTGTCGTCGCTAGGATGGACGTCTGTTGATGCAAAAAACACACACTGGCCTGAGAGATTTGCTTTACACTAGTGCAGGTCCAAAACTTGTTTTCGGGTTCAAAGGGCGTGCCAGTTGATTTGATCCTGCAATCAACAAAATAGAACATGCAAGTTTATTAGTAAACGATAGTCAATCGGCCAGTCAGCCGATATTATATCGTGATGTAACCTAGCCGATACAATATAGCATGGATCGGCTGTAAGGCATATTCAATGTTAAGCTAACCCTAAATTTGATACTGAAAATATCAGTATTACATAATCTATGTATCAATATTACTTTAGAAATTAGCAATTGGGATAGATCGAACTTAACCGAGATAGTATAAGTTGCCCAAGTCTAAAATAACATGAAATAACGATTATGTGTACTCATGTCATTGCTGATGTTCAGATCTAAGCGTGTATCGGCTATAGCTCCGATACAACCTTATACTAGGATATTCTCTTGCAACAAATATATCTAACTATTACCAATCAGATTGGTAGTAAATCAAATATATTTATATTAGATTAGATCCTGATATAAGGGGCAGATTTAGAATATTAAATAAAGTATGAAACTATGTAAAACAACTATACCAGATAAGATCGGCTGAAACCCCGATACTATCCTTATTAACAACCATAAAACAGGCTAGAGATCATGATTCTAAACACGACTTAATAGATCAAACTTAACTGATGCAGCATTAAGTATGAAAAAAAACATGTATCTAGACAATAAAGCTGATGGTTGCCTTTTCGGGATGATGGATACATTATATAATTCAAACCAACAAGATAATCTAACCGTTACCAGCAAAACCCTAGATAGAGATCGGCCGATATGAATAGATAGCGTTGTTAATCCATATTATATAATGTATATGATAACTCGGAGATTTACAAGATAGAATTAGAGTGTCATAAAGATGTAAGCACTAATTCCGATAATGCAAACCGCCATAACAAGACTTACCTTTTCGCTGAAGATCAAATTGATGCAGCTCGACTCGAAAACAAGAACTCGTCGAAAGTAAAAAAAATAAAAGGTTGGTGATGCACCGAGATTGATTGAACTGTTGTTGTTTTATTCATAAAGCCTCAGGTCTATATTTATACCCAAAAATACAAACATTATCCAAGATGGACACGACTCATATTATGCTAATACAAATCTAACTAGTAAACAAGTCTCTTAGGCGAACTCTTACCGAAAATATCTGTAAAGAAACTACATATAATCCTAATTAATAGATACATTTGCTAATTCTGGACTCTATCCTTGTCTAGCAATATCGTCTCAAACTCTTCCTCGAACCCAATACTGATCATGCATGTAATATCGGCCATATCGACTATCCAGATCATACTCGGTTCCAGCCGATACGGTCTTCCAGCCGATACGCACTCTGTTTCCGACAATCCCGCATATCTTCAATTCCGCTTTGAATTGAACTTCATTTCCGATTCATACGCTTGTTAAATTTCATCATCAACAACGTCATGCTCACCGTGATCGAAGTGACACCAGGAGCGGCAAGACGGTGAAGCCATCATCATCGCAGACTGCGTGAGCTCTAGTTACAAATACTAGTATGTATACGGTATACTGACGGTCAGGCATATGTTCGTACACAGATAATGATTTGTGTCGGGCGACCGATGCTAGCCCACAAAATCAGACTACCTCTCTACTACATACATTAGTAATTTTTAAAATATTCTCTCATTTAAACTATTTATCCTATCTACTTTGCAATAAGATATTATATGATTATATTCTACTGAAAAAATATATATATCAAAATTCAATGTTTCGTACGTGATAGCAATATGTTATAACATGTGTTCCACCGTGTTTCACAAAATTCACGTAACTACCTTTAATTAAATCTTTACAATAAGATATCACATAATTATATTACGATGAAAGAAAAACATGTTTTCCAAAGCGTTTAAACTCATTGTTTCATACATGACAGGAACATGTTTCAACATATGTGTTTCACAAAATTTTAAATTGTTTCGATTGCTGATTTTTTCACCAATATAACTTAATGTTTTAGGAATCGGACATCAAATTTGTAGTATCTTCCTAAGTACATACTGCTACACCATATACGTGTATGTATGTTATAGGGATGCTATAAAAATTAACGTGTGATGAGTTTATGGGAGTGCTAGAAGATATAGTTTTTGAGCTTATGGGATTTAATGATAAAATTAATAGGGTGATTTAACTCATGAAAAATAAAAGCATAACAATGCATATAGTAATAGATTCCAAGTCTCCTGTAATAAATTTGATAGCGTATATACTATCTCCGTCTCAAAATTACGCTAATACGGATTTGACACAACCTACTACGAATCTGAATAAAAATATCTTATATTAGATTATTTTGGGATGGAGGAAGTACATACGTATAGGTTTGCTTGATGATAGAAAAAAGAAAGGTTTGTCTCTGACTGCTTATGAAAGCAAACTAAGTTCTCGCCTTCTTAGCTGCTGAACAAGTCAGGACTAAAGGCCTATTTGCTTAGTTAGTTTCGTATTTACGAAATTTTTTATAGATGGGACTTGATTTAGTGTGTTTGTCGTTTGGTTTAATTTTGAGCCGCACAATCTGCGGTTTGCTACACCTTTGACATAAACTTGTGACGAGCTGAGGTACTGAACAAACCGGTAATTACGAAGATTTCATAAGAAATTTATGAAATACTCGAGATGTCCATATACTACCTTGGCTTATACCCTTGATAATTTCAATGGCCCAATAATTGGTGGTCGCTGCAATGTGCCGGCCCATTGGGACTTAGGACAGAGCTGGAGTTCTGGTCCATGAATTTTCTGGGCTTTACCGGACCTGGAGACCTCGACAGTTTGTTACTCCTAGAGCAAAACCGAACAGTAATTAAAGTCTATTAGAGGTTTCCTAATGCACCTTAATTCTAACCTTTTTTTCATAAATATAGATGCTCATGTATACATATGCCCATACACTATCCCCTGGCGGATCTTGATACTTTTTAGAGCCTTGCAAACACGTGTGAACAATTATGTATGCTATTGAAATGAAATGGTGTGCTCCGCCGGCGAGCCCAGGCAGCTGCCCGGGGTCACGGGTCTTGGATCCGTCACTGCCTACCCCTATATTACTAGGGCGTCCTTTAAAAACCTATAAGACTTGAATCTGAAACGATATATTATTTCTGTGCAAAGAATCTAACCATCTGAGCTAATGAATTATGCTATCAGTTTATTTAATTTATATTTTATCTTTATCTCAACTATTATAAAAATTAAAAATGTTTTTGCTGAAGATTTTCGTACATCACATGTATTCGATACGAAGCAGAGCAGCGTCCGCTTCGATTCCCGTTCAATCATCCTTGCTGTGTGCATCCTATTAGCACTGACCTGCGCACTAGCTAAAGCCATCCCCAACCCTACATGTCATCTAGTGTCCATAACATTTAATATATTGCCACATAAGTAAAAATCTGATATGGCAATAGAGTTATTCAGGAGAGAGGTAAAAGGATGAAAAAATCATGTCTCATGCAAGAAACCATGTCTATACAAGAATTAAGAATAAAACATGGAGATAGGTGAATAAAATGAGATAGAAGAGAGGTGATTAGAAGATAATTTAATTTCAAGACACTATCCATTGAATACGTAGTCTCTGTATATATATATATTGTCTATATAACATGGTAAGTATAGAAACTAGTTGATAGTTTCTAGGTTGGGATGGCTTAACTAATCTTTCTGGGTTATTTTTCCTCGTCGTGCTAAATGTCATCAAGCGCATCGGTTTTCATACGCCGTACATGAGATCACTGGATCGAGCAATCCATTTCAGCCTAATTCAAATATTCGTTTGAGGAGGCGAGGAGCGATCGAGCCAGAAGAAAAACAAAAAGAGAGAAAAAAAAAAGAAGAAAAAGGGAAGTTGTGGGCTGGTTTGATTTAGGCCCGTTACTGAGCAAGATTTGACTAGCTTACAGGGTTGACCGGTTTCTTTTCCGTGACAACACATGATATCATGCACATAACTACATAAGCATATATATGCTAGGAAACAGATGGTTTGAACAAAGAAATCAAATTTATATGGGCAGAGGGATGGTTAATTTGATTATAGTTCAAGTTTGATATGACGGAGTTAGATGGCACTGATATTTTTTTTGCTCTCTTACATATGAGGGTGAAAAAAATATTAGCTCAATTGGAAAAATAATATAGATCTCATACAAAGGCAGTAAAATCAGTGAGGATGAAGGATGACAAGCGGAAGAAAATCAAATGCGCATATAATTACGACTATAAGATTGTGCCTCTTAGATTAGATTTTCTCATGTACCATGTCATTGAGAAAGATTCACAATTAAAAAAACTAGGAAAAACTGGCAACCATCAGAGAGAATCTGAAAAAAAATGACAGCATTGGACACTCTCTCCCTGCACGATTTACATTTCTTTCTATCCATCGACAAAAATTAGAATCCCAACCCGCCTTAGTAGGCTCAGTGTAGGATATGGATGATCCTTTCTAAACACTGTAAATCTAACGATGCTAATATATACAATATAAGTATAGATAATATAATAGATTAAAAGTTTACCATGATATATTAATAAAGCATCTTAAAACATATAATTTTATGGTAAAGAAGCTTATATGCATAAAAAAGTTAAAAAAGAGATGCCATACCTCCATCTTTCTTCATGTCTCAACAATCAACAATCTACTTAGAACAAAATGAAGGGGATTCCACTTGCTTGCTTTACTTTAGTTTGGATCAAATTTAACTTGATACGGGTGCCTAAATTTGAACTGGCGAGGTATATATATGGTGAAAATAAATAAACTATAGCTAAAAAAAATTCTTAACCGGATTCCTGGGCACCCCCTAAATACACCTCCGCCCTTGTCTACAATATAATTCTACAATTTAATATCACAATGCACATTGTGTAAGAGTTAAAATTTAAAACTGAAAATTGAAAAAGGTAGTACACCTAAAATTGAGCGGCGGCGGAGTCGCCGACACCAGGACGTGAAGAGCAGCAGCAGCCGGTGCCGGCAGTGATCTGCGATCGTCAAATCATGGGGGGTGGGGGCGGCCGGCGACCAAGGCCCAAGCGGCGGTGACCAGGCACCAGGCGGCTGCGGCGAGCACTGGCAGTGGTCTCGGTAGCTTGCAGTGTTTACGGCGCTCAGCGCTGGCGCCTGTCGCGGAGAGAAGGTGGTGGCCGACGCGCTGGCAGAGACTAGTCGCGGTTGCACGGTTGCGGAGCCGGATTCCATGCGTGACTGACGCATCATGATTAGTGAGGTGGGGTCGCTCAGCGCGAAACGAGGAGTCGGCGAGTCGCAAGATGACGTGAAAAATCTAGTGCCGCCTTTTTTTTTATATATACCGGGGTCCATCGCTGTTTTTTAGTGATCCGAGTACCACCCGTACCACCCATTAGATCCGCCATTGAGTAGGCTTGCTGGTAACCACAATCTGTTTCTTTTTTTTTTCTTTCCGTTACAACGTACCAGCACTTTGCTAGTTTTTTTTTATTTTTTATAGTAGTATTAAGTTTGGAGTTACATTTATTATTTTTGTTTCGTGCGTATGAAACTTAGTGATTATGCCTGTGAATGATGACTTAAAATCCACGTGTAACCACACCTGCTGGAGGGACCCAAAATAATGTCCAATCTCTTCCTGGTCCAGACAAATTACCTTTACCAAACCTTGAATGCATATCTGGACCCAAATAAAATACTAGAATGTCAACAAATCAACTTATGGCATTAACAGTTTAATAATTATTACATCCCCAAGGTCCAAACTACGAACACCACCTGCAGCTTTCGATTCCATTATTACTTAACTGAATCCATATCTGACCCAAATTTCTTCTCTATTATTAATATATTAATTAATCAAAACCCTTCCATTCTTTCAGAAAATATATATATACTAACTCTGACCCAAACAAAGGTTGTACAGCTTATGCTCACCCAATCCCCTTGTGTATATTGGAACAGGTGACACACTCCAACTCCAACCACTCCCCATACAACCTAGCAAGCTTCATCCATGTCTCACCTTTTCTAAAACCCTAATTTATCACCCCATTTGTCTCCTAATCCATCATCACCACCCCAAGCTACACAAGTATATATACCACCCAACCTTGCACCACTCCATGCACAACCACAACCACAAAGCAATCAAGCATACAAGAAGCTTAGCTACTCGCCTAGCTAGCTTGCCATCCATGGCGCTCCTCCCTTGCATTGCCATTGCCGTGCTCCTCTCCTCCTCGCTCGCGGCTGCGGTGACGGGCCCGCCGGGCACGATCGAGCGCGTCGTCAAGCAGCAGATCCTCGCCAGCATCCCGCCGGGTGGCCACGCCGCCGGCGACGTCCATCCGCCCGTGCTGTTCCTCACCTCGCCATCCGGCAAGTACGCGGCGTACTTCGTGCGCTCGCACACCGTCCCCGGCGCCGGCGGGCTCGGCGCCGACTTCTGCTATGTCGAGGTGGTCGTTAACAAGGGCGGTGAGGGCGAGGCGGCGGCGGGCCGGGGGATGAGCGTGTGGGAGTCGGAGTGCCGACCGGTGAGCACGGTGAACACGTGCACGCTGCTCTTCTCGTGGCACGGGCTGGAGGTGTTCGACGGCAGCGAGGAGGTGTGGCACGGCGAGACCAACACCGACGGCACCAACTTCTTGCAGAGGCTCGAGCTCGTCGACGACGGCGACATGCGCATCCGCGACAAGGACGGCGAGCTCGCCTGGCGCGCCAGCGACGAGCCCCGCCACGCGCAGCACTGCGGCGCGCCGGGATCCCCTGGCCTCGCCACCGCGTTCCCTCCCTTCGCCGAGCCCATCGGCGCCCACAGCAGCGACCTCCCCTTTGGAATGTTCCCCGGCGGCAACGGCCGCGCCGCAGAGCTGCCGCAGGTCGCCGATGCCGCCGCGGGAGCCCTGGGCGCCGCTGGAGCTGTCGCGCCACTGTCGGGAGCCATCGGCGGCGCCGGAGCCGTCGCGCCATTGCCGGGAGCCGTGGGAGGCGACGCGGCAGCCGCCCCATTGCCAGGTGACATGATTGGCGACGCGGCTCTTGCGCCACTGCCAGGGGCCCTTGGCGGCGTTGACCCGGCGTTCTCGCCATTGCCGGAGGACCTGCCTGACCCTGCTGCTGCTACTGCTGGCGCCGCCGCCGCAGGGGTTGGTGGTGTCGGTGCCGGTGCCGTCGGCGCCGGCGCCGTCGGGGCCGGCGCCGTCGGGGCGTTCGGAAGCCAGCCGCTGGTGGACAACAGCCCATACGACAGCGGGGCGTGGAAGGTCGACGGCCACCTCGCCGCCATTGTCGTCGCTGTCGGCGTCGTGCTCTGCGCCATCTGAGGATTGGGAAGCAAGCTGGGAATTGGATTGAGATTTGAGGAGCAAAAGTATGCATAATGGCAGCTTATTTGGGTAATTAATTGGTGTGGGTTTAATTTTCCTTTTTCTGTATGGATTGTAAAATGATCGTCGTGAGGCCATGGCCGCTGAACGATCGAATTTAGTGTTTTCATCTGGGTTTAATCAGTCGCAAACAATTGTAATCAAATACACTTGTTAAAATCTCATTAATGTTTTCACGAAAATCTTCTCGATGTATCTTTTTGTACATTCTTGGACGAAGTTAATTGTATTGTTCGCATCTATTCATGGGATCAACTAGAAATCATGCACTCTAATCAAATCAAACAAAATTCAGATGGATTGTTAACCGCGAAAAGCAAGAGAAATACAAAGAAAAATATATAAAAACAGGGGACCGATCAATCAAGTATAATAATTACTGAATTTGGTACAAAAAACGATTGAATTCGACTATAAAAAACGACTGAGTCTACTAATAATCGAACATGAACCGAGATTGATGGTTAACCAAATTACAAATCTTCTAGGCGAGGAGGTTGAAGAGGGCCTTGTCGGCGAGGTGGTGGGCGGCGTGGATGAGGTCAATCCGCGCGTCGTGGGTGAGCCCGCCGACGAACTCGCCGTCGAACGCGTCCCCGTCGGCCGCCGCGGCGCGGGCCTCCATGTACGCGACCACCGCCGCGACGTCCACCCCGGAGACGTTCCCCGGCACATCCACCACCACGCGCCCCACGCCCCCGGCGCCGCCGGCCACCGCCTCAGCCACGAGCCCCGACCTAGCCGCCACCACCTCCGCCGCCGCGGCCACCGTGGTGCCGTCGAAGCACCGGAGCACCACCACCGCCGTCGTCATCATCGTCATCTCCTCCGTCGCCGCCGCCGCCGCCATTGCTGCTCCTGCGAGAGAGCTAGTTGTTTGACGTGCGTGCGTTCTAGGGCTTGGCGTGACGGCGCGAGTCGAGTTGGGGGTTGGCTCGGTGCGCGTGCCGCGTATTTATGGGGTTCGAGTCCGACGCGGTCGGTCCGTTTCGTGGATGGCAGAGGCAGGCACGACGCGTGGGCGGTCGATCGGGAAACGGACGGCGCAGGATGGGCGCTTTTTGTGCGCGTGGATACAAAAGCCGTTTTTGGTTTGCGTGGTGCCGTGTGGGTGCGTGACGTGTCGTGGCTGTAGTTTGTACGCATGGTTGGTTAATTTGTCCGTTGCATGTATGGATCACCCGTGCGTTGCTTTTGTTCAATAAGACGCACGCGTTCCATCCACCTTTCTTTTGGATTCGTAGTATGGAGGAACATATTTAGAGCCATTGTATATCATCAAGGAAAAAAACACACGGAAAACTTACACATCAATATATATTAATATAGGAGAAAAAGAAATTTTACATTGCGATCTGCGTCGGATTCTTAAAAACAATAGAAAGAGCTCGTGTCTAAGTGTCGAGAAGAACACTTAAAAGAAATTGAACTATAGATACTTATTAGAACAATTATACTGTAACACTAATAAAATACATCAGGCTTGTCTTTTTAAACTACGCATCCTTCAAACAAGGCTACGGATGCTTGCTTGCATGCAATCCGAGCTTCTGCTGCACTGCTCTAGCTAACTTGCCCAAGAACCACCAAAGTGAAATCCATTGGCTCATCTCTTTCTCTCTTTCTTCTTCTTTTCGTTTTCTTTTTCCTAATTGCTGTGGGGTGTCACATATTTATGGACCTCTTGATCCATTTCATATCAACAATTAAACATGTATATGTATACCTAAAATGTATATAATAGAACTGGTCTCGATATACAAGATGACTAGATTTTCAATCTAACGGTTGGGATCAGGTTATTCAGTGATGATGAATAATAAACCTATAAAACTAATGGCATTCCACTGCCAATTTATAATTTATTGCCACCGTACTTTCATTAGTAAAACTATAAGTTTTCCCCTAACCTGAATACTTTCGGATTTTAAAAAAACGAGATTTAGAGAGAGGCGTCCCTCCAAACATTTTTTAAGAAGAAATTATGAACGTGTTAGGGATTGAACACGAGATCTCGGAGTTAAAAATACACACCCCTTACCACTGCATTATGTTAAGGGTAAATTGGTTAGAATATTGAACTAAATTGTTGCCTCACGAAAAAAAAGAACCGTTGCCCTTGTTTCACGTGCTACGGTCAAAGTGTCTATTATTCGAGATTAAAGAAAAGAGGGAGTAAATCCTAAAAGTGAGCTAGTACAATATCAAATCCTAAATTATTACCCTTTTCATCATTTCAGCTAACCAAACGGACCCAACCGTGTGAAGCAAGGTTGTTAGTATCCCGATCCGTATCTTAGTATCCTACGATATAGTACAATCCTATGAAGTCTAAACAACACCGATTTAACCTAGTATCCTAATTTTCGTAGTATCTCAATCCTACTATTTATTTCCACAAGATTCTACGAAATCTTAGACAATATCCTGATACTACGATCCCTACGATACTACCAAATATTATTTAAAATAAAGTGGGTTGAAAATAATGTGAATAAACATGCTCAAGTTTAAATAAAAACAAATTAAATTTATGGTTAATTCGATTCATGTCGGTAAATATCATTACAACTTATTTATTCGTAGCCGTGCCACTAAAATTTTACAAAATTGGAACCGTGCCACTATCGTCACGTTTTTCATCATCTTACTCATCTGCACGTCGGACCCACACGTTAGATTCATCTTCTTCCTCCATCCTCCCCTCTTCTCTTTTTTCCCATCTATCTCCACCACCTCTCAACCTCCCCACCAATCCATCCTATCTTCTCCTCCCTCCTCACCCGATGCAGTGAGTATGGTGGTCGGTGCGAGGGCAGATGTGAGGAGGTCGCTGCAAAGGCGGGAGCGACGGTGGCAACCAGCAGCGGCGGTAGAGGAGGAGCAGTGATAGGGGCGCGCGGGACCGGCGCGTGGACTGGTTCAGGGCGCGCGCCTTGACGCCTCCGTGCTAGTGAGCACCTGTTGATGCGAAAAGCACGAAGGCCTGGAGGTTCTGCTTAACTCCAGTGCAGGTCCTAAAATTGATAAGATGCGGGCGTGCTAGTCAGTTTGATCCTGCAACTAACAAGATATATAAATTGAAGATCAAAGAGTCGATCGGCTGACAAATCGATATAACGTTGTTAGCCAATATCAATATGGTTTTGAACAATCGGCTATATGTCCAATGTAGATTGACACTTGGATAAAATGATGATATAAATACGATGAAAGAACTTGAGCAATCAATCTAATAGGTCAATGACAACATGATGAAGTAAATGTCCAATGAACCAATCGGCCAATATTGAAATAAAATATTGAATGTAGGCTCGATGATTGAAATATATATCGGCTGAAAGACAGATGTAAAAATAACTTATCGGTTAGCACTCCGGTAAAACATAAGCATGAACTTATTGGTTAACAAGATTTATATTATCAACTTATCGATTAGGTCGAACCTAACCGATGTAGCATGAGATTGTATATGATAATCCAATACTCGATGAGCCGATAGATCTATCTAATGTGATGGATATAGCAAATCTATTTAAAACAACATTGTGATTGTAGAGATATATCGGCTATACTAGAATATCAGACCTAACCGAGACAGTCCCAACTGAATCGATGCGTCTCTAAACACAAAGCAATTTAAAATAGAATTGAAATATCATGTAGGCAAATATATCAACCGAACCAGAGCGATCCAAGAGATCGAAGCGATGCAGCCTTGAACAATACCATGTAGCCGATATATTCACCAGGGCTAGCGGAACGCAAGACTTACCCCTTCATAGAGATCGAAAGCTGATGCAACCCCGCATCAGGTGCCATGTTTCGTTGGTTGATAAGTAAAACCTCGGAAAAAAGGGTGTACACCGAGAGTAGTTGTATTGATCGAGAGATAGATTACAAAGATACTGGGTGTACATATTTGTACCCATAGGTAGATACTAGTTCATATTGGACATGATACAAGTTTCCTAATGATAGAAAAGATACAAGTCCTAATCGGACACTAAATAAACACCTCTAAAGACAAAAGAAAATTAATAAATACTGTCTAATTAATAGATAGAATTAAGCCACCGTGCCATGGTCTTCACGATTTTTTCTTAAACTCGGTCTCTTCTAGATAAGTTTCAATCGATTGATTATGCTCTTTCCTTAACCGAATCTGCTAAAAAATCTTACCAAATTTTAGCGTTAACAGCACCTCACACCAGCTGCTCTCCCTCGCGTCTTCCGTCGCCGTCCAACCGCCTCCTCACCGCCCGCCGCGAGCTCCGCTAGCGGCTGGAGCACCTCGCCGTCAGATCCTCCGTGAGCTCTGCAAGTGGCAGGAGCACTCGCCACCAAATCGACCACCACCGTTGCTACCGCATGCACGGCGAGCGGCCCGGCGCCGGCACCATCGAAGCTCGTAGCGCCATGGATGGATGGACAATGGTGGTCGCAAAGACTGAAGATGGGAAGATTGAAGAAAGAAGGCGGAGAAGGAAGGAGATGGATAGAAAACGTGATGTTAGTGGCACAATTCTAATTTTGTAAAATTTTAATGGCACAACTATAAATAGACGAATTGTAATGATATTTATCTAAAATGATATATTTGCAGTGGCAAGGATAAAACTAACCCTTAAATTTATCAAAATAAATATTATATGTTTTAATTTGTACATGTTATATATTTTATATAAATATATATATTTTTTAAAATCTGATAGTATCCCAGTATTCCGATACTACAGATCGGAAAACTACCTTGGCTGTGGCACTGTGCAACCTCTGTTTCAGCCCCAACCGCAAAAATGAGCGAGGAGGAGACGCTCCAGTGGCTCCACCACCACCACCGCCGCCGCCTCCCCTCCACCGCGCCGCCGTCGCCGCTCGACGACGACGACCTCCTCCAGGAGATCCTCCTCCGCCTCCCGCCGTACACCTCCACGCTCCCCACCGCCTCCGCCGTCTGCAAGCGCTGGCGCCGCCTCGTCTTCGAGCCGGGCTTCCGCCGCCGCTTCGTCGCCCGCCACGAGCCCCCCTTCCTCGGCTTCTTCTTCCCCTACGACTTCGATCCGGTCTTCTCCTTCAACGCCGGCTTCCGATCCACCGCTGCACACCCGCTTCCCGCGGGGGACCGATTCCTCCCCGAAAGGGAGATCGGGTTGAGGTGGGAGATCGTCAACTGCTGCAAGGGCCTTGCCCTCTTCAGGATCACATTCCGCGGGGGATGCAAATGCAAGGAATTCATGGTGCTTGATCCCATCTCCGGCGACCGCCGCCTCCTGCCCTTCCCACTCGTGGATGGCAAGTTCCTGTGCGCCACGGTTGTTCCTGCCGCCGCCGCCGATCGCCGCTCGTTCCGCGTGGTCGCCGTATTCGCCGAGAGGAACACCTTCACGAGCGTGTTCGCCTCCGTTTACTCGTCGGAGGCCGGTGTTTGGGGTGATTATGTCTCGAGATTGTCTCTCCCATGGGAGGTCTGGGTGTTGCGGCCGAGCGTTCTTGCAGGAAATGCAGTTCACTGGTTTCTTGATGGGTATAAAGTCCTAACGTTTGATTTGGGGAGTCAGAAGCTGGGCTTCAGTGAGCTACCGCTGGATGCGAAGGATGATGAGGATTTCCATCACCGGTGCCGGTGTCAGATTATACCGGCTGGTGATGGCCGGCTTGGTCTCGCGGTTATAGTTGGATCCACCATGCAATTGTGGGAGAGGGAGATTGGAGATGGAAGTAATGCCACATGGTTGCTGAGTAGAACCCTCCAGCTGAACTTCCTTCCCCTAGAAGCGGAGGGGCGTAAATTGATTGTGGGTGTTGCCGAAGAGAATAGCTCCATACTTCTTTGGACGCGTGTTGGTCTGTTCATGGTCCACCTCAAATTTTTGCAGGTTAGGAAGGTCTTTGGAGAAATCGCCATCGACAACTACTACCCCTACTCAAGCTTCTGAACTGCAGGTCTTAAATTGTCTTTCGACTGACCATGCTATTTTCGGTACTAAGGTCTATTATTTTTATTTTTACGCATGATTCATCCTTGAGGCGCTAACATATTCAGTTTGCAGAACATCTTTTAATGTTATAAATTGACCAATTAAATTTTGCCATGATAATTGGACATTGTGGTTCTATATCTTGCTCTGGTGAAATATTTAGTTCATCCATTCAATGAATACTAAATCACATAGTAATAAAAAGAAAGGCTGGCTTATTTGTTCTTACAAGAATATTGTAGACACCTACAATTACTTATGAACAAGTTTTTTATTTTAACTGTGGCACAGTGTCCTGTACTCCTGTTAGCTGTTGTGAAATATAAAAACATCTTTTGAGATATGTAACATTCAAACATGAGCGAAAGCACATTGGATTGCATAATTCATGATGAATGCAAGTGTTAGATTAGAACATTTGAAGGCTTACAATTAACTTTTCCATCCTTAAATACCTCTGGTATTAGCTCTCCATTGACTTCATATGAACAATCTGTTTCAAAAAAGAACACTTCATACGGGCATAACAATCGACCACGTCAATCTTACTTGGATGAAGTACATGCTACCAGACTACTTTTCATTGGAGTCCGATTGGAAATAAGTAGCTATTTCTTTCTTTTAGACCAGATGGAATAATCTAGTGACTAGTATCAAAGAAATATATTTATGTTCATGTGAGAATTGACAGTTTTTTTAGAAGACCTTAGGTCTGTTTTGTTCTCGTCCTTTTAGTTTGGACATAAAGTGAATATGATTTTATTTAACACACAGAATCAAAGACCATCTGTTAGTAACATTTTCTAAGTATCATTAATCAGCACAGATACCCGGTTTATGTTTTCGAGCAAACTCCATCTTATGAAGTATTGAAAGAATTTGTGCAAAAGATCCCCTGCATCCATTACTCTGTTAAGTTATGAGCTTTATTTGGTTGGTGGTTTACAGAAGAGTAGAAGACCTTCCTTGTTTTAAAACTCAGTAACTCCAATGTTTTATTATCTTGAAAGCAACTATGCTATGCTGTGTACCTATCATTTCAATGATAAAGAGGAAAATAGAAATAGACAAGATCATGGAGTTCTTTCCTTGTTTGTTATGTCAGTAATGATAACCTATAACTGAGAACAAGGAAATCATATGACATTTATATATCTGGAAGTTCCAAAGCACATTTTTTTCTTAAATTTCACTCAAGGAGTATCCTGGATTTCTTAGATTGTAGTCCTAGTTTTCAAGATGGTGTTGGGTGGTAAATCTGTACTGTGTATTTTCTTGATTGTTCATTGCCTTGTAGTGGAATAGGAATGGTAGTTTTATAGCAACACCTTTTGGTTGCTAAGATTGTTTGATGTGTACATTTAACTACTAGTACAAATTTATTTCCTTGCTATATAATGGTGATCAATTTTTCTTACCATTAACATGCATTTAAAGGTCGAAGCAAGCATGAGCTCCATAGCAAATTATTTAAATGATTTATGTTGTTTTGAGGGATTTGGTCTGACGTTGGTTTAGCAGATGATTTTTTTGTTTCAGTTCATTATATTGAAGGAGTGTGTTAGTTTTGGAGATTTGGGTATATTTCACTGACCGGTTGTTTTGTTATCTTTTTCACTCACAGATGGTAGCTCATTGGTGGATATGCCAGATCTTTAGTCCTGCTCAATATATTAGATGATTAAACCTCTGATGAATGATTATCTACTCTTTTACCAAGGATCTTGACAGAATGTTACATGAGTTCGGATGTTTAGGGCCTTTTCCATTGGTGGTTAACTTTGTCACAACTTAATCTGTCAAAGTGCGGCAAGCCAATAAAGTATAAGTATGGTGTATGAAATAGTTCGCCATAAGTGTGGCGGAGTTTGGCTCAGAGCATATGACATGTGGATCAGTGGGTTAGTAAGTGAAAATTGCCGCGGTATAGTAAACAAACCATTGTCTAACAAGTTGGGGCACGCCTAATATTTGCCGGGCTGCGACCAAATTGGTCCTTAGGCCTTGCAGATGGTGAGTACACCCACCTACAGGAGCAGCATGTTCAAGTGCCCTGTGACTTGTTATAGGAGTATCTGTTTGTCTTCTGACTGATGCCTGCGTGTTGGCAATTGGTATCTGACATACTTTTGAGCGTGTTGGACTGTTGGTGAACCTGTGACTAAGGAGGGTTTTTTTTTTAAGCAAATTGCGTTAAATTGAACTGCTCTTTCTAGCCGCTGTGTCGCTGCCCTTATTGCGTCAGTATGCTTTCCATGATGATATTAATATGGAAGTGAGTAGAGGAAGTATGCGCTTAGACTATGAGAAGTGAAAAAGGAAATCTTAGGCATTTCTGATGTGGGCAAACAAATTTCTGACTTGTCAACCAGATCCCTTTCAGACGCTGGTGTGTTTGGCAGTACATGTTCGGACTTAAAAACTAATACTTATTAAATATTGTCTATAAAATATTAAAAAATAGGTTGATATGATTTTTGAAAGCAACTTTTCAATAAAAATTTTAAAAACTATGTACCATTTAATAGTTCGAAAAATGTACTATGGAAAAGTGGAGTACCTTCAAAGCGTAAGTCACGGCGATGCTTAAACCACGTTTACCTATGCGATATCAATAAAATCTGTGTCCATCTTCTCGTAATAAAAAAAAAATAAAAAAATGAGTATTTTAGTTGAGATATTGTAGGAGTGTATTATACTTAAAACACTTGCATGTTACCCGGCCGAGCTGTTTCCTCTCCACCTAGTAGGAATCATGTGCTGTAAGCCTGTAACCTAGTAGGATTCATTTTTTTTTTAATTTGGCTTGGTATACCTGGGATCGGTCATAAATTATTTACTACTCCTATTTGTACGGGATCTCCATTTCCCCTTCACACTTGACTTTCGATGGCCCACCTGTCAGTGGCTCAACGGCAGACGAAGCTGCTTCAACTGCCCACAGATGCAATGCTGCCCTTCGCCGCGCGCTGCCTCCTCCTCCTCCTCGCCGCCGCCGCCGCCGCCGCCGCCGCCGCCGCCGACGCCGCCGCCGCCGCCGCGTTCGAGCTCGAGGAGGCCACAGTCGACTCCATCCGCCGCGCCTTCGCCGACGGGGAGCTCACCTCGCGAGGCCTCGTCGAGCTCTACCTGAGCCGCGTCGCGGCGCTCGACCCAGCACTCCACGCCGTCGTCGAGCTCGACCCGGACGGCGCGCTCGCCGCGGCCGACCGCGCCGACGCCGCCCGCCGCCTCGCGTACGAAGGAGGAGGTGCACTCCCCCCGCCGCTGCTGAACGGCATCCCCGTTCTCGTGAAGGACAACATCGCCGCGGCCGGCGGCGGCGGGGCGCTGAACGCGACGTGCGGCTCGCTCGCGCTGGTCGGGTCGCGACCCGCAGGCGACGCCGGGGTGGTCGACCGGCTCCGGCGCGCCGGCGCGGTGGTTCTTGGCACGGCCAGCCTCAGCGAGTGGTGCAACTTCCGCGCCCCCGGCATCCCCGCCGGTTGGAGCCCCCGCGCCGGCCAGGGCAAGGTCGCTTCCTCCCATCTCCTTCTCCCATGGTTTCTTGCAGCAGCAAGCAATTAGCAATGGCGAATTGCAGCTCACACCGAACAATTTGACTGAATCTGAAATTCTGAATGCAATGTGATGCAATTGGGTTGCTGATGTAGAATCCCTATGTGCCATCGGCGACGCCGTGCGCGTCGAGCAGCGGATCGGCGATTGCGGCGGCGGCGAACATGGTGGCGGTGACGATTGGGACGGAGACGGACGGGTCAATCATGTGTCCGTCTAGCTACAATTCGGTCGTCGGGATTAAGCCGACGGTGGGGCTCACCAGCCGCGCCGGCGTCATCATCATCTCGCCGAGGATGGACACTGTTGGGTGAGCTCTTGATACTGACTGAATATTCTCTTCTGTTGGGTTCTGAATTCTGAAGCATTGGTGGAAAAGGGTGATGTTAATGTCTTAATTTAATCCAATCTGGTGATAAATTGTAATGGAATTCATACTGTAGTGTATTTCTTTTCCCCATTGAATTGATGCTGGTGCATTATTTTCCATATAATACACCTCGCTGTGTGACAAAATAGACTTTGATTTGTCAAGTAGACATCACTTTTCTGCTTAAATACAGCTCAAAATTTCAATTACGGTGGGTCAGTGGCTCATATAGCTACTAAAGACAACAGCATATATTTCTTTCGTGAAGATAAAGCACAGAGGAATTTGGGAAGAGAAAAGTTTCGTGCAAGTAAATGCATGGAATCCTGCACTACCATGTAGTGTATTAAAGCGGCACCTGCTTAACTGAATAAAATATCAGAAATATGTAACCACTTGCTCATTATTCTAATCACCACCTGTATTTCTCTAGTCATTTCTATTAGCTTATTTTTACTCTTCTGAATTTTATATTCCACAGTTTATTGATATAGCCTACTTGATATAGGCCAATCTGTAGGACAGTTTCAGATGCTGTGCATGTTTTGGAAGCAATTGTTGGATATGACCCGCGAGATGCAGATGCAACTCGTATGGCGTCTCAATATATCCCAGAAGGTGGTTATAGGCAATTCTTGAACATAGATGGGCTAAGAGGCAAGAGGTTGGGAATCCTCAGGAAAGATTTCTTTCAGTTCCCCTCGGGCTCTGTCCAACAAAAGGTCTTTGATGAGCATTTCAACACTATAAGGTAGTTTACTAACATATATTGCATTACTATCCTTTATCGGTGCATACCGTTCATTGATATCTTGAACAATTCAGGAATTTTTTGATTCTAGGTAGTTGGTAGATTTGATTCCTCCTTGGGTTTAAATTTTGTGTTCCTCTCTTCTCGATGAGAATATATATTGTGCTCCTAGGTACAGGGGCGGATCCAAAAAAAATAATAGTGGGGGCTGAATAAACTAGGAAGAGCTTCTAGCCCCCACATCCCGAGTATCTATGGATGAAATTTTTAGGAGGGGCTTAGGGGGGTCTCCATGGTCCCGGGGACGGTAGTGGGGTCTCGAGACCCCCCCGTCCCTGCCTAGGTATTAGTATTATCTTGATCAAATGTTTAACCAAAGATGAAAATGTGTATTTCCTACGAAGCGAGTTTTTTAATGAAAATAACAGATTTTGAATTAAGTAAAAAGCATATGCATAGAATCTACATAAGGCTCCAAGCCTTATTGTATATGGTTTCTAGATGCAGGATTGTCAAAAAGGCCAACTAAAAGCCGTCCCCCATATAGTCAAATTTAACTATTTATTTCTGTACTTTCTGTACTACCCTTTCCTGGGACGTATACAGGACATGGAAAATAATTAGTTTCAGTAATTATGTATCAGGAGCTGGATATACTGTTGATATTACCATCTTAAAGTGTTTTCTTTCAGATAGCAATGACAATGTCAATAGTACAATCTTATGCATATTCTAGTCTCAACATGAATGAGATCAAGGGATTATTGACAGAATGACAGAACAAACCATTTAGTAGATATCCGTCCCTTAATCTTTGCGACTTTGTTGCTCTTTTCCTGAATATGTTAGTTTTTCTCCTTTCTCCTGGTTCCTGGATGATGCTATGGAACTGAAAGTAAGATGGGTGCCATATTGGTGGACAATCTCGAGATACCAAACATGAACATCATCAACGATGCAGTACAAAGCGGTGAACGTGCTCTTATGCTAGCCGAATTCAAGTTGTCCCTCAACTCATACTTGTCTGAACTGGCCACTTCACCTGTAAGATCATTGTCGGACATAATTGATTTCAACAACAAGCATCCAGTAGAGGTAAAGATCGCATCAATTCACATATATATCATTTGCTTGCTAATTTTGTCGAAACACGAATGATAATCTGTTGCAATATTCAGGAAAGGATGGCTGAATTTGGTCAGAGTTACCTTCTGCAATCTGAAGCAACAGATGGCATTGGTCCAACAGAGAAGAAAGCCATTGCGAAACTGAACAAACTTTGCGAAAGTGGCCTGGAGAAAATAATGCGAGTAAATCAACTGGATGCAATTGTTTCACCAGGTGCATCTGCTCATAGCCTGCTTGCAATCGGCGGCTATCCTGCAATCACAGTTCCAGCTGGATATGCATCAAATGGTGTTCCTTTTGCCATCTGCTTTGGAGGGTTGAAAGGATCGGAGCCAACGCTTATTGAGATAGCCTATTCGTTTGAACAGGCGACTAAAGTGAGGAGACCTCCAACTTTGCAGCATTTTGTCATTTGATTGTAACTTCAAAAAAAATGATCAGGCCATTTGTTTGACTGTGTATCATTTTCAGGTTTGAACAGAAATTATTGTTGAAAAACATATATATACACGCCCAATGTCAAAACAGACAATTTGAGATGCAGTAATCTGATCGTTTATTATTATTTCAAATCCATCTGGTCGTTTATATTTGAAAATCAGGCAGCTTCATTTTGTTTCTAGACAAATAGTGAGAGTAAAAGAATTGAAAGATAAATTATCTGTATATCCAGAATTCCACAAGACCTATATTTTGGCACTATAATATTTCTTTTACTCTCTAATATAAGAGAGAGTATCACTTACAACATGATACCGCACCAAAAGATGGAACTCTAATATTTTGGCAAGCACATGAACAAATTCTTCTCGAATATACGTGCAACCACTCTCATAAATTTACCTCTGAACATTCGTAATATATTATTCAGCTGGTTGTAGGACAAGATACAACCATCCAGGTCTGGTAACTAATATTTATTCTTTGGACTACATCTTAGATTTCTGCTAGGTTATTTCATTTTACAAGAGCTGCAGTTGCAGCCATTTGAGCTGTTCACAGCATCGCTAATTAGGCGGAGAACTCAAACAGCATAGTGTGCTTATACTTCTCACCAGGCTGCACCACCACTGAGGGGAAATCGGGTTGGTTGATGGCATTAGGAAACCCCTGGGTTTCCAAGCATACTCCGGAATGCTTCCCATAAACAGCGCCGCCTTTTCCAGTGATGCCATCGACATAGTTAGCAGTATAGAATTGCATTCCAGGTGCATCAGTCCATAGGTCTAGGCTCCGTGAGTTTGATGAATCTTTCAGCTTGGCAGCATGCTTCAGGCCATTCTTCTCTTTGCCACAGTCCAGCACATAGTTATGATCATATCCTCCAGGAACATCATTGATGCGGGCTCCAATCTTGTGCGCTGTTGTGAAGTCGAAAGGTGTGTCCTTGACGGGCATTATCTCACCAGTGGGAATCGTGTTTTCGTCAACTGGAGTTATGTGTTTTCCCAAGATCTGGATTGAATGATCCAAGGTGTCACCGGAGTTGTGGCCTGCCAGGTTCCAGTACGTGTGCTGCGCCAAGTTGATAGGCGTGGCTTTGTTCTCTGCTACTGCTTCCATGTCAAGTCTTAGGGTGGTAGAATCAGGAAGAGAATATGTTGCTCGAACAGTCACATCACCGGGGTAGCCTAAGGATTGAATAGTTAGTGATGGAATTGGCTGAACTATTTAAGCATAAGAACCCTTCAATTAAAACAATGATGATGCTAGTGAGTAGTGATTGTACCCTCTTCCCCATCCTTGCTGTGGTATTGAAAGGTGATTGATGGGCATTCACCACTTTTGTGCTCTACTACATCCCACACTACCTTGTCAAACCCCTTCAACCCACCTGCAGTTTGCAATTGAGCGATAGAAGAAACATAATTTACTTTGCAAGTCAAATAAGATAGCAATTACAATGCAGTGAAGTAACCATTGGCTAATGTCTGAGCTCTAGCTAAATCAACTATATATCCTGTCCGAATCATCTATGTATAATTCATGAAACCTTACCATGAAGACTGTTGGGTCCATTATTGATAGCCAGTGAATGCTCAACTCCATTCAGAGTAAACTTTCCATCCTTGATCCTATTTGCAACACGGCCAACAATACATCCAAAATAAGGTGATATGCCTTTCTGCCAAACAAAATATGACGACTTTAGGCAATCAAATTGAAGCAAACTACATGCAGATTTAAAGAACTGGAGATGCACTCCAGATTTTTGTAAAAGAATTATACATATCTGGTCCATTGATATCTGAATGTCATCTGTCAGAATTGAAAAGCATGATACACTAGAATTCTGCCTTCATAAATTGCATAGCTGTATCTGATCAGAATATATACAATATAATTATCTGGCTACCTGTTTAACCTCAGTACTAGTAGGGATCTCTATTTGGGAGTGTCAAAAGAAATCTAAAATTAAGTGCTAGGACAAGTTGGTTTGCACTTAATTTGCTGCAAAATAACCATGTTCATTGAAAGGATCAACAACTTGTTTCTTGGCAGAAACAGACTCAGATATTGGTCCTAAAAAGTTGTCCAAACAAAAGGCCTAAAATGACTTGATATTATTTCAAGGAAGGAATTTAGTTCGCCCTCATGATGAGGGCAAATGTGATGAATTCGGGCAAGGACGTCCATCCCTATCGCCTAAATTGACCAATCCTTTTCCCAAAAATGTTTTGCTACATATAGGCATTGGAAGCAGCACCTGACAAGGTCAACATCCACTGTATGATACTAGTAATTTCTGCTAATTAAGCTACTACTAGTAAGCACCACTTCCAATCTAATAAAGAAATACGAGCAACATTACTGCCGCAATGTAGCACCCAATTCAGTGCCGACTCCCCAGCAAAAATCAAACCTGACAGCACTTCCCAGTTCCCACATAGTGAGTAGTGACATAGGTTGGAACAATCAACCTTTCATTGATTGAATCGAAGGAATTATGGGGGCGAATGAACGATTAGGGATCTGACTCACCATGTAAGGCTCCAGAGTGTCGAATCCAAGAACCACATCGGCGAGATTCCCTGTTGACATCAATTTGGCAAGAAACGAGTGAGCCAAGCAACCAAGAAAAAAATAATCTGAAGAAAGGGGGGAAGAAGAGAAGGGGATGGACGGAACAGAAGAACTGACCGTGGGCGTCGGGGACGAGGAGGGAGGTGATGGTGGCGCCCCAGGCGGCGATCTTGGCGGTGATGCGGCCATTGGAGAGCTCCAAGATCTCCTCGGCTGCCATTGCTGCGAGTCTGACCTGACGACGGGATGGAGACTCGGAGAAGTCTCGCTCCGCTTTTATCCCGTGAAGATGAAGCAATCAAGCAACGCAGCGCACACACTTCCAAAAGATTTTATGGTTCTTATCCAGCTAAATGCGGTTGTTATATTATCCTATGATGATCTTTTTTTGTTTGTTAGTAATATTTTGCGAGGATCCCGTACTGTTTCTCTTAACCTAGAAAGTCACCAAGTTATCCACGCGCGCGCACACTGGGCGGCGGACGGAGCGGTGGAACTGTTGTCCAGTTGGAGTGAAAACCCAACTCTTAAGTTAAAGTCAAAGATCGTATTCTTTAGAGCAATGATAAATCAACTATAAAATTATATGAAAAAAATAAAGAAGAGTAAAAGCGTGTGCTCTCGTGCAAAAGCTAGCTATACACTTACTCTAAAATATTTAAATTCATTGTGAGATAAAGAGAAATTAGAGAAAAAATATAGTCAACCTTATAGTTAACATTTCATATATGTTAGCTTTAATGTGAGCTAATAGTTAATAGTTAGCTATACTACTCTTAACCAAAGTTCCTAACTTCACATCTCTCGTTTTACGCACGTACACTACATAAACTACTAAATGGTATGTTTTTTCGCAAATATATATATATGAAAAAAATCATATTAACTTGTTTTTCAAGTTTTTTAAGCTAACAATTAATTAATCATGCGTTAATTTATCGCTTCGTTTTACATGTGAAGAGAAGGAGGTTCCTAATTAGAAGAGCGCACAAAAAAAGAACAAAGAAAAAATTCCGCAACTTTCTACTGTCGTAAAAGAAAATAAAAGTATTAAAGGCGAAAGGAAAAGAGTATATTACAGCATTTCTAATTCGCCCGTGAAGCTCCGGCAAAGGAAGGCCTGCCAGGCCAACGTCATTTTCTTGAAAAGATATTAGATCACCGTGGGATTGCATTTTTTTAAAAAATAATCATATAATTTGAGTCTGACTAAAAGGAGGAAGGTAACTTTCAACCCAGTCAAAACATCAGCGATCATTAGAAATTCACGAATTAGAAATGCTCGATTAAATACCTATCCATATGCCTTTCTTAGCCGGAGTGCTGAATCAATGGCTCTTGCAACGGCAGTTTATGCTGCCATAATGCAAAATCAATCCAGGGGAGTTTAACCAGTGAACTCCCTGCTGCGTGCAATAGTTGTTCAAAGGATAATCAATGGATATATAAAAGACCAACGAAACAACAAGTGAGAAGGATAAGGGGAGTAGTAGAAGAAGCTTTTATTGAAGTAGAGGTTTCATCAGAACACAACCTAAAGCCCGTCGGTCTGAACCAAAAAAAGATGGACGTTTAGACCGAACACTACTCCAGTATGATGTTGAAATCGATTTAAGAAAAAAGAAAACGAACAATCTACATTGTGGGAGTTGGATGGTGTGGAGAATATGGGAACCCGGTACCGTTACGGTCCTCCATATTATGTAATAGAGTAAGACTCGGTTACCATATTACCTTTTATATTAAGGTAAGGTAGAGCCTCGATCGGATACTAGTATGGACTCCCTCCATTTAAATTTGATCATCATATTTAGGTCTGATACAAAGATCAAGGAGAGCAAACACACTTATCATCTTCCTAATCTACTCCAGGCCAACAGGCCATCACACCTATCATAATGGCCCATACATGCATGACGGAACCAACAATCTGTAGCCAACTATGAATACCATTATTTTGCATGCATGCAACGAGTTTTTTTAGTCTGCTCCCGAGGCGTCCGCGCAGCAGCTGATTAATTTCGCATGCGAACTGAAACAGCCAGCGCATCGGACGAGATGCAAGGGCCTGTCGACTGCAAAATCCGATTTTGAGAAATATGACTATCAAACTTGAACTGACGGAGTAATAGATTAGAAAACTGATATCGTGTCTTGCTAGGTTTTTTCTTTCTAACCTTAACCCCTAACACATATAAAGGAAGAGTAGGGAGCCCCTTTCAAGAGCATAGATGAACACAAACGAGATCGTCAGATCAATATACAACCAACGGATACAATCCCCAAATAGGAGTAGGGTATTACCTCTCATCGAGAGGATATGAACCTGTCTAAATCCTTGTCTCCACATCCATCCACTTTTAGGTCTCGTACGCTACCCCTTTTCATATTGCCGAATTCAGTTTCGACAGTTGGCGCGCCAAGTTGGGGTGCGTCGAGAGTATCATCGACAAGGTGATGGAGTCAACCTTAGGAGTTGCTGGATCCGTCTTTGCTTGAAGACAGGCTTTCCGCTTTGGCAGCCTCGACTTTCTCACTGACGGCTTCGACAAGCTTTCACTATCTAGCTCAGTTCGATGGGTCTAATCTTCGACGTCGCTGAGTTTTCTCTTCAATTTATCATTGTTTATTAGATTGATTTCTAATCTCATATTAATCCCTTGCTATTTTTTGTTGTTGTTCGCATATAATCAGGCATCACTACTGAGGCGATTGATGACGGTCATAGACTCATGGTGTCGCTTCGCAATCCATTGGCCACGAGCCTACTCCACCGCCGCCATTGCTGATGGCGACATCGTCTTCACTGCCAGCTGCCTTCGTTGCCACCGACTGGTGTCTTCGTGATGTGAAGAATTTAGTGTCATGATCAGAAACAATTGTGTTTGGCACACCATGCAAGCGAACAATTTCTCGAAAGAACAAATTAGCGATATGAGTAGTATCATCAGTTTTATGACATGGTATGAAATGTGCCATTTTAGAAAATCTATCCACAACCACAAAAATGCTATCACGCCCCCTCTTGGTCCTGGGCAATCCCAATACACAATCCATTGAAATATCTTCCCAAGTAACAGTGGGAACAGGGAGAGGCATATACAAACCATGTGGATTTAAGCGTGACTTAGCCTTTTGACATGTAGTGCAGCGAGCAACGAATCTCTCCATATCTCTTCTCATATTTGGCCAAAAGAAATGACCAGCAAGGATGTCCTCCGTCTTCTTGGCACCAAAATGTCCCATCAAACCACCTCCATGCGCTTCCTGCAACAACAACAAGCGAACGGAGCTGGCTAGAATGCATAGCTTGTTAGCTCTAAAAACAAACCCATCATTGGAGACAAATTTGTTCCATGTTTTTCCATCAGTACAAGCAACAACACATCTTTAAAATCAACATCATGCGCATATTGGTCTTTAATTGTGTTGACGTAAAAACACGATGGCCTGGGAGATCTACTTAGCTCCAGTGGAGGTCCAAAATAATAATGAGATGCGGGCATGCCAGTCAGTTTGATCCTGCAACTGACAAGATATGTAAACAACAGATAAAACAGCCAATCGGCTGACAAGCCAATCGAGTGATTCCAGCCGATGCCGATACCAGCCGATATCCAGTATAGATCTTGATACTTGAGTAAATAATGACATAAAAATAATCGGTTGATGATAATGTAATAAAATAATAATATAATCCAGTAGAAACCAATCGGCTAGTAATGATAGATTGATTAAGCACTGATCCGAATGTTGAAGCATTCATTGGCTGGAGGTCCGATGTCAATAAATCCAGATGATAAGATAAGCAGTGAAACCTTTGTTGCGATCGGCTAAATCCAAATTATATGTAATCCTCGTGAGCCGATACAACGTCCAGATATCTCATCGGCTGAAACCCCGATGAAACCCTTATTGGCAATCAAGAAGCAGGCTAGAGATTATGGTTCTAAGCACGACTTAGTAGATCAAACTTAACTGATGCAGCACTAAGTTTGAAAAGAAACATAATATCTAGAAAATCAAGTTTTTGACTAATTTTCAGGATGGTGGATACATTATATAATCTAAGCCAACAAAGTAATCTAGTCGATATCGACAAAACCCTAGATGGTGATCGGCCGATGCAAGTATCTAGATTATATAACGTATATGATAACTCGACGATTTACATTAATAAGATTAGAGTGTCAAAGCGATGGAAGCACTAATCCCGATAACGCAAGCCGCCATAACAAGCCTTACCCCTCGTTGGAGATCGAAGTCGATGCAGCCCAACTTGAAACAAGAACTCGTCAAAAGTAAAAAGGTAAAAGGTGGCGATGCGCCGAAGTTGAATTGATCGAGAGATAATTTACATGGACCCCGGGTGTACATATTTATACGCATTGGTAGATACTAGTCCATATTGGACACGACTCAAACTTTCTTAAAGATAAAAGGAAAAACATAAAGTTCTTATTGGACACTAAACACACTTTCCTAAGAAACTGACAGACTCTTCCTAATTAATAGATAAACTGTCATGCCGCATCCTCCTTGAACTCAGTCTCTTTTGGACAAACTTCCTTTAATAGATTAATTTCCTTAACAGAATTTGGTAAAAATCTGACTGTTGGCGATTGATAGCTTCCATCGGCCGATTCCAGAACTTTGAAGCCGATACTAACTCTAGGCCGATGATGACTTCGAGGCTTACCAAATTTCGTCATCAACAAATTGTTTCGAGGCCAAAAATCTTGTAGTCAAGTTGTGTTAACAAAGTATATCTCCTAGACAATGCATCAGCAATGATATTTTTCTTCCCTTTCTTGTGTTTGATAACATAAGGAAAAGATTCAATAAATTCAATCCACTTAGCATGTCTACAGTTCAGTTTCCCTTGACTACGAATATGCTTTAAAGACTCATGATCAGAATGTATGACAAATTCCTTGGGCCACAAATAATGCTGCCATGTTTCTAAAGTTCGCACAAGAGCATACAATTCCTTATCATAAGTAGAATAATTTAGAATAGGTCCACTCAACTTTTCACTAAAATATGCAACATGTTTTTCTTCTTGTAGCAAAACACCACCCAATCCAATCCCACCAGCATCACATTCAAGTTCAAAAGTCTTATTAAAATCGGGAAGTTGGAGGAGAGGTGCATGGGTCAACTTATCTTTCAACATGTGGAAGGCGTTCTCTTGTGATGTGCCCCAAGTGAAAGGCACTCCCTTCTTTGTAAGCTCATTCAATGGTGCAACAATGGTGCTGAAATGCCGCACGAAGCGGCGATATAACCCCGCGAGTTCAAGAAAGCTCCGCACCTGTGAGACCGTTTTAGGAGTCAGCCAACTCTGAATTGCCTTAACCTTTGCTTGATCAACCTCAATCCCCTGTGAAGTAACAACATAGCCAAGAAACGAGACTCGATCGGTGCAAAAACAACACTTCTCAAGGTTACCAAACAAACGTGCATCACGCAAAGCATTAAAAACAAGATGTAAATGATCAAGATGGTCCTCTAAAGATTTGCTATAAATCAGAATATCATCAAAGTAGACCACCACAGATTTTCCAATGAAAGGATGAAAAACCTCATTCATCAACCTCATGAAAGTGCTTGGTGCATTAGTTAAACCAAAAGGCATCACTAACCACTCATATAATCCAAACTTCGTTTTAAATGTTGTTTTCCATTCATCTCCCAACTTCATACGAATTTGGTGGTAACCACTACGCAAATCAACTTTAGAGAACACAGTAGAGTCACTCAATTCATCAAGCATATCATCTAACCTAGGAATAGGATGACGATATCTAATGATAATGTTATTAATAGCTCTATAATCAACACATATATGCCATGATCCATCTTTCTTTGGTACCAAAATCACCGGAACCGCACATGGACTAAGAGACTCGCGTACAGATCCTTTATCAAGCAATTCCTGAACTTAACGTTGAATCTCCTTGGTTTCCTCAGGGTTGGTTCGGTGTGGCGCACGGTTGGGTAGTGAAGCACCTGTGATCAAGTCGATTTGATGCTCAATTCCACGCACCGGTGGTAGCCCCAGTGGTACTTCCTTGGGAAACACATCAGTGTACTCCTGCAAAATGTTAGCAACAGCAGGGGGCAAAGAATGCTGCATATCGTGAAGTGACATCAAAACATCTTTGCATACCAAAGCATAGGCAACAGAAGGTGATGCAATCAATTCATTAATATCAGATTTAGTAACAAGTAAGCATTTTTTTTTCAAATTGATCTCATTTTTCTCAGTTTTCTTGCCAGCAGATTGGGCATTTTTATGACTCTCACCTTTGGATTTAGCAGCTTTAGCAACATCATCATGCAAAATATCTTCAGGAGACAAGGGATGCAACACAATTTTCTTATCATGGTATAGAAAAGAATACTGGTTTGACCTACCATGATGCATAGAATCCCTATCAAATTGCCAAGGTCTACCTAGCAGAATATTGCATGCTTGCATGGGTACAACATCACATTCAACAACATCATGGTAATTTCCAATTGCAAAATTAACGTGCACCAGTTTTGTTACCTTTGCCTTACCACTGTTGTTCAGCCATTGGATGTAGTATGGATGTGGGTGCGGTTTGGTGCTGAGTGCAAGCTTCTTACCATCTCGCCGCTAGCCAAGTTGTTGCAGCTACCTCCATCAATGATCATGTGGCAAGAATGCTCTTTGATGACACTTTGTTTGGAACAACGTGTGTCGCTGATTTTGCTCCGCCTTCTCCATTTGTGCGCTGAGGACATGCTGCACAATGAGGTTCTCATAGCGATCTGCATCTTCAGCCCCAATATGCTCTTCAGGTGGCTCATTATCTGCATGGTCAGCTGCAAACAAAGCAAGTGTATCCTCATCGAAATCACTAGCAGACGAGTACTCACCATCATTTTTGACTACAAAAACTCGCTTGCTAGGGCAGTCACGCTGCACATGTCCAAAGCCCTTGCAACGGTGGCACTGAACATCTCTTGTTCTGCCCGTGGATGCCATTGAAGAAGCACTCGCGGCTGACTGAACAACATTTGTCGCTGAGCTAACAGGAGGGCCACGTGACTTGTCACTGGATGGAGGAGGTGCTGCTCGACTAGGTGTGGGTGTGGAAGATGGGGAAGCAGTACGGTCGACCGGAGGAGTGGTGCGTGTCTGCCATGTAGTTTTACCTGCAGAAAAATTAGCCTTGGTACTAGCACATTGTCCCTGCACTTCCCTTTCAGCTTTACAAGCAAGATGAAACAATTGGGTCATATTAGTGTAATCTTTGTAGTCTACGATGTCATAGATCTCGCAGTTTAAACCACCCAAAAATCTAGCCATAGCAGCGGCCTCAGTTTCCTCTAAATTACAACGAAGCAAGCCCATTTGTAACTCCTAATAATACTCCTCTACACTTTTTGCACCCTGTCTCAATTGTTGCAACCTATTCAGCAAGCCACGTGCATAGTAAGAAGGAACAAAAATCTTGCCCACATGACCCGTTTCAAAGCATCCCAAGTTTGTGGCATGTTATTATGATTTTTCTTGCCATGTTCTATCCACCAAACCGAAGCAAAATCAGTGAACTCACTAGTAGCAGCTCGAACTCTAGTGTTCTCAGGAAATTCATGGCATGCAAATTTTTGGTGAACAGCAATCTCCCAAGAAAGGTACGCATCAGGATCATATTTTCCATCAAAAGGAGGTATCTTAAATTTAATTTTAGAAAAAGCATCATCATTGTTGCGTACCTCGCTTCGGCGGTGACCACCTATACCTCTATGATTGTTGCGTAGCCGTCGACGATCACGAGCATCTCGTTAAGTGTCAGCAGTATATTCATCCTCCAAATTATCCTCGACATACTCACCATCAATGTCATCTTCGTTACGCCCACCATTGCCTCTAGCATTGAGAGCATGAAAATGCCTGACAAGAGCAGCAAGGCTAGTGTCAACGCGGGCGACCGATGTCTCCAACCCTGTAAGCTTGGTGTTGGTGGCGATCTGCATGGACTCCAATTGTCCAATCTTCTCATTTGTCACCTGCAAATCTGCATCAAGTCCTTCTGTGTGTTACTTTACTTGCCTTGTAAAATATTGTATGATGCCTTTGGTGCGTGGGGAATGAGATGCACCCTCGTCATCTTTATCCTCTGGACCTGCCATGGTTAATAAAACAAGGGCAATAAAACAACAGATGCGGTAATTTAAGCCCTACGACTATTGGGATGTAGCTTTTGCAAGGCGCTCACTCTTAGCTCACTCGCAACCTATCTCACAAGCTCTTACCAATTCTTACCTTGCCCACAGGAGGGAACGACAACCCACAAGTCTGCAACCGTGGAACAAGGTGTATCGGTGCCGCAGAAACAAGACCTGCCAAGCTGTAGTCGGGTTCGTAGTGGAGCTGTCGGTGGGCTGAAAGTAATGCTCAAGAGAAAACTAGAAACCACGTTAGCCAAAGCAAGTTGAATAATCGCTCAAGGGTGGTACGGTGCTGGTCCTAGGCTAGCCGAAGTAGAGACGCGAGCCTAACCAAAAAGGACGCTACAAGAGAAACCCAAACAGGAACGATAACAAGAAGGTGGGGGGTGACAACAGGGATTGGTGGGGGGTGCTCACACAGGTACGACTCCTCTTCTCTTTTTTTTCCTTTCTCTCAAGTGCTGAGGAGAGAGATGCAACTTTTTTTATTTTTATTTTATTTTTTTGATATTTTTTTCACAACCAGGAGCACACTAGAACCAAACAGAGAAATCCTCAGCTCAAACGGACACAATATGAAGCATATAGAAATTTTTCAAGGTTCTATCTGAATAGGTCCCGAAGCTTCTCGCCACGAAAACAGAATTTTGCAAGCGGAATTTCACGATTTTAAATTTGCCGAACCCGACAAAGCAGGGAGAAATGGATGTAACTTTTTTTTTAGATGTCTATCGATATATTATATGCCTAATTTCGAGTCCGTAAGAAGAAGATATGGTTGTTTTAAGGAAGGTCACTCGAATTAGGGTTCTATTTCCTTTCAAGTGGCGGCATGATCAAAGGCAAACGAAAACGCTAAAAGGAATATATCAAACACAAAAGGAAAATGATTTGGTGGATGACTGTGATGGTGGTGATGATGGCAAAAGTGGTGATGGCGGCGGTGGTGAAGATGGCGATGGGTGGTGGCAGGAACTTGAAACTCTAATCGACTAAATACTAAGATCAGCAAGTTAACACAACCGATGCAATCGAAAACTCAACAAGCCCTAACTAAGCAGTACTAGTAAAAAGGCTCAAGGGTTTTTAGGATTGCGAAGGACTAATCTACTATCTTTTTTGGCCTTTTTCTTTGACTATTGGAAAAAAATTAAACAACGAAGGGTAAAAAAATCTCTCACCAATCAACCACGCTCTAATACCACCTGATGTGAACCCGCTAGGGTTTGTGTCCCGATCTTTCGATGAGAGGTGGGGGATAACTTGATTGGATGAAGACGATGTTCACGGCCCGACTACAGCCGTCCAAGGACACTGCGCCTTAGCAACCGATACACCGTCTCCAATGGTTGTCACGAACTTGTGATGCGCAACACCCGGCCACGAGGGCACTCGTCCTGCAAGCAATTGAAGAACAAACAAGAACAAGTAGAACAAGTATTGAATTGCTAGATGAAGATGAAAGTTTCACTATGAAAAACACAATACGGCGGGGTTCCGATTACAGGCAGACGGGCGGTTTAGCCAACACACATGTTGCGAGCAGGTAGCAAGTAGCTAACTCTAATCATCTAAACCCAAAGTGTTTTCTTGGCGGTGGCTAAAGGTATAAGAAGAGGGAGAGAACGACCACAGGGTCGTGCTCTAACCCTAGGACACACCCCTATTGGGCCCAACTTGATACATAACCCATTGGGCCCAAAAGAGGTGATGCAACACCGTGGACAGAAAACACTCGGTAGTAAAACGACAATTGCGGTCGCTCCAGAACAGATATGGACATGTGGCTGGATCCATTTGAAAGTAGACTTGATAAGTGTTCCATGAAGTACTTGCACACCCAAATCGGAGTTCACGTAAAGTCGTGGCGGCCGTCAGAAGTTGGTAGTGTCCTGCAGTCCGAATCCACCCCGCGCGAATCCTCTCCCCTTTGGATCCTCTCCATCGTTCCTGAGTAAAACAAGAGTGCACACGTCTCCAGGGTATAATGAAGAGGAACATGAACTCAAGAATGAACTCACCTGATAGTTGAGTTGACGTGCACGAGCGCGGGTAATAGGACCATGAAGTTGTACTTGTGGGGACATGGATGTATCGATGGTGTCCTCATCACTTCGTCTCCATGGTTGATGTATTTCGCCGCCGCTGCTGATGGCGACATCGTCTTCACCACCGGCTACCATCATCATCATCGACTGGTTTCTTTGCCTCCACGGTTGGTGTACTCCGCCACCATAGCTGATGGCGACATCATCTTCACCGCCGGTTGCCGTCATCACCACCGACTGGTTTTTTCGCCTCCGCGGTTGGTGTACTCCATTGCCGTTAATGATGGCGACATCGTCTTCACCGCCATCGTTGGCATCGTTGCTGATTGGTGCCTTTGCCTTCATGACTGGTTTATTTCATCGCAAATGATAGACGACCTTGCTCTTACATCAGTCACCTTTAACATCACCGAGGGAAATACCAAAAAACTAAGTCATTATTAAATTTCTTCTTTATATGATACTTTCCTTTTCCTTTGACTCACTACATCATTTGGTTCTCCATTGAGTAGTGAGTCAGGGGCTACAGATGTTATACTTATTTGAATAATAATCATTACGTTTATCTTGATTGCTTGCGAATAAATCCGAGTAAAAAAATATCGATTGAATTATGGAGCTCTATTTCCCAATGCCTTCCGTTTGGTTTGTCGATGGATAGTTGCCTTTGGACCGATTCCTAGCACCCGGGGGCTTGTTGGATGGAGTGTATAACGCATCGTGTTAAATATTACTCAGAAGAAATCAAAAGTATAGAGATAAGATATTCTTTTTGCTGCTCTTAACAATCGCAAAAGTACCCGAGTAGTAAATTCTGATCCGTGAAACTTTGTTCCATTAATGATGAACTCATGTTAATGACTAGTCGAGCAGAGTATTTAAACATAAGGACTTATCTACTCGGGGAAATCAAAATAGACAAGAGGAGAGATACATATTTGTAAATATTTTAAAATAATCTAATTTTCCTCAAGTATTATATTTACATTAGATATTACTCATCCTACTTGCTCATACTGCAGGAGTGATCAGTCATACACCATCGGATTGCCTTTGCCACCACCGAATGGTGTATTTGCCTCCATGGTTGGTCACACCACCATTGATGGGCGTCAACATCTTCATCGTCGGCTTGTCTTCGCTGCCGCCAACTGGTGTCTTCGCTTCCACGGTTGGTTGGTCACACCACTGTTGATCGGCATCTACGTCTTCACCACCGGCTTGCGTTCGCCACCGTCGACTGGTGTCTTCGCCTCCACGGGTTGGTTGGCCACACCACCGTTGATGGGCATCTTCGACTTCACCGCCGGCTTGCCTTTGCAGCCGCCGATTGGTGTCTTCGCCTCCACGGTTGGTTGGTCACACAACCATTGATGGGCGTCTTCGACTTCACCACTAGCTTGCCTTCGCCGCCATCAACTGGTGTCCTCGCCTTCACGACCAACTTATTATACCACCATTGATGGGTGTTTACATCTTCATCGCCAGTTTGCCTTTGCCACCACCGACTGGTGTCCTTGCCTTTACGACCGGCCTATTATACCACCGTTGATGGGCGTCTACATCTTCACCACCGGCTTGTGTTGGCCACCGCCGACTGGTGTCTTCACCTCCACGGTTGGTTGGCCACAACACCGTTGATGGACGTCTTCGACTTCACTGCTGGCTTGTCTTTGCAGCCGCCGATTGGTGTCTTCGCCTCCACGGTTGGTTGATCACACCACCGTTGATGGGCGTCTTCGACTTCACCACCAGCTTGCCTTCACAGCCGTCAACTGACGTCTTCGCCTTCATGACCGGCCTATTATACCACCGTGGATGGGCATCTACGTCTTCATCGCCAGTTTGCCTTTACCACCGCCGACTGGTGTCCTCGCCTTCACGACTAGCCTATTATACCACCGTTGATGGTCGTCTGCGTCTTCATCACCGGTTTGCCTTCGCAACCGCCAACTGGTGTCTTGACCTCCACGGTTGGTTGGTCACACCACTATTGATGGGCGTCTACGTCTTCACCACCGGCTTGGCTTTGCCGCTGTCAACTGGTGTCTTTGCCTTCACGGTTGGTTGGTCGCACCACCATTAATGGGCGTCTTCGACTTCACCGCTGACTTGCCTTCGCAGCTGCCGACTGGTGTCTTTGCCTCCACGGTTGGTTGGTCACACCACCATTGATGGGCATCTTCGACTTCACCGCCAGCTTGCTTTTGCCGTCGCCAACTGGTGTCCTTGCCTTTACAACCGGCCTATTATACCACTATTGATGGGTGTCTTCATCTTCACCATCGGCCTTCCTTCGCCGCTGATGACTAATGTCTCCGTCTTCACGGCTAGCCTGTTATGCCGTTACAGATAGGCATCTTTGTTTTCACCGCTGGCTGCCTCCGTCACCACCGACTGGTTTCTTCATCGCCATGGTTAGTGGACTCCGCCGTCGTTGATGGGCGCCATCGTCTTTACCACTGGCTTCCTCCGTCCCTGCCGACTAGTGTTCTCATATCCATGGCTACACGTCTTCGCCACCGTTGTTGGCAACTTTAGTTTCACCATCAGTCTATCTCTGTTGCCGCTAACTCTTAGACACGTCACCATAGCTATACAACTCTGTCACCATTGTGGGGCGACTTCCTCTTCATTGTCTTCGGCACCGGTAAACTCTATTACATCTACTTCGCAAGCTTCTTTACTTCACCAACCACGACGTCTTCAAGAGCCTTGATATCTTGGCATGCGCCACCAGATATGACGCTGTGTTAATCTACTACAACAAGTGGTGTTCTAATCCTCAAGATTTCCACTCGGACATCCTCAATGCGTATCTTCACTTAAGCGACGGCTACTCGACAACAAGCTACAATTCTTGACTCTATGTTTAGTTGATTCCGAACTAAGCATAGAGTCGGGAGCTACACAAATACAAGACTCAAAATTCGACTTGCGTTATGTCAAGATGAAGCAATTAATTAACCAGCCAATGAGTCAACTACGGGAGTCATTTTCTTCGTCTTCGCTTCAGAGCAGGCGTTCTACTTCAGAAACTCCAACTATTTCACCAGCAATTTTGGCTTCTGGTCGTTGGCACAATCTACTCCAAATTTCTCAAGTATCAAGTTCAAGATTTATTTTACATGTCCGGGAGTTTAGAGTTATAAACCAATCAACTCAGATTTGACGAGCTGAACAACAACATCCACATCTACTTTCCTCCAAGTGAAGCATCTCCAATAGCTACAACACCAAGTTCTATTGCCATTATCATAAATCAAGAGGTGTTGCATCAATCTTTGTCATGCACGCGCTAGCGTCAAGGAAACTACTCGAGCTTCGACATCTTCTCAGCAGTTTGATGGATTATTATCATTGACGTCACCATCGACCCCTTCGTCATCGGCGTTATCTTGATCTTCATTCAACTACTGTCAACCAGCCGACCATTTCCTTTGACGCCAATCGTCATTACCGTTGGTCTCATCTGCTGTCACCGACTGGTTTCTTCGTTTCCACGGTTGATGGACAACTTTGTCTCCACCACCAACATCTTCGTCACCTCTTATGGGCGATATCATCTCCACGTTGGTCACAATGGATAATTTTGACTACGACAGAAGGATAAGCAACATACTTGGAGGCTTACCAGTTTAAGCACTAGGATCATACTTCAATCTGGACTTGTTATGGATACACGCTACATGGATTCATGGTCATGAGCTTATTTTCTGTGCTCAAAAACTAGACCAATCATTATTCCCCAAGAGGGCCATCGACTGAGTACTTGTGCCAATCGAGATTTGATTATCACATCTACTTCGGTACATCCCATGATAATCAATATTGAAATCGGTAATTGTTGACGATGAAATTTAGTAGGCAAATCTAATTTATGAGAATCGGAAACACAATCTAGTCTGAAGTGGATTTGAAGATATGCGGGGATATTGGAAACAGAGTGCGCATCGGCTGGAGTTCATATTGGAAACAGACTGATTCCGATTGGGATAGCCGATGGGGGTGATATTGCATGTGAAATCGATATCGGATTCGACAAGAAGACTTACGATGAGATTGCCGTGCAAGGATAGAGTCCAAAATTGGCAATTGTATTTATTAATTAGGATATTTTGTAATTTCCTTATAGATTATCACGGTAAGAGTCCGCCTAAGGGACTTGTTCGTTAGTTGGATTTGTATTAGGTTAATATGAGTCGTGTCTGTGATGGACAATGTTTGTATTTTCGGGTATAAATATAATCCCGTGGTCTTGTAAATAATAACAACATACGTTCAATCAATCTCGGTGCATCGCCACCTTTGTTTTTTACTTTCGACAAGCTTGTGCTTTCGAGTCGTGCTGCATCAATTTGATCTTCGGCGAAAAGGTATATCTTGTCATGGTGATTTGCATCGTTGGAATTAGTGCTTACATCTTCATGACACTCCAATTCTATCTTGCAAGTTTCCAAAGTCATCATATATGTCATATAGCTTAGATCAACAATGCTATCTTTTTATATCGGCTAGATCTGTTTTAGGGTTTTATCGGTATCGGCTAGCTTACTTTGTTGATTCATGTTATATGATGTATCCACCATCCTGATTTGATGATTATTGGCTTATTAGATGCTATGCTTCTTTTATGCTTAATGTTGCATTGGTTAAGTCCAACCTATTAAGTTGTTTTAGAATCATGATCTCTAACTTGCTTTACGGTTATCGATAGGGATAGTATCGGAGTTCCAGCCGATCTTACATATTTAGAATATTTGATATGGTTTATTCTTTGTTTAATGTTTTATGTCTATATTTCATTGCTTTATCATAAAATTGTATCGGATTTACGACCGATATGCAATTAGATCTATATATCGGCTATGACATCGATTTTATGTGGTCATTATTTCATGTTGCAATAGACTTAAGCAATTTATACTGTCTCGGTTCAGTCCGATCTATACCAATGATTCCTTGATTACATAAAATTGATATCTACAGCCGATATACTAGCTTTAGGGTTATTTTCATAGTTATTTATATCTTTACGGCCGATTCATGCTTTATTGCATCGGCTAGGTCACATACGATATGAAATCGGCCCTATGGCCAATTGTCTATCGTTTACTAATATTCTTTGCATATTTCTTCTTGTTGATTGCAGGATCAAATCAACTGGCACGCCCTTGAACCTAAAACCCTAATTTTGGACCTGCACTAGAGTTAAGCCGATCTCTCAGGCCAGTGTGTTTTTTTTGCATCAACACGCTTTTGGCACGCCCAGTGAGACTTTGTGTCATCATGTCGCCAAACATCGCTGAAGTTTCGGAGGACAACATCTTCCCGATTACGATCGAACAGCTGAGTGAAGAGCAGAGAGAAGAAATGCAACAGATGTTGAACCAACTCCAGAACCAATATCTGCACTCATTCACAGTCACACGGCAAAGTACAGTTATTCAAAGAGCTAAAGTCAAGCTACCGATGATCGTGAAACAAGATCAAGCACTTCTGGGTCAGGAGAAGAAAAAGACAAACAGACCAAAGTTGAATCAAGTGATGAAAAACTCCATACATTGCAAGACCGCATTGATTCGAATGTACATCATGCTTTGGTCAATCAGTCTAGAGTGCTCGTGAACACCTTAACAAACATGATCAAATCGGTGGTTGATGGGACGATAGTCGAGGAGAAGGCTAAAGGACCTATATACTTACCAGACGGCACGTTCCCAGCATACAGAACTGTGAAGACGGATATTGGCGGGAATCAAACGGGTCAACAATTGCTTCAAACCCAGATTCCATCGGCTCCTTATTCAAGCTCAAAGATCCCAGCTATTTTAACCAGGTCACAGCCGATTACTGGGGGCAAGCATCAACTCAGTTAACACCAGAGCAATTAATCAGTATTCTCCACCCAAAACCACCAGCTGTCGACACATCTTATCAAATTCCTTCGGTTCCACAACAGCCGATTGGAATTACTCAGCCGATAAGCCAACAGTACAACACAGAGCAACTCCCGTATGTGCCTCCTCAAGGCATATCAGCCAGCTTCAATCATCTCTATCAACCTCATTCACCACGACCTCAGCTGATCCAATATGGTCAGATGGATCCACTCCAGCAATAGTATGGTGGAGCAACACCACATCAACCTTGGGCCGATATGATCGCTGACGTCATGAGAGAGTAGTTTGGGCTCAAACCAAAAGACAATGGCAACATGTATCGGCACCCATATCCAGAATATTTTGATCGAGTTCCACTGCCAAACCGATACAAGGTGCCAGACTTCTCTAAATTTTCAGGATAAGACAACGTATCTACTTATGAGCATGTTAGCCGATTTTTAGCTTAGTGTGGTGAGGCATTGGCTACAGAAGCTCTCAGAGTTAGATTGTTCCCACTATCATTATCTGGATCGGCGTTTACTTGGTTTTCATCTCTACCTTATAACTCAATCAGAAGTTGGGCCGATCTGGAGAAACAATTTCACAAGTACTTTTTCAGTGGGGTTCAAGAGATGAAGCTATCGGACCTCACAGCAATCAGGCAAAAATCAGATGAGTCAGTTCCAGATTATATTCAACGGTTCAGAGATGTGAGGAATAGATGCTATAGTCTAGCCTTGATAGATTCTTAGCTAGCCGATTTGGCTTTCCAAGGTTTGTTGGCGCCAATAAGGGAAAGATTTTCGGCCCATGACTTTGAAAGCTTGGCTCATCTAGCTCAGAAGGTATCGGGTCACGAAACAAGGTTCCAAGAAGCAAGGAAGTTTATCAAAAAGGCAAACAATGTCAATAATGTCTACAGTTATAACTCTGACTCCGGAGATGATGACCCAGAAATCAATGCAGCCGAGTGGGCTAGAAGCAAGAAGACGGTGGTCTGTCAATGGGTCGAGAGTGCAGGAAAGGAGGAGAGATATGATTTTGACATTACCAAAGCAGATAAGATTTTTGATCTTCTTCTCCAAGAAAAACAGATTCAACTGCCAGTAGGACATGTTATCCCCTCGGCTGAGGAGTTGAAGAAGAGGAAATACTGCAAGTGGCATAATATAGGGTCTCATAATACTAATGACCGCAAGATTTTCAGACAACAGATCCAGTCGGCTATTGAACAAGGCAAGATCAAGATCGACGAATCCAAGAGGCCGATGAAGATAGATGGACATCCGTTTCTAGTTAACATGGTGCACTCTGGATACAATCGGAATACAGCCGATGGAGGTAAAAATTATACCAGAAGCATCAGATCGGCTGGTGTAATCAACAAATACCAAAAAAGGCACCAAGGGAAAGAGGAGTCATATTCTCATGAAAGTGAAAGATATTTTGATCCTCACTGGAGTTGTGAATTTTTTAGATTTTGCTGGAATGAGGGTATGAGGTTGCCATCTATTAAAGATTGTCCTGGATGAAGTGACCCTGACGCACAATTCATCCAAAGACCAAGCCGACAGGGTACAATTATACATCGGCCGATTCAGTCAAGGTTGCCAGTTCACGAAAGACTTGGGCCGATGCAACAAAACAATGATGAAGATAACTCACCTGGAGAATCCAAGCCAATGCATCCTCAATGGTGCCCCTCTGGAATATTCACTAAAAATCAAAAGAGTAGAGTTCAAAGGATGAGAAACAGGGAACAATTCCAGGAGGTCGAAGGGGAAATTGAACATCGGCTGAGGCAGAGAACAAAGAAAGTCTGGCGGGTGAAGAGTAAAGTGGTGCCAACCGATGAAGTCAAAGCCGATCATAGTAAGAACCAACAACATAATGGCAAAGAGGTGATGTCGTCTGCCATAAACATGGTTTTCATGTTACCAGCCGAATATGCAGTTGAGCAAGTCGTCGAGCAAGAAGAAAATCTGCCATCGGCTAAATTGATATCTCCACAACAAGCTATTTTTGAGAAGCCCGAAGGAACCGATCATCGACACCTCAAGCCACTGTACGTTAAAGGATTTGTCAATGGCAAGTCGATATCAAAGATGCTAGTCGATGGAGGAGCAGCTGTCAATCTAATGCCATACACAGCATTCAGGAAACTTGGGAAGAATTCAGAGGATCTGATCAAGACTAACATGGTTCTAAAAGATTTTGGCGGGAATCCATCTGAGACCAAAGGAGTTTTGAATGTAGAGCTAACCATCGGCAGTAAAACAATTCCTACCACGTTCTTTGTTATTGACGGGAAGGGTTCCTACAGTCTGTTGCTGGGAAGAGATTGGATCCATGCTAACTGTTGCATCCCCTCAACATTGCACCAAAGTCTGATGCAATGGCAAGGAGACCAAATTGAAATCGTGCCAGCCGACAGGTCAGTCAATGTAGCTAGTGTCGATTTATCTGTTTGGGAGATGGAGGGAATTGATTGTTTATCTGGAAAAGTTTGGCAAGGAGATTACTTAAAGGTTTCTGATTATGCCATACAGCCAACAGGAGATGGAGAGCCTCAATTCTTGTTTTGAGGGCGCCGTGGAGGGTTCCAACTTCTACACAAAGGACACTGTTGATGATCTCGACGGCAAGCTAGGACAAGGTTTTATGTCGGCCGATGAATTAGGAGAAATCGACATTGGACCAGGTGATAGGCCTAGACCGACATATATTAGTAAGGGTTTACCAAAGGAATTTAAATGTAAATTAATAGCACTCTTGAAAGAGTATAGAGATTGTTTTGCCTAGGAATATTATGAGATGCCAGGACTTAGCTGATCGATAGTTGAACATCGGCTCCCTATCAAACCAGGTTATCGGCCGTACAAACAACCCCCAAGACGTTGTAAAGCTGCAATATATGATGCTATTAAGGCCGAAATTACAAGACTCTATGACGCTAATTTTATCAGACCATGCAGATATGCTGAGTGGATTTCTAATATAGTACCAGTCATCAAGAAAAATGGCAAGCTCGGGGTTTGCATTGATTTCAGAGATTTAAACAAGGCTACACCGAAAGATGAATACCCGATGCCAGTAGCCGATCAACTCGTCAATGCAGCATCTGGACACAAAATCATCAGTTTCATGGATGGTAATGCTGGTTATAATCAAATTTTTATGGCTGAGGAGGATTTTCACAAGACTGCCGTTAGATGTCCTGGTGCTATCGGCTTATATGAGTGGGTGGTTATGACTTTCGGTTTGAGAAGTGCTGGTGCTACATATCAGAGGGCCATGAACTATATTTTTCACGATCTAATCGGCACGTTGGTGGAGATATATATTGATGACGTGGTGGTTAAATCTAAGGAAGTTGATGAACATATAGCCGGTTTGAAACAGGTCTTAGAAAGAGCAAGAAAGTATGGGTTGAAAATGAATCCTACTAAGTGTGCTTTTGGCGTATCGGCTGGTCAATTTCTTGGATTTTTGGTACATGAGCGCGGGATTGAAATTCCTCAGAGGAGTATTGAGACAATTAAAGATATAAAACCACCAGAAGATAAAACCAAATTGCAATCATTGATTGGCAAAATAAACTTTGTTCGGCGTTTCATATCAAATCTATCTGGCCGAATAGAACCATTTACTCCTTTACTAAGGTTGAAAGCCGATCAAGAATTTGTCTGGGGAGAGAAGCAACAACAAGCATTGGATAATATCAAGGAATATTTGAGTACTCCTCCAGTTCTTATACCACCACAGAAAGGGATTCCATTTAGACTGTATTTGTCAGCCGATCAGAACTCTATCGACTCAGTTTTGATCCAAGAGGTTGAAGGGAAGGAGAGAGTTATATTCTATCTCAGTAGATGTCTTTTGGATGCAGAAACAAGGTATTCACTTGTGGAGAAACTATGCCTATGTTTATATTTTCTTGTACGAAGTTGAGACATTATCTACTCTCCAATGAGTGTATCATAGTATGCAAAGCTGATGTGGTGCGATATATGCTATCGGCTCCAGTTCTGAAAGGGCGAATTGGTAAGTGGATTTTTGCTTTGTCAGAGTTCGATCTCAGGTATGAATCGGCTAAGGCAGTTAAAGGGCAAGCGATAGCCGATTTCATAGTTGAACACAGGGATGCTAGTGTGGACAATGTTGATATTATGCCATGGACTTTATTCTTTGATGGATCTATTTGTACTCATGGTTGTGGTATCGGCCTGGTAATTATATCGCCTAGGGGGGCAAGTTTTCAGTTTGCTTTTACTGTCAAACCGTACTCCACAAATAATCAAGCAGAATATGAAGCTGTTCTCAAGGGATTGCAATTATTGAGAGAAGTTGAAGCCGATGTTGTTGAAATCATGGGTGATTCATTGCTAGTGATAAGTTAGTTATCTGGAGAGTATGAGTGTAAAAATGATATTTTGATGGTCTATAATGAGAAATGTCAAGAGTTGATGAAGACTTTCAAGATAGTTACTTTAAAATATATTTCTAGGGAGCAAAATGCTGAGGCTAATGACTTAGCTCAAGGTGCATCACGCTACAAGCCGATGTTACAAGGGATTGAAGTAGAAGTGGCCTGCATTCCGACCGATGATTGGAGGTTTGATGTTTTTGAGTATTTAAAAAATCCCTCTAGATCGGTTTCAAGGAAATTACGATACAAAGCTCTCAAGTATGTTCTCTTGGATGATGTGTTATACTATCGGACGATTGATGGAGTTCTTTTGAAGTGCTTGAGCATGGAAGAAGCAAAAGTTGTCATGTGTGAAGTTCATGAGGGTATTTGTGGGACACATCAATCGGCTCACAAGATGAGATGGTTAATTCGAAGAGTTGGGTATTTTTGGCCGACAATGCTAGAGAATTGTTTCAGATATTACAAAAGTTGTCAGGATTGTCAAAAATTTGGAGCAATTCAGAGAGCACCAGCATCGGCTATGAATCCTATTATCAAGCCGTGGCCATTCAGAGGTTGGGGTATTGATATGATCGGCCAGATCAATCCACCATCGAGTAAGGGGCATAAATTTATATTAGTTGCAACTGACTATTTTACTAAGTGGGTTGAGGCAATTCCCTTAAAGAAGGTTGACAGCAAAGATGCAATTGATTTTGTCAAAGAACATATCATATACAGATTTGGTTTACCGCAGACGATTACAACTGATCAAGGTTCTATATTTGTGTCTGATGAGTTTGTTCAGTTTGCCGATAGCATGGGAATTAAGTTGTTGAATTCTTCACCATATTATGCACAAACAAATGCACAAGCTGAAGCATCCAACAAGAGCTTGATTAAGTTGGTTAAAAGGAAAATAGCCGAATATCCCAAGAAGTGGCATACTATTCTGGCTCAAGCATTGTGGTCCTATCAGATGGCTTGTCATGGTGCAATTCAGGTACCTCCTTATCAACTGGTTTATGGGCATGAAGCTGTGTTACCATGGGAAACCAACCTCGGCTCTAGGAGGATTTCTTTACAAAATGAGTTGACAGCCGATGACTATCATAATTTGATGGTTGATGAGTCAGAAGATTTGGTTCAAGCTAGGTTGCGAGCTCTTGAGAAAGTTAGGAAAGACAAGGAGAGAGTTTCCAGGCATTATAACAAAAAGGTTGTGCCCAAGTCTTTTGAAGAAGATGAGCTTGTTTGGAAATTGGTGTTGCCGATAGGGGCCAGAGATAATAAATTCGGGAAGTGGTCACCGAATTGGGAGGGGCCGTTTCAAATCCACAAATGCATTTCTAAAGGGGCTTATATGTTAAAGGACTTGATGGAGAAGTGTTTGGACGAGCACTTAATGAAAAGTACTTGAAGAAATATTACCCAAGCGTTTGAATTGGTTCATAATCGGCTATGTTTGCCGATATATGGTTGATAGCCGATGTGTTTTCATCGCCTTTAGATGGCCGATATTTTTATCGCCCTTAGTAATATAAGTTTGCAGCATTATGTTCCCTACTACAAACATGGGGGGCATGGAGGACGAAAGTTGGAAATTTTTGAGCAAATTTTTGAATATAATGAAGAACTATACAAGTTGAGATAACGTCATGCATTATCATATGTCGGCTCGATGGTCGATAACATGTTATGTCTCAGAATCTGGTTAAGTATGAAATCGGCTCGATGGCCGATACATATATTACAACCAAATATTGTTTGACATAATTGTTAAAACATTACATCAACCCAAGAAGTTTTGGATTGCCAGAATCGCACGCAGGCGAATTTGCTTGACTTCATCAATCATTTTGGCGTCTGCGGCATCGGTTCCTGGTATAGGCTTGAGGGATTTGTTGAGAGAGGCCAGATGTTTAATTGAGGACTTCAGTTTGGATTTTTGTTCTTCAATGGCTTGAGGCAGATCGGCTATTCTTTTTTCTGCTTCAGCAATCTTCACTCGGCATTGACGAAGTTGGACTAAGAGATCAGATTCTTCTTGCCTTAGTCTGTCCAATTCTTGCCTAGTTGACTCTGGGCCAGCTGTTAGTTTGTCTAATTTTGATTTTTCTTCATTCACCTGCTGTCGGCTGACTTGGACAGTTGCTTCGAGAGCTTTATATTCTAGCTGATCAGCCATCCTTTGCCTTGCTCTCTCAAGCTTGAATTTGTGTTGTTCCAAGAAGATGGTTGGGGAGATAGAATCAATCAGATCTTCTAGGAGTTGGTCTTGAATTTCTTGGAATCTAGACCTGATTGAGCCACAATCTGCAACTAAACTATCTAATGATGCATTCAGCCGATCTGCAATATCAGCTAACTTTGTTTTTAGTTCATCAGCTACCGGGGATTTAGCTTTGCTTGTTGTTTCTTCTTCTTCTTCATCCATGAACTGCCTTATGTCAAAAGAGAACATATCGGCTAGAGCCTGAGGAAAAGGAATATAAGTAAGATTCATAAAATTAGCCGATATGAGTTACAGTTGATGGTGATCTTACAGGGATTGGGGAAGAAGGAATTATGGCTGCCGTGTCCTCTAGGTGATGACTTCCTGCAGCCGATGCTGTATGCTCACTTGAAGCTTGATGGGGAGGTGATATTGCTCGGGTAGGCTGAAAATTTTATAAGTATTATAGATAATGGTAAAATTGACACATGTAGAAGTGAAGAGAATTTGTATACCTGAGTTTTTCGGGGTCGACGTCTGGGAGTTGGAGTTTTAGCTGGACTTGCTGGGTTGACTTGTGGTGAATCGGCTCGAGAATTTGGGCTGGAGATGTGACCAGATTCACTGAGTTCGGCGGTGGCTTCGTCTATTTCCTCTTCAATGATTGCTTCATCAAGGAATTCTTCCACAGATGGATCAAGTGGAGCATCATCGGCTGAGGGTTTTTGCTTTTTGGCAGGCATTTTCTTTTTGGGTGCGGTTGGCTTAATAGCAGGTTTCTTGGTCCTTTTCCTTTTGCCAGCTGTAGTAATCGGCTGCCTGATTTGGCCTTGGAGTAGATCTTTGATGGCTGGGGCATTAAAGCCGATTGGAGAAGGAGCCAAATCCTTGCCAGATGATGTCTTGGCAGGGGCATAGTTGATTTCTTTGCCGCTGTTGCTTTTGGTTGGAGGAGGGGAGCCGAGACTGAAAATACACAGGAAGATATTAGAAGATTTGTGGTGGATCAAAAGAATAATAAGAGATGTAATAAGAGGTATAAGAATTTACCTGAGGACTGATAGATGGATCCATGGTGATCAAGTAGAAATCGGCTGGCATGGACAGAAACAGATGTGTTTTCCATTCACCCCACCACTTGTCAAATAGTTGGCTTCTTTGTCTGATCAAGCATATCTGGCCGATAGACCCTAGAGGAGGGCTTTCAAGACTCAGAAGTCTGTCCATTACTAGAGCTGATGGAACAATGCCCCTTGTTTGGATTTTTTCTGAGAAGTACAGACCAATCGGCAGCTATCCCATGCCAAGTTGTCTAGCAGCAATCATGGGGTGATAGAACTCATATGAGGACTGTATGTATCGGCCTTGAGATACACCTGTTGGTAGTAGGAAAGGAGTAATGACCGATATGAAGATATCTCTGATACTTGGGAAATCCTCATTGTTCAGGTCGTCAAGTCTGAGATTGGTTGGCAGTTCATAATTGCTGTAATCTTCATAAGGAAACCAAATTCTAGACTCATGTGGGAATCCATTATAAAATCTCCTGAACCATTCACAGAATTGATCAGCCGATGTTCCCGTGCCAGGATAAGATGATGCTGCTTCTCCAAAGGATAAGCATCGGCGTGTTGATTCATCATCAGCTAAGGATGGGAATGACATATCATCTAGGGGAGTTCTATCAGCAACCTTGATGGTGTACATGTTAAGCCATATTTGCACAAACCACCAGGGGCCTCCATAATTGGTTGAAGTGTCCATAAGGAGTTTGGCCGATGTCTGACCCAGGGTTTGATATATTGCTCCCAAGAGATATTTACCTAAGGGAATGGGTTTTTTGGACACAAGGGCTTCTGCTAGATGTTGCCAATTCGCTGTTGGTCCACAGGTTGAGCCACAAAACAGGAATTTGTCTAGCCACATCATTAGAAAGGCTGTATGTTCTCTAGGAGAGACAGATCCTGTGCCCATGTTCTCAGTTATGAAGCCAGACCATCCTCCAATATTCTTAGTTTGAAATTTGTGGTCACATTTGACTTTAAAGCTAATGGGATTGGCTGATGAGGAGATATCTAAGCCGGTTAGCATTTGGATATCTAACAGTGTGGGGGTCATTGGACCATGGCTAAACAGGAAAGCATTTAAAGTATCGGACCAAAAATAAGGAGCAGCTGATAGCATGGGTTCATCCTTCTTTATATCGGCTAGAGAGAGTGAGAGGCATTGAGAAATACCTATCTCGTCCCAGTGGGTTTGCTTGCTGGCCGACATTCTGTTGTACCAGGTTTTCCATCCATCTACGGCCGATGGCCAAGATCTGAAGATATTGGGCCAGTGTGTGGAGCTGGGCTTGGATTCTTTGAACGGGATGCGGTTGGTCTCAGAGTTGATGAACATAGTGGGGTCTTCATCGCCCATCGGCCTGAGGAAATAATGGCTTTGTTCTCTTTCGATGGGGATTGCGATCAAATTTCTCAAGTGTTGTGAAAGAAGAAAAAAGGGGGAAGAAAGCAAATTAAGATAAAGACGATCTGAATTCACAGGTTGGATAGAGAAGGTTGTGGCCGATATGAATAGGGAATGAGAGCAGTAGAATACCTGAGGGATGTCTGTGGAGGTTGCCATTGGAGTAGAAAATCGGTGTCGCTGCTGGAGAAGGTGGTCGCCGGTGAGGTCGCCGGAGCGGAGAGAGAGAGTAATCACCGAGGTTCACGGAGAAGTTTGGTGGTTTAAGCGGTGAAAGCGGAGTTAACACCGTGAAATCTCCGGAAAAGCGGTTGGTATTTAAAGAAGTAGGTGCGTAACGGTCACAGGGGTAACCCTAGATTTTTGCGGTTTTGAAGAGATAATTCCGTTGCATTATATAATACTTCGGAATTGGGGGGCATGTGTTGACGATGAAATTTAGTAGGCAAATTTAATTTATGAGAATCAGAAACACAATCTAGTCCGAAGCGGATTTGAAGATATGGGGGGATATTGGAAACAGGGTGCGTATCGGCTGGAGTTCATATCGGCTGGAGACTGATTCCGATTGGGATAGCCGATGGGGGTGATATTGCATGTGAAATCGATATTGGATTCGACAAGAAGACTTACGATGAGATTGCTGTGCAAGGATAGAGTCCAAAATTGGCAATTGTATTTATTAATTAGGATATTTTGTAATTTCCTTATAGATTATCACGGTAAGAGTCCGCCTAAGGGACTTGTTCGTTAGTTGGATTTGTATTAGGTTAATATGAGTCGTGTCCGTGATGGACAATGTTTGTATTTTCGGGTATAAATATTATCCCGAGGTCTTGTAAATAATAACAACATACGTTCAATCAATCTCGGCGCATCGCCACCTTTGTTTTTTACTTTCGATAAGCTTGTGCTTTCGAGTCATGCTGCATCAATTTGATCTTCGGCGAAAAGGTATATCTTGTCATGGTGATTTGCATCGTTGGAATTAGTGCTTACATCTTCATGACACTCTAATTCTATCTTGCAAGTTTCCAAAGTTATCATATATGTCATATAGCTTAGATCAACAATGCTATCTCTTTATATCGGCTAGATCTGTTTTAGGGTTTTATCGGTATCGGCTAGCTTACTTTGTTGATTCATGTTATATGATGTATCCACCATCCTGATTTGATGATTATTGGCTTATTAGATGCTATACTTCTTTTATGCTTAATGCTGCATTGGTTAAGTCCAACCTATTAAGTTGTTTTAGAATCATGATCTCTAACTTGCTTTACGTTTATCGATAGGGATAGTATCGGAGTTTCAGCCGATCTTACATATTTAGAATATTTGATATGGTTTATGCTTTGTTTAATGTTTTATGTCTATATTTCATTGCTTTATCATAAAATTGTTTCGGATTTACGACCGATATGCAATTAGATCTATATATCGGCTATGACATCGGTTTTATGTGGTTATTATTTCATGTTGCAATAGACTTAAGCAATTTATACTGTCTCGGTTCAGTCCGATCTATACCAATTGTTTGTTTCTAAAGTAATAATGATTCCTTGATTGCATAACATTGATATCTACAGCCGATATACTAGTTTTAGGGTTATTTTCATAGTTATTTATATCTTTACGACCGATTCATGCTTTATTGCATCGGCTAGGTCACATACGATATGAAATCGACCCTATGGCCGATTGTCTATCGTTTACTAATATTCTTTGCATATTTCTTCTTGTTGATTGTAGGATCAAATCAACTGGCACGCCCTTGAACCTAAAACCCTAATTTTGGACCTGCACTAGAGTTAAGCAGATCTCTCAGGCCAGTGTGTGTTTTTTGCATCAACAGTAATCAATATTGAAATTAGTAAGACTTCTATCTACGATAGATGAAGAAAGCCATGAGAAGAATACCAATCCGTGATGGACGCACTCAATAGGGCATATAGTAGGTACAAGACATATGGGAAATCTAACGAACGATACACTTTTGACACATCGTGCTTCCGGGTTCTTATGCACAATTGTATCCTACAACAGCCCACTGGCAACCATGAATGTGGATTCTATGTCATGTGGTACATGCGGTACTTCTTACAAGAGGGCAACGTCTACATTGATGCCAAGGTACAATTACTTCTTGAAGATGAACAAGAACAAACAAGATTCTATTCTAGTACTAAATTTTACATTTGTTCTTCTATCACAGAAATTGGGACTTGAAACAAGCGAATTTTTATCCCATATCTCTAGCGCCGTCATCAAAGAACTCTATGGTTTCATCCATCACCGTGTTCCATATCTAGATGGTGATTATAGCTTAGCTAAAGCACCACTAGGATTTGGGGCCTCACTCTCGGTTATTCCGCCCTCTAAGACTAAAGTAGCTAGTACTTGTAATAAGAAGAAAACCAAGAAGACTGGAACATACTAGGTAGAGGATGTCATTTTCGGGATGTTCTCTAGTTTTCAAACTTGTTATGTGTAACTTAAGTTCTAAGATGGCACTTTGTCGATCACTTAATTTTAGAGTTTTCTAACTTTTTCACTTCGTTCATTATTCCAAATTTTCTTTTGTATTTAAGTATTAATTCTCCATGATACTTGCAATGCTAACTTTCTAGTCAAGCTATTATATTCTTAAATACATTACTTGCATTAGTTAACTTGGGTGAGTTGAGTTAGACACTTAACAGGAACTTGTCTCATAATTTTTATTTTTATTTTTTGCTTGTGCATTGGTAAACATATCTAACTTGTGAATATGGATGTATATTTCAATATGGATGCCTATGGCTTTGGATGTGAATATGGATGCCATTGTGAATATGGATGTGGATGTGTATGCATGTATGTACTTACATACATACATACATACATACATACATACATACATATACACATACATAATGTATGTACATACATATATACATACATATATACATATACATATATATATATATGTATCGCACATATACATATCTATATGTGTATACATACACACACCACACACATATATATACATATATATGTATATATATATGGGTTTTTGGGGTTTCTGTGATACATAGTGGATGTAAGGACTTGGATGTACAAGGGTTTAGCCAATTTATTTTTTAGTTTCTGAGATTATATTATGGGGCTGCTTATACAAAATAGAACTAACACCTATAATATATACAAACAAAACCCCAAAAAGTTTAGGTGGAGATTTTATGAAAAGAACCTACACCTATAATTGGGTTGTAGGTGTCAGTTATGTGGTAGAAATAGGCACCTATAATCTCTATAAGTGCCATTTCTGAAACCAACACTTATGCCCATGGGTAAAGGTGCCCTATATATAATACTCCATCCATCTTAAAATATACTCTCCTTACCAAATTGATCATCATGTAAGGAAAATCAAAATTTCTCAAATTAATCATCATATAACTACATGGAAACAGATTTCATCGATGTATAATTAATGCATTTCATCGATGTATAATTAATGCAGCATATGATAATGTGGTGCATGCTAAGGATATAATTGTGTATTGTGTTTTAATTTATGCATGCATTGTGAGAGAATGTGTGTATATTGTGCATGACGTCTTAATCGATGCAGTTTAGATAATCCTTAGTCTTGGGGCACAAACATTAAATGATGATCAATTTGGGATGAAGGGAATAACAACCTTTCCATCAATCACAACATTTCACAATTTAATTTTACCCACTTTCTTAACAAATGTGTCCAATCTTAAAAATCCTTACTCTCTCTCGCTACTGTATCAATCTATCTCAAGCTGGTAGAAAATCTGCCAGTTGATTGGTCCACTTGTCCCATAAGTTTTTTGACACGTGTCGCTTCTAGACGCTCACACTACTTAAAAAATGATTTTTAGGACCCCTTTGGATTGCAGATGGACCGCAACTGGCAACGTGTGTAAAGATTGAACTCCATTTTCGCATACGGCTCCATAAGAGACCCGCGTGCAAAAATCTATTTTCGCGGGTGGGTCTCTTAGCGGCTGCATGCAGAAATGGGCTTATTTTCGCATGCAAAGCTTTTAAGTGGCCCGCATACCAAAACATCTTCTCTTTTTCACAGGTTTTTCTCTCCACACTACAATTTTTTCACCTCATATCCTCTCCCCCATCTCTCTCCCCTCTGATATTTTCCCTTTCTTCCTTCACCTCTATCTCTCTCTCATTCTCTCCTCTCCCACTCTTTCTCTTCATTTCCTCTCTCTCTCACCGAGTGGGAGCTCCGGGCGGGCGGGCAGCGGTGGCGGCGGCTGGAGGCTGGTAGCCGGCTTGGCGATCTCGGGCGGTGCTGCCGCCGACGAGGAGGCGGTCGGGCGGGAGGCGCGGCCACTTCCTCCACCACCGGCGGTCGGCTCAGCGACCTCGGGTGGCACCGCTGCCGCCGACGAGGCTACCGGGAGCGGGCGGCACGGCCACCTCCTCCACCACCTCCCTCCAGTGCGTATCCAGCTGCAGCTCCGTCCCCACGTGCGCGGATCCGGCGGCGGCGCAGCGGATCTAGCACGGTGGCGAGTGGCGGCCAACTGGGTGATCTTGGGCTCCACCTCGTCCACCACTGGATGGCTCCACCACCTCCCTCCAGCGTGGATCCAGCGACTACGCGACGGATCGGGCACGGGTGACAGCGAGAGGCGTGGCGTTGGGTGGCTACGGGCGCGGATCTAGCACGGCCGGCCACGATGGCGTTCATCTGGCGCGGCGGGCAGCCACAGTGGCATGGATCTGGTGCGGCAGGCTGCGGATCCGGTGCTCCGACGGTGTGCGGTGGGCTCGGGCGGTGGGGATATGACGCTCCGGCAGCGGGCTAGGGTTTGGGGGGTTTTTTTGGTTTTTATTTTTCCACTGATTTTATTTTCGCATGCGGGCTGGTATAAGAGACCGCACATTTTCGCATGCCGTTGTGCTACCCGCAAAAAATTCGATTTTCATAGACCTTTTGGCGCATTTGGTTGGTCCAACCGCATGCAAAAATCTGTTTTAGCCATATGCAAAAACGATTTATGTTGTAGTGTGAAGTAGATCGCACTTGGCTGGCGCCGGCTGGGCCGTGGAGCCATCCCCGCCGTGCATACTTGTGACTGGGCCACGCTGGTCTGACCAGCACCTGGGCTGAAAAAATATAAACAAACAAAAGATTTGTCTGCTCCTCTTGCATGAGGGAGAGATCAGTCGAGAGAGAGAGAGTTTTAAAAAAAATGAGGGAGAGAAATAAAATAAAGATGAAAAACATATCAAAGTAGAATGTAATGATAAGTTACATCAGTTTACTACTAATCAATACTACCATGAACTAGCATATACTGTGAGCTTGGGTATTTCTTAACCCTCTAACACTACACTGGCCAAGGTCACCTGTAACGGGCCCAAACCCTCACCTTTGACGGCTTTGGGCAGGGTCAGTGATTAGTGGTCATTAGTGAGTCCAGTCACCTTTGACGGGTGGTCGGCCGTCACAGGTGACACCCACCTCTGACGGGCAAGTTAATAGAAGGCTGTCAGAGGTGTTGGTCTCCGCTAGCCTAGGGCCAGTTGGGACCCGTCATAGGTGACTCACCTCTGACGGCCCTGTAAATAAAGACCGTCAGAGGTGATGGTCTCCGTAGATAGAAGCTGTCACAGGTGATCTACCTCTGACGGCCCCCGAAAGTAAAGGCCCGTCACAGGTAGGTCACCTCTGACGGGCCTTTATTTGCGAGTCCGTCACAGGTGAGGTTACCTGTGACGGATTTTGGTTCCGACCCATCAGTGATGAGTTAATTCCAGAAAAACAATAAATCCTAAGTATTGGCTAGCCTCAGGATTTGCGAGCCATGCCCTCTGAAAAACAGAAACATCCCAGATATATTCCAGTCACCCCCCTAATATAACATCACAGATCCATCTCAAACATCACAGATCCATCTCAAAAATTGACATCATTCACATATGCAGTTGAAATGCCACAATTTTGCACAATTTTGCTTCAAGCCACAATTTTGCACATATGAAATTAAATTACATTGCACTCCATAATAAAAACAACTTTTTTTACATCACAATAAATTATCTAGCCAAGTTCATGAGTCTATTTGACGTGAAAACGTCCTTTCTTGTTCATTATTTCTGCAAGAATGAAGGCACACACTTCGCCTCTGATAGCGGGGGGGGGGGGGGGGGGGTTGATGGGTGAGATCTTGAAGCCAGCTCTACCTTTCTGTTTAATAAATCAGAGGTTAGCACGTTTTGAATAGCAATGTTGGTATTGAAATGAGCTTATTCGCCATTAGTAACAACCTCAGGGTCGAAATCTTTCACCTCTCTTAGAAGTGTTGACATGTTGTGGCACACGTGGAAACCACACTGGTCTTCGATCTGTTGTGCGCATGCGAACTTGGTGTCATGATAGAGTTCGTCCTTGCCCTCCTTGTGCCTACCACCTTTTCCACATATGAGCCCCAAGCTTCATTTAAGGCCTTGGTGATTTCAGTGAAATCATAATCTTTCGTCTTATTGGAGTTAAGGTAGTAAACCCTACTCCACTTAGGTACGATGACTAAGAGAATCCAATGTTGCCTACGCGGTGGTTACGTAGCGTTAGTAATAAGAACCTTAACTTCAAAAACAATATGCACGAAGGGTATTGTCCTCTTACTCCTGGTTGTGTGCGCACATGATGTACTCCTTGTCTTGATGAGCCCATAAACACCGGTTGACATAGTCAACCACATCAGTGAAGCTCTGTCGTAAATTAACCTCGTTCACCATGGATGGATCAAGGAACCCAACCTGATTACCAATGCGACGACTCTCGATCCAACACAACCTTAAAACATTTACGTATTAGAACTAATTTAATTAGGAGATATAGTCCAATCATATCAAAAGTATAGAAGGTTTGCACTTATAATGAGTGGCATTTTAGAAGTCCTGAGTCCAACTTCCGGATCCTGAAAAGGTCAAAGAGGTCATCAAAGCCTATAGTTACATAGGCAGGCGACGATAGGAACGGTTGGTGGTCGTGATGTCCATCTATGGATGACTCCCTCATTTTCCACTTGGCATTGCTTAGCTCTATGTATTGCTTATGTAGCTCTCGGCAAGCAATACCCATCACGGCTAACACATTGTCCTCCACCAATGGCATGCCTAGCTCAAATTGGGCCGGCGCCCTCACGACCTTCCCCGCTTTTCTCTTCGGCATTGACGTCGTAGCCTTGCCCTTTTTTGGCACCGGCGCCAACTCCCCGACCTTCCCCTTGCCCCGTTCACGCTTCTAGCCCTTGACAACTGGTGGGGAGCTATCGGCCTTTCTTGTGGTCTTTATTGGAGCCAAGCTTTGAGCTATATCTGCCAAGTCCATATCAGCTCCATCAGGAGAATGAGATACTGACAATGCCGGTCCACGGGGAGCCTCAATTGATAGCTTAGATTTGTGTAACATCCTAAAAATCACTAATAATAAAAATCACTAAAATTTCAAACTTTTAAAAAACTTTTGTATCATGCTGGCATTATTCGTTACTCTGTTGCAAAATATATTGCTTAAATTAAATAATGTGAGGAGACAAAATATGTTGATATGGAAAAACAAATACTAAAACCTTAAATATGGAAAAAAAAAGAAACATAAGTTGGATTTAGGAAATTAATTATTGGAGCAATAAATCACAAAAGTGGAAGTGTTGAAATATAGGTACATACCCAAAATAAGTTTAGAGATTGAACCATTTTAAAACTAGTCACACAACAAGTCAATGGAAAGCCCTAATTGTGATTTTTCTTGGGTCGCTACTGTTCATTGCGCGCCAGGTGTTTGATCTGTTGCTAACCCGACCAAACACCCGACGGCGCCCTCTCCAACCGCAGCCATGCCATGCGCCTGCCTTCCGACTCGTGCGCCGCACTAGTCGCGCCCGTGCGCCGCACCACGTCGCGCCACGCCGCGTGGGCCCGCTGCCGACCGAGCCGCCGAAAAACCTGCGCAAAAGCTACGCCTCGCGTCGCGCCCGCGTCATTCCGTCCTCTCGCGCGTCACCATCGGGGTTGAGGGTTAACGGCCGCCACGACACCCCCGCGTCACCCTAGGGCATAGCCCTGCGCCTCCCCTATCGCGGCCGTTACCACTGCCCGTCGCTGCCAATCGAGTCGCCATCCCGTCGCCCATAGCCGAGACCGCTGGGTATTAGGGTGTTCCTTCCCCCAGCTAATGATCCCTCTCCTGGGCCCTATCATCTAGGCAATCATGCCGGCACAGTGCATTGAACCAAACCTAGGAGAGATCGAAACATGGCTGAGTCATCGGTTGATATTATCAAGTAGGAATCGCCCTCCCTCCCGCTGTTATAAGCTCCTCCCTGGCTTGTTCTCATCCAGACCCAACCTTCCATTTTCCCTCCCTTCTCCTAAAACTCTTGCTCCACCAAAACAAATCGGCATTGCGTCGCCCGCCGGGTGTCGAACACCTGGTGAGCAAGGGTTGCGCCGCCGCCGCAGGGCCTCTCGGCCGGTGTGGGTGGCGGGGTGTGGTGAGGTGTTGCTCGCGTTGCGGTTGCTGCCGTTGGAAGGAGCCGGGAGCCGCTGAACGAGGGAGGCTGAGCGTCGAACACCTGCGACCGTCGCCAACCACCGGCTGCCCCTGTTTCGACCGCACCGCACCGCCCGCCATGGAACTTCACCATTCCGCCACGTCGTGGTAAGCTCTCGCGCCTGTAGTAGTGCCTGGACACCTAGAAGCCAGCGGCCCCCTCGATTTGGGGTGTGCGCCGCCGTAGCCGTGCCGACTCCAAACGCCACCGCGCCATGGCTGAGCTCACTGTGGAGGGACCTCGTTCCAATGCAACCTAGGCTAGGTTTTTGCTTCAATACGCTCCATGTGGACCCTAGATGGTTAGAACATCGTCGGTTGCGCTTAATTTGGTCGCCATTGTGTCGTCGCCGTTTTGGCGATCTTGATGCTGCCGCGCGCCGTCGCGCCACGCGTCGGGTGGCCGTCGTGCCTCGCTGTCGCTGCCGGCGAGCATTCGGTGGTGCGCCGCCGCTCGCCCCACCGCGCGCCGGGCCGTCCCGGCTCGGGCCGCTGCGTCGCACAGGCGTCGCTCCTCTGCTCCATCACGAGCGAAAGGAAGAAGACGACGGGGTGACGAGGAAGAACGAGAGAGAGAGATTATGACATATGGACCCCACTTCATTAGTGCACAGTAAACCTTACCTAATGGTATTGTTATGAACCTATGCATGTAGGCCTGGTTGCTTAGAAATCTAATTAAATGAGGTTTTAGGTGAATGTCTCAATGACATGCGGGTCCCGCAGGTGATTAAAGGACCGGCTTGACCTCAGTCACCAAGGGGTCGGCCCCACCTGTCAGTGACACATCGCATTTCCTTTAAGAAAATAAAACCAAAAAAAAAGAAATAGGAGAATGGCCCGCATGTCAGCCTCTGTGGTTTATGGATTTGTGCTAGGAATAAAAATAAATGAATTAGGAACAGTAACTTTTCACAATTCCTCGAATTAATTCAAATTCGAATCTTTAAACCCTCATAACTCACTCATTTTAACTCGGATTCGAATGAAACTTGAACCTAAATTCATCTAAAATCAAGATCTATCTGATAGTACCACTTTCTCAATTTGCTTTGTACTGTCTGAATTTTTGGTGAATTTATTTGTATTCTAATTGAATTCAAATCCGATCTTTCGCACGTAAATTTAGATTCCGAGGGAATTGTTGAGTTGATTGAGGAGCAGGGACAGCAAGACTGTGATCCAGGCAAGTCATCACTAATCTTTGAGCATGTTGAACCCATTGCGAACTTATTTTGGATTTAAAATAAAGTTGCACGCTATATGGATATATGTGAATGCCCTACTTTGTTATATGCCATGCCTTTGATATTGATGATCCATGCAACCCTTGTAATCCATGATATCGTGTGTCTTTACTCAATTTTTGATAAATGCTTAGCCATGCTACTTTGGAATCATACATAATCATATTTATCAAAATGCTTTATGCTTGGGCAACTAACTTTGGGAAGGTGGTTGAGATGCGGCATGTGGAGACATGAGCGCCACATTGCCAGGACATTTGTGACATGATTTGTGAAAGGAAAAATAAAACCAAACCACTTTTTTTGACTGGGGCGGCTGGGTGACTTGGGTGGAGTCTGGTAAAGGCTAGTGTCGTCCCTGGTCAGTTAAGGACCGAGCCATGAAGTTAAGCATGAAACGACCCTCGTACAACCGTACTTCTCATGTGGGTATAGACCTAGCGGAGTAAATAGCCAAGCGGAGGCGGTACCCAAGCCGTAGTGGTTTTCTTGATGTGTGTGAGGCAGGGCCTACGGTGGGGCAGCCAATGGTAGGCCCGCGTGGGGCGGGTGCCTACAGTGGTGTCGCCATCGGTAGGACTACCAAGTGTAAACCTAAACTTAACCCTGACTTAATGCATGTGTGAGTCTTTCCTTTCCGGGAGCACCAGAACTCCTCTCACTACTAGAAACCTTGGACGCCTAGAGTGCATGAGGACTAAAGTTCATGGAGCGGGTACTACCAAAGTGAGGTTGTTGAAAGGCTTTGCCGGGGCAAGTCTCATTTGTTGGGATGTAGGCTCATGTGTTGGGCAAGTTGCGGAGTACGGGTAAAGTGTACATCCACTGCAGTGTGAGTAAACCAATCTATTCGAATAGCTGTGCTCGCGGTTAATGAGCACCGGGACATGCGTTACACTTGGCTAGACTCTAAATTCTTAATTTGATTGGGATGGGATATGCATGATGATTTTGTGCTGGCGGATCAACTTCTCGAGGGGCGAGAAGGAGTAAACCCCAGGAAACCATGATGGCTAGTAACGGGAAGCATTCTTTGGGAAGACAATAGATGGTGAACAGAACCGTTGTTGTGTAATAAACACTGGAATTAAAACTTGACTAGTCTATGCTAGATCTTAGGCTTGTGAAAAAGAGTTGTGAAACTAGCTTTACGCAAATAAACCAAAGGCCATACTTCGAATACCTCTATCATATACATTGTTGTTGTGGTGGCTTGCCGAGTACGGTTGGTACTCACTCTTGCTATTACAAAATTTAATCAGTGGAAAGCAATGAAGCCGAGGAGGATCCCTATGCTTATCTCCAGGAGGATGCGGAGGATGACGGCGCCCCATAGGTCTGGGTTACGGCCGTTGCCTGTGGCAAGGGCATAGCCGCTGCCTAAATTCTGCTGCCTTACCTATTTCTGCTTTCGCATGTATTCCGGACCATTTGGTCCTATGTTCTAGTCTATGCCTGCGGGCCTATGATGTAATAATTTGCGCTAGACAATCTTTGTATGCGCGCTTGATATTTCAGCAATGTAATCGTGAGTACCAGACTACTTGATCCAGGGAAATGGTACTAATAACATGAGCAATTCCTGTTATAAAAATGGGTCTCTACAATTTGGGAGGTGTAAGCTCCGTCGGTCGAATTGGACGAGGAGTCATCTTCACAACTATGTCTTCTTTAGGCCATTGTATGAACATCTTTTGCGCATCGCCGAAAATCATGATTTCATCATTGGGGGGCACGGGCAGCGGATAGCCTGACCAGGTGTCCTTTACTGTATCGATGGACACCTTGGCATACCCAGCTAGCAGGTCTGCACCGTGGACCTTATCCATAACCGAGGGTTTGAAGCCATACCCTCAGCGACTTCGGGAGCGAAAGTTGGGTGGACCCTCACCAGTAGGACACACTGTGCTACGCTCTGCATATGTAAAAGTTTGAATTTAATATTGGAACGTGTAAAGGTTTTTGATTAGATATGGATCGGATAACATCAATTACCTCTATGTGGTCCACTGCAGCTAGTGGTGCGACCGGGAGACCAGGGGCCGGCACCTCTGCGGATGCACAACTACTCCTACGCTATGACGGACTCGCGTCGTGTTGTGCCGTGTCGTGTTGTGCACGAGGAGTTGGATGCACAGCATATGTTGTGCCTCGGGGTATATTCATGTCGGCGAGGACCTTGTTAACCCTTTCTTCCACCCTAGCATCCATGCTAGCTTCTAGTTCTTGAATGACCTCCACCTTAAGCTCGGCCTTCAAACGAGCGTCCCTTTCTTTCTTGGAGACTTTCCGTTTCCTGTATTGGGAGCTATATTGCGGCAGTCCATGCTTCCAGGGCACATCGCTGCCAATTCCTCGAGTCCGGCCAGGATGTTCTTTGGTTCCGAGCGCCTTTGTGAGGATGTCATCTTCGCGCCTCTTCGGCGCGGACTCCACATCGCTTTGTGAAGCTTGTTCAGCAACCAACCCCAACTATAAAAAACAAGAGTCGTTTATACAAACTTCTACTTCATACGAACGGTAATTAGTAAGGTCAAGTAGTGAACTCACCAGTTCCTGATAGACGACGACATCACTTTTATTCTCAAATGTGTCAGAGCCGTCCGGGTTGACCTTACCCCTTGCACTCGCCCAGTTGCGAGCTCTATGTTCAGGGATGTCCGAAAACGGGGTAGGGACATTCGCTGCTGCAACGGCTGCATCCTCTTGGGCCCATATTGCCTCTTTCCCGATGTACCCTGCGGTGCCCAGCCGATGCGGGTGCTCATTCCGCTGTTGCAGTAGGCGATGTGCCTCGCTTGATTCCCTAAACTCTTGGGTGTTCTTCAGAGAGCAGAATTCCTCCAACACCGCTTCGGTTATTTGAGGGTATTCATCGAACGGTGTATGATTGCTGGCGGGTTGACAAACTCGGTGAAGAGCTTCGACTTCCAATTCTTCCTAGCTTTGCCCATCTTATGGAATGCCTTCCACTTGAGCCTATCCTTTTCTTCAGCCGGAAATGTGAACCATTTCTCCATTGCCGTCCAAGCTCGCTCCTTCTCGATTTCTGTGACCTTGCCGATATCTTTATGGAGGATCCCGAAATTCTCACGTGCCGCCAGCCCGCAGCAGTTAGACCATCTTCCAATGATAGTCCTCGGCGCCGTGGGCCTACCACTAGCGTCAACCTCTCTTATAACTTGCACTGTGGTCGGCGATATATTTTGTGTCCGGGGGTTTCTACTCGACCTACTCGCACTTGTCCCGCCCGACATCGACGCATGTTCTTGCTGGGGCGATTCTGCAGCACACACAGAAGGCAACATATGCTAAGGGGTGCTAGCTAAAATTCACCAGTTCATGTAGTGAAAATTTATCATATAAATTACCATGACTTTCGGGTTTTTGACCGCCGTTATCGAGGGATGACCTTCGGCAACTGTCTCCGTGGCTGGGTTTGCTTGTTCTTGTATCCTCGCAGGTGTCGGGGAAGACGGGTTTGCGCCGGGCGTTGTCATGGTCTAATTTTTCCAAAAAAGCTTATAAATTTCCTATCATTATACTAATTAGCACTAGATACATGTAATACGGGGTATACTATGAAAGATATGGCCTTAGTTTTGCTCAAAAATTATGCATCAATTACCATCATTTGCATGAATGGAAAAAAAGAGGAAATCAGCTACTAGGAGGAAAAAGCAACCCAAAGTCAACCCAGAAAAAAGAACAAATGTAGATATTCTGTTCTTATGCAAAAAAAAGAGAACAAGTGTAGATAATCCATTCTTATGCATAAAAAAAAGAACAAGTGTAGATAATCTGTTCTTATGCATAAAAAAAGAACAAGTTTAGATAATCTGTTGTTATGCAAAAAAAAGAACAAGTCTAGATAATTTGTTCTTATGCACAAAAAAAAAGTAGATAATCTATTCTTATGCATAAAAAAAAGAACAAGTGTAGATAATCTATTCTTATGCATAAAAAAAGAACAAGTGTAGGTAATCTGTTCTTATGCATAAAAAAGAACAAGTTTAGATAATTTGTTCTTATGCAAAAAAAAAGAACAAGTCTAGATAATCTGTTCTTATGCACAAAAAAAAGAACAAGTGAAGATAATCTGTAATCTATGTATCAATATTACTTTAGAAATCAGCAACTGGGATAGATCGGACTTAACCGAAACAATATAAATTGCTTAGATCCAAAATAACATGAATAAAGGTTATATACGATCATATCAAAGCCGATGTTCAAGTTTAAGCATGTATCGACTATAGCTCCACTACAACCTTATACTGGGATATCATCTTAATAATAAATATATTAAACTATTATCAACTAGATTGATAACAAGCTATATTTAATTAGATGAGATCCCGATTTAAGGGGCAGATACAATTTGTTGAACAAGATAGAAATCAAAGTAAAACAATTGTACCAGATAAGATCGGCTAAAACCCCAATACTATCCTTATTAACGATCATAAAATAAGCTAGAGATTATGATTAGATCAAACTTACCTGATGCAACACTAAGTATGAAAAGAAACACAATATCTAGACAATAAAGTTGCTGATTGTCTTTATGAGATGGTGGATACATTATATAATCTATACCAACAAGATGGACTAACCGTTATCGACAAGTCCCTAGATAGAGATCAGCCGATGCAAGTAGAAAATATTGTTAATATAGATTATATAACATATATGATAACTCAACGATTTACAGAAGCAAGATTAGAGTGTCATAATGATGTAAGTACTAATCCCGATAACGCAAACCGTCATAACAAGCTTTACTTCTTGTCGAAGATCGAAATCGATGCAGCCCGACTCGAAAGCAAGAACTCATTGAAAAGTAAAGTAACAAAAGTGGTGATGCGCCGAGAGTATATTGAACTGGAGTTAATTATTTACAAGGTCTCGGGCATATATTTATACCTAAAAATACAACTTGTCCATATTGGACACGACTCCAACTTTCCTAACTTAACTCTAACCGACCAATAAGTCCCTTAGGTGGACTCTTACCAAAATATCTATAAGGAAATTACATAATATCCTAATTAATAGATACAATTGCCCAATCTCGAACTTTATCCTTGCCTGGCAATATCTTCGAAGTCCTCATCTTGAAACCGAAACATACTATATCGGCTTCTTTATCCGATTCCAAATCCTATCGGCTAACCGTCTCCAATTCGGACTCAGTTGATACCGTCTTAACCGATACGAACTCTGTTTCCGGGATTATCACGCATCTTCAAATATGCTTCGGATTGGATCTTGACTCCGATTCATACTCTTGCCAAATTTCATCGTCAACACTTAGCTAATCTAATCTAGCTGAACGATTTAGCCGATATCGGCATAAACCCTAAAACGACTCTTAGTCGATACGACGAAATCGAGATACTAAGCTAGATTAACTAAGGTAGATGATAAATAATAGTTAAAAGAAAAAGGTAGCGATGCGCCGAAAGTTGTGTTGATTGGATTGTCGTCCCTTATTACAATGATCCTAGGTTTATATTTACACTCAGAGTACAAAACCAGTCCATCATAGACACAACTAAAACTTTCCTAAAAATAAAAATGAATAAGTCCTCATGGCAGACTCTTACCATATCTTTAATTCAAAACGACATTAATATCCTAATTAATAGATACAATTCCTTAAATGAGCTCTATCTCCATATGACAATGACGGTTATCCCAATCTAGGCCCATACCAAGCCCAAACCAAATTGTATCGGCCGACTCAGTTTCCAGCCAATACATTACCCAGCCGATGTGCAGTCCATTTCTTGATCTGACTCAATCCTACATCAAATCCGCCTCGATTTGTTTCTCCCTCTCTGAGTCTGATGCTAAATTTTGCTGTTAACAGAGAGATAGATCCTAACTCTGTCCATGCCTTACTGACTCATTGTATTTTATCTTGCATCTTTCTCAAGCTATGTGTTTGCCATAAGATTCACATTATCAAGCAAGAAGGATTTCGTGAGGGAAGAAAGGGATGACGGGAGAGGGGGGCGCATGGATATTTCTTTGGCTGGTCGACGATTCCTTCAACTTTGTTGTGTCAATGTTAGAATTCTCGAAGGATGATATCAGAGTGATAAGGACTTGAAACAAATGAAGGTTACGGTTTGGGGAAGTACAACATCATGAGAGAGAGAGAGAGTGTGTGCGCGCTAATATAGTCTCGCGTGCCTAGGAGGATTCCAAATGAATCTCAAAAAGTCAGATTTTGAAGTACATGGCGACAACTCAAATTTTGAGTACAGCAAAGCAGTTTGGTAGTTGAGATTCTCTATGCATAGTTTGACGGTTTAGATTCTGAACTCTATTCAAATTTCATATTTCGGCTGCACCCAAGGGTCGCCCAGCATAAGGGTTTTATGTGGTCGGACATAACCTAGTCAGCTCATTGTTGACTATGTTTATATCATCCAACTAGTTGGTGCTCATGATAGCTGAGTTGTGTAGGCAACATCCTTATTTGAATAAATTTTGAGATACTATTAGTGCACTAAATATGGGATACCCAACGCATGCCGATGTACCTCAGTCACAAAACCGCGTACCTAAAGATATCCCAAAATATGGGATAGATTCATGAGTAAATAAGTTGAGATCTTGAAAAATGATATTGACTACTTAGTTTGACTCAAGGATGACTAGGACTACTCAGATCATATCTCAGTATTCCTCTTGAATTCTACTGGGTCACTGGGTACCTAGGTGTAAATTTCAAGTCCCTTAGGAAGGGAGTGCATCACAATCTCAACACACCAAGACGAGCCACGTATAGTCGACATTCAGAGGATTCCCTGTGAGCTAGCCATAGACTAGATCACCAAGATCTTGTTTTATCGATATAGTTGTGTAGGTTAGATTTAGGTCTCCATCGTATACTTTGTACTTGGTGTTGTCCATAGAGCAACACATATAAATACGATGTAGTGTTATTACCCAGTCTAGTAAATGAACATGTATGAACTCCTAGTCTCCTACTTCCCCACTATATCCTTATGCATCTTCATATCAATTAATCCCTATATACACAAATTCCATTGCAGGGAAGAAAACTGATGCAAAATGATATTATTTTATTATTATTATTTATGGAAACAGTATCAGCACGGTTAGGAATCACTACTACAAAAGTGATTTTTCTGTACGAGACCCTATGATTTTTACAAACGGACCATAACTAGTGGCGTCTGCAAAAATCGAGAGTCATTTTCCCATACGGCTGCTTAAGTGGCCCGTATGGAAAAATCGATTTTCCCACACGGGCCTCTTAAGAGGGCCGCATGCAAAAATGAGCTCATTTTTGCATGCGGCTCACTTAAGCGCCCGCATGGAAAAATCGATTTTTCCATACGGGCTGCTTAAGAAGCCGTATGCGAAAATAAAATTTGAAAAAATTGAAAATTTGAAACTAGTTTATCTCACTCATATAAACTCCAAATTAGATGATTTTTTTTCTAAATGTTTCTAAAATTATGATCTTTCATGTTATTATGTTCTTACTGCTATTATTTTGATCATTTTTTCTTGTGACTTTGTTTTATCAATTAAAAATTTGAATTTCAAAACTTCAAATAATATTTTGAAGCAGTAAATGATTTCAGCTGAAAAAGTCATCAACAATAAAGTTGTATAGCTCATCAAGATCTATAACTTCTATTTTGGTCATTTCTTCATCCGACAAAGTGATTGTAACATATTCTTAAAATTTACATATCTCTATTATATTTTATAAAACTATAAGAGATAAGTATATTTTGTGAACAATGTGACAAATCACTTTGTCGGATGAAGAAATGACCAAAATAGAAGTTATAGATATTGATGAGTTATACAATTTTGTTGTTGATGACTTTTTCAATTGAAATCATTTAGTATTTGAAAATATTGTTTGAAGTTGTCATATTTTGAAATTCAAATTCAAACTATTCAAACAAAGTCACATATAAAAATGACCAAAATAAAAGTAGTAGATCTTGATGAGTTATACAACTTTTTTATTGATGACTTTTCCATTTGAAATCATTTACTACCTGAAAAAATTATTAAATTTCTTATATTTTAAAATTCAAATTTCATATAGTTCAATTAAAATCGGATGAAGAAATGGCCAAAACAAAATTGGTAGATCTCAATGAGTTCTACAACTTTGTTTTTGATAACTTTTTCAAATGAGTTCATTTAGTATCATAAAATTCGATTTGAAGTTTTCATATTTTTAAATTAATTTTTTCCCCTCTTATCAATTTTTTTCACCTCTTATCATCACCCCGTCTCTCCCCTCTGATATTTTCCCCTCTCTTCCTTCACCTCTATCTCTATCTCATTCTCTCCTCATTTCCTCTCTCTCTCTCACCGAGCAGCGGGCGGGTGGCAATGATGACGGGCGGCGGCTCACCGGCGCAGGAGGTGGAGGTCGGGCGCGGGCGACAGCGCTCGGGCTCGAGCGGGGAGGCCGGATCTGCCACCGCCGGGCCGCGGGGCGGCTTCGCTCGAGAGCGGGCGGTGGCTCACCGGTGCCGGCGGCGGAGGTCGGGCGCGGGCGGCGGCGCTCGGGATCGAGCGGGGAGGCCGGATCCGTTGCCGCCGGGCCGCAGGGTGGCGGCGCTCGAGAGCGGGCGGCGGCTCACCGGCGCAGGCAGCGGAGGTCGAGCGCGGGCAGCGGTGCTCGGGCTCGGGCGAGGAGGCCGGATCCGCCGCCGCCGGGACGCGGGGCGGCGGCGCTCAAGAGCGAGCGGCGGCTCACCGGCGCAGGCGGCGGAGGCTGGAGCGGGTAGGCCGGATCCGCCGGCGCCGGGCCGCGGGGTGGCGGTGCTCGAGAGCGGGCGGCGGCTCACCGGCGCAGGCGGTGGAGGTCGGGCGCGGGCAACGGCGCTCGGGCTCTAGCGGGGAGGCCGGATCCGCCGCCGCTGGGCCGCGGGGCGGCAGCGCTCGAGAGCGGGCGGCGGCTCACCGGCGCAGGCAGCGGAGGTCGGGCACGGGCGGTGGCGCTCGGGCTCGAGCGGGGAGGCCGGATCCGCCGCCGCCGGGGCGGCAGCGCTCGAGAGCGGGCAGCGGCTCACCGGCTGTATAGCATACGTACACGTGTATGGTATACTGGTATACGTATGTATTTCTAGAGTTCGCCTCGGTGATAGGGGTGGGCTCAGGATTTTCAACTTGGGTATTCAAAATTAGAAGAAATAGAAAAAAATTTTCAACCAAAAGCGTAATAGTTGTATGATATATAACGGTAAATATGATACCATAAAATCACATATTGATAAAATTGACCATAAATTGAATGCATTAAGGCTTTGTTCTTTCCCCCTTTTCCTAGTGGACATTGGATCCTACTGGTAATAATGCCTAAGTAGAGTACGTGCCACTACTTAAACTCCAGAATTGACAAGAAAGCATACGATTGGACCCCGATTCAACTCGCGATAGATGAAGCGTGGGCCCAATATGTGCAAAAAGGAGACCTTCGAAAGACAGGGCAGGATACACTTATCCATAAGAAGGACTTCCCAGTCAAACAACAAATAGGCGATCAGTGCGGATGTGCGGATTCCATGTTTGCCACAACATGCGCCTACTTTGCAAAGCTAAGGTGAAGACTTTGGGTGAATTGGAGGTTTGTGGTCTCATTCGTGACATATTCTAACTTAATTAAAGTACATACATATATCTAAAGATCGTTCGACTAATTTCGAATTTTGTACATGTAGGACAAATTTTCAAAGGATCCGGGTAGCAGCTTTCAGGATATCCGTGAGGAGATTGCCGAGTTCATCCTCCACGAAATTATTCACCCTAAAGGAATGTTTAGGGTTAAGATTAAGTGAAAAACAATTTTTAACATTCTATTTGAATTGTCAAACACATGTTACTATGTAATATTATTGTTTATTACATTTATTATCTCTATGTAAATTCTTTCTAGATGAATATTGCAGATTATGATGCTTACCACTTGACCAATATGCATGTGTGAATATGGATGTTATTTGTCTAAAATATATGTGAATGGCATTTGTGAATGGGGATGTTGCGATGTATATATGTGAATGGGGATGCTGGGATATATATATGTGAATGGCATATCTGTTTCTGTTATTTTGCAGCGGGCATGGCTAGCACAGGTCTGAGGCTAGCCAAAAAACAATATTTATTTTTTTTGGTCATACTCATAGGTGACGGGCTATAAGTTAAAACCCGATTGAGAATACAGTCATCCGTGACGGGCTGTAACTTAAGGCCCGATTGAGAATATAGTAATCTGTGACAGGCTGTAGTTGGGGCCCGATTGCGAATAATAGTCATCTGTGACGGGCTTCTGTTTAGGCCCGTTTAAGAGGACAGACATCCGTGACGGGCGCTAGTTGTAGCCCGATTGAGATAGGTCATCCGTGATGGGCTCTGTTTGACTGGTCGTCTAGGTCAAAGCTATCGGTGACGGGCATTAGTTGATGCCCGATTGAGATAACTCCATCCGTAACGGACTTATGCCCATTTAAGATGATTCCTCACATCACTGACCTTTACGCTGTGTCGGGCTCAATACCCGATACAGATGTGGGTTGGAGCCCGACACAGATAAGGGTTACCGTTGTAGTGGTTGTTGCTTGGAGGACCATGACACCAGGTTGTTCCCGAGAAAGACAGCATAACCGGAGGTGGAGCGCCAAGTGTCGGGGTAGCCGGCCTAGTCAGCATCAGAGTAGACCATGAGATTTGAAGCAAGGAGCGATGGATGTGAAGCCCCAAGTCCAGATTGCCACGGATGTAGCGGAGAATCCTCTTGATGGCGACAAGATGAGGTCTCGAGGATCGTGCATATGGCGGCGCTCGGGCTCGAGCGGGGAGGCCGGATCCGCCGCCGCCGGGCCGCGGGGTGGCAGCGCTCGAGAGCGGGCGGCGGCGCTCGGGCTCGAGCGGGGAGGCCGGATCCGCCGCCGCCGGGCCGCGGGGCGGCAGCGCTCGAGAGCGGGCGGCGGCTCACCGGTGCAGGCGGCGGAGGTCGGGCGTGGGCAGCGGTGCTCGGGCTCGGGCGAGGAGGCCGGATCCGCCGCCGCCGGGCTGCGGGGCGGCGGCGCTCTGGTGATGGGCTAGGGTTTGGGGGGTTTTTTGGTTTTTATTTTTTTTTTGCTAAATTTATTTTTGGATGCGGCTGGTATAAGAGACCGCATGTGAAATTCCCATTTTCGCATGCGGTTGTGCTACCCGCATGCGAAAAATCCGATTTTCGCAGACCTTTTGGCGTATGCGGTTGGTCCAACCGCATGCAAAAATATGTTTTAGCCGCATGAAAAACAGTTTATGTAGTAGTGAATTTTTTGTATTTATGAATTTAATATTTAGTATCAACTTCAATACAATGCGGACAAAAAGTTAGGAGAACTAAGTTGATTCTTTTTTATGGAGCAAGTATGTTGTTATAGTTTAAAATTCATGGAAAACTTGGAATCTCTAGACACGCACATTTACGTGCTCAATCACTCAATTTTATTATCAGGTAGATTAAGTCACCATCAGCGAGGAAGCTAACGTCCTCGATAGTATGTAATCATCTTCTCGGAACCTCAAAAAATTACATCAGCTAACACTCTCATACGCTCATCACACACTAGACACAATTTTTTAACTGACCCGGCCGTATAGCATACGTACACGTGTACGGTATACTGGTATACATATGTATTTCTAGAGCTCGCCGCAGTCGGCGATGACGACTGGCTTCACCGTCTTGCTGCTCCAGGTGCCGGTCCTGTCGATGGCGCACACGGCGTCCATCCCGGCGACGACGCGGCCGAACGCGACGTGGCGGCCGTCCAGCCACGGCGCCTTGTCGACGGTGATGAAGAACTGGGAGCCGTTGGTGTTGGGCCCGGCGTTCGCCATCGACACCACCCCGGGCCCGTCGTGCTTCACCGCGAACCCCTCGTCGGCGAAGTGCCTCCCGGCGCCGTCGAGCGCCGACTCGCCGCCGGTGCCGTTCCCGGCCGTGATGTCGCCGCCCTGGCACATGAACCCGGGCACCACGCGGTGGAACGTCGAGCCCTTGTAGTGGAGCTTGTTCTTGCCAGAACGCCCGATGCGCTCGCCGGTGCACAGCCGCCGGAAGTTCTCCGCCGTGTCAGGCACCTTGTCAGCGAACAGCTCGATCACCACTCGGCCAGCCCTCTCGCCGCCGATGACGATGTCCAGGAACACCCTTGGCTTGGAGTTGGAGGACGCCGGCGCCATTGGTGACGCAGAGAGACAGAGTACAAGCACCTAGCTGCTAGAGAGAGAAAGAGAATGCAAGCAACCTAGCTACTTGTCTATGAGAAATATTGTCTCTTGGTTTGAGACTAGTGAGAGGAGGAGATGATGGTTATATATAGGCGCCTATGGTTGCATTGCTTGAAAGAGGAGAGAACCATGGCTTTTTAGAGTAAAAGAGATATATGCTCTCCGTGTATAGAAAAAAATAGTTTTGCTTATGTGGGGACTATTCTCAAGCAAGGACGACTCTTTGATACTCAGTCTTGTGATTGTAACTGCTAAAGGAATAATATCGTGTGCCGAGAATATATACGAGGGTAGTCATTAATTATATAAATAGGAAAACTCCAATTCTACACTTATTATTTCATTTTTCATGTGGGTAGGAGTTGGGAATGTGTGCAAGATGTTTTTCACGGCTATAATTTGTGTTTTTTTTTGTCGGAATATCACATCAACTTTTTTTTTTGATTCATTGTTTGTCCTCTTTGTGGCCAAAATTGGGATATGGAGGTTCAGTGGTTCGAATCTTGTTGAATGCAAGTGGGATTCTGATTCGATTGTACCCTAGCTAGCTATGTTATAGGCGGCCGGCAAAGAGTTTGTCTATTAAGCAAATGGATTTTGGGGGATGCATCAGATGCAGCATGCACTACCCTAGTATTTATAACCACATCATCTTAAATGAAAAATAATAGTAGTAGCTGTATATATGAATGTGCATTGATAATTGATGGTTTGCCTAGTTAGCTAGTGCTGCTGCTGTGCGTGGAACCAAATGGTTGGTTTTTGCACAGATGTGCTTCCATCTGTATATGCTCAAGTTAATTTTGCGTACATAACAAGCAAGGTTGTAGGGGGTTAGATAACTATGGTGGCCGATGCATATTAGTTAAGGACAGTGCTGGATATCCTAAGTTAATTATTAGATATCTAGTATAGGACATGTACTTAACTATGGTTTATAATGGTTTCCTAATTAAGAATATTTGTTGATATTGAAAGAGGAGAGATAGAACATCCTTGCTATATATATGAGTAACAACGACTCAACAATAACTCTTACCTCTATAATATGAAAACAATGAGGGTGACAAAATGAAAAGAATATTTTTTGAATTAATGGTGAGAGACTTTATCGTCTGAACGGTTGTAAAGACACGGTTTTCAAATAATCTTATATTGTCTAATATGTTGAATAGTACCACATTGATTATGGAATAGCAAGAGACCTAATATATAAGTGGGGGAATCTCTCACCTCATTGGCTAACTTTTGGGGTGAGAAAGACCCTTTACGATCCTAGAATTGGTATCAGAGCCTAGCTAGTTCAACATCTTTGGTCCGAGGGATAAAGTTTGTGAAGGCCTGATGGATCGTGGGTACCTACGTGGCCCGTATACCTGAGGGACCGTGGGGAAATGGTAAAGGGGTGGTGAACGGCTGAGGGACACTAATGTGTGAAGGGGATATTGTTGAATAGTCCCCATTGGTTGTGGAAGGGTAGGGATCTAATATATAAGTGGGAAGCCCCTCACCTCATTGACTAGTTTTTGGGTACGAAAAACCCTTTACAATCCTACATAATATACCATGCTTATCTCAATTACCATTCAATATGCCTTATCTGTTTATCACACGTAAATTTCTGCCTTTTTTCACCGCATACAGTTAGCTTACGCTCAATTACTCTTTGCTATACGCAAAACAAAAATTAATTTAACATAAATAAAAAATATTTATTTTTCGTGATTGCACGAAATATGCATACACAAAAAAAATAGTTTTAAGTGTATCAGTTCTTAATTAAGTGGAGATTAAAGATGACCTGTATAAGTATATATACTTACCAGTTACTCCCTCCAGCTATAAATATTTGGTGCAGTTCACTTTAACATAGATGGCCTATTCGTCCTATTTAAAAAAATTCTGTGGATATTATTTATTTTATTATGACGTGTTATTAATGAAGGTACATATATTTTTTATATTCACACTAATTTTTTAATGAAATAAATAATCAAACATTATTGTCAAAGTTAATGCATCAAAGACCGGAGGGAGTACCAAGGAAGTATACAATTGCGGAAATATGTAAGTTGATTTTAAACCTTCAAGGGCATTCATTTTTAGTACGTGCTACAAATTGTTTTGCATGCATGTCTTTATCATACTTCATGTAAAGATGGAAGGTCAAATTCTCTACACACGAGGATACCAAAATAACAGATGGAACTACAGATACAAATGTTTGCTCGTATTATTCGTCTTTTCTAATTTTTCCCAGTATATATGCAAATGAAAATTTTGATCTTACATATTTGTGGAGGAACGTGAAAAAAAAAATCTATATGGTCTACTTTTTTACAGAATTTCTTGTAGCTATTCAGACCGCATGCAGAAAAGGAAAAAAAAACATGCCACTGAGGACTTAAAATATTTTCCAGTGAAATACTTCTATTCTAGATTGAACAATATGATGCAAAGTTAAATTATTCATAACAGTAACTGAATTGATCACGAAAACAATGTTGTTTTGCTTGCGTAGTGTGCAAGTTTGGCTTGCCTAACAAAGTGCAGGCACCTATCTTTCATGGCTGTAAGAGTTTAGTAAGGTACAGATTCGATCTTCTCCAGTTGTAACGCACCTACCTATTTATGCCTCTCGTCAGCGACCGAAAATGCCTTAATGTATAAATTAATTAGTGCGAGTCAACTGAATTTTTATGTTTTGCTTAACCCAAATTTCTCAAATCTTCAAAGATGCTGTTTATAGTAGTTATTGTTTAAATAACTTCATGCATGTACCCTGGTTTCAACTTTCACTTTGCTTACCGAAATGCATTGCAACTTGGCGAGTGACTAGCTTTATTCTACTGATATCAGTTGCTAATAGTTTTAGGAGTATATGACTGATTCCGATTACTGAAAAATGTCAAATTATTGATTCGAAAAAAAGATAGAGACAGCACGTACAATTACATGCACCGTCCAAATTCTTATTTGTTCGCTTCGCTCTCAATTTTCTGTGAGTGCTCTCCTGGCCGATGGAGACGACAAACCCTATTGTCAGTTCCTGGTTATGCTCTAACCTATATCAAAGATTCTCAAATACAATACTCACTTCGTTGAGCAATATAAGGCATATTAGTTTTTGACACGGTCTCCAATATTGATCTTTGACCATTTATTTCTTTTCAAATACATGCACATCTTATATTTTTGTCTAAAGAAGTACAAATTACATTTATCATAATCAAGGTTTACAAACTTGAGAATTTGTTTCTTTTACAAGTCAAGATGTTTTAGTAATAAATACAGAGCTTGACAATTATATGACTGGCTATTAACCTAGAAGCCAGAATCCATCCAGCTAGAAACTAGCTAGGTTAGCTGATCTAAAAGACCACATCATCTATGTGATCTTAGTAACTCTCTACAATCTATGGACAGCTAGAAATAATTCAAAGGCATGCTGAGGCTCTGTACCATCCTTCAAAAGTGGCTGAAAGGGTGCTTTTTCAACTAAAAGAATTGGTGAACCTGAGGGAGCAAAAGAACAACACTATTCCCAGTTCTGAATAGGGTTGTACGAGATCACCAAATGGATGGATTAAGGTTAATGCGGATGGAGCTTTATTTTTCTCACAGCAACAGAAGGGAGCATCGAGGGTGATCATGAAGAATGCTTTGGGAAATTTTTGGCTGTTGCAAAACTTATTTTTATCCGAGGGTAGTATATATGCCATGACGGCGGAAGTGCTAGCATGCAAGCGAGTTGCTAAACTGGTGATGGAGATGGGTGCAGATAAAGTGATAATTGAAATAGATAGTTTTATAGGTGGTGAGGATACTAACCCGGGATGAAGTAAATCTATAAAACAATTGTCCAGCACCTCGAGACATGCTAAAGAGGATTCAAGGAAATCAAGATCAAATGGGTGCAACAATTAGAGAATAAAGCTACCTATTTGGTAGCCAAGAAAGGATGTTCAATAGGTGAAACATCGACTTGGCTATCGGTTTCACTAGAATTTATCAGCCATATTTTAGAGGAAGGATATAATTTCGGTATCGTTATTGGTAGTATGTTTAGGAGGTGTTCTTAAAAAAATAAATAAATTGGTTAGAATAGACATCAAACATTCATATAGCACCAACAATCCTTAGGACTCGTAAACCACAAGAATATTTTAAAATACAGTTTAAATATTTCACATGTAAAGAGTAAAGGGATTTGGAATCTCCATTGCTTGCCCCATGCATGTTTCCATAGTCTCCATTGTAATCTTATAAAATACCATATAATTTATGAAAATATTTGAACTTTCGTTAATTCAGTTCTACGCGTAAAAATTTTCTAACTACGTCACTAAATTTGCTTGTAGGCTCCCAGTACGTAGGCTCTAGAATATAAAGACACTTCTAGATGCCTCTACCGAAATTCCCAGAACTATATATTGTCTTAACTTGTTTCTTTTTATATTGTAAATACTCGGGTTTTTGGGATCAGTCCAAAATAATCCCCAAATTAATCCGTGATGTCAGCAAGAACATGTCGCTATCATTTTGCTAGTTGTTTTGTAATCACGAGATATAAGTGCTGTTGTGATTTAACGAAATTGCACAACATACACGGGCAGATTAACGAATCGAAGAGATGTGCTTATATGCTCTAAAAAAATGTACGAAAATTAAAATGAGATTAAAAACGGGATTAATTACAAAGTGTTAATCTCAGCTACTAATGTACTTTAATTTTCATGCTTTTTTTAAGCATAGAAAGCACATCTCATCGAATAATCATGGGCGGCCGGTCGTGTGAATTAGACTGAAAAATTTAATTAAAGGTCCGTGCAGCATGTATGGAGATTATTCTCTTGCCACTACGTATGGCGCCCGAAAGCGCCCAAGCGGAAGTTTCGTGGTGGCTGTCGACTTCAATTTGATGCACAGCGATCTGCATACATATATTCATAGCGTTTCACTGCAAATTGACGTCGTTTTCAACAGGAATCCGCTTTGAGGGAGAGGTCAATGTGACGACACTGACCGGGATGCATGGACGACTGTACTTTGCACCGTTCTTTACATTTATATGCGACCGCGACCATGGTATTCACTGTCTTCAGGACAAATTGTTATTTTCATATCTCACAATCGAAACCGAATTTGGATAAGATTTTCTATATATTTGTGCAACACCATCTCAAACTCAACCTACCTGGCTACCCCAACCTTACATGATAGCACCGTATCCCATGTGAGAACGATCAATATCCTAACCAGACATTAGACATGTGCTTTGTCATGAAATGGATAAGGGGGTATTTTTAATCCTAACCTGAAATTTGCTCCCACGGGGAGTCGAACACAGAACCTGAGTGCTACTTTGACAATGGTATGTGAGCTGCCATTCCATCTACGATAGTTAGCCAACAAATTTCATTATCGTAGCTACATAATTTACAAGAATTACATGAGATTGTTACTTTGTACAATCCCGGGATAAAGAAGAGTGATAATTTGTGCAAGTGACCTGACCAATGGTTTAAAACTGGAATGCTTCTCAGAAGCTGCAGAGAAAATTTAAAGAAACAGGAAATCAGAACAGGGAGTAGAATGTGAAGTATACTGTTCAAGTGATAAATGTGAATTTATCAAAATGCTAGAATGTTCATTTCGTGTGGTACAAGTCATTAAGTGAAGCTTACCATGAATCATAGCCTTAATTCCCTTGGAGAAATCTTCAAAGCGACCCATCACTGGTCTGATGCCACATGATTGGGATACACACAGTTCCATGTAAAGTGATGTTTCAAGTATCACCAACAGAAGTTGGCACACCCTCTGTGTCTCGGCATTGAGTGCAGTAGATACATTTGCCTCTAATACTTCAGTGACAATAGAAACCACTTGATCCTGAAAAGAGTGACCACAGCTGAAATAAGAGAAGTAATAAAAAAGACAAATAACAATTTTCTAGGTCATGACAGATTTGATTGTGGTCCTTTGTAAAATGGAGCATAACATCGTTTGTCACTTCAGAAGGACTATAAGCTCTCTGTCCAAAAATGTAACAACTTCTAGAATTCCAATTTTGTCCCAAATAGAACAAGCTAGTACTTTAAAGGTTGATTTTTACCACTAAACTACACATACTACCCCTTGGTTTCATTATCACGCTAACTAGTCCGAGCCCACACCCCACCCACCCACCCAAGATGGCATACAAGTCCTTAATAGATGGGCAAGGGATAAAACTTGCTATATTCTGGGACAAATGGAGTAAGCTCTAAGGAGACAGCACATAGTGCAGATGGCAAGAGAGCAGCCATCTTGCTGCTGAAAGGCTGCTCGAAGCCCATGTTCGATTCTCCTCAGCACACTCACCATTTCTTCCTAGTTTAAAATGGTAGAAGGAATTACACTCCTCAACACCATTGGCACAAAGTTTCTCCTTAATGTCTGCTCAAACTAGGTGGTGGATTCCTGAACAGAGAGCCCATCAACAGTGACGATTAAATCTAAGTTTCTCCTTGGGTCCTATATTTTTATCTAAGAACCAAGGAACTCCAACTAGATGGTGGTTAATTGAACAGAGAGCTCATCAGTAGCAAGGACTAAATTCCCTTTGAACTAACATATCAAACTAGATATCCTTCAAGCATTAGAACGGAAGCTTATTTCCTTGTGTTATAAGCGGTAAGGAATGTTTAAAATTTGCAATTAGATACAGGTATCAAAAAGTGCAAACACAATGAGCATATATCTAGTTTTCATATGGTGTTCTTTTTCTGTTATTTTTGCTCCCAACCCTTTTATATCAGCCTTTGGGGCCCATGTAATAGATCAATTATCCTCTTGCTAACAGTGTCAAGATTCAAGGAGATTTAGAACACCATATAAGTTATCAACTTACCAAGTTTTCATATTTGTATTACAGTTTCCAACAATTGATACAATAAGCAAATGTTCAATCTGCCCCATGATATGCAAGCATATGTTTCATACTTGTCTGAGTAAAATATACAGGACATCCCTATTATCATGCTAAGACTGGCTAGTATTTAGAGAGGTCATTGTTTCAAATAAAATAAAATAGAAATGTAAAGAATTCCAGCAGCTTCTGGATTTTACAGTAACAAAGCCTAAAAATGTAGAAATCAGCCAGCAGTAAAGGTTTAGACGAATAGTAATATTTACCTGCAGGCCGTGAAGAATATCTGGCATTGGAAGTTCTGGGAAATGAGCAAGGTCAAGAAACTCCAGTTCTTCTGCCCTTCTTACACCCTCTTTTGCTTGACTGCACAGGAACTTCATAATAAGAAAAGCAATCCTATAGATTTGTACAGCTAACATCTCTGTAAAACGAGTCTGCTTCATAGAATCAGAATCCCCTGGATTTTTGTCTCTAATCACAAGCGACAATGCTGCATTGGGAGGACCAGAGACAGATGGAGTTGACAAAGTACAACTTGCAGCAAATCGGAACCATCCATATTTGCTCCTAATAAGTGGTGACTCTTCATTAAGCTTCATTTCCTCTTTAATAATAGGAGGACAAACAAAGGATGAGTTCCAGTTTGGGGAATCACCAGTTCTTTCACTACCTCTGCTTATAAAAGCAAGCAGGTGGATAATAATCTCCCTTAATTCTGAATCTACTTCCTTCATACCTGTGTCCCGTGGGAAATGGTACTTGGCCAGAATACAGAGAAGTGTGAGGATATTCTCAGTAAGACTCAGAGCTGAAAGTGATGTCTGTGACTTTTGTAACAGTGTCCTTTTCTTGCTCTGATGAGTGTTAACACTTTGTGCAGATAGATAAGATGACATCAAAGGTACTTGTCCTGAAAGGAAGCTGATAGTACTGTTTGCAACACTGTTGCGGGAAATATCATCATCCATGCAATGGTTCAAAGAGGAGACAATAGCAAGACCCAAACCCCAAATTTTCACATCCTTTGTTTGGGTGCTCAATGAATTTCTAAAACAGGAGTCGTCCAAAGGCATCTGACTCAGAAGGACCTTTATGAAAGCAAAAATATTGGCGGACTGAAGAATTTTAGCACCATCCTTTGTCCGCCCCATAGTCAAGAGGAAATTCAACATGACTTGAGTACACAATAAAGCCCCGTTTTGGCATTTTTGCAGTATAACCTGGAGACGGAAATGCTTTTGTAGAATAGGCACCCATACATTTGAAGGCAAAAAGCCTTTCAATATTATGTCCATTGCTGCAATAGAAAGATCAAAATATTCTCTGCTCTCTGCCAATTTGCATAATACAGGTATCAAGCTCATACTTAAAAGGGATAATTCCCCAAATATATTGACATCTTCAGATCCATCTTTCATGTCATCCTTCTTGTAAATGAATTCAAATAACGACAAAAGCAGAACAAGGAGGGACTTCACTGGTTGCTTAAGAGCAGGACTGGATGGCATGAGATTAAACAAAAAGGAAGTGCTGGCACTTGAAGTTTTTATGAGTAGTACGATAAGTGGATAAAGATGCCTTGAACTTTTGCTTTCCTTAGCATGGTCAAGTAAGATCCTGGTGATGGTAAGCAACAATTCCACTTGTCCAGATAAGGGAGGAAACAAAACCTCACTGTTATCAACCTCAGAAGGAAGCGAGTCAACAGCAGACTGCAGAGATTTGCATGCACATCTAACCGCTGATTGTGTAGTTGTTATTGAAATCCCTCCACCAGGTAAGCCACATTTCTTATATGAACTCTGCAAAATTTTCAAGATAAGAAGGCAACTAGAATCACTGGCATGCATGAAAGATCCTAGAAACCATCTAGCTTTCTAAGTAGCTCCATATAAAATTCAGTTTACTCTGGCAGGTCATTAGGACTTGCACAAGTGAGTAAATTAGTTTCCATCCTAAACAACATCTTTTTCCATGACCATGACACACTGACAGAAGTTCATGGAATTCCAAAGATGATTTGGACATATTCAGGGAGAAATTGTTCAAATATCAAAGGAGAAAGTAGAGAACAGCACACAGAAATAATGTCAAAAAAAAATTCCATGACACTAATGGAAGTTGATGGAATTGCAAAGATGATTTGAGCATATTCAGGGACATATGATTCAGTAATCAAAGGTGATAGTAGAAAACAGTACGCAAAAATAGTGTCACAACAAAAGCAAGGATCTTAATAAGAATGTACAAACTTACTGTTCCAGTGCATACTGATAGAAATGTTATGAATGACCTCAACGCACAAAGCTTTGCATCAACTTGACATTTCATCAGGTTTGCTTTATGCATGATATCCAGCATCTTTTCAGCTACTTCTTTGTAATTCTTCCAGTCTGAATGATTCCAAAGTTCAACGCCAAGTTCACCACGTATGTGAGGAACATCAAACAAAGAAATGCCATTGGCAGCTGGGAAGCTTTTCTGCAGTTGCTCCGAAGGATTGTGTTCAAAAAGTTTAAATTCTAGAAGGAAACATAGCAGCTCCTGAAACGGACCAGGAGTAATCGGACGACCTTCGAGTTCTCCATGTATATGATAGTAAAGATCACTAATTATCAAATAGATAAGATCTTGTTCACCGCTGCATTTTTCAAGGAGGTAAAAATCAAACTCAAAGAAATGTTACAAAATTATTGTGGTACCTAGCTGACATTAATACCAAGCTAGCACAATGCTATTCGGTCAGAATAAAGAAAAAAAATAGGTAGTAGGAATTCCTATGCTTCAATAGGCTAACTGTATACCACTTCATTAGTTTCAAAATTTTGTAAAATCGTCCATGAGTCATAGGTATTCCAAAAAGAACTCCACCTACTAAAGACCCAACAAATATTTGAAAGCTTTCGCTGTGTTTAAACATGGCAAACGTTTTCGAGAATGGAGGGCAGGGCACAGGGCCAGCAGCGCATGGAGGGTGCTGATCGTGATGCTTCAAACTGACAGATTGACAAGTGAAGCCAACGTGATGAGAACAGGACCAGGAGCAGCAGGAGGCAGCCTTCAGGGCCAGTCACCAGCACAGAAGACAAGAAACAAGGGGCCAAGGTCTGTTCTAGTAACTTCTACTGATATTTACATTTTTCAACTCATGGAATATGAAGCGAACAAATGAACTGGCTTATACAAATCCACTAGAAATGTGTTTGGTATGCCAGCCATGCTGATGCATGCCAGCAGCCCACCCTCTACTGTGTCAGTTAGAGAGATGTTCTGCAGAAAAAAAAAACAGAGGGAGAAAATTGCACTTTGCACCGGGTAAATTGCACCTTGTTTCGCTTTGCACCAGGTTTAGCACATACTTTCACTTTACACCAGGATTCATTGATTTAAGTTTCACTTAACACCAGGATACATCATTAAATATATAATAATTTCATGACATTTCATAAATTTTGAATAAATCCTCATCAAACATGGTCTAAATTCAAAATGGTTTTATAATTTTAAATCTATTTTATAAGATTACTTTTACTATATGATACAGCACCTAGTGCAAAGTGAAACTTATTTCAATATATCCTGGTGTAAAGTGGAAGTATTTACTAAACCCAGTGCAAAGTGAAACAAGCTTTACCCAGTGCAATGTGCAATTTACTAAAAAAATGGTTCTACATGTTTAAACAGCCATGATGTGTTATGTTATGCAAGAAGTTCATTCATCCATAAGTATCAGCATCTAAAATGGTGAGTGAATGCATGTTCTAGTGAATCATAAATTCATCAAGTAAAATTGTATGGTATTATGGTGTACAATTGTGGAAAAAAAACACCATTGAATTCCAAAGGGTCCTATGAGTTGTTTTAGTAAATTGCCGTTTCCAGTTTTGTCTTTTCATGTCAGATTCAGAATGAATGCTGACAAAGACACAGAGTGACGGGCGGAAACTAAGCTTTCAATATACTAGACTTGACAACCATACATAGTTACAGACTCGCAATACTCATCAAGTATTTAGTACACACACAAATTAAGCCCATAAAAGCATCATTAAGATGCAAACAAAAATATGCACAAAATGGAACAAAAATTACCTGTAACCATGAAGGGCATATTGTGACTGTAGAGCTAAGAATGCACGGTGTTGTAACAACTGCACCAGATAGAAAAGTAAAGAGAAAGATTACTCGGCAGCTGAAAACAGTGTGATAAACTCATAAAATCTGATAGCCAAAATATGCAATATACATTATTATCTAACTCATAAAATCAGCATCCTTCAAACTAGTTTATGCAGTAACTTAACCGTCACATAAACCCCAGGGTTACCAAGTCAAAGATTGATACAAAACCAAAAGCGCTATATGAGGTTCTCAAAACTACAGGCCAGTGATAGGAACTTTCTTAAGATAATACTCTCTCCAGACATAATTAACTGACGTTTAGGGCAACCAAATAACAAAGAAAACAATCCAAAATGTTTATCCGAAATGACAAATAAAACTAACCGGGGGTAGTAATTCTATGAAATTTGTTCTCAAATCTAAAGTACCATGGCAATGAAGGAATTTTAACTTATTTCCAAGATCTGAACCTTTTGGCCACGCCAGCCGAACTGGCGTGGCAAAACAACACAGTGATAGGCGTTATTTGGTCACGCTGGTCTGGCTAGCGTGGCAGCGTTATTTGGCCACGCCACCCTCGCTGGCGTGGTAGGACGAAACTGTCACACCCGCTATGTGTAGCGTGTCAGTGTTGTTTTGCCACGCTAGACGGGCTAGCGTAGCCAAAAGGTTCAGATTCTGAAAATAAGTTTTGGAACGGATTATTTTTAAAATTAAAAAATAAAAAAGTTTAAAAAAATCGATATTTTGGTAGATGAAAATTTTTAGGATTTTGAAGTTATCACACAAACACCTCAGACTTTTCTGTCCACATCCTAATATGTAGCATATGTCCATATCATGTAATAGCTGCATATAGATTAGTTTCTATTTAAGCAACAGTACAGAGTAAGAGTATTCAACCCGATGTGATGAGAAAAGGTCAAAACATCCCATGACTATCCCTAGCCCTATGATACAACCAAAGTAGTTCAGGAAGAGAGATGGTGCAGCAGTACATGTAACCTGAGTCATGCTATGGTGGTGCTACCATGCATGGGGAGCCAACCAAACGTTTACATGCACCAGTTTGCAAGTGAGCAAGAATATGAGTTGCAATTGCTGATTTGTCATGTTTTATTAGGATTGTTTTAGCATGTTGCCATCAGCACACATATACATCAACTGGAGGGAAAGAAGACCAATATTGCTTCCAGTTCTCATTCCATACAAATCAGGAGCCTTTATTTTGTAATTTGTCCCACAACAAAAGAAAAATACTTTGGATTGTATGATGAGTCCACATGTAATTTTATGCCTACTTCCCTAAATAATAATAAAATGCTAGTGCTTATCCAAAGACCAAGACATCTAGAAGGTACTTGAGATAATAATAATACAAATGATCAACCAAGAAATTCTGCAATGACATGGTTTTGCTCAGCACCAAATCATCGAAAAATATAGCGAAAACAAGTTATTTTCCTTTTGCTGGTTACATCTCTCTCTATTCACCATAGGATTGGGTCCATTTGCACATATGTTCTCCATTGGAAGATAGTGCACCATACTAAACTGTCAAGTTTTGGTCAACTGAAGTTGGTTCAGTTTAGTTGTGTTTCTTGGCAAACCAGAGGTTAAGAACCTATGCAAACCAAGCCAATATTTGTGCACAGATTCAAGACATCTATTCTGAGTATACTGCATAGAGTGTGTGTTGCTACTTAGCGGTGGTCCCCTGCTATGCAGGGTGTAGAAGAGGGGATTGAGTTCCCTGTCTCCCAGGATCTGTCGTGGCGTCGAACACCAAGAACAGAGAGAGATTGCAGAGACGAGATTGAGAGATTGGAAAGGAGACAATTCTTGCTTAATCCAAATGAAAGGTACCAAGATCCTTAAATAGGTCATTGGCTTACGCTGAACTAATTTGAGAACAAACCAATCTAATAAAAACGGATAATGAACCTAACTTTGACCCAAGCCAGAGAAAGCGTTGGTGTCTGTCAACTGAGCGCGGTCACCGTGTCGCCGGTGCGCCCAGTGCACCTGGTTTCCCGCACATGTTATACGTAATCCCCCACATAACAGTGTGCGTGCACCAGCACACGTGTGTTAACTATAAATAGCCAGTCTAAGGTCCATTGTTATTTCAAATTTTTTATATGAATTGAGCTTTTAGAAGAGATGGCCTTTTGGTGTTACCCCTTTTATAGTGCCTTGGAGATAAGTGTAAGTTAAACATATAGAGTATTAGCGTTTGTATGAATATTTGAGATAACACTTCTACAAGTTAGACTACATGCAATTTTATATACAAAGAATGGGTTTGCAGGGTCATCATACTATATGTTCGATCTACATTAGATTGTAAGTGTTGTTTATCTTTTGGCACAAGTAACTCATGGTTGCCAATTCATGCTACTTACTCTAGTGCATCAGAAGAATAGAAGACCCATGTGTTAGTTTAGAGCCACGCCTAGACACATTAACTCTAGATGGTTGATCTAACATTACTCATCCCACTCGCCATCAGACTTCCAAAACATCAGAGACCACCCTTACATTCATAAACTTTATGTTTCCTTATCGACTTATTGTCTATGAATCAGTCATCCCTATGCCTATTGTATTTTTATATGTAGCCATAAAACCCATGTCACTGACTTTTGGAAATGCCATACAGCCATAGCCATATTACAGGCTGATGTTAAATGTAGAAATGATAAGATGTCAAAGCAAAGAACTTACTTTACTAGATATGAGCTGAATCTTCTTCACTAGCGAGAATGACAAGCTTCCAGTATCACCACTGGACAGCTTTGTTAATAGACGGATAATGCAAAGACAAGATGCTACCTGACACAGGAAAGATGATATCAATAACCATGCTTATATGTATGAGTGGGAACCAGAAATTGCTCTTTATAAACATACAAAATGATATGATAGTACCGCAAACACATAATCAATAATTATAAGCCTATATAAGTCACAATGTGTGCTAAGGAAGTTAGATAACCAATGAGTGACCAAAAAGCTCTTGGGCGTAAAATAATAATGTTTAAAATAACAAAACAGCAATCTCTTCACTTTACTTCAGAAGTCAATAACTGGAAAGTTACCTTAGCACGATGAAGATCATTTTGGTATCCATTACTTGACAGATGGTTTATCAAATCCTCCACAGTCGCGCTATCAAACCATTTGAGCACTATGTCACTTGGACAAGGTGCAACAGAAGGTTCTGTTTGCTCCTTTGAACCAGCACGGGCAGGATCAGAAGTTTTTGTTTCTGTAAGCAACTTTCCTCGCAAGAACAACTCATATGACATGATCTCAAAAATTGTACCAAGACAACAATATCTGCATATGCAAAACCTTGCTTTATCATTCTGAGAGAACCATAGTATTAAATCTTACCTATGAAAGTTGTATTTAATATAAAATTCTGAAACAGGACCCAGTTAATAACAAAAAACGAGACAACAATCAATTTTGATTCATATGATAAAACCATCACTGGTGGCTTTCAACCCAAAATTGATTTAAATTTTTAAAAAATGTTATTACAGTTAGCATGTAGGAAATGAAAAGCTAAAGCACTGTGACCATACCTCAAAGATTTTTTTTCATCAACAGTCTCAACGCTGTCGAGAAGGTAACTAGCAAAAGCAGCACGAATACAGCACGATAAGTTCTCCCAGAATGCTCTAGAACTTCTCAGTTTCTCTAGAATGTATATAACTTGGACACCACTTTCCCATAATGCCTTCAGTAGATCAAGAACACCAGATAATATAGAAGGAGATCTGAAAATAACATTGTTCAGCTCAACCACACGAATAAAAGGTGCAACAATCAAAGCGAAGACTCTGTGGAAATGAAGCAGTGAAAGTTTACTCTTCTGAAGTAAAAAATTATTCTTCTGATCTACCAAGATTTGACTCTTCATTTTTTGCTTCAAGGGAACACAAGATGCAGCACAAAGAAAGAGTGATAAATGTCAAAGAATCCTTTACCTATCCATAAGCTCAGTGGATCGTCCAATATAACCCAAGATTTGCTCAACAAGTCTAGGATTGCTTCCTGAAGGGTTCAGAACAGAATATTTACTGTTCTGCTCATGAGTGGAATTATTAGAATCTGGTTGCACCCTTGTACTCTGTTCTATCAGGGAAATAAGAAGAGCAGGCTGCAACAAAAACAAATGGCGAAGTTAATTTGTTGCTCTCTTCGGTCATAAATATTTTGACATTTCGGACAAGATTCAGTCAAACATTTGAAACTTGGATTGAACCATCAATAACTTCTCAAATACTAGTATAAATATGGAAAAATAGTATCCATAGACTTGCCTTCAAAAGTACTATCATAATATCATAAACTTCTATTATAAAATTTTGATGGTCAAAAAGTTTTTAGAAGTCCCATCAAAGAAAAAGTTTTTAAAAGTTTAATCCAATCTTGTCCCAACTCCCAAACATCAAACATTCATGAGACAGGAGGGAGTAAATGTAAAATATTTAGTTGTTTAGGTTTATGTAAAAAAATGGAATTCACTTGGTGCGGCCAGTGTGGCAACATCTCCTTCCTGTTTTGCCTCCGGTTGCCAGGGATCAGCTTATTTTTCCACTTTACTTCCTGGCAAGTGAACCCTCAACCTTACAAGCGCAACATTCTGAGCCTACATGGCTACAGCATGGTATAAACCATATTCACAAGACCAACTTGGTACATGCAAGATCTAAGAGCATCTGAGATTGATGCTAGTTCTTATGATCTTTGCCTTAGATTGTGTGCACATAATTTCTGGATCAGTCTATATCATTTTTTACTGTAGATAAAAAAAATTGATGGGTTTCTTGTTTAGCACTCCCTCCATCCCAAAGTAACTCCATTTTTAGCCTTAGGTGTTCAAAATAAGGTCGAGGGAAAAACACCAAAGTGCCCCTCTTAATAGGATATTAGTATTGGTGGGTAAGGCAAGTAAGGGGTATTGAAGGAATAAAACTCATAGATCTGCGGACCAATGGTAGGTAAGGAGATAGAAATGAGCTTATTTTGGGACAAATGGTAGAGGCTAGAAATGAACTTATTTTGGGACAGAGGGAGTTTTTCAGGCCCAACCCAGCATTGATGGAGGTACGTCTAGGAATTTTGAATGGATTCTTGTTTAGTATCTTTATGAACTGATGACTTTCATGAACCTATTTGATTGTAGCACCTCAAGCTGGTTCCAGGATGGCATTTTGGGCTTAGGAAAGTGTGCAAACCCACGACAAGGCTGAGCTCGGGCTTGGTGCTGTGACAACTTGTCAGGCCCAACCCAGTGTTTGAATAGGTCTATGATAGGATCCGGAGTAGGACCCAGGTGTCTAAGATGGTAGCTGTACTCGATGAAAGGATAAGGCCGATACCCTCACCCCCTCGAGCAGTGACAAACATAGGAACAGGGGAATGGAAGGAGAATGGGAACTTAACTTCAGGCTGATTCCATAGATCTGACATCACCCTTATATAATGAGAGAGGACAACAAACTCCTAACTATATAACTAATCTTTAGTAAACAAGTCTTATCTAAAGGAGAACTAATAAAGTTAATCAAAACAAAAACATGATTTACTGAATTGGCGATGGAAACGGCTGCTTCCCATGCCTATCATAAGTGTGCCCCCACATTAACAAGTTTGAGCAAAAAAAATGGCAGTGGCAATCATCTCAGTGGTGGTATCTTCCATAGAAATAGGGAAACACAAACAGCTGGCCGTTATAAAAGAATAAACTTGCCTAAATAGAAAACAAATGCATATGGCATGTTCTACACTGTTGGAATAAAATAGTGACAATTTTTCACGGATTATATAGAGCATGCACGCACACAAAGAAAAAGGACCATCTATAGGATAAACAATACCTGATAACGAGCAGCAGAAGTCAGAAGGTTGAATGTAGCAACAACCTCATTGACTTTGTCTACCTCGTCAAGAATGCAGGAAATACTTGCTTGCAGTCTCCAAATCTGAGAACAATGAGTTAAGGGAAGAAAAAGAAGAAATACTGAAGTCAACACAGCAAGGTTAATAAAAATGAACACCATGACAGTCAAAACAAATATTAGGTAACACTGCTGCTAACCTCTGAACCATTAACAACAAAGTAAGCATTTTCCATGAGTTGAGGTTGGGCTTTATAAGCAGTGAAGCACAGTATTGAAAATACTCTAGCAGCTGCAACTTGTATAGCCTTGAGAAATAAATCAGTGTTGTCAGTGTCTCAAAGCTTACGGAATTTACAAGATAAATACAACAGAAAAGTAAAGGAAGAAAGAAAAAGCTACATGGACAATCTTTTTTCAGGATAGCAATTTAAAAAAAAAATGTGACCAACTCGGCCTTAACAAATTGTTTAGGTTACAGCAACATTATCATAAATGCATGCAAACTAAAGTATTGAACATTTCTAGATGGAATAGCCTGTTCTTGGGCAAAAAATGTCCAATACACTGATCCCCATAAAGCCATGATGCTGAATCTTGTATAGCTTTTACTCAAAATGGGAGAAATGAAAAGAGAAGGCACAAAAGTTCATTGTTTTACTTTATTTGAAGTTCTATTGTTGTCCTCACTGGTGGAACAAGCTTAATGTGATTTGGATAATATTTTGACGAATGCAAGTTGTAAATGGAAGATGGTGAATGTGCACATTTCTATGGATGGATGGCCTGGAGCATACAGGTACCCATCAAACTATCCAACCATGACATTAACCAAAGCTAATTAGATAGACAAATATTACCAATAATCCAATATAATTTGATCCAGAAAACCTACAGGTGTCCATATTGTCTAGGTAGGACTTACAAGAGGAGGTGCTGCACTGATCCTCTTGAGCTACATCTCTAAGACAAGTTGCATGCCTGAGGGGTATAATGTCATCGATGGAACCCAACAGTGGCAACAGATCAGATGCATGGCAAGATTAGGCTGCTTTACATACCAGTTAGTTGTCCTATTCCTAGAGATATCGTTATATATGCATTTAGACAAGGATGTTGTCATGGGCATTGGGCTGGGAGTCCAGCCCAATGGGAACGATATCCTCACCCCTCATGATAAGTACATAGTTCAGTTGGATAGAGTCAGGATCTGTTAGGATTAGGTTAAGGAGTCCTCCATCTATATAAGGAGGGATCCTATCCCTAGTCAGTTAGGCATTAGATCAAAATTTATCTTAGTGTCTACCGGCGCTGCCTTCTCGGCGTGACGTGATCTTGCTCCGTCACGCCGTTGAGGTTCAGAGCCAGTCCAGTTACTTCCTCTATTATAATCTATCTATTTCCCTTCACCCCCTTTCATCCCAAATAATCCTAGCACGTGACAGATGTCATCCATGCAGGCCCGGATAATCAACCAAAAGTTAAACAAAATCTCTCCCTCATCCTGTCACCTGCCACAATGATACTTCTTCTACCTGTTGCTTATTCCTCCAATCTCTACCACGGATACCCTTCCCAAAAGTTAGCACATAATAACTATATCGCTTAATGAAACCACAAAGTTAAATCAATATAATAAATCCAAAAACTTACTGAATTCTGAAAGGACATCAATGATATTGCAGCTGTGACGAAAGGCAATGGTTTTGATGACGATGACAAAACCATAGTAATGAAAGGCGGACTTGGAACCAACTCCTGAATATTGAAAATAATTAAGAGAAACATAAGAAAGTAATGTTATAAAACTTTGTATTTTAAAGGACTTAAACATAACAGCAGTGATAAAAAAATGAACGTATAACAAACAAATATATATTTGGGACTACGATAAGAATGGGACTCAATTTTAGTTCAGAACATGTTTTGTCAATTTTGATTTCAAGCCACAAGAAGGGCCTAACAGACTAATGTTAACGTTAAAAGTCTACATAATTGCCTCATAGACCTCTTTGCCCCTTATCTCTGCTGCAGAAGGAAATAATTACGGCGCAGAGTAGCAAGGGTTTGGCTACACCACCCACCATGGCATGCTAGACAGCTGCCACATCATGGTGGGCGGCATAGCTGTGTTGTTTTGCTACACCACCCATGGTGGTACGGCCAAAAGGCTGTTTTCAGATGGTTTGTTTTAAAATTCTATCTGGAAAAGGTTAGAGGCAAGATTGTCTATGGCTGATGGTCGTATTTCATATAGAAGTAACAAAGATGAGGCAGTGATGGAAGTAATTGTTTGATTACTTCAATTATTTGCAACCATCAAATGTGACAACTGGGTTAGTAGTTTAGTAACTGAAGAAAGATTATACAAGGATCCAGAGAATTCAAAAAAATAAAGTAAGACATTTTATCTGATCATCTGATAGTTGGAGCTTGTTAACTTAAGGTGAAAAGAGCAGAATAATATCATGCATATTTTACCTCTGGTAAGTTGGATAACAAATAAAATACAATATCAAGTCCACAGCAAAGGACAAGCTGTATATCTTCAATCTCCTTAAGATCATGACAATAGCTGCCATGCGAGTGCTGAAAAATTTTAACAGTTTGTCACACACACAAAAGGTAATGAAGCTAAATAAAGTATAACATAATTGCTCAAGGAAAGAAAGCTTACCTCCAATAATTGTGTCGACATGGACAAAATTTGCAAAAGAACATTGTGGATAGAAGAGTCATACAGTAGAATTTCCCAAATGATGCCACCAAGCTTTGATGAGAATGATTTGACTTGAATACAGCTCTTTACCAAATCGAACACCTTGAAACAACAGTGAAATGGTTTGTTTTTATTTTCTCATTCATGAATAGAACTAATGAAAAAGAATCTCAACATTATCTAAGATATTCCTCGAACAAATTAAGTGAAAATATAAGTTATTTTCTGAACTGATGACTTGCACCAACAAAAAAGAGGCAGAACTATGTGAAGTCAATGAGACCTAACAAATAAAGTGGTTATCTCACAAACGATCAAACAAATTAAAAATATAAACTGTACCTTAAGGGTTATCTTCCAGCGACTGTACTTCTTGTATTTCCAGTTCATATGATTAGACATGATGTACTGAACTGAAAATACAATGAATGATGATATTATATCATCAGCAGCAGCTCCTTTCCGCAAAACCTGAATGGCAAAATCAAGCACTAAAAAAATATAGCAAATCATCAGATCATCATATGTACAGAAAATAATTATGAATATATAATGCATACAGGACAGCAGATACTGAACAGTGACCACTGCATAATGAGCCAACAGAGAAGACATCTCACACAAATTTAACTAAAAAATATTAGAAACCCATTTATAACTTCAGAGGTAGCAAGATTGCATACCTGTAGTTGTAAGTGGAGAACAGTCTCCACTGTCCTCAGAGGTAGCAAAAAGCATTCTTGCTAGCGCACCAGAAAGAAGCCAATCACTGCAGAGGAAATTGTAGTTTTCACTTTTTGTTCTTTTTTCATATCTACAGTTTCATGCAGAAAAAACCACAGCAGCTGAAAATACACAATAACCATGCAGAGTTGGAACTTTCTAAGATTAGTTTACTCCAAGCCATTTCACCATGCAAGTCAATTTTCTTTACAGATGTTTACAGTGTAAGTTCCTTGAGGAAATCAAGAGTATTGTTGTTTCAAAATTACCACTGTTTACCCTTGCAGTCATGTAGTGAAAGTTACTTCAAAATGACCACTGTGCCCCCTTGCACTCTTGCAGTCATGTAGTGAAAGTTATTTCAAAATGACCACTGATTACTCCTGCCGTCATGTAGTGAACAAGTTGATCGGTTGCAGTGCCATTTAACAAAGGCATCAGTTGAGTATGGTCAATGTCATTGACTTTAATTAAGAAAACTTTGCCTCCACATGATTAGCTTGGGCTCGTACTCGTACAGTGAAACAATGTTTACAAGTACAACAGATAATGATAGTTTAGTTCAAAATGCCTGAAAGCCCATTTAAATCACTGTAAAAGGGTGTTAAAAACATTACACTATGACCATGGTCATCCCAATAATAAAACTAAAAAAGGTTGTTCCATATTAAGAAGCATTGAACTATTGACTTTGAAATATTCAAAAGAATAAAGATGTATCGATGATAATTGGAAAAATAGAACCATTTTTGTTTCAGAGTAAATAAATGATGTACCAATAAACAGTTGTATACAGCAAAGAACAAGGTATATTAGCCTAATTTCCTTTTGGATTTTTTTTCCTTCTTAATATAATGATGCGCAGTTCTCCTGCGCGCTCGAGGAAAAAACAAAGGTATATTACCCTATTTTCCATTTCCCATATACTAGATTACCTTGAAGCACCACCTGATTGTGTAATGAAGAAGCCACAGTCCAACGCCACATCGAACACATGGTATGGAACACTAGAAAGACAAACTCCTTAGCCAAAATAGTTTAAAACAAACAAATAGTCAAGGTTTTTTAATAGAACAAAAGGAATACTTCAACACTACTTATTCAAAACTGAAACAAACCAAGAGGCAAATCAACTTACCAACTGAGCATTTCTGCCAGCATGCCAAGGGTTTTGGACATTACACGAGCATTATTAAAATCTTCCACATATTTGAAAATGGATGTGCAAAAAATTTTAGCAATATCAATCCTGAGAAGGGAAAAATATAATAAATTATTATCATTCCAAGGGACTGTATTAAGAGTGAATAAATGTGTCAGACCTGTATTCTCTAAAAAATAGAAGTTTCAAACCTGACATGCTTGTCAATATACCCCAAGTTCTGTGACGCTTGGACAGTTAGCGACTTGTCAGCATGCAGCAAAGCAAAGCACAAATCCTACAGAAAATAAACTATACATATTCAAGGCTCAAAATTAAATGAAGATAAGGCTGTGGAATAAGGCACTAAAAACTGCAACAGATTCAACTGCATGAAAAACAAATGAAGATCTCATTTGTTAAGGTGGTATTTTATCAAAATAAGGGGTAAATAACTTAGTTCATCAGCAAGAAATAGATTTAGAAACATCCAATTCAAGATGTAGGGTGAAAAATAAAGGATCAGTACCTTGTTTGACGATACCATCTTATACAGTAAGTCCATTATAGCACAAGCTTCCTCATAATTGCATGCATGAAGATCTTGTGCCAAAATTACAAGCAGAAGGAGGACACCTGAATGTGGAAACTAGATAAAAATGAGCCAGCAGCTCATGTCAGATAAACAATTCTGTACATCCATTAAAAAAAATTAGGCACTATGGCAGTTAAGAAAGATTTTTGTTTCTCAAGGTACAACAAAACCCTGTACAGACAAGGGACACATGCATTTAAAGTAGTTCAAATTGTGCTCACCTTCCCTGATTTCAATATATGCATCCTATTATCCTGTATTATCACTACACTGTAGTTGTACAATAGTTATTCATGTATACGGCTAGGCTTTCATTTCCATAGAAGACATAAATTTTGAAACTAACGAGTATATATATACAGAAGAATTGTTAAGGTGATTCATATCTTTGTTGATCCTTGTGATCTCTATGGTTGTGTTCTTCCCCCTACTTTCCTAACTTCTACACTTGTTTTTCAAACGCACGCTTCCCAAACTGTTAAACAGTATGTTTTACAAAAGTTTTATATAGAAAAGTTGCTTTAAAAATCATATTAATCCATTTTTCAAGTTTTATTAGCTAACACTTAATTAATCACGCGTTAATCCACCGCTTGGTTTAGCGTGCCAGGTGGGGAAGACAGCCTATATGTGCTAGTCTCCTCTTTCAAGATCAATTATATGACTTCCTACTGATTGTTTTTGTTTTATGAAATATTGAGCTAAGATTGACCACTATATGCAAGACATCCTGCCATGAAACATCAGCTTGTCATGGAGTTTACTTCTATCTTTTGAAAAAAAATTGAGACAAGTGTATTATCCAATACTTATTGTGATGTCAAATCGGTATTCCAAGGCTTTGGGTCATCCTACATACAAAATGTCATATAGGCCTGAACATCATCTTACTGTACTCTCTAGCTACAATGGATGGTTAGGTAAGAAAGTATCAGCTATTTCTTAGGATTGATTTGGTTCCTATTATATGTCTTAGGTAATACAAAATTAGTTTATTTGTTAACACTTAATCCACAAGTTGTTGTGGCTATTGAAAGGAGCATTGCACTCTTCAATAATCACGCAATATACATACAAAAATCACCAATGTCGCCAATGTTTCTCCCAAATCTATCTCCCGTCCTAGGCAAGGTCTCTTCTATCTACCTAACGCAGTTGCACTATCTTGTCTAACCACTAATTAATCTTGGAAAAGGTCTATTTTACTCCCTCGGACTATTCTCCGGACCACTTAACAACTCAACTATTTTTCAGCAAATTTCAAAACCCACCACTAAAAAGTCTAGAACTAAAAAGTGGCTCAGTTTACTCCATAATGGTAATCTCTTTTATTTTTTTTTCTCCATATTAAAACATGTTGTAAGATAAAATGTTTAGAACCATAGATGACAACATAAAGTATGTTACAAAAATAGGTTCAATCTTTTGCCATGGCAGTTTGTATACGGTTTTAAATCTTGATGTTTAAATCATTGTTAGTTGCTTCCAACCTATGCAATTAGTGGCTGAATTTTTCAAAAAAAAAAAAAAGTTAAGACATAAGGTACAATGCTATGTATCATCCCACAAAATTTCAAAGTAAAACACAACTTAAAGAGAAACAACAAAGAAAAATGTCATTAGGCAGTTAAGTGAGCTGTTTTCAGTAGTTCAGGGGGTAAAGTGAGCTGAAATAGTCTAGGGGTAAAGTTCTGTCAAAGAAAAGTTCAAGGGAGTAGAATAAACTTTTCCCTTCTATTTTCAGTAATCACTACTAGTTTCTTCTCTATGGTGTTTACATCATTATAATTAAACACAGGGCACAATGAAACACAAAATGCAACTGATTTTGTTAGACAAGAACGATTTGCTAAATTTTTTCTATCTGAGAAAGCATATATAGGTAAGTATAATAGAATAGAGAAGGTATTTTACCTCCCAGCGAACTAATGCAACATCATCTTCAAGAACTTTCAAGATGTAGCCATGGCTTCCACCGGGAATTGTAATTCCTTCGATACCAGGAATGCTGATTGGACCATGAATTTCAATTTGATCATGGTAGTTCACATTGTCTGTAACACTCCTAGGGACTGCATACAACATAGTCACCCCATTCATCCTCTCAAGATAATTGAATCTGCAACAAAGTAAACCCCAGAAAATATTTAGTATAGGTAAAACTGTATTGCAGGTGACCAAAAAATATAGAAACTACAAGTACTGTGTGAACAACTGGCTAAGGAATACGATAGTAGTCAATTTTGTGTCAACGGACCAAAAAATCTGTACATCAACATATAGACATCTCTTATCAGAATTTAGGACATCTCAATTACAAGGACAATGCTACACAATGACAAATGGTATACTGTGAACCAAAATTAATGAGCTAACAGGTTTCAGGTACCAAGTGAATGTTTCAGGTGGGATTCAAGGCATAAGACCTGCAAGTTTTAAGCGTCAAGTGTAATGTTTTTGGCAGGTTCAATGTAAATATTACAAAATATAAATATTCACAAAGGATCCAGCATACTTCAAACCAGTCATGTTGATTAAACAGGTATTTTCCATTGGCACATCAACTTTGCAGCATCATAAGACACTGCAGCATTGTTGTCACAAGTACCATGATGGTCTCACAAGTCACAACACCATCAAGTACTGAGGCAGGGGAGGAGGGGTGGGGAATGCGGAAGGTTCAACAAAAGTAGAATTAGGTGACATAACAGTGTTTGGATATGGTCAGAAGGATTGTGGATGGGCAACCTTGCATAAGATGATCTGACAGTTCCATTGGTTGTTGGGCCATGAATAGAAATACTACTCTTTAATATTTGCAGACATAGCTTGTTAAAATTTATTTTCATTCCCTAATGCAAGTGATTGTAACCATCTGGAGCTCAAAGAGCATTCTGCAACATGCAATGATGCAATCTAAGTAAGCATGCACGGAATTGACAAAACATATGTCAAACTGATTATACTCATCAATAACTATAAACACATGTACAAAATACCATTGTATTAGAGAAAGCATGCATGCAACAGGAGCACTATCCACAAGTCAGAACACTGGAATTGGAAAATTGGAAAATATATTGAAATTGAAAGGTGACCATTTACTATAAAACCTAAATTTGAGATAATAAAATGGTTTTTTTTTTCAAATACAGAGCAACTCCACTAGAGAAATCCAGCTTTGTACTTTTCTTGTTATGTCAGCAATCATAGTGTGACATTGACACATGAAGAAAACAAACAAACTCCAATTAGCACTATGAGACTGCCTATAAACATGAACATCAGTAGGGCTTGCCAAAAAAGAAATAGGCACAAAAAATATTAGAGGTTTTAAGCCTGGCAGAGTAGCCAAAGCCATATCAGCAATGGAACACCAGAGCTAGGAAATTACAGGCCGACATATTACGGTGAAAGAGGAGCAGAACGAATGAATACATACACACATTGAGCAGGCCAACTCCCATGGCAAACGGCTGATAAGAAGAAAATCAATTCCGATATCTGGAAAGGATACTCCTTTTCCACCATATGAAGAATGGATCTGATTGGACCATCAATAAAACTATCTTTGTCCCAAAATTGCATGCAGAGAGATTCCTGAACCATAAAAGGATCACATCAATTGATTTATGTCATGCAAATACATGAATAGTTCTACATCAACAGCACATGTTTTGTAGTCAAACCTCTCCATCGTAAACTTCACGTAGAATATTCAAAATCATGCCAAGAGAACTATCTTCTGTCTGCACAGATGAAATACAAATAACACAGTATGAAGGCAACCTTTTGTGGCTTTGCCAAGGAAATAATTCAATCTAAATGCACACTATAAAGAACCACAATTTACCTGATAAGAGATCTCATATGAAGCAACAAATGCTGAAATGAATGTTCTCAATATACCCCGAAAACCAGAAACAGGACCCTGAAAGCAAGCTTTGTCATGCACTTAAAGAAAGCTCTCTAAGTTAAAAATAAATAAATGAATCTAGTGTAGACATCATGAAATAAATGTGGAGCGAATAAATAGTGTAATAACATATCCTAGATAGACTATTCGTTTTTCAGTAATCACATTATCGTTTTTTTAATAGGCATGGCATAGTACTATAGTACAAACAGTTCATCTAGTTCTATGTTGCATTGGGTATGTAGAACCTAAGAAGACTGAAAATCAGGACATAGACAATTGACTAGTCAGTTTCTATGTGTACTTCTTGGTTGTGTCACTGACAGATAATATGGGCCAAAACAATACTATATACATGATATGTGTGACTGCACTGTATAGACTTTTTCCCAAACATGGGTGATGCAGAACGCAATCCAGTCCAGAAGTGAAATAGGCCACATTGGCCAAATACAAAACTATATAACGATATATATTAATATGACAAAGTTGAACCACAACTGCCATAGATACATGGTCACAGCTCAGTTGGGAGTGTTCACAACACATTCTGCAGCCATGTAAATTGAACAAATACAATCAGCAGAGTCGTATTTCACTCTTTCCATAATTTCAGTACACAACAGGCCTTACCCTTAATCTTCTTCAAGCAATGTATTCATTTTTAAACAATTTATATTTTTTAACACTGATGACATTAACATCTGCTGCTTTCTTTTCCAAACACAGGACACCTTTAAAGGTATTTCCAGAATTTCAGTGAATAACTTAATATTATTTTATCAGTGAGAATAAAAAATGAACTAAGGACAATAGTATAATCCCATATAGTAAAAGATTTTCTCACATAGAACATTAACTACTATCCACCTAACGACTGATAAACCAAAAATCTAATTTCCCACTGCATAAAAGTTTGCCTATTACCTTCAGATCTCCTAAAAGAACAACAAAAATGAATGTCCAGTCATATTGCAAGCATAAACAAGAGGAATTAATAAGTAACTGCTAGCATCTCATTTCCCATCTCAGTAGTAGTGAATACATTCACCAAATGCCCAAATGCATCACCCGTGACTTAAGAGAATCAAATAGAGTACAGAAGCAAACAGCTATTTTGTCTTTATAATAAAATCCTGTACCTCTTGAAATCATGTCATACCGAAACTTAGGATGAAGCCATGCTCATAAACACTCCCTCCAGTCATAAATATTTGACGCAGTTGACTTTGACCATTCGTCTTATTCAAAAAAAATTATGTAATTATCATTTATTTTGTTGTGACTTGTTTTGTTATTAAAGGTACTGTAAGTGTGACTTATGTTTTTTTCCAATTTGCACTTAAAATTTGAATAAGATGAATGGTCAAACTTCATGGTGCAAGTCAACTGTGTCAAATATATATGACCGGAGGGAGTACTTGATAATAATTAGTACTCCTTCGGTTGATTTTTACAAAGCAGAGTTCGATTAGGCGTGATCTGCCAGTCTCCCAAAAGGATTTTCGATCATTGATTCCCTTTAGAGTATAATGTTTGTAACAATATAATCATGATCATATGAAAGTATTTTTCAAATATGAATACAACGATATCAATTTTGTATCACTATAAATCAGTGGACTAGTTCTTGGTCAAAAATCACAAAGTTTAAATCTTAAAGTATGTGCCTGCCTATATAATCAAATCAGGGAACAATAGTTTGCCAAATATTTGGTTTATTTTTTATATAGTACTCCCTCCGTCCACAAATATAAGGTATTCTAGGTTGTTTTGAAGAAATTAAGGAGAAAGGTAAAAGACTATATGTCCCTTATTAAATAAGGGTATGTAGGGAGTGGGAGGGTGATTGGTGGTAAGATGGGAAGAAATTTGAATGGGAGGTGATTGATGTGACAAATAGTACTTAGGATAATATTTGAGGACAATTTTTGAATGTTTTAATCCATTATATTGGGGGTGAAGGGAGTATTATGTGACTTGGGTCAAATTTGATTATACTGATATGTCATATGAGATTTTCCAGATTCTCTAGATTTGTGAGGCACACAGAGGAGTACTTAAAGAATATCTACCATTCATTTATAGATCATGTACTTCGCAACTACCCCAAGGTGTCTATGTATGCAGTCACTACATGAATTATCTCTTGCAGCTGTGTCCACCTCTCTAGCCTCCTTTTATGTTCTGAGTAAAACATGGCAATGTCTGTAGTTACATTGTATACATGGACTTAGCTAATATCAGTATAAAATTAGCTCCATATGAGTATCTATAACTTCAAACTATTTGGGGTAACATTGCCGTAAAAACAGAAATAAGAGGGTGAACATTTATTTAGAGCATTTACATCTGATTCCTTGAAGATGCTTGAGCACAGAACTCCATGTAAATAATTGAATGGAGAAAACTCAAAGGAGCGTTGGGCATAAGATGTATGATCAATGTCCTGAAAGCATAAGAGTGTAAGAAGATACATGTTGCTTGCTGGAATGGGCCTAATGGCATTAGAATAGTATCAGGTTGAACTTCATCCTTACCAAATTGGTATTACTTCCTGGAAGGGACATGACCAGGCAAAGGAAAACTGCCCAAGCAAGAATAAGTGGTCCTGATCCTACTGCTGCAAATTCGGGTAATTTTGATACTTCGACGTCCATTTCAAGAATATCAACAACAGAAAATGTGGAATACCCTCCGCTGAGACACAGAAAAAATCATGTAAGCTCTTAAACAGACATTATACTGACATATTGATAAGATACTCATATGGCATTCTCCCATACATAAATGACAAAGCTAAGGAAGTCATAAATACCTAAAAGAAACTTCATCACGAACCATCCGGAGTAGACTTTCAAAGTCCAAGGTTTGAATGAGAATAAACAGCAGCTGAGCTTTAGCATAATGAAATGAACTTTTTGCTTCAACAGATACAGCAAATTTTCCAACATCATAAGAACCAGATAGCATATCCTAAAAGGATGAGTGCTCAAGAAATCAATATTGATATATCAAGTGAAGATATGTCAGATTCCCACAGAATGAAAACACACCAAAAGGATGTACCTTAAAAATCGAACACAACGTTATCCATAGTCCACCATTACACCTTGAAAGGTCATCATAGAAAAAAAGAAACAAGATGTCAAAAATCAGGTTAATTTCAATCAATGATTCTTCCAGCCAAGAAATTGTAAATTCAGTTCCCTGCAAAATGATGAGTATATCAGTGTGTGTACAGAAGACACAAAACTACAACAGCAACGCCAAAAGAGTATAAAGAAATTGCATGTGCTTGTCTGTGTACTCAACTTTATGCCCTTCAAGCAGATTTATTGCTCATGAACATATTTCGAACAAACAGGTAGCCAGGGCATGTTAAAAAATAAATTGTGGCATGATATTATCAATGAAATTCTACAGTACAGGAAATGCGTTCATCATGTAAATCAATATTTAACAAGGTGCTAAAATATGTGCAGTGCAGTTCAAATTGATTCTTGGGGAAATGAAACACTAGTTTTGCTCTGCCCTACAGAATTACTATGAACATAAATTTGTTTTACAGCAAATAAAAGTTCAAAAGCTTGACTGAGTACAATATATTTATTTGTCATCTATGTATTTCTCTTACAAATAAAATCAGCAGACTTAAGGCAAGCACATGGGCTTTCCTCAGTAACCATACCAAACTAGTTTTTCTTTAAATATCCTTAGGACCCATTTAACCTAGGCATAGCCTGCTTTTCTTTGGTAGTAAGCAATGATTATGGTTATTTTATCAAAAGTTCTTGTTGTTTTGAGGCTTCACCTATCAGGGGTTCAGTAGAGAAGCATAATTAGTTCATTCTCTAGAGAAAAATAAAATGAGATTTCGCTTGTGTATAACAATTCCTTCATTAATTGTTTCATTCCTTCCCTACAAGATTATGTTCTTCTGCAGAATATCTGTTCTTTCTAATCAAGTCATTACTTTAGTCAACTCCCTTCAAAAATTCGTTTCATCATGTAAGATAAAGAATATATACATATCGCAATGTGCCACCTAGAATCTCAGGCTGTAGGACTTTCATTTCCAAATATATTAGAGATTGAGACAGCATACTGAAGTTGAATCAACCATCATATCAAGCTACTGCTTTGGGAAGGACATACACATGTGGAGGCAATACAGCCAACTAGGAAGCAGGCACTGAAATTGAAAGATGGACAGTGAACCATAATAAAGTTGGCGTGACTGAATGGTGCAAGAATGATAAGCTGGTACAATGACATGCAATGGCAACATTTTCATCAAATTAGCACTAGGGTTGTAATATAACATACCCCTTTGACAGAGAATGCAGATGCAAGGGAATCTTGAACAATGGATAGTAGTCTCTGTTCCACCTCTTCCCTAACTAAAACTGAGGCCTCTTCTCTAACGACATCAATCGAATCGGAACAATCATCTGCATATGGAGAAAAAAGATAGCTTGAGATGCGCACTTTAAAACCAAGTAGGACACAAGTGGCATTTGTTGAACAAAAGCATGTCTATTTTGCAGAAAGTGCCATTATATTTCCCAGCATTTTTATATTTCAAAGTTTGCAAAAAAAAAAAAGCTTTAAGAATAGGAAACATCAACTAACATTTAGGATAACATGGTCAAACATAAAACACCAGCCATGATTTTGAACCCTAATTCATGCCTTACTCAGAACAGCACAGTCAAAAGCACAATAGACATTCGCCTAAGCACAAAAGCAAGGTGCAGCAGCTAAAGTGCCTTGAGTAGCGTCAGCCACAGCACCATTAGTGAGGCTGGTGCTGCGCCTTTAGGGCTAACCACTTAAGCGCAAGGCACTGATGTGCATAGGTGCAAGCTTCAGCCGCCTCTAGCTGTCAGGTAGAAAAGAACAGAAAATAGGGCGGGGGTATTGGTGTATGGGCCAAGAATATGGCCCAAAAGGATTAAGTTAAACTTCTAAATAAAATTATCTTAAAAATGGCATGCTATGTACTCCCTCTGTCCCAAAATATAAGAGGATTGGGTTGGATGAGACACTTTCTAGTACTATGAATCTGGACAGAGAGACTGTCCAGATTCGTAGTACTAGGAAGTGTAAGCAATAATACTTTTTAAATTGCAGTTTGCTAATCTCATATTAATACCATTATATATTCTCTACTTTTTTGCCATCCTCAATAGCTGCAAGAATCAGGCATGGAGTTTCCTTCTTAGGGGTAAACACTCATATTTTTATGTCTGCACTTTATTTGCGCTTTGGACATAAGCAATATGAGGACATTGCACTTTGAGTGCACTTTTCGCTTTAACAGCACTAACTCAGACACGTGTGGTTGTCATTTTCTGGACCGCAAGTGAAGAGATAAGAAGATGTAGATGCATCATTTCCTAGACTCCAATCATTCATTAGAAGTCCCAGTTTCTCACACAAAAAAGAAACATAAAATAATTCGGTTTGTTGCCAAAAACAACTTTTCAGAGAATGAGGGTAAATCCTTTCACTAATGCTGCATACTGCAAACAACATATTTTAACCTAACTCTATAAAAACTTACTTGCATGAACAAAGATTCTTCGGATGCACTTCAGCAAGCATTGACGCTCAAGGTAATATTGTACAGATACCTTTAAAAAAGGGAAACATTATTCAAGAATAGTAGACAGAATCACATAAACAATAGCAATTAATAAATCTTTCAACTAAATTAAGATAAATCAAGATAAATCCGTACACATCCAGACAACCAGTAGCCAAAATTAGCAATTGCTAACTCCTGTAATCTAATCCTGCATTTTGGAGAATTCATCTTTAGAATGCATAAGATCCAGTTCTGTTTGAGCATACAAAATGTGCACTTATGCACAGAGTGTAAAATTAACCATCCCCAGGGAATAAGGTGTACACGCTCGTAAAAGTTCTTTAAAACCATATATCCAGGAGGGGACATTATATAGTCCAGTAAAATTGAAAACATTTTTAATATATCGAATTGCAAAATTATCTTCTTTTTTCATGTCTTGAAAATGCAATTAAACTTTGACTTGAAATTGCAAACCTATATAACATCTCAATCTAGGAAACTTTTATGGCTTTATGGAATTTACACAGTAATTTACACATGATATAATGCCTTACTTTCTCTGGTAAGAGGATTGTCACAAGATAGAATATAGCAATTCAATTCCCCAGCAAGTAATTCTGGTTGCAAGTTTAGAAGTTCTATAATTTAATTTAACTTGAAATTGCACATTTCTTTCCGGAGATCCCAGATTCAAATTATTTGATGAAGTGAGAATCTATTCAGAAGTGTATTCAAAATTTTAACTTTTAGTTGCTGAAGTATAACCAATACATAGATGGCTCTCAGCACTCCTAACAACAGGTGATATGAAAAGAAATTAGACAAAAAGTCTCCAAAAGGAATAGCAATTGTACCATACATAATGAACCACGTTGCAGCATTTTACTTTCTAGTTTCTACAGTCAGCATTAACTGCATTGCATAATGAAGTCTATTTTATGGGAGAAAAAACACAAACATACCAGGCGAAGAAACTCAGTATCAGCAACAAGGGCAGTTGGAGTGCTTTCTGAAGTTCTCTTAACCAGAATGTATGATTGCACCTCATCCAAGTTCTGACAGAAGAGAGCATATAAAATGAAATGCTGAAGCACAGAAGAGGTGTGCAACTATTTTGTTGAATAAACACAAATGGGCTCCAAAAAAGAATATCTTCAGACTTGAAGATGTTGGGCAGGATAAGCTTGCTCAACATATGACAACATTACATCAGGACACAAGAACATTGTAAAACACTAAACATATCGTTTTGTCTTATTATACGTAACTCAGGAACACTGTGATTGAACTATATGATGTCAAAACATAGGTTCCATAGGTATTTTCTTAACCACAACATTTTTGTACACTAGAATTTATTTGAAAAACATTTAGGTAAAGAATGAAGACTGACAGGTGATTAAAAAGTTCATGGATAACTCACACCTACCACTGGAAGACAAGAACAGAAACAGTAACAATCAATATTCCAACAACTTAATGCATACATGAATACGCCCTGCTGATAATATTCTCACAATTACGAGAAAAATTGTTTCATAGACATGTAAAAGGTTCCACTACTCGTACAAGTATTGAGTTAGGTGACCCCTGCCTTGGAGCTATTCAAATTGAGGAAGTTCTAAACGCTACTGATTGCGTCTCAACCACAGAGGCACGAAATGGTGGTAGCGGTGGTTGTGTTGGGGAGTGCGGGGAAGCAAAGTACCATGCACTTGCTCAGGCGAAGCGCGGCCGCCTTGAACTCGGGCTTGATGGCGAGGCGGTGCTCCCCAACAACCACCTCGGAGGCATCCAACGCGCCCCTCGACGCGTCGCTAGGCTTCACGAACATGGACACCGACCCGAGGAGCCACGCGTGGTGTGCTTTGATCCGCTCCGCCTGCAAACAAACAGGGAACACATCATCATTCACCCGGAGGCGAGGTCAGAGGGAGAGCGGGATGCTAGAAGGGAGCTCACGAGAGCGTCCGGGACGGAAGGGGACGCCGCGGCGGCGCGGTCGAGGTCATCGGAGAGGTCGACGAACGGGTCCCACCACAGCGAGGCGGATGCGGTCTTGCTTGTGGTGGCGGCGGCGGGGGTGGAGGCAGTGGCCGGGGCGGAGGATGCGCCGCCGCTCGCCATGGGCGGCGAGGGTGGTGGCACGGAAACCCTAGGATGGAGATCCCGCGCGCGATGCTTTTTTTTCGATTTGGGAATTGGGAGCCGCGATCAGCAACGGAAGCCGCCGAGCCGAGGCGAGGGTTAGCGGAACTGCGCAAGGAGGAGAAGAGAAGAGGAGAAAGGGTTTTGTGTTTAGTGAGGGTTTAGGCACCGTTGGACTTGGGCCGCTCAATTGTGGGCCTCGTGGCCTTCGCATTGTGGCCTTTCGATTGCAAGGCATTCTCTCGTGCACTAAGGGCTGCCTCCAATCTCAATCCTTAGAGACGAGCATGCATGTGTATGCGTGAGTTGTGGTGTGAGTGTGGTGTGTGTGAGTGTGCGTCCTACCCTCTAAAAAAAATTGCAAGGCATTCTTGTATAGAATAAATTCACTTTAGTTCTCAATTTGTCGCCGAGTCTAAAATTCATCCCGAACCGCAAAACTAGATATGACGCGTCTCTCAACTCCTACAATCAGTGCAAATAAGGTCCCAAGACGAAGTTGGCCATTGTCATCGCGACCGGGACGGGGACCATACCCATGTCGGTGCTGACCTCCGTCGTGCCCTCCCTCCTTCCCCCAACTCCACCCTCTCCAGGTCACACGGTGCCCCATGGCTTTCGTTGGGTTCCTTAACTCCGCCCGCCTGGACATCATGAGCGACGTGAACTCCGACGATATCAGTAGGCTCATGCAGCGAATTGGGCTCCTCGTCGGGACCGAGCTCAAAGGCAGGGGAGTGGGAAGCCTGGGCGGCGGCCACCACATCGGGTTCGCGCCCACGTTCGCTGACCATATGGTGGCGGCTATGCTGGGGCTAAAGCTAGGGCACTCACAAGACGGCCACATTGGCGTGCTTACCACGTAGTCGCTTAGCCAGTTCTACCACGAGGTTAACAGCGCTGGTGTCGGCGGTCAACACAACACCTGCACCAACATCACCATCACCACCTCAACGGTGCGCTCATCGCCACCTCTAGCACGCATCCACCACCCCATCGCCACTCATCGGCCAGGCTCCCGCGCTCGCGTCCACCACCCCATGTCTCCCCATCACCTGCCTCTCGCCACCGGCCATCCTTCTCCCTACCGCTTGTCATCCGTCTCCTGACCTGAAGATAGTGAAGGAGGACGGGGAAGAGAGGGGGGAGAGGAGTAGATGAGTTGGCCTGACATGTTGGGGCCACTGCCATGTTAGCCAAAATCTTGCATTATACTTCTTATGACCTTGGGTGCACTTGTTTTACTCCTTGGCCCATCGAGCTGGTTTGACGCCATCATCGGCCCTACATCCCAGTCGTGCTGCAAATTTTCTACATCGCTCGCGTAGAGTATGTGACCAAGAGAACGAGTTAAGCATTAGTTCCAAATATGTGTAGTGTGCACGGATTTTGGAAGGAAAAAGTATGAATTACCCCCTAAACTATTGCGATAGTACGAATTACCCCCATGAACCACAAAACCGGACATTTTAAACCCTGAATTGTCTATACTGAACGAATAACCCCCCTCAACCCAATTCGGAGCGGTTTTGTCCTACATGGCGTACATGTGTCAATCCAATCACATTTTTCTTTAAAAAAATGGTGGGCCCACCTAACTGACTCTCTTTCCCCTCTTCCCCTCTCTCTCAAGGGTGCCGTTAGGAGCGGTGACCCGGTGGTAGGCGGCGGGTGTGGCGGGGGTGTGGAGGAGAGTTGGGCGGCAGCCGAGAGGCCACTGCAGGCGTGGTGGGGGTGCGACGAGCGACGGAGGGCGCCCACGACGCAGCCTCTCCACTAGCCCCCTTGCATGTGCGCCTCTTGGAACCCCGTTGCCAGCGCTGCTTCTCCATCACCGACGAGGCTCCGTCTCCACCTCTGTCGGGCCATCGTCCCCATCCTACCCAAGGTCCAGCCCTACCGGTGCGCCGCACCCACCTTCAGCTCCTTGTTCACCTCTAGCCTCCCTCATCCAAGCCGTCACCGCCCACAGTTGTCACCATCCTCTGCTTGCCTAGGTTGAGGATGGGCCCGTCCTCCACCGGTGCCATCCACCGCTCTCCACCCGGGATCGCGTGGGTTCCTCGTCGACGGCGCATTCGACCCCCACCTCCGTCAGTGCCACCAAATCCTCTCCACTGTGCCAGCATGGACCTGTCTCCACCGTTGTCGCACTACTCCCTACACCACCGTTCCAGGCCGCCGCCTCCACCGACTCCTGCGCCTGCCTCTACTGACTGCCCGCTGTCGGCCACCGGGTCGCTGCACCCGACGGCGCCCTCGAGAGAGAGGGGAAGATGGGAAAGAGAGAGAGCGGGGAGAGAGTCTGATAGGTGGGTCCCACCATTTTTTAAAAGAAAAAATGCTGACTGGATTGCCATGCATACGCCACGTAGGACAAAACCGCTGCGGATTGGGTCGAGGGGGTTGTTCGTCCAGTATAGACGGTTTAGGGTTTAAAATGTCCAGCCTTGTGGTTCAGGGGTAATTCGTACAGTCATGATAGTTCACGGGATAATTCATACTTTTCCTTTTTGGAAACATACTTGTAGTGCATTGCGAAGAACGCCACTCTCTTCTTGCGTACCAAGGGGCGTGCCCAGCACCACTCCCGCATCGTTCACTGTCCTCACGAACTCACGTGCCTGTAGGTAGAAGGATGTGCGAAGTTTATAACCCCGAAGTTCCAAAAGTACATATGATGGAAAAGAGACAATACTCACCACTCTGTATCGAACCGTTCCCATCTCGACCGTGGTACCTACACCCGGTACGTGTATCATACTTGTTCTACTCCTCCACGTCAGCCTGGTCATCCTATAGGTTGGCTAGCATCCAAGCCGGACGTAGTGCGAGATGGTAGTTCCTCCCAAGCTAGACTAAGTACACCTCGAAGTCACACTTGGTGTGCGTTGCACCATCCTGCACACGGTTGACTTCGAGCTAGTCCCATTGTTGTATGTGCACCTCATGGTAGATAATCCAATCGGTGGTCTTGTTCTTTTTCCAACAGTTGACCCTACACGCGAGACATGCAATATGAATATTTCAAGTGCAAATCCATCAATGGGTGCAAATTTTGGTACTCGGGGGCAAATGGACTTACTTATTGAATGCGCTTGCGGACTATATCTATAACCATGAGAAAATACCGATGTATATTTCTGGCGCCATTGCCTAGGATCTAATTCCTAGTAATGCCGTTAAGAAATATCAACAAGGGTCACTTAGGCCTAGAGGGGGGTGAATAGGCTAAATTAAAAACTTGCAATAAAGCGGCAGCAAGAAATTTTGGATCCCCTAGAGGGCGGCAGCAGGAACTTCCCTAGGATCAAAGTTCTTGCACGAAGAGTTGTTCCCCGAGGTTGAATCCTTGAGGGGATTCTAGTCTATGTTGAGGAGCTTACAAAGAGCCGGGTCTTTGCTAACCATTTTCCTCAAGAGGTTGCACAAAGCACTCCTCCTTCCACTAGTGACATCTCTTCCCTTTCGGAGGTGAGATCCGACCTTCACAAACTTCTCTTGGCCAACCACAATCAAATCGGTGGCTCAAGAGTGCACCTACCTCCAAGAGTAAAAGATGAAGCAATGATCTCTTGGGGTTGAAACTAATGCTCGACAAATCTTCATGAAGTCAACACCAAGCACTCACACAAACTCAAACCACAGCTCATACACACAAAGTCCGAGCTCAAAGATCGGTGGAGAGGGGAAATGAGAAAGCAAGGCTCAAAGTGGGTCTCAAAGCAAAGAAAGCCTAGGGTGAAAAGGTTTCAAAAGCACCAACAACCTTGACATGGAGTGGGTGAGGGGTATTTATAGCTACACCCTCAGATATGCCCATTGGTAGACAAAGATTTTGTTTTTTGGAAATTTCCGAGCAGCTTTCGAAAAATTTCGAAAAATTCCAGTACCGAAAACTTCACAAACTTGTCGTTGCGGAAATTTTCGAAGGCACCTCAGAAATATCCGAAAAACTCCAGTACCGAAAACTTCACAAACTTGCCGATTCGGAATTTTCCAAAGTCACTTTGGAAATATCCGAAAACTCTAGTACCGAATTTTATCTTGGCAACACAGTTCGGAAAATTTTGAAAAACTCCATATCTAAACTACAAATTCCCAGCGCTGCGGAAATTTCCGAAGTAGGCTTCGGAAATATCCGAAAAACTCTAGAGACATTTTTGAAGACAACAGCACCTCGGAAAAATCCGAAGTAGAGTTTAGAAAACTCCAAAAACACCATAAACAACCACAAGGAAGAGAACCACTTCCATAAAAAGATTTTAGAGCACTTTTATCATTCCTAGAGATCAAGACACCATCCCCCTTAATAGCGCGGCTTTCCTATTGACTCAACAAATGAAAGAAATTACATTTTACCATTTGCACATATGTCGTGATTCAATGTTTTTTTCACTTCAAACGGGCCTTGCCTTGAACGTCACCTCATGAAGGACCAAAATGCCTTCACACATTCTCAACTAAAAGGTTAGTCCTATGTAATCGCATTGTTATTAATCATCAAAACAATTAGGGGCCTAGATGCAATTTTAATCTCCCTTTTTAGTGATTGATGACAATACAATTAGAACATAATAGAGATTATATAGAATAGAGATTTGGGTTCAGTGTTTTTAGAGAATAGCTACCCCTAAAGATATGCATTAGAGGCAAGTGGAGAGCTCCCCCTAAAACTTTGCACCCATCATGAAGCTCAAAAGAGATGAATTGAATATACAATGCATATTTCATCCAACATCCACAAACAAATGCTAAAAGATATAAATAACATTTCACCACAACAAGCAAGCATCCATCAAGTTCTTAATCATGCAAGATAATAAAACATAAGGTTCTACCACAAATAACAACACACAGTCTCATACAGCCAAATTGAAATTGTTCGAACAACTAAGGATAGATAGAAACTTTCTCCCCCTTTGGCATCAAGACACCAAAAAGAAAGAAAAGAGAGGATGATCAATCACACAAAAGAGCTTGGGGCGGATCTTCTGGAGGAGGTGGAGGAGGATGACCATAGCTGAAGTCAAAGTCCGGACGAAGCATGACGAAGGGGTCCTCAATCTCAAGATCCTCATTCGGTTCCTCCTCATAGCTAGGAGGTGAAGGAGGCATGTCCATCTTGGCCTTCATGGCCCACACACGCTGAGCCGTCTTTTTCAGCTCGTTCCGCGCCTTACGGTTCTCTTCGGCCTCTGACGAGCATAGGACAAAAGGACTCCGCAAGATGCAGAACAAGGGAGAAGGCTCCCAGCGAGTGATGGGGGCACCGCTCTGAGGAAAGGAGGAACCGGAGTCAGTCGGCGCCGCCTCGGTGGAAGTGCCGGCACGAGAGGAAGAGCCAAGACCAGAAGAAGTGACAGTGGCCATGCAAAGGATGATCCTGGTGTGTTGTTGCTCCTTGTGGAAAGTAAGCCCTGTGACATGCTCAATCATCATCATAAGATGGGGACCTATTGATGCAAAAAAACACACTAGCCTAGGATATCTGCTTAACTCCAATGCAGGTCCAAAGCTTGCTTTCGGATTCAAGGGCGTGTCAGTTGATTTGATTCTGCAATCAACAAGATGAAATGTGCAAACTATGTTAGCCAACGATAGCCGATCGGCTGGAAAGCCGATGTCATATCATAATGTAACCTAGATGATGCAATATGGAGTGAATCGGCTGTAAGGCATATTTATAATAATAAATAAATCCTAAATTTGTTTCATCGGCTGTAGAAATCAACATTGTGTAATCTATAAATCAATATCACTCTGGAAATCAGCAATTGGGATAGATCGGACCTAACCGAGATAATATAAATCGCCTAGATCCAAAATAACATGGAATAACGATTAAACATGCTCATGTTATAGCCGATGTTCAAATTTAAGCATGTATCGGCTATATCTCCGATACCACCTTAAACTAGGATATCATTTTTAGAATAAATATATTAAACTAATATCAGCTAGATTGATAATAAGTTTAAGATATTTATATTAGTTGAGATCCTGATATAAGGGACATATATAATATATTAAATAAGATATAAATCTATGTAAAACAACTATATCAGGTAAGATCGGTTGAAATCCCGATACTATCCTTATTAACAACCATAAAGTAGGCTAGAAATTATGACTCTAAACACGACTTAGTAGATCAAACTTAACTAATGCAGCACTACGTATAAAAAGAAGCATAATACCTAGACAATCAAGCCGATGGTTGTCTTTTCAGGATGGTAGATATATTATACAATCTAAGTTAACAAGTCAATCTAGTTGTTATCGATAAAACCCTAGATAGAGATCGGTCGATGCAAGTAGAAAGTATTGCCAATTCAGATTAGATAATATATATGATAACTCGATGATTTACAAAAACAAGATTAGAGTGTCATAAAGATGTAAGCATTAATCCTGATAATGCAAACCGCCATAACAAGTTTTACCTCTTCATCGAAGATCGAAATCAAAGCAGCTCAACTCAAAAGCAAGAACTTGTCGAAACAAAGTAAAGGAAAAGGTTGGCGATGCGTTGAGATTGAATTGAATTGATGTTAATTATTTACTAGATCTCGGGCTTATATTTATACCCGAATATACAAATTTGTCCATAACGAACACGACTCATACTTTCCTAATACAGTTCTAACCAACGAACAAGTCCCTTAAGTAGACTCTTACCGAAAATATTTATAAGGAAATTATATAAAATCTTAATTAGTAGATACAATTGCCTATCTTGGACTCTATCCTCGCCTGGAAATGTCATTGAAGTCATTCTTTTGAATCCAACATTGATCACATAACCAATCTAACCAATATCGACTGTATCGGCCAACCATACTAAACTCGGTATCGGCCGATACAGACCTCCAGCCGATGCGCACTCTGTTTCTGAGAATTCCGCAAATCTTCAAATCTACTTCGGATTGGATCTCGATTCTGATTGATATGCTTACCAAATTCTATCGTCAATAGGATCATAGCCAAGACCCTTGCGATGGTTGAAAGAAGAAATTCGGATCTCTTGCCACACAAAGTTGAAAGTGGAGAACTGGCAAGGATAAGGATCAAACTCCAGCAAGACGTTGCGAGAGTATGAGTTGAGAATGTTGGCATCACCTTCCTTAGGCACAAGTCTTCCTCAGAAGACGGTTGAGGACGGCATGAAAGGGCTTGAGACCCTTGGTCTTCCCAAGCACGCCACTAGCGCCAGAAGCATTGAGGCATTGTAGAGCAGCATCACCAACAACGGGGTCATCATGGATATGATGCCAAAATTGCTGCCGCCCCATGTCAAAACCCCACAGAGCACCAAGGTCATTATAGGTGATAGAATACCACCTACCCTCAGTCATCCAGTACATGGTTATGGCGTTGTCAGGTGCGAAGTAGACCGTTGCATAGAATTGGGCAACTATCTCCTTGCACCAAGAGTACTCCAAAGCCATGCTTGACATCCATATATTTGCAAACATTCTCAATGTCATCAAGCACGGAGTCTTTGAGAGAGGCAAAATATGCCCAATCCACAAACTGCATAGAAGACCTGCTGGAAGAAGTTCCAAAAAGGGTAGTCAGAGGAGAATTGCCATTCAGCCTTAGGATCCGCATCACGGCAAGAGATGACAGTCTTTGTCACAACAACCCAGTTTTCAACCACTCGTGCATGGCGAGGGTCCCTTGTGGGGGTATGCACCTCAAGAGGACCGATGATTTGAGAGGCATCGTACTGAGGCGGTTGCATACTCCGGCAGGACCCCTCACCAGTGGAACGACGAGAGGGCCTAGAGGAGCCCGTGGTGGAGGACCGATGAGGTGGAGAGGAAGCCGAGGTTCGGGCCACACGGTAGGGAGGGAGAGTGCTCCCTCTTGCCATATTGGCAACTTGAGCTGTAGCATACCCAAAAATTGGAATTTTAGTTTTTGCATCCAAAATTGTTGAAAATATTTTTCCTAAATGGAAATGCTAAAATTTCTATCTAAAGACCTAGGCGAGACTAGTCTAACTTGTACAGATAAAAAAAACTTTCTCCTTTGCTAATTCAAACCAAAATATAAAACATAATGTAGACGTGCGTATACATAGTGCATTTGTTATGCTTGTGTCTTTTTGTGTTTTTGGGATCTTACATGCATAGCATACTAGATCTCATGGATGTTAATTAAAATTTAGGCAACCAATTTATTTTAAAAGATACTTGTGTTAACTATTGAAAAATCATTATCTAAAATTATACAACTTAAAAATACTACAAATTTACTGTTGACCAACTAGGACAAATAATAAACTTGAGGTCAAATTTGGAACTTCACCACAGTCACAGACTTAACCAGTTCTCAGCTTTCACTCAATGGGTCCCAGAGCAAATGTGGGTCCCACTGATCAGCCTCACATCCCTGCCCACGTCACCCCAGCGCGCGACACGCACGCGCCACGCATCGGGCGACGCCGAGCTGCCCCTCTCCTCCATCTCCTCGCCGACCTCTCGCCATTTAAGCCGACCAAAGCAAAAGTCGAGCCCTTTTGTTTACCCTCGTCCTGTTCCGCGGAGACGCCGAGGTGTTTCGCCTCGAAATCGCCCGGAACGGAGGCGTCAACCTCGGCGCCAGCAAGTTTCCTCGCCGTCGCATTTCGCCATCGGTGAGCTCCTTTCTCTCTGCAGCTGCGTTCCATCGTAATGCATCCATGCCGTCTCCATTTCATCTATTCTAGCTCTGTTCAGTGCAGTAGATCGCCAGGACCACGGCCTCGTCCACCGGAGTCCTGGAGCGCGCACCGGAAACAACCGCCGTGATCTCGTCGCCGTTCCTGCTGCCGGGGGACATCACGAGCCGAGCCGACGCGCCTCTAGGATAGCCTCGGCATCCTCTTCAAAAGCCCACATGATTCCTAGCCGATGGTGAAGCGAGCATGGAGATCTCCGTCATCTTCTTCAACTCCGGTCAACCGCTTCCATCATCGATTCTATTCTCTCCGGTGAGCGTCGGTCAAATTCCTTGCATGCACGGCCTCCCTAGATAGCTTTTGACCTCGTGCATGCACCGTATTGGTGACTCCTCTTGCAGATCGAGCAGCCGACGTCATCCCTGGAGTTGTGCCATGCCGCCATGGAGCGTCGCCGTCGCTACGCCTCTGCGGGCACCCCAAACCTTCTCCAGTATCTCGGTGAGCATACAAGAACCTCTAAGACTCACATGCATGCACCCACTTAACCAATACATGACCATAGACGTGTTAGACTTAATCTCGTTGTTTATTTTTTTGTGTGAGTTGTTCAGTCTTGTCGTGTGTGTAAGTTAGTTTCATTAGTTTGACAGACACGCGTCAGTTAGTGGAGCTCTTCATGCAGGGATATGTGCCTTGCATGTAGGGTGAAGCCTTGGCCGGGTTGTGCAGCCGAACGCAGCGGAGTGGTGAGTGCCGGCCACGGCGGTGCGTGGCTATTTAGTGCTGTGATTAGTGGTCTATGTTGTGTGGTGTGATAAGTGAAATACAAAGTGTCTGTGTTGTGTGCGCTGGTGTGCAGCGTGGAAATTCCTCGCGTACTGTTCATCTTCTTCCTCTGTCAGTGCCTTTTCTGTGTGTGTTCCATCGAGAGAGAAAGAGAGCTGTGTGTGCAAGTGTATAGTTGGGCCAACAAGACGCACATGCACCATCACCCGAAGACACCTTCCGCTCACACTCGCCGTCGGCGCTACTCCGACCTCTTTTTGCCTCAACACCAACCGAGCCGCCAATCGCCGCCGGCGGGCTCGCCACGCTCACGGCCAAGCCTCCCAATCCATCGAGCTGCTGGAGGTTGAAGACAAGGACCTTTTTTTGTAAGTAGGGTAAAAACCAGGGTCATTCAATAGAATGTTAAGTCATTTACATGTGGGACCAGGACATAGATGTAGTTCCAATATAATCTGAGGTAGTGCGGGTTGATCTCTAGAAACTCCAGGGGCCTATTTGCTTAATTTCTAGACTCTGTCTTGTGGACCCAATGAATATAAAATCTGGAAAAACAAAGAAAAATGATTAATAAACTGTTCTGTTTGGCTGAAAAGTATCGAAACTTGTGAAATCTATATAAAATCAAATATAACACATTTTAGGTCAAACCAATTTCCTTAGATTTATAGAATTAAGCACTCTAATGTTATGAATTAAAATGTGGCACTTACGGTAGACCAAATACATCCAAAAATTATGTATGAGAAAAAATAGACATAAAACATGTCGTAACCTTGCAAATTCATATAAAATACACTTTAGCTCCAAATCAGCCAAAGTAACACTTAGTTGGACCAGCAAGGCTATAACTTCATCCACACCAACCAAAACTTAAAACACTTAGTTCATATAATGCCTCTCAAGTTGGTACAACAAATTATCAACATTAAGTACACCTCAAACTGTGAAATGTATAGAAATTCATCTTAGCTCCAAAAATGATGAATCCAATTATGTTGAACTTAGGATACCATGCCCTTTGCTTTTACAAACCAAAAATTTGACAGGACATGGTTAGAAACTATCTTTAAAATTCGAATAAGGCCTAAATGACATATTTCTACTATAGGACTTGTAAAATTCATATATCCAAAAATAAAAGAAATAAAATAGAAATTATTTCAACTAAAATCATCTCAGGACATAACCTACCCACAGTGCACAAATCATGTATTTTAGAATATTTTATATTTTTCGCATAATTTGGTAGTTATTTGCATACCGTGTCATTTGTTTAGATAAATTCCATTGACGGTGAAGTAGTGACTTAGGAATTGTACAAGTTGCACAATATCAAGGCAATTTTTCCTCCCCACCTCTTTGATCACATTGAAACCCATGTTTGGGTGATGAAAAGTGTTGTTTACGAAAATGCATGTATAATTGATAAAAGTGATATTTGAAATTTGGTTAATGGTAGCTAAAACCTTGTTGATGCATAATCCACCTTGTCATATTGACATCCAACCTTAGAATGGGTTTGAGTATTTACTAAATGCTCAATTGGGTCTAAATATGCTAATTGCTTAGCCATGTCTAGAGTCACTCAAATAGTTTTCCTTTCACTGATTTTGTGGAAACTTGTTAATTGGTTTATTGTTGTACCAAAGTTAAAACTTCTATATATTTGTGAACGAAATAAGAATGACATGATTTTAGACTTGGGCGGAAGTAGTGTGCATATGGTAGTAGTTACACTGATAGGGGGAGTGATCGCTTGAGTCGGTTAAGGACTGAACTTTGTGTCACCCACTATTGTTTACCGTACATTAACATGTGCTATTTATGGGGATAGCCTAGGCTTATTAAGTTATTTATTCGTCTAACCTTGCATTGGGGAGGCCGTTGTAGTATGAGCTAGTCAGCTTGATAGTTTATAGGAGCTACCCATGTTTTCTAGCAAAGGAACTGATGTTCGCTTTGTGGCATGGGCGACTGAGCGTGTCCAATACAACGATGAAGTGCCTCATTGGTAGGGGATGCTACGCCACGGTGTCAGGGTCAGTCGGTCAACCGTCCTAATGACACTAAGTATCTAGGCTTAGTGTGGAGTACCACGCATCGTGCTCATGCAAGGTTAGACGGTAGGCAATGTAACAGCCTCGTTATGAACTTTAGACTTCATTCAATGTGTAGAGTGTGGTGGTGCGTTGCAAGCACAAGACAAACTAAGGATTCACATCGTGTTGTTCACGCTGTACAAACTCTACAGAGTCTAAAATTAATCGATTAGCCATGCTCACGGTCATGAGCGACTTAGTGAAGTGTCATGACTATATATTTGTGCTTTTCAAATTGTGATTGTGAAAATGTGAATTTGGAAATGATGAATTGAATTGGGTTGGATGAAAATGATGATGGATCTATGACTTTGCCGGTTTGGGCATCAAGAGTCTTTATATGATGACTATTATGCTATATAATATTTATGTTCATGCTTTGTTAATTGAATTGTTAACTCTCTTTCCAAATGTTTGTGAACCAAAATTTACCTTTATGCTAAAAATAAGCTAAATAAAGCCTTCCCTTGAATATTAAACTTGCATGTAGTATGTTAGGCTTGCTTTATGCTTTCTAGTACATTAATCTGATTAATGTACTGACTCTTACCACTTGTATATGATCTTGTTTTGCAGGTATTAGGTTTATATTAAGTTGAGTGATTCGGTTTCGACTGCTTTTTCTAGGACTTGATTCATTAGGGGTCTACCCCTAGTCGGCTGCTTGTGGGATGCGGACATCGAGAAACCACCCTTGGTCGTCGAGTTTCTTATGACTACCCGTCATGGCTATCCAACCAACCGACATCAGATGCGGAGGAGCACCCTTGCTAGGAACCTGTGTTAGCCCTATATACGCACGTGGAGAAATACCCGTACTGAGTTATCACTATCAGCAGCCTACCTCTACAGTTCCGTGGCATATAACACCACTTAATGATATTCACTAATCTAAGCACCACGTTTATACTAATGAATATTACTCTACACCAGTGCACTTGATATAGAGCAATCAAATAATTGAACATTAAGCCAATACCACTGCATATCTCCAGTAAGCTAGCCATACAACTTATACTAGTTAAGTATAAACTAAAGCTAGTACTCAAATAATTATGTGAATTAAGTAAATGACCAAAACTATATAAAGAAGAATATTTCATTAATGGAACAAGTCTTACAAGAGAGATACAAGCTAATAGAGCCATACCCGAATCTTTGAAGACTTGAAGAACTCAAGAGCTATTCCTCAAGAGTTATTCTAACTCCACTACTACAATAACAAAATATTTAATTTAGAGAGAGCTCCTTGGAAGTGCTCCTTCTTGGTGTGTATTGAATGGGAGAAGGTGAAGCCTTTAAATATCCTCCTAATGACGGTTTTGGCAGTTGGATTTGTTTGAAACGCCCTTTCACCGTTATTGGTAGAGCATCTCGAGCGTCCACGTGGAAGGTTGCGATCACCTGGCGTTATCGCGGTTTGGCCGAACCGAGGCTAGCCCAACGAGGCCAGTTTTCCTCGTGGGCCTCCTCTTGCGGTTCCTTAGCCCAGTTATATGTTGGTTGAGCTCATTTGTATTCGTTTCATTGGATTTGTAGGCCTATCCATCCATAAGTCGGACTCCGATGTATTTTTCCATCATTTCTCCTTCATTTATGTGTAGATCTCTACAACCAAATATTTTTCCAAGTACAAGTGGAACTAGATTATTTCTAATGAAATATGCATTGAAAGCATTGCTAGTACTCTTTTATTTTCGGGAATATTGACGGTCGAATTTGAACTATAATGCCCTTCAACACCGAGAAACTGCGCTAGGCTGCAATTAAGCATGAGGTCATGAGTAAAAATGTACAAAATTGAGAAAATGGTACAATTATAATAATTAAGCTATACAAATCGAGAAAAAGTGTGAGTACAGAACCGACAAAGAGGAGCAACTGTAAAGCACAACCTGTGTACTAGACCCACCACCTCCCCTTGCCCTACGACAATTTTTGGGACGATCCTTAGATTTGTCTTGAAGCAAACACCGAGTTTTCTTATGTCGTGTCTGGTGGCATATGGAACATCTGTTTGGTATGGAAGGCTCGACATTTCTGTCGTTACCCCTTTGTGTCCATCGTTTCCCTTTGTAACCTCTATCCATATCATTTTTGAACCTTTGTGTCCTTCGTCTTCCACGAGTGTCGATCTTCAAGGACAAGTCGGGAACATAGACCTCACTGTCATAACTTAGCCACTAAGAGCCCTGCACCTCATTAAGATCATATTGGCATACTCTCCCAAAAAAGAAGAGTAGACCCCATTGAAGACGGGAGTGAGGCCATTTCCGTCCACCTTCTCACAGAGTTGTACGTGGACGTTACCGCTCATACAGCTTCCAGCCAGCAAACAGTTAGCTTTCCTCTAAAAGTCATGGAAGTGTGGATAAATCAACGGATCTAAGTACGGCTCAAACCTTAGGGAGTATGTGTGCTCGAAAGCCTCATTTGAAGCTTCAAAACACATCCATCCATACCCCGGAGTCTACAAACAGTTATCATGTGGGAGCATGGCATGTGGTGGAGTTGAGGGATTTGGCATGTACATGTGTTGTCCCTGGTAACCACGCGATAGTGTCGTCCACCCCATTGCACACCGTCCACTGTAACTCTGCCTTGCTTGGTAACCTCATACTTCACGGAAGGAAAATCACAACATGTTGTTCGTTGACCCAGAGTTCAGGTTTTCTACCTATCTAAGATTTCCCTAATCTTTTGTTGCCACTTGTGCCTATTTTGGATTTTTGCGATAGTCTCTTTGTGTCTATCGACGAACAAGTATTGCATTTTGAGAATGTGTACGCCACAACATTTGTCATGGGCAGTTCTCGAGTGCCTCTCAAGACATTGTTGAAACTCTCAGCCATATTGCTAGTCATGAAGCTATACCTACGCTCATCAGTATTAAATAATTTGCCCATTTAGCCTTAAGTGGCATGTTGTCCTCTAGCCACTTATTTGGTAAGTCCCCAACCAAATCCACGAGGCGCTTCACCTCACAAGGCGCGTGTCGGGCCCCAAGCCGGTTGGGTTCCAGGTCCCCCGTTGCCTACAAACTCTAATATGTAAATCTTATATGTCTCGATGCTCTTCTCTTGTGAAGAACATGAGCCTATAAGAAGGGAGCTGGACCTTGGATCCCAGGTCGAGCTGGGATTCAGGTCCTTTTAAATTTGTAATCCAAGATGTAGATCTTGTAGTTTTCCACACTTCTCTCCAAGAGGAACCCATAACTTACAAGGGGGTGGGGGTCGGGCCCCAAGCCGGTTGGGTCTTAGGTCCCCCATTACCTACAAACTCTAAGATATAAATCTTATAGGTCTCAACGCTCTTCTCTTCGTGAAGAACGCGAGCCCATAAGAAGGGAGTGGAGGCCGGGATCCCAGGCCGAGCCGGGGTCTTGGTCCCTCAGCTCATTTTTTATAGGCATGGGGCCAAGCTTCAACCTAGAGTGCCCACATGTTCTTGCTTGTCGATGTGCACTTGTGCAGCTTAGCCTAATTACTACTTTACTTCTTGGTTAGATGGTGATATGTGTTAAGATTTCAGGTAAAAGGGTACCCTGGTTCCTATTTCACCGACATATATATTCCGCAAATATAGAGCACATTATTTATCTAAAAACATACAAATTTTGTTAGCAGATTAGTTGTCTAAAAATAACAACACTTTTTGGTCACTGTACACACTCCATAATCACCTGGTGCAATGCACAAGCATTTTACTAGTTATATAAAAATTAGAGATGACTAGCAAAATGCTCGTGCGTTGCAACAGGCGAAGACTTTGGTGAATGAGGCTTAAAGTTTGATGTTATAAGCACTCGATCGGGATCATAGGCATATCAGTGTGTGCTATGGTGTAAGCCCCCGGTTTTGTATACCGAAAACCCCATGTGTATTACAATACCATTCTCTAGATCTGTAGCTGGTACACACATGGTACAATTGTATATCACAAGCTTACATCATCATACAGGTCTTACAGTAAATTAATAATGCAAGGGTAACCCAAATGGGACCCAATTAGACCAAGCATGGTCGTCAACAACACAGAATACCAAAGAAATAAATGCGGTAGCGGAAACAAAGCAGTGGCGATCCATCTTATCCCACACGCATCGACTGGTGAACCTAGGTCCCTATTCCACCGTCCTTGGTAACTCCTTGCCAGCATAGCACATGTACAGGTCGACACCAATACCTCCCTAAGGATTTAAATAAGCAAGAGTGAGTACCAACCGTACTCAGCAAGCCACCACTACAGAATGCATATAATGTTCATAGGGTTCAAGGATGGCTTGGTTTATTTGCATAAAGCTAGTTTTCGCAAATTATTTCACAAGCTTATGACGTAGCAGTTTTAACTGAAAACAATCGTTAGGTTGAAGTTGTCCTTAACCTGCGAGAGTTCATCTACCTTTTCCAAGCCTCGCTTGGTCCGGTTTACCCTCGCATCCAATCTCCACAGTTTTCACCATTACGACCTTCCCGCACATCGGGCCAGGTCACAACGTCAATTCCAATCATATTTTAAGCAATATTAAAAATTGATGAGGCTAGTCAAGAGTAATACAAGTCCCGGCGCTCATATCCGTGAGCACGGCTATTCGAATAGTTTAGTTTACTCACACTGCAGTGGATGTACGCTTTTAATCCCGCACTCCGTGACGCACCCAACACATGAGACTTGTCACGGCCCGGTTTTTCAGTTACCCTCGCATGGCGACACCCGCTCCAAGGACTATGAATCCCCATTGCACCACCGGCGCCACATTCCAACCTTGAGCCGGTTGTTGTCACGCCCTGAAGTTCTTCTCCCAAGCCTAATACATATAATAAAAGGTCCCCGAGAAAATATCTGTAAAATGGCAGGAGAGAAACCCTAATTTAACAAGTGTAATTAATAACCGAAATGCGCATGTGGAATTTTTCTTGGATTCTACATGTCAAAATATGCTAACAGGATTTTTAGTGGAATTTTCAGAGCTCTATAAACAACTCTAACCAATTAAAATAGAGCACAAGTAATTATTTTAATCCCTGGAATTTTCCTCTCCTTTTTCCTTTTCTTTTTCCCCTTTTTCCCTCTAATGGGCCGCCAGCCCATCCCCCCTTCTCCCCTCCCTCCCCTTGCCAGGCCGGCAGCCCACCTCCTTCCTCCCCCTCCCGCTGGGCCGGCCGTAGGCCACGGCCCAGCTGCGCCCGCTCCCTCCTCTCTCTCTTGGGGTCGCCGATAGGTGGGACCCACCTGTCGGGTCCTTCCCCAAGCTCCGGCCGGAGGGGTCGCCGGCTCCCAACCGCCTCTTCCGCCTACCCCGCGCCACGTCCGCCCATGCCGCGCGAGAGCCCGCTCCGCCCGCAGCCACTCCTCCCCCGTTCCGCCCGCGCCCACGCCAAAACGGCCGGGATTCGATTTTCGAATCCCGACGGCCGCACTCTCTCTCCACCTCCCCACCACTCCGGCAAAACCGGCCACTCCCGGCCTCCCCGAGCTCCCTCTCCCCTATTTAAGCCATCACCGCCCCCTCCTCCGCCTTTTTCCTTCTTCCGCCACCCGCTCCCGTGCTCTCTAGTGCCCTAGCGCCGCCGCACCGAGCCACCGCTGCTCTCGCCAACTCCGGCCGCCCCTAGCCACCGCCAGGATCACCACCTCACCAAGCCACCGCCGCCTCCGGGTTCGCGAGCCCGAGGTGCTCCCCGTCCGCCGCTCGCTACCGCCGTCGCCCGGTGAGCCATCCCCTTTCCCCCTCTTCTTCCTCCCCTCCGGCGCCTTGGCCGCCGGTGCCTCTCTCGGCCGCGCCGCGCATCGCCGTGCTGCGCCGCGCCCTCGGCACCGCGACCCGCCACTTCGGCCGCGCCGCACCGCCGCCACTTGCCGCGCCGCGCCACCCGCATCGCCGTCACCATCCTTGCCGCGCCGGCCGCGCCCGCGCGGCTTGCCGCGCCGCTGACCGCGCCCTCTCGGCCGCGCCACCTGCCCGCCGCGCTGCCCCGCCCCGGTCTCGCGCCGCCGCGTGCGCTGCGCGCCGCCTGGTGGCGCCGGTCGCCGCCGGTGGCCGCGCCACGCCGTCGGTTCCCCGGCCGGGCCGGCCTCTGCCGTGCCCGAGCGCCCCGGGTGCAAGCTGCTTCGGCCGCCGCAGCCGTCCGATCTACCCACGGGTAGATCGGGGCCGCCCATCCCGCCGCTCGCGTGGTTGCCACGTGGCCGTCACGTGCGTGCCGCGTCGGCGCCACGTGTGCGCCGCGTGGCGCACCGCTCCCTCTCGGCCGTGGACCCAGTCTATCGTGGACCGGCGTCCCGAGCCACTTACACGTGGGGCCCGCCTGTCGGCGCCGCCCTTCTCTCTCCCGGGATTAGAATATTGCGCAATAAATATATTTAGAGTTATTCTGTTTATAGTAAAAACACAGCGAAACTTCTAAAATTCATAACTAATTCATCCGGACTCCGTTTGGGTCCATTCAAATTGCAGTAAATTCATAAAAATGCCTAGAATCCATTAAAAATACTTTTGTTCTCTGTTTCAGTAGACTTATAGCCTGTTTGCTTGCGTGCCTTGTTTATCGTGTAGAAACCGGCAGTTCGGACGAACCCGTTTACTTCGAGGTAGTCGCCGAGGTCGACCCAGCACCCGAGCAAGGCAAGTCATGCTTCATCATTGATCATATTGTACCAATTTATGCAATGATCTACTTTCCTTTAAATATTGCATTATTTTACAATGTCATCTATATGGGTATTACTGTCCTATTGTACTCAATTCCATATATTGTTTACCTTGTACCCTGGATAGCTCGGGTATTTAAATGTGTAGTTCTTGGTTAGGGAATGCTTAGCCCGCTTAGTTCAATTAGCTCACTAAAGGGGATTCATTTAATAACTTTAGTATAGTCTCTATATGTGACAAGTTGGTAGGAATGACACCATGGTAGAATGATGAACTTAAAACGTGCTAAATGGTGGGCTGTGGGTGCATGGTTTTGTTAGACGCGCCCATGGCAGTTAAGGACCGGTTCGCGGGAACCCCTGGAAGAACTTACCGTACTTACCACAAGCCAGCGTGGGCAACGGCTGGGCTTGTAGTGTAGCTTTTCTCTAGCCGACGCTCCCAGGCAAGGGTGAGCGTGATGGAGCGGGGCGGGCCCTGCGACGGCCTCTGTCGCTTCCGGATTCACCTAGGCACGAGAGAGGACTGCCTGTCGCCCGCTGGGGACAGGGGTGAAACCTGAGGTGTGGTGTGCTTGGCTAGAGAGGGTTATGCGAAGGGTCCTGTCACAGTCCCTTTCCGGGGTACCATGGTGGTATACCGGCACGCGGTAACGTGTCGTGGGGTTGTGTCTTGTGGGTACAGTTGTACACCTCTGATCAGAGTAAAACTATTCGAATAGCCGTGCCTACGGTTATGGGCGGTCAACCAGATTCACCGTGATTAGTCATAACCCTAATAACTTGACTCAATGGAACTGGTTTAGTTAGTTGGAATGGTTTGGGCCTGTCGCAACGTGGTGTAGCGTTGGATAGCGATGGTTTAATTATGCTGAATTAACTCAACCGTTTTACCGCTTTCAACTACTGTTTTAAATGCCAGCTTTATGCAAATAAACCCTAGCCTTTCTTTGGCAATCCTTGCATCATACCCTCTTTTCCGGTATGACTTGTTGAGTACAGTGGGTAGTACTCAGTCTTGCTCTCTTTCCCCCACACCAGAGTTGGAGTACGCTTCTGATGGTGGTTTCTCCGAGTGATCACCGTCCTACCGTTGAGGATGCCTGTGGAGTGGTTTCGCCGCGCTGCAAGTGTCAAGGCTAGAATAAGCTAGTTTACTTTACTTCCGCTCCATTTAGGTAAGACATTTGAATGTTTTGTAAGACGTGGATCTGTATGTCAACTTTGTCGTTTGTGTACCCTGGCTGGTCCTGGACAGGGGTTTATTGCACACTCTGTTTGGAAATTCGGCTTAGCGAATTTCTGGGCGTGACAGTTGTGAGAGGAGTCCTGGTGCTCCCGAGATCTTAGGGGGTTACATAATGTATATTTAGGGTGCATTTTAAGTTTTTTGCCGGCGTTCAACAGATCGACCCAAGCGATCTAAACCACAACACTTCATCAACACAACAACGAATGTCCAGAACCTACCATGTCTGGGGTGCCACCCCACGAGAATTTCCTAGTTCACCGGGTCATACCCCACTCGAGAAATGCGGTCGTACTCTGTTCGTTTCTCACATAGCTTCTTGACTCGGTCCTCAATTGACCAGGGTCGGTGGCTTACCATTCCCAGAACCACCCATATCCTATTCATGTCGCCCCAGTCGAAACAGTTTTGTTTTATTAAGTTTTTGGTTTTCGCAAAAGTTTTAATGTTGCGGGTGGCGCTTATGTCTCCATCCGTATCCGACAATCACTCTCACCGAGTGATCGCCACATCCACATTTATAGCCATATATCGTAAATATGGAGTGTACAGACATCTACACATATGCAACGTTAAGTAGTATATATAATTAAACGCGCATAAATAATAGACTTAGGTAACAAAGGTGTATAAGTACATAAAGGTAAACAATATCAAAGGTAAGGCTTAAACAAATGTAGGTACGTGTTTTATAATTAGCAAGCAATTTTATTTGCAATCAACACATTTATAAAATAGGATCAATATGTTCGAGGAAGGGGCGTAGTGACTTGCCTTGCTTTAGGTTCGTGTAATCTTCGAGAGATCCGCAATGGTTAGAATAACCGGAATATCCACGATCAAAGAATAACCGGAAAACCCAAACGTCCGACCAACGACTGAAGAAAACCACACAAAATCCTAAAAATAAACTAAAATAATATTCAATACAAACTAATGGTGCCAATAAATAGATCTTGATTTTAGAGAGATGATGGAAGTTGAACGGAGTTAATCGGAGTTACGGTTGGAGAGATACGAATTTTGGGAGATCAATGGACTTTATGGAATGTGGAAATGTATTTATTAAATTGAAAGCAATATTTCCAAAAATATTCCTTGGCTGTGGGAGTGAGCAGAGGGAGGTATATTGGACTTTCTTTTGAGTGAGTTTGAGTGCGTAGAGGGATATGTCATGGGCTTTTGGTAAGGAGGCAGACCGTTGGTGAGCTTTGGCTCAACGGAAGATGAGGGACTCCATACAGACTTTTTGGACGGTAGGCCAAGGAATGGATGGGGAGGAAATGTAGACTTTAGAGGGAGAGATCTCAGGAAAAATCTAGAGTGTGGGCCCCACTTGTGAGCCCCACTTATTTTCCTTTTCTTTCTCTTTTCTTTTCCTTCCTCCTTCTCTCTCCTTTCCTTTTTCTCTTTCTTCTTTCTGCTTCTTCTTCCTCTCCTTCTGTCTCTCTCTCACCCACACGGCCAGTACAGGGGAGGAGGGGCGCGGCTGGTGGCGGCGGCTGGCGGTGGCCGGCTGGGGACGACGCCGGCGCGAGGCTGCGGCCGGCGGTGAGTGGAGGTGGCGGCCGGGCCGGGGCGCGGGCGGCTGCGGCGCGGCCTGGCCGGCTGGTGGCTGGCAACGGCGCGGCAAGGGAGGGAGTGGGGCGGCGCGGCGTGCGGCGGTGGCCTGGCGCGGCGCCGGAGCGCGCGTGCGCGGCTGCCGGGTCGGGGCGCGGGCGGCTGCGGCGCGGCCCGGCCGGGCTGGTGGCCGACGACGGCGCGGGCGGCGGCCGGGCCTAGGCGCGCAGGCAGCGGCGGCCCAGCGCCGCGCGCTCGGCAGGAGGGATGGCAGCGCCGGCTGGGGTGGCGCCGGTCGGCAGCCGGAGCGGCGACGCGGCGCGGCGGTGGCGAGCGTGGCCGGGGGATGCGCACGTCGCGGTGGCCGGCTGCGGCGCAGCTTGGCCGGGGCTGGCGGCAGGGGTGGCAAGTGGAGGCGACGGCCGGGCTCGGCAGCGAGTACGGTGGCCGGAACGGCTTGCACGGCCGGCGGCGGGTTGGCGCGAGGCAGCGGCCGGGCGACGTGGCTTGCGCCTCGGCTACGAGCGAGGAGGACGCGCGCGGCGGGCACACTCGCGGCCAGCGTGGCCGCACGCGGCGGCACACTCGCGGCCAACGTGGCCGCACGCGGCGGCGATGGCCTGGCGGTAGGAGGAGGTCAGGGGCGCAGTATGGCGGCGGCCGCGCGAAGAGGAGGCGACGACAGTGCGCATGATAGCGGCACCGCGCCAAGGCAGAGACAACAGCAAGGGGAGGACAGCGGGGAGGGCGGAGAAAAAGGGCAAAGGAGGAGAAAGGAGGGGATGCTCACCTTGCGGCAGCAGGGTAGCGGCACGCCGAGGGTGGCTGACGGCGTCAACGATCGGCTCGCGGTTCATCCTCGGCTCGTGGTTCATCCTCACGCCAAGTGTTCGACCATGGTCAGAGAGGTTTGATTTTCAGTTTTTAAATTTCAAGTTTTAGTTTATTTACGTTCAAGGGTTGATTTCGTTCTCACGTTCTATTGTTCGGCGTTCAAAAATTCATTTGGCGGCGCGGGTCTACCGTCTCTTTGCTCAGCCGAGGCTTAGCCTAGGCCAACCGCGGTGGAACAAATGGAGGGGTGGTAGCCAATGCGTGGAAAGAAGGAGAGGCGCTTTGGTGGCGGTTTTATATGTTGTGACTGCCTGTGCATGGGAGGCAAAGGCAAGGTGAGCTCTTCTTGTGGACTCGGCTCCGCTCTTTCGGTGTGAACTCTTCTTCCTGTGCTGCATGAATTTGATTAAGAGTTTGTGGATTGGGTGCATGGTGCAGGGACGTTCGCTGCAATGTGGTGAGAGGGTCCCAGGCAATTGATGCAGTGACTCAATTGTGTGCACTGCCTTGCAGGCATTGTATCGAACACCTCCTGTGCATGCATGTTGGTGACTGTTTTGCTGCAGGGGGATCAATTAGACTTTGGGTTGAGAAGGGAATTGAATGGGCTGATGTGTAGAAGGAGCACAAATAGACTTGTGATTAGTTGGGCTGGCAAGAAGAGAGGTGGCCCACTGTAATAGGAACCTTTTTGTATTTTCTGGGACTCGTAGTTTGATTCGGCTATGTGTGATTGGACTGTGGACTGTATAAATTGGGACATTTAATTTGCATTGTAAATGGACTATAATTTGCGCATTTAATCTGTTTGAATTTGGACTTTAGTCGGGTCGCTATATGAACCATTTGAATTTAATTTGGCTAGAAGGTCGTGCAAGGATTAGAGTTAGGATTTCTTTGCACACGCTCTGACGACACTGCAATTGGGATTTTTAGGACGACGTATGGTATTCAAATCCAACCGTCGCGGTAGAAATAAAATTGGTGATATTCGAATTGACACGCGATAGATAAATACGTCGTTCGATTTTAATTATTCGAGGGTACTATCGGGGTCGACTCGATAGAGCGGTTAAAATTTAACCGTAGGATAAGGGTTTGCGAGAGAGGTAATATTGCGGTAGAAGAGAAGAACTTCGGGACTTTAATTAATTAGCTCCGAAGCGCTAAAAGAAACAAGCGGATAGGATGGTCAATGGGAGGGTATCTTTTTGGGAGATAGGATTTAATCGAGACCTTCGGCACAAAACCTAAACACAAGCAAATAAATAGCCAATTCTAATATGCAAACTAGGCTAGGCCTTTCCAAGAGAAAAGCAAACTTTAACGAGAATGCCATTTACTTTAAAAACAGTCTTTGAGGAAATCCTTTCACAACTAGAATTCCGATAAATAATTTACCGATAGATTTTATTTGCAAGTTATTTTCCAAAGGGTTTACTCCTTTTTAAATAATCTTTGAAAATAATCTAAGCAATATTTCCTTTGTAAAATATTATTCATTTTAATGAACTCTCCCGCGGTGGGTGTCCAACCAAATAGTAATATATAATTTTATTTAGAGAGCAAATATATAGGAGGGGTTTAATACGTGGAGAAAGTTTTATAAGAAAATATTTGGTATCTGTAAATATCTCCTAATTATGATTCCATAAATAAATAATTCTTCTGAAATCAAAATATTAGCATATTCTCAGTCGTCCGTCCTTTTAGCCCATGCATAGAAGAAAAATGACAGATCGAAATAAATTAATCCCGGCATGAATGTATTTAAAATAAAGATTTTTGATTATTCCGAATTTTTGATTTCGTATTTCAAAGTCGGAATTTTCAGGGTGTTACATATGGCCATGAGCCACAGATACGGAGCTGATTGGCACAACAATAATTAATTCACGATGCTCGGACACGACCACAAAGCTGGAGGTGAGGTGCGTGCAATGCCGCGATGACGCGTTTGGAGAGGCGACTCCAAGACGATGGTCGGCGTGGTGTATGTGTGCTGAGAGGGTAAGGAGGTCATTGAGTTGCTCAACGAAATGTGCACATGGTTGTGTTAGGCATGTTGCTCAACGAAATGGGCACATGGTTGTGTTAGGCATGTGTCGTGGCTGAAATAAGGTGGTGCACAATATTAAACCGACGCCCATGGGTATGGTGCGCCGAGCTAACCTAACAAGTGCTCTGGTTCCTATAGCAAGACGTTGATCCTGGGTAATAATGTAATATGTATATTGATAAAATAGTATGGCACGAGTTGCTACTTGATCTAATCTCCTGATGCGGATATTTCTCTTTCTAACCACACAATTATGAGTAGTATTGTGATTCCTAGTAATAGGGTCAAAATGGGTAGAATCCATATCAGTCCATAGGCTTCTTTTAATAATTCCAAGGTCGAAAAAGAATTGATAGCTTCTACCTGTGCCCTATCTATTATCATTTCAACTGTACAAGTTTCAGTTAATTTGATTTGTATGTAGATAAAAATAAATGATCAAACATCTCTCTCACCTTGTTTATTTTAAAAGACACGTAAAGGTAACAGCTTAATAATCAAATGTACGGCTAGACAAATTGTACATCCTATTGCAACGGCATCTGGGTAAAGAAGTCAAAAGTTTCCACTGGTAGATACAAAATATCCTAATAACTATATTGGTACAGCCAATGTTGGCTGGTTTGACAAATTATAGTTTGACATTAACGTGTCTTAGTATAATATCAGTAGACTTAAATATCATATATGTCACGAAAATATAGCACCAAAATGAACTGAATTGCGGTCAAGCAGAATTGAAAACCCATGGCTAAAACATCAATACTTGACAACGATATCTCACCCTCATCTACGACACGAGGACGGCATAGCTAGACGTTTCGCGCTATAAATGCGCACCTGACAACCAGCTACCACGTTGTGGTGGCTGAGAACATGCTCTACTTCCTACATGATGCATGCCCGACGAGATACTTTTGAGCAGTCACCGTGGTCGGCCCGGCCAGTGCTAGAATCTTAGAACACACTATGTAGCTAACGTGGCTTGCCCTATCTTGAGAAAGTGGAAAAAATAACCTCGGGGAAGAGGAGGAGAAATCAACATTCAACAGCAGCATCTATGACGAGGGCAACAAATACGCACCGTGTCGCAACGGATTGAACGAGCGGTGGTTACAGAGGACCTGCCCTTCGCTGTCGCCCTTCTCCGGTGGCAGGAACATCATAGTTCACGCATGGCATCCTGACGGCCGCACCATCTTCGTCTTCATGGTGAAAACTGAAAAGTGGAAACTGCCCACAGTCGAGCAGCCGCACCAGCTTCAGTCGGTGTGGGGTTGCGGCATGCGCACAGTCGAGTGAACACCACCCTTGCCCCCTCTCTCAATGGCTCAACCCAAGCGGTAGCGACGGGGACTAACTGGCTATCTTCCCTGGCTTGATAAACAAGCGTCCTCAGCCAGCCAATCTGCAATCCATCACATCGATCGACATCCCTGCAGTTGCATGTGTTACACACCACCCATGTGTCCTACTCTCCTGCACCAGCTCAGCTCAGACGGCGAAGAAATGGTGCACAGTGCGAACACTCGCGGCGACGACACTTTGATGCCCTTGTCGTTCTCCAACTGTGACGACGTGGAGACAACGAAACAACTAGCGATGGGCTTTTGGGCTCTAGAGATGCTTGCGCTCGAGATCTCCGGAGGGATTCATCTGCTTCATGTTTGTTTTTTTCTCATGATACGATTTAGCGACTCTTCGTTGCATGTGTATTTGTAGGAGACAAGCACAAACGGACTCCATGTCTCATATCAAGTGGACCAGAGTCCAAATGCGTTGTGTGTGTCGCGTAGGATCCCAGATCGATCTGGACTTCCTCGGGCATACACTGTCGCATTTGGATTGGATTGAGAGATACAATCGGATGGAAAATAAAGCATGTATGCGAGGGAAAGGGATTAGTGGTGCTGGTAGGCTGGCTTATCGGCTTCAACCCGAGTGAGGGGAGGGACGTCATGTAGACTTCTAGTGAGAGGCTTTGGATGTAGAGGAATGCAAATTGGACTTTGGTGGTGCGGAGGGGTTGCTGGTGGGCTTTGACCTAGAGCTTGGACGAGGGAGGTAAGATAGGCTTTTGTAAGGGATCGATCTCCTGGGCTTGGCCGGATGAAGGAAGAGGGAACTGATGTGGACTTTGGAACATTTTTTTCGAGCTGAGCGGTACAATGGGCAGTGCCCACAGGGAGGGGGGGTAGGGGAGTGGATCCCACTGGTAGGTCCCATTCCCACCGCTTTCTTTCTTTTCTTTTTCTCTTCTTATCTTCTATTCTTTCTCTCTCTCTCTTTCCCTTCCTTCTCTCGCTCTTTTCTTCTCTCTTTCTCTCCTCTACCTCCGAGCAGGAGGACGAGAGCGCTGGCAGCGGTGCGGCGAAGCGCAGGCCCAGCGGCGCAGGCAGGAGGGCGCTGGGTTAGAGGGAGGGGGCTCTGGCGCTGTTTGGGAGGCGGCGAGAGCAGTTGTGCTCGGCGAGCGCGGCCACAACAGGAGCGCGGCGGCTCTAAGCCGGTGCCACAATTTAGGGCGACTTCGGGCGACGACGTGGTGCAAGCTCGACACCTGCGTGGCATCTAGGAGCAGGAAGGAGGACGGAGCGGCGTCGGGCGGCTCGGCCGCACTAGGGAAGTGTTAGAATAGGTGTCGAATATACTAGTCCTACTTGGAGTTGGAATAGGTGTAGGATAGAGTTAAAGTCGGACTCTATCATAGGCTCTCTCTTAAATAGAGAGAGGGGGCACCACAATGTAACTATGGCGACTACAATGTAGCGTATAAACGCAGAGAGATGATGGCGGCATCACTATGGACTCGTAGCGGCTAGGAACTACATTGATTGGGGAGGAGCGCACATAATCAGTGCTCCGGAGATATAGGCTTAGGCTGAACTTCGTTAACAAATATCGTGTGTTCCTGTGTTGTCATCTGTCGCGTCTTAGATGATCAATGATTGAAGTGATCGAGAAGGTTAGTCGTCGTTCCACTATATCAACTAACTTGTATAACAAGTGGTATCAAAGCTGAAAGTTTTAGCATTGCATCAAGAAAACATGTGGACGAGGAAACACAAGGTAGGGATTGTGCATCGACAAGAGATCGTCAGCCGTGGCAATGAGATCGATGGTGACAACGAGGGCGTTGCGGAGGCGGCGACCTCGCTCGCAATTAGACCGGCGATGGCGGACCGGAAGACGGGGCCGAGCGTGACCGAAGGTGACCGGAGAGATCGAAGGGGTAGCGCTATGGATGGCATGCCCAACGCACGCGGCGATCGCGGATCCGCGGCGGCAGGAGGCTGTGGCCGCAGGACGAAGTCAGCGAGAGTGGCACGGCACGGCTGACGTGCAGGGCCGAACATAAGGGCTGCGACTGCAGTGCGTGCGGAGGCAACACAAGTTCTGGGTGCAAGGCAATCTTGGCTGGTGGAGCAGTAGTGGTGCGAGCCTACAAAATTGAAGCTGATGTAGGCCTGCAAGATCAGTAATATAGCAAAGAGCTGTTTGACCTGGTCAGTTGCGGCGACGCGCGGCTTGTTGAGGTTAGGGTTAGGCATTGGGGCCAGGCGGAGGCCGTGAGAAGACCGAGCAATTAACTTGGCCGCACCGCTGCATGCAGTAAGGAATTGGTATTGCAATTAAAGCTAACTAGATGTGTTTGCGCGCCGCGCAGTGTTCTAACTGGCAAATATGTTTAGACAAGTATAAAGATTTTATTTATTTGCTTATTAATAATGTATGTATTAACGTAAGAGGTTTGTTAGGCACAAGTAAAGTGGCAATGATGCATGAGTGGAGCTTGATTTAGATTTTTAAATCAGTAAAGCATCGGGTACAGCGTATTGCATTATTTGATTGCTGGACAGGGCAAAATTTACAGGTGATTCCTAAACATGGAACATTCTTAAGGAGCCTGTTGGGTGGATTAGCAGGCTAAACAGATAGGTCATTCTCATTTGCATGGTTGATGCGAGGTCTTGTATGCTTGGATACAGAAGAGACCTGCCACAATTTAGAAACCGCATAAATGTAATCCGATAGTAATACAAGAGTGTATCGAATGTGAAAAAATGGTAAAAGTGTGCTAACCTGTTAGGGTTAGCTTGTTGAGGCGAAGAAAATTGCGGAGAAGGATGTGGTAGGTACATATAAGAAAGAACATGTAGCAGTAGAACGCAAAGTATAAAAGTAAGGTTCTTGGTGCTATCGGTTGAATGGAGGATGGATGAACTGAAGGAGGTATGGAATGAGCGAGGTTAGTCTGTGAAAGAGATGGGTGAACAATGGAGTGTACCACGGTTTGGGGGGTAGTACGCCTAATAGAACGAAATCCCTACGGACCACCAGAGGTATTGGGCGGTTCAGTCGGCAATCATGTACCAGTGAGCCCAATGGAAGACCAACGAGCTGCCGATGTTCCAGGAACCTAGCTAAAGATGGCAACCCCTGCTCCCCAAAGAGAGCAATCTCGCCTAACCCAAACAATTCAGACTAAGTTATTTTTGCAACAGATGTTAATTAGTTGCATATTGTTAGTAAAATGAGACAATTTGAGTGGACATTAATGCATGAGTGTGGAATGATATCAATATCCAAAGAATAAGCAAGAAATTATTATCAGTTCAATTTGATAAAAAAAAACTGAACGGTCCTACTGTTTTCATGCATTGTCATGCTTCACTTCTAGTTCTAGCATCAACAACAATACAAATGCAATTAGCACATCACAGATATTCCGTTTTAATCGATTAGTACACTGCGATATATATGTTCACACAATGATATGTGTGAGTTGGGACTTGGGAACTGTCTTAAATGAATTTTACAGAAACTTTATTCGCTTTTATGAAGAAATAAAAGGAAAAATATATATTCAGCAGCCACCCAGCAGTACAAATAGCAGAAAATGGAATGTATTTAACGGAGAGAACAAATAGGTAACTTGTTTGTTATGCAAAGTTCAAATAATACATAAACTGTTTAGACTACTATAACGTCCGTCTGAGATACCACGATATTCATATAAAAAAAGATATAGTTCTGTTCAAGGATTTATGGAAACAATTAGATTTATTATGTACTGGTCACAGTTAAACAATATAACACGGAATTAAGCCATTATCCAAAGATTATTAAAAGGAAATTGAGATTGTGCTAACTGAGGGATCAAGCAGATTGCAAGGATGTCCTTACTAAATCAACATGTACCCACATTCCGACACAGCACATGAAACCAGATTCTTCAGAAATTGTTGAAATCACATTGTCTGTTTACAAATAAAAAGCATTACATGTTCATACCCGCATATATTAGAAATAAAATTGTAAAAGAATTCATATAACGACGTAAAGGTAAATAAGTGCCACAAATGCATATGTTCTGCCTATCTAGATTCATACAATATACTTAATTGCCTTAAATTTACCCGATCAGCAACTCAGATAGAGTGTATTTTTTTGCAAGTGATTCAGATTAATCATTTGCAGTTACTTCTGTGAGGAGCTCAAAACAACCATGTGCGTACAATATATCTTAAAAAGAGGCAATAAGGCAATTAGTTGATCCTTCTCGATTGATTTAATCTTCAGACCGAGGGAACATATTATAATAAAGCACATAGTGATTTCAATTCACCTAATTTGTACAATACATCCAAATAAACAGAAATAAACATGACCTCTGTACCCTAATGGAGAACTCGACAGCTAGCTTCTGCCTCATGATGGGGTTGAGCCAAAATTTGGTAGCGTTGTAATCAGATACTGGATACGTATGGAGAGATATGCAATACTTATGGTGAGAGGGGTCAGCTGGTAAATTCAGAAAACCACTTAGAGACCATACCTTGTCATATGTCATAGCATCGTTCAGTGACAAGGTCAACAAAGATGGAATGAGCTCATGCTTAGCCTTGAAAAGGTTATCAATTTTCATCTAGCAACAGAGATAGATGAATAGAAGGAAAAGTGAGTTAATAAATTATAGACAGCAGTTAAATGAATGGTGAGTTAAGAGTAAATAATATATAATCTCTTGCTGAAGAGGGTGGTTTTGATTCTTGCTGAAGAAATAATTGAAAGCAACAATCACTATCATGACAAGAAGAAGCACATAGCATGGGAAAAATAACAGAGGTGACCTACATTGGAATTCAGTGTTTCGACACTCAATCAGATCAGCTGCAGTAGCCACTCTGAATCCCATAGAGCCATCGACTGTTTCCTAACCAAAAGACATGTAGTAGTTAATAAGAGCGAGAACCTCACCAATTTCTCCTGAAGATCAAGCATCGCAATCCTCTGCAATGCTATCTGTACACGGCATGTGCACTGTTACACATTATAGGTTGCTGACTCTCATTTCATCTAGATACAAAATTAATACCGAAATGGTCTGTAGTATATATGACTCATGTTCAAATATTATTACAGGTTGTTGATAGGTTACCTCTAATAGTAGTAGAGGCAGTCAAGTTTATGCTCTATCTGCCAAATTCTTCCGTTGTCTGTACTCCCGATTCTTTTGAAGCCTAAGCTCCTTTTCCTCAACACTTATTGAGGCGTATTTCTCTCTAGCATACTTTTTCTTAACTTGACCACACTTAATTAGAAATTTCGCTAAGTACACCTGCTTAAATACATGAATTAAGTGCACCCATCAAAATTGTGAATGTAAAAGTATGCGTTATTACAACGTGATAACAGAACCTGTCACAGGTGTGGAGGAAGGCACAAGCTCATTTGAAGGGGTGGAAATGACAATTTAGCTTCGATCATGTGCACACTGTTTCAAAACTAATATGCAATCCAATGTGCATAGGTTTTATTATTGTTTGCCCAAAATTAGTATCAGTGTAAGAAATAGAGGATATATCGTCACATGTACCAGTTGTAGATGCGGACTTCTACCGCTCTCTGACTTCTGCTCATCGCTTAGTGCCACGTACCGATCTCTGCCGGTCAGCAGCAAACGACCTCAATATGTAACAGCACTTTAATAGACTGTAATAGAGTCAGCATCCTTTTGCTCAGTGCTCAAGAAACTGTACCAGTTATTTGCTCTCCTTTTAAGGTTGGTGGTCTTTGAATCTGTTACTATACGAAGCTAAGAGGTTGGTGGTCTTTGAATCTGTTACTATACGAAGCTAAGGTATTTCCCAAGCAGTTGTGACTTCGGTAGCTATTCCAGTTGGTGAGGACTGATCACTGTAAAAGTCACTATCGTGCAGTGTAAATGGTAGGTGCCTAGGTGTACCAATGGGCTGGTGAGGTTGAATGGCTTCAGAAATATAGGACAAAAATAATTACGTTTGATTGAACAATTATATTAAAAATATTCACAAGAAATCAGAAAAGTAATTTATGAACCTAAAATATTGACAATAAATGAGAGAAGTAATTTCTGAACCTAGGCATCCATGATCCCTAAAATGTCTTAATCCTAGCATACATAATTTGTGAACCTACACAGACATGTACTCTTATTTTGGGAGTAACATAATTCCCATCTCATGGTTTGGTAGCACCATAGGAGGCATAATCTCCTTGTTGTAAGCAAACATTTCGGTGACAGAATATTTAACGAAGAAACATTTTACCTTTCGATGAGTTGGTTCCTTCACAGTTTTGGGTTGCACCAAATAAAGGATAATTGGTGATATCTCTTAGAGGAACCCTTCCTGTATTGTAGATGGAGTGCAAACAATAGAAGAATTTGCATTTCCATCGTGAGATGTACAAATGCTGGCATTTATTCATCACGTTAGACCGTCATTAGTAAACTTAAATTGTGGTTAAGTTTGGACCCAATAGGAAGAACAAATGAGGGATCTATGGTACCTGATAGAGATGTAGTTGCCTCCTTTCTACGTTGTTTATACTCACGGTTCTTTTGAATTCTGCTCGGCAGAGAGTGAAGCATACCTCTCCCTTTCACGCTCACCGTAGGGCAAGGCGGCTAGGGCGGGACGGACCTGAAAGCGCAGTGCCGGCGCGAGCAGACCCCGCCTCTCCTTCCTCTCCGTCGCATAGAGAGCAGGGAAGCAGGATCACCTGCGAGAGGACGGCTGGCTAGCTGTCGGCGGGCGTGCGCGAGGAGGCGTCGGGGTAGGGCGTGCGACCTAAGCCGGCGGAGGGTGGCAGCGGGGTCGGGCGCGCGCCCCGAGACGGCGGCGGTGCCCGGACGTCCGGCGGGCGCCCGCGCCCTGAGCCAGCGGCGGCGCCTAGCTATCCGGCGGTTGGAGGCGGCGGCGCCTGTCTGTCTGGCGGTGGGAGGCGGCAGAGGGCTGGCGGCGGGCATGCACGAGGAGGCGGCAAGCGGCTCCGGCGGGAGGCGGCGGCGGCGGCGGGCTGGCGCGCGCGAGGAAGAGATGAGCTGCGGCGGACTGGCGCAGGAAAGGAGGGAAGGGAGGAATTTTTTTTCTTTTTCGCTTTCTTTTTCTCGTTGACTGTAACCACTGTTTAGACGTGTGATCACTAATTGCAATTGTAATTTCAGTGAGAAGATTTAATATAGAAAAGATTTAAGTTTGATTAACTGGTACTTTTATATTAATATTTTATATTAGTAGAGATAGAGATAGAGATTATAACAACAATCGGTACCTTCTTTTGTTTATCTTTACCTAGTCTAGTCTCGAGCAGTTTTGAATTTTCACGATATTGGCACGTTTTGTTAGATTTATATTGATTGTTTCTGTTACATTTTTCAATGATTTATTATAGATTTACGTAAAATGGTATACGAAAAATATATAGTTTTGTTTAGAAACAAACACTCACAACGAGCACACCCACACACTTGTAAACATACGAATGCACACCCTACCATATAGCACCTTCGAAAAACTAGGCTAGACCAACGTATTTTGATATTAACAAAGTCACTACAGACATCTTATTCTCAACTAAATCGTAAATGCAAACACTTGTGTTAAGTCTAGAACTTGATTTTGGTGAGCATGATTCACCATAGCAACCTAATCAATTGAACTACCACTTCGCAAACTACGTAGTTATTTTCAACGTTACAAGTAGAAAGTGGTAATTTCCCTGACTCCCATCTTTTGCATGTGGCTTATACCAAAATTGAAATTTTAAAACTTAGATTTCGAATTTGATTTTGATTTTTTTATTTAAGTTTATTTTTAAGCATTGACTTTTAAATCGGTTAGGACACACACTCCTGTGTAAGTTATTTTCATTAGCACCCCTAAAATTCAGTCCTGCATTCGCCACTGTCCACACGTAAACTTTTGGTCCCCTGGAATATTGGTTATGAGAAAAAATGAGTAAAAAAAACTGCATGCTTAGAATCCGAAGGAGGGTTTACTAGACAATCTCCCCACCTAGCATAACGTTCATGAAAAACAGCAATAAAAGTTACCAGAGATTCAATACATTAATTATCTAATTACTAACTCATATGGTTAACTAGGATTGCATAATATAACCAGGTCCTGAACTAGGAAAATTAGACCCTAATAATTAATCTAATGTTCATTGTATTTTTATTTTTTCTTCGTTGTAACACACGGACATTTTGAGTATTTTTATTTTTTCTCCATTGTAACACACGGACATTTTGATAGTATAGATATAGATTTACTGTCCCGTATATTCTTGAGAAAAGAAAGTGTGAACGGTATAGTTTCAATTTTTTCGTGGGATCAAAACATGGTGAGAGAAGACTGCTGCAATCTGCTCAGCGATATGACTGATCGTCTTCTCCTGTGGTGTTGCACGAAAGTATGATTCGTACTACCTCCATTTTCAATATAAGTTAATATAAGTATTGGATATATCATGCAAGTTAATATAGTACTGTATGTCATACAGTAAATGTTAGATTCAGATTCATATATAGTACTATAATGTATTACATAGATACATACAATACTAGATTTACTAGATTAACTTATTTTGAAATGGAGAAAGTAGGTTTAACGTCTTACTTTTTTATATATAATAAGAAGGTTGTAATTTTATATATAGCAAGAAGGTTGTAATTATTAAACCACTTATACACGCACACAAGTTAAAGACATAAGGTAACGATAGAAATACATACATAAACCTCCCTAAAAAAATACATATATAAACCAGTTATACACGCACACAAGCACAGGAATATATTTTAAACTCTCGAGGGGATATCCCCTTATTATTTGTATGTCACCCAAATAGTTATGAAAAAATTTAAAAAAATTCAATAAGATAGGTTAATATGTAATAAATCACTCCACAAGTATGCAAGATCAAATTTAATTTCTACACGTTGTAACGAAAAAAACAAATTTAACTGCAAATATACGTTAACTAGTCACAGTTTAATTTGTTTTTTTTAACATGTAAAAGTTAAATTTTAATTTACATATTTGTGGAGTGATTTATTCTACGTTAATCTATCTTGTTGAATTTTTTTTATAACCATTTGGGTAATATGCAAATAACAAGGGGACATCTCCTCGAGAGTTTAGAATTCACTCCCCACGAGCACTCAGATTAGCACTAGTTGTTCAGAGGAAACGCGTTGCCTTCGAATTTATTCCACGGCTAACGCACGGGACAAGCTACTTGCCGTACGTCCGAACAAGAGACACCCACAAGACAAGGACGCCAGCAATCAGAACACCGAGAAGGCAAATCATGGTGATGACCATCCACGCGTGGCCAAAGTAGGCAAGAATATAGTCTACGAAAAACACAGGTACGCCGACCCAAAGCCAGCCAACGTCGACGAGTGCTTCCCGCACGGCAGCGGGCGCATTCGGCAAGAACAGGTCCATGTACTGTCTTACCACAGCAACCAACGCCATGTAGACTCCCCATAGCATGACAGCTGGCAAACACCAAGGGTAGCCGGCACTGAAGAAAGGGTGGGTGTAGAGTTCATATGCCAAGAACGTGGCGCCGGCGATGAACATAGAAGGTAAGTAGATCGCCATTACCCACATCACCGCACGGGATGTGCGAGACTTGGAGTTAGCTTCCCCAACCGTCAGTGCAGGAGGCACCAACTGCATTGCGCTTCTAGTCTGATCGTTGGTAGCCCTACCACTCTTGATCTGGTACAGCAGCTGTAGAGGGTCTAGGGTATAACCTCTGTCTGCAAGCATCTTAGTATATGATCTTGGCAACCAAGGCATGCTGCAAGTGTGTTATGATAGATCCTGCAAAAAGAAAAGGAGTATGTATGATATGACATCAGTTATATCCATAGAAGAATACTGTACATACATGGAATTAAGTTACATCAACCAACGCTGTACACAATATTTGCTCACGCTCTACTGATCTCTTCCTAAAAGCATCACAATAACAATTAACAATTCAAAAGGCCAGATGAATACGAAGCATGATATAACAATTAACTAGACGGTTTTCAGAAGAAAATAATTTTACTACTCTGCACTCAAAGAACCTGCATAGCAACAATAAAGCCTAAAATTGTATGCAACTGGCAGCGATTTGACAGACACCAACCTTGTGCATAGAGATTGAACTAAAAAATATATTTTTCTTTATTTCAGTTGTTCTGTTTGCAGAAAAACTCGCATTTCATATGTTTTGGTAGAAGGAAAGTACTGACACTTGTTCAACCATGAACACAACACTACCAGAACAACTTGTATTCCATGTGTTTTGGTAAAAAGAAAGGCCTGACACTTGTTTAATCATGAATACAAATATACAGCACTATCAGAACAACTCGTATTTGGTAAAAAGGAAGTCCTGATACTTGTTTAACCATGAATATAAAACTAAACAGATGAAGCCACTGTAAACATAAGAGGTTGAAACATAGCGTTCAATCATCGCAGGCTGAACATCAGGGCCACAAAAACTGGCCATGGTGGATTACGCTTCTGTTAAATTAGACTACCCAACAGAATACTACTATACCACATGTAAATTTCAAAGCTTCAGCCCGGCAAGATTGGCAATGGCAGGAGACCTGGCCGAAATTATTAATATTATCTTTTTTGGCGGCTTGCACCGGCTCCTCGGCCCCTAGAGCCCCCGGAACCCTAACCCTAAACAGCAGCCGCCTCCTCCGGCGAGGAATCGACGCGTGTTGGCGAGTCAGACGCCATAACGAACATGGTAGGGGACGGAGGAGGATCATATCTCGATTTGTTGGGCCTTCCGCCGAAGACGGAGGGGAGCAGATTCGCCGCGTCGCAGCTTCGGCGGGGAAGGAGATGGGGGCAAGTGGCGACGGGATTGGGGATTCAATCGACACACAGTCTTAATTTGGGCCAAGCAACTCCTTTGGGCTTTTATTTGGAAATTCCCCAAAACTTGTAGGCCACAAGAGAAACAAATCAAAGTATATTTATAAAAGATATTCAAAACAATTATAAAAAGAGTCCAATTCAGACTTTTGAGTCCGATTAGGCTTGGAAATATTCAATCACGTCTACGGGCTGAGAAGGGAGAACAATCGATTTTCCCATGAAGAAAAAAGTTTTTTTTTCATCTCTCAACTGTTTGCTGAATTTGATTCGTATCTCTTCACCGTACAATCATATCGTCTCTCTCCCTAAGTATTAAATCAGTGTAAAATAACTCCCTCGACTTTTTAAGAGCAAGTTTAATAGTAGTAGAGTTAACTACTACTAGCTATAAACTTATCTCTTCTCTATCTCTACTATTATAAAAACTAGGAAAAAAGACCCGTGCATTGCAACGGGCGAAGGCTATTTTAATCGTATTATTGTTAGATTTTATTATCTAAAAAGTATACTGGATTTCTATTTGATATTATTGATATCTAATTTGGAATTCTTATTGGGATGATGGCCATATCATGTACGTTGTTTTCTTATGGCCGCAATTAGGAGCATGACTCTCGTCCCAAGTTGACATGCGAGTTTTTTAAAAGGATTTCTTATACGACTCCTTGTGAATTTCTAAAAGCGAACGACCTTAAAAACCGACTTAAATAGGGACGATGTACCAAAGTATCAGCTGAAACATTTTAAATTTGGGACTATGTAACAAACGGCTGAAAAATTTTAGGTTTTCAGCCGTTTTTTTTTTGCCGTGCGACTGATAACTTTGAGAAACAAATCCCACTTGTGTTTTTATGGGCTTAGATTTATCATTTGTATGGGCTTAGGGTTGTCTCCTCACAGCCCACAGAAAAATATAAGAAAAGAACATGATGATTTATATCTGTGAAAAATCTCACAATTGCAAGGAGGAAGAAAAAAAGCCCATCATGTGTTTTGTCCGTGAAAAAAAAAAGCCTAGGAAAAATAAAAACACACAGAACAAACCCATACACAGGTCAAAGTAGTGTTTATTTGTAGCCATGGCCCGATTGATGGGACCCATATGCGTATGTAATGGGTTATCCTTTTCTCTACTAATCCCTAAAAAAAGCCCAAGAAAAAGAAAAAAATGCGGATCACACCTTCGTCTGCCAGCGTCACCCACCATCATCGCCCGTCAACCACCTTACGATCCAAGAAAGAAATGAAAGAAAGAAAGAAGAGGTTAGCTCAATTGGGAAGGAGAAAGATAGTGTGTGCAAAAAAAAAATCTTTGGATGAATCGTTCAAGATGAAGAGTGATGAGAAGATGAAGAGAGATGAGAAGAGGGGTGATTCAATGCTGCATATTAGGGGAACCCTAGGTATGTGCAGAAATAGATGAAAAACTCTAAGTTCAAGTACTTACCTCCCTGATTTTGAGATTGAAACCCATGAACTTGTTCTGTTTGTCTATCAGATCTGGAATTTTTCAAATCACTCTTTGTGTTGCTTTCATAACCGTACTTATTTGTGGTGCTTCACTTTGTCTTGATGCGTGAACCATGTTTGATAAAACATGTTCAGAACAAAACTGAAAAATATTCAGAAAAATGACAGTAGGTAAAGTTGCGTCATGCAACTTTAGATAAAAAGTTGCGTCATCCATAGTACATAGATCAGACACAAACTAGTTCTTAGAGCCTCTGATATGTTGATATGTTCAGTTCTCACTGAAAACAACAGAAAATTGCTAACAAAATACAAAACACAAAGCTACTACTTGTTTGTCCCACTTTATATACTAGCTCTAGGTGTTCAGATAAGGGGGCTTATGAACAAAATAATTTTGAACTATGAATGGCTATTAGATAACAAAAATATAATTTATTGTACTGAATTACATTTTCAGGAGAGGTGTATGATCTTGGCAAAAGGAAAGTTGGAGTTGATATTACTCAACGTATTTGAGAAAAACTAAATATAGTTTTGCTTACATCTTGCCTAGTATGAAGCATGTAATCTTTCTGTTATATCTTTTTCTATAGCTGGTTTACAAAACTAATATATTTTTCAATAAACTTGATTAAACTTTGAAGAGTTTGACTAAACAATTTATAATATGAAACGAGGGAGTATTTAGTAAAAAATACAAAAATTGACAGAAAAAAAATTACAAAAATTTAAAAACTGAAGAAAACACAAGACATATCAATTTGTTCATTCCACAAAATCACCCTAGCTCAGATCTGAAAAGCACATTGTCTAAGCAAAAATATCTGAGATAGTAAACCACCCCTCCACATTCGTATCAACATACAAAAATCAGAAACCATGTGGCTTCCTTGCTGCAGAAAATAAACTAACTCACCTTATGAATCATTGTGGCCTCTTTGTTGCTTGCGACCAGTTCAGAAATCCTGGGATTCATGATGAGATTCGGTTGAGAATACTTGTTCATCTCAACCACCGGTGCAAGGAGTACCATACGTTCATCGCCGTTGTGTGCAAATGGCTCCATGGAAGCCTCGCCAACGAACGTCGGAATCACCACGAGTACCTCCCCGGCCACCGTGGGGGCAACAAAACGTGTCTCGCGGACAAAACACGACGACCCTCCTCCCTCGCACTCTCCACCAAGCCCAAGAGCTCCCCCTATTGGAAGACGGCAACGACAGTGCGAGAGCTCCCCCAGCCGGAGAAGACGACGACGGCATAGCGCTCCCGTGGCTGCGTCGCCGCCACCTTCTCTCCTTTCCTCTCACCGGAGACAACTTCTCTCTCTCTTTGTCCCGTGTGTGGCTGAGAAAAAATTGGAAAGGGGATGTTACTATTTTTCAAACTGTAGCGGATGGGCGCGTGTCCGGCTGAAAATATGTGATGTGAGGAGAGGGTCCCACCGCTGCTTGGCTGCTGAGCTTTTAGGGAAACATGCGATGCGATTGCTTGGGCCGGAGCACAATTACTTTGGCTGGATCACGTTGGGTGTGCATGAATCTTGAAGGGAGATCCAATAGCTAAAAAAATAGCTGGTGGAGAAAAAAAGCAGTAGGCTGTTAGTTAGTAATTCCCTTTAAATTTTTATAATAGTAGAGATAATAATAGAGATTAAAGACGTTTTTGTCAAAAGTTTTGGTACGTCAACATGTTATCGTGTCGGTTTCGTATATCCTTTGTACTCACGTTGAGGACATGGGCATGCACGTGTTACACGAGAGAACATCGCAGCCTTCGCTCCTCACTTGGTCGGATGGGCCTTCGGCCCATGGCCCCCACGCCCCACTTGGCTAGCCCGCAATTCCCTATCGGAGCGGAGTTGACCCAGCGGCTCGTATCATTTGTCGCATGTTTGACGCGATGTAAAGTTTAATAGGAAGAGCATTAGTTACAAATTTTCTTATGAATTAAAAATGGATTTCTTCTCCTTTCCTATTTCCATTTTTTAAATATTTTCTTGTAATTTCAGCCCTAATAGATATCAACTTAAGAACATATCACATCAATCATCAGTGTCCATTTGCCATGTGTTTCAATTCTTTTCTCGGTGTGATCCTGGTCCTTACCGTTGATCAAGATTGGCTTCAAGCTTGCTACGTATCAATAGACCAAACAACTATACTGAGAATAGATTATTCTTCACAACTTAAACCCATGTTGGTAACTTCAAAACTAAACACATAGTAATGATGCCAGTTTATATCTCAATTCATCAACCGTACGCATGTATAGTCAATTCAGCATATGATGATCTAGGAGCTATAGCAGCTTGTGATAATAGCGACTACAAATAAGTATTGGTGATCCTTTAATTTTGTTTCGTTATTTTGAAATTAGTTTCTCTTGTTGCAACGCATAGGTATATTGTTAGTCTAAAATAATATTAAAACTAGCATATATTTTTTATAGATAATGGAATATAATCCCAGCCTTTACTCAATGAGTTACAGCCAATTATTACATAAATTCGCATACAAGCTTTTACACACTGAAAGTCCATAAAAAGCTTGCCCAATTGAAATGAACACAAACTAATAAGCACCAACAAAAGATAAAAAACCCACAATTATTAAATCCTATTAGTGAATCTTCATCCGAAGTTGGCGAAAATTTACATGACCGTCGACTCAAATTTACGACATGCATTATTTACTAGTTTGATGTCTTCATCACACCTTTATAGTTGAGCCCAACACCGGAGCCAGTATATTGCCTCGAAAATTACCTACATATAAGACTTTGATGGTGATTTATCAAAAATTATATCATTCCTAGAAAGCCATAGAGCTCAACATAATGCAGATGCTCCTACGAGGATATGTTTCGTAGTTTTGTTTTATCAAAACTCACAAACCAATTCCCAAAGATATGAGATATATTGTATGGATGATATAACTGAAAAGTAATTTGTAATGCTCTCCAAAGAAATATGGAATAATGGCAATCCAAGAAAAGAGGACGAATCGTTTCATTTTATCTCTTGCTACCATTCCAATTCCTCCTAGCCAAGTTATCCTTTATTAACACTACCCTTTTAAGCAGATACCACATAAAAATTTTATTTTAAGAGGTATCTTGAGCTTGCAGATGATCTTATTTCTCTCAATATAGCTATTGTTGCTTAGAGCTAAGTACATAGCTCGAACCAAGAATTGACCATTTGATGAAAATTCCATCGAAAAACATCATCCTATTCTATCAAATGAATATGAACAATTAAAGCACACAAATTATACCAATTGACCAAGTTCTGGCCTACTAATGCTCACCTAAAAGAAACATTTAGCGGAACAACTCATAACACTTGCAATCGAAGAAATATGGCCCAGATATTCAAGTTTGGTAGCATCAAAGGAACACTTAGATAGCTTTGCACACAACTGATGCTGCTGGAGCAACTGTAATACACATTTTGTAACACCCTGAAAAATTCACCAATAAAATCCGAGAACCGAAAATCCGTCTCGACAAATTTTTTGAAAACTTGCATCATGCTGGAATACTAAGTATTGTAAGACTTGAATGATGCAGAGTTTGTTGTACCAGATATGTAATGTGTTTATGCCAATCTACCGATCCAGGGAATTGGTATTGTGAACACATGTGGTTCCCTGTGTTATAAAACTGGGGGCCGACAGATCTGGTATCAGAGCCTGCGACTGTAGGAATAAAACCCTTGGTGCCCTCCTGGCAAAACCCTAGGTTGGATAGAGTCTGCATCCTTAGGTCATATTTTATAAGTAAAACGATATTTGACAAGCTCTACTACATCCCTCTCTCTAGTCGTAATTGTTAAAACCTTAACTTTTATGAGTTACTGATCTATTTAAAATTTTGTAGATGGACTTCACTCCTAGCGAACAGTTCACCCTTCAGCGACTCCGAGACCAGTGCTACTTCTTGGTCACTTGGTATGGGGAGAACCTCGCCGAGGTGGACTTCCTGCGGTACCAGCTGGTATGCTCTGACTCCGCTCTCTCGGATCTACGAGAGAAGTACGAGGCTCTCTGTGAGCGCTGCGATGGCCAGGTCCTCTGGATCTCTGAGCTGGAGCACGCCCTCGCCGCCCTTCGTCAGCAGCCTACATTGACTGACCCTGCACCGACCTCAGCTCCACTGATAGCTCCTTCGGCTTCAGTCCTACGGCCCCTTCTGGTGCTGGCCTCGGCCTTCACACCATTTAGGGCCTCGGGCACTGCTCTGACTCCTCTGCTAACCAGCGCCACGAGCCCCGGTGTGGCAGCCGTCTTCAGCCCGCGGCCAACACCAGCAGCAGGGTCGAGCTTGGCCCCGACTACCTACTCTAGTACCGTGGCACCAACCTTCTCACAGTACGTGGTAGTCCTACGTGCCTCAGTGGCTGCAGCGACTGCCGCGGGCAGCCCCACTATCCGCCCGGCGACTCCCGTTGTGGGGCTGGGACTCACCTCGACTACGGGCACTACACTGGTCTTCGCCACCGCGCTAGCTACGACCACCACCCTAGTTCCAATTGTTACCTGGAGTGGTGTGGTGCTGGGAGCAGCACCACCTCCATCCTTGGTGCAGCGGGCTTCCCCGACTGCGTCACCTGTGGAGGGACTCGCTGCATTGGGCAGCGGCACTCTTGGTGATGTCGTCCGCACCACCATACCAGAGGAGGAGCCATCACTTGAGGAGGACCCCGAGGAGAGGATCCTGGAGCAGATGAGTCGTTCATTCCACTGAGTCAGAGGGTCGTGGCCCTGGTGGACCTCTCCCCCAGTAGGGGATGTTGGTACGACGGTGACCCGGGCCCTTCCGGGAAGCGCCGTTGTGCCGTCCCCACGGTGACTCTACCCCGAGCTTTGTTGGCGACCGTGGCACATACGAGGTCGTCCACCGCAGTCGCAACCATTCCCCACTCTGTCTCGTAAAACCTTGCGGGCCTTCAGGTGCCCATGGACTCGCACAGGGAGTGGAATCTGCCTTAGGCAGGAGCCATAGACCACCTGGGAGTTAGCTTTGCTTTGGTGGTCCTCTGGACAGTGAGCCTACTTCCGCCCACCACTACTTAGACTCAGTAGACGCTGAGACTCATATTACTGTATTGTATCCCTCTTAACTGCGCTATATAAGTAGTAGAGGTCGCATCATCTATAGCTCTTTTATGGTTGTTGTACCCCACTCCCCTTGTGGGAGTTAGCTTGTACTTAGGATTTGCACCAGTACATCAGGGCTATGCTAGTGTTATGTTATTACTTATGCTTTTCCTTTTTGCTGCTTAAAGAAGTGTTTGTCTCATAACGCCTAAGATTACCTAAACATCATTGACTAAGAACCAACACGAAACAAACAAACCTACCCCGTGCTAACCCCTGTCTTTCCCTCCAATGCCCTCAGATGGTGAATACTAGGACCGCGTGTTCGGGTTCAGCTCGTGCACGCGAAGGGACGCCTCCACCACCTCCTCCCCCACCCACCATGGCCGAACTCATGGCCACACAAAACCAGTTAATGTAGAGTATGCTTAACATGTGTGGCGCTAGTGGGTCGGGAGCCCGAGCTACCCAAGCCGGGTCATCTGGGGAAGCAGCTACAACAAATAGACCGCAACCCGCCCAACTACGGAGAATTCATGAGGACCAAGCCCCCAACTTTCACTGAGACCGTTGAAACACTGGATGCTGAAGACTGGTTACGCACCGTCGAAAAGATGGAACCGATATGTGCCGATGCAGGGGACAAGGATAGGTTTGCCGCTAGTCTACTGGAAGGGACAACAAACGACTAGTGGGAAACCTATACGAAAGCCCGTTCTAAAGACGCAGGGGATCCTGACTGGAAGGAATTCACTGATGCCTTCCGTGAGGCAAACATCCCAGCAGCCTTGACAAAGATGAAGAGAGATCAGTTCAGAGCACTGACACAGGGGGACCTAGGCGTGCAAGAGTACCTAAACCGCTTCAAACAGCTAGCACGCTATGCCGGCAAGACATCCCTGACGAAGGCGAAAAGGTTGACAAGTTCCTAAACGGCTTGAACGATGACCTGCGTAGTCAACTGATCACCCAGGATCATGATACCTTCCAGGGCTTGATCAACAAGGCACTCCGAAAGGAGGGCGACAAGAAGATTGTGGATGCAAACAAAAAGCGCAAGTATGCAGCTCTAAAGAACAAGCAGCAGCAGGGGCAGAAGTTCAAGACTAACATTGGACCCGGTATGGAGGCCGGTACCCGTAGCCACCCCCGCGGCACCCGCTGCCCGTCCTATTGCAGGATTCCGCACCCTGCCCCCACTATTCCTGCCCCTAGGAAGACCAACCTGAATAGCTTCAACCGTGGAGTTGCTGGACACTTCTCCAGGGAGTGCCCCCAATCGAAGGCCACCCCACTCGGGTTCCAGGTGAGCCTGTTAATGTCAAAATTTGGTAAGCCCGGAGTCATCATCAACCTAGAGTCAGTATCGGCTTCAGAGTCCTGGAATAGGCTGATGAAACTATCAATTATCAGTAGTTGTATCCTTCATGTATTCGGTTAAGGAAATTGATCAAGTAAAGGAAGCTTATCTAGAAGAGTCCGAGTTCAAGGAGGATGCAGGATGATAATTTATCTATCAATTAGGCATTGTGTGTTTAGTATCTAATAAGGACTTTATGTTTTCCTTTTGTCTTTAGGAAGGTTTGTGTCGTGTCCTAGATGGACTAGTATCTACCCATGGGAATAAATATGTACACCCGGGATCCCTGTAATCTATCTCTCAATCAATACAACTACTCTTGGTGTATCGCCACCCTCTTTTCCGAGGTTTTTACTTATCACCCGGCGGAACCTGGCATCTGACGCGGGGCTGCATCGGCTTTCGATCTCCGACGAAGGGGTAAGTCCCATGTTCTGCGGGCCCTGGTGAATCATCGAGGTTTCGGCCGATGAGTTATATGGACGTTGCATCATCTTATAAGGATTACATATAAGTTGGATTTAGCTGATCGCAACAAAGGTTTCACAGTTTATCTAATTGTGTGGATTTAACAACATCGGACCTCTAGCCGATGCATGCTTTAACCTTCGGATCAACATTTATTCTATCATATCATTATTGGCCAATTGGTTTCTATTAGATTATATTATTGTTTTATTACATTACCAACAACCGATTATCTTTATATCATTATTTACTCAAGTATCAGAATCTACATTGGATATATAGTTGATTGTTCAAAACCCTATCGACATCGACTCGTATTGACATCGGCTAGTATTACTCCATCGTCTTGTTAGTCGATCGGCTCTTTGGTCGTCAACTCATATATCTTGTCAGTTGCAAAATCAAACTGACTCGTACGCCCGCATCTCATTAATATTTTAGGACTTGCACTGGAGCTAAGCAGATCTCCTAGGCTTTCGTGTTTTTCGCATCAACAGAGCCGCACTCCTGTTTGTGGTGCCACCACTCCGGTTGCTCCTCGAGCAGCCCAGCAAACTCCGGTGGGAGTGAGGACCATATCGTCCATTGCTCGAGGCCGCGTGAATCATGTGTACGCGGAAGAGGCCTAAGAAGATCAGGGTGTTCTCCTCGGTATGTTTTCTATAAAATATGTTCCCGTGCTTGTACTCTTTGATTCCGGTGCATCACATTCTTTCATTTCTCCAAAAGTCATCCGATGTCACCAACTCGAGCTTTCGAAATTATCCAAACCCATGGTTATACATTCGCCAGGGGGCGATTTATTCGTTACTCAGGTCTACAAGGGTGTACCCCTCCTTTTGCAAGGAGAGGTAATTCCCACCACCCTAATAGTTCTTCCCTCCCAACACCTTGATATAATCCTAGGCATGGATTGGCAGTCCAAACACCAAGGGACGATTGACTGTGCCCATCGGGTAATTACTCTCAATTCCCGAGGAAGTGACGCAGTGAGCATAAAAATTGGACCCCTCAAGCCAGTTTCAGGAGACCAGAAGAACATCCTAGCTTCCCTTGCCTTAGAAGAAGCCCCAGTGGTCAGGGAATACCGGATGTATTTCCCGAGGAATTGCTAGGGATGCCCCCAGATAGGTACATTGAGTTCGTAATAGATATAATGTCCGGTACTGCCCCTATATCTAAACGACCATATAGGATGCCAGCCAACGAATTAGAGGAGTTGAAAAAGCTGATTCGGGAACTACAGGACCTGCAAGGCTTCGGGCACTAATCGCCAAAATTGGAGCCGGCGCTAGCTATTAGAGGTATAGAAGATGCTACGAGCGCGAGGGTGTACCGTGAGACGGCGAGGCGGCGAAATGCGGCGTCGTGGTGGTGAGGCGGCAAGGAATAAGAGGATGCCGACGGCGGTGTTCAACGCCGAGTCCTAGGTGTCCAGCGGTTCTCGGCTCCCTTCCAAGGCGGCGGCGGCCACGCGACGACACCACCACCTCTCCCCTCCACTAGCCCCGGCTAAGGTGCTTTCCGGTGGTGGCGCGACGCATGCGCACTAGGTGTTCGACACCGGATGTGAAGCACGGCGTGCACACATTTTTTTTTGGCGTGAAGAGAGGGTTAGGAGGGGGGAGCGAGAGAGGGGGTTGATAGGGGTGAGGCTGAGTCGGGGAGGGCTAAATAGAGGGAGATGGCGAGAGGGGGCGTTAATGGCGCCGGGGTTAGGGCATCCGGGCTAGATGCCCTAATTATGTGTTAGAGGGGGGGTGCGGGGTGGTCGAGGTGCGGTGATGTGATGTTTGCACGGTGATGCAACGGCCGTGGCGACGCGACGCTGGTGCGGCGCACGTGCAACATAGCGCGGGAAGGTGCGTGGCTCGGCACGGGCACGAAGCTCGAGGCAGAGGGGGGTTGCGCACGGGTGTGACCAGAGCGATGGGACGCTGGGTGTTCGGCCGGCCCAAGCACAGGTCGAACATCTAGCGGCCCATGAACTGTGGCAGACTAAGAGAAAAAGAGAAAAGGAAGGAAAGGAAAATAGAAAGATGGAGGGGCTATTCTACAAAATGGCTGAGATTGGAATTGAATTGAGATGCAACTCTATATATTTTGGATTTAAGAATTCAAATATTTTATTTGAATATTTATTTATTTCTTTGTTTACTCATTATCCTCCAAATTTAATTAGTTTATATTGGATCATGGAAAAGTTAACTTAAGTAATTAGGGCCTTGATATTCCTAGAAATTAATTATAATATCCCAAATTAGCCAATTACAAAGGTAGTGATATATTTACTCTATTTATTTATATGAGTGAATTCTATACCATATGGGGCTCGATGCAATGTTTTAAAATATCCAATAAGGCTATTTTATTGATAACACTATTTATTCATGTGAGTATTATTCCATGCACACTTATATTTCATGAGATATTTCGAAGGAGTATTACATCATATGGTGAGTTTGGATTAGATAAAGTGAATTTAATCTTATGGTTTCCTTTTGTTAAATATGCCATCAAGCTATCAAAAAATATTTAATATTTGACATATAATTTGTTTTAAAGAATTAATAATTAACTTTTCCTTTATTTGGCTTTGCTTCCTTACATGTAACTATTTGCAAGATTAAAATGAATAATGTATTCTTGTAAATTATATTTATCACTCAATGTAGGTCTTTACTTTACTTTCATTGTGACAATTTATGGTTTGGCAAGCAATAGCAATCAAATCAACCAGCATGATGCAAAAGTTTTAAAAAGTTCGAAATTTTAGTGATTTTTATTTTTAGGAATTTTCAGGCACTAGCACGGGATCGGTTATCTCTAACGGGCTTTAAGCCTCATCTCTAACAGGTAGGGCCCCCGTCACTAAGCAAAGGTCAGTGATGTGAGAAAATATCTCAATCGGGTAACAGGCCGTCACGGATAGACGTTATCTCAATCGGGCCAATCAGTGTAGCCCGTCACAGATAAGATTGACCAATCAATACAAGTCAAACCAGGTTAGGTACGAGCCCATCACGGATGACTAATCTCTATCGGGTAATCTACTAAGCCCGTCACGGATGACTAACCATCTCAATAGGGCCTTATGGTAAAGCCCGTCACCGATAGGTTTGACCCACCTGTTGAGTCAAAATAGGCCTGGGTCGACTGACTTATCTCTATTGGGTTTCATCTAGAAGCCCATCAGTGATGACTATATCTCTATCGGTCTTTGTTTAGAGACCGTCACAGATGAATATACCTCTTTCGGGCTTTTTTAAAATGCCCGTCAGGGATGAGTATGTCAGAAAAAAAATAAAATTTGTTTTTTGGCTAGCCTTAGGTCTTTGCTAGCCATGCCTGCTGCAAAAATGATAGAAGCATAGTTCCATTCCCAGCAACCCCATTCCAAAATCCACTCAATATTTCAGTCCAATCACATATTCCATCACAACACAGCCAATTCACAAAATCAAACATATATACATTCACATATATATGTCATTCACATCCTTTTTTGCTCTCCAAACCGCCGTTATGCATCAAAACCTGTAAAACTGAGTTATAAATTGGAACTAGTTTGTATGTAATTATAAATGCAAATATATTCAGAACATCGTGCAAAATTATATTACAAAGTATATTTACATAAATCAAATGTTTGTCGCAAGCATTTCAAATGTTCAATCATTCAGAGACGAGCTAGCTAGGACTTGACTGTAAACATTCCTTTGGGTGACAAGAGATCATCTAGTATGAATCGTGCTATCTCCTCTCTAATGATATCGAAGTTGTTTTCCGGAATCCTTGAAAGTTTTTCCTGCATGTGAGGTGCCAAGTTAGTCTACATACTTGGAATGTTGTCGTCCTATGTATATAAACAATTGAAGCACACACCTCAAGGTCGATCAATGTCACCTTGTCTGCAAGGCTCCTCATGTTATGGCAGACGTGGAACCCACACTGGTCGCCTACTTGTTGGCGTATTGCGAAGTCTTTTTTGTGACCGAGTGTGGGATGCCCTTCCTTATGCCTCCCGCGTTTTGCCATGTATTGGTCCCAGGCGTCGTTCAAGGCAGCTTTTATCGCCGACCAATCGTATATGTCTTTTTGATATTGGAGTTAAGGTAGTATACCAAACTCCACTTCGGCACTATGACCAGAAGAATCCAATGACGCCTGCGACATTAATAAATTGCAAGTTAAATACTAAAGCTATACGCGTCACGCATTTGATTCTAAGTAGGGTACACGCTTACTGTTGATTGTAGGCACACATAATGAAGTCCTTGTCTAAACGGGATCATAAGCAGTCCTTGATATATTCTACCATGTTAGCTCAATCGTTGTTCATAGTTGTCTCGGCGACGACAGCTGGATCGAGTAAGGCAACATGGGGTGCATTACGATGGACATGCTTCCAAGTTAACCTAGAAGCAAGACAAACATCCGGGTAAGCGTAATATATGGATAGTTACAAACATATCTCGTACGCAAAAATACTTACAAGGAGTAGCACGTAACGAGGTTGGTGTCGATCGCTCGCACCCTGTAGAGGTCCCATAGATCTTTAAAATCTACGGTGATGAATGCTTCAGGGCCGAGGAATGACTGTCTATCGTGGTGGCCTGTCATGGAGGTCTCTCTATTCTTCCTCCTTGTGTTGGACCTCTCCATGTAGTACTCGTGCAACTCCTTGCATGCAGGGCCCATCTTCGATAAGGTGGCGTCTCCGACCAATGGCATGCCTAACGTGAATTCGGCTGGAGGCTTAGGAGGAGCTGATGGTGTCTTGCCAAGATCTAGCTTCTTCGGAGCCAGAAGCAGCCCTTCCACCTTTCCTCTTCTTTTCCCCCTTCCAGGAGCTCTTCCGCGTGTTTCATGCTGGGGTGGAGAAGATTTCACCGTCTTGCTTTTTTTGGTAGGAGGGGGAGGTGCCCTATGCTATTGACTTCCGTACCGTCATCCCCAAAACCCGTATCATACTGCAATTGGAGATCTTGAACTCCTTCTTCAACGCCAGGAGGGGCAGATATAAGAGTTGGAGGGGGATGCGGCGGCGGTGGATGAGCACTTGGTGCTGGTCTAGGAGTTATATTGATCTGAATGTTGTGCTTGGGCCATTGGATAAAGGTTCCACGTGCAGCTCCAAGGGTCAGAATCTCGTCATTTGGTGGGTGCGGGAGAGTGAAGCCAACCCAATCGGGCTTCACCATGTCCACTTGAACTTTGGCATGGCCGGCTAGAAGCTGGGCCCCATGCACTCGGTTGTCCGACGTAGGCTTGAACGCAAGACCCTCTGCGACAGGAATTGCAAATGCTTGTGTGACCCTAACAACTAGGGTGCACGATGTGGGTCCCTGCAATAGATTCATGTGTGACCTTAGAATATGTTATAATGTACTATGGTGCTAAGGTTACCGTTATGTGGTCCACCGCAGCGGGGGCTGGTGGTTGTTGTGCCGCCGCCTCAGTTGATGCACAGCTGCTACGCCTCTACGTGGGGCTCGTTTCAACTATGGGAGTGGCAGCGGACTCGCTTTTCCTGAAGCGTGCCTCCACCCGAGCCTCCACTTGTGACAACTTCTCATCGAACTCTTCTCGGAGCTCGTTTCTAATCTCCTCCCGAAGTTGTTCCTTAAGACGAGCATCTTTCTTCGCCTTCGAAAGCTTGTGCTTCCTGTACTGCCACGCGTATTGGGGAAACCCAAGCTTCCATGGAACATTGGAGCCAATGCCCCTTGTCCGTCCACTGTGTTCTTCGGTTCCCAACGCTTTCGTGAGGATGTCATCCTCACTTCTTTGTGAGCAGACCTCTTGGGAGGACTGTTTCTTCGCAGTCAGGTCGACCTGCGGTACAGTTAGGACGAATTAAACCAAGAATACGATAGAACTAATGAAACATATCCTAAGTGTCGAACTTACGATTTTCTGGTATACGGCTTGATCCTCGGGATTTGGGAACGTAAGTGTTTGTTGACGATGAAATTTGTCAAGCTAATGAATCAGAAACAAGATCCAATTCGAAGCGGATTCGAAGATATATGGAATTCTCGAAAACAGAGTGCGCATCGGCTGGGGGACCATATCGGCTGGAATCAAGTCCGGTCTTGATAGCCGATATGGCCGATATTGCATGTGAAGTCAATATCGGATTCAAGAGAGAGTTTGAGTTGGTTTTGCCAGACAAGGATAAGTCCAGAATTGGCAAATGTATGTAGTAATTAGGATTATCTGTAATTTCTTTATAGATATTTTCGGTAAGAGTCCGCCTAAGGGACTTGTTTGCTAGTTAGATTTGTATTAGGACAATATGAGTCGTGTCCATGTTGGACAATGTTTGTATTTTCGGGTATAAATATAGACCTGCGGTCTTATGAATAAAATAACAATAGTTCAATCAATCTCGGTGCATCGCCAAACCTTTTACTTTTCTACTTTTGATAAGTTCTTGCTTTCGAGTCGAGCTGCATCAATTTGATCTTCGGCAAAGAGGTAGGCCTTGTTATGGCGGTTTGCATTATCGGAATTAGTGCTTACATCTTTATGACACTCTAATTCTATCTTGTAAATCTCCGAGTTATCATATACGTTATATAATTTAGATTGACAATGCTATCTATCTATATCGCCCGATCTCTATTTAGGGTTTTGTCGATAACGGCTAGATTATCTTGTTGGTTTGAATTATATAATGTATCCACCATCCAGAAAAGGCAACCATCGGGTTGATTGTCTAGATATTATGCTTATTTTCATACTTAATGCTGCATTAGTTAAGTTTGATCTATTAAGTCGTGTTAAGAATCATGATCTCTAGCCTGTTTTATGGTTGTTAATAAGGACAGTATCGGGGTTTCAGCCGATCTTATCTGGTATAGTTGTTTTACATAGTTTCATGCTTTGTTTAATATGCTATATCTGCCCCCTTATATCAGGATCTAATCTAATACAAATATATTGGACTTACTATCAATCTGATTGATAATAGTTGAATATATTTGTTGCAAGAGAATATCCTAGTATAAGGTTTTATCGGAGCTATAGCTGACACATGCTTAAATCTGAACATCGGCTATGACATGAGTACATGTAATCGTTATTTAATGTTATTTTAGACTTGGGCAATTTATACTGTCTCGGTTCAGTCTGATCTATCCCAATTGCTGATTTCTAAAGTAATATTGATTTATAGATTATGTAATACTGGTATTTTCAGCCGATGTATCAGTTTTAAGGTTAGTTTTATCATAGAATATACCTTACAGCCGATCCATGCTATATTGCATCGGCTAGGTTATATCACGATATGATATCGGCTAACTGGCCGATTGACTATCGTCTAGTAACAAACTTGCATGTTTTTTCTTGTTGATTGCAAGATCAAATCAACTGGCACGCCCTTCGAACCTAAAAGTAAGTTTTGGACCTGCACTAGATTAAAGCAAATCTCTCAGGCCGGTGTGTGTTTTTTGCATCAACAGTGTTCTATCACTATTCTTCTTCACCCTTGCTCTTGCCCAGTTCCTTGCTCGGGTGGTCGGGATATCACCAAGAACTGGCGGGGTGTTAGATTCCGCAGCAGCTACATCCTCCTTCTCCCATTCCTCCAGCTTGTCGGTGTAGCCTCCGGTGCCAAGCCGGTGCGGGTGAAGGTTTTTCGCCTGCAACTCCCTGTAGGCCTCGCTTTTTGCCCGAGACTTAGGGGTTGATTTGGTGGCATGAAACTCTTCCCACACGACCCTGGTGATGAACGGGTACCTCCCAAATGGTTCCAGCTGGGCGGGGTTGAGGACATAGTCGGTGACTAGCGTGGTCTTGAAATTTTTCCACAAGTTGCCCATCTTGCGGATAGCTTGCCGCTTGAGTCTTGCCTTGGCCTCTGCGGGGTACTCGAAGCTTTCCTTGAACCTCCCTTCAATCGGGTGGAGTATTTATAGTGCGTAAAATATATCTCAATCGGGCCAAAGAAACGCCATCTCTAACGGGCGCTCAGTTATCTCTAATGGGCGTAAAAGTAAGCCCGTCACTGGTATGTATCATCGGTGACGGGCTTTAACGTGATCTCAATCGAGCCGTATTTGGAGCCCGTCACCGATGATACTGATCTGTGACGGGCTTCCTACTTGGGCCCGATTGAGGTAGTTGACGGGCTTTAACGTAATCTCAATCGAGCCGTATTTGGAGCCCGTCACCGATGATACTGATCTGTGACGGGCTTCCTACTTGGGCCCGATTGAGGTAGTGGAGGTAATCTCAATCGGGCCTAACCTTGTGCCCGTCACAGATGAGTGCCATCTGTGACGGGCTATAGGTGTATGCACCTCCAACGAGTACATCTATAACGGTGTTAATTTTGGCCCGATTGAGATGACTTCGTTCTGATGGCCCAAGAAGTCCAGACATGTGAGGGCCCGTTATAGATGAGAGAATCTGTACTAGTGAGGATGTTACAGTACAGTAGTATCCCTAAATACTTCATGTCCTTTTGCAATATTCAGAATCATATCAGGACTTCTTTTGTAAGGATCAGATGATCTAGTTAACTGGAAAGTATTATGCCCCTTAAGATCATTGTTAGTTTGGAGGTCAGTATTCTTTTACTTAACTGAAGCATAAAACAAGTGGCTATAACACTGAACACCATCAGCTTCTTTAGACGACATGGAGCGATGCATTTTGGAAAGGAACAGGAACTTCCATCTTGATTCTTGAATGTAAAAACTGTAGTTCATCCAATTAGTACCATGATCTGGCAGCTTGTACTAGAACGGTAACCCTTATCTGTGTCAGGCTCCAATCCACATCTGTGTTGGGTATGGAGCCCGACACAGCGTAAAGGTCACTGATATGAGTAATAATCTCAAACGGGCATAAGTCCGTTACGGATGGAGTTATCTCAATCGGGCATTAACTAAGGCCCGTCACCGATAGCTTTGACCCAGACGACCAGTCAAAGAGAGCCCGTCACGGATGACCTATCTCAATCGGGCTACAACTAGCGCCCGTCACGGATGTCTATCCTCTCAAACGGTCCTAAACAGAAGCCCGTCACAGATGACTTATATTCGCACTTGGGCCCCAACTACAGCCCGTCATAGATTACTGTAATCTCAATCGGGCCTTAACTTACAGCCCGTCACGGATGACTGTATTCTCAATCGGGCTTTAACTTATAGCCCGTCATCGATGAGTATGACCACAAAAAAAATAAATATTGTTTTTTGGCTAGCCTCAGGCCTGTGCTAGCCATGCCCGCTGCAAAAATAACAGAAACACATATGCCAATCACATATATATATCCCAGCATCCCCATTCACATATATACATGCATCCCCATTCACAAATGTCATTCACATATATTTTAGACAAATAACATCCATATTGACACTTGCATATTGGTCAAGTGGTAAGCATCATAAGCTGCAATATTCATCTAGACAGAATTTACATAGAGATAATAAATGTAATAAACAATAATATTACATAGTAACATGTGTTTGACAATTCAAATAGAATGTTAAAAATTGTTTTTCACTTAATCTTAACCCTAAACATTCCTTTAGGGTGAATAATTTCGTGGAGGATGAACTCGGCAATCTCCTCACGAATATCCTGAAAGCTGCTACCCAGATCCTTTGATAATTTGACCTACATGTACAAAATTCGAAATTAGTCAAACGATCTTTAGATATATGTATGTACTTTAATTCAGTTAGAACATTTCACGAATGAGACCACAAACCTCCAATTCACCCAAAGTCTTCACCTTATCTTTGCAAAGTAGGCGCATGTTATGGCAGACATGGAATCCGCACTGGTCGCCTATTTGTTGTTTGACTGTGAAGTCCTTCTTATGGATAAGTGTATCCTGCCCTGCCTTTCGAAGGCCTTCCTTTTGCACATATTGGGCCCACGCCTCATCTATCGCGAGTTGAATCGGGGTCCAATCGTATGCTTTCTTGTCAATCCTGGAGTTTAAGTAGTGGCACGTACTCCACTTAGGCGTTATTACCAGTAGGATCCAATGTCCACTGCGGCATTAAAATATTTAAAGTTAATACTAAAGCTAGACGTGTAATGCAATGAATTTAGGGAGCACACTTACTATTGATTATAGGCGTACATGATGTACTCCTTGTCTTGTCGGGCCCAGAAGGTGTCAAACAAGTAGTTTACCATTCCTTGACGGTCCCCTTCAAGATTTGTGACATTCACTACCTGAGGATCAAGGAAGGCAACTTCCGGTGCATTTTTGAGACACCACTTCCAACTATACCTACACGCAAGACAACATTACTTATAAGCATGTTACACGGATTGAGATGAATAATTTTCGTGAGCAAGAGTACTTACAAGGAATAGCACTTGAGGAGGGTTGTGTCCACCGAGCGGAGCCTGTAGAGGTCGAATAGATCCTTGTAGTCTACCACGATATAATTTGGTGGCCCAAGGAATGGCGCTCTTGCGTGTTCGCCTATTATATCAGTTTCTCTTTTCTTCCTCCTCACGTTAGATTTTTCCATGTAGTACATGTGTAGCTCCTTGCAAGCGGTGCCCATCGTAGCTAGCATGTCGTCTCCAACCAACGGCATGCCTAGTTGGAAGGAGGATGGAGGTACGGGCTTCTTATGAACTACCAGCGCCTTGCTCAGATCTAGCTTTGTTGGAGCAAGTCGTGAGCCCTGCAGCTTTCCCTTTCCTCGCCCCCTTGCAGCAGGTTTTTCGATAGCAACTCTCTGGGGGGAAGAATGCGCCTTCCTGCTCTTCTTCATTGGTGGGGGTTTGATGATCGCCCCGCTGTCGACCTCCATAGGCTCGTCCCCGAAGTCCATGTCGTACTGCAACTCGACATCATCTATATCTTCGTGACGAGCTGGAGCTGGAGGTGCTGAAGGAGCAGGGGCAGGTTGTATCGGCAGGCGATCGCTTGGTGCAGTGGTTGGCCTCGGGATCACCCTTATCTCAATGAGGTCCTTGGGCCATTGGATGAAGGTTCCACGTGCATTTCCAAGGGTTAGGACCTCGTCGTTCGGTGGATGCTTGAGCGGGAAATGATCGAATTTTGGCTTCACCGAGTCGACTTGGACCTTCGCACAGTCAGCCCGTAGTTGCACCCCGTGCACTCTAGTCTCCGGGGTCGGCTGGAAAGCTAGGCCTTCAGCTGCAGGAACCGTGAAGGACGACATCACCCTCACTGTCAGGGTGCAGCTAGTTGGCTCCTGCGATAGATTTATAACAATTTTTAGAGTAGTTCTTACCATATGATTTCGTTATGAATTATATTCGTTAAGAATTATATGCGTTGCGGATGAGAGATTTACCGTAATCTGGTCGATGGCGGCGGGCACCGATGGGGGAATCCCCCCCTCAGTTGATGCACAACTGCTGCGCCTCTGTGTCGGACTGGCTAGATCCTGTTGCACAGCAGCAGTGGCAGCCTCTGGGATATTTTGTTCTTCTCGAATCTCCTGCCTGATACGGTCCCTCATCGATTCAAGCTTCTCGTCGAATTCAGAGCTCAACTCGGCTCTGACCTGCTCACGGATCTGGGCGGCAAGGCGGGCATCTTTTTGCGCCTTCGTTATTGTCCGCTTCTTATACTGCCACGCGTAGTCCGGGAATCCAACTTTCCACGGCACGTTGGCGCCAAGTCCCCTAGTCCGTCCACGGTGCTCCTTGTTGCCCAACGCTTTACTGAGGATGTCGTCCTCGCGTCTTTGAGAGCTGCCCTCTTGCGAGGCTTCTTGGGAGGCAACCAACTCCTTCTGTAGTACAAATGAGTTCGGATTAAACGAAAAGTTCGGTGGGGACAATGCGAACAAATATTGAGATAGGGCACTTACTATATTATCGTAAACTTGTTGATCTTGGGGATTTGGAAGCGAAACCAAGCCATCTTGATTCTTCTGGTACCTCGCCCGGGCCCAGTTCCTTGCCCGTGGATGTGGGATGTCGGCAAACACCGGCGGTGTGTTCGTTGCCGCTGCCGCTTCATCTTCCTGCTGCCATTCCTCCAGCTTCCCGACGTATCCTGCGGTGCCTAGGCGGTGCGGATGCACGTTCCTGGCCTGCAGTGCTCTATACGCTTCGCTTCTAGCTCGGGATTCGGGGGTCGATTTCTTCTCGTAGAATTGCTCCCATACCTCTTCCGTTATGAAGGGCCATTGGTCTTTTGGATCAGGGGTCATCGGATTTAGGACAAACTCCGTGACCAGCCTGCTCTTGAAATTATTCCAGCAATTGCCCATCACCTTGAACGCGGCCTGCTTGAGCCTCTCCTCGTCGGCTGCAGGATACTCGAAGCTCTCCCTGAACTTGAGCCAAGCAGCGTTCTTCTCCGCCTCGGGCACGCCCTTGATGTCATCCGCGAGGATTGTGAAGTTTTCCCTCGCTACGACACCGCAGGTGGAACTGAACTTGGCTAGGACATTGCGAGGCCGGGTCGGCAGTCCAACCTGGTTCACCTCTGAGATGGTGAACCGTTCCTTAGGGATTCTATTCCCTGTCCTACGACCCCTTGCCCTTGAGGACCCACTAGTTGTCGTCGACATCGGTTCACCTTGCTGAGACATCATCTAAATAACTGTGCTTTTAAATAACAAAGTTAATAATTTTGTAAACAGAACACGTATGCACGTAACTCGGTTACTTCAGGACGTCCCAAAATAACTAAGTAGTACCATAGCTACTCTTACTCGCTCCTGTGGACTACTCTACTTTACAAGCAAAATGGCTCCTCCTCGCTTCCTTTTACACGTTTCTTAATTATCAAAAAATGACATATTACGAAGTGTTCTGGATGCCAAGGTGTCTTGGAAGGTTCTGTACATGTACTGACCCAACCAAACCAACTTGGCACCTGGAACACTTCGTATTCTATGCTGATTTGATAATCTAGAAACAAAGTCCTTACGTAAATGAGTAATTATCAAAAAATGACAGAAACCGAGGTGCACTGGGATCAGAAGTTTTCTCAACCGGTGTTGTCAGTGCACTAACTCGACCGAACAATTTATAGTGTATCTTCTTGTTTGCGGGGTCTTTAATGTAGAAAATCTGCTCGACCTGTTTCGCAAGTACGAATGGTTCGTCGGTGTATCCAACCTTGGATAGATCTACGAAAGTGAAACCTTCCTTATCGACTTTAACACCACTGCGTATATTCACCCAACGGCATCGAAACAAAGGAACCTTGAACTTCATGTAGTTCAGCTCCCAGATCTGCTCAATGCGGCCGTAGTATGTGTTCGAGCCAACTTGATCCTGGAAGGCATCTATACGGACTCCGCTGTTTTGCACTGTGCTTTTGTCATCTTGCTGGACGGTGTAAAATGTGTATCCATTAATATCGTATCCTTGCCATGTGTCTATGGCCCAACACGGTCCCATCCCCAACAACTGTACTATCTCATTTGGGATATCCGTCGACATTGTGACACAATTCTTGAACCAAGCGTTGAACCGAGAGTTATGTTCCCTGTTAATCCACGTCTCAGATTGACCCAAGTTCTCCTGCCGGATTTTCGCTAAGTGCTCCTCAAAGTATGGGCCAACTTCTGCCATGTGTTGGAGCACAGCAAAATGAGCCTGCGCGTAGGAAGCTTGATCGGGCCTAATTCTTTTCCTCCCTATTGTACCAGCACCTGACAACCTTCCTTCGTGACGAGACGCTGGAACTCCTATAGGTTCGGCCTCGGACATGTAATCCACGCAGAACTCAATGACCTCTTCGGTCGTGTATCCTTCGATGATGCTCCCCTCCGGTTTTGCTCTGTTCCGAACGTATGCCTTCAGAACTCCCATGTACCTCTCGAACGGGTACATTTCTCTTAGAAAAGCTGGGCACATAGTTTTGTTTGCTTCACAAGATGAACAGGGAGATGAACCATGATATCAAAGAAAGTCAGCGGAAAAAACATCTCCATGTGGCAGAGGGTATTAACAATATCGGTCTGCAACCCATCTAGATCTTCGGGATCTATAACTTTCTAACCGATTGCATTGAAAAAGGCGCACAGATGTTGGATCGTATGTCGGACCTTGGGGGGAAGAATGCCTCTGATAGCAACTAGCAAGATTTGTGTGATTAGCACTTGGCAATCGTGAGACTTCATTCCAACCAGTTTTAGGTCTTCCGATTTGACGTACTTACTAATCCTCGCTGAATAGCCCGATGGAACTTTGATATCTTTCAGGCAAGACAATATTGCCATCTTCTCATTCTTCGACAGTGTGTGGCAAGCTGGAGGGAGGTACACTCTACCTGTCTCTGCATCTGTTACGGGCTGGAGTTCACTGCGAATGTTCATTTCCTGTAGATCAAGGCGCGCGTTCAACCCGTCCTTTGTTTTGCCGGGAATATTCAGCAGCAGGCCAACCAAACTCTCACACACATTCTTTTGTACATGCATGAGATCAATGCAATGACGAACCTCAAGATCTTTCCAGTAAGGTAATCGCCAAAATATGGACTTCTTCTTCCACATACCCTTGTCCTTTGCCTGACTACGTTTTCTTTTCTTCCCAAACTCGTTGGTTATATCTTTGACCAAGTTGTACACCTCATCCCCGGACAAATCCTTGGGAGCCTGCTGAAGTTCTCTCTTACCGTTGAAAATATTCTTCTTCCTTCGAAACGCGTGACGTAGCGGGAGCCACCTCCTATGACCCATATAAACCATCTTTCGTGATTTCTTCAACCATCGGCTGCGTGTATGTTCCATGCAATCGGAGTAAGCCTTCTTTCCTTTCACGGTTTGGCCAGAAAGATTACTAAGGGCGGGATAGTCATTAATGGTGCAGAACAGTAGAACTCGTAGATTGAAATTCTCCTGACCATACGCATCCCAAGTTTCCACACCTTCTTTCCATAGCATCTCAAGACCATCCATAACAGGCTCCAAGAACACGTCGATATCATTGCCCGGTTGCTTCGGTCCTTGGATTAACAAGCACAGCATAATATATTTCCTTTTAAAGCACAACCATGGCGGTAGGTTAAAGTTTGAAATAAGAACTGGCCAGGTGCTGTGAGTACTACTCAAGTCTCCGAAAGGATTCATGCCATCTGTACACAGACATATCCTCATGTTTCTGGGGTCGGCAGCAAAGTCACTGTGTTTCTGATCGATATTTCTCCATTGAATTGAATCCGCTGGGTGTCTTAGCATACCATCGTTCCTTCTCTCAGTGGCATGCCAACGTACTAACTTCGCCTCCTTGGGGTTTGCAAATAATCTTTTAAAACAATCAATGATTGGTAGGTACCACAAAACCTTCGCGGGACCACCCCGCTTTGATCTTTTCCCTTCGTCAGGATTTTTCTTTCGCTTGTATCGAGAGGCCTTGCAGACAGGACAAGCATCTAAGTCCGCATACTGCTTGTGGTACAATATGCAGTCGTTTGGACAAGCGTGAATTCTACGGACCTCTAACCCAGGGGACACAAAACCTGCTTTGCTTCGTATGTCGTCTTGGGCAATGTGTTCCCATCAGGCAGCAAGGACTTTAAAATTCCCAAAAGCTCCGTGAAACTCTTGTCTGTCCATCCACTTCTTGCCTTCAGCTTTATTAGGTCCAAGGTAGCTGATAATTTGGTGTGCTTTGCTTTGCATCCGGCGTACAGAGGCGTCTGCGAGTCACTGACCAACCTGCTGAACTTTATGGAATCTCTCTCGTTGTAGGCTGGATCCTCAACGTCACGTAACATGTCTTGCAGCAGATCGTGATCAACATCAACCATTTCACCGCCTAGTGGAGAAGGTACAAACATGTCATGCTCATCTTCATCTTCCTGATTTTGCGCACCAATACTGTCTACAGCTGCACCACCTCCTGATTCTTGCTCTCCATGCTTGACCCAACATGTGTAGCCCTCCATGAATCCTCGTTGTATCAGATGAGCGTGTACATCCACTCGACTACCAAACATATTCTCATTCTTGCAATCTGCACATGGACAACAAATGTAATCGCTGTTTCTTCTTTTCCTATCCTCCTCCGCGGTGTTTATAAAATTTAATACCCCATTTCTATACTCCTGACTATGACGTTTCACGGATTTCGCATACATCCAACTTCGATCCATCGCTGCAGAAATGAATAAATAATCAGAGAAACATCTTAGAAGATAAATACTCTAAATTAATAAAAATTGATGAATTGTCTAAAGTACCGATTACTATTTGTCTGTGGTATCTTTATGAATTTACTGTTTTTTCGGAAAAAAAATAAAATTCCGCCCCCTCCAATCTCCCACCAAAATTGTGAATAGTGGGAAAACTTCTGATCCCAGTGCACCGGCAGTTGTGGCTATTTATAGTGTGCAATAACTATCTGTAACGATCCATAAAATTTGTATTCTCTGTCGGGCATATCAGTTATCTTTATCGGGCCTAAAAAAATACCCGTCACAGAGGACTGCAATCTGTGACGGGCTTTGTTGTTATCTCAAACGGGTCTCAAGCTAGAGCCCGTCACGGATGACACATATCTGTGACGGGCTCCAACTAGGGCCCGATTGAGATAACCTTGAAATCTCAAACGGGCCACAAGTTGGGACCCGTCACAGACGACTATAATCTGGGACGGGCCCCTTCCTGGAGCCCGTTTGAGAAATTTAAGGTTATCTCAATCGGGCTCTAGTTGCAGCCCGTCACAGATATGTGTCATCCGTGACGGGTTTCAGTTCTACGCACATTTAACATGTCTCTCCGACCCTATCTTAATCGGTCACTTTTAAGGCCCGTTTGAGATGTACTCTTTGTGATGGCCCGCAAAAATCAGTTATGTTGCAGACCGTCATAGATAAGAGGATCTGCACTAGTGTTGGAATTCATGATCACAGGCTCACAACCCACAGGATCCTGCCCACCACCTTTTCTGTCTATCAGTCTGTAACTTAGCAATATAGGTAGTCTTGTCTTAGGAGTGATGATTGCATTAGGCCATTAGCACATTGGAACTGCAATCAGTGTAATCTTATACTTCAGATTATCCATCGCAAGCATATTTATATAATCCAATTCATGTTCAGAAAATTTTGTAGAAAGCCATTCAACCATCTTTGTTTCAGAAATTATCAGCTAATTGAGTCCTGCAGCATGATTGCTTGTTTGTTAATTTTCAGAAAAAGAGACTTGGCTAGTAGTTTGTGAATTCTAAGCATATACCAGGAAAAGGTAAAACAGAGCGATGATGTGAAAAAGAAAAAAGAATAGAAAAAAAACAGAATCTATGCCAATGGAATATTTAGGTTGTTTCAGAAATAGACTCATTTTCCGGAATCTAAGTTTTCGTCTAAAAAAATAGAGTAAAAGGCTTCTAGACTTTCATTTATCATATGTGCAGCTTTTGGTTAACAAGAGAGAGAGAGAGAGTAATAGATTTTTTTTTGTTTGGACTTTGGACTCCCCTTTGCCCCGTTCTTTGCATCCTCTTCCCAACTTCTTTTCCTCGTTTTCCACGCACACGCTTTTTAAACTACTAAACGGTGGGTATTTTGCAAAAAGTTTCTATACAAAAGTTGTTTAAAAAATCAAATTAATCCTTTTTTTATTTTGCAAAAAGTTTCTATACAAAAGTTGTTTAAAAAATCAAATTAATCCTTTTTTAAAAAAAATAGTAAAAACTTAATTAATCACGCGTTAATGGATCGCTCCGTTTTCCGCAATCACTGTGTAAGTTTGGAGCTCTCAGCACCGAACGCTAGTAAGTGACAAAGTTGGTTTTCCTCAACTGCCAGCTCTTGCTTTGAGTACATTAGTACTCCTAAATACTTGTGTATTTTTCGATAATGAAATACTTCTGTCTAGTACCCAACCAAGAAAACAAGATGTTCTACAAAGGCAAGATGGGCGGTAGGGACTAGGGAGTGATCTTCTATGACTTTATCGCCTGTCATGATCTATTTGTCCAAGCTGAAACTAATTACAAAGAAACCACCCTTACTTCATACTCATATATTTGTTTCTCCATTGTTGCTGCACTTTTACGTATCAGGATGCTGCAAACAGAAAAGCAGTAGTATCAGGATGATGTTATAAAGAATGCACTAGAATCAGAGGCATCCACCGCGGCATTAGCAGATTTACTAGTATGTGATCTGTCTGTAACTTCGTAATATTGGTACTCTTGTCTTAAGATTGATGATTGCATTAGGACATCGGCATTGCAATCAATGTAATTCTGTTCTTCTGATTATTCATAAGAAGCATATATATATATATATATATATATATATATATATATATATATATATATATATATATATAATCATGATGACTTGTACATGTATCATCAGAATATTTTGCATGTGTTGTCGTGCATAGATCAGTAGGGTTTGCATGCGTGTGTTGCATGTAGGAGTTAGTTTAATTAGTGGAATAACCAGATGCATGGAATTAGCAAGTAGTTAGTCAGTTGCATGCGTGATTAGATGGTCACGTTTTGGACGTGGATCGTGGTCAGGCTGGTAGACCGCTTCATGTGAATCATGGAGTTAGTAAGTCTGTTGTGCATGAGTTCGTGGCTCGTGCAGGCCGTGCGTATGTGCGCGTATGACTCGGGGAGTAGGTGCTCCTGTATGTGCATGCGAGGAAGACTAGCTAGCTATATAAGCTATGTACTCATCTGTTTACTTTGTGTGTGAATTAACAGAGAAAAGAGGAAAGGCATTCGTTGCTACAACAGCCAGTGTGTCAGCTTCCTTTGTGTTTATCCACCGAGCTCTCGCGTGAGTTTGCCGCTTGTGTGATGTGTGAATTTGTTGTTTCCTGAACCAAAGCTAACACACACACATATATATAGAATAGTAAAACTATAGAATAACAATTCTATATCCCTTCCTCCTAAGATCAAACCCACCTCACCTCCCTTCTAAGGGTCCAAAACCCACCTCCCACCTCAATCAAAGATCGGTCAAAGCACCCCCACGTCGGTCAAACCTCAGTCAAACCGTCTGCTAACTCCCCCCACCACCCACCTCTTCTCAGCTCTCGTCTCGCGGAACGGTGCAGTAACGCGACGACCACCGTGTAGTAACATTGTGTCTTATGTGTAGCAATGATGCTCAAATATAGTTGAAATATAGTCATGACGAATCTACTTTTAATAAGCACTTTTTTCTAGCATCATGGTGCAAACAATTTAAAAAAAAGTACATCACGTGAGAGATATTGTTCTTCAAAACTTGGTTTTTTGGTATTTGACTCTCCACAAATAATAATACTATAGCATTACTTGTTACTACTGTTAGTTGTACGTTACTATAATCCCATCGCAACTTTACTGTAAGAGTGTAGTAAAGACTATACGTTTTGCAGTAACAAGTTATCTTACTGTATTTTTTAGATAGTGCTACTGCATAAACATGTGGTAATGTGTACCTGTAATGCAGCAACATTCCACTTTTGTGTAGTAACAAGTATATTTATCATGTGAGACTTTGACTCATATATTTTTGTTTTGATTTCTAATTTACTATAATTTCACCACGATGTTACTGCCAAAAGCGTAGTAACGTCCTATATGTTCTACAGTAACAAAGTGTCTTACTGCAATTCTTGGATAGTGTTACTGCATAAACATGTGGTAATGTATAATTGCCATGTAGTAACACTTCCACTCCACTTTTATGCAGTAACAAGTATATGATTAGCATGTGAAACTTTTGACCCATATATTTTTGTTTCGATTCCTGGTTTACTACAATTTCACCACAATGTTACTGCTAGAAGTACAGTAACGTTTTATATGTTCTACGGTAGCGTGACATGTTACTGCAATTCCATGATAATGTTATTGGCTGAACGTAGTACCATGTTATGAGTTTCATAGTAACATATCTATTTTGTACTACGGTGGTAGTAAGAGAGATTAGAATCGGTCACTGTATTCCTTTTTCACAAAGTGAGATACAAAAGAAACAAACAATAATCCTTAAAACAAATAAAACCATTAGATGAATTGGTTAGAAGAATATGGTATGAACTATGAGATCATGGGTTCAAGTCACGAATTTACCAATTTATTTTTCTTTTTTCTAGAAAAGAGAAAAAAATAGGAGGCTCCATGGGAAAAAAAGGAGAAAGGCGGAAGAGAGGGAGGGAGGGCGTGGGAGGGGAAGGAGCCGGAGTCGGGAGAGGAAGAAGAAAGGCCGGAAGAGAGGGAGGGAGGGTGTCAGGAGGGTGGGAGTTGGGAGAGGAGGGAGCGAAAAAAATGAGGAGGGAGGGAGGGGGTATAGAATAGCTATTTTATGCCTCGGGTGTAGAATAATCTCTACTTATATATATATATATATATATATATATATATATATATATATATATATATACATACTATAACGCATCCAGGGTGTGTTATAGTTAAAACGCACCCAACTTTAGTAATTTTATTACTGACGGTGCAATCATGATAAATCTCTGAATTAAGATTAATAGTAAAATTATTACTATCAGGTATTTGACAACATATAACACGTAGTAAACCATTTACTATATGAGAGACGCGTTTTAGTTATTACGCACCAGGGTACGTTTTAGCGCATCCATATATATATATATATATATATATATATATATATATATATATATATATATATATATATATATATATATATACACACACGTATACATATATACATATATATATATATATATATGAAATCTTATTCATGTTCAGACAAATTTGTATAAGTCAATTCAAGGCCAACATCATTTAGCTTCTTCAGATATTTAAGATTGATCCGAGAGACAAATCGCGCCACGTACACCATCGCCGCCGCCGCCGCTGACGCTGCAGCCGTCAGTAAACCCACCATGATGGTGTCGCAGATGAGCAGCAGGAGGTTGATGCCGGTGGCCTTGGAGCTGGAGCTCATGATGGTGGCGGCGGAGAAGGGCAGCGACAGTACCATGTACCCCGCCGGCCGCGATAGCATTCGCCACGATGAAGAACCTGCGTGCATGCCTTATTCATTTTCATTTGATTGATTGATTGATTACTGAATAATACATAATAATTAAGTAGCTCAAATATAAGAATTACTCGAAAGCCGGGAAGTCGTCGAATCTTGCGCGGAACTGGAAGTAGTTGGTGAAGACGGAGAGCCTCTCGTCGGAGCCAGGTGCCGATGGAGATGGCGGCGGCCAGCGTGGGCCCGAAGGCAGCCACCCTCAGCACAAAGTCTATCAGGCCGGAGCCCGTCGCCACCGCTGCGCAGCAGGAACGGCACATCGCTGCCAGCCTTGCGATGCCCCTGAACCGGGGAAGGTGTCGTATGACGATGAAGCCTTGCCGTGCTCGTCGACGTCACGTGGACGCTGCCAAAGGTGTCGCTCCCGCTCATGCTGCCTCTGGTTAATTAGTTAGTTAAATAATCTCTTCTGCTGCTTCCTTAATTTACCTACTGCTGCTACTATTGATCGATCGATCTATATCTATCTTGGTGTTGGGCTGTTGGCAATCTATCCCTCTATCTATGTAGGTATATATAGAGTGCCCTCAGCTATATATACATATTACTCTGTTTGCAGAGGAGTTGTAGTTGTTTGGGTCATCAAATCATACTACTAACTGCTTAATAAACAACTCTTATCATTGACCTGAGACCATTGCTGGGTGTATATGTAAGGACTAAATGATGAGTTCCAATCCATTCTTGTATATGTGTGAGTGAAGAAAAGAGGTTGAGAGTTGCTGTTGCGGATGAAGTTTGCTAGCTCCATTACATTCGATGTGCCTCCTTTTTTCTTTCTAACTGCTCGCTCACTCTGCCATCTGTAATCCATCATGCTGCACCATTTTCATTTTGCTTTCTACCTGATCGATCAATGTAATGTATTACCAACTCCCTGCACTAATTATAGACTCCGACGTTACCCTAAATGTCCTCCCAAATTTCAGCTCTGTATTGTATTACTTCAGCATTCTGAAACTATCAGAGATTCAGAGACGGCATTCCAACCCACTACCTGAACATCCATCACGCCAGCTGATCCCCGGGAGCTACAAATCATTTCATCACACTCCATGTAGTAAATCATTTCATCACACTTAATTTTGGGCAGAATTTCCCTTCTTCCAAAAATTTATTTATCGGGATAACAATACTCATAAACCATATTCATATTTTCTCTTGAGAATATTATATGCCATTCGCTTTAGTTAAGGAAAGGGCATACCACAGCACTCATACCAGCGGCACGAGATAAACCCAGCTCATCATCAGGCAAAACATCCAATTCATGTGCAAGCACAACGGTACAGAAAAATCTTAGCCAACACCTCCTTGTTCAGTTCAGGTACCAGAAACAACAAACGACATAGTACTGTACATATAGATCCCATTTTGTACAAACCGTTCCATATTAACTTGAAGGAGCACAACCCTCCCAATAACGAAAACTCAACACCAAATCATTTTCTCAAAACATCACTTGTAGCTTTGGGAGCTGAACAGATACGATACATGCGTTGATAGGCTTGCGTTGTTGTTACAGGGTGTGATGCTTCAATTGAGGTAAATCTGTAGAGCGGATCATGATCTACACGATGGAAGAGAAAGGCCTCCGCAGAAAGCAGCAATGATCAAGTAAAGTAGAAGTACTATGACAGCAGTCAACACAGCACTGCAACAACGCAGGACAAGAAATATGTCAGATGCTATCAAAAATGTTATTAGTAGATCTTAGAGTCATCACAATAAAGAAAGGGTTGGATCTTATACATGTAATGTATGGCAATCAGCAATCAAACACAGTTTTCTAGATCCTACAAAAAAAAAAAAACTAGTAGTATTTCGTTATGCCTGCTATTAATCACCAATTCTTTCAAACCCCAGCAAAAACAGAATAGCAATAGCCCATTGTTCTCAAACTCAATGATATACCAGCTTATTCCATTCAATAAGGGTCACTGAGTGATATACAGTTATACACTTATTCAACATGTCTATTCAACAATAATGACCAACCGAAGGCACATGATTACATAATTTTGGACTAGCAAAGAAATCGCAGCTTCATCATCGTGCAGAGTGTGCTCATTTAAACATACACTCCTGAATTCTTAGGAGATACTATCGCACAAAATGGTATTTCCGCTGATGAACAAAGCTCTTTAGACTTGGCCTCAGAAAAGGAAATCACAGCTTTGTTGGCTCTAAACTTTTGTGTGTATACATTCATTCAGGTTGAATTTCAGGATTTGGTAAACTATAATTGGCAGGTAAAAAAGGAATAACAAATGTCCATGGCTAAGGACCAATCTCGAAGGGCCTTATAACATCAATCAGGACTTGTCATTAGGGAGCAACTTGTAACAAAGGAACTTGAGTGCAGGACTGACCATTAGTTAATGGGTACTGTCAGTGAGTGGTGAAGAAGAGAAGAGATAGATAGTACAGTAGTAAGCAAGAAAGAAAGAAAGAAAGAAAGGGTGACTTACAGAAGCTTGGCATTTTTCATCCAAAGAGCTCTCCTGAGCCTCCTGGATTGCTTGCGGAAGTGGAAAGCACTGTCTTGCATGGTGGAGGTCTTGTCGACAAGTAGCGAGATGCGCTCACCTCTGTCGAGAATCTTCTCAATGTTGTCAACCATGACGGTATGTATCTGCACAATGCAAGTTGGAAGAATGAGCATTTGGTGGTAGAGCAAAAATGAAAGGAAATTGTGTGGAAGGCAATAAATAAATAGGATACTTGCCTCACTGACTTCCCCACGGAGACGGTTGAGTGTGTCGGCGCTGGGGTTGCTGGAAAAGTACTCCATTTGCTGATGGAGGACCCTAGAGAACTCATCATTCATGGCATAGGCGAGCGCATTATGGGCGATTCTGCCATAGTTCTTGATGAACCTCATTTGGATGTCCTCGAGGTAAAGAAAGGGAATCCGTCCTGTAATTAATTATACAACAAGTAATGCTCTATCATACTAGTATGTCTAGATTTCGCTGCCTCACTACTAATTGAGTAGTAACAGTAAAATAGTTGTAGTATGAAAGAAATGGATGAAAAAGTTGTAGTACGAAAAAAATGGACGAAAATTGACTAGCACAGTACAGAGTAGAGTTTATAAGGGAACATGAATGAATGAAGTACATACAAAAATCCCTAAATTAGCTAATGAAGCAATACAGTTTACCATCTTGAATGAATGAAGAATGAATGAAGTACATGCTAAGAGGATTAATGAACGAATCCATCCTATCCTATCCATAGATCATATAGGTTAGTAGAGTAATACTAGTAAGTAAAGAGAGTTTGTACTTCCGAAGGTGTCGTTGGCCATGCAGAGGAAGGTGAGCTCATCAGCGGCGGCGGAAGGAGGGGAGCGGAGGACGTGGAAGATGTAGCGGTCCTGCGCGAAGCAGAGGCGCGACTCGGCCTCGGGCGGAAGCTTCTCGAGGATGCGGCGGGCGACGGCGCCGGCGTTTCCGGAGATGGCAGAAAACTCGGCAAGAACCACGGTGCCACGCGCCACCACCGCGTAAACGATCGCCATGGATTCTAGATCCAACAACTTAGGCTTGGATAGATGAATTGATCTGATTGATTTGGGGTTGGGGTTGGGGTTAGGCGGCGAGCTCGGCGGCCGGCGCGGGATGCGAGCTTGGCAGCGGCGTGAAGAGGGTGCGGCGGCGAGGGAGTAGACGACGACGACGACGGATCTGGAGGCGGCAACCTCTGCAGCTTCCCGTGCTCCTTCTCGTCAGGATCTGGAGGCGGCGGATCCGGTGAGGCAGCACCGGGGGTTCCGCCGCCCCGACGAGGCCGTCATCGTCGTCGTTGTCACCGGCAAGCGAGGAGACGGGGCGGCGGCCTTCGAGAGGAGCGAGGAGACGGGGCAGCGGCCGGCGAGCTAGGAGACGGGGCGGCGACCGGCGAGCAAGGAGATTCGATGGATGGATGGATGGATGGATTAGTGGGGGGGTTTGGATCGGGTTTTTAACTATTTGCCACTCTTACGGAGTGGCACTATCCAGATGCCACTCTTTCCATTTTTTAAGCCAATTTGGCTATAAAACACCCAATATTTGTAATTTGCTAAAACATGTCACGACTAGATGATACTTTAAAAAACTGATAAATTATTGTAGAACACTTTCGACTCAATTGGAAAGAGAATTTCTCAAAAAGACGAGAATGTTCCTATGATCAAAAGCTTTTGAGTTGAGGTTGGAGTGCATATGAAATATGATGTATTCTATGATATAATTGGGGTGAGGGTACATTTTGAGTTGCGTAATTTCTATTTTTTTACTCTAACATCATGTTTGAAGCATGTGATCCTAGGAACATTCTTATCTTTTTGAAGAATTTTTCTATCAAATTGAGCCGAAAGTATCCTCCAGCAAATTACCAGTTTTATAGTGTCTTTCATCCATGACACGTTTTTACGATGCCTACCGGCAAATTACACAAATTTTGAGTGTCCTGAAGCAAATTTTGCCTTTTTTACCCAAACACCACGGGAGAGAGTTTTTCCCTAATTAGAGTGCCATGTCAACGGGAAGGATTTGAAATGACCTTTTTGCCCTTGGTTCAAAGTAGTATTCTTTCTTGTCGTTCGAAGCCAAAAACGCATCGCTGCCCCTCCTACCCGCTAGCACTACTGCCCCTCCCGCTTGCTTGAGCTGCCTCCGCTGTCCCTCCCGCCCGGTGGCACCTCCCATCCGGTCGCTCATGCCATCGTCCCCAATGGCTGCGACCGGCAAGAAACCGTAACCCTAGCACCAGCCGACCATCACTTGGTGGCGGCTGCGGCAGTGACGAAGCCGACTGTCGGTGTTGTGGGTCCAGGGGTATAGAGACTAAGAGCTTGAGGTGGCCCCCTAGGCCCACGTGGCCCTCCCCCGAGGGGGGCTGGGCCCGAGGGTGAGGTGGCGGTCGCCCTCTCTAATATCAGCTCCCCTAGTGCTCCACCATCGCAGGGGTCGGGCCACCCCGACCCCTCCACGCTTCCGCCACGTGTGTGTGTGGTTAGGTGAGCGGTTCCAATGCTCACCTAACTACATTAATTGCGGCTCAGACGAGCGCGTCACATCGCGTGTCTCACCGTATTTAATGCGGTAAGGAGCGCGCGTGCCCAGTCTGACACCGGTCACGCCGGCTGACCGGTCTGTGACAGGTCAGAATGACCGATGGGACGGCGGCGCAGCACCGACGCACTGGCTACACGTCAGTTAGAGCGCGCTACGCGCCATCAGGTCCCATCAAAATAGTGAGAGCTTTTTTGCCTCTTAATCCAACCGGAGTTGGTGGGTCAGCTCCGATCATATGACGCCCGTCGCCCGGTACGGACAGAGCACACAAGTCTCTGCCCATCTAATGAGGAATGACACGGGTGTCACCCGGGGAAGACAGCCGATCAGACAAGAGTCACACTGCGGCTACTATGCGTGCGACTTCTTCGCCAAGCGACAAGACCGCTCTTAAATGTAAAAGAATGTTTTCCTTTCTCTAGAAGGTAGTCTGTTGGCCCATGTGGTATCCCCTTAAAGTATAAAAGGAGACCCAAGCCTAGAGAAAGGGGTTCGAGCCCTGAAGAGCATAAACTCTAATCAACCACACACAGGAGTAGGGTATTACGCCTCACCGGCGGCCTGAACCTGTATAACTCCCCGTGTCGCATTTTCTTGAGTTTCTCATTCTCTCGATCCCTCTCACATCGGAGTGCGGATTCTCGCTCTGCATCCCCGGCTGAACTCAAACAAGGGGGCCTTCACTATCCCCCGTTGAGGAGCTCACGCTCCGTCAGCTGGCGCGCCAGGTAGGGGACGCGTGTGCGTTTTTCGGCCTCCACTCCTTTTCGTGTGTGCCAAGCTTCGCCGAGTAAGCCCTATGGCTGAAGAGACAGTGGTGTACACCCCCCCTCCGAGTGCTAGCGACGACGGCGGGGAGCTGCACCCTCATCGTCGGGCTCACACTCCGTCGCCTCCCCTCGCCGGAGTCCTAAGCGGGGGAAGGCGCCGGAGAAGCCAGAGGGGTCAGCGACCTCACCGCCGCCCGGTGACGGAGGGGGATGCCACGGTAGGGCACGCCGCCGTCTCGTCTACGGCTACGGCCGCACACCTCAGGGTGCCCTCCAAGCTGCGGGAGCGCTCTTGCGCCACCCGCCCATCATCTCCGACTCGGAAACACCAGTCCGGCGCTGGCTGGATGATGTGGCCAACCTGGTCAAGGCACGCAGCAGCAGCTAGGCACCGGCGGGCGGTCGTCTACAGCCGAGTCATCTGGCACTGCGACTGCCACCTCTTCATCAGCAAGACGGAGAGCTCGGCGAGCGGCGGCCAACGTCCATCATTCGTCCCCACCTCTCTCGTCGACGCCCATGGCTACCCGCGGGCGTCACGAGAGCATATATGGGGGTCCGGATGCCCGGCTCAACATCGAGCGCCGCACAACCCGTACGGGGGAAGACGCCGTCTCCTCTAGAGCGCCGCGTCACTCAAGCCATAGGGGCAGGCCCCCGTATCCCCCGTCGTTGGGGCTGGTTGCTGAGCTTTCATGGCGAGTCTTCGGAATGTCCGATGGCCCCGAAATTTTGGCCCAGTATTCCCGAGAAATACGACGGCAACGTCAACCCCGCCGAGTTTCTCCAGATCTATACGACTGGGATAGAAGCCGCGGGGGGTGACGATAGGGTCATGGCGAACTTCTTTCCCATGGCCCTAAAAGGCCAAGCACGGGGTTGGCTGATGAATCTGCCACCTGCCTCGGTCCACTCCTGGGAGGATTTGTGCCAACAGTTCACTACGAACTTTCAGGGCCGAGACCAAGTTGAATATGGTGAGCCGATACGACCGATATTGGCAAGAGTGGTCTCAAAGTCAATGTTGGGATAAAATAAGGTGCTTCAATGGTATTGCCAGGCAGGGATTGAGTCCGAGATAGGCAATTGTATCTATTAATTAGGATATTAAGTATTTTCCTTATAGTTATTTTCGGTAAGAGCCCACCTAAAAGACTTGTTCATTGGTTAGATTTGTAATAGGAAGTATGAGTCGTGTCCGATATGGACTTATTATGTATTTGGGTGTAAATATATGCCCGAGACCTTATACATAATTAACACCAGTTCAATATACTTTCGGTGCATCGCCACCCTTTTTACTATTTCAATTTCGACGAGTTCTTGCTTTCGAGTCGGGCTTCATCGATTTCGATCTTTGACGAGAGGTAATAGCTTGTTATGGCGGTTTGTGTTATCGAGATTAGTGCTTACATCTTTATGACACTCTAATCTTGTTTATGTTAATTTTCAAGTTATCATATATGTTATATAATCTAGATCGATAATATATTCCACTAGCATCGGATAATCTTGTTCTAGGGTTTCGCCAATAATAGATAGAATATATTGTTAGTCTAGATTATATAATGTTTCCACCATCCTAAAAAAGCAATCATCGGCTTGACTGTCTAGATATTATATTCCTCTTCACACTTAGTGCTGCATCAATTGGGTTTGACCTACTAAGTCATGTTTAGAACCATAATCTCTAACTTGCTTTTTGATTGCTAATAAGGATAGCATGGAGGTTTCAGCCGATCTTATCTGGTATAATTGTTTTGCCTTACTTTTGTCTTGCTTAAAAAGTTGTATATGCCCCTTCTATTGGGATCTCAATAATCCAAATATATTAAGCTCATTATCAATCGTGTTAGATTAATTTGACATTAGATTGATATTTGTTTAATACATTTGTATCAAGGTGATATCCCAATATAAGATTGTATATCGGAGCTATAGCTGATACATGCTTAAACTTACCCATCGGCTATGACATGAACTTATATAATATGTCCTTCATATAACTATCATATAAGTGATTTATACTATCTCGGTTAAGTCTGATATATCCCAATCACTTTTGCTTAAAGTAATATTGATGTATAAATTATGTATTGTTGATCTCTATAGACGATAGAGTAAGTTAGGGTTTATCTCATTACACCTTACAGTTGATCCGGTTTTATATTGCATCGGCTAGGTTAAAGACGATACGTCATCGGCTCTCCAGCTGATTGGCTATCGTTTATGGATTTAATCGTTTATCTTGTTTCTCATTGGTTGTAGGATCAAACCAACTGGCATGCTCATGACTCGAAGGTAAGCTTTTCGACCTGCACTGTAGTTAAGCAAATCTCCCAAGCCAGTGTATGTTTTTGCATCAACACGCTTTTGGCACGCCCGGTGGGACCTCATCAAGCCTTCCGACATGGTGGAGATCGACGACAACAGTGTTATTCCAGTCACGGTTGATCTCCTGAATGATGAGCAGAATGATGACATGAAGCAGTTAATGGATCAATTCCAGACATGTTTTTTGCACTCATTCTCAATGACTCGGCAGGGCACTGTGATCCATAAACATAAAGTCACCTTGTCGGCCGAGGACGCAGAAGCAAGCACATTTGGAGACGATAAGGACAAGGGGAAAGACGTGAAGGTTGAAGCAAATGGCGAAGAGCTCCTTACTTTACAAGACCGCATTGATTCAGCCGTCCATCATGCACTGATCAATCAGTCCGGGGTCCTTGTCAACACTCTAACTAACATGATCAAGACAGTGGTAGATGGCACGATAGCTGAGGAAAAAGCTAAGGGACCAGTCTATCGTCTAGGAGACGATTTCCCAGGTTATAGAACTATTAAAATTTATATTAGCGGGAAACAACAAACAGCTTCAGGATCGGCTCATATACCATTAAGTTTTGTTCCAAACATGCTAAAGCAACTGATACCTGGGGGGCAGACTTCGGCTTAATTGACTCCGAAACAAGTGGCCAGTATGTTCAAAGTGAAGCCACCAACCGTGGAGCCGATCCCTCATATTCCCTTGATTCAACAACCCGTGGCCTCACAGCCACCACTGCAACAGCCGATAGGAATAACACAAACTATCGGCAACCAGTATGTTCTAGAGCCCCCATTGAATATGCCACATCAGTCACCTCAGCAGAACCCAGGGGGCAATTTCAATTACCAATATCAACCTCATTCACCTCATGTTCAATATCGGCTAGAGGGGACATCTCAACTTCAACACGCCGCAACCCCAATATAATCAATATGAGCAGTTGTAGCAGCAGTATGGAGGAGGGGCGCAGCAACAGTCTTGGGCCGATATGATTGCCGATGTGATGAGGGAGGAGTTTGGTCTCAAGCCTAAAGATAGTGGTAACATGTATCGGCATCCATATCCAGAATGCTTTGAAAGAGCGTTGTTGCCAAATCGATACAAAGTACCAGATTTCTCGAAGTTCTCGGGACAAGATAATGTATCCACATATGAGCACGTCAGCCAATTCCTAGCACAGTGTGGGGAAGCATTGGCTATAGAGGCCTTGAGGGTTAGATTGTTTCCACTATCATTATCTGGATCGGCTTTTACGTGGTTTTTATCTCTACCATATAATTCTATTAGGAGCTAGGCCGATCTGGAGAAACAATTTCATAAGTACTTTTTCAGTGGAATACATGAGATGAAATTGTCAGATTTAACAGCTATAAAGCAGAAACTAGAAGAATCAGTACCAGACTATATTCAGAGGTTCAAGGATATGTGGAATAGATGTTATAGTTTGGCATTGACAGATTCCCAATTGGCCGATTTGGCTTTTCAAGGTATACTGGCGTCGATAACGGAAAGATTTTCTGCTCAAGATTTTGAGAGTCTAGCACACTTGGCTCAAAAGGTATCGGCTTACGAGCAAAGGTTTCAAGAAGCAAGGAAATTCACTAAAAAGATCAACAATGTGTATAGATATGCTTCAGAATCCGAAGAAGATGATGATCCAGAGATAGTTGCAGCTGAGTGGGCTAGGAACAAGAAGATTGTGGTGTGCCAATGGGTTAAGAATTCTGGAAAAGAAGAAAGATATGATTTTAACATCACCAAGGCCGACAGGATATTTGATTTGCTCCTTCTTGAGAAACAGATCCAGCTACTAGTAGGACATGTGATTCCATCGACCGGAGAATTGAAAGAGAAAATATTGAAAGTGGCACTATACAGGTTCTCATAGTACTAATGACTGTAAGATTTTTAGGCAACAGATTCAGTCGGCCATTGAACAAGGAATGATCAAGTTCGATGATAGCAAGAAGCCGATGAAGATCGATGACCACCCTTTTCCAGTCAATATGGTGCATAGTAGTAGCAATGATGAGATAGCCGATAGGGGAAATTATCGGATGAACAAGATTAACTCTACTAGAATGATCAACAAATACCACAGGAGGCATGAAAGGCAAGAGGAAAGACAATATGAAGATGATTGCTGCTTTGACCCTCATTGGGGGTGTAAGTTTTTTAGGTTTTGCTGGAATGAGGGTATGAGGTTGCCATCAATTGAAGATTGCCCAGGGTGCGGCAATCCTAATGTGAGATATCTTGGGAGTTCTAATAATCAGATCGTAAGAGGAAGGGAGAATCGACCGATTCAGAAAAGGTTGCCTGTTCATCAAAGGCTGGGGCCAATTCACCAAGACTATTTTGAAGAGGAAGCTGAAGATGAATCTGCAGCCAAGCACCCACAATAGTGTCCGTCTGGTATATTCACCAAGAATCAAAAGAGGCGAGTCCAGAGGATGAGGAACAGGGAGCAGATGCAAGAAATTGAGAAGGAAATCGATCATCGGCTGAAGAAAAACTGGAAAGAGTGGCGTATTAAGAGCAAGGTAGTACCAGCCGATGAGGTTGAGGCCGATAAAGAAAAACAACTTGCATTGATCAAGGGTAAAGCGGTTGCATCATCGTCAGTAAATATGGTGTTTATATTACCGGCAGAATACAACGTAGAGCAACCTGAGGAGGAGATTTTTGAAGAATCCCTCGCAAAGCTGGTTTTATCACCTGAACAAGATGTCTTTGAGAAACCTATGGGGATAGAACATCAACACCTTACGCCATTGTTTGTAAAGGGATTTGTCAATGGCAAGTCGATGTCAAAAATATTGGTTGATGAAGGAGCTGTTGTCAATTTGATGCCATATGCTACTTTCAGGAAATTGGGAAAGACTCTAGAGGACTTAATTAAAACTAATATGGTGTTAAAGGACTTTGGAGGAAACCCCTCAGAAACCAAAGGAGTTTTGAATGTAGAGTTGACTATCGGCAGCAAGACAATTCCAACCACCTTTTTTGTTATTGATGGAAAGGGCTCCTATAGTCTGTTGCTTGGAAGGGATTGGATCCATGTTAATTGTTGTATTCCTTCAACCATGCACCAGAGTCTGATCCAGTGGCAAGGAGACCAAATAAAAATCGTGCTAGCCGACAGGTTAGTTAATGTTGCTAATGCCGATTTAACTATTTGGGAGATGGAAGGAATTGATTGTTTGTCTGGAAAAGTTTGGAAAGGAGATTATCTAAAAGTGTCCGATTGTGATATACAGCCACTTGGAGATGGAGAGCCCCAATTGTTGCTTTGAGGGCATCGTGGAGGGTTCAAATTTTCTGCACCAAGGGTACTGTAGATGATCTTAATGGAAAGTTATGGCAAGGATTTATGTCGGCCGATGAGTTAGAGGAAATTGATATTGGACCAGGTGATAGGCCTAGGCTGATATTTATTAGTAAAAATTTATCATGTATATTTAAGATAAAATTGATAGAATTATTGAAGGAATATAGAGATTGATTTGCATGGGAATATTAGCCAGATCATGATACTAATTGGATAAACTACAGTTATTACATTCAAGAATCAAGATGGAAGTTCCTGTTCCTTTTCAGAATACATCGCTCTATGTCGTCTGAAGAAGCTGATGTTCAGTCCTGTAGCCACTTGTTTTATGCTTCAGTTCAGTAAAAGAATACTGAGCTCCTAACTAACTATGATCTTGAGGGGCATAACACTTTCCAGTTAACTCAGGGTTTATCAGCTGATCTTTACAAAAGAAGTCCTGAAGTCGTGGTATATGATTCTGAATATTGCAAAACAGGACATGAAGTATTTAGGGATACTACTGTACTCCAGGAAGAACTGAGAGTTGATCAAAACTAAGTTGTCACTGAGGAGTCCAAACAAAAAAAAAAATGAACTAACACTTCTCTCTTTTTCGTTAAACAAAAGCTCCAGATATGATAAATGAAAGTGTATAAAGCCTTTTGCTCTATTTTTTCAGACATATAGAGATCCGAAAACACAATTTGGATCCCAAAAAAAAATGCCATTTGTCAAGAAAATTGTACTGCTCATACAATAATAACTGGGTAAACCAATTGACTGAATGTATTAGAGATTGCTCCCCTTCAGAAAAAAAATCAAACCTTTATATATTGTGAGTTTTTGACACATAACAAGACCAGATAACCCAAATGAAGTTTATCAAACCGAAAGCTATGATCAGAAGTTCAGAACTAGGGATACCCATATACTCAATTGGCATAACTCCAGCCTTATTCCTGGTATGCTTATGTACTGAAGAAATCCATCATTCCAGATGCTTCAAAACTATTCCCTTTTCCTGAAGATTAGCAAACAAGCACTCATGAAGCAGGACTCAAAAAGCTGAAAAAAATCTGATAATTTTATTGAACAAAGAGGGACTAGAATTGCTTTCTACAGATTGAATAGGGATTTACAAAATTATACTTACAAATGAATAATCAGAAGAATAAGATTACAGTGATTGCAATGCCATCATCAGTCCTAACACAAGAGTACAGACTAACAGTTCTAAGTTACAGGCATCCTGACTAACTGAAACTGACAGACTAGCCTGTCTTCTTCTCCAAAAGCTAACCAAACAGGGGCACGAAACCAGGGAATTCTGCTTTCTTCGGCTCTTCGGCGAACCACCGGTGCTCCAGCGCCTCCGCCGCCGTCATCCTCTTCTCAGGGTCGAAAGCCAGCAGCCCGGACAGGACCTCGCGCGCTGCCGGCGACAGCTCCGGCAGGACATCATAGAAGAGCTCGTTGAGCTGGTCACCCAGGTTGGCGGACAGGTCGGCAAGCAGCTCCTCCTCCGTCATGTCGCCCCCGAACAGTGGCGCCCCGGTGAGGAGCTCGCCCATGATGCACCCCAACGACCACATGTCCACCGCGGGGCCGTAGCATCGGTTGCCGGCCAGCTGCTCCGGCGAGGTGTACGGCAGCGTGCCGGGGCGACACAGGTCGTACGGCTTCCCGGCGGGCTTCATCAGCGTGGCGGCGCCGAAGTCACAGATCTTGAGCTCGCCGGAGAAGCTGACAAGGATGTTCTCCGGCTTGATATCCCGATGTATGACGCGCGAGGCGTGCATCTTCTTGGCGGCGTCGACCAGCGGCCGCATCATGGCGCGAACGATGTACTCTGGGCGGGCCCTCGGGAACTCATCCCGGAGGCTGCCTCCGACGAACTCTAAAACGAGGAAGAGGTCCCCGGTCTTGGCGTCGGCTACGACGTCCTTGATCTGGACGATGTTGGGGTGGCCGCGGCAGGCGTGCTGGCAGGCGGCCTCGACCCTGAGCGCGTCGAAGTCGGGGGAGAAGCGCCCGCCCTCGTCCGTCCCGATGAGCCGCTTGAGCGCGACGAACTTGCCGGTGCGGCGATCCCGCGCCCTGACCACCACGCCGAACGCGCCCTGGCCGACCACGTCGAGCCGCTCGTAGTCATCAGCGCTCCCGAAGTTGTACCGCCGCCGCTTCGCCCCGCCCGCCGGGGAGGATCCGCAGCAGGCGCGGGGCTCCGGATCGTCGGCCGCAACGCGCTTGCGGTTCGCCACCGCGGAGGACGCCATGGGCGGGGGAGGAGATCGGATGGGAGAAGAGGAAAGCATGGGGAAGATTTGGATTTGGGGGAGAGGAGGAGCGTTGGTTGGCGGCGGATTTGGAGAATTGGAGGGGGCAGGAAGCGCGCGGCCGTGTTGGATTTATAGGGCTTCGGCCGATCGGACGGCTGGTAGGCTATCACCGACTTGGAAATGGGTTGCATCGGACGGTGGACTAGTGCACTCCGATTCGCGCTGGATGGAGTAGGCGTTAATTTTACGCGGGCCAAGATTTCGAAATGGGAAATCTTTTCTGCGCGCAACTTAGTCGTAGATAGGCTGCGTCGGACGGTCACGATTAGTGCATTGTGGTCGGTGATTCTAGTATTCTAGAGTAGATATGTTTTTATCCTTTTTTGTTGCGAACGATTATTATACACAACCTATGCGACACATATGTAGCGGTTTAGGACAAGTTCATCTTGCTTTTAACCGGCTTCACATAATCACGCATTATGTTTGATCCATGAACATGTATATGCTACTCATTTGCAAAATTAAAGATTTAAAAGAAAAGCCTTTATGTGGTCCATTTATAGAAAAATAATCCTAACAAGAGATAACTTGAAAAAAAATTTGGAGAGGAAACAAGCAATGTTCTTTTTTTTTACTATGCACGATATTACTTAGCATCTTTTCTTTAATGGTCACGTTACACGTTTTGCTTGATAATATGTATTTGTTTGCTTTCAATATCTCCTCCCTATAACACCAACTCTTTTTTAATTGGCTATGGGAGTGCCTAGATTTATTTTGTTTGGGATTAGTGCGATCAATTTAGTGTTTTTGTAATAGTTTGGTTTTTAACAACAAAAATGTTGTCTAATATAATACATGTTATCCTCGTGGTTTCCAGTTGGCTCCATTTTTATTTTGATGCTATAAAAAAACATAATACTATGCGACTGATGCTATACTCTTGAAATCTTGAAATCAGTAATCAAGTATTTTATTTCACTTTGGATGTCGCCAGAATCTTTTATGTTCAAGATCCACAGCCGGTTGTTTGGGTTCCATCCCATCTGCCGGGCCTTACATCTCTCCTTCTTGTTGGTTCACAGGTATAATCTTCTTGTAATGAATGTGTTGTTTGAGAGCTGCATCATATGTTCTCTTCTGCTGAGCTGTTGGGGAGGGGTTTTCTCTCATCTCTTGGCTGTCATCAGAACAAGGTAGATCATCCTCTATATTATCCTTTCTCTCCATCATATTTGTCATCATGTGAGGAGGAAGGGTTGGGCAAAGTGTGGTTTTGGTGGATGAAGCTCGACCCTATCTAAGCTTGTATCCCACCTTGTTAACTTTTAGGTGCAAAGTGAAATGTAGCTCCCTTGGGTCCTTGCAATCTATCTTAACTCTAATAGGGTCCTACGTCTTCAGGCATTGTTCATCTGGTTTATCAGGACTAAAAAACTCTAGTTGGATCAGTCGCCATTTCTCTTCTGTCTCTCTCCCGCGAGTGTTGTTGTTGTTGTAGCTATTGAAGTCCCTATTCATGGTAATCCAATTTCTCGCGGTGGTGACCTAAACTCTTGAGGAGGATTTTTTTGATGAGCCATGCATTGCGATCCTGCCCCCATCCCCGATCCCTCCTTGTGCCATTCCCCTTCAAAGATGTCTTTTGCACCATAAGTTCTCACCGTAGCTCCTCTTCCCACAGGTTGGCTGCACGATCACCCCGCCCCCTTCTCCTTCCTCCATCGCCCTCTGCTTGTTCGTTTAAGATGGCTCCTAGCGTGGAGGAGGTTAGGGAGGGCATCACTCCATCGCTACCTCTGCAATCGATCTCTAGTCTATGTGTTTCTCCAGAACCTCTAGATTTCACGAGCGGAGCTTCTGAATCTCGCGATTCGGGTCCCTTGCTGGAAACCCTAGCTGCAGCTTAAGTGTCTCTTCCTTCTTCCCCCGAAAACACAATTGGGGATTTATGTCGATACCTGTGTGACGAGGTTTTGCAATGTAGTATATGTATAGGCAAGAGGTCTGGTTGGGCTTGGCTAGCCCACCGCCATTGGATGCCATTTCAGAATTATTGCAAGAAAATTTAATTTCCTTCGCCAGAGAGGATAGCATGGCCCTCCATTTGCTGATGAGGATGGTGGGGCCTCGACCTCGTGTGTGCATGGTGATCCCTCCCTTGCTAGAGGGTGGATCTCCGGTGACCATCTTGACATAGACGTCAATTGTCTCTTTGGTCGCCTTTCCCCTAACTATGTCATTTTTCCCAACCTTCTAGTTTAGTAGGAACACAAAATATTGGGGTTTCAATCCTTGTGCTCGGAAACAATTAATCCTTGCAATTTTGCTATATCACACAAATTAGTGTTTGATAGCATACTTGGATGTGCATGGACACCACTGACTTGTTTGTTTGGTTTGTAGCCAAACTCAACAAAAGGAAAATAGCAATGCTAAAATATGAGCTGTCTATTTGGGTTGTAATTTTGCTGTTAACAGGTTGGTCTGTAGGGAAAACAAAAGAGCATTCCAAATTATTTGGCTTTGGTGAATGTCAAGTACAAACCAAACAAGCAACCCCATCGTTTCGCTCATGCTTATAAGCCAAATTTTAAAGCTTAATTTTAGAGTTGATTTTGTGCTATTTACTTTTGAATTTCTAAAAACATGTACATAAAAGTTCCACCCACAAATTATTTTTTAATTAATAATAAGTGGCACGGATAGTGGGATAAGCATACAATACGCGAAAAAGAAGGGGGTCGAAGTCCCAACTGACTTAATTTTTTTTGGCAATGATCAATGCATGCCATTGTTGACGTAAAAACACGATGGCCTAGGAGATCTACTTAGCTCTAGTGCAGGTCCAAAATAATAATGAGATGCGGGTGTGCCAGTCAGTTTGATTCTGCAACTGACAAGATATATAAATTGAAGATCAAAAGAGCCGATCGGCTGATAAGCCGATGTAGTCATTCCAGCCGATGCCTATACCAGCCGATATCGACAGGTGTTGAGTTATCGGCTATATATCCAATGTAGATAATGATATAAAGACAACCGGCTGATGATAATGGAATAAAATAATAACATAATTTAATAGAAACCAATCGGCTAGTAATGATAGATTGAATAAGCATTGATCCAAATGTTAAAGCATTTATCGGCTAGAGATCCGATGTCAATAAATCCAAATGATTAGATAAATAGTGAAATCTTTGTTACAATCGGCTAAATCCAACTTGTATGCAATCTTTATAAGCCGGTGCAATGTCTAGATAACTTAACGGCTGAAACCCCAATGAAACCCTTATTGGTAATCAAGAAGCAGACTAGAGATTATGGTTCTAAGCACAACTTAGTAGATCAAACATGACTGATGCAGCACTAAGTATGAAAAGAAACATAATATCTAGACAATCAGGCTTTTGACTGATTTTCAGGGTGGTCGATACATTATATAATCTAAGCCAACAAAGTAATCTAGCCGATATCGACAAAACCCTAGATGGAGATCGGTCGATGCAAGTAGAAAATATTACCAATCTGGATTATATAACGTATATGATAACTCATTGACTAGCACTCTGATAAAACATTAGCATTAACCTATCGGCTTAACAAGATATATATTATCAATAACAATCTAGTAGGTCGAACCTAACCGATGCAGCACGAGATTGTATATGATAATCTAATACTTGATGAACCGACAGATCTGTCTAATTTGATGGATATAACAAATCTAATTAAAATAACATTGTGATTATAGACATATATCGGCTAATATAGAAGATCAGATCTAAGCGAGACAGTCCCAACTGAACCGATGCATCTCTAAACACAATGCAATCAACATAGAATTGAAATATCAGGTATGCAAATATATCAACCAAATCAGAGCGATCCAAGAGATCGAAGCGATGCAGCCTTGAACAACACCAATGTAGCCGATTGTTAACGACGAAATTTGGTAAGCCTTGGCTTCAGAGTCCTGAAATCGGCCGATGGAAGCTATCAATCGCCAACAATCGGATTCTTACCAAATTCGGTTGAGGAAATTAATCTATTAAAGGAAGATTATCCAAAAGAGACCGAGTTCAAGGGGGATGCGGCATGGCAGTTTATCTATTAATTAGGAAGAGTCTGTTAGTTTCCTTTTATCTTTAGGAAAGTGTGTTTGGTGTCCAATAAGGACTTTATGTTTTTCCTTTTATCTTTAGGAAAGTTTGAGTCGTGTCCGATATGGACTAGTATCTAACCATGGGTATAAATATGTACACCCAGGGTCCATGTAAATTATCTCTCTCGATTGATTCAACTTCGGCGCATCGCCACCTTTTACCTTTTTACTTTCAACGAGTTCTTGTTTCAAGTTGGGCTGCATCGGCTTCGATCTCCGAGAGGGGTAAGGCTTGTTATGGCGGCTTGTGTTATCGGGATTAGTGCTTCCATCGCTTCGACACTCTAATCTTGTTCATGTAAGTCATCGAGTTATCATATACGTTATATAATCTAGATTGACAATGTTTTCTACTTGCATCGGCCGATCTCCATCTAGAGTTTTGTCGATATCGGCTAGATTACTTTGTTGGTTTAGATTATATAATGTATCCACTACCCTGAAAATCAGTCAAAGGCTTGATTGTCTAGATATTATGTTTCTTTTCATACTTAGTGCTGCATCAGTTAAGTTTGATCTACTAAGTCGTGCTTAGAACCATAATCTCTAGCCTGCTTCTTGATTGCCAATAAGGGTTTCATCGGGGTTTCAGCCGATGAGTTATCTGAACGTTGTATCGGCTTACAAGAATTACATACAAGTTTGATTTAGCCGATGATAACAAAGGTTTCATTGATTATCTAATCATTTGGATTTATTGAGATCGGACCTCCAGTCGATGTATGCTTTAACCTTCGGATCAGTGCTTATTCAATCTATCATTACTAGCCGATTGGTTTCTACTGGATTATATTATTATTTTATTACATTATCATCAGCCGACTATCTTTATGTCATTATTTACTCAAGTATCAAGATCTATACTGGATATCGGCATCGGCTGGAATCACTCCATCGGCCTGTCAGCCGATTGGCTGTTTTATCTGCTATTTATATATCTTGTTAGTTGCAGGATCAAACTGACTGGCACGCCCGCATCTCATCATTATTTTGGACTTACACTGGAGCTAAGCAGATCTCCCAGGCCATCTTGTTTTTACGTCAACACCGATACATTCACCAGGGCCCGATGGAATGTAGGGCTTACCCCTTCGCCGAAGATCAAAAGCCGATGCAGCCCCGCGTCAGGTGCCAAATTCCACCGGTTGATAAGTTAAAACCTCGGAAAAGAGGGTGGCGATGCGCCGAGAGTAGTTTTATTGATCGAGAGATAATTTACAGGGACCCTGGGTGTACATATTTATACCCATGGGTAGATACTAGTCCATATCGAACACGATACAAACTTTCCTAAAGATAAAAGGAAAAACATGAAGTCCTTATCGGACACTAAACACACCTTCCTAAAGATAAAAGTAAATAACAAACTCTCCCTTATTAATAGATAAACTACCATGTCGCATCCTCCTTGAACTCGAACTCTTCTGGATAATTTTGCTTTATTAATTTCCTTAAACGAATCCATCAAGAATACAACTACTGGCGATTGATAATGTCCATCAGCCAATTCCAGGACTCTAAAGCCAATGCTTACTCTAGGTCGATGATGACTTTGAGGTTTACCAAATTTTATCGTTAGCAGCCATATACCCAAATAATTGGCAGTTGTCGGGGCTGGGCAGGCCATGATTCTTTCACCATCGAAAGAAATGGTCCAAACGCTCTACTCCCTCCGTCCCGAAAAGATCTAACCTAATTGGGGATGTGACACAATATGGTACAACGAATCTGAATACCAACCATATTATGTCCCACCCTTAATTAGATTGAGTTTTTTTTGATGGATGGAGTAGGCGTGGCTTCCTCACTAGTTGCCACCTCACTGTCTTGTCTTGGACGGGTGGTGGACTGGTGCAAACTTTGGTTGAAAACTCATGGCGTCCACGAGACATGGAAAAAGAGCAAAAAAGGTCCCTGGGTTGTCCCCGCACGGGTGGCTTGGGGGAAAACCCTAGTCACCACCGCGCCCACCCCTCCCCCTCTCTCTCCCTCATCGCCGCCGGAGTTCGCCGCCGAACAACTGTACGGGGCACCGGGATGGTGGCAACAGGGCCAGAGCACAAAGATACACTACCTCCAGCGAGAGGGAGGCGGGGCAGAACGCGACAAGCCGACGGCCGAGGTGGTGCTCACCGGCGAAGGAGGGCGGAGATCCGGCACCACCGTGGCTGGGTCCGGTGATCCCCCGGCCGAATCTGGCCACGCGGTGCGGCGGCCTGCAGCGCGAGTGATGGCGCAAAGAGCTGCCGCCAGAAAACGGCGCGGGCGCGGCAAGGCAGTCTATGGCGCAGGCGACGGTGCGGCAGGCTACAGTATGAGGTCGGCAAGGGCATGGCGTGGCAGGCTACAGTAGGAGGTCACCAAGGGCGTGGCGTGGGCAACGACGCGATGCCACTCACGAGATTGCACTATGTGTCCTTCGAGTGTGTGCTGAATTTCTCCGGTCTACAGCTCCAAGTTGCCCATCCTCTGAGTAAGTTCACCTAGATCCACTCAAGAGGAGAAAGAGTGACGCAATCGGCTGAACGGAGGTAGACCACTCGAGCTGGAGGAACACGAGTATCCCCAGTGCACGTCGTGAGATACTTGCCACCGGTTATCACTCGCACTTTGCCAGGACGAACCTCCGGCCTCATGTTGAGGGACTTGGGTCCAACCAGGGGCGTCCTCAGCTCAGACCCAATCATCCTCATACATCAGCACATGTAGTGATGAAAATGATTCTTCTTGAGGTGCTTCTCTTGCCATGTTTCGAGTTATCCTGTGTTGAACATATGCACGTGATTCCCCTTTCGAATGAAGAGGGATGGTTAGATTTTGGCAGTTGTACAAATAAAACCCAGGGTTAGCTAATGGAATTTTATTTGCACAACCGGGAAAGAAAAATATAAGTGAATCATCCAGCCCGGACTTGAGTGTATGACCTTGTATTAAGAATGTCTCGTTAACATAAGAGCGGAGAGTTGAAATGTAAGCAATTTGGGCACCACTCACAAACCCTACTGCATAAGCTATACGAGAAACTAAAGATGTACACTCAATTGGGCAGGTGAACTTAAAATTTTCTAACCATTGGTGAATCATGCATTGTACAGGAGAAACCTTTATTTTCTTAACCATAGCATATAAGATCATCAGCTCAACTTCAAGCACAACTTTAATATCAGCTCTAAGAAACAAAGTCAAACCAAGCCATTTATGCAAGAGCCCTCAGACTGGGTTATGGATCTAATTTGTTCTAGGCTTTCTATAGAATGGTTCACTTGTGATACTTTGCCAAAACTTGTGTTTATCAAATTTGGGAGTTGCCTTCCAAAGATTAATTTTACAAGTTTTATCAAAGCCTAGAATAATTCTCTCCAAATAAGGTGAAATTCCTTATGGAAAAACCGAAAAGAAATTCCATCTTCATCTTCTAGCAAGGTGCACAAAAATTGCAAGGTAAGTAAGCGAGAACATGGCTCATCTACCTGTGCAAATTTGTCCCATCCTATAGCTTGCCATACGTTACGAAAATCAACGTCCATACCTACCTTCTGTAGAAGGTTCGGGTCGTATGCTCGGGTATGAGCAAACGTCCAATCATTGAGCATGTGGTAAGCTTGCATTTCCCGATCACCTACGATGTCGAGGTCGGAGTCGTTGAGAAGCCTTGGTGAACCATCTCCTTCCTCCATGGATACATCAGCGGAGGAGTGTGTGCTCGACTCATCTTGGTGATGGCTTGATTTTGAGCTTGATCCCTTCTTAAATAAGCCCGAAATCCTTTTCTTCATCGCTGCAACAAATAAGCAAGAGCACAAGACAACTCGAGTGGGGGTTAAGCTAGTGAAACGAAATTTACTCTACCCGCCGATTAGTTTTGCACCAAACCAAAGAGAGTTGAAAATGCAAGAATGCATGGAGTGAACTTGAGATCAATACTTCAAAGCTTGAAATGAAGTTTGGGAGAAAGGGAGCTTGTGAGAGGGAGTAGAAAATGTGTTAAATGGGATGAACACCTCTCTCCCAGCCATCTCCATTTTATAGAGAGCCCCCAATGGCCAAATTTGAGATGTGGGACCCACTAGCCGTTGCTCCACAAAATGGCGCAGCCAACCGTGAGTACCTGGTTCGGCTGAACCCTAGGTGGGTTCCACTGGTCCTGAATCTATTCCAACGGCTAGGTTGAGGGGGCCATGTGAAAATTGGCCAAAAATAATTATTTTATTTTTGCTCAAAAATTCATTTTATAAAATTGTTATCTCAAAAATTATTCCCAATTTAAACTCAAACTTTTTTATGCAAATATTTGAAGAAAGTAAACACGTTTTGATTCAAAGAATTAAATTGAGTGAAATCAAATATGAGATACATACCAATTTACCTGTTGGCAAGGGCGATGTTATTTTTAGTCTGACGAGAAGGCCTGTACCTCCGTCGTGTTTTAGCTCGATGATGAGGCACCCTGTCCCGGAGGCGCGGGAACGGGTGACGCTTTCTTCACTCGCTACACCTTCTTCACCTTTGGTGTGGTCGGCGGCTTTTGGAAGCTGGGGTCACAGGCTTTTTAGCCTGTATTCTTGGCTTCGTTGATGCCGTCTTAGGATCTGAACAGGGCCTTGCCTTCTCTTGTTCCAGAAAGTTCTTCATGAAGGCAATGAGGCTATCCGTCTTTGAGGGGTTTCACTTCGACTTCTCTGATATTCTACGGGTTTGGCCCGTACTTGATCTTGACCATGAAGCATTGCTCCATTCTCGGCTGAAACTCGAATTTCTCCTCCCTTCCATTTATGCGGAACTGGATTTCTCCAGCTCCCACATCAATGTTTACCTCAGCAATACTGAGGAAAGGGCGCCCAAGAATGAGCGGAGTCTCCTTTTCGGTATCCATATCCAAGACCACGAAATCCACGAGGATGAAGAAATCCCTGATCTTCACTCGAATATCCTCAGCGATACCCGCCAGATATCGGATTGAGTCCGCCAGTTGGAGCTGCATCGGTGTTTGTGACAACACTGTGAAGTTTAGCCTGTCAAAGACTTCTTTGGGCATCACGCTCACGCTTGACCCGAGGTTGCATAGAGCCTGGTCGAAGTGTTGTGTCCCAATCGAACAAGCGATCGTGGGACATCCAGGATCCTTCTTCTTCTCCGAAAGCCGGTGGAGTATAGCGTTGCTACACTCCTCCATCAATTTAACCACCTCCGTGGTGGGCATCGGTCGCTTATTGTTGAGGATGTCCTTTAAATAGCGAGCATAGGTTGGTACTTGTATCGCATCCAAAAGAGGGACGTTGATGTGAATCTTTCGGATCACATCAATGAAGCGAGCGAACTACTCATCCACAGATAGCTTCCGGTTACGTTGAGGAAATGGCAGCATGCTGGTGTCACACTATTCCTGCGGCGCTGCCCTCTCCTGCTGCATGGTTTCTTCTTCTCCAACGGTGTTAGATGGTGCAACGTTTCTGCTCTCCTTGCTTGTTCTTGCAGTGTTAGGATATTGTGGGTCGCGAGTGGATTTTCCTCCCCTCGTTTTACCGTTTTAACATTTTCTAGAGATGGTTCGGGTTGCCCCGGAATCCTCCCGGATTCGTTAGCAGGAACAAGAGTAGCCAATTGAGCTAGTTGAGTTTCTAGCATTTTATTGAAGCTTAGCTGGTTTTGAAAAGCAGAAGCGAAACTATCTAACTTAACATTTACATTTTCTAAAGCCTTGTCGTTTGTAGCTAATTTCTTTGATAAAGCATCTGCTGTTTTAGCTTGAGCAAAAACAAGGTCTTTCAAAGAGGGTTGGTTATTGTTGAAATTACCATTGTTACCTCCTTGGTAGAAAGGGCGACGCTGGTTCCACCCTGGACCTCCTTGTGGATGGTACCTATTGTTATTGTTGTTGTTCATGAACATGACATCTTCTCGGGTCTCCGGACAATCTGTGCCAGAGTGACCGGTACTGCCGTAGACTTTACACGTTATGTGTGAGTCTAAGGCCTTAATGGTACCTTGCTTCACGTCCATTTCCTTGTCATCCAGGCGTTTCATGAGGAGGTCTAGCTTGGCGTCAAGAATTTCCATCTCCTTGACGGTGTGCATGCCTCTTTGATGGGTGTGGAGTCGTTCTTCACTCCATCCCATATTGGATACTATCTTCTCGATCAAGTCAGTTGCTCCTCTAACAGTCTTCGAGAAGAAGGCTCCTCCAGCTGCAGCGTCTAGATGATCTCATGATGAGGGTGTTAGTCCATTGTAGAAGCTTTGCAGGATCAACCACTCGTCCATCCCATGATGAGGACAGGCGGCGACGTATTCCTGCAGCCTTTCCCAAGCTTCTGGAATCGTCTCATCTTTTGTCTGCTTGAAGTTTGATATTTTTCCACGAAGGGTATTGGTTTTGCCCATCAGGAAGAACTTAGCGAGGAACGTTGTTGAGCATCTGTTTCAAGTATCAATCGTAGCACGGTTGGCATAAAACTATTGTTTCGCTCTCCAAAGAAGAGAAAACGAAAACATACGGAGTCGAATGGCATCTTGGCTGACTCCTTTGATGGTGTACGTGCTACAGATCTCTAGGAACTGTTGCAAGTGTGCACTTGCATCCTCATTCGGCTTGCCACAGAACGGCCTAGCCTACGCCATCGTGATCAGGTTGGTCTTAAGATCAAAGTTCACGTCTCCCACGTTGATACGGGGCCCAACGGGCACGTTGTCAGCGGAGGGAGCAACGAACTCGGGGAGTGTCTTTTCAGCCATAGTCTTAAAAGTTGGTAGCGTTGGGATGGCTGGTCTCTCCGCCGACAGTCTTTTGAGGAGGAAAAACACGTGGTTCGACGCTCCTAAAGAAGGCTTCAGGATTTTCTTGAAAGTTCTTCAGCAAGTTGAAACCAATCATGCACTACCCTGTTTTCACATAAAAGCGAAAATAATCAAGATTAGCCTCCAAAGGACAGTGATCACACATAGGTGGATGTTTTAATTAATAACATTTAGTAAACTCTTAAACCAATTATCTTCCCCGGCAACAGCGCTAGAAATGCTTGTTGATATTTCTTAACGTCATTACTAGAAATTAGATCCCCAACAACGGCGCTAGAAATGTTTGTTGATATTTCTTAACGACATTATTAGGAATTAGATCCTATTCAATGGTGCCAGAAATATTAGTCGATATTTTCTTACGATCATAGATGTGATCCGCAAGCGCATGGATATACCGCTGTAGTATTTTACCCGGAAGTATTTCCAAGGTATCGTATTTATTTAATCCCAAGGGAAGATATGGTAAGAGAGTATTATGTTATTAATGCTCATCACACCTATGTTAATCGAAGTCTAATGTAGGGGTTAATCAATGTTGAATAATGGTAGGATGACACACGGAATAATCAATCAAGCTAATTCTCTCTAAATAATAATGTAGACTAAGTGGAGAAGGAATAAAAAAATCTATTTCTGTACTTTTAGTATATAATCCTTTTAGTATACACTTGCTAATGTACAATCATATGACCAAAACCCTCTAATAATGCCCTCCTGGTATATCGAGAAACCACCCTTGATTATCGAGTTCCTTACGATAATCCGTCATGGCTATACAATCGGCTATGGATACGGAGGAGTACCCTTGCCATGAACAGTTCTTAGCCCTATATACGACGGTAGAACTATGAGGTGGGTGTTGAAGGCTGCGGCGAGCTTCTTTCCAAGCGTCAGTCATTTTTTTAGCGGTGGCTTTGCCACCACAAGATGGTCACGTTGGAAGAGCTAGTGCGGAGAGAGGGATCCATTATTCTCTTTCACTCTCTCCCTCTCCAACCCAATCACTTGGATGGAGTTGGAGCGCGCTGGAGATTGAGATCCTTCTTTGTTGGTCGGCCGAAGGGATTAGTGGGTGATTGCTATTGAATCTGACTTGTACTCTTTGGCACGGGAGAATAGGAACTACGGGCGAAGGTCTAGCCTTCAGGCCGGCAACAATGACGCTTGCGGGCGCCGCTTTCTCTTGGGATGTTGCTGCGTTTTCTCTCCTCTCCCAATGGTTTCTTCAGGTGAAAACCACGTCCTAGTTCTCTAGGATAGACGACGGTGACGCTCTTGGCGTCGTTTCCTCCTTGGAGGCATCATTTAGAAAACCCATTCCTTAGGGGTGTTGTGAGCGTGTTCTATTTTTTCAACAGTAGGATCAGACGTAGACGCGTAGTGTGGTTGTAGTTTTTTCCTGACTATAATCACTCAGGACTATAGATTTGTATTTTTCCTACTATATCAATAGAAACATCGCACTATTATCGACGAGGACCATTGTGGGCGAAGACGGCGGGAATCTCCATGGCAAGGTAGGTGGATAGGTTCTGCTGGGCTGCTCCCGCTCCCTATGTTCTGGGCCGTCCTTGTGCTGGCCAGGCACGAACAGGCCCATAGGGCTATTGGCCCGTGCTCGGGCAGTGTCCTTGAAGTGGCCGTGCCGGCCCGTTTTGTCACGAAATATGGGCTGCACGGCCCAAGTCCCAACTCTAGTTCTGACAGCGGCTGGCTATATATAAAGGTACCCGGAAACGTGTCTCCCCTTTTCCGTTTCAGCGGTCGAGTCGAGGCCGAACCAACCAAATTCCCCAGCCAAACACCACTCTCCAGTAAGCTCTTCTCCTCCTCCCCCCAATTCCATCCACTGCTCTCAAATCTCAATACTACTATTCTATCGAATCGAAATCCACACCGCTACTAATTTACGCTCTGTTTCTTCTTCTTCTTCTCTCGCATCATGCCGCGATTTTCGAATTTCCCTAGATTTTTTCCGTGTCAAAGGTACCGACTTTTTTTATTATTATTTTTTTGATCCTGATGATGCGTTAGATCTGTAGCACGCGCGTTCAATTCGCCTCTTGTATTGCGGATTGGTGATGTTTTTTGTGGGTTGGTGGTTTATGTTATGGGTTTCTTTTTCTTCTTGTTGAGGTTTCTAGGTTTCTAGGGTTAGGGTTTTGGGATGGCGGATCGGCAGCAGTCGGAGGAGCCGGAGGAGCAGGTGGACCTGGAGGGGGACGATGACATCATGGACGACGACGACGGGTACCGCCGCCACCGCCCCGACGACTCCGACGAGCCGGAGGAGGAGGATCCCGATGAGAGGCAGGGGGAGGGCGACGGCCGTCAGGAAGACGCGGAAGGGACGGCGGCTGCGGGTGGGGAGCCCGCCGCGGGTGGCGAAGGAGGCGCCGATGAGATGGACAAGGTTGGCGGCGATGCCGGGCCTGAGGACGAGGAGGAGAAGAGGAAATGGGATGAGCTGCTCGCGCTGCCGCCGCAGGGCTCGGAGGTGTTCATCGGCGGTCTCCCACGCGACACCACCGAGGAGGACCTCCAAGAGCTATGCGAGTCATTCGGTGAAATTTGTGAGGTATCTTAATGATCTTTAGCCTTTTTCAGTAATTTTTGCATCATCCCTGTAACATGTAATGCAACAACCTGACGCTCTGGATGACAACAGGTGAGGTTGATGAAGGATAAGGAGACGAAGGAGAACAAAGGGTTCGCATTTGTCACCTTCACTGCTAAGGATGGGGCTCAGCGTGCTATTGAGGACCTGCATGACAAAGAACACAAGGTATTCTGGCTCTCTGGGTTGCAATAGAGGTTTTAATTCTGTCTCATATGATGCGCTTATGTTGCATGGTTTGGTCTTTGGTGCAGGGGAGGACACTGCGGTGCTCACTGTCGCAGGCAAAGCACAGGCTATTCATCGGCAATGTACCCAAGGGGTTGAGTGAGGACGAGCTGAGAAACATAATTCAAGGGAAGGGTCCAGGTGTTGTTAACATTGAGATGTTCAAGGTGTGTCTGTGATTTCACGGTTGTACTTTGCACGAGGAAGGTCACAAATTTGTTAATTGAGATGCTGTTTTCGTCCTGCAGGATTTACATGACCCAAGCCGTAACCGTGGGTTCCTCTTTGTTGAGTATTATAACCATGCTTGTGCAGACTATGCCAGGCAGAAATTGTCAGCACCAAACTTTAAGGTTGATGGTAGCCAATTGACCGTCAGCTGGGCTGAACCTAAGGGTTCATCATCATCAGATTCTTCTTCTGCAGCTGCCCAGGTATACACTGTAAATGAAAAACTCAGCACTATCTATGCTCAATGTATGCACTGCTGTTATGCATATTGAAGTAGGGCCCTTGGGAAAAAAAAACTGTTTATACTGCTAATTTATTGGGGTAATTCACTTGTAAAAGACTAAGAGCGGCATTGAATTTATTTCTTTTGTGCCATAATTTGCTAAAGGAACTTGCAAATGAACAAGGAAACATGAAATATTTTGTATTTGTTTTATTAATCATTTCTCATTCACATTAAAGTTTTTTATTATTCAGAACTTCTGATTACCATGGCTGAACCGAAATAACCATATTTTTGTTGATGTATTTCTAGGATGTAGCTGCATCCTGACTTTAGTTTCTATATGGCATGTTAGGGAATGTATAACCAACAACACTTTAAGAGTAAAGGAATCTGCAGTACTAGTTAGATTGAGTGATTGACTTGGAAGTTAGTCTACTCATTCAATACCACTGCCCACTGGCTCAACCTGTGCAAGGTGGTCCCTGTTATGGATGGATTGTCCTATTCGTACAAGGCGCCCTTAGCTTCTTGATTTTTTTTTTATATTCATAGAGATAAATGTCATATCATTTTATTTTGTTGAGCCCTAGGAACATTTGTCTGAATGGCCTTCCCTTTTACAGGTGAAGACTATTTATGTGAAGAACTTACCAGAGAATGCTTCTAAAGAGAAGATTAAGGAGATCTTTGAAATTCATGGAGAGGTCACAAAAGTCGTTTTACCGCCTGCTAAGGCTGGGAATAAGAGAGATTTTGGGTTTGTTCATTTTGCTGAAAGATCAAGTGCATTGAAAGCAGTTAAAGGAAGCGAAAAATATGAAATTGATGGTAATGTTTTCTCCATGTTGTTATCCTTAATCATTATTTATTGAACTTGATCTTTATCTAGGCACATGCTTTGTGTGGAAAGCAGATGTGATTTGATCATTTGCTGCAATGATTTTGTGAGACCTTCAGAGTTAACACTACTGCACTGTATATTGCTAGTTACTTTGAAATTTGGTTGATTGGAATTAATCTTGTGCTAACTGAATCACAGGGCAAGTGCTGGAAGTATCAATGGCCAAACCTTTGGGAGACAAGAAGCCTGATCACTCATTCAAGCCTGGAGGAGCTCCAAATTTTCCTCTTCCTCCTTATGGTGGCTACATGGGAGATCCATATGGTGCTTATGGTGGTGGTGGCCCTGGATTCAACCAGGTAAACCAAACTAAACCAAGTAGGCTACCATATTGGTAGGGTTGGACCTACTATACCTAAATACCAAATTTTTTCTGTGAGAAAATCCACATATAATACAATACATATGTATACACTCAGTTGGGCCAAATGCTTCATTCTCGGGTTCTTCATCCACCAACCCCTCTGGCACTTAGTCAGTTAGTCCACAAAATGACCCATTCCTGAGCATTGCCACTTTAGCTACGGTCTGCCTATAAGGCCCAGTGGCCCACAAAGCCCAACACCAAACCCTAGTAACTAAGATCAGCATCTATGTTCTTCAATTCCCCATTCCAGCTACTCAGCTGGCAGCATGGGTGCATGGTCACGCAGGCATGGCATGGTTACTGCAGTGCCAAGTGCCAAGCTGACAGGTGCCCAGGGTGGCAGAACATCGCTGCGCGTCACGTGAGCCGGGAGGAGCAGCTGAGCAGGTAGTGTGGCTGTTGTGCATTAGTTCATCTCTGGATCCTGTACAAGGACATGCAGGTAGATGAAGGAGCTAACATGTGCATCTTGATTCTAAATTCCAATCTTCCCTGTAATATGTGCATCTTGATTCTAAATTCCAATTTTCTATGTTGATATGTAAATGTGAAACTAAAGTAGTTCATTGAATTTCTTTTGACGGAAAACCGTGGACTGTAGACAACCAAAACGAAAGTAGAAAGATCTGAAACCACACTGGCGTGTTGTAAGAACACCGATATTGACCTGTGATGGTGTATCAAAAGCAATCCAATACACCGTTCTCTTCACATGCTCCCTTGATTAGTATGTAGATGAGGAAGTTCTTAGTGTTGTCTAATGATGATAAAGCATCATATTCTGAAGTTGTGAAAAATGCCTTAGAGTGAGTCCCTTGAAGATTAGGCAAAACATATATTGATACTCCGTTAATGCATTTTCATACATGGATCATGATCTTTTGCATGAATTTTACATTTAGTTATAAGATATCTTGTACATTTGTTGAGATACATATACATTTGAGCTGTTTTCAACCATGGGGCTAAATTATAGTTTTCTTTAATTAATTTCTACTAGCATGTATAGATTAAATTGCATGTCATTATCGTTCATTGATTTTGGTATTTCATAATTAAATTGCATTGTCATCTTTATATTAAATTCCATGAAACATACTTTAAGTAACTTCGAATACCCATGCTAGAAATCCTGCATCCGCCACTGCATATTGACATTGTAGTTGTCTCTATGGACATTTTCGTTACAGCCTATGATATATGGTAGAGGACCAGCACCAGCTGGAATGAGGATGGTACCAATGGTTCTCCCTGATGGTCGTCTGGGATATGTTCTGTAAGATAATCTCTGCTGTCCTAGAGACGCAAACAAGTCTTACCATACATATTCATTTCCTCACAATTTGTTTTTAACGTTGATAGGCAACAGCCAGGTGGAATCCCTCCTCCGCCCCCACCGCGACGGGGTGACCGGAGAGATGGTGGCAGCCGAGGTGGTGAAGGGAGTCATGGTCGGCGATATCGCCCTTACTAGCTTTTTCGTTCCCTTGGTGCCACCAATCCAGCCATTATGCAATGTGATGAATTTCTTTCACTAATTATGAAACAAGATAGAAGCTTGGACGCTGTTCCAGCATAACACCTGCAATAGCCTAAGACATGTACCGTCGTCTTCTTTCAGTTATACTTATGTGTCATGCATGTGGTGCTTGTGACTTGAAAACAGTCGTGTTCAGGCTTTGTATCTCGCGGCGGCGTCTGTAGTGGTAAACCGATGGGATGGAAGAATTATCTGCAGACATACAGTTGGACCTACCTGCCAGTTTTTCTTGTGATTTTGGGCCCCATCGGTTGCTGATTATAAGCTGTAACGGCTTATTAGGGATAAAAAATGAATTTTTTACCCCATCATTTTGCTCCATTGTCCAGGTAGAGTATTGTAGCGTGCTTGCCAAGATGCAAGGCAATAGGATGGACGAATTTCTTCTGTTACAAACAAATTTGGTGCAAAATTTTGAAGGCAATCAATCTGAACAAGTAAACTGAGGTAGTCGACCAACATGTAAATCGTCTCGTTTGACAGATTACAAGATGCTAAACAAAAGAATGTGACAAATTTGTGAATCTGAAGTCGGCGAGGCGCCTCCATGTCAACCAACTACCGGTGCTCCACGGCGGCCTTCGCCGTTAGCCTCTTCCTGTCGTCATCTCGTCAAAGGCAAGCAATCGAAGGTTAACACGCTGCCGCGGAGTCTGCTTCCCTCCGTCCGCCCTCGGCGGAAGGATAAGGAAATCACATATGAATATGCACGGAGGCGGCGATACCCTGAACCCTCTGTTGGCGGCGGCTGCTGCTGTACCATATCAAATACTTCAGCCGTTTTATATTACTAGCATAAAATGCTTGCGCGTTGCAACGGATTATAAATAACATTCATTAACATAAATTAAAATTCTAAACCATATATCACAAGGTATAAACAATCAAAGAAATATAATCATAAAAATAATAACATAAAACTACAAATAACTTTGGCCAGAACGATTCAATATCAGAAAAATTATATAACTAAATTCCCATTTTTTTCATTTGGCTATAAATAATTCAATATATGAAAATTATTAGTTACAATAATTTTTAGTAGATTAAATAGTGTTAAAACTAATAATGTGAATGAAAAAACAACTGAAATTTGCTAGAAATTGGAAAAAAACATATTTTAGGTCATAGATGAAAATCTGATCCATTAATTCTGAACGGGTGTCTATTTCATTGACAGAAATTAGAATTTTCATGTTTTATTTCCTATGGTCTCAATATTATCAACATTATGTGAGTGGTCCAAAAACATGGCTGGGTTGGACCAAGAAGGAACATAGCTGGGTTAGACCAAGAAAGAATAGTGCCCAACTTGCACTGTTCATTATCTTCCCTAGCCAAAGACGAGAAACACAAGAGGAGGGAAGATGGACATCGGTGCTCCATCGGCCAAACGCCGGTGAGGAAAGTGGTAGGACATGTCCTATGATATGACTCATCCATAAATGGTGGAGGTTAGCAATAAAGAAAACCAGAACATCAGGAACATGGCCGATAACGACGTGGTCCCAATAAAGAGAGAATCGATAATGGCGAGCTTTGGTAGTGAACATGATTGGATGAGTACGTCAAAACGTGTTCCCAGGTGAGGGGATTTCGTTTTCCTTGAACGCGTAGGAAGAACGAAAGATGGAGAAAAAACGACTAACACTATTCATCGTCTTCCCTACTTGAAACAAGAAATAGAAGAGAAGGAAAGATGTGCGGCGGTGCTCCGCCGACCAAATGCAGTGAGTAAGGTGGCCGGATGTGTCCAACAATGTGACTTATCCATAGATGGTGGTAGTTGGCAACAAAGATAACAAAAACAATTGGAACACGACTGGCAATGACGGAACTGACTCCTCTGATGTGCAAGAGGCACGTCAGGCCATAACGTAGATCACACATCCACCGTACAAATTAATCCAACGACCCATCTCTCGTCCCTACATACTATCGTTTTCTTTCTTGATTCCCCGAGGCTTCAGGAAACGGTTGTACAGATACCTCTGTAGTTATTAGTCCCCGTGTCAACGACGGCCGCGGTGGTGGCGACCATCGTTTTTCTTAATCCTCAACCCGCCTCCTGTAGGATCAAGATGTCGACTAGGGGGGGTTGAATAGGCGATTTAGAATTTATTTCACTTAAACAAAACTAATCTAAGTTGCTAGGCTTGGTGAAGGATAACACTAACTAAGCAACTAAGTTATGTTTTGCAATCCTAGGGTAATAAGGGCTCAAATATGTCTCTAAGAATGTAAATCGCACAAATATAAATGCAACAAGTAAATGAGACAAGAGACAATGAATTTTTCACCCGAGGTTCAAAAACTTGCCAGTTTCCTAATCCCCGTTGAGGCGAGCCCAACTTCACCGCTCAAAACCACGAAGCCAGCGCAAGCCCCCTTCGTCAAGGGGTGGGCAAGGTGGTAAACTCCAAACCACTCACAAACCGGCACCGGGCCTTCTCCTCAATCTCCTTGGAGAGGTCACCGGGCAACACCTCCACAAGCCGCCTAGGAGGCGGCAACCTCCAAGAGTAACAAGCGATGACCCGGCTTGGAGATGATCAAGTGCCACACTAGCTCTACATGAAACAATGCACCTGAAACTTGGCTCAAAGCACTCTCTAACACACTATGGATGAACAAGAGCTCAAATGGTTGTGAGAGTATATGCAAGGGGTGTATGCAATTGAAGCAAGTGCCAAGAGGGGCTCCTTGTTGCTGGTGGTGGGGGAGGGTTTAAATATCCCCACCAACAAAAACTAGCCGTTGGGGGTCGAAAAACCAACCTTTATGGGCTGCCGGTCTGACTACCATAGGGTGGCCGGTCAGACCACCCCCATTTGTAACGGCTAGAAAAGTAGCCGTTACACTACATTTAACGCACTGGCAGACGCTAGCTGGTCAGACCGGAGTTGTCTGGCTGGTCAGATCAGGTCGGCTCCGGTCAGACCGCCAGCGCTCGGTCAGACAGGCCTCGGCTCAGTTCGGCTCGGCCATAATTCGCCGAATTATTCCAGGGGCTACAGTGGTAGCCCGGTCAAACAGATGGGCTCCCAGTCAGACCGGCCCAATAGCCCGGTCAGACCGGCTGCAGGCCGCCGGTTTGACCGACCTCGACACTCCGGTCAGACTGGTGTGGAGCATGTGGTCAGACCGCCCATGGTCACAATGAAAACAGTGAAATGAGCAAATGAACAAGTGAATGCATATGACCTAACGTGGCATTTTGATTAACTCTTTGTTTAAGTCATCACCCCTCTTGATAGTACGGGAAAGCTAAAGAATAAACCTAGAAGAATTTGATCACCCAACACCTCGATCAATTAGAATAAAGACTAGGTTTTACCGTCTCGTTTCCTTTGTCTTTGCGCCATCAATTTTGATCCTCGATAATCATACATGGCATATTCACCATGTGGCTCTAACTTAAATACATAACCTCAAATGAAATAAAATAGTTAGTCCACAATTAGCCGCTTGTCATTAATTACCAAAATTAACAACGAGGGCCTAGATGCTTCAATCTTAACTTTGAGAATATTGCTCTTTACTTGATTCCTCTTGCTCACTCTCGGACACTTGCACCGGCTCACGATGACCACGACATGTGCGAGGAGCCATCATTGATAACAAGGGGCAAAGAAGGAAAATTAGTAAATATTTAGAAGACATTTGACTTAAGTGGGAATAGTTGCCGAGCGTTTGTCAGGGGCGGTCAGATCGGTGGTACAAGGCCAGTCGGACCGCAGTGTTGCCACCGGTCAGATCACAGTATTGTCTCCGCTCAGACCGCAGCATAGCTGCCGGCAGACCGCGGATCTGACTCCTGTCAGACCGCGGTTGTGCTGCCGGTCAGACCGTGGCCTCGTCCGGTCAGACCGCCACCGATAGTGAGCCATAAGCAACAATTCCACTTCTATTCAAATGATTCTAAATAAGTACAAGAGCAATTATTCTACCAAGTGAAGGGTATATGAAACAAGGATGTGGTCATATTTCTTGAAGTTTGAACAAGATGGGAAAACTACCCTTAATCCTAAATATGAAATAGACCGATTTGAGATTAAGCACAAGAGGGGAGATGATTTACCGGTTGAAGGAGATGATTCACACAAAGAAACTACCCTCTACTTGTGCAAATCGAAGAACACCTCTACCTTCACCTAGGGTTCCATGCCATGGATCAAAAAATTAATAAACACACAAACTAGTCCATGGAATAGAGAGAGGATGCGGAGGAGAATCACTTACGGTGCAACCGGAGTGAAATCCACAGTCAAACTGAAGAGATTTGGTGGAAAGGTGAAGTTACGGTTTGAGAGGGGAAACATGAGAGAGGTTTTTCGGGTAGGAGAAGTGAGGGGATGAGAAAAGAGGAGGGGTCGGGTAGAGAAGAAAGGTATGTGTCCCTGGGCCCACCTGTCCAGCCGGTCAGACCGCTAGCACACGGCCGGTCAGTCTGGGCCAGAGTGGCCGGTCAAAACGGGCCTATATGGCCGGTCAGACCGCTTGGCCCCTGTCGGGTGTTGCACACCCTTGCACAAGCTGACAACCCCCACACAATAAAATCCAATGGAAAATTTTTATTTTGGAGCGTTTTGAAATGTATGAGTTGAAATGTTGCCAACCATTCACAATATTTGGAGAATTATGAATATTTACAACTTAACTCACGTAAGTGCTAGGAGGTGACCTATTATGGTCTGTAGGGGTTCTATTATGGTCTGTAGGGGTTTTTGGGCCAATTTGATTTCCAAACAACTTTTGAAAGATTTGGTTTTTGAAATTGATTTGAATACCAAAAACATTTGAAATTATCATCTCTACCAACTTTGTTTTAAAACTTTTCTCAAAATCTTTCTCAAACTCATTTTTGAGAAATTCTCATTTTGGCCAAAAGAAAGAATCAAACTTCACTTTTTCTTGCAATGTGAGGCTTGGAAAACATATAAGGAACCTTTTGAAACATTTTCCAAGAGGTAGTTTTGAAATTAATTTGATCTTTCAAATATTTTGACTTTTGTTGACCTGGGCATTTTGAAATCTCTTTTTAGCACTTTTAGTTAATTTGCTCACACTCAAGGAAAAGTAGAGCACATGTAAGAAGTGCAATACTCCCCCTTAATATGACAAGATCCATTTTCGCAAAGAAGAGCCAAAGAGCATTAAATCCAATGAATAAGAGCAAATGTGAGCAAATAAACATATGAACAAGAAGCAACTATGGTCCATTATCTCAAGCAATATTAGAGAAATATATGACATTTAACTCATTCCTCAACTTGCAAAAGCGGTTTTCATCAATAGGCTTGGTAAAGATGTTGGTTAGTTGATCTTCGGTTCTTATGTGGCTTACGACTATATCACACTTGGCAACATGGTCTCTTAGGAAGTGGTGGTGAATGTCAATATGCTTGGTTCTTGAGTGTTGGACTGGGTTGTTGGCTATCTTTATGGCACTATCGTTGTCACATTAGTGGAGTTTTGGTGAAGGTTATATCATAATCCAACACTGTTTGTTTCATCCAAACAATTGGGCACAACAACTACCCGCTGAACATATTCCACTTCGGTGTTAGAGGGGGCTATGGAGTTTTGTTTCTTGGAAGACCATGACACAAGGGATCTACCAAGCATTTGACAACTACCGGATGTGCTCTTTCTATCCACTTTGCAACCGGCATAATCCGAGTCGGAATAGCCAACTAGCTTGAATTTAGCACCTTTTAGATACCACAAGCCAATTGTTAAGGAATGCTTTAAATATCTAAGAATTCTTTTGACAGCTACTAAGTGGCACTCCTTAGGAGCGGCTTGAAACCTTGCACACATGCAAACACTAAACATGATATCCGACCTAGATGAGGTAAGATAAAGCAAGCTACCAATCATGGAATGATAAAACTTTAAATCTACTGCTTTGCCTCCCTCATTAAGGTCGAGGTGGCCATTTTTTGCCATGGGAGTCTTGATGGGCTTTGCATCCTCCAAACCAAACCTCTTGAGTAGGTCCTTAATATACTTGGTTTGGCTCACAAAAGTCCCATCCTTGAGTTGCTTGATTTGAAGTCCAAGAAAGAAACTCAACTCTCTAATCATGGACATCTCAAATTCCCTAGACATCATATCAACTCCTTTCAAAAATCCTCATTAGTAGAACCGAAAATGATATCATCAACATAAATTTGACATAGAAAGAAATCATCACCAACAATTTTTGTGAAAAGGGTGGTGTCAACTTTTCCAGTTTTAAAACCCTTTGACAAAAGAAAATATCTCAATATTTCATACCAAGCTCTAGGAGCTTGTTTCAAACCATAAAGAGCTTTTGAGAGTTTATAAACATGATTAGGATTTTTATGATCTTCAAAATCGGGTGGTTGCTCAACAAAAACAAGCTTGGCAATTTCACCATTTAGAAAAACACTTTTCACATCCATTTGAAAAAGCTTTATATCGAAGCAAGACGCAAATGCAAGTAGGATGCGAATGACTTCAAGCCTTGCCACAGGGGCAAAGGTTTCACCAAAATCCAAACCTTTAACTTGTGTGAAACCTTGAGCCACCAATCTTGCCTTGTTTCTTACCACCAACCCATTCTCATCTTGCTTGTTCCTAAAAACCCACTTTGTCCCTATGACATTGTGGTTTCTAAGTCTTTCAACCAAAGTCCACAACTTGTTTCTTGCAAAATTGTTGAGCTCTTCATGCATAGCATTTATCCAATCCGGATCACCAAGAGCTTGATCTACATATTTTGGCTCAACACAAGAAACAAACGAGTAATGTTCGCAAATAGAAGTGACACGAGATCGAGTTTGAATACCCTTACTAATATCACCCAAAACTTGGTCAATTGGGTTATCCTTGGAAAGTGCATTATGTATCCTTGGTGGCATAGGTGGTTCTTGTTCCATGTCCTCCTCCACCTCAACTTGAGTTAGGCTTGGCGTAGCGGAAGTAGAAGGCTCAACTTGAGTGGAGGTGGATGGTCAATAGGCTTGATGTCTCCAATAGACATATTCTTCATAGCTCTCATCAAGCCTTCATCATATACATTATCCAAATTCTCGTGCCCCTCTTGGGAGCCATTAGTTTCATCAAATTGAGCATCGCTCTTCCACAATACCTTAGGTCTTGTTATAAACATGGTATGCCTTCCTATTTGAGGCATAACCTAGAAGAAATCCTTCATCACACCGACTTTCAAATTTGGTTACTCTAACACCCTTTCGGTAAATATAGCATTTGCAACCAAAAACTCGAAAATAGGAAACATTGGCTTCCTCCCAACAATTAGCTCATAGGAAGTTTTTTTTCAAAAGACGATGCAAATAAAGCCTATTAGTTGTATGGCAAGCGGTGTTTATGGCTTCCGCCCAAAAAGAATCGAAAACACCATATTCATCAAGTATAGTTCTTGCCATCTCAATCAATGTGCGATTTTTCCTCTCCACTACACCAGCATCTCCAGGGAGATAGATGGACCCTTTTGCTTTCTCCTTGGTTATGGTGCCATCTACCACCGTCTTGATCATATTTGTCAATGTATTCACAAGTACACCGGACTGATTGATCAAAGCATGATGGACTGTCGAGTCGATATGATCTTGCAATGTATGGAGTTCCGCATTGCTTGACTCGGTCTTGATCTCTTTGCCTTTATCATCGTTTACTCCAGATGTACTTGGCTCTATGTTCCCGATCGGTGGCAACTCGACTTAAGTCTGTTGAATCACCGTGCCTTGGCGAGTCACAGTGAACGAGTGTACGTATTGATTTTGGAGTTGATCCAGCAACTTCTTCATCTCCTCTTTCTGCTCCTCGTTGAATTGTTCGATCATGATAGGTAGAACATTATCCTCTGTAACTTTGGTAATGTTGGGCGTCATGATGACACTGAGTCCCACCGGGCGTGTCAAAAGCGTGTTGATGCAAAAAAACACACACTAGTCTGGGACATCTGCTTAACTCCAGTACAGGTCCAAAACTTGCTTTCGGGTTCAAGGGCGTGCCAGTTGATTTGATCCTACAATCAGCAAGATGAAACATGCAAGTTTTATTACTAAACAATAATCAATCGGCCAGAAAGCCGATGTCATATCATGATGTAACCTAGTTGATGCAGTATAAGGTGAATCGGTTGTAAGGCATGTTCAATAATAAATCAACCCTAAACTTGATCCATCGGCTATAAATATCAGTATTATATAATCTATAGATCAATATTACTTTGGAAATCAGCAATTGGGATAGATCGTACTTAACGGAGATAGTATAAATTGCTCAAGTCTAAGATAACATCAAATAATAATTATATATACTCATTTTGTAGCTGATGTCCAGATTTAAGTGCGTATCGGCTATAGCTCCGATACTACCTTATACTAGGATATTCTCTTGCAACAAATATATTTAACTACCGACAATCAAATTGGCAGTAAGTCCGATATATTTATATTGGATTAGTTCCTAATATAAGGGGCAGATATAGCATATTAAACAAAGCATAAAACTATGTAAAACAACTATACCAGATAAGATTGGCTGAAACCCCGGTACTATCCTTATTAACAACCATAAGGAAGGCTAGAGATTATGATTTTAAGCACGACTTAGTAGATCAAACTTAACTGATGCAACACTAGGTATGAAAAGAAGCATAATATCTAGACAATCAAGCTGATGGTTGCCTTTTCGGGATGGTAGATATATTATATAATCCAAGCCAACTAGTCAACCTAACCTTTATCGACAAAACCCTAGATAAAGAACGATCGATGCAAGTAGAAAGCATTGTCAATCTAGATTATATAACCTATATAATAACTCGGTGACTCACGAGATAGAATTAGAGTGTCGTAAAGATGTAAGCACTAATTCCGATAACGCAAACCACCATAACAAACTTTACCTCTGCGCTGAAGATCGAAATGATACAGCTCGACTCAAATGTAAGAACTCGTCGAAACAAGTAACGAAAAAGGTTGGCGATGCGCGGAGATTGAATTGAACTGATGTTAATTATTTACAAGATCTCGAGCTTATATTTATACTGAAAGAACAAACTTGTCCGTTATGGACAGATTCATATTGTCGTAATACAACTCCAACTAACAAAATATCTATAAGAAAATTACATAAAATCCTAATTAATAGATACAATTGCCAATCTTGGACCTCATCCTTGCCTAGCAACATCATTGTAATCCTCCTTTTGTACCCGACATCGGTCACACAACCAATATGGGTTGTATCGGCTAATCGTATCAAACTCAGTATCGGCCGATACAGACTTCCAGCCAATGCGCATTCTGTTTCCGAGAATCCCGCATATCTTTAAATCGGCTTCGAATTGGATCCCGGTTTCCGATTCATATGCTTTCCAAATTTCATCGTCAATAGTATCCAACCTTGTTAAGGTTAACCGTTGTCATCCCACTATCATCAACTGTTACGCCTCCACCAGTCAGCCTAACCCATTGGCACCGAAACAGAGGGAACTTCAAAGGTCCATAATCGAGTTCCAATATTTCGTTAATGGCACCATAGTGTGTGATAGTTCTCCCATGGTATCTCATGGCATTGATATGAATAGCACTGTTCTAGTTCGTGCTCTTTCTATCTTGGGCTCTTGTGTAAAATGTATAGCCATTGATCTCGTATCCTTGGAATGTTGAGATCGAGCAAGATGGTCCCCTCGCCAGGAAGGCTAGTTGTTGGTTAGTCATATCGTTACCCATGAGATGTTGTCGCAACCAGCAGGAAAAATATCTATGTGATGGCGTGTTATCCAGGTATTGGACATAGCAATGTTTTGGGAGCGCACAACCGCCAAGTGCTCCTCGATGTAACGATCCACCAACGAGGATTGTTGCAAAACCGTGAAATATGCTTTCTGGAATAAATCGTTGTCTACAGTCATTACTGCTTTTCTTCCAAGAGTCCCCTTTCCCCGTAGTCTCCCCTCATGGCTTGATTCGGGGACCTCGATTGGACGAAGGTGTTCAATAAATTCTACACAAAACTCAATGACCTCCTCTGTTCCATACCCCTTGGCGATGCTTGCTTCCGGACGAGAACGGTTACGGACGTACTTCTTTTGCACGCCCATGTACCTCTCAAAAGGAAGCATGTTGTGTAGGTACACAGGACCGAGAATACTGATCTCTTTGACAAGGTGACATAGTAGATGCATCATTATATTGAAGAAGGATGGTGGAAAGATCATCTCAAAGCTTACAACACATTGCACCACGTCATTTTGAAGGGCTATTAATCTGTCTGGATTGATGATCTTCTGCGAAATTGTGTTGAGGAAAGCACATAGCTTTGTTATTGTTGTTCGGGCATTATCAGGAAGGATACCTCGAATTATAACAGGAAGCAGCTATGTCATCAACACGTGGCAGTCATGAGACTTTAGGTTTGTGAATTTTTCTCTTTCACGCTTATTATTCCTTTTATATTCGACGAGTAGCCAGACGGTACCTTGATGCTCTCCAAGCATTCAAACATACTTTCCTTCTCTGCCTTACTCAGGGTGTAGCTGGCTGGACTCAAGTTATGGTTTCCTTTCTCCTTCGGTTCCGGCTGAAGGCCTACGCGTTGATCCATATGCTTCAGATCATTACGTACTTCAAGTGTATCTTTCGACTTCACCTGGGTCGTCTCGTCTAATCTTGTATCGTAGTGCCTTACAAACTGGGCATGCTTCTAGGTTCTCGTACTCCTCACCGTGATAGAGGATACAATTGTTCGGACATACGTGTATCTTCTGTACTTCCAAACCTAGAGGGCAGACTACCTTCTAAGCTTCGTACGTTGTTTCGGGCAATTCGTTTCCCTCCGGAAGAATGTTCTTTACAAGTGTCAATAACTCGCCAAATGTCTTGTCACTCACACCATTTTTTATCTTCCATTGCAAAAATTTCAACGTGGTACCTAACTTTTTGTGCCCCTGTTCGCAACCTGGGTACAAGGACGTTTTGCGGTCCGCTAACATACGCTCTAAATTTTGGACCTCCTTTTCACTTTTCAGTCCTTCTTTACGTCGCAGAACATTTGACCAAGATCATCCGCACCGTCGTTATCTTCATAAGCCCCATCCGCCTCACCTATTGTATTTCCTTCAAATCCACCGTATTGAGCCTAGTCCGGAATGTTCACGTCTTCTTCTTCATCATCTTCCATTGCAACCCCTAACTCTTTGTGCGAGGTCCAACAATTATAGCTAGGTATGAATCCTGACTCAAACAAGTGGGCATGAATAGTTCTTGATGTAGAATACTCCTTCTGGTTTTTGTACTTTTTTAACGGGAAAAATATGAGACCCTTATGCTTGTTGATATTGGCGACACTCAAAAATGACACACGCCATCAATAAACTCATTCGACAGTCGGTCCGCGATGTACATCCATTTCCGAACCATCTACATGTAATAAAAAAATGTAAAATAAGTCCATAAAAGTGAAACTAATTAAATAACATATAATAATTTAAAACATTGTAATTAAAATAACACAATTTTAATGATTCTTTCTTATTTCTAAACATTTTATTGAGTTTAATTTTAAATGATCTTAACCGGAGTCATGGTTAATTATATATAAACCCTATCATTTTTATAGAAAATTTAATATGTTTCTCCATGGTTAATTATATGGTTTATCTTATCTTAACTATATTAAAAAATGTTGTTTAATGTTCTAAACATATTTTTAATTTATTCTACTTGTTTGTAATTATTTTAATAGTGTTTAAATGGACTTAATTTTCTATTCTTTTCTGCTAATTATCTATATTTCTCATTCTAATATTATTCCCCACATCAATTTTCTCTCTCTTCTTTTTTCATATACCTATTTGATAGATAATAACGTACAGAAATATAAATTTAAATATAATATGTTAACCATAAATCAATAGAGCATAAAGTTGCTAACCTTTTGTAACCCTTCGATTTGTATAATATCACCAAAATATTACAACAAAAATTTTAGCAGCACCTCCCCTCCTCCTTCTTGCCAATTTTTATAGCAATGGTTCAAACTGGAGGAGAAAGACGAACATATATAAAGTATATTATCTTTAGTATCGGCGGTCAGTGCTGGTTGATGGAGATGGTGGCCATGACGATGGTCGGGCGAAATGCCGCGACCGCCGGATTTGCGTCTCCTGACCTCGTGGAGGCTGGATCCGACATCCGGTGGTTGGGTGGCGGAGGAGGCGGGGGAGGCATCGACGGCCGCTGGTCAGGAGGTGGGGGAGGTGGTGGTGGCGGGTGGATCCGCGTGGCCAGTGATCGGGAGAAGATGTGAGGAAGAAAGAGTATATGAGAGGAGTAAGAAAGAAGAGAGAGCGAAGAAGGAGAGGAGAAAGGGCGTAGAGGTGTGGTGGGGTGGAGAACCTTGGTGTTGTAGGTGTGTGTGGGTGGGGGGTTGGGTGTTTTTTTTGTCAACAGTAATGAGTATAAAAATTTAACTCGTTTGAGGTGAGATATCTCAACTTTAATGGTGGTGTAAACTTAACACCTATCACATATAGGAGGTCATCTATTACGGGTCTATATGTGGACTCGTTAGAGATGTTATGTGTCAGATACTCGGATAGGCCCGTCATGGTGATGGGCCATCCTCTCGAGCCTCATCTACAATGAGTTTTGAGTTTTAGTTTAACTCTCTATAGATAATATCATCTATGACGAGATATTTTTATCCATTACAAATATATCATCACAAATGGGCTGAACTGGGCGTAGTGGGCACAGCTCGAAGTGTCCATGGCAGCTCCGATAATTTCCATGAAATGGCTTGATGGCGATCTCCGTTGAGGTGGCTTCGGCATGGTTCATCATCTCAATAGGCGGCGCTTCGACAACGTGGACGGATGGCACCTCGTCTGACAGCACCATGGGCACATTGCATCTTAGCAATCCGGCGTCGTGAGTGGGCAGCGTACTCGGGCGGATCTTGCTTTTATGGCAATCAAGGAGCACCATCCCAACATGCTCTGAAACAAATAGAAATAAGAGAAGGGCTATAGCATTTCCGTTGTTGTTATCATCATAATCATTATCATCATCTAGTATGTGCTATTAGACTAGCTAGTTTTGCTTTTTGCCAGAATACTTACATGAAGATAACGCCTGATATAATTACTGGCCTAAACATGATCACCTTAAATTTAATACGAAATTTGACGAGACCGACCTATATATATATGGAAAGATGGTGTCATTATGCCGTCTCGTCATGGTCGTTCCCTTATCATCGCGTTAATATAATGTAGTTGCTGCAATCCTGCAAGTGGTAACCAACTTGATGGCATATTAATTTTGTCACCGGTGATTTGCATGCGGGCGTTAAGTGTGTCCTTCGGTTGTCTCCCGAAATGGGTTGAATTCGCCCTTCGGTCCAGCTCTCCTAAAAATCTTTGACTTGGAACAAAACTAAAACACCTCGGGATTTTGAATAGATAGAGTAATAATTTCTTTGTTGTTGAAATGTTTATCTTTAATACCTATATATTTTCTGATATTCTTTCTAGTACAATATGAATCAATTAAAATAAAAGAAGTGTGTTAGTACAATTCAAACAACAACAGTAGGTAATACTTATTATGTACGTAATTAAGCTCTTCTCTACTACTGTAAAAATGTACTAGATTTTTTTTAAAATCTCTTAAATGTAATTATAGTATAATTATAATATAATTACTTTGTACCTCATATATAACTTATATATAACTCGCATGCATGTAAGTTTTCCTTTTTTATGCAAATAGAAATTTAGCAAATCCGCTATGAAATTTGATAGTGCGAGGAATCGGCGATCAGCACGCCATGGGCGTATGGAATCCTCACCCCTCATTATGTCAAGTTACCGGAGAAGGGATCATGGCCGTTTGGGTTGCTATCATTATATCAACCCATGAGCCACCTTCTTGCCTTTAAAAACGTACTATGTCGGTTGTCAGGTTTGAGTATTACTCTTTTTGGGTAACTGAACTATTGCAGGCTTTCAACCATTGGCTGTTTTTCTTTTCACTATGTAAACATTTATCCCAAGCTAAAATGCATCATTGCATTTGTTTCCCATTTATATATATATAAAACCGTGATGCATGGTCAGTTGTTCATGTGCACGTTTAGGAACCGTAAAAATCGGTTTGTTCGGACTGAATCAACCTCATCCATCACCGATCAAATCCACCGTAGACTCCATCTTGTAGGGCACCAAAGATGATAGTGGACGAATCCTAATTCTGGCTGCCACCCTCGAATCACCAAACTCTTCGCGAGCTCGGAGACGGAGCCACGGAGGGGAAAGTTGGCAACTAAATTTACCACACCTAATATTAGGTAAGCCACAGTTTCACTAGATAGTGTTTGGTTCTGGCCACAACTCTATTTTACCTAACTCTTAGTCACCTGGTCCACATGTCATACACTATTTTCTTACCAAATATTACCTAAACTTAGTTTGTCATTTTGTTTGTGTGACAAGATTAAACTTAGCTACCTTAATAAAAAAATGTGTGGTAATATTAATCCCTAATCAAACAGACCCTAGCTCTCTGACTTTCTCGGAGACGGGGAGGAGGCGGTGAAGGTCGTCGAGGGGATCACCGGCGCTGGCAAGGCCAATTTCGCTGGAAAAGGAGGAGGTCGCTGGTCGTGAGATCCACGATGCCCAAGCTCGGGAGAAGCTGTCAAGGATGGTGGACTAGGGGCAGCATCGGCTTCTCGACCAAAGCATCACGTTCACACCGTTCAGGTTCTCGTTTTTCTCTGTTGCAGAGCGTTTGGACGAAGAAGATGATGAGTCTATCACGCACACACATGACTGAGTACAGCTCTACTACTCACACGGCAAGAACACTTAATCAACAAGATTAAACCTTGCAGTGTCATCCCAGGAGCAGCAGCTGGTCACATTGGAGCTGGAGAGGTGGCTCAGGGAGCCGGTGGATTCCAAACTCACGGTGTCTTTGCTCAACAGACTGTACTGGCTACTGGTGGCTTCGACAAAACGTCGGCCCATGCGACTGGCTTCTTCGGCCAGGCATCGAGTAAGCAAATTGGAGGGGGAGATGGTTAGACCGGTGGCCAATCATCCGGATTAGGCTTTTGACAACAGTGGCACAAGGGATCTGGTTTTTCAAGTGCGGTTGGCACAAATTTAATGCAGGGAGGCATGATTTTTGGGAACAGATTGCCACTCAGCCAATGGGACAGCCAGTTCAGTCTGATGGTGGTCATGCAATTATGTCATCGGTGGCTGTTTCTGATGGTCAAATTGGTTCTCAAGTACAGAAACCAGTGAACACTACTAGAGGTAAAGGTAAATTGGAGTTTCCTGACTCATCAACTGCAAATGGCAAAGGTACAGCCAAATCGTATAGTTACCATTGCTATACAAAGGGTCACACTCAACATGAATGTACTGCTAAGTTTTACTGTGAGATTTGAGTGCGGATCATGTGGGATAGTTGCTGACGTAAAAAACACACACTGACTTGAGAGATTTGTTTTCGGGTCCAAAGGACGTTCCAGTTGATTTGATCCTGCAATCAACAAGATAGAACATACAAGTTTATTAGTAAACGATAGTCAATCGGCCAGGTAACCGATATCATATCGCGATGTAACCTAGCCGATGCAATATAGCATGAATTAGCTGTAAGGCATATTCAATAGTAAGATAACCATAAATTTAGTACATCGGCTGAAAATATCAGTATCACATAATCTATATGTCAATATTACTTTAGAAATAAGCAATTGGGATAGGTCGGACTTAACCGAGACAGTATAAATTGTCCAAGTCTAAAATAATATGAAATAATGATTATGTGTACTCATGTTATAGCCGATATTCAGATTTAAGCATGTATTGGTTATAGCTCCGATACAACCTTACACTAAGATATTCTCCGGTAAACAAATATATTCAATCATGACCAATTAGATTGGTAGTAAGTCCAATATATTTATATTAGATTAGATCCTGATATAAGGGACAGATATAGCATATTAAACAAAGCATTAAACTATGTAAAATAACTATACTAGATAAGATCGGCTGAAACATCGATACTATCCTTATTAACAATCATAAAGCAGGCTAAAGATCATGATTCTAAGTACGACTTAATTGATCAGACTTAACTGATGCATCATTAAGTATAGAAAGAAGCATAATATCTAGACAATCAAGCTGATGGTTACCTTTTCAGGATAGTGGATACATTATATAATTCAAACCAATAAGTCAATCTAGTCGTTATCAGCAAGACCATAAATAGAGATCGGCCGATACCAGTAGATAGCATTATCAATCTAAATTATATAATGTATATGATAACTCAGAGATTTACAAGATAGAATTAGAGTGTCATAAAGATGTAAGCACTAATTCCAATAATGCAAACCGCCATAACAAGTTTTACCTCTTCGCCGAAGATCAAACTAATGCAACTCGACTCGAAAGCAAGAACTCGTCGAAAGTAAAAGTAAAAGGTTGGCGATGCGCCGAGATTGATTGAACTGTTGTTGTTTTATTCATAAGATCTCGGTTCTATATTTATACCCGAAAATACAAACATTGTCCAAGATGGACATGACTAATATTATCCTAATACAAATCCAACTAGCAAACAAGTCCCTTAGGTGGACTCTTACCAAAAATATCTATAAGGAAATTATAGATAATCCTAATTAATAGATATATTTGCCAATTTTGGACTCTATCCTTGTCTGGAAACATCGTTTCAAACTCTTCTTCGAACCCGATATTGATCATGCATACAATATCGGCCATATCGGCTATTCAGATCGGATTCGGTTCCAACCGATACGGTCTTCCAGCCGATGAGCACTCTGTTTCCGAGAATCCCACATATCTTCAATTCCGCTTCGAATTAGACTTCGTTTCCGATTCATATGCTTACCAAATTTCATCGTCAATAATAGTGCTGTCCATTTTTCAGATTTGTGAATAAACCTTCTACACTTCTATGTGGGTATGCGGTTGATGGCCTCTGTTTTTTTTCATATTCCTCTCCCAAATGGACAACGTATAGGACATGAACTGAAAGCAGCTTTGGTTAAAGTAACTGATGGTCAATTGAATGTGTAGAATGTTATCTCTGAGTTAGAGAGGTTGATCCCTGGTAAATGGAAGTGGGAGGTGGAGGACAATGGTAATAATTCATTTCGAACTATTTTCCTTCCGATGTTGGATTGAAGCAGATGGTGGAATGGTGTGAGGTGCATACTAAGGTAGTGCAAGCTAAAATGCAGATTTTTGAAAGAGGTGTTGGGAATGAAGTCAAACATGTCATACCAAGGGTTTGGGTACAGTGCACTCGTCTCCCTTCTGAGTTGATAGATTTTCTGATTATTTGGGTAGTTGGTTCAATTATTGGGATTACTAAGATGGTGGCTATGAAATTTACTAGAAGATATGACATAGCTCGTTTACAGGTTTTGGCTCTTGACCCATCTTTAATTCTGGGTATGGTAGATGTGGTTATTGGAGATTACTTGTATGAGCTTAATTTCAAGGTTGAACCTGAGAATGGTACATATGAACCATTGCCTATGGAGATGGAGAATGAGGGAGATATAATGATGGTGGAAAGGAGGATGATAATTTATCACATGGATCTAATTTTGATTCAGGCAAAAAATTGTATGGCAATGCAAAGAGCTCTACAAGGCAGTTCAGTGGGGCTAAGTCTGGCTTTGGGGGTATTTCTTCTTCCTCTGCAAGGGTGGTAGTTTTACCTAATACAAGTTTGGTAGAATCGGATGAGGAATACGATGGCTTGCAGGATGATATTCCTATGAAGGAGTCGATTCAGGCCGAGGGAAGATCTGTTATGGAGCTAGCTGCGGTGCTGGAGCCAGTGATAGCTAATTTACCTATTCATCATAGTAAGAGGCGAGCAAGTGATGAGGACCAACTCACTCTTCACAGGGCAGTAAAGTTAAGGCAGGACGAAATTTGGAAGATCAACCATTAAAAGGTATTTTAAAAATAATGATTAACTTTTAAGTTTTTCTGAAAATGAAATAAGTAATAATTTTGACAAGTTGGGAATTGTCTTAAATGATAAGAATATATATGGGAATGAGGTGATAGAAGGCATAACAAGTCCAAAGCATACTAGATTAATGGAGTTTCTGGCTGGTGATGAGGACATCACTAGCTCGATTATAACCATAGCTATCTGATGTATTCATGAACCAAAGGTTCATGCTTTCTATGTGAGATTTACTTATTATATATTTGAACGAATATTATTGCACTATGAGTTTTGCATCTTCTCGTTTGCAAACATACTCGCATGGGTGAAGGAAAGGGGAGAGGGCTCACGAAGTGCTTGGATGATTAATAAGTTGATTGGGGACCAAAACAAAATCTTCCGCAAGTGTACTCCTACCTCCTCATGTCACGGTTGGTCCATAGAGGGCAAGAGATGAAGTTCTACACGTTTTGGATTCAGATTCGGACCTCCGGACAACATCAACTTCAAATGGAACTAGCAGCTGATCTAGAAGGAATCTCGGGCCCCATGAGTAGTTGTTAGAAATCTGATGGAGTGTACTGTCATATGGTTTTGGTCTCATGTCAAAATTCCTACCGAGTTGTCAGGAATCTACAAAACAAGCTATGTAGCTCATCCAGTCTAGGTCTGATTTGGGCCTTGGGCCTTCTAATTATGTCGTGAGCTAAGCCCAACTGGATGTGCGTCCTAGGGCAACATAGGACGTTCCTAATCATATTTATTCAGTAGCCTTCATAGTTTAGAGTCGGTTTTTGCTTAGATTATTTCTGCAATTGCATCATTTTTGCCGCTAGTTCGGTTTGTGGAACCGCGAATTCGAGTGCTTAATCATTCATATTTAATTTAGTTGCTATCTACCTTGTTCTTGCTTGTGTAGCCTTCTCGGCGAGGTCAACCGGGTAGCACACGTTTGATAACCAGAGGAGACATGGTGCTGCGATTGCATGGTTCGGATCGTGTTTATCGAAGCGAGATCATGTGTGTCAAGTTTCCACCAAATCGAGAGTTATCAATACCTATCGGAAGATCGGGACCTAGTTCCTCATTAGCTGGTCATAGCAAATATGAAGAATTGCATCAGGAAGATATACAGTTGTTGGATGAACAAAATATAGATAATATAGTGTTAGGTAATCTGCATGGTGAGATTATGGGAGAGGTGATGGATGTGGGTGTCAATCATGATGAAGATATGAATGTCGCTCCACACTTTAAAAAATCTCTTAGTAAAAAAAGGAAGAAGAGTACAAATGGGAGTAAGAAAAAGAAGAATAGTTTATCATGAAAGGTACTTATTGGAATAGTAATGGATTTAAAGACCCAAAGAAACATAAATACATTGCTGATTTAACAAAAGAACAACAATTAGAGTTCATCGCTAAACGAGTGAATTTACAACAAATGCCCTTAAAAATCTTTATGCTTGTAAAGATTTTTTGTGGGACTGTAAGCCTCCTAAGGGTAGATCTGGTGGTATGCTGGTAGTGTTGATTTATAGTGTGTTGATATTGTCTTGATTGAAGAGGGTGATTATTATATTAAATTTCATCGATGCAATAAAAGTGATAAGTTTAAATGAGCATTAGCTTTTGTTTATGGTCCTGCACAGAATGATTTTAAGCAACACTTCCTTTCTGAGTTAGTCCATTTGTGTTGTCATGAGAATTTACCTATTCTAATAGGTGGCGATTTTAATATTTTGAGAAGCCCTGGAGAAGAGAATAATTCCAATTTTGATGATAGATGACAGTTTCTTATTAATGCTGTAATTGATGGCCTTAGTTTAAGGGAACTGCAAATGTCTGGCGGGAATTATACATGGGCAAACAATCTTATTGTTCCTACACTTGAGAAGGTTGATAGAATATTAGTCTCTACTGAATGGGAGGAAAAATACCCTCTATATTCAGTAAATACTGATCATATTACTTTATCGTTAAATTCTAATTCAGCTTCCTCGATTTTCAATCCAACTTTCAAATTTGAACTTGGTTGGTTATTACGAGATTGCTTTTTTGACATGGTTAAGGAGGTATGGTCAAGTGTTCAGGTTGGCAATAGTCCAATAGATAGGTGGCAAGCGAAATTATGTAGGTTAATAAAACATTTGAGAGGATGGGTTAAAAATATTAGTGGGTCATATAAAAAGGAGATAAAAGAGTTACTTGATAAGTTAGATAGCCTGGACAAAAAGGCAGAGGAGACTTTATTGTCACAAGAGGTATTGGATATAAAGCAATTTATGAATAATAGATTAGCTATGCTTTTAAAAGAGGAGATTAAGTGGTACCAACATGTTAAAGTTAACATGAAAGTACTCGTTGGAAGGAGTTCCAATACCAAATATTTTCAGTTCGTGGGTAACAGTAAGTATAGAAAAACAAGAATTTACTAGTTGCAGGATGGTGATCATATAATAAGCTGCGATCCTAATTTAAAAAAGCACATTACAACTTATTATAAAGATCTTTTTGGTCCATTGAAAGAACCACATTTCTCTCTTGATGAGGATAGGAGGGATGATATTCTGCAAGTCTCTCAAATGGAGAATGAGGCCTTCGATAGCAAATTTTTCTGAAAAGTAAGTTAGAGAGGTAATTTTCCAAATGGAGCACAATAAAGCTTCGGGTCCTGATGGATTTTCCATCTGAGTTTTACCAAGTTTTCTGGAATGTTATAAAGGTGGATTTTCTAGACTTATTCACAGAATTCCATAATGGTTCATTGCCCTTGTATTCGCTTAACTTTGGTAGGACTGTTCTGTTACCTAAGACTAAAGATGCAATAAAAATACAACAATATAAACCAATATTCTTGTTAAATGTCAGTTTTAAGATCTTTACTAAGGTGGCTACTAATAGAATTATGATACTGGCACAAAATGTAATAAGCCCAACTCAGACGACTTTTATACTTGGTAAGAATATTATGAAAGGGGTAGTCATTTTACATGAGACGATTCATGAAATGCATAGGAAAAGACAAAGTGGGGTTATTTTTAAGATTGATTTTGAGAAAAAGTATGATAAAGTCAATTGGTCTTTTGTACAGACTCTTAGGATGAAGCGCTTTTCCACTAAATGGTATCAATGGATTAATTCTTTCATCCAAGGTAATCATGTTGGTATAAAAGTTAATGATCAGATTGGACCAAATTTTAATACATGGAAGGGTTTAAGGCATGCAAGGTGATCCTCTTTCTCCAGTTCTGTTTAATATAATTGTTGATATGTTAGCTATACCTATTAAGAGGGCCAAGGAAGATGGCCAGATAGCTGGTTTGGTTCCTCATCTTGTTGATGAGGGCTTTCCTACTTTGCAATATGCGGATGACACTGATTTTTATGGACCATAACTTAGATAATGCTAAGAACATGAAGTTACTTCTTTATGTGTCCGAAAAGCTTTCTGGTGTTAAAATAAATTTTCGTAAGAGCGAATATTCTGCTTTGGTGAAACAAAATAATGCCAAGAACAATATTCTCTAATTTTTGGGTGCTGCATTGGTACATACCCTGTCAGATATCTTAGCATTCCTATGCATTTTAGAAAGTTATAGAGTAAATTTCACAAAACTACATGTAATTTGATCAATCTATCACAAAACTATAAATTTAAGAAAGTGTATCACAAAACTACAGATTTAAAATCATATTTCTTACAAAGCTACAGATTTAAGATATCATATCAGAAAACTACAGATTTAGCATTAGTTTTATCACAAAATTACAACTTTTGTAAACTTAGTTGTGCTATCGATATAAACTCTAAAATTTGTAGTTTTTTGATAATTTCATTACTAAACCTGTAGTTTTGTGATACAATGCTTTAAATATGTAGTTCTATGATACACATTCTTAAATCTGTAGTTGTGTGATACACATTCTTAAACCTGTAATTTTGTGATACTTTGATCAAAGTATATGTAGTTTTGTGAAATTTACTCAAAGTTAAATAACAAGGATTTGAAAATGATAGAGGAGAGAATTGAAAAGAGGTTGAGTAGTTGGAAAGGAAAACATATGTCAGTAGGAGGTAGATTGGTTTTAATTAATTATGTTTTATCTAATCTTGCAATGTTCATAATGTCATTTTTTGAGATACCAAAATGAGTTCTTCAAAAAATAATTATTATAGATCACGGTTTTTCTGGCAAGGAGATAATCCTAAAAAAATACAGACCATGAAAATGGGATATCATTTGTCAACCGAAAGAGTAGGGTGGACTTGGGTTCATAATATAGATATTAAGAATCAATGTCTACTTAGCAAATGGTTGTTTAAACTAATTAATACAATTGTTGAGGAGGAAATATTTTAAAAATCACTCAATTACTCATGTTGGGTCGAAACAAGGTAATTCTCATTTTCAGTCAGGTCTTATGAAAGTTAAAGACAAATTCTTAAATCTAGGATATTGGGTAGTAAGGAACAGTGAACAAGATTTTGGGAGGATAGATGGGTTGGAAATTCATCATTACAAGATAAATTTCCATCTCGTAGTAGGAATATATCATTCGCAACTATTATGAATTTTGTTCTGCTTAATGTTTCCTTTAGAAAAGGGTTGGTTGATCAGAACTTAATTAATTGGCATACTAATTGAATGGAAATAGTGATCCTTTCATATGGAATCTTTATTAGAATGGTCAATTTTTTTTGTTAGATCAATATATTTATCTTTAATTAATAATGGTCACATTGAGAAGATTAAGTTTATATGGAAATTAAAGATGCCAATTAAGATTAAGATTTTTATGTGGCTTTTGTTCAAAGGAGTGATTCACACCAAGGATAAATTAGTGAGAAGGAATTGGAATGGAAGTAAAATATTTTGTTTCTGTATGAATAATGAGACTATTCAACATATTCTCTCTCATGGTCATATTGCAAAACTTCTTTGGAGGATACTTTATATTTTCTTTTGTGTAAAACCTCCTGGTAGTATTTCTAATATGGATGGGAATTGGCTTGGTGGTGTTGATTCAAATACTAAGAAGCTCATATTTGTTGGAGCATCTGCTTTGTGTTGGACTGTAGGAATGATATAGTATTTTAAAAAATCCCCAAATAAATCTTATATGCAGGTGCTTTTCAAAGCAACATATTGGCTCTGGTTTTGGGTACAACTTCAAAAGTGCAAAGAAAATAAGGAGCTCATACACTCAGTATGTAGAAGCTTAGAAGTTACGGTCATGTAGATTTTCACCAACTATTCAATAATTGTTTTCTGCTTATGTGTTGGTTTTACTCAGTCTTTATGATGTAGTCTGAATGTTTGCTCTCTTTGAGTGAATTTTGTATTAAGTGGTTGTATCTTCTTTGAAGCAAAGGCCAGAATTTATTCCATAATCAGAAAAAAACCACATCATCTTCAAAACTATATTAATTGACATCAAAATTGAAACCAAATCATGTAATTTTCTATTATAATTTTAGTTTTCCTTGTTGCAAGTATGAGAAGATGAATGCGCGAAAGGTTGACTTGATACACTGTAATCCACCTACATTATTGCTGGTGTATGGGCCTGTTTGTTATGGCTCCAGCTGGGTTGGAGCTCAACCAAACAGTTTCAGCTTCACCCAAAAAAAGATCAAAGCTGGCTTGAATGCTCTCACAAAATGAATTAGAGAGGTGGAGCTAGGTTTTAGGCTGTTCCATAACTCTGCTTCAGACCCATTTCCTGAAGTTAAATTTAGTAGCATGGGCCCTACCAAATAGGCCTATGTATAGAAATATAAAATATTTTGAGAACAAATATTAAGGCATTTCCTTCTTGGCATATATTGAAACCCAACAATGCATAGGTGGTAAGTGGATGTGGATTCTCTGACTTTAGCAAGTAAAGTCACGGTGTGACTTTCAGGCCATTTCCACCATCCGATTCATCCAACGGAGGATATATCCCACACGATGCTCCCTAATCATTAACTAGTCATTTGTGCCCTTTGATCGCTGATTTTACCCAAGGATTAATGAATCTAAACAATATTACATGAGATTAAAAATAATAAGTTCAGTGACTGAAAATAACAAACTACACCGTGTACTATGTTTTTCTTAATTCAAAATAATATAGGTTGTAATTTGTCATTATACTAGGTGATTCCCTGCGGCCCACGTTTTGCTGTTGGAATTATTGAGTACTCCTTCTGTTCCATGTTATAAGTCGTTTGATTGTTTTCCTAGTCAAAATTTTTAAGTTTGAACAAGTTTATAGAAAAATATAGTAGTATTATCAACACAAAACAAACATATTATAAAAATATATTCAATGTTAGATCTAATGAAACCAATTTGATATTTTATATGTTGCCAAATTTTTTTTATAAACTTGGTCAAACTAAATAAAGTTTAACTAGATAAAAAGTCAAACGACTTATAATATGAAAATGAGGGAGTAATCTTTAATGTCTTTTTTTAATAGTCGAACATGGAGTAAACATGATATAGTTACTAATGATAATAACTATAATATAAAAAAAATACACGGATAAATATGAGGGACACTCATAATAACCGAAATTTAAGCAAATAACTGTGTAAAACAAAAGTACATTGCTATATACGAGGAACATATCAACTGATGCAACTATGTGGAGAAAACTAATCTCATGTAATGCTTGCAGTACTTTTATAGAAAATGCTGATTTACACTAGTTAATCTTCACATAAAATCAGCAATTAAATTGTATTAATGGTCAGGAAGCTGCGTGCAGGACACGTCCTCCGTTGGTTCACTCGGATGGTGGATATAGCCCTAGTCACACCGTGACTTTACTAGCTAAAGTCAGACGATCCGTGTTCGTGGTAAGCCTATCTATCTCTATAAACTACGCCAAGATTACACAAAGGTCGTTGCAAGGATAATAAAAATTTATTTACTATAGATATAGAAAAAGCAAAGTTACAGTACATGCACATCTATGAAACATTTCCAAGTCACGTGCTGCAATTAATACAACCATAGACAATATAAAACTTGACCTGAGTTCCACACAACAATAATAGATTACACAGTTTTGTACTACGGTACACAAAAGTTGCTTCAAATAACGGAAAACATAAATAGAAGACACATACTAGAAAAATATAATTTACTTTATGAAACGACACTGATTGATAACATTGATTATATCACACATACCACAAAATATATATTTCTTTCCATACCTCATTTCTTCCTGTTGTCCATCTTCTTAGCTAAGTGGAGTGGCTGGTGCAGAATGCGTCGCACTGCTACTTGCAGTATTGCCAGCACCAAAGTGCTTAGGACTTCCCTCAATACTAATCTCCTCGTAGTGCTGAGGACTTGGACTATAGTTTCCCTGTCCACACTTCCTAGATCTTCTCAGCACAACAAGTCGTTCTGCTACCTCCTTCATATCAGGTCGCTCTTCAACCTTTTCTTTCAAACACTCCAATGCTAACCTGCCAATTTGTTCTAGGATTAGGATATCTTCTTCATTTGCAATCTCCTTGTCGAACATTATCCTCCCACTGTTCTCTTGATCATAGGCATTCTGGAACTCAATGATGAGGCTACAATTTTCACCATATATTGTTGGCTTTCTACATATGAGCTCTAGCAATACAACTCCAAAACTATATACATCACTCTTTTGTGTTAAATGGCCGGTCTTATGGAACACTGGATCTATGTATCCCATGCTTCCTACCACAAACATGGTGAAATCTTTGTCTACAGTAAGAAGCTTAGATGTCCCAAAATCTGATATTTTGGGGATAAACTTATCTGTTAAAAGTATGTTGGCTGGCTTGACATCGCCATGTCGTATGGTACGACTTGTTGATGAGTGCATGTACCTTAGACCTTCAGCTGACTCAATTGCGATGTCTAGGCGTAGACCCAATGGGAGAGGGATGTTGGCATCACCATGGAGAATGTCTTGTAGATTCCCTTTAGCGGCAAACTCATACACCAACATTGGAACATCCACTTCCAAGCAACAACCCAAAAGCTTGATAATGTTATTATGCATCATTTGCGACTGGATGATCACTTCATTTGTGAAATCATCCTTTCGAGCTTCATTTACCTCAATTGAGGTCTTCACTGCAACCGTAGTATTGTCTTCAAGAGTCCCTTTGAACACCTTACCAAAGCCTCCTTGACCAAGAACATCTGAATTATTTTTTGTGATTTTCTTTAGCTCATCTTTGGAGAAAATCTTGACATTGTCCACTTTCTGTAGCACTGAACCACCATTCTTTTTGAAATATTCATTCATTTTTCGCTTTTGGTGCATCATTAGCGTGATAAGAACAGCAACAATTAGGAAGGAAAATCCCAAACAGATGCCTACGAAAGTTAAAAAAACTTATTAGCAAACATAACAAATCCACATATGAGTTGCAGTATGATTTTTTAATAGAAATATAAATGAAGGCTCATTTTATTTGATAAATATTATTATGAACAATTAATGTTATATTAATATTGGCATGTACAATATATTCCACTGACTAATCTTTTTTAATTTATACTAAGCAAGGAGGTGAAATTAGATAAGGATGGTTGTAATTGGTTGAAATGAGTAAGTTGGTATAGAAATTAAATAAGGGATGGTTATGATTACTTTAAACAACCGAGTTTATCAATTGTTTCTACAATATATGAACGGATACATTTTAAAAAATAATCAAAATACCCTTGTAGACATGCATCCAAAGGTTGACAATCGATTTATCCCATTATAAGTTTAAAAAATTATGAAATTTTCGGTGTAGTTTCCTTACACAACATATAATTTTCTCTCTATGTTCCAAAATTTCTTGCATGTATTTATTTTTCAAAAGTCTTTTTGTGTGGCATATTAGAGAGAAATCACTTACACAAAAAACGAATGAAAATATTTTGTGTAGTACATGAAAGATGATTTGTATAAAAATTCAACAAACCCACAAAACTAGTCTATGTAACACAAAACAGACATATTATATTTTATAGAAAAAAAAGAATAATGATGCAAAAAACCGTGAAAAATATACAAACTTATATTGTTATATGATGTGGTAGGAGGCTAGACATAACTTTTTTAAATTGTTGAGTTTTTATAGTTTTGTCAATCAACTGTCAACCCTTATATATTTAGGCATTATCAGAAAAAAAAAAGTTTTGGGCTGAATGGTATATTGTAGAAACAATTAAAAAAACATAGTCGATGGGAAATCATTGAATTGGTGTAATTAAACTCAATGTGACATATATATAGTATATTATTTCATCTTTTTTAAAAAATGCTGAGGTGCATATGTACCAAGGGCAAGCCTTGCTGCAAGAGGGAATTTTGAGCTGCACTCTTGTTTCTTGGGGCCTTCACCACTCGACTGGTAACCTACACGGCAGTGGCATTCATAATCCCCTGGGATGTTGTTGCAGTGGCCGTAGCAGGGATATTTCGTCTTGTTGGACACAGTACACTCGTTGATATCTGTGCATATAAAGGGGATCATATATATTAATCGTTAGATCAACTGTCACTAGTAAAAAGATTAATTTCCGTAGGCTTAGGCTTGTTTTTCTTTTTTCTTTTTGACAGGCAACTCAAAATGAAAATCACCTGTGAAGATGGCCGAGGCTGTCTCAGGATTATAAACCACGTATGGAAACCTATTTTTTTACTGGCAAATTCTTAAAAAAAACAGCCTATAATATTTGTAGCACTTCATGAAATCCACATGGAAGCTTTTTTTTTTCATTTTAGATAGTACGTTTAGGTGTCTAAATTATCAGTTCTATCTTTAAAATGAATTTTCTAGTATTTTCAAACGATCTTGGATGAAGATATAATCTATATTAAAATTGTAGAGCCTAACTAGATCTACAACTTTTGTAGTAAATATCTTTATAAGCTCTAGTATCTATTTTTATAAGCGGTTATTTAAGAAGTCAAAATTTTGGAACTTTATAGATATATAACTCATTTTATGTCCTATTGAGGTGAACCAAAGTTTGCCGAGATTGTCCTAATATTTCTTGTAGCAAGACTTAGTTAATATTTTCTTAGAACATTTCTTTTATAGTATGGTCATTCACTAATGCCATGACTCATATAGAGGTAAATATAAGTAAACAATTATACTAACAGAAATATAATTAAAAACTATTGTAAAGGTCATATATAACTTTGGTTCACCTCATTTGAACTAAAAATGAACTTTCCATAAATCTTTAAAGTTTTAGACATTTTTAAAGAATAACAAGTTTTTTCATATGGACTTCCGAAAGAAATGTCATTTTAGGTGATTATTGTACGGAAAGGTACGTAAAAATCAAATTTTGAGACGGTTCTCTTAAAAATATCACCCTTAAAAATAATAGCACTACTACGATAGGAAAAGAGTAGTGTGTGTATGTATGTGTGTGTGAAGTTTTTATGAAAATTATAGCTTTGGACAAGATCTACAACTATATATAGTTGAAGGTTTTCATTCGAAATCGTTTACAAACCCAAATATTCTTTACAAGATCTCAAATCTATTTTTGAAAAAACAAGATTTTAAGTTTTTAAAATGACCTCGGATAGAGATGTGCTCTATATCAAAATTGTAGAGCTCGATGTGATCTACAAGTTTATGGTTGATAACTTTTCCATTTGATGTCATTTATAGTGCCAATTATATATTACAAGTTTTAGAGTGGTGAAGTCAAAAGAATAAGCATCTCTCCCACATGCTCAAAGTTCTTAGGTGAGATGGTAAGGATACTATTTGAAGAAGAGATCCCCGCTATGTACCATACGTGCGAAAAATTACATGTTCTGTGAGACTCGCAACGCGCGCGTGACCGTGTATAGTTGCTTACTAAAATACAAAATTTTTTTTGCCTTTTTTTTGTACCTACCAAAATCTGCAAATAGTGAAAAGATTGAATGAAACCTGGTAAAAATCTTTTTTAGATAATGAATTTAAAACCCAGCCGCTACGCCAACAGAGATGTACACAACGAAAGGTAATAATAAAATGGTGCCACTATTTAGCAAAACTGTTAACTAATCTTTACCTACTTAAAAAATTCGTAGTGTTTCTACCATCCCACTTGACACACCGAGCCTGAAAAAAATAGTCCGATTCCCTCCCAGATCGCTCCCTTGCGAAATAGTCCGATTCCCTCCCAGATCGCTCCCTCCCAGATGCGACGCTAATAGTACCCGAGTCCGATTACATGAAATATAAAATCATCAGAAATATAATCTAACTTCTTACCGATGCAACCATGGTCCTTGTCGTAGGGGTTACCCTCGTAGCCTTGCTTGCACTTGCAGTAGTATCCGGGGCCGTTGGTGGAGTTGACGCACTCGCTATTGTCGCTCACACAGGCGTACCCAGGCGGCTTCTTCTCCTGCACCTCCAGCGGAGGGCAGGTAATGGAGTCGCGGATGGCCCAGTCTAGCCACACCGGCATGGTTCGGTTGAGGTCCATCTTGAGGTCGGCGCTACGGAACTCGTACTCGTTCTTGTCGACGAGGAAGGAATAGTCGCAGGGGCTGAAGTCTACCTGGAAGCCACGCGTCCAGGGTCCGAAGGAGACGACGTTGTCGGTGAGCCCCGGCGAGATGTCGACATGGCAGCAACCGACGCCGGCGCACCTGCCATCCTGCGCGCTCCGGGAGTCGTTGCAGTAGGAGACGCAGCCGGTGTAGAAGAGGCCGCTGTAGTGGCTGTTGCTGCCACCGCTGTTCCCGTTCTGGGTGTAGGACAGGGTGTTGCACCCGATCACGACGAACATGTTGCGGCTATCGGAGATGCGGAACACGCCGTTGTTGTTGAGGTCGACCTCGCCGTAGAACCTCTTGGTGACGTTGTCGCCGGAGTCGTAGCACTTGTACGCCACGGGAAGCATCACCTTCACCTCCGGGACCTGCTCCACCGACAAGCTCTGCACATGGATGCTGCCGTTGGCGGCGGCGGCGAGGGTCGGCACAAGGTCGCCGTTGCCGTTTCGGGTATTGCAGGCGATCTCGAAGCCCTCCCCACGGGAGCATTTGGGGCCGATGCCGAACGGGTAGGGAATGTCGACGTCGCCGCACCTAGCCTGGCAGCCGGCAGGCCGGCCGGTGACGACGCTCTCGGCGGCGGAAGCCAAAAGCAGCAGGCTGGCAAGTAGCCAGCATGTGGCCATCGACGTGTATACGTTTTATATACGACGTAGTATTAACTCGTTTCTTTCTTTTTCCTTAGCTAGCACACTCGCCTGTGTCCCCGGGGCGTGAACTTATATAGCAGCCGATCCCATACTCCAGCCAGTTCTGCAAGTTGTCATGCTCCTCCTCATGCTTCAGCTGTATTATATATTTCCTCCGTCCCAGATTCCATGACGTTTTACCTCCTAATTAAGTAGTACCAGTATTGTATTGCTAGTAAAATTGGCACTACTTAATTCTATGCTTAAAGAGTATGGTAAAATCTATTTAGTGCGCGCTCTCTGTTCGGTTTTATCCAGAGACCCTTTCATAAGTCGTTCGATCAGTTGATGATGGCTGAGATACTAACACGTGGATTTTGTGCTAACCAAGAAACAGATAAAGGAGACCACTTGCGAGAAAAAAGGACCATATGCTATATGCTAGTTGTCATGTTGATTCACGTGCATGTTATGATGCTAACATACCGTTACACTAGTACATTTTCTTTTCGGTACAGAATCTTTGCTGACTTATATTTTTGGATTGTATATATTATTTGTAAGATCTGTAGTAACATTCGGTTTGTAGTGTTACTTCTATTTTATTTTTTAAAAAGTTACTTTCCTCCAACCTCCAGCAGTGTAGTTACTTTTATTATTACCATGAAGAATTCTGTATGACGCAAGATTTGATTTTTTAAAAAGATAATACAGTGATTACACTAAATAATGAATATATGTATTTACTTGAAAATCTTTTCTACACATTGTTTGTAAATTTACCCCCACATAGTTTTTGTTTTCAACTTAGTCATAATGTAATTACTTTTAATGCTATAGAGAATTACTTCTATTGCATAGCTAAGTTACTTGTACAATCTAAATAAATTACTTCTAAATTAGTAAAATGTTATGAATATATTAAGTGTTGATCTCGGTTTTTCACATACTTTGAGTGGAGTACAATGGGCAAATAGATTTTAAAAATAATATACGATTTAAAAGATAAAAGTTATCAAAGAGGTTTAAAAAATACGCATTATTGTATTTTTTTAGCTAAAGAGGATTTATACGTGAGATAGAGTGGTCGCTGCTTTAACCAAATTAGCGACCGGTCATTGTGTAGTCGTGTTCTTAAAATATTTCTTGTGTAACATGCGTGGCTAGTGCCATTTGTGCTAACATATCAATAGAAACCATCTGAAAGTCATAAGCATGAATCAATCTAGAAATCCCAGGAAAACAACCCAAAACCGACTCCAACCTGGAATCTGCCTGATCAGACCGTTAGGCCATCCGGTCTGACCGGTCCTACACCTCTCGTTTGACCTGCTTGCACCAACTAGTCTGACCGACCTCACAATGCCAACTGCATTATTCACAACGTCCAAAAATACGGAACACCGCATTTTCACAAATACTTACCTTTGATAATCGTTCATCACCACGATTAAGCTTCACATGATTCTCCACATGCCTTGCAAAGGAGATTGAATATGTTCTTTCTTTTTTTCTCTTTTCATAGCTTGGGAATGAATAGCCTACATAGTTCACTATTCAGTGGCATCCACGTGTCAGCTGAAAGTGGGAGTAGGTAGTGATGGATTCAACAAGTTTCAAGTTCCGACATGTCAGTTGGTGGGTGGTGGCAGATTCACCACCACCACCACCATTAGAGTTTTTTGGAAAGGAGTACAAATATTTCTATGTTTGAGTAAGACCAGGACTGCACCTAACTTGTAAGCCGGTATGCATGAACAACGGTTATGCAGATGTTGATCATAGATAGAAGTTTTGGAATATTTATTATCTCTTTTATCATAGTAATATTCTTAGTAGTGTTGTTTTTTTAATCAAATTATGATTTTGTAATCTCTACACAATAAATCTTGTAGCTTCTTGAAAGCAGATGCTAGAATGAATTCCATTATCTAAATTCTTATACCCAAGAGGCGGCATGGAGACTAGTCTGGCCTGAGTTGTCACTTACTACTTGTGATCGTGCATGTATAGATAAATACACGATTTATTTTTTGATCTATTTTGGGGAGTACAAAAAAAAAAATTCAAAACTAGAACCCATATACGGTTGCCAGTTTTGCATCTACCAGCAGTGTTTCAGGGTTTGTTTAGCTAGCTTAAGCTTGATACCACTTTCAACCTTATGAATTTTTTACATCACCAGATTTTGCTAGGGGAACAAATTAACACACCCTTGTCATTTTGAACCTACCAAAATTTATTATTTCTGGTAATTTATTCTTATAAAACATTACCGGAATTTGATAAAAACTACAAACCAAGCATGACCAACGTTAAAAAATTTGGCAATAACGCTATAATTTACTAAAAATTTGCGAATGCCGATTTCGAATTTTAGCAAGAGGTTCGTTTTGGTGAACAACTGAACAACTACTACCGCTTGTTGGGTAGTGCTAGCCGGTTTTTGAACCGGTGCTAATAGCACGATCAATCTGCATTTGTGTGACATCTCATTTTCTCTAGTGCCACTTTAGGTGTTTATCCTATCTGGTAAGCTATTTATTGTCATGAAACATGAAACATTTGGAATACCCTAAAATCACACACACAAACACACACACACACACAGCATATCTTTTGTGCGTTGGTCACTTTTGTTGACGGAATTTCCCACATATCTGTGGATTGTTTTCTCTGATTGAAATATGAGTCTAGCTCAACTCACAAGTGATGGGGGTGTTACTATCCGCAGTAGTTAGCTTTTAATGATGGGGGTGTTACTATCAGCAGTATGCCATATGATAGGAACAGGGTTGCGGGTATAATAATTAATTTCGCATCTTGAATTAGTTATATATATATATGGTCTTGTCAAGTTGTCATCTTCAATTACATATAATGATACCCCGCGCTTTACTACGGGATATGTGGATAAATGCATGTTATACATTATAGAAATAGTAAATGTATATGTTTAAATAATGTGAAAATGATGTGGAGATAATGATTTGATATTGCTTGAATATTGAGTTCTTAAAAAAAATAAAATTCATGATATTTAAAATACTATATAGAATAATAACTATTGGTGATGATGTGACACCCTTACATATTAAGTTTTAGTAGTTAGTGGGTATCAGCTTTCTAGTAATATAGGATAAGACTCGATTTAATAAGTACATGTTCATCAAAATATATTAAGTATTATATGGGCTTGAAGAAAAAGTAAAGAATTTAGATTCGTATAAGATTAATTTTACGAGTATCATTTAGTAAGAACAAGGTATACGAAAACCAAAAGAATCCTATAAGTTAGTTTGTACAGAGAAAATATAGGATTTTTCTATCTAACCAAACCTTTTGAAAAAAATCATATGGATCGACGTTTACATATAATTTTATTCTGTCACTTTTTTTATTTGTATGAGGTTAAATTTCTTTAAACTGAATATTTCCTTCGTCAAAAAAAATAAACCTAGTTCTAGATATAACATATTCCAGTACAATAAATCTGGATAGACTAGAATATATCTTATCAAGTGGTTTGTTTTTTTAGACGGAGAAAGTATACCATAGAAGGAAGTCACTAGGTGATGCCTAGCTTAGCTTCTTGCCCGGCGAAGATTGCGCGCGAGTGCATAGTCACATGTTCGATGCGCGTGGCTGGCGGAGTACAGTACAGATAACTAACCTCGAGACCGTGAGGGCATACCTACCCAAAACATATTTTGCTAGTCATTCAATAAGGAAATGGACTCACTGCTTTTAGTCAAATTAAGAAAACGAATCTCAACTGGTAGCTGTGCCATCTCACTCAAATCACAATAAAAACAAAAAAACGCGACCCGAGCTTATGATGCGGTTCTTCAGCGTCATTAATTAATTATTTGAATTCCCATAATTAAGCATCCACGTTGTCCATTGGTTCAGCCAAATAAATTAGAACGACCTACTGATATAAGGTTGGTCAGTCAAAAATAAAATCGACAAGCTTAGCTGAAGTTTGTATGGCTTGCCAGTTGACCAAAGTGATGATGAATTAATTACTCACAAAAAATGTAAATTTAACACTACGCATCGATCTGTCTACCAGCTGTTGTCAGCCGTGGTTCAATGATCTGGCAGCTGATCAGCGCATGCGACAAGACGATCGAGGGCATGCATGCCGTACAGTGTTCGACCTCCTTCTTCCTCAGTTCTTCTTCTTCCTCTTCTTTTTCTTCATCTTCTTCTTAGTTGTACTGTTGTTGTTAAAACGGGATCACCATGTGTTTCGGGCTTTCAGCATCCATAACAGTCAACACGCCACCCCACAACGTCAGACAATAGAACCAACGGCAAGGGGATCGATCCTAGACTCATATTGTGATGAGCTCCTGTGAATCCGATGGCAGCCCGAAAAATTGCAGATGATAATAACAACAAGATGATCGTAAAACACGAAGGTTTATTACGATGATTGTACTTCTGGTACAGTTGTTCGTGACTGGTTCTATCTTTGACCGGTTGGCTGAAAACACATTTATCCCGGTTCAAATAGAAACCGATGCTAAAGAATATCTTTAGCACCGGTTCAACAGCCCAATGATACTTTACGATTTTTAGTTCAGGTTGGTCTTACCAACCAGGACTAAAAATTAATCTTTAGTCCCAATTGATAATATTAACTGGGACTAAAGATGGAGGATTTTTAATCCCGGTTGATAACACTAACCCGGACTAAAGATATTTTTAGTCCCGGATGGTGTTACCAACCCGGACTAAAAATACCTACAGGGTTAGTTTAAAAAAAACATTATTATCTAAGTCATATGTGTTTATTAGGTGGGATGGTACGGTACGCGAGGACTGAGGTATGAGATCTTGAGTTCGAATCCTATATCCCACACATTTTTTTTGACATGATGTCCATCTTTAGTCCCGGTTCTAATCCCATATCCCATACATTTTTTGACTTGATATCCCGGTTACCAACAATCAGGACTAAAGATGTCCATCTTTAGTTTTGGATCGGGCATACCGGTTGCACAACCGCGACAACATAAAATTACCAACCGAGAGTAAAGCTCCCTTCTCCGCTAGTGGTTACTCCTTGCAGATTCTTGGCAAAGAAAATAAAATTAACATGTGGGAATGTAATAAATTAGACATAGTCAAATAAATACAATAATGCATATGAACGCCTATGCTTGAGAATAAAAGAGAATAGAAAATAAATTTGACTAAATCTCTGGACAAGAACCAAGGTTAAATATAAGGAATGTTTAGTCTACATAGAATGCCACGACACTGTTAACTATCATCAACAAAATGACTAACTAACTTCAAGGTGCATAAAATTAAGCTATGATACCTAAGTGTATGTAACAACCCTTCCTCCAGAACCACATAGCCCAACCCATTAGACGGACGAGCCCACTTACACATACCACCCCACTTACACTTTCGTCCTCGTTTCGTGTAAAAGGGTTAACCCGGGAGTGATATGGTTGGAGGGAAGATGCCTTATAAGTTGGTTCCACTCTTTCTAAACTAGCAAAGTAGTACTAAACATGTGCACACAGCTCTCATGGGCCACACAGGCCTCATCCTAATTGGGCCAGTATGTCACAGTGTAGAAAATAAATCCCATCAAATGACTTAGGTTGCGTTCGCAGCTGCTGGTTCCCAGTCCGCACAGTGAACGCGGAAAACGGAGCGATCCATTAGCGCGTGATTAATTAAGTTTTAGCTTTTTTTTCAAAAATGGATTAATTTGATTTTTTTAAGCAATTTTTGTATAGAAACTTTTTGCAAAAAACACACCGTTTAGCAGTTTGAAAAGCATGCGCGTGGAAAACGAGAGTGGTGAGTTGGGAAAAGGGGGGAAAGAACAAAACCTTACAAATTTTTGAACCATGTAAGATACACAGCAAGCCATGCGTTATCATATGAACCAAGTAAGTTGAAACGTAGGACCGAGTGTTAAGGCAAATTGAGTAAACTAATTAAGCATGAGTATGGCCCGCCTAGATCTTAGTATTCCGAAATCGAAGCATCCGGAGGTATAATCTTTTGTGCTGAGTAATAGTGTCCCTGTGTGGTGCATGTTTATTTTGGCTTGTTTTTTGGATTCTTTATGCATCCATAATTGCATAATTGCAGTCATATGCATTACAACAAATTAAGAAACTATCTTAACTAATATGTGTGTCTAAAAACTCCAGTAAACTAGGCATCACATATAGCTCGATACCCCAAATAAACTCATCAAATTCAAATCAATTCAAAATCATCATCGGGAAAACCGATACATTCCTAAGATGAGAAACAAATTGAACAAAAGCATATACATTATATAATTTATTAAAATACTAGTTTATTAAACATGAATTAATATACATTTTCTAGAATTTTTTCAATTAGTTTATCCCTTGAAAAAATTGAACAAACCTTCAGCAAGAGCTCTTTTGTTTGAATTTCTAGGAGCAAACCTTACGAAATTTGGGGTGGAATCTATGTACCAGAACCTACCTCCACAAAAGTCACCATAATGTGTTTACCCTTAAGTATCTTGGTCAAAACGATTTTCAACCAGAGGGAGAAGGAAGGTCCCGGAATTTGACTAAAACCTGCGTCTACTAGTCTATCTACCACCTTTCCTCTAGTCATGGGTCCCAAAAACACTGGCCCCACTTGTCATCCATAGTAAATCGTTAGGAGACACCCAAGCCATCCCCTTGCTTCCCCTATACACTCTCTCCCCTCTTGGGTAATCCGTCGAGCACATGGCGTGTGATGTGTTCAGAAGAAGAGAACAGGTGCCCCGGTGTTCAATTAGAGCAAGATTAATACAACCAACTACTAGCTCCAAATCATCTATAGTCAACTAATAGCCAATTCATACATTAGTTTACTATAAATATATACTACATTAATAATAATTGGTCCCACCGATCATACATACACAACGTCTTGGAGTCCATGCTGCAGCTGGCTATAAATCTGTAGCCCTCTTCTCTTCTCTCTCCTCTCTTATCTTGTCCACATGTGTTTATAGCTAACTTATAGTAATCGTATCTGCTCTTATATCTGCTCTTAGAGCCATACCTGGTTCCACCTCATGTTCTTGACTAAACTTCACACCCTTTCCACCCTGGACCAGCCCACGGCCGCCAGCCCAACCCCTCACACCACATAGCGTCACTAGAACACAGGTACGACTCTGACTATCATCGACGAAGACGTTCTGACCAAATCCATCCACCCTGACACGATCTACTGCCATCAAACCTTCTCTAGAAAGCCACTAAACCTTGCTGACACAACGGCACCCCCAGCTATCCCGTTCCATCGCCGCACGGCTCGAGGGCGCAAGACAGAACACATCCCGTGAACTCGAAGCGTAGGCACCAACCAAACTTCCTCCCATAAGAGCAAGGATAATAGTGAGCTATAAGCAAGTTATATGCTTATGTGGAAGAGAGAGGTAAAGAAAAGCGGGGAGTGTTAGCTCTCATGCGAGAGCTAGCTCAACAAAATCTCCAAGAAATATGCATTAAATTTATAGTGAGAGAAAGAGATAGTATGAAAAAATAAAACTAACCTTATAACTAACCTATTATACATGTTAGCTCCAAGATTTACTTATAGTAAGTAGTGAGCTCTACTATTAAACTTGCTCTAAGCCTACCACCGCACTACTGTCTCCCCCTATGTCTAGCCCCGATTTTCGTTCGGGATTAAAAATCATTAAATAAAGCATTTCTAGAAATTATATTAAAAATTAAAGCAAATTAATCAAGTGAAATTATGAGGGAATTAAAAATTTTCCTTTAAAAATCATGGCCGGAAATATTTTGTAATATTTTCTGTGCCCTAAAATACTCTCTGAAATTTTTCGTAAAATTTTGGAGCTCAAGACCTAATTTTAATAGCACAAAGTTCATTTAACCAATTAAATAAATTGAAAAACAAACTAAAAACCCTCCCTTCCCCTTTGGGCCGCTTCCGGCCCAAGTTCCTTTCCCCTCCCCCAGCCCGTCTCTTTTCTCCCTTCCTCTCCTCTCATCTGTCGGGCCGCCCTCCATCTCCCTCCTCGGCCCAAGGCTGCCTCGGCCTTGCCTCCCTCTCCCCGAAGTCCACTCTACCTCCCCGCTCCGGTCTCCTCTCTCCTCTCTCCCTCTCCCCGAAAGGTGGGACCCGTGGGCCCCACCTGTCATCCCTGACCTCCGACCTCCCCAACCGCCTTGACCGTCGGCCACCTCTTCTCCCCACTCCGCACGCTCGCCGCCTACCTCCTCCACTCCGCGCCACTCCCGCGCCCACCTCCCCACTCCTCCCCGCACGCCCTGTACCACTCTCCGGCCGCATAAACCCCCCAGGCCGCTGCAGCCACCCCATGCGCCCGCGCCACCGCTCGCAAGCGCCGTCGCCCGCGCGTCAGCCACTGCCCTGCCGCTGCCGCACCGCCACCCCGTGCGCGCCGCCCGTAGCGAGCGCCCCTGCCGCCGCGTGCGCCACTCCCCCGGCCGCTGCCGCCGCGTTGCTTGCGCCTTGGCCGCCGCCCGCGAATGCCGCTGCCGCGCCGCCCCGTGCGCGCTGCTGTCGCGCCACAGCCGAGCCGCCCTCGCCTGTGCGTCGCTGCGCCTCGGCCGCCCGTGCGCCTCGCCTGCGCGCAGCCTGCCACTGTCACCGCGCCGCCGCCCGCCGCGCCTTGGCCGGCGTGCACCGCCGCACTGCCCACGCCGCCCACTCACCGCTGCGCCACCGCCTTCGCGTGCCGTGTGCCCGCCTTCCGCGAGTGCCGCTGCCCCCCGGTCGTGCGCCACCGCCGCCCGCCACCGCGTGCCGCTCGCCGCCGCCTCGGTCCCGAGCCGGTCCGGGCCACCGGTCGCCTGTGGACCAATGGACTTGGTCCACGGCACCGTCTCGGCCGCGGTGGACCGAGTCCACCACAGACCAGCCTCACCTTGGCTCGCTGACGTATGGGGCCCACCTGTCGGCGCCGGTCTCACCTTGATGACGTCAGCGCTGTTCTTCTTCTTTGAGAAAATAAATAATAATTATGCAATAAATCGAATTTAATTTCAGAAATTCATTTAAATGGCTCGAAACTTCTAAAATTCATAACTAGTTCATACGAACTCCAAATTGGGCCATTCAACTTGCAAAATTCATCTAAAAGTGAGCTCTACATGTTTGTTTACTTTTTATGTACTGTTCAATTGGTTTTTATTAGAGTTTTTCCTTGTTTTGTGTGCCAACGTGTAGATTCCGCCGTTTCGGACGACCGCATTCGCAAGGAAAGGAGTTCGAAAGATCAATCGAAGAAGCAAGGCAAGTCACATATTCCCCTTGAGAATTTTGAGCCCAATTTATAAAATTTTTTATCATTTACAAATAAATTACATGTTTTGCTAATTACATGGGAATAGGGTTTACCTATCTACTCGCTTGTGCCATATTTACTTGATGCGCTTCCTTTGCCAAACCTGGGTGATAATTTGACTAGCTTGTATCTCATGTGGACCTCGCTAGAATTATATTATGCTTAGCCATGCTTAATTACCAATAGCTCACATAATGAGATCATTATATTGTCTACTGCTAGTACACTGTTGAGCTGCCAGCTCACGACATGTCGGCCATGTTCCGTTGGTTGTAATTATCCAACTAAAATATGGCTTTAATGGTGGGTCGTGGGTGTATGGTTTTGCTAGTCGCACTCATGGCAATTAAGAACCAGTTATCAGGAAACACTAGAAGACTAACAGTGCTTACCACAGGCAGGCATGGGTAACTGTTGGACTTGTAGTGTAGCTTTTCCCTAGCTGACGCATCCGGGCAAGGGTGGGCGTGATAGGGTTGGGTCGGTGGGGTTTTACCCGTTGATCGGCTTCCGGATTCACCTAGGCACAAGGGGGCTGCCTACCTTGGCTTAAAGGTGGGGGCGAAACCTATGGTGTGGTGCGCTTGGTTAGGGGGAGTTATGCGAAGGGTCTTGTCACGATTTCTCCCTTTGCAGTACCATGGTGGTATTTCGGGGCATGGCGACACGTGTGGAATCATGTTTTGTGGTACAGTTGCGCACCTCTGATCAGAGTAAAACTATTCGAATAGCCGTGCCCGCGGTTATGGGAGATCAACCAGATTCACCGTGATTAGTCCCACTATATTAATTAAATTGACTTAATGAACTGGTTCAGTTCAGGTGGAATGGTTGGGCCTGTTCAACGTGGTGTAGCGTTGTTCAGTGCAGATATTTAATCTTGCCTTAATTAATCGACTGTTTTACTGTTTTCAACTATAAATGTTTACAACCGCTTTTATGCACATAGCCACAAACCCTCCTTGTCTTCCCTTGCAGGAATTCATCGTTGGTGTGGCTTGCTGAGTATGGTGGTTGTACTCAGCCTTGCTATTATTCCTCCTTTTCAGAAGTGTCGTACTTTTGAGCTGAAGATAAGGTTTACATATATTTTTATTTCGTCACTTTTTCTATTTTATGAGGTTAAATTTCTTCAAACTGAATACTTCCTTCGTCAAAAAGACAAACCTAGAACTAGATATAACATATTCCAGTTTAACGAATCTTGATAGACTAGAATATATCTTATCAAGTGATTTGTTTTTTTAGACGGAGAAAGTATACCATAGAAGGAAGTCACTAGGTGATGCCTAGCTTAGCTTCTTGCCCGGCGAAGATTGCGCGCGAGTGCATAGTCACATGTTCGATGCGCGTGGCTGGCGGAGTACAGTACAGATAACTAACCTCGAGACCTTGAGGGCATACCTACCCAAAACATATTTTGCTTGTCATTCAATAAGGAAATTGACTCACTGCTTTTAGTCAAATTAAGAAAACGAATCTCAACTGGTAGCTGTGCCATCTCACTCAAATCACAATAAAAACAAAAAAACGCGACCCGAGGTTATGATGCGGTTCTTCAGCGTCCTTAATTATTAATTGAATTCCCATAATTAAGGATCCACGTTGTCCATTGGTTCAGCCAAATAAATTAGAACGACCTACTGATATAAGGTTGGTCAGTCAAAAATAAAACGACAAGCTTAGCTGAAATTTGTATGGCTTGGCAGTTGACCAAAGTGATGATGAATTAATTACTCACAAAAAATGTAAATTTAACACTACGCATCGATCTGTCTACCAGCTGTTGTCAGCCGTGGTTCAATGATCTGGCAGCTGATCAGCGCATGCGACAAGACGATCGAGGGCATGCATGCCGTACAGTGTTCGACCTCCTTCTTCCTCAGTTCTTCTTCTTCCTCTTCTTTTTCTTCATCTTCTTCTTAGTTGTACTGTTGTTGTTAAAACGGGATCACCATGTGTTTCAGGCTTTCAGCATCCATAACAGTCAACACGCCACCCCACAACGCGAGACAAGAGAGCCAATGGCAAGGGGATTGATCCTAGACTCATATTGTGATGAGCTCCTGTGAATCCGATGGCAGCCCAAAAAATTGCAGATGATAATAACAAGAAGATGATAGTAAAACACGAAGGTTTATTACAACGATCGCACTTCTGGTACGGTGTTGTTCGCGACTGGTTCTATCTTTGACCGGTTGGCTGAAAACACATTTGTCCTGGTTCGAACATGAACCGATACTAAACAATATCTTTAACACCGGTTCAACAGCCTAACGATACTTTACGATTTTTAGTTCTGATTTGTGTTACCAACCGGGACTAAAAATTGATCTTTAGTCCTAATTGATAATACTAACCGGGACTAAAGATGGAGGATTTTTAATCCCGGTTGATAACACCAACCCAGATTAAAGATATTTTTAGTCCTGATTGGTGTTACCAACCCGGACTAAAACTGCCTACAGGGTTAGTTTTTTTAAAAAGCACTACTATCTAAGTCATATGTGTTTATTAGGTGGGATGGTACGGCATGCGAGGATTGAGGTATGAGATCTTGAGTTCGAATCTCATAACCCACACATTTTTTTGACATGATATCCATCTTTAGTCCCAGTTCGAATCTCACATCCCATACATTTTTTGACATGATATCCATCTTTAGTCCCGTTACCAATAATATATCCATATTTAGTCCCAGTTCAAATCCCACATCCCATACATTTTTTGGCTTGTTATCCATCTTTAGTCCCGGTTACCAATAATCAGGACTAAAGATGTCCATCTTTAGTTTCGGATTGGGCGTCTCAGTTGCACAACCGCGACAACAAAAAGTTACCAATCGAGAGTAAAGCTCTATTCTCCGCTAGTGGTTACTCATTGCAATTTTTTGGCAAAGAAAAGAAAATTAACATGTGGGAATCTAATAAATTAGACATAGTCAAATAAATACAATAATCCATACGAACACCTATGCTTGAGAATAAAAAGAATAGAAAATAAATTTTACTAAATCTCTGGACAAGAACTAAGGTCAAATATAAGGAATGTTTAGTCTACAGAGAATGCCACGACACTTTTAACTATCATCAAAAAAACCTAAAATTTACGTAACTAATTAACTTCAAGGTGCATAAAATTAAGCTATGATACCTAAGTGTAGAAAATAAATCCCATCAAATGACCTACAAATTTTTGAACCATGTAAGATACAGAGCAAGCCATGCGTTATCATATGAACCAAGTACGTTGAAACGTAGGGCCGAGTGTTAAGGCAAATTGAGTAAACTAATTAAGCATGAGTATGGCCCGCCTAGATCTTAGTATTCCGAAATCGAAGCATCCCGAGGTATAATCTGTTGTGCTAAGTAACAGTGTCCCTGTGTGTTGCATGTTTATTTTGTGGTTTGTTTTTGGATTTTTTATGCATCCATAATTGCATAATTGCAGTCATATGCATTACAACAAATTAAGAAACTATCCTAACTAATCTGTGTGTCTAAAAACTCCAGTAAACTAGGCATCACATATAGCTCGATACCCCAAATAAACTCATCAAATTTAAATCAATTCAAAATCATCATCGGGTAAACCGATACATTCCTAAGATGAGAAACAAATTGAACAAAAGCATATACATTATATAATTTATTAAACTAGTTTATTTAACATGAATTAATATACATTTTCTAGAATTTATTCAATTAGTTTATCCCTTGAAAAAATTGAACAAACCTTCGGCGACTAGATCTGTTTGAAGTTGATACTGTCTATAGTTGATACATAGCCAATACGAAATACATATCGATTTAAACTTAGGCTAAAATAGTTTAATGCTTTAATGAGGGTAATAATGTCATGTCCTATCGGAGAAAACAACTATGGAAATCCAGATGAGTAGTAGCTTGCCACAAGCAAGCAAGCAGTTGTCTGGAACCGTGACAGTCTCAAAAAGATCTCAGCCGGCACTCCCTTCATCCTGCTAGATATGCCAATATATAGCAAAGTCTTACTCTCCTGGACCATTCCTTTACTAAAAATGTAAGTTGAAGCACACTAGTAGAGAACGGGGCTTTGGAATTTAGTTTTACTCCCGATTAAAATAGTACCCGGAACTAATGGACTTTTTAGTCCCGGTTGGGAGCTCCAACCGGGACTAAAAGTGGAGGTCCCAACGGCTAGTCGATTGCCGGGCGGGGGAGAGAACTTTAGTCCCGGTTGGTACCCCCAACCGGGACTAAAAGTCCCAGTATAAAATCGCCTCCTTCAACCTCTAGCCCGAGCTCCATTGTTGACCTTGGTATTTTTGCTCCGGCCGGCGGCTCCATTCGTGAAGATTTTCGTTCTCCCATTTCTTCGATTCGTCCGACCATTCTTTCTTGTCGAAAAGTTAGCAACCTCCTCCTCATACGATATATTGATAGTGTTACTCGTTTTACGGTTTAAATTTGAGAAATTTATGGTTTGTTTTGATTTAGTTAGTTCATGGTATAGCTTGATGATGATATGATCAATATTTGATTGTGTGTGGCAATGTTAATATTGTGAGGACCAAGAGAGAACATATACGTCGCCTTGCACCGGAGTGGGCAAGAAGGGGCGACTCGAGACGGCTATGACGTCGATGAGTCGCCTTCTTCTTGCCTGCTTTTGCACATGGTGACGAGACTTAGTTCTGTAGTTTGCTACACACATAAAAAATTTTATTTGACCTATTGACGAGAGGGCCAATAAAATTGGCAATCCGCTATTTGAGAGTACTAAACTTTTAGTTGAAATATTTTTTATTAATAATGTTTTTTATTTTTTTATTAATACACCTTAAAATTAATTAGTCATGCAATAATTGTTTTTCATGTGTTAATGTAATGCAGATGAACCGGCAATGGATGTACAGCGACCGCCGATCCGGGGAGTTTATTGAGGGCGTACATGCTTTCTTACGTGTGGTCGAGGCAAATAAGCGGAATGGTTTCATGTGTTGTCCATGTATTAATTGTAAGAACATGAGGGATTATTCTTCCTCAAAGACAATTCACGAACACCTGTTTAGGTCGAATTTCATGGCCGGTTATATATGTTGGACCAAGCACGGAGAAAGCGGGGTTATAATGGAAGAAGATGAAGAAGAGGATGATGACGACATTGGTGCGTTTCGTGAATACGGTGCCTTCGGTGATATGGAAATGGACGAGGAGGTAGCGCTAGAAGATGAGCCTGTTGATGATCTTGGTCAGGCAATACGCGATGCACATAGAGACTGCGAAACTAAAAAAGAAAGGATGAAGTTCGAGCGCATGTTAGAGGATCATAAGAAATTGTTATATCCAAATTGCGAAGAGGGGCAGAAAAAATTGGGTACAACACTGGAATTGCTGCAATGGAAGGCAAAGAATGGTGCATCTGACAAAGGATTTGAGGAGTTACTAAAAATCATAAAGAAGATGCTTCCGAATGGTGACGAATTGCCTGCCACTACATAGAAAGAAAAACAGGTTGTGTGCCACTGGGATTAGAGGTGCAAAAGATATATGCTTGTCCAAATGACTGCATTTTGTACCGCGGTGAGGATTACGAGAATTTGGATGCTTGCTCGGTATGCGGTGCGTCGCGGTATAAGATAAGGCAAGATGACCCGGGTGATATCGAGGGTGAACGTCCTAGGAAGAGGATCCCTGCGAAGGTCATGTGGTATGCTCCTATAATACCACGTTTGAAACGTTTGTTTCGAAACAGAGATCATGCAAAGTTACTGCACTGGCACAAGGAGGACCGTAAGGTTGACGCTATGTTGAGACACCCTGCTGATGGTTCTCAGTGAAGAACAATCGACAGAGAATTCCCGCGGTTTGCCGAGGACACAAGAAACCTAAGGTTTGGTTTAAGTACGGATGACATGAATCCTTTCAGTGAGCAGAGCAGTAGTCATAGCACTTGGCCAAGGACTTTATGTATTTATAACCTTACTTCGTGGTTGTGCATGAAGCGAAAGTTTATTATGATGCCCGTGCTCATCCAAGGGCCAAAGCAAGCTGGCAACAATATTGATGTCTACCTAAGGCCATTAGTTGATGAACTGCTACTTCTGTGGCAAGATAAAGGTGTACGTGTGTGGGATGAGTACAAACAGGAAAACTTCGACCTACGAGCATTGTTGTTTGTAACAATCAATGATTGGCCTGCTCTTAGTAATCTTTCAGGACATACAAACAAGGGATATAAGGCCTGCACGCACTGTTTAGAAGATACTGAAAGTGTATATTTGAAAAAAAGTCGAAAAGTTGTCTACGTTGGTCATCGTCGCTTTCTTCCTGTCAACCACCCACTAAGAAAAAAGGGCAAGCATTTCAAATGTAAACCGGATCATCGGACGAAGCCTGAGAACCACAGTGGTGATGAAGTATTCGACATGGTCAAAGATGTGCACGTTGTCTTTGGGAAAGGACCTGGCAACCAACCTGTTCTAAATGACGCTGACGGACACGCTCCCATGTGGAAGAAGTCTATATTTTGGGAGCTACCCTATTGGTCAGTCCTAGACATCCGCCACGCGATCGACGTGATGCATCTGACGAAGAATGTTTGTGTCAACCTGCTGGGCTTCATGGGTAAGTATGGGAAGTCAAAAGATACACTTGAAGCGCGACAAGACCTACAATGTATGCAAGGGAGAGATAAACTGCATCCAGAGAACACAGAGGATAGACCTGATTATTTCGGTCCAGCGAGCTACACTTTAAGTAAAGAAGAGAAGGAAAGTATGTTTGAATGCCTAAAAAGTATTAAGGTACCATCGGGCTACTCGTCAAATGTAAAGGGGATAATAAACGTGCCAGAGAAGAAATTCCAAAACCTAAAGTCTCCTGACTGCCATGTGCTTATGACCCAATTACTTCCTGTTGCATTGCGAGGCATTTTACCTGAGAATGTCCGATTAGCCACTGTGAAACTATGTGCATTCTTGAACGCAATATCTCAGAAGGCAATCGATCCATTGAATCTAGCCTAGCTGCAGAAGGACGTGGTCCAATGTCTTGTCAGCTTTGAGCTGGTTTTCCCGCCATCGTTCTTCAATATTATGACACATCTACTAGTACACCTTGTTAAAGAGACTACTATTCTCAGTCCTGTATTCCTACACAACATGTTCCCCTTTGAAAGGTTCATGGGAGTCCTGAAGAAATAAGTACGCAACCGTGCACGCCCAGAAGGCAGCATCGCCAAGGGTTGGTCCGTATATCCTAGAACACATGAACATTATACGATCGGATAACCCGGGAAGCCTGAAACCTGGATTACGCGTCGTCACGTGGAAACATTTGGCGGTTGGTTGCGAAAACATCTTAGGAGGGATGATACAATTGATGAGAAATTGTACTTGTTGTCTAGGGAACCATCGTGACATATCATGACATTCCAAGGATATGAGATAAATGGGAATACATTTTACACGATAGCCTAAGACAAAAAGAGTACGAACCAGAACAGTGGAGTACGCATAGATACCACAGACCCGAATGGCAATAAGGAAACATATTATGGCCGTATAGACGAAATATGTGAACTGGACTATGGACCATATTTCAAGGTCCCTTTATTTCGATGCCAGTGGGTGAAGCTAACCGGGGGTGGTGTATCAGTGGACAAGATATACGGTATGACTATAGCCGACCTCAATAATCTTGGATACAGGGACGAACCATTCGTTCTAGCCAAGGATGTGACTTAGGTCTTCTATGTCAAGGACATGTCTACCAAACCAAAGAGGGGGTGAAACGACAAGCTCTCCGGTGAGCCAAAGCGTCACATAATTCTTTCAGGGAAAAGAAACATCGTGGGAATTGAAGACAAGTCTGACATGTCTGAAGATTATGAAAAGCACGATGAAATTCCACCCTTCATGGTTAACACTGACCCAAGCATCATAATAAATAATGAGGATGAACCATGGCTACGGCGCGATCATACTAAATAGTTTATGTAATAATATTGGACCGATTTATGTAAGAATTGTAACGTTGTAAAATGTAATGGACCTATATATGTAAGACTCGTTTTAATCGTTAAATTATATTCTCCATGTAATCTACAAATTGTAGTTTTTTTATGATAGTTTGGAACATATATTATAATTTTTATGCAATTTACAAATCTCATGCTTTAATTTTGTAATTTTAAGTAATTGTGTAATAGTGTGCGCGGGAAGCAAAAATTTTTGGTTAAAAATTTGGTTGTGCGCGCCAAAATAACTTTTAGTCCAAGCTCGGAATAGGAACCCGAACTAAAGGGCAACTTTTAGTCCCGGTTTTTAGTAGCAACCGTGACTAAAAGTACCTCTTTAGTCCCGGTTCCCACCTAGAACCGGGACTAAAGGTCTTTGGTCCCGGGTGGTGCCAAGACCCACGACTAAAGGTGCCCCAACCCCTCTCTTCTTCTTCCCCCAATACAGCTCTCACTCCCCCAAATCCCTAGCTCTCACAGCCACACCGATCCATCGTAGCCGCGCGCCCCGCCGCCAGCCCCCACCGAGGCCGCCGGCCTCTCCCTCCAACGACGCCGCCCCGCTCCGCCCTTCCCTCCACCGCTGGCCTCCACAGACGCCGCTAGGCCCGATGCCGCCGCCCGACGCCCCACCGCCCGACGCCGCTCGACACCCCGCCTCCCGACGCCAGACGCCGCCCAACGGCGACGCCGTCCTCTCCCTCCGCCGCCCGACGTCGCCCGACGCTGCCGGCCTCCGTGCCCTCCACCGCCGGCCTCCGTGTCCTCCGCCCGGCCCCCCGGCGACCTCCACCGCCGCCAGCAGACCAACACCGCCGGCCGCCCACCGCCGTCCTCTCCCTCCAAAAAAATGTGAAGTTTTTTTAATTTGATGATGTAGATTTAATTTACAATTTTTATGTGATGTAGATTTAATTTTGATTGAAATGTGATGGTCTAAATTCAATAATACGGTAGATTTAATTTTCATTGAAATGTAGATTTAATTTTGTACTCATATTTGGATTTAAATGTAATTAGATGTAAATTGGTAGAATAAATGTAATTAGATTTAATTAGATGTTAATTTTGTACTCATATTTTGTACCCATTAAATTCAATAATACGGTAGATTTAATTTTGTACTCATATTTGTAGAATAAATGTAATTGGTACGAATGTGATGGTCTAAATTAGAAATGTGATAGTAGATTTAATTTACAATATTTTTTATGTGTGGCATTATAATTTTGTTCATATTTGGATTTAAATGTTATTGGTATGAATGTGATGATCTAAATTGTGTTGATTTAATTTTAGATTTAATTTAAATGTAATTGATACGATTGTAATCGATACAATCAATTTTGGATTCAATTTATAATTTTTGGCATTATCAATTTAACGAATAGATGGCCGACCCAAATGAAGAGGCCATATTTGACATTATCAATCAAGCCTCATAGTATGTCGGCGACGATGATATCGATGACGGTAGTCAGTTCTTAAATCTTGAATGCGAGGAAGAACATGTAAATACCGGCGAGGTATACATCGTAGATTTAAATTTAAACACATTTTCTAACGAATGTATTAATGAAGCAATAATTATGTATGTGTAGCCCTTTGGATCGACAACGACGTCGTCGTCTAGAAAAGTAAGAGGCCCGATCAAGCCGTTGGAGCGGCGATTCATTATCTCTGAAGTTAGCAGTGATGGACAACCGCTCGCACCGTCAGAACATGCAAAGAAATTTGTATATGAGTGCAGAGTGAGGGTTAGGGATAAGATCAGCATCAATCATATGTATTGGAAGAAGAACACTCAAGAGCCTGATGCAAAATATGTCACTGACAGAGACAAGGATATCTTATGGAATGATGTCAAGGCACACTTCGATTTACCAGAAGGGACAGAACTAGTAGTTAAGAAATGGGCTATAAAGAAAATGGCAACGCTATTTGCTAAGTATAATATGATGCTGAACAGAACATACATAAAGAAGAATAAGACTCCGTCCTTCGTTGGTCCCCTGCAGAAGATAAAGGACTTCTGGGATGAATTTGTAATCAACCAGACTTCTGATACAAGCAAGATGCGGCAGGAAAAAGCCCAACAGAATGCATTAAAGAAGAAGTACCATCATACACTTGGAGCAGGTGGCTACAAGAGTGCAATGCCAAAATGGGAAAAAATGGAGTCGAACTTGCTTGCAAAAGGGATTAGGCCGGCAACCATTGATTGGCCAGAACGTTCCAGGACTTGGTTTTACGGGCATGGTGGAACACTAGACCCTGAGACCGGTGCATGTATTGTAGGTGAGAAATTGCAAGCAGTATGTCGACGACTGTTTGCTGCCATAGACGTTGCGGCCAAGGGTGAGTTCGAGCCCAACAGAGAGAAAGATGAGCTAACTTATGCCCTCCAGAATCCTGAACACCCTGGGCGAACAAGAGGCAAAGGAGTGATCCCATGGAAGGAAGGCTTCCCTCATGATCTGGAGAGCTACAGAAGCCATCAGAGGAGAAAGGCTGAGGACGCAGAGCGGTTTCGAATTTTAGAAGAGGCGATCCTTCAATCGCATGAGCGAGAAAAACGCCTTGAGTCCAGATTGCAAGAAGTTCAGGGACAATTGGCTAGCCATGGAGTGAACACATCAGAGCCGACTATCAACATAAGCCTAGCTCAGCGTAGAAGTAGCGTGGCTTACACGGAAATCGAAGAGGATGATGATGTCTTACGGCGTTACCCCGTGGATGACGTCACAACGAATATGACGCCTTGTGAGCTGCACACTCCCGCGAGGAACATCACAATCATGGTGGCCACCCGGTGTTGTCATTCTTCCTGAGTCTAACAACTCGCAGCAAATACATTGCCGTCCGATTCAAGCTGGATATGCTAAAGTCGCGGTGGATAGAGTTGTAAAAGAATTTCAACAATTGACACTTGACATTCCTGGCGGTGAGGGGGAGACGACACTAGGTGAAGTAGAGCACGGATTCATCCTTTGGCGTAAGCGCTACATCGTTATACCTGGAGCGCCTCCTAGACTGCCTTCGCCTCCTAGGCCGATCATATCTCCACTTCGATCTCTACATCGTGAAAGTGCACCACGCCAAAGTCCGACTCCTCAGTCACCGATACGGTCTCTGCGTCCACGGTCTCCACCGGCCCAGGTGATTAAGCGTATGTCCACGGTCCCAACAAAACGTCCGGCAAAGAGGAAAGCCAGCAAAGCAATTCCCCTACCACAGAAGCTACCATACGAGATGACTACAGAGGAAAACGCCGAAGTGGTAAAGGGAGAGGTGAAGGCGTTTTTCTCTAATGTGAGGGAAAAGATGGAGAAAAATGCCAAGGATGTGAAAATGTTGCCAAGCCATGAACTAAGGAAATTAGTCGTACAATACGAGAAGGCAAGGAGGGAAAGAAATAAGTCGCCGCCTCGATTGGACTACGTGCGCTCTCTCGACAAGTCTTACAAGGAGTCGAAGAGAACCAAGAAATAGGGAAAAGATGTTGCACAACTCGGTATGCAATCGAAGAAGAAGAAAACAATCGAGCCGCTCGTTGTTCAACAATTACCTGTAGAGTATGATAATGACGCGCTCATCCAAATGATGAAAGACACTGGTTTGACAAGGGAAACACTCCTAGGGCATAAATCGCCACCAAAGGCCACCGTAGACGTCGATACATGGAAGACCAACTATGTGTATGGTCGGAGTCTTGTTAACCCTAACGCGGTAAAATCACTTCCTACCCAAATGTACAAGTTAAACAACTGGTACATGCAAGCCTGTCAGAATGGAACAGAACTTATTTCGGCTAAAATTCAAGATGAGCATTTCTTCCGGGGCGAGGACTTGATACACATTGAATTCATTGAATTACACCCGCTATTTCACAGGGACGCTCTCGACAAATCTCTATTGAGCTGCTGGTGTCTGTAAGTGATTCTTTTTTATTAATTAACAAGTCTTGTGTTGTGTAAAATATATATCTCTCACTTTGTAATTTTCTTACCCATGAAGTATGGAGATGATAAAACAGAAGAAAAACATGGTGTTTGATGTTGGATTTTTCGATCCATATATCATACACGAGAAGACTGTGAAGGAAAAGCCGGAAGAAACGGAGAACAATATGTACCGCTTCTTTGACAAACAACATCACAAGACGACCATACTCTTCCCTTACAACTTACAACTTCGAGTGAGTGTTTATCTTGTGCACATTTTATTTCAACTACTTCATTCTAAATGTGCAATTAATGATGTACAACTGTAGCTTTCACTGGATACTCTTGGTCATCTATATTGACAAAGGCTATGTCATGATCTTGGACTCCTTGAGAAAGTCACTGTCCAATTACTAAAACATGCTAGACATGCTACAAAGGTAATTATTTGTCTCGCACTTCACATTTTTACGCCATTATCTCGATATGATATGAATAACTCGACTGATTTATTTCTCTTAAGCAGTGCTTGGGTAAGGTTCACTTCGAAACATCCTGGTCAATGGACTGTGCCTCTTCGAATAAACCCACACAAAGTGAACTAGCTAGGCCCACCTCTTTGTCCCATTAAATTCGTTACTAATAAGATTAATTGAATGATATATGGTTTTCTCTTATAGTGGTGTCTGCAGCAGCCAGAGAATACCAATTTATGTGGATACTGCGTTTGCGAGCACCTCTTGCATTATTCACTAAAAATCGAGAAATCTATAGACGTACGTATAAACACACAACTTATTTTTTACCATCGTGTTAATATATATACATACATTAATAATATACTCATATTTCCCTCTCTTATTCATAGCTTGAATGGAAGAAGGACAGGGTCATACGAGATGACCAGATAAAAGCTATTCAAGAGTCATTAGCAGGGTTTATTAATGACCAAGTCATAAATCCCGAGGGAGCGTACCACTTCGACGGTCGTTTGCATCCCAAAACCTTTACTCAGGAGGGTCCAAATTTGGATGATCCAAATTTCGAATAACTCCATTTATCTAGGTGCGGTGTGATGGTCAGGAACATTATGTAAATGTGGTTGTACATATAATATTTTTGCGCTAATGTTTATATAATATTGCTTGACGAGAGCATTAAACTTATCTGCATGCATGATGTCTATTACTAGTATGTAATATATATGTACATATACGTATATGAAGAAGAAATGTATAGTACGTTAGATATTAGCGTAAAGAAACAAAAAAACTGAAACATAATAAAATAACAGAAAAGCAAAAAAAAATACTTTTAGTCCCGGTTTGTAACTCAAATTAGGACTAAAAGCCTCTCTACAACCAGGACTAAAGGGCGTACCCGGGCAGCCCCGGGGGGACCTTTAGTCCCGGTTCTAGCTACGAACCGGGACTAAAGGGGTACCCCTTTAGTCCCGGTTTTCCCACCCGGGACTAAAGGGGTACCCTTTTGGTCCCGGATGGGGGGTCCCGGTTGGGAAACCGGGATTAAAGGGGTTTCCTAGCCGGGACTAGATCCCGTTTCTCTACTAGTGCCATTATCTTAAAAAAACACTTTCTCCAAGTAATGGCATCAATTATTTATCAGAGTTAGCGCTGACCACTGACTGAATATATTAGAGGAAAAGTTTTTTGAAAATACACCTTTTCCGATTATTTTACAGAAATATACATGTTTCGAAGGAAATTGCAGAAATATACTATTATCGTAGAATGGAAGCGCGAGGCTCGTGACACCGCAGTCTCACGCGGTGAGGGTGCAACACCGTGCGGTCTCGCACAGCGAGTGCGCAAGACCGCGTGAACTCACGCGATTAATTAATTAATTAGCATCATTGGCAATTAATTAATTAATTAATTAATTAATTAATTAATTAATATCATTAGTAATTAATTAATATGATTAATTATGTTATTAGAGGCCATTGTGGCCATCTCGCTCGGCCAAGTAGCGATACCGAGGCTCAATGGCTCTCTCGCTTATAGATGGCCAAATGGCCCGCCCGGCCCGACCCAGCCCAAGCACGGTCGTGCTTGGCCCGAGGTCAGTCGGGCCAGCACGGCACGATCTGGATTTCGTGCCGTGTCGTGCCAGCCCACGGGCTGCACGTCAGCCCCAGGCACGGCCCACAAGTATTCGGGCCGTGCCGTGCCGGCCCACAGGCACGATCAGCCCATTGGGCCCGGGCCAGCCCAGGCACGATTTTCTTATCACAGCTCGTTCAACAAATTTTTGCAAAACTAAGTTGATAGTGCAAACTTTATATGTCACAATCCATGTTTTTGATAAACTTTAGAATTCACAAACATGCAAATCAAAAGTCATTCCCAAAATTTAACATTTTTCATTCATTCATCAAGTCACAAACTCACAAGTCACAATTTACTCTTAAAAATACACGTCTTTCAGTCTTTCACCAAATACTTGTTAAAAATACACAAGTAGTAAAACTCATGCAATCACCAAGTTTAATTCAAGATTTAACAACATTCAATCTTTCACCAAATCACAAGTAACACTCACAGACACAAGATAGTTAGGCACAGGTATTTAACTGATTAAAGTAGCTGTGATGTGCAATGGTTGCCTCGTTAAAAACCTTTCTAGGTAAAAACTCACACCTTGTGAGAAAACCCTAGAAAGGGAAAAAGAGTGCAACCCGCAGCTTTCATCAAATGTTCATAATAAAGTCCAAGTCCAATACAAATATCAATATCATGCAGTCCCAGTCCCAGTCCCAGTCCCAGTCCCAGCACCAGTCCCAGCCCCAGCCCCAGCCCCAGCCCCATCCCCAGTGGTTACATCATCATCAAGAAAGATCTCATAAGACTTGATAAATTCTTCATTGTCCACACTATGCTGCTTCTTTGATTCCGCTTGCTCCCAGTCTATGATGAATGCTAGAGCTTGCACCATGGCTGGACCTAGACGCCACCGTCGATCCTCGATGATCCTGCCAGTTAAGCTAAAAGCAGATTCCGACGATACAATTGAAACAGGAACAATCAAAACATCTCTAGCTAAGATGGAAAGAACATGATAGGTGTGTTTGTGCTCATGCCACCAGCTAAGGATATTGAAGTCATCATCGAATTGGTTGACAGTGTCACTGTCAAGATAGGCAGTCAACTCAGATGCATTCATGTTTGCATTAGAAGTACCAGCCTCCATCAAAGCAGTAGCAGAAGTTCTCCTGGTAAATGGACCAGCACCTAGTCCAGCACCTGGATTGGCACTAGCACCAAATCCAAAAATTGGACTTGCACTAGCACCAAGTCCAGCACCTGGAGTGGCACTAGCAAACCCATCACCAGTAGCAGAAGACCCAAAAATTTTCCCCCAAGCTGTCTTTTTTCTTACCCAAGAACTGCTTGGGGTTGACCTTTGTAATCTGACATCACCAAACTTAGATTCATACTTAGCAAAAATGTCAGACAATGCAGCCCTAACCTCAGCCAAATAAGTAGAATAATCTTTTGTCATGAGTTGAGACATAATTTAGAGAACATTGCTAAAACCCCTAATCTTGGCCCTAGGATCCAAGATAAAAGCAAATGAATACAGATGTGGAAGCTCAGCCTAGTATGATAAGAACTTAGTTTTCATGGGAACAACAACATTTCTAAGGTTCCTATCATTCTCATAGGTATTTAGATGTCCAGCAATCTCAAGAATGTGATGCATAATTAATGGAGATGTTGGATAATAAACACCAGACAAAATAACAGTTGAATCATAAAATTGTTCAAGAAATAACAGAATAGTTTCAGCAATTGTCCAGTGAACATCAGTAAGCAATGCATGGCCATTAACAGGAGGATAGTTAGTTGCAATAAACACCGAGAAAATATCCTTATGTGGCAAAAGATGTTTAAGCATTAGATAAGTTGAATTCCATCTAACATCCATGTCCAAACCAAATTTACGAGGGCGAACACCCTTACTCATGCAGAAGCTTTTGTATAAAGCAATGCGCTGATTAGATGCATTCACAAATGAAATAGCAGTTCTAAAATTTGTTTTTGAAGATGTCAATACCAACCTTAACAATTAAATTGATGATATAGCATGCACAATGCTGATGCATATATAAATCACCAACATAATCAGATAGAGCAGGTTTAAAAAATCCATTGCTTTAGTATTAGCAGAGGCATTGTCCATAGTAATAGAAAAAACTTTATCAGTCAAACCATACTCTTGAACAACAGAAATAACACGTTCAGAAATATTTTCAGCAGTGTGTGACACATCAATCAGCACCAGACCCAAAATCCTCTTCTCTAATTGCCAATTAGAATTAACAAAATGAGGAACAACACTTAAATAATCCTCCTTAGCATTACCAGACCATATATCAGAAGTCAAAGCAACAGAGCTAACAGACTTTAAATTCTCAATAAACATAGCACGCTCACTATCAAATACCTTAAAGACATCTCTACTGGTAGTTTGCCTAGAGACACAACGAAACCTAGGGTTATGAGCTTTCTGAATATACTCCTCAAAAGCAGCAGATTCACCAAAAGAAAGTGGAAGATCCTCTCTAGCAATCAACTTAACCAACTCAATTCTAGCAACATCTGACTTATATTCCCATTGAGTAACAGAACCATTAGCATTAAACCTAAGCATAGACGGAGAAAGAGCACCAACATTTTTAGGTTTGCATGAGTTAAGATGCCTCCTCAAATGTCCAGTACCAGCAGATGAATGAGCAGATAATGTTTTATGGCAGTAATTGCATTTAGCAGAAATGCGAACACGATTACCACTACGTGATTCATAAAGTTCTTCAAAATCGTCCCATACCTCAAATCTGGATCTGGACTGCTTGTTGCTAGCACTTGAGCCGGACGGCGCACCGTTGCCACCGGCACCGGTACCGTCATCGTCCGGCTCCGGCTCCGGCTGCGACCCATCCAGCGGAGGCGATGCAGTTTTGCTGAACACCTCCACGCGATCCTCCTCCAAATCATCTTCGTCATCACCCCGCATCCCCATCATCCTCAGCTCGAAGTTGCAGGAGGATGGATCATCCATCGAGGTCGAGGGCACTCCGGTTCCTCTACGATGAGGTGGCAAAAAAGTACAAAAGCGAGAGGAAATCAACCCGGCGGCCGTCGATCCGATGACCGGAGATGAAGAGCTCACGGATCAGGTCATCAGGCGACCGGAGAGACGGAGATGAAAGAAAAAAAGAGAGAGAAAGAGGCGGCCCTCATGCCAACAGCGGGAGGCTGCCGACCGTCGGTGCTAGATCCGGCGAGGCGACCATCGGAGACGGCGGTGATAGAGGCGTGGTGGTGGACTGGTGGTCTGGTGGAGCGACGGAGCGGTCGAGAGAGAGGGAGGCTGTGGCGGCTAGGGTTAGGGTTTGAGGCGGAGATGGAGCGGCGGGGTCGGGTCGCCGGTGGTGGGGGGTGGAGTATATATATGCCGGCGGCTGGGCTAGGCTGGCGAGGCGTGCGGGCCTCGGTCGGGCCCTACCTGCCGTTGGAGCGTGCCGGGCCGGGCCGGCCCACCGTACCGGCCTGTTTCGGGCCGGGCCGTGCCGGCCCAGCGTGCCGAAGGTGCGGCCCAGGCAGAGCCCGGCTGTCGGGCCGGGCTGGCCCGGACACGATCCCAGTCGGGCCGTGCCGTGCTTGGGCCGAGCCAAATCGGCGGGCCCTGGGCCGGGCCGCGGGCCGCGGGCCATATGGCCATCTATACTCTCACTCGGCCAACTAGCGAGACCGTTACGGGTCTCGCATTTTCGTCACGCGCGCGAGATCGCTTGTGTCATATCACGTTGTTGTCACTATTGCATGTTGGTTTTGCGATTTCGTCGTGATTTCGCACTACCGCACCGCGTTGATGATCTATTTCTGTAAATCTGTTCGAATCTCGTATATTTCTGAGAAAAAAAATACTTCAACAGTATAATTTCAAATTTTGACAGAACAAAAGGACTAGATATAACCGATGAGGTTTATCAAACCTTTCCTTTTTGTATTATAGTATTATTTCAATCAAAACTCCTGTTCCAACAACTGAATTCGGCTATGATCAGGACTTCAGAACTGTCAATTCCAGCCTTATTGACATCTTAGACTTTTTTTTTCTCTAACTGAATACTTGTTTTGCTGAAGACTCACAAACCAGCACTGATGAAACCATTATTTAATAAACTGTCGACTTGTTTGCTCCGGCAGGACCTCAAGCAGCTCGCCGATCAGCCAAAAAACTCTATTCTGACAAATGGAACCTATTGGCTGAAACAACCCAAATACTAGTTCATATACATAGATCACACTGTGTTCTTGTTTCTTTGTCAACGTTTCCCTCTGAATGTTTGCATCACAAACCAATAATCCTATTCCTTTAATTCCCCTCTGTTTTTCCTTTCTTCCTTTTTTTTTAAAAAAAGTTTTTTCCTTCTATATGCTGACATACTGAAGGGAGGATGAAAGGACACAATCCATAACTACTGAACCAGTACTTCAACTGAAGATTAACAAGCAAGCACATGAGGCCGGACTCAACAAGCTGATAATTAATGAAACGAATATGGCCTTGAATTTGTTTCAAATTTATCTGAACATGCTTAATACTACACAAGTATGCTTGCAATGAATAAACAGAAGAATAACATTCCCCTGATTGCAATTCCAATGTACTAATGCAATCACCAGTCCTGAAACTATCGATTCTAAGCTAGTCCAATGACTATATTACAAAATGCAGAGTACTCTGCGTTCTTCTACCTTTTCTGCCAAAACACTGATTCTGACAAATGATTTCCATTGTGTGAATTATGGAACTACCCAAATACATGTCTTCTGCTCATCATTTTCCCTTGTTTTGGAGATCATTTTTTTTTTCATTTTAACACTCTTATGTACTGAAAGATCAAGGACAATCCACAAACTACAAAACTAGTCCCTTTTCTGAAGATGAAAAAACAAGCAGTCATGAAACAAGATTCAACAAGCTGATAATTTGTAGGCTTTGAATTTTGATGTACAAATTGAATAGGATTGCATAAATATGATTGTAATGAATAATCAGAAGAATAAGATTACATAGAGTCCATTGACAATAAAATCATCAGTACTAACACAACACTACTACTAATCATCAGTGCAAAGTTACACACAGACTGACCACCTTGTTCAGTCCTCCAAATCTAACCTAACCAAATAGAGCCACGAAGTCAGCGAACTCTGCTTTCGTGGTCGCGCGCCACGATGAACGACTATTTTTACTCTTTTGTTTCTTTGAGAGGGAAGTATTTTTCGGGTTCACGTCTGAGTGGGCCGTGCCCGTGCAGTGCGGCCCATTTGGCCACCACTGTCCGTCCATCTGTTGGAGTGAATCGAAGCCCCAGTTTCCCCATGGATGAGGCCACCAGTCACCGCCTCGCCGGCCGCCGCTGCTCGACGGCCTGATCTGTAGCTTCGACTGTGTCTCCCCGTACACAACCACCTGGCCACATCCTCTGCCGTCGCCAGCTTCTTCAGGGCTCCTTCTGATAGGTAACCTCAACCACATGTCCTTCTTCACGGCTATTTTCATGTCATTTCCTTAGAACCGCCATGCTTGAACATATTCAGTCGAAAATTCTGGGAGCGTTTGAACATTGCGGTTCTTTTCCATGCCTGAATATCTACCGCTGCATGCACTGCCTACAGATAAGGAAAAGTGTTGAGGCGCTTTTCATTCCATGGCTGATTGTGTGTTCTTGCCAGATAAATAACAGAAGAAAGATTTCATGAGAATGCCAGTATAAATCTTCCTAGTGTATGTTTCTTCTTTCATCTCTGTTTGTATCTTATTCACAGGTTTTCACTTGTTGCATGCATTTTTTTGTTCTCCTAGGCTGCAGACTAGGTGTTGGGGATGGACGGGCTGATGTCTTCAACAGCACACATGAGATGCTCACGATTTTGTATCTGCATATTAGTGGAGTCTGGAGTGTCAGTTTAAGAGGTGATGACGTCAAATATCTATCTTATATGCCAATAATGTAATGTTCACCTTTACAATGCTATTATAATAACAATACTGCTTAAATACAATTTGTTACTTATTGTAGATTCTAGTCTTCATACTTTTGTACTCTTTTGCAAAACTCAATACTTGAAGAGCTTCATCGTTCTCTGGACCTACACTTATTTGTGCTCCCTTGTGGGCTAGCTTGTGGCTCACTATCAGCATCCATAACTTCTCCAACCTCCCAAATTTGTCGCAATTCTTTTGTAACTTTGTCTTAGGATTCTCTGCTGCTTCTTTTTTTTTTTCGCATATGCTCATACATGACCATAGATGGAAGTACTGTTAGCCTTAAGTAGTCGAAGAAACGAATTGCCCTTTTCAGTTCTTCGATATTTTACTTGCTAGTGTCTATCATTTCATCGTAGTGGCCTGTAATTTGCAGAGCACCTATTCCGTATGTTCTTTCTTTGTTGTCTACCATTTCTTTGTGCCTCATCATACCGCTTTCGGTGTTAGTCTTTCCTTGTGATAATCTATCACTTAATCCTTAGGTGCTTTATACGATGATGAAATGATTAAGTTTTTTTCCAGTTTATAATTCATAATTTCTGCCCTGGAAAATTAATTAGTAGGCAATTTTTGTTTGGTACTGACAGTTCCTTTGCGGGAATTGGCAGTTTATTATCTTTCAACAAAGTTGCATAAACATCAAATGCAGGTTCTTTGCTCTTGTATCTGGTGATGTGGTCCATCGGTCCATCTGAAATATGATCATCGAGATACTAATAAATGTGAGATTAACTAGTTAATACTTCCTCTATTTCACGTTATAAGATATTTTAGGTTTTAAATAGATTCATGTATGGATCCATATATGTGTTTCATATATGTGTTCAAATTCATATAGTATGTTAGTAAATCTAAAAAGGAATGGAGATGCCAAAATGTCTTATAGTGTTAAACGGAGAAAATATTTTCCAATTGATTTGGTTCCAGATGTACTACATGAATGTTATTAACCTGCTAATATTTTCCAATTGTCCTGGTTCCAGGATGTTAAGTACTACATTCCTCAATTTGTTTTATGGTATTAAGTCGAACCCAATCTATGTCATCTGAGTTTATTCATCAGTTATTTTGTGTTTAGTATACCTGGATTTTGTTCTTTCCTCTTATCTGTTTGTCTGTTTAACTTTTTTATCATATTTACCTCAAATGTGATGACACACTGGTGGATAGTGACATAATGACATTTGTCTTGTCTTGGTATTTCCTGATCTGCTGTTCTGTTTAATACATGTCGTTACCATGGATTTGGGAGGCAGAACCTGTTTAATTTGGCCACTGGGCTAATTTATGTGAGGCTACTGATCCTAGTTTGGTTTTGTAGATCACCTTGTACACAAACAGGAGATAGATTTCATTGTTGCACGGAGCTTTTGGTAAGATTCAGCATGATTCAGATATGATTTTTACCTTTACGTTCTGTGTTTTCTTTGATGGATCTAAACTGATCAAATTAGATTTGCGTGCACTCTGACATGGCAAAGTCATTGGGTCCATTAAGGGCGTGTGGAGCAATTAAGAAGTATAAGGACTTGGAAAAATCAGATTTAGTTCTCTAAAAAAAAGGGCATAAAATCTGATCTAAAGACACGCTAAAGCAAATGAAATCAAACGATAAACCATAAACAAATCAACCAATTTTTTTTTAATTGCTATATTTGTGGTGACACATTTTTTGTTAGATCTTAGTCAGATTTTATACCCTTTGATTTCTATAAGATCCGTGCATGCGTTTCTTCATGCGTACTAAACAACTTTTTTTGTTGTTATAATTATATATTTTATACAAATTTACAACGGAATTGCTATATTTTTGTTGCGCCATAAATCTTGCATATGTAACTACACCTACTTACACCCCACTTACATACCACTTACATATGTAATTATGTAATTTTAGGATTTACATATGTAATTTTAGGATTTACATATGTACTTTTGGGACTTACATTGTAAATACACTAAAATTACATATGTAATTTAGGAACTTACAATGTAAATATATGCTGACTAATTTTTGGTGAAAATTATAGCGCCATAAATATAACTACACCCAAAAATATTGTGTTTCTTCAGGTTAATGAGGCTCTTCAAATTAAAATACTGCAATCCACGTAGGTCAGAATGCAGATGACTCTTTAATGGCAACGATATGATGCATCTGGTCCATCAATTCGCTTGTCACAGCCAATCCATGGGACCATTCTTTATATAATGATACATATAGGTTCATTGCTCAATTAAGGATAAACAGTCGCCTAAAAACAGGTATAATTAGTTGATCCTGACGAGGTTTTGCTGTTTCATCAATCTGTTCGGCGCCTTACATATTCACCTAACACGAGGCGCTGCATGTGCTTTGCTTTTCTGCATATATAATCTGGGGCTCTATGTTAATTCATGGAGCAAGGCGACAATCTGATTAAGGCAACACAATGCAAATTTTGATAGCAACTCGTTCTCCTGCTTCAATGCCATTCATTGCAAGCTGCCAATACGCAGCAATTCTTGGTTGGTTCACGCAGAAGTGGATTATTGGTTGCATGGATACATCTCTCGCTCTCTCCCCCCTTCAAATACTAACATGTTTGTGCTAGGTAACCTATCATGTCCATATAATTAAAAATTTACTGTTTTGGTGAATTAAGTAGATCCTATGATGGTTGGGTATAACCTTCCCCACGCATAATGGGGGAGAGGACGGAAGGGAGACTAGGCTCATGCTTTTAAATATGTTTTTAAAGTAGTAGAGATGTGCAGTTTTAAACAGTTACCACTTATCATGTTGTAAAGTTAGATGTTGTGTCTTTATGTTTCCACGTCATTATCACTAAGAATTATACTGTAGACAACTCATGTACAGCAGTAAATACAATTAGCAAATAATTCAGGTTAACTTAATACATACTACAGGTGCTAGCAATTAATTCGGGAAGAAATATGTCACTATGTCAGCAGAAATCCAACCTGTCACTGCATGAAAATTGAATAAATTGTTCCTGTACATGCCACTAGCTATATCAGTTGGGCCCATTTTTTATAGTATGCCAATTACTAGAGTCATTTTTATTTATACAATGAAAATCTGATAGGTGAGAATTGAATTAACTGAAGATTCCCAATTAATCAACTGTAGTTCAGATTCCATAGTTTTACCGTTGAGTGTGGTCACTTCTGTAGATGGATCTTTCTGAATAATGAATAGACTGATCAGTATATGGATCATCTGACTTTTTTAATAAGATATATGGATTGTCTGACTTAATCTGTCTGTCATTACAATAGGAAGTATACTTTACTGTGTCAGCTTTGAATTCTTGATGCATGATTGGCATGGGAGTAGTCGAGTAGATAGGGAAGTCATGTAGAGGATCAACTTGATGCTTGGTTCGTTGTGGAGTTTAGTTTAGATGGCTAGTTAAGGGAGGTGAACCAGTACTCGTAGATGAACATTAATTGCAGACATAGCATTGAATGGATGTCAGAATTGCCAGAAGAATGAGATCTTGGCCACCTTGGTGGATACATCAATCAGTTGACAAAAGGTTGCCAAATTGTGGAAAAAGTTAATGTCAAGTGGTAATGCCAGAAGTCTTTAAAAAAGTAAGAAGTATAACCGGGAACTTGTTCTACTATTTCATAATATACATATGTTCAGTTTGATGGTAGAATACTTGTTACTCAATTGAATTTGAATGTTCATGAAATCAGGATGCATGTATAAATGGAGGTGAATGTCACTGGTAGACAACTCATTTTTGCCATCGGTTGACAACGCCTATTAATTCCGGTTGTAGCAACCATGATCAATAAATCGGGACTAAAAATAACCGGTACTAAAGATGCATACAAAGTGAAAAATATACGTGGGATGTGGGTTTCGAACTCAAGATCTCTCACCTTAGCTCTCATACGCGTAACCATCCCAACTACTTCACACACTGACTTCAGTAGAGATGCTTTCCTTTTAAACTAACCCTAGAAGTATTTTTAGTACCGGTTGGTGTTACCAACCGTTACTAAAAATGTATCTTTAGTCAGGGTTGGTAACGCCAACCCTGACAAAAGATCGAGCATCTTTAGTCAGGTTGGTATTACCAAACTTAACTAAATATGCGTTTTTAGTATCGGTTGGTAACACCAACCGGTTTCTAGAGACTTGGACTTTTACAACTGGTACTAAACCATCTTTAGTACTGGTTCTTACTCTAACCGGGATATTTGTGATTATGGGTACCACGAGGAAAGATCAACTATCCAGTAGTACGTGTAACACATATAACTTGACAAACTCCAACTATAGGACAAGAGAGAAAAGTCTATGAAAATACATAAGATTCTAGCTTGTGTTAGGAGCCTGCCGTAGATATTTCATGAATTTTCATGTTAAGTTGTTTCCCCTCTTAAACTGAACAGCACAGCCAATTCCAGAATTCTCATGTTGAACATGCATTTACTAACTTATTTGAATATGGAGTGTATAATTGTTGATTTCTTGTTTAAGGTTTGTTGGTTTTACTCTTCACTGTTTTGAAAGTATTGTTTTCAAGATACGCTGAAATTAATTTGACATTTAAAAACGATGGGGTTTTAATGAAATACTAAGACTAAAAAACCGATGGTTATATGTGCTACAAAGCCATAATATATCGGTGGTTTTCTACAATGAACATAAAATATATATAAATATATGAATATATACACTACTAGAGAAACGAGTTTGGGATGGCTCTCCGTTTGCGAAAATATATCTTCGCAGGTGGACGACTTAACATGTACGCATGTGAAAATGTATTTTCGTAGGCGGACGGCTTAAGCCGTTCGCCTGCGATGTATCAATTATAATAGACGGACAACTTAAGATATCTGACTAAATGCAAAACCCCCATAAAATAGTTGGCAGCTCGGATGTTTCCAAACCACACAAACCTTATCTGTTCACCTCCCCCATCTCTCTGCCTGCACTTCACTCCCGGATTCCTCCCGTCTCCTCCCCTCTCTGCCCACCGCCTCACTCCCCGCACCCACCACTGTCCCCTCCCGGGCTCCCCGCTCACCGCCACCGCCTGCTTCGTGCTCCACCTCTTCTTCCTCTCTGCGAACCCCTCCACCTCCTCCCCTGCGGTCCACCTCCGCGGTTACTCCTCGCCTTCGGCTGCTTCTCCCCCGCCTCCCTCTGCTTCAATCACCAGGCCGCATCCGCCTCACCGGTGGATGGCTGCGGACGGGCGCACGATGGTCGTCGAGCTCGAGCCACCGCCGCCGACCATACCCTCAATTGTCGGGCCTCGGGATAGCAGAGGGCCGTAGTGCTCGCAACAGCGACCTCGACCTCAAGGACGACAACAGTGACCTCCCTTCCCTCAGCAGCCTCCCCTCCCTTTGCATCCTCGACCTCAAGGATGGCAACCTACCCTCCCCTTGGCGATCTTGACCTGAAGGACGGCTGCTCCTCCATCCCTGTCCCCTCCCTCTCCCAAATCTGGCCCTCCTTGACCTCTGCTCCTCCACCGGTAAGTAGTAGTAGCTCGCTTCCTCTTTCGGTCTCACTTGTCTTACTCCGTCACCATGCATGGCTCGCTATCCCACAGCTGAGCTTGCCGATGGGAGCATCTTCTTCGGCTTCATGTGCCGCTGGACGAGGAGCTGCAGGCCGCTGCCACCGCAACAGGGGCGGACTCCATGGCCGAAGTTGCTGGCACGGTGGGAGGCGCCGGTGTCATCGAATGAGGGCTCGACGCTGACGCCACCACTGCACCTCTGGAGTAGGAGGCGATGGCGACCGGTTTGGACAAGGAAGAGGCCGCGAGTGGAGGAGTGGAGACGATGGGGACCTCCGGTTTGGAGGAGGCCGGCGGCAGCAGCAACATCAGCAGAGGGAGTGCTTCCTCCTGAGGTAGCGGTGGAGGAGCAACGATGAAGATAGAGGCAGCAGCAACTAGGCGATGAGGGGTGCAGCGGCGGCAACAGAATTCTTGTTTGCCTGTGTTGTTCTTGGTTTGTTGACTATGTTCTACATGTTCTGTGAAAAATCCTGAATTGTTATATGGATGTGAATATGGAAATGCAAATGCTTGCTGCTGTGAAAATTGGTTTTATCCCAAAACTATTTTTGCAGGCGGGTGACTTAAAGATTACACCTGTGAAAAAGTGATTTTAACATGCGGTGCTCTTAGGATGGCCCCTTGCGAAAACGATTTTTACAGGTGGGCCTTTGGTCCGCCTGATTTTCACTGGCCTTTAGCTAAGGCAGAGGATTAGGCCGCCTACGAAAATGTGTTTTGATCGCCTGAAAAAATCATTTTTCCAGTAGTGATAAGCAGTGGCGAACCCAGAAAAAAATGACCGGGGTCCTATTACACTTATCATATATAAAAAACGATACTACATCTATCTCAAAATGTAACAAATTATAGCTATATATATGGCAACACATTTTAGGACGTGGTTAGTATATAATAATAATAATAATAATAATAATATGCAGTATTTAACTTAGAGTCAACAAAAGGTGTAGTATTTAACTTACTGTTTATATCGGTTAATTACCAAGCACTTGGTTGTCTGCCGATTATAAATGAAAGCATCAGTCGTGGTAATGCACAAATATTTGAATAAACAAAATGCCCGATGCCCCTAATTATTATGAAAGTAATGCATGATTGTTTACTAAATTAAGTTGTAGGATGCTCCTAATTGCCTAATCTATCAACAAATCACCAGGGAAAGCGGAGCAGTTGGGGAGCTGCCTGGATGGCTGGGGAGTGAAAAAGAAGACCTCGATGCATACTGCAATTAGCTTTTGGTGATGAGGACGTCTGTCATTCTGGGTTCTGGGTTTCTAGTTGCTTGATTTGCATGTTTGATTGGGCTGGATAGGGGTTCCAATGTGATTTGGTCAGGGGTCCCACACTTAAAATATACATAGCCTACTGGTGAAATAAAAAAATCACCCGGTGTCCAATGATCCCGGTTGGTACTTAGTGGGTTCGCCCATGGTGATAGGTATAAACCACTGTATATGAATATATAGGTATAAAAGTCCTTCCTAAAATTATTTTGGTTGCTATATCACAGCTTATAATAGCCACTACCAAGCTATCAGGTTCTAAGAATTAAAAGATAATAATTTTCTCTAAATAATAAAAAAATTGTTTTAATGAATGGTAACCCTTGAGGGACTATTCATACGAGTTACCCCAATGTTCATACCCTGGACGTGTAAGGATTTGCCAATATAATAGTAAAGTTCTATGTTAAGGGTATGAGTGAAGTTTGTCTTGCAGCAATAGCGGAGGTTTATTTTGGCCCTCCATCCCAACGACCCTATTTGGTGAAACTTCCGCTGCAAACGCTCCTAGAAAATCTTTGGCTCCTCTAAATAGTTAATTTAGATTCTTAACTTAGACTTTGACACTCATCACTACATATAGAACCGTTTGTGTGAGTGGTCCATTATCTATTTACACGGACGTTTTTCGACCTGCCTAGAACCAATAAATTGTGAAAATTGATCATTTAAACAGGAGCAAAGTCAGTCACGCGTGAATAAACATGTTCACGGCTGGTTTCTTTACAGTTGCCCGTGAAATGAATTTCCAGTTTCCATTTTGTATGCGAAAAAATAAAAAAACCATCTCGTTTTTTTAGTAGGCACATGTATATACACGGTCACACGTGAGTAGATATCAAAATATAGCAATCTAGTACTCGATTGTACACCACCTAATACATACTACGAGTCTGTCTCAGATTCACAGTATAGGTGATAATAGATTGATATATTTTGAAACGAAATGAATTATAACCCTAACTTTCCTCCCTTATTTCTATCTCGTTCAGGGCCTGCTTGACAACCCTGACTGTAATGCACCTGTAAATTTGAGTGACCCAAAAGTGCCGGTGAAATATATATTCCCCTACAGCCGAACTATTTGGGAGAAGAATTTAGAACACCCAGTCATAGGCTTCTAGCTAGTAAGGTTCATTGTTGATCCAACAGATGAGTATGAACAAGCATCAAAACACGCTACTACAGATCCTCTCATCTGTGACAGCCTCTCATATCCCTGGGTTTTACGGGCCATCACAATGAAGTCATCTCAAACGGACCTAAAAACAGGCCGACAAAGATATACTCGCACAGATATGTTAGATGTGCATAAAACTCAAGCCTGTCATGGATGATACATATCCATGACGGGCTCATATGTCGGCCCGACAAAGATAACCTATGATATCTTTGTCGAGTCCTAACAGAAGCCTGTCACCGATGTTCATCATCGGTGATAGGCTTCAACTTGAGGCCCGATTGAGTTAACTATTAGGTCCATCACAACTGTAAATTTGTTGGCCGTTACAAATATTTATCGCACACAATAAATACCTCAACTACCTAGTGTAATGGTTAGCCCACTGTTCACTATTTTGGTGAGAGGGTGTGGGGGGGGGGCGATTTTTGTCTCTTTGTTTCCAAGAAAATCAGAAAGTGCAAAAGTAATTGAAAAATAGTAGTCAATTCTCATTAATTTAGTAAATACTTACCTACAAAATGTTTATCTAATATTTTTCCACTTTTTTCAGCTCAGCGATGGATCGAAGTTGGATTTATAGGAAAACTGTGCAACGTCATAGTAAAGAGTATAGAAATGAAGTATTAAATTTTATAAATACCGCGGAGGATAGGAAAAGAAGTAACAACGGTTACATGTGTTGTCCATGTGCAGATTGCAAAAGTGAGCATATATTTGATAGCAGAGTGGAAGTACACACTCATCTCATACGAGGATTCATGGAGGGCTATACATGTTGGGTGAAGCATGGAGAGCAAGAATCAGGACGTGGTGCAGCTGCAGAGAGAAGTGATGCACAAAATCAGGAAGATAAAGATGAGCATGACATGTTTGTACCTTCTCCATTGGGTGGTGAAATGGTTGATGTGGATCACAATCAGCTGCAAGATATGTTACGTGATATTGAGGATCCAGCTTACAACAAGAGAGATTCCGTGAAGTTGAGCAGGTTGGTCAGCGACTCGAAGACGCCTCTATACGCCGGATGCAAGCCAAAACACACCAAGTTGTCAGCTACCTTGGACCTAATGAAGCTGAAGGCAAGTAGTGGATGGACAGACAAGAGTTTCATAGATCTTTTGGTAATTTTGAAGGTCATGCTTTCTGATGAGAACAAGATTTTATGGGGCGCAACTGATGGCCGGCTAGGCAAAAGTGCAAGTTGACACGGTGAAGAACGAATGGGCCCATTTGCCACTGCAGCATCCATCGAATGACGAGATCCAAACCGTAGGAGCTGCACGTGGTACCTTTATCCAATGGCCCAAGGACCTCATTGAGATAAAGTTGATTATGTGGTCAACCACTGCACCTAGCGCTCGTCCTCCGCTAAGACATGCTCCTGCTCCTTCAGCCCCTCTAGCTCCCGCTCATGATGAACAAGTTGACGATTTCGAGTTACAGTATGATACAAATTTTGGGATGATCATATGGAGGCCAACAGCATGGCGATCCCTAAACCTCCACCCATGAAAAAGAGCAGGAAGGCGCATTCCTCCCCTCAACAAATAACTAGCGAAAAACCTGCTACAAGGGGGAGAGGAAGAGGAAAAGGAAAGGTGCAGGCCTCGCTTCTGGTTCCAAAGAAGCTAGATATGGGCAATGGGCAGGAAGTACCTAAGAAGATCGTTGCTCCGGCGTCCTTCCAACTAGGCATGCCATTGGTTGGAGACGAAGCGCTAGGCATGATGGCCAACACTTGCAAGGAGCTTCACCGATAGTACGTGGAGAAAACCAACACGAGGAGGACGAATAGGGAGAGCGATATAATAGGCCATCATGATCGACAACCATTTCTTGGGCCAGAAAATTATATTGTCATCGACTTCAAGGATCTATTCGACCTCTACAGGCACCGAGCGGTGGACACAAGTCTCCTTAAGTGCTACTCCTTGTAAGTATTGTTGCGTACAAAATTTGGTAATAACAATATATATAACATGCTTATAAGAGCGTTTGTCTTGCGTGTAGGTATAATTGGCAGTCGTGTCTGAAGAATGCACCGCATTTTGCCTTGCTAAATCCACAAGTGTTCAGCATCACAAATCTCCAAGGCGACTGTCAGGGAATGATAAACTATACCCATGATACCTTGTGGGCCCATCAAGACAAGGAGTACATTATGTGCGCCTATAATCAATAGTAAGTGTGTATCCTAAATATACACAATTGCCCGTCACGTATAACTCTAGTATGTAACTTCCACTATATTTATTCCACAGTGCCCATTGGATCCTTCTGGTCATAACGCCTAAGTGGAGTACATGCTACTACATGAACTCCAAAATCAATAAGGACTATGATTGGACCCTGATTCAAGAAGCGATAGAAGAAGCGTGGGGCACATATGTGGAGAAAGGAGGCCTGCATAAGAAAGGAGAAAACTGCCTCATCCACAAAAAATACTTCCCGGTCCAACAACAAGTCGGCGGCCTGTGCGGATTCCACGTGTGCCACAACATGCGGATTCTGTACAATGAAAAGGTGAAGACTGAGGCTGCATTTGAGGTTTGTGATCTCAATTATGATATATACTAACTACTTCGAAGTATATATATATAGATCGATCGACTAATGTCGAAGTATGTACATGTAGGAAAAATATCCACGTCTCTGCCTAGGAGCTTCTAGCAGATTCAAGAGGAGATAGCCGGCTTCATCGTCCGCAACATACTTCACCCTAATGGAATGTTTAGACTACGGGCTTCAAGTTAAATGATGAAACATTGTTGAACATTTTAAAATTAATGTCAAAGACATGTGATTATGTAACACTTATGTATAATCCGGTCAAACTGTTTTTGTATATACTTGCAATGCTAAACATAAATTTGCTCCAATTTACAACTCGATTTTGCAGGTTTTGATGCTTAACACTTGAAGATGTTATTGTGAAATATGTGAATAATGGATGTGTATGTGAATGGATGTGTGAAATATGTGAATGGCATATGTGATTTCTGAATGGGTTTCTTGTGAATGATTGTATATGCTGGGAAAGGGAATATATATCTGTTTCTGTCATTTTACAGCGAGCATGACTAGTAAAGGTCTGAGGCTAGCAAAAAACAGATTTTATTTTTTTGGGGGAACACTCATCGGTGATGGGCTTTAACTTAAGCCCGATGGAGATGACATCATCCGTGACGGGCTTAAGCTAAAGCCCAATTAAGTTGTTAGTCATCCGTGACGGGGTTTAGTTGTGGCCCGATTGAGATTGTGTGTCATCCGTAACGGGCTTTAGTTGGGGCTCGATTGAGATTATATGTCATCCATGACGGGCTTTAGCTTAAGGCCGATTGAGATTGTTTGTCATCCGTGACGGGCGTTAATTGGGGCCCGGTTGAGATTAGGTCATCAGTGACAGGCCCTTGTTTGACTGGTCATCTGGATCAAACGTATCGGTGACGGGCTTTAGTTTAGGCCCGAAAAAGATAAATGCATCCGTGACGGCCGTTTGCCCCATAGAGATCAATTCTCACATCAGTGACCTTTGCACCGTGACGGGCGCCTTATCCGACACGGATGAGAGTTGCCATTCGATTGAGATGAGGGTGACCATTGTAGTGAGAAAGCGTCAATTTGGAGCTGCAGAATTTCATAAAACAATAGAAAATTCAAATCAAATCACATAGTTCATCAAAATTTCAGATATAGCGGCCTTTCCTACCCTGGAAGAGAATCTGTCAGCAAGGGCTAGATAATTCACATAGGCCACAAAAAAAATGTGCCGAAAAATCAAATGAGAAAAGCTTTCAATCTCCACAATTCAACAAACCCCCAACACTGGATATATATCATTGAATCGCATGAGCACACAAGAAAGAAATCGTAAAATGTTTCAACCTACTACCAGCCACCAAAGTAGCTACGTACTTGTTTGGCATGCATCATTGCCGCTTACCGGCATCACATGTGTCCTAGAAAAGCAACGACCACCGTGCTAGGGCAGCGGAGTTGGTGACAGATTGAGCCTCCTGGGCTGATGGAGGCACAGGTCGAGGAACCTGGTTGATGGGGTGATGCAGATCGATCGACACTATCTCGTAGGTGGTGGCGGAGGTGGAAGATCAAGGCAGATCTGCTGAGATAAAGGCCGTGGTTGTAGTGAAGGCGGTGAGGAGGTCGAGAGAAGGAAAGATGCGGTAGCGATGGCGAGGCGGGGAAGAGAGATTGCCGAGCAAAGCAAGCTTGATTGAACGAGCTGCAGGATGGCGGCCCAGCTCGACATTTCTTGTCAAAAAAAGCAGTACAAATTTGTACATATATGCATCTATTATGTAATCCGTATGAGCTAGAGATTAAGGTGGCCGGTAGTTAGTTCAGATTGTTATTATCCCGTGTAAATAGGATCCGGCTAACCTGAACTCTAGCGCATATATATGTACTTTGCCTCTCGCCATTTTGTGCGATCCAATCAACACGAATCCATCGCACCGTCGATGTTAACCTAGATTGGTTTTCTTTCATCATGGTATCTGTTAGAATAGGTGTCGAATATACTAGTCCTACTAGGAGTTAGACTTGGAGTTGTAATAGGTATTACGACTAGAGTAAGAGTCGGACTCTATTCTAGGATCTCTCTTAAATAGAGACACTGGTGGAGAAGGGGTTTCTAATTCCGGTTCATAACCCCCTCTAGTCCCAACCGGAACCACGAATCCGGAACTAAAGATGGCCATCTTTGATCCCGGGTGAAATAACCGGAACTAAAGTACCATCTTTAGTCCCGGTTGGTGTTACCAACTGGGACTAAGGATGTTTTTTATTTTTTTAATTGCTGGTTCTGCTTACTGCTTTTTATATATTGTGCATATATATGCATAATATATGTATATATAATATGTGTATATATGTAATATATGTATTTATACATATATATATATACAATATGCATATATATATGTATAAATAAATATTTTACACACATATATATTACCAAAATAAATGCACTTAAGTAAATATATACATATATTACCAAAATATACACACACATAAGTAAATGTATACACATCTAAATATATACATATATTACAATCCTTCGTAAATTCTAATCTTCTATTGTATATTACGAAGAAACCTAAGACATGTTATATATGGGGATGATGAACAATAGGTCTTCCATCGTAGTGGAATTCTCCCGCGGGATCAATAATTTATTCATTGATAAATTCTTCGTTGGAGAGTTTTTCCCTCATGTAAATAATCTATCATTTGAAAAATTGAGATATAAGTATATGAAGTCAATAAGAAATCGAGACATAATGTATGAATGATTTTTACGTACTTCCGGATCCTTGTCACTGTTGATTTTGTGTACAATGCAGTGAGTATATTCGCAGACGTAGTAGCTGCACAAGTTATTCCCCTGCTCCTGTTTTGCACACTTAAAGAGAAACGATGAGAGATTTAATATAATAATTTATTCTAGAACAAATTAATGATTCAATATATTTTTGGAGCATATACTCACCGGAAAATTAAACCTCCTACCAAGTTTTTCTTTCCAAACCCTGTGGACCAATATACGGAACTTTGCCCATGCTGTATGTACAGTTGGAAGCTATGATTAGATATCGAAGATCCGCATATTAGCAATAACAGTGTTCGTAATTAATGATAGTTGAATAGATGGCATTACTTGTCTATCACTTCAAAAATCTTGGTGAAAGTAGACTCCGATTTATCCATTGAGCCATAGACATGGACTTTGTATAGTGAAAGGTCGAAGAGGAAAAGGACCCAGTAGAATCTGCAAATTGCGTGAGATGATATATATGTCACGGTATGAGTGCGAGGAGGAAGTTGGTACGAATTCGAAAGATAGTAAAAACTCACTCTGTGTTGTAGTGCAATAGTATGTAGGTCTTATAATGCTACTGCACTAGGAAATGAACAATATTATCCTCTGTAGCTTCCTCAAAGTCCCGTATCATTTTGACATTAACTTTGCGGGGGTCCATGAATCCAATATTGTAAGTCCCCTGCCTACGGCACAATTGAATCAACATTCTACAAAGGATAAAAGGAATTTGCATCAACAATCCACACAGTCTAATCATTCGATGGTACATAGATGGAGCTAAGGAACGAAATAAATTTTGCCAAAACAATACTTACAAAACCTAGTAGCTGAGAATGGAGACGTCAAGGGCGTCTAGTTGGTATACATCGAAATCCTCGAAGTGGATCCACAAAAGATCATCTCCTTGATAGTAATATGTGTTTCTTATCCTCGCTCCAAACATCGTTCTACCTTTGGATGAACGTTCCATGTACCATTGATGGAATCGGTACATCCATGTAGAGAGGGTGTTCACCTGAACAGGCTTGACAAGAGGTTCACCGAGTTTAAATTTGTATTTCAAATCCGCTTTTGTCGCTACTTTTATTGGTGTGTTTCCCACCAGCTGCTCCCTGTTTAGACCCATCTCTTTCATCCATTGCCTCAAATCCTCTTCACCGGGTGGTAGCAACGGCCCAACCGACTGTTTTGATTGCTTTCCGAGCTGATGCACATCTTTGGTCTTTCCTCTTTGCTTCTTAAAAGACTTCATCATCGATCGGTCATAGTTCGAAAGTAAAGCCCTCTTGACCGGTTTGCTCATCTTCTGAAAGAACTTCTTAGCAGCTGGGTCTATAGGAATCTTCTTTTGTGGGCTCCGTGGCTTGAAGAACGCCTTCACTTTCGCTCTTACGACCTCGTCAGTCTTCTCGGGAGTTAAGTCGTACGCCCTTTTCTTGAGAGCAGGGAGTTTTGGCTCGTCAAGTCTTGGCTTCTTCGTTTGTTCTGTGGACTCTGACGACGCGGGATGAAGTGGGCACGACTTTTTAGCACTTGAAGGTGGAGCAGACGATGACGGTGCAGGCGAATGCGGAGGTGGAGGAGTCGGTGCAGGCGAAGGAGAGGGTGCAGGCGGAGGAGATGGAGGTGGAGGAGACAGTGCAGGCGGAGGAATCGGAGGTGGTGGGGGAGGCGGAGGAGAAGACACCGCTTCTCGCCCGGGAAACACGATGTACCGCTTGCACCATAGTATAATGGCGTGGGCTGTGTCCTAGTTTCGTCTCCCCGTCTCCTCCGGGGATGTCCAGACATCCTCGAACCCTCGTTCCACCATTTCAACTTCGACCCTTGAGTACCCAGGTGGAATCGGCTTGCAATGGCATGTCCGTGAAGGATCCACTGGTATGGCCATGCCCGACGCCACCTTCACGAGAATCGAGGTTACTTAGTAATTAACATTTGCACCACCTTTCGCAATTTACAAGACATATCATAAAACTACGAGCATACCTTAAGTGATATGTTCTTGAAGGGACTATGCAGCTCACAAGGTGTCCGCCGCGTGATTTCATCAACGGGGTATGATGGCTCGTCGTGAGCTCGCCCTGCTGAAGCTTCTACGCCATGTTCTCCTTCTTGCCTGTAACACCCTGAAAATACAACTTACAAAAATGCGAAACCCTAAATTGCGTGATTTCAAAAACCTTTAAAACAAGTTGCATCATGCCGCGTTTAATTACTCGTTTATTCGAATCTTTATTTGCGGAGTTTTAGTTAATCAAAATTAATTAAGCACAAACCCTAAATGGGCTAAATCAATACTTAAGAAATGTAAACTAAAATATGTTTTGGGCAAAATTGAAGTAAGGAAAACATTCTATATAAATGTCACAAATTTATTTGGGTAAAATAAATTTAAATAGGAAATTTCATATATATAATTATCTACACCTATGCATATATATATAAACATATATATATATATAATATAATGTGTATAAATATAAAATATGGTGACATAAAATATTGAGCAAATCTTTAGGGTGAAATAATGCAAATATTGAGCAAAGTTCAATTGTGGGAAAATTTCAATTTTTGGGCGGATTTTAAATTGGAAATCGAGCAAAATCGTCAAAATTGTGATGTGACACTCTTCATCACCCCCAAGGTGTTCGACCCGGTCCCTAGCCGTCCCATCGCTGCCTTGCACCCCGCGCCGTTCCCGCTGCAGCGCGCCGGTCACCGTCGCCCCTCGAGCCCCGCGCGCCACACCCCTGCCGCGCCACTACCGATGCCGTCGCGCCCCTGCCGCGTCGCTGCCGCTGCCGTCGCATCGCCGCTCGGCGCCGGTCGCCTGTCACACCACCTGGAGCCCCGCGCCGCCGCGCCTCGTCCGCTGCGCCGGCCGACGTCGCCGCACCTCCCCGCCCCTATAAAGCCCCCCTCCTCCTCCCTTCCTCCCCACACCGTCCCCCATTTCCCCTCCTCTTCTCCATCGTTCGGCGCTGGTCACCGCCGCCCTACTGCCGCCACGCCGCCACCGCGCTGCCTTCGCCGCCCCTTTCACCGCACCGCCCCCACGACGCCGCCGCCGGTAAGCCCTTCCCCCTTCTTTTTGACCGCCGCCGTGCCATTAGTGTGGCTAGGCGAGAGAGAGAGGCTAGAGGCAGCAGAGAGGAGAGAAAGAAGAAGGGAGGAGAGAGAAGAAAAGAGAGAGGGAATAGAAAAAGGGAAAAGAAGAAAAAGGGAAAAGAAGAAAAAGGGGAAAATGAAAATAAAGTAAAAGAAAGAAAATTTAGGAAATTAGGAGGAAAAAATTTAATATATATATCTCTATTAGTTGGCGAATTAATTTTAGACCATTTTTAGGGATTTTTAGAAAAATAAATCGAGATCATTTAATAACTTGCGATTCGTTCATTTAATTGGTTATTTCTTTAGCGGGTTATTTACCTAGCTATTTATTTAGATATTTATTTATTGAGTTATATATATATGCATATTGATCGGAGGATTTATCATCGGTCATTTCTAAAACTTCTATAGAATAGATCACGACAATCCATTATTTATTTAGATAACTATTTAGTTGGTTACTTAGTTAGATTTTACTCATTAATCAAGTTATCCCCTTAGTTATCCGTTGTGATTATTTAGTCACTTATTTATCGATTAAGGTTAATTATTATGAATCCGGATCTAATTTATTCGGCATCGCGTAAATTAAAATGAGTTAATACTTTAGTCGGCTAACGCAAATATTTTAGGACAAATGGATTAAGAAATCGGATTAGAACTATTTCATAAATAATGGAATAGATACTGAAACTCGACGCTCGATCTTTTCTTTAATCGGATTTTATTGGATTTTAATTGAATTCTGACCGAATTCAAATCAATTTCTTTCGCACGTAATTCTAGACCCTGAGAGAGTTGCAAGTCCGACAGAAGATCAAGACCCGCAGGGCTTCGAGCAAGGCAAGCCATCACTATTCCTTGAACATGTTGATCCCAAGTTGCGAAATTATTTTTTTTACAAATAAAGTTGCATGCAATGAGGAATATCCTACTTGTTGCCATGCCTTGATTATTGCTTACCCCCATATTCCCTTGTAACGATGTTTACGTATGAGTCCCTAGTCAATTATGACAAATGCTTAGAAATGCTATCTAGAATCATGCATACTCATATTTATCAAAATGCTATATGCTTGGGCAATTACCTTTGGGAAGGTAATTGAGATGTGGCATGTGGAGACATGAGCGCCACATTGCCATGATATTGATGACATGATTTGTGAAAGGAGAAATAAAACTAAACAACTATTTTCGACTGGGGCAGATGGTGGATTTGGGTGGTATCTGGAAATGGCTAGCACCATCCTCGGTCAGTTAAGGACCGAGCCATGAAGTTAAGCATGAAACGACCCTCGTACAACCGTACTTCTCGAATTAGATAGCCGAGTGGAGGCAGTATCCATGCATAGATGGTTCACCCCCTTGAGTGAGGCAGGTGCGCTACGGTGGGGTAACCGTTGAGGTAGGGCCGCGAGGCATGCTCGTACATCGGTGTCGCCATTGGTAGGACTGCCATGTGTGTGAGTGAGAACCAAAATTTAAACTATAAACTTAATGTTTGTGTGAGACTTCCCTTCCCGGGAGTGCCAGAACTCCTCTCACTGCTAGAAACATATATGCCTAGAGTGCATGGGGATGAAAGTTTATGGAGCGGGTACTGCCAATGCGAGGTTATCGAAAGGCTTTGCCGTGACGCGTCTCATGTGTTGGGACGAGGCTCATGTGTTGGGCAGTCGCGGAGTACGGGTAAAGTGTACATCCACTGCAGTGTGAGTAAACCAAATCTATTCGAATAGCCGTGCTCGAGGTTATTGAGCACCAGGACATTTATTACACTTGGCTAGACTGTAAATTCTTAACTTGTGTGGGATGGGATGATGCATGATGATTTTTATGCTGATGGAGCCACTTCCTGAGAGGAGGGAAGGTGGACGTCCTCAGAAAACCATAACGACCCAATGACAGGAAGCTATCCTTGGGATCATAATGGATGGTGGATAGAACCGTCGTTGTTTAATGTGAACTTTGGTATTAAAACTTGATCAGTCTATACTAGGTCTTAGGTTTGTGAAAGAATTGCAAAACTAGCTTTATGCAAAAGAACCTATACCTTGCCTTGGATAAACCTTGTCATATGCATTTGTTGCTGTGGTGACTTGCTGAGTACGGTTGGTATTCACCCTTGCAATTATAAACTCCACCAGAAGTCGGAGATAATACCGTGGAGGATCCATACGCCTACTATGAGGAGGATGCTGAAGATGAGGGTGCCCAGTAGGTCTAGTTACGGTCATTGCCTATGGCAATGGTGATGCCGCTGCCTTCGTTCCGCTGCTTACCTATATTATGTTTTCGGACCGTTTGGTCCTTTGTTCTAAGACAATGCCTTCGGGCCTATGATGTAATAATTCGTACTCGACGCATGGGTATGCACTTTTGGTAATTCAACTATGTAATCGTGTGTGCCATACTACTTGATCCAGGGAAATGGCGCTGTGAACACAAATGATTCCTGTTGCGAAACAGGGTTCCTTACATTGCCCTATAGAAGCATAGCTGCTGCGATTGCCTGAGGGGCTCACCATGACTGGAGGGACAGGCGACTGCACCATCTGCTGTCTCTGTCATTCCGTAGGCATTGTTCGACCCGTCGTTCCACCTCCTCTTGCATCCTTATGTCCTGCAGGGCGACCCTCTCCTCGAGATATCTTAATTTCACCTCGGTATCCCTCTTGCTCCTCACGCGACTCTTGTAAGTGTGGCTGTCCTCTTGAAATCCATATTTCCAAGCAACCATGCCTTTTCCTCGCGTTCCTCCTGGATGCTTGGGATTTTGTAGTGCGAGCGTAAGCTCGTCCTTCTCTCTGTTAGGCATGAATGTTCCCTGAGCAGACGCCTTCACTGCTTCCATAAGTTGGATTACTACTTCGCGAATTGCCTCGCCGAATACAAAGGAGCCATCAGTGGGATCGAGCGTTCCACCGTGAGCATACTACCAATTTTTGGAACGTTCGGGCTAGTTTGTTGTGGCCGGCTCGATACCCTTTTCTATCAACCCGGCTTCCAGTTTATCCCTCTTGGGGATCGCCTTCTTATAGCCACCTGACTCTAGCTGGTGATGGTACTGCTTCATAGCGGCATTGGCTTTATTCTTTCCTATCTGCGCTTGCCACGATGGGAGGTCTTGTATGCGACAAACGCATCCTAATGATCCCTCAGCTTGGTTAATTTGTCGAAATCAGGTGTTAGACCCTTCAGGACGTATTTCTTGTACAGATCTAACTTGTTCTTTAAATGTTCAGCCAATTTCTTTAGAGTCCATCCTTTCAATCTTGGCTGTTCTGCCTCAAGGACCGTGAAGGTCTCGAGCATGGTGGTACACAACATGTTCTTCTCCGTATTTGGGAGATAACTTTGGTCATCCCCGCCTGACCTTGATTGACGCTAGTTCACTGTGCTGATGGGCACGTGATCCCTCACTACCCAACCACTGTGTCCCGCAAACTTTCTTAGAATACCGGCTGCGGCTACTGGTTCGCCATCTGGGGCCACTCCACTAATAATGTGCCTACCCTCTAGCTTCCTCGCGGTACCTCGTTGTCCGCATGCCCTCTTCTCTCCAACGGCCGATTGCCTTTCACTTTCCTCCTCGTTTGTGCCCTCGTTGCCCTCCTCATTTAGGTATTGGTTGGGGTCCTCGATCCCCTCCTTATCCGCCCAATATTGGCTACTGCCCTCTGCGATCTGGTGCATGAGGATCTGTTCGTCATCGTGATCTGCCATCTGTTCGTAACAATAAGTAGTACACATCAACTAAGAGTATATTGTTATACATATATTGACATTGTTGAGGAATACGTACGATGAACAAGTAATTAATTGTCATGCATGCAACCTACGTGCATATTGTCATATATATATATAATAAAATTTCACCTAGCTAGTTAAGAACATCTAATCAAATTTCACCTAGGTAGTTAAGAAGTATGTCACCTACATGTACATACTAAATTTAGGGAATTCATGTAATTTGCCTTAGTTTGCTTGGAGTTACTAGGACCACTTATGCTTGAGCGATGGCGGCGGTCAGTAGCTGCACCACGTCTAACAAAGAAAAAAAAATTTAGTTAAAACATGTACAACGGTCCTAAGTCTAAATTGAAAACATATAGATATCTATATATATCTCGTTCTCGTTCGTTCGGTCACGTTTGTTCTATCATTCGTTCACGTTCTATCATTTGTGGTCATGTTCATTCTATCGTTCACATTTGTTCACGTCCTATCGTTCGTTTGTTTTATCATTCACGTTCTATCGTTCATAGTCACGTTCGTTCTATCGTTCACGTTCATTCATGTTCTATCGTTCGTTCTATCGTTCACGCTCATTCACGTAGCGATATTCGTTCACGTTCGTTCACGCTCGTTCACGTAATGCGTGGCGGTGGTGGCACGGCGTGGGTAGCGGCGGAACAGCGTGGTGGCAGCGAAGCGTGGTGCCGGCGGCGCCGTGGGGTGCCGGTAGCGGCGTGGGGTGGCGCAGGGCGTGGCGGTGGTGGCGTGGGGTGGCGTGGCAGGGCATGGCGGCGGTGGACCAGGGTGCCACGGCGCCAGCGGCCGTGGATCGTGAGAGAGATCGATCGAGGGAGAGAGAGACAGGAGAGAGGACGCGGTGGCGGTGAGGACGTCGGTCAAACCTTGAGGGCGGCGTGACGGTGAGGTCGGCGATGGAGTATGGTGGTGGAGACGACGAAGATGACAGCAGCGACGGTGGTGGAAAGGGTGTTGGCATTGAAATGATCAGTGTTGGATGGGAAGAGAAAACAGCTAAATGTGGATCAGGGGAGAAGACGATGCACGCTCATATATATACCCCGTGAGCTTTAGTCCCGGTTGGTGGTAACAACCGAGACGAAAAATATCTTTAGTCACAGTTGGTGCCACCAACCGGGACTAAAGATCTTATCTATAGTCCCGGTTGTGACTACCAACAGCGACGAAATATATCTTTAGTCCAGGTTGTTGCCACCAACCCGAGACTATAGATTATTTCCCGCTATTTCCAAATTTTTTTTTCTTGGCTAGGGCTAACAACCAGGACTAAAGATTAACACATTTAAATGACATATGCCCGATTTAAATAGTTTAAAATTATTACTAAATATAAATAATCACATATAATTAACTCATATATAATTAAACATTTCACAAATCATATGTAATTAACATATGACCTATTCAAATAGTTTTTAAATAGTAATAATCATATGTAAATAACATATGACCTATTTAAATAGTTTAAAGTTTCTATTACATTTCAAAAATCATACATAATTAACATATGACCTATTTAAATAGTTTAAAATTACTATTACATTTCAAAAATCTTATATAATTAACATATGACCTATTTAAATAGTTTAAATCTGCTATTACATTTCAATAATGATATAGAATTAACATATGACCTATTTAAATAGTTTTTAAATAGTAATAATCATATGTAAATAACATATGACCTACTTAAATAGTTTAAATTTGCTAGTATATTTCAATAATCATATATAATTAACGTATGACCTATTTAAATAGTTTTAAATTGTAGTAATCATATGTAATTAACATATGACCTATTTAAATAGTTTATAATTGCTAGTATATTTCAATAATCATATATAATTAACATATGACCTATTTAAATAGTTTAAAATTGCTAGTATATTTTGATAATCATATATAATTAACATACAAACAGAGAGACCTTCCTACTGCATACTTGGTTGAGTACATGATGCTCCATTGCTCCTCGGTGCAAAGACTTGTACCACCTTGCAAGAAGCTGCTCTGAACATTAGTGCAGAAATGGAGAGTGAAAAGGACTCATCCTCTCCCAGCAGGTAATCAGGACTCCAGTATGGCAAAAAAGTACAGTGTCAATGCAGAGTACGACATAAATTACAGACTTCAGTGAAGTTCTGTTTCTAATGCAATGCAGAGTGCAAACAAGATGTTCATCTTGAAGAAAACAAGGTACAATGAGCAAAGTTTTCAAAGAATAGCATCCTCAGAGTATTAGTAAAAAAACATAAACATTGCATGACCTTCAATACATTACAAATAATTTACATCGTCCATACAAGAACTGTAGACCCCCGTTTTCGTAACAGGAATCTTTCGTGTAAACCATACCATTTCCCTGGATCAAGTAGTCTGGTACACACGAATTGAAGTATCAAGTGCGCATACACATGAATCTAGTGCGAATTATTACAACATAGGCCCGCAGGCATAATCTAGAACATAGGACCAAACGGTCCGAAATACATGCAAGAACAGAGTTTAGATAAGGCAGCGGAATTAAGGCAGTGGCACGCCATTGCCACAGGCAACGACCGTATCTAAGACCTACTGAGCACCATCGCCATCAGCAACCTCCTGGTAGTAAGCATGGATCCTCCAAAGCGTCATCTCCAACGTCTGATTGAGTTGTAATTGCTAAGGGTGAGTATCAACCGTACTCAGCAAGCCACTACAACAACAATGCATATGATAGAGGATATTTCAAGGAATGGCTTCCGGTCCTTTTGCGTAAAGCAAGTTTTGTAAATCTTTTGACAAGCCTAAGACCTAGCATAGACTGATCAAGTTTTAATTCCATAGTCCATTATTCAACGACAGTTCTGTCCACCATCCATTGTGATCCAAAGGATAGCTTCCCGCCATTGAGTCGTCATGGTTTTCTGGGGTCTACCCTTCTCGCCTCCCGAGAAGTTGATCCACCAATATAAAATTAGCATGCAACATCCCACCCCAATCAGTTTAAGAATTTAGAGTCTAACCAAGTGTAATACATGTCCCGGTGCTCAATAAACGCGGGCACGGCTATTCGAATAGATTTGAGTTACTCACACTACAGTGGATGTACACTTTACCCGCACTCCGTGACTTGCCCAACACATGAGCCTTGCCCCAACACATGAGACACGTCATGGCAAAGCCTTTCAATAACCTCACATTGGCAGTACCCGCTCCATGAACTTAAGTCCTCATGCACTCTAGGCGTCAAAAGTTTCTAGCAGTGAGAGGAGTTCTGGCGCTCACAGGGAGGGAAGACTCACGCATGCGGTCCTTCTTATAATTAAGTTTAGGTTTATACATGGCGGTCCTACCGGTGGCTATCTCCACCGTAGGCCCCCGCCTCTCACACACTTCATGAAATCCACTACGCATGGATACTGCCTCTGCTTGGCTATTTACTCCGCTATGTCTATACCCATTCGAGAAGTACGGTTGTACAGGGTTCGTTTCATGCTCAGCTTCATGGCTCGGTCCTTTACGGACCAGGGACGACACTAGCCTTTACCGGACGCCACCCAAGTCCTCCAGCCACCACAGTGGAAAACAGTTATTTAGTTTTATTTTTACTTTCACAAATCATGTCATCAAAGGCATGACAATGTGGTGCTCATGTCTCCACATGCAGCATCTCAACTACCTTTCTAAAGGTAGTTGCCCGAGTATAAATCATTTTGATAAATATGCATATACATGATTCTAAAGTAGCATGGCTAAGCATTTATCAAGTTTTGAATAAAGACACACGATATCATGGACTACAAGGATTGCATGGATAATCAATATCAAAGGCATGGCATAGCACGCAAACTTTATTTTAAATCAAAATAAGTTCACAATAGGTTCAACATACTCAAAGATTAGTGATGACTTGCCTTGCTCACAGTCCTGTAGACCTTGACCCTCGTTCGACACCGCAACTCCTTCGGAATCTAAATTAATCGTGCGAAAGAGTTGATTTGAATTCGATTAGAATTCAAATAAAATCCAACAAAATCCAATTTTAAAAATAAGCGTGTTGTGTTAAATTTTTATATCGGTTCAATTATTTGTGTAGTGGCACTATTCCTATTTAATCCATTTCGTCCTAAAGTATTGGCGTTTTGTCGATTAAAGTATTTTACCTATTTTAATTAATGTGATTTCCTAATAAATCCGTTCTATGATTAAATTCCTAAAAGTTGGCCCGCAATTCTACCACACTACTACTATTCTCTAGGAATTTCCAAAAATAATGTATGATTAGTTCCCCAACTATTTTTATTCCTAATTTTCCCTTCCCTTCTATTTTTCTCTATTTCCTCTCCTTTTTTCTCTCTCTCTTCTCCCTTCTTCTTCCCTGCTCCTTCCTCCTCTCCTCTCTCTCTTCTTCGTCTTCTCTCCCGGCCCCTACTGAGCCTAGGCGGCGGCGGTGCATGGACGGCGAAGGGGGGGCGGTGCTTACCCAGGGCCCGTGGCGGTCGGTGACACGGCGGTGGGGCTCGGGACACGACGGCAGCGGCTTGGGTGGAGAAAGGGGAAGACGAAATGGGGGTGGGGCGGGGAAGAAGGGGAGGTTTGGGGCGGTTTTATAGGGATGGAGGGACGCAGTGGCTAGCGCGGTGCAGGCTGACGAGACGCACGCGACGCGATGGGGCTCGAGGCGACTGGGAGGTGCGGCGACGTGACGCGAGCGACGACGCGATGCGACGCGGCAGCGGCGGGTGGGATGATGCGGCGATGGGATGGCGCGGCACGGGGCGCAAGGTGGCGCGGTGCGAGGGCGACGAGCGACAGCGACGCTAGCGATGACGCGACGCGCACGCGCGGTGGTGGCAATGGCGCACGACGCGAGGCACAGCATGGCACCGGTGGCCAGCGTTGCGGCGCCAGGCGTTCGGCCGGGCTAGACCCGCATCTAATGCGTGGCGTGCAATGAATAGTGCTGCCAGTTCTTTTTGGTTTTCCTAATGCTTTCTCGATAAAAAATTGAAAAAATTGCAGTTTTAATTTTATTTTTTCTAATTATTTGAATGACTATATTTAGCATTCAAATGTGAATTTGCCCAACTTTTAATAATGTTTAAATATTCGATATTTTTAAGCCCCTTTTAACTATTCCTATACTTAGGGGTTGTATATATATTTATTTTCACCCTAATTTAATTTATTAATCATATTTTCATTTGTTGGTACATTACAAATAATAAAAGACCAAGAACCACGCCATGATGCAATTTTAATTAAAAGTTTTTGAGAGTCCAAAATTTTATGTTTTGTTTTTAGCTGCTAAAAATTCCAGAGTGTTACAACAACCTAGGTCACTCTTTTCCTCACGTACTTTCTCCTCACTAATATTCCTTCGCTATGATCGTTGCGTGAGTAAGGGCTATCCTCTTTTGATAGGAGGATACTTGGGTCAACCATCACCGCGAACGGTGGTTGCCCGTCAAACTTATCGTAATCTTCCTCAGTCTTATTCTCGACTCCGACGATTTTCCTTTTACCTGGGAGAACCACGTGGCGCTTTGGCTCGTCGGGTCCTTTACCCTTGATTGGTTTGCTAGACATGTCCTTCACGTAGAAAACATGAGTACACCATTGGCTAGGACGATTAATTCGTCTGAGTATCCAACCTTGGTTAGGTCAATCATTGTCATCCTACTGTCATCAATCGTTATGCCTCCACCAGTGTCACGCCCAGAGATTCGCTAACCCGAATTTCCAAGCAGAATGTGTATTAAAATCCCTATCTAGGACCGGCCAGGGTACACAAATGATAAAGTTGCCGTACAGATCCACGTCTTTTAAAAATCATAAAATATCTTACAAAAATTCAGCGGAAAAGATAAATAAGCTAAACTAGATAACTAGACGCTCGTAGCGTGGCAACTCTAATCCACGGGCATCCCTAACGGCAGCGACAAGCCTACTCCTCCGAGAAGCCACCATCTGACACGTACTCCAACTCTGGTGTGGGGAATAATAAAGCAAGACTGAGTACTACCCACTGTACTCAACAAGTCATACCGGGATAGGGAAAATGATGCAAGTAACTCCATAGGAGGTTAAAGGGTTGAATTGCATAAAACGAGCATTTAAAAACAGTAGTTGAATGCGGTAAAACAGTTGAGTTAATTAAGCATAATTAAGTCATCTCTGTCCAACGGTACACCACGTTGCAACAGGCCCAAACCACCACCTGAACTACACCAGTTCCATTAAATCATGTTATTAGGGTTATGACTAATCACGGTGAATCTGGTTGACCGCCCATAACCGTGGGCACGGCTATTCGAATAGTTAATACTCTGATCAGAGGTGTACAACTGTACCCACAAGACACAGCCCCACAACACGTTACCGTGCACTGGCGCACCACCACGGTACACCGGAAAAGAACTGTGACAAGACCCTTCGCATAACCTTCGCTAACCGAGCGCACCACACCTCAGGTTTCGCCCCTATCTTTTAGCCAAGGCAGGCAGCCCCCTCTCGTGCCTAGGTGAATCTGGCAGCTGATCAACAAGTAAACCCCGCCGACCCAACTCCATCACGCCCACCCTTGCCTGGATGCGTCGACTAAGAAAAGCTACACTACGGGCCCAGCTATTACCCATGCTAGCTTGTGGAAAGTACGGTATTTCTTTCAGGGTTTCCCACGAACCGGTCCTTAATTGTCATGAGTACGACCATCAAAACCACGTAGTCACAACCCACCCTTAATCAGGTTTTAGTTGGACCAGTTAATTAACCATTCACGATAAATCATCGTGCGCTACCATTAAGTATCCATCATTAAAGAATAGTGGTACGCTAGTTATCCCATTAGTGTGCTAATGTTTCTAAGAAGGACTAAGCATCATCCTAACCAACACTAACCATATTAATTCCCAAGCTATCAAAGGAGTATGGTAATCAAAAATATGTGGCCGAGCACAGTAAGTAAGTAAGCCCATAAAGTGACATTATAAAACAGTGCAGTATTTGAGAATAAATAAGACATTTTCAAAGTAGGTACAATATGATCAAGTGAAAAGCATGACTTGCCTTGCTCTTGCGCTGGATCAACCTTTGTGACAACTTCGAAATAAACAAGCGCATCGAAACGGTCGATCTCTACACGACATACAAAGCACACAAGCAAAACAGGCTATAAGTCTACTGAAACAGGAAACAACCATTTTTAATGGATTCTAGACAATTTTATGAATTTACTGCAATTTGAACGGACCCAAACGGAGTTCGGATGAATTAGTTATAAATTTTAGAAGATTAACCGTGTTTTTACTAAAACGGAAAAATCCTAAATGTATTACTGCGCAATAATTCCCCTAGGGCTGACGTCAGCGGGGCGAGGACTGGCCCAAGGGCGGACGTCAACTAGGGCTGACGTCAACCGCGGCGCGGGCGGCGGCGCCCACGGTGGCGGTGGCCGAGAGGCGGCGGTGCACGCACGCGGTGGCGGTCGGGCGACAGCCGAGCGCGGTGGGAGGAGGTGGCGCGGTGGCCGAGAGGGGAGAGGAAGGAGGGTGTGACATCCCGGCCCAGGGCTTAATAGGATTAATAGAATACTCATATAAACAAGTTGCAACTTCTTTTCCGGAAGCCGATCTCCAAAGAACTATGAGGTTAAGCGTGCTTGGCCTGGAGTAATTTGGGATGGGTGACCGACCGGGAAATTCTTCCCGGGTGCGCACGAGTGAGGACAAAGTGTGCAGTAAAGACTTGTGTTGGTCTGTGAGGATAGTCTATGTCCTAGGAAAGCTGCTAGAAGTAAGTGGGCCCGGTCTTGGAGAGGCGGGACGTTACAGAATGGTATCAGAGCCGACTCTCGCGGTTTCACGGGCGAGTGTGTCGCAGTTGCGCAGGCATGGTGCGCATGGCTGGTGTGGACCGGGAGTGGTCACACAGCATGGCACATGTGCTGGCACTGGACACACTGACGTGGCCAAGAGAGGACGTTCCTGGCCTAGGGTTGACCGACGAGGACGTCGGTGTCTTAAGGGGGTGAGGATGTGACATCCCGGCCCAGGGCTTAATAGGATTAATAGAATACTCATATAAACAAGTTGCAACTTCTTTTCCGGAAGCCGATCTCCAAAGAACTATGAGGTTAAGCGTGCTTGGCCTGGAGCAATTTGGGATGGGTGACCGACCGGGAAATTCTTCCCGGGTGCGCACGAGTGAGGACAAAGTGTGCAGTAAAGACTTGTGTTGGTCTGTGAGGATAGTCTATGTCCTAGGAAAGCTGCCAGAAGTAAGTGGGCCCGGTCTTGGAGAGGCGGGACGTTACAGAGGGGGCGGCGGAGCTCACCGGCGGCGGTGGAAAGGGGAGAGAGAGGCGGCGGCGGTGGCTTAAATAAGGGGGTGGCGGTCGGGGGGTGCAGGGAGTGGGGCGGCGTGGCCGGGAAAGGCGGGAGGTGGGCAGCGTGGGCGGAGGAGGCGGCGGCGGCGGTTGCGGCCGGCCGGCATGGGAGGAGACGGGGCCGACAGGTGGGCCCCACCTGTCGGTGGCCCGAGGAGAGGAGGGAGGCCGGGCGGACTTATGGCGCTGGCGGCGGCCCAAGAAGGGGAGGGGGAAGGGGCGGCGGCCCGGGAAGGAGGAGAGGAGGGAAAAGGGGCTGTGGGCCGGCCCAGGAGGAGAGAAAGTGGGAGGGGCGAGTGGGCTGAGGGAAGGGGAAAGGAGGAGGAGGAGGCCGGAGGAGGATGGTGGGCCGACGGCCCAGAGGAAAAAGGAGGAGGGAAAAAAGAAAAAAAGAAAAGGAGGACTTTGGGGAATTAAATATTGCTGTGGGAGTTTTTAATTGGTTAAAATTATTTCCGGTGCTCTAAAAAATCCACTAAAATTCCTGTTAATGTATTGTAACAAGGGGAACTCCAGAAAAATTCCACCTTGCCTTTTCCACTTGATTAAATATACTTTTAAATTAGAAGTTTGCTCCTGGTTAGAAGGAAAATTTATTTTGAGTGATTTTTTTTCATGAATTTAAATCTAGAAGGTATACTTCGGGTGTGACAACCAGTCAGCCTAACCTATCGGCACCGAAATAGAGGGACCTTCAGGGGTCCATAGTCTAGTTCTCATATGTCCTCGATGACAACATAATACGTGCTAGTTGTACCATCGTATCTCATGGCATCGATATGAATAGCACTGTTCTCATTTGTGCTCTTTCTATCTTGGGTTCTTGTGTAAAATGTATACCCATTGACTTCGTATCCTTGGAATGTCAATATCGATCAAGATGGCCCCCTCGCCAGGAAGGCTAGTTGTCGGTCAATCGTCTCATTACCCATTAGATGTTGTCGTAAGCATGCGGGGAAAGAATCAATGTGATGGCGTGTAATCCAGGCATCGCACATGCCGATGTTTTTTAGCGAACAATCACCAGGTGCTCCTCAATGTAAGGAGCCAGCAACGAAGATTGTTGCAAAACCATGAAATGTGCTTTACGGAACAAATCATTGTCCACAGTTATTATTGTTTTCCTTCCAATAGTCCCCTTTCCCTGTAGTCTCCTCTCATGGCTTGATTCAGGTACCCCGATTGGACGAAGGTCTTCAATAAATTATACGCAGAACTCAATGGCCTCCTCTATTATATAACCCTTGGCGATGCTTGCTTCTAGACAAGAATGGTTATGAATGTATTTCTTTAGAACGCCTATGTACCTCTCGAAAGGAAACATGTTGTGTAGGTAAATAGGACGGAGAATACCGATCTCTTTCACAAGGTGACTTAGAAGATGCGTCATTATATTGAAGAATGACGGTGGAAAGATCATCTCAAAGCTGACAAGATATTGAACCACGTCATCTTGAAGGGCTGTTAAACTGTCTAGATCGATGATCTTTTGTAAATCGTGTTCATGAAAGCGCATAGCTTTGTTATTGTTCCTCGGACATTATCAGGAAGGATACCACGAATTATAACAGGAACTAGTTGTGTCATCAACACATGACAATCATGAGACTTTAGGTTTGTGAATATCTTCTCCTTCATGCTTATTATTCTCTTTACATTCGAGGAGTATCCAGACGGTACCTTGATGCTCTCGAGAAATTCAACATAGTTTCCTTCTCTTCCTTGCTCAGGGTATAGCTTGCTGGACTCAAGTAATGGCTTCCTTTATCCGTCAGTTCCGGGTGAAGGTCCTCGCGTTGTTGCATATGCTTGAGATCATGACGTGCTTCAGGTGTATCTTCAAGTTCCCATATACACCTAGGAAGCCCAACAGGTTCACACAAAGGATCTTACTGAGGTGCATCACGTCGATTGTGTGCCAGACGTCTAAGACTTCCCAACAGGGTAACTCCCAAAAACTAGACTTCTTCTTCCACATCACCGCGTGACCATCTTCGCTCTCTATAGGATGGCTGCTAGGTCCCTTTCCAAATACTACTTTTAGATATTTTACCATAGCAAACATGGCTTTTCCGTTGCGATGTTTAGGCTTAGTACGACGATCTGCCTTCTGTTCAAAATGCTTGCCTTTCTTCCGTACGGGTGGGTTGCAACAAGGAATCGACGATGGCCCATGTACACAACCTTCCTGCAGTGTTTCAGATACGTACTTTCAGTTTTATCCATACAGTGGCTGCAAGCCTTGTACTCCTTGTTTGACTGTCCGGATAGGTTGCTAGGTGTAGGCCAATCGTTAATGGTAAGAAACAACAACGCTCGAAGGATAAATTGCTCCTGTTTGTCCTCATCCCACACGGGGACACATTCTTTCTTCCACAGCAGAACCAGATCTTCAACCAATGGTCTTAGGTACACATCAATGTCCTTACCAGATTGCTTTGGGCCTTGAATAATAATAATAGTCTAAATTCAGAACATCTGCATATTCATCGTTAAATGAGAGACAGTGACTTAACATATTGGGTGAAAACAACACCCAATATTGGTCGTGCACTCACTACTTCGCTAAGTTGTTCGGTCGGTCATTCGGTAGTTCACTAAGTCATTCGCTAAATCGTTGAATCGCTAGGTCGTTTGTTTGCTTGTTCGCTAAGTCGTTCATTCGCTCGTTCGCTAAGTTGTTCGTTCGTTCGTTCGCTAGTTTGCTAAGTCGTTTATTCGCAAGTTCTCTAAGTCATTCGTTTGCTCGCTCGCTAGTTCGCTAAGTCATTCGCTAAATCGTTCAATCGCTAAGTCGTTCGTTCGTTAAGTCGATCCTTTGGTCATTTGCTAAGGCTTTCACTAAGTCGGTAAGTCGTTCGTTCGTTCGGTCGTTCCGTCACTTGTTCATTCAATTCAGTCGTTCGGTTGGTGGTGGCGGTGGCGCGCGGAGCTTGTGGTGGAGATGGCGGTGGTGGTGGCATGGTGTAGGTGGTGGCGGTGGTGGCTGCGGTGTCCGTGGTAGCGGCGGCGGTGGGGGAAAGATCGATGTGGAGGGGGAGCGCGGCCCTATATACCTCTTGCACATGACGATGGCGGTGGTCGTGACAGCGGCGGGATCTGTGATGGCAGTGGTCGTGACGACGGGACGACATGCGGCGGTGGCGACGATGTGCGGGTGGTGGTTGCGACGACGGCGCACGGCATGATGAGATCGAAAAAACTACAAGTGTGGGAGCTGATCGGAGAAGACGATGCACCTCCTGTATATATATACATATATAGAGAGAAAATCTTTACTCTCGGTTGGTGGCTATAGTCGGTAGTAAAGATCTCTTTAGTCCCGGTTGTATCCACCAACCGGGTGTAAAGATAAGAACTTTACTCCTGCTTGGTGGCTACTTATCTTTACTCCCGGTTATTGGCTACAACCGGGACTAAAGAGATCTTTACTCCAGGTTGTAGCCACCAACCGGGAGTAAAGATTTTTCCCACTATTTCCAAATGTATCTTTAGTCCTGGCTTGTGATAACAACGGGAACTAAACTTTGATTAACCAAGTTGAAATAAAATACAAAAAAATTAGAACATAATTATAATAGTTCTAAATAGTTATTAAATTCTAGAAGTCATATATAATTAACCCATGCCCGTTTAAATGCATTTAAGTTGAAACAAAATCACAAAAATAATTAGAACACATTTATAATAGTTACAAATAGTTGTTAAGTTCTAAAAATCATATATAATTACCCCATGCCTGATTAAATACATTTAAGATGAAATAAAATCACAAAAAAAATTAGGACACATTTATAATAGTTACAAATTGTCGATAAATTTGAAAAATCATATATAATCAACACATGCCCGATTAAATGCAATTAAGTTGAAATAAAATCACAAAAATAATTAGAACACATTTTTAATAGTTACAAATAGTTGTTAAATTCTAAATATCAAATATAATTACCCCTTGCCCGATTAAATACATATAAGATGAAATAAAATCACAAAGATAATGACGACACATTTAAAATATAGTTAAAATTTTTGATAAATTTTAAAATCATATATAATTAACCCATGACCGATTAAATGCATTTAAGTTGAAATAAAATTACAAAAACAATAGAACACATTTATAATAGTTACAAACAGTTGTTAAAATCTAAAAATCATATATAATTACCCATGCCCGATTAAATACATTTAAGATGAAATAAAATAACAAAGATAATGAGAACACATTTAAAATAGTTACAAATTGTTGCTAAATGAGAATACATTATACATGCAATAACCTTGGTCAAATATAAATCAATTGAAACAGATGGACTTTCAATACATTAAAAATAATTTACATTGTGATGGTTGACCTCACGTACTTTCTCCTAACGAATGTTCCTTAGTTATGATCGTTGCGTGAGTAAGGGATGTCCTCATTTGATACGAGGATGCTCAGGTCAACCGTGACCGCGTACGGAGGTTGCCCATCAAACTGATCGTAATCTTCGTCAGTCTTGGGAGAACCACGATTTTCCTTTCCGACGGTTTTCCTTTTGCTTGGGAGAACCACGTGGCGCTTTGACTTGTCGGGCCCTTTCCCCTTCTTTTTGTTTACTAGCCATGTCCTTAACATAGAAAATTTGCATTACATCATTGGCTAGGACGAATGGTTCATCTGAGTATCCAACATTGTTAAGGTCAACCGTTGTCCTCCCACAGTCATCAACTGTTATGCCTCCACCAGTCAGCTTGACCCATTGGCACCAAAACAGAGGGATCTTCAAAGGTCCATAATTGAGTTCCCATATCTCATCGATGGCACCATAGTACGTGCTAGGTTTCCCATCGTATCTCATGGCATCGATACGAATAGCACTGTTCTGGTTCGTGCTTTTTCTGTCTTGGGCTCTTCTTTAAAATGTATACCCACCGATCTCATATCCTTGGAATGTCGAGATCGAGCAAGATGGTCCCCTCACCAGGAAGGCTAGTTGTTGGTCAATCGTATCATTACCCATAAGATGTTGTCGCAACCAAGCAGGAAATGTATCAATGTGATGGCGTGCAATCCAGGCATCGGAGTTAGCAATGTTTCTAGAGCGAACAACCGCCAAGTGCTCCTCGTTGTAAGGAGCCACCAACAAAGATTGTTACAAAACCGTGAAATGTGCTTTACGGAATAAACCATTGTCTACAGTCATTATTGCTTTTATTTTTCTTCCAAGAGTCCCCTTTCCTCGTAGTCTCCCCTCATGGCTTGATTCAGGGACCCTGATTGGACGAAGGCCTTCAATAAATTCTACACAAAACTCAATGACCTCCTCTGTTCCATACCCCTTGGCGATGCTTGTTTCCAAATGAGAACGGTTATGGACGTACTCCTTTTGCACGCCCATGTAGCTCTCCAAACGAAACATGTTGTGTAGGTGCACAGGACCGAGAATACTGATATCTTTGACAAGGTGACATAGTAGATGCATCATTATATTGAAGAAGGATGGTGGAAAGGTCATCTCCAAGCTTATAAGATATTGGACCACGTTATTTCGAAGGGCTATTAATCTGTCTGGATCTTCACTCGCTATAGGATGGCTTCCAGATCCCTTTCCAAATACTACTTTCACATCATTCACCCATGCAAACACGGTTTTCCCGTTACGATGTTTAGGCTTCAGACGGTGATATGCTTTTTGTTTGAATTGTTTGTCTTTCTTTCAGACAGGTGGCTTGCAACAAGAAATCGACGATGACTCATTTACACAACCTTCCTACAATGCTTCAAGTACATACTGTCAGTATCATCCATACAGTGGGTGCAAGCCTTATACCCCTTATTTGATTGTTCGGATACGTTGCTAAGAGCAGGCCAATCGTTAATGGTTCGAATAGCAGTGCTCGTAGGTTAAATTGCTCCTGTTTGTCCTCATCCCACATGGGAACACATTCTTTCTTCCACAAAAGTTTCAGATCATGAACCAATGGTCTTAGGTACACATCAATGTCGTTACCAGTTTGCTTTGGGCCTTGAATAATAATTGACATCATGATGCACTTCCACTTCATGCATAACCAAGGGGGGAGGTTGTAGATACACATGGTCACAGGCCAAGTGCTATGACCGCTGCTCATCTCTCCAAATGGATTCATGCCATCCTTACTTAAACCAAACCATACGTTTCGTGCATCCTCTCTGAAGTCTTGAAATGTTCTTTCGATATTTCACCACTACGACCCATCAGTGGGATGTCTCAGCATCCCATCTTGTTGATGTTCTTCTGTGTGCTAGCGCATCATTCTTGCATGCGCTTTTTTCCTGAACAAACGCCTCAGCCGTGGTATTATAGGGAAATAGCACATCACCTTAGCAGGAACTCTCTTTTTCGAAGGTTGTCCATCAACATCACCTGGGTCATCTCGTCTAATCTTGTATCATGGTGCCTTACAAACCGTGCATGCTTCTAGGTTCTCATACTTCTCACCGCGATAGAGGATACAATCGTTCAGAATTGTATGTATCTTCTGCACTTCAAGACTTAGGGGGCAGTCTACCTTCTTACCTTCGTACATTGTTTCGAGCAATTTGTTTCCCACCGGAAGAATGTTCTTTACGAGTTTCAATAACTCGCCAAATGCCTTGTCACTCAAACCATTTTTTGCCTTCCATTGCAATAATTCCAGCGTGGTACCCAACTTTTTGTGCCCCTGTTCGCAACCTGGGTACAAGGACGTTTTGTGGTCCGTTAACATACGCTCTAAATTCTGGACATCCTTTTCACTTTCGCACCATGGAAACTAAAAAAAGAAAAGCGGACGGCATTGTTCATACGATAGCCGGAAAAGTAAGTTCTCCCGCCGGCTATTCAAACCTTCTTTACATCGCACAACATCTGACCAAGATCTTCTGCACAGTCATTATCTTCAACAGCCCTGTCCGCCTCGCTTGCTGTATTTTCTTCAAATCCATCGTATTGAGCCTAGTCCGGAGTGTTTTTGACTTCTTGTTCATCATCTTCCATTGCAACCCCTAACTCTCCGTGCGAGGTCCAACAATTATAGCTAGGCATGAATCTCGACTCAAACAAGTGGGCATGAATAGTTCTAGATGTAGAATACTCCATCTAGTTTTTACACTTTTTGCACGGACAACATATAAAACCCTTATGCCTGTTGGCATTAGCCACACTCAAAAAATGATGCACGCCATCAATAAACTCATTCGACCGTCGATCTGCGGTGTACATCCATTGCTTGTGCATCTACGTGTAATAAAAAAATGTAAAGGAAGTCCATGAAAGTAAAACTAATTAAATAATTATATAATAATTTAAAAAATCATAATTAAACTAACACATTTTTAATGACTCTTTCTTATTTCTAAACATTTTATCGATTTTTAAATGGTCTTAACCGGAGTCATGGTTAATTATATATAAACACTATCATTTTAAAAAAATTGTAAATATGTTTCTCCATGGTTAATTATATGGTTTATCTTATTTTAATTATAATCAAAAAAGTTGTTTAAATTTCTAAACATATTTTTAATTTATTCTACTTATTTGTAATTATTTTAATGATGTTTAAGTGGACTTAGTTTTCTATTCTTTATTTCTCATTCTTTGACTTATTTTAACATTTTTATCCAAACGTTTCTAATATTATTCCCTACATCAATTTTCTCTCATTTTTTTCATATACCTATTTGATAGATAATAACATATAGAAATATAGCTGAAAATATAATATGTTAACCACAAATCAATAAAGCATAAAGTTGCTAACCTTTTATAACCCTTCGATTTGTATAATATCACCAAACTATTTACAACAAAAATTTTGGCAGCACCTCCCCTCATCCTCCTTGCCAATTTTTGCAGCAATGGCTCGGGTTGCAGGAGGAAGACGATCATATAAATGACATGATCTTTAGTACCGGTTGATAACACTAACCGGAACTAAAGTGTGCATCTTTAGTCCCGGTTGATAACACCAACCGGGACTAAAGCTCCCGGGGGCATAAGGACCTCTGACAATATGTGAACCGGGACTAAAGATGATCTTTAGTATCGGTTGATGTTACCAACTGGTACTAAAGATCATAACTAGCCGTTCGGCTTACGAACCGGTACTAAAGACCATCTTTAGTACCGATTCGTAATAGAACCGAGAAATTTGTGATTTCCGGCACCGAAGAAAGATCGGTTCTCTATTAGTGTGTACGTGACGAGTGCAGACTTGACTTAACCGAGTCAGGGCGAGAAGGTTATACTGCAAGCATACAGTAGTACCAAGGGCGCTAGAATGGTCGGATCAGGTTGGTCAGATCCAAGCAACAACAGGTCAAATATCGGTGATGGGGCCGACGATATTGTTTGGTAGTACATGATATATCAAGGATATGCAAGTTGGCATGATGGGGATATATATGGAAATCTGCGTCACTGGAGAGTAGTGGCAAAGGCTATCATGGTAATTCTTTGGGTGATTCAAGGCAATAATGATTTTCTCAAGTTATCATGAAGCTTAGTCTACGGATGCGGAGAAACGTGGATGTTAGATTTATTAGCTCGATTCATAAGACAACAAGGAAGAAATAGTTCTCTTCTTATCGGTCTGGTGAGTTCGATTTTATTTATTTGTTAATGACAAGGGTTATCTGCCATGGCTTAGATGAGATCAAATTTAAGACAAAAGATGAAGCTGAATATGGTCTTCAAGGAGTCTATGATATGACAGCTAAGGAGGAGTCCAATTTTGCTTCGTAAGACAACTGAGATGATAGGCGAGAAGATGAAGCACTGTTGCAGGTGGAGTCTATACGAAGAAGTTACATGGATAGCGGAGTCTCTTGGAGGTGGTGGGTCTGGTGCAGACTCGTCGGACGGCTCGTGGTGAAGCAGCAGAAATTGAAGACAACCTAAGTCTGAAGGAATGGTGGATCGGCATGGTGATTCTACTGCTTCTAGCTGGCATATATTCGCCAAGGTGGAGTTTGTAAGAATAGATGTGGAATATACTAGTCCTACTAGGAGGTTTAATAGGTGTTAGGACTAGAGTAATAGTCGGACTCTATCCTAGGATCTCTCTTAAATAGAGAGGGGGGTAAAACAATGTAATCATGGCGATGACAATATAACGTAGACACGTAGGGAGATGATGGCAGCGTGGCCATGTACTCGTAGCGGCTACGTGCTATATTGATTGGGGAGGAGCGCCCATAATTAGAGCCCCAGAGATGTAGGCTTCGGCTGAACTTTGTTAACAAATATCGTGTGTTCATGTATCATCATTTGGCGTATCTTGGGTGATCAATGAGTGTAGTGATGGAGAAGGTTAGTCGTCGTTCCGCTATATCGACTCATTTTTATAACAATATCAGAGCTATTGACATAGATTGTCCTGGCTTCTTCATCATCCTCCACCTCCACCGGAAATCCTCTCTTCGGCGTGCATGTCTCTGAAAAGCTCACCAAGCAGAATCATGTTGTGTGGTCAGTGCAGGTCCTGGTGGCAAGACGGTGCCATCGGCTGCTCAAATTGAGTGGAAAGAAGGAGAAAAAGGGGAGAAGACAACAATGGTGGAGAATCCAGCTTTTGCGGAGTGGTTTGCAGCCAATCAACAAGTGCTCTCCTCCCTGTCACATGATATACTCAATCAAGTGGCCGGAGCAAGATCTTCGGCGCAGGCATGGAGAGCTCTCCAAACAAGTAAAGTTACAATGTCAGTTTCTGAGTATTTTTGGAAGATGAAAGCTTATAGTGATGAGATTGCGTCTACTGGAAAACCTCTAGATGAGGAAGATATGATTGGATATATTGTAAATGGCCTAGAAGGCGACTATGACTCGTTTGTATCTGCTCTTGGGATGAGGGTTGAACCCATCACCATGACAGAATTATATGCACACCTACTCAATTTTGAGTACAGGCTACTTCTGCGACAACAAGGCTCGGCAAATGCAGCACATCGCGGCAATGGTGGCCGCGGAAACTGCATTCCTCGTGGCAGCGTCATTGGTGCTGTTGGTGGCGGTCGCGGCCGTGGTACCACAGGAGGAAACTGTGGACGGGGTGGCAATCAACTGCGAGCCGACACTCGCGCTGTCTGTCAAGTTTGCTACAAGAGGGGCCACGTTGCTCCTGAGTGTTGGCATCGATTTGATGCTAACTATGTGCCCGATGAGAGGCATGTAGCTGCTGCAGCATATGCCCATGGTGTTGATACCAACTGGTATATAGACACTGGGGCGACAGACCACCCCTCAAGCGAGCTGGACAAGCTAACCACTCGGGAGAAATACAAGGGGACCGATCAAATTCACACCGCAAATGGCGCAGGTATGAAAATTGAGCATATAGGTCATTCCTTGATTCATACCCCTGATCGTGCACTTCATTTAAAAAATGTTCTCCATGTGCCACAAGCCTTGAAAAATCTTATTTCTGCATTTCGCCTAGCTGAGGATAATTACGCTTTCCTTGAGATTCACTCTAAATATTTTTTGGTTAAGGATCGAGCCACAAAGAAAACAACCGTTAGGGGGTGGCGTCACAGAGGCCTCTATCCTCTACCTTCCAGCACATCCAAGCAAGCCTACAGTGTCACACTATCTTCCACAAGATGTCATAGTCACCTCAGTCATCCTTCTACTTCTATTGTCGCAAGAATAATTAGTCAAAATAAGTTACCATGTCTTTCTGAGTCTAGAAATGAGTCAATCTGTGATGTATGTTAGAAGGCTAAAAGACGTCAGCTACCTTATTCAAAGTCATCTAGTTTATCAAGTCATACTTTGGATCTTGTCTATTCCGATATACGGGGTCCTCCTCTTGATTCTGTAGGGGGCGAGAAATATTATGTGAGTTTTATTGATGATTATAGTAAGTTTACATGGGTTTATCCTATTAAACACAAATCTGATGTTTTTCAAAGGTTCCATGAGTTTCAAGCTCTTGTAGAACGATTGCTTCGTCGCAAAATTATTGCCATGCAGTGTCTAGGGAGAAGAATATGAAAACCTCCACTCTTTCTTTGAAAAAATTGGAATATCACATCATGTGTCTTGCCCAGTGGCGGGCCTAGGATTTCCTCACGCCCTGGGCCAAATTCATTTGCTATCCCCAAGCCCCTGATAGTGGCACACTGTAACACCCTGAAAATCCCGGCAATAAAAATCACTAAAATTTCGAACTTTTTAAAACTTTTGCATCATGCTGGACGTTATGGATGCTATTGTTTGCCAAATTATATATTGTCACACTAATAAGATAAATTGAGGATAAACGTCTCGGTAATAAATCTAGTCTACAAAAATATATAATCTATTATTAATCCTATAAACCTTTTTGCACAAGGAAGCAAGCCAAATAAAGTGCAATGTAATTATTAACTTCTGTAATATAAAGTACAGATCAACTAATAAATACTTTAACCGCGTGATGGGTGTCATGAAATATAAGTACACATGAAATAATGGTCACCGCTACAATGACCCTATTATATATGGGTGTTTCATTGGAATATTTAAATTAACACTTAAAACAATTTATCAAGTCTCCTGTTGCATAAAATTCGCTCATATAAATAATTGGTCACACAACTAAATTAACCTCTATATGTAAAATAGGCTCATGGGGATATTTGATTCAATATTGGGATCAATATTGTACCGAGTCTCAGAATACCCCATGAAATATAAATACACATGAGATAATAATCGTTCGAATAAACTAAGCCCTATATAGAATTGCGGGCATATTTAATTCGATATGCGCTGCACCAAAATCCAAATTGCATTGGGAGATTGTAATTAAATATATCAAACCCATATAAAAGAAACTAACCTATAAATAAATTAAAACAAATGTGCTATTATATTAACAAAGGCCACCCTAGAATATTTTAATTTGTTTTAGGAGTATCAGAAGCCCCCAAAATTACCTATGCTAATTTTTGGGCTAACCTCATTTAATTAATACAATAGAAATATATTTGCACCATCACAACTTTTAGGGCAAAATCCAAATTAATATAATACGAATTTATTTGTGGGTGAATGTAAATAAATTCCAAAATATAGGAGGTTTTAAATGACAAAACATGAAATAATCTATAATAAATATTAAATAATGGACAATATTAAATTTTGGGCAAATTCACCTTTAGATGCCTAAATTTGTCACTCAAGTGCCTAGGAGGAAATACAAATTTTAATTACATTTTTCCTCAATTTTTAAATCAACCGAAACCCTAAAAATCTAATAAATCCAAAAAGGTACTATTCATTGCCCGCCACGTGTTCGATGCGTGCCTGCCGTCCCATCGCCGTCGCCATCGCCGCTGCCGCGTGCCTCGGGCCGCGCGTGCACGTCGCCCGGTCACCGCCGTACCCGCGCCGCACGCGCGCACGTCCGCCTGCACGCGCGTCGCCCGTCGGCCGCCGCGCGCACGACGCCGTACCCACCGCGCGCCGCGCGCTGTCGCCATCGGCCCGCGCCGCACGCCGCGCCGTGCGCTGCCGCCTTGCGCCCCGAGCCGCCGCTGCTGGTGTCGCATCGCCGCATCGCCGTCCGCCTGCACGCACGCCGCACCGCCGACCCGCGCGCCTCGAGCCGTGCGCGCGCCATGCCGCGTCGCGTCGCCGCGCTGTCACCATCCTCCCCACGCCGCACGCGCGTCCCATCCGCGCGCCCTTGCACCGACCACCGCCCCCCATCGCCCCCTATAAATTCCCCCCGCGCCCCGGTCCGCCACCACGCGCCCGCCGCCGCGCGCTCGCCTCGCCCGCCGTCTCGCCCGCTCGCCTGCCGCGCGCTCGCCCGCCGCAGCGCCCAACCGCCGCCGCGCCCAACCGCCGCCGCGCCCGCCCGCCGCCGCCCGGCTAGGAGGGAGGGAAGAGAGGAGCCGAGAGGAGAGGGAGCAGAGAAGCAACCGGCGAGGAAGAGAGAGAAGAGAGAAGCAGGAAGAAGAAGGGGGAGAAAAAAAAGAGAAAGAAAAGGAAAAAAAAGAGAGAGAGATAGGGATCTGACAGGTGGGCCCAGGTTAGTGCATAGTAACTTTTCACAATTTCTCGGATTAATTCAATTTGAATTTTTAAACAGGCGTAACTTATTCGTTTTAACTCCGATTCGAGTGAAACTTAAACCTAAATTTATCTAAATTCATGCTCTTTCTAATGGTATATAATTCACTATTTAATTAAATATATTTATAATTATAAAATAATTAATATCAAGAGGTGGAACGAATCATTAACCTAAATGGTGTGCTAATAAATAAAATTTATCTTGTACAGTAAAATAATTATCTTTAACCTAATTTTTATCACTGTAGCAATCACATAAATTAAGATTACATCTAGTGTTTTGAACTAGTTGGAGTATATGAAAATGCTAGGCCGTTTATTAATCTATGCCCAAATATAATTAAACCCATGGTTTATAAATAAAGTAAATAAGGTTTAGCCTTGTATGTTTTTAACTAAAGTATGGGCGTGCCTAGATAAGTATATAGCTTATATATGTGGAATAATAACAGAACCGATATGATTAAGTCGCCTAAATAAATTTTCCTAATACAAAATCATATGGAGTAGTATATATTGAGGTTGGTAAAGAACCTTAGTTGACTAAACCGTACCAAGATATTGGACTCGTACTATCACTTGTTCAGGATAACTTGTATTAAACCGTGCATGACCAAGGAATAATCAAGCCATAATATATTTATGGGCACACCCTCATTGTACACCCAAATTATAGTACAATGGCACTTTGTGGTGTACCCCTAGACTAGATATTATATGATATGTGTAAATGTTAGATAAATACTAAATTGAGAGTCATAACAAGTAACCATTTAACCCGCTAGGTGACGATAAGTTTGATACGATAGGCGTAGAACTGATACAATCTACAGAGCATGGATCTTTATCGACATTTGATTATACTCAATTAATTAAAATGCACACGTCATACATTCATTCAAAGAACCCTAAATCTATTGGCAGGATAATAATATGGATAGTGCGCTGTGATGATTCGGTTGATCCTAGGCCTATTCATCGGCAAAAACCAAACCTAAGCCTGTAAGACCTGACCATTTTATTTTGATAGCAGATAATTTAGCCATCCTAATTGCACATGCAGTAAATCCGTGTTTACACCTACGGTAACACAGTCACTTATGGTTGCACCTATCAAACTATAAATTATACGATAAAATATCTAAGATAGAGGGAATACCAGTTATAAATCTTGACCTCATATAATAGTAGCCCAACGGTGGATTAGGTTTGTCCCTTATAAAATGATGTAATAAGATAATCTGCACATCTAATATTATCAACCCCACGAATCTAATATATAAAGCTGGGATAATCATTAAACCTTTTACAATGATGAGTGAAATATGTCCATCATTTAATAATAACTCCACTAATAAAATAATAACATAGATGATTCACTGTTGTTATCTGGTTGATCCTAAGTCTATCCAACCACAAGACCGTACCACAAATTTTAATTAGATAGAATAAAACCTCCTTTAGTGTATGATCATTGTATTTAGATAGAAGCACGAGTAGCATGAACAACCCTAGGTATGACTCCGATATTTATAATTGTTTGCGCATGTTGATTGTTGGTTGAACATTGGTTTTTCTCGCGTATTATAGTATTGGTGTATCGATTAGTCGTGAGGCAACGTATGCAGCTTCCAGGAGGAGAAGGTTGATCAAGATTATAGAGTAAGGACTATCCTGAGTAAGGCAAGTCATCACTATCCTTGAACATATTGATCCCAAATTGCAAAATTATTTTGTTTGCAAATAAAGTTGCATGCAATGATGAACATCCTACTTGTTGTTATGCCATGCCTTGAATATTGTTTACCCCATATCCCCTTGTAACCATGTTTATGTATGAGTCCCTAGTCAATTATGACAAATGCTTAGTAATGCTATTCTAGAATCATGCATACTCATATTTATCAAAATGCTATATGCTTGGGCAATTACCTTTGGGAAGGTAATTGAGATGCGGCATGTGGAGACATGAGCGCCACATTGCCATGATATGATTACATAATTTGTGAAAGGAGCAATAAAACTAAACAACTGTTTTCGACCGGGGTGGATGGTGGATTTGGGTGGTATCTGGAAAAGGCTAGTACCATCCCCGGTCAGTTAAGGACCGAGCCATGAAGTTAAGCATGAAACGACCCTCGTACAACCACACTTCTCGGATGGGTATAGACCTAGCGGACTAGATAGCCGAGCAGAGGCAGTATCCTTGCATAGATGGTTCACCCCCGTGTGTGAGGCAGGTTCGCTACGGTGGGGCAGCCGTTGAGGTAGGGCAGCGATGCGTGCCCTACGTCGGTGTCGCCATTTGTAGGTCTGCCACGTGTGTGAGAGTGAGAATCTAAACTTAAACTATAAACTATAAACCTTACGTGCGTGTGAGACTTCCCTTCCCGGGAGCGCCAGAACTCCTCTCACTGCTAGAAACAGATACGCCTAGAGTGCATGAGGATGATAGTTCATGGAGCGGGTATTGCCAATGCAAGGTTATCGAAAGGCTTTGCCGCGACGCGTCTCATGTGTTGGGACGAGGCTCATGTGTTGGGCAGTCGTGGAGTGCGGGTAAAGTGTACATCCACTGCAGTGTGAGTAAACCAAATCTATTCGAATAGCCGTGCTCGCGGATATTGAGCACCGGGACATGTATTACACTTGGCTAGACTCTAAATTCTTAACTTGTGTGGGATGGGATGATGCATGATGATTTTTTTTATGCTGATGGAGCCACTTCCTGAGAGGAGGGGAGGTGGACGTCCTCAGAAAACCATGACGACTCAATGACGGGAAGCTATCCTTGGGATGACAATGGATGGTGGACAGAACCGTCGTTGATAAATGAACTATGGTATTAAAATTTGATCAGTCTATGCTAGGTCTTAGGCTTGTGAAAGGATTTACCAAATTTGCTTTACGCAAAAGAACCGAAAGCCATTCCTTGAAATATCTCCTATCAGATGCATTCTTGTGTGGTGGCTTGTTGAGTACTTTTGTACTCATTGTTGCTCTATATATATCTTTTAGCAGAGTGCCTGAAGAGAAGCCCTTGTTGGTACGCTTGCGTACTTGACAGGATGATCGGAGTGCGGTCCCGTTCTAGGTCTCGTTCCCCAGTCGGCTGCCTGTGGCATGTCAACCGGGCCCTTGTACTGTTTTGTCTTCCGCTGTTGTTCTCTGAGAGTTGTTGGCCTGCCTAGCCCTGATGTAAGTATTTAACTCTTTTTAGACTGAATTCATTCGTGATATGTTGTGATCCGGCTATGTATGTGTGTACCAACTACTGATCCAGGGATTGGTACGGATAAACACATAAGATCTCTGATTTGCAAAATTGGGGGTCGACACACACTAATGCTGTAATGTATGATAAAGGTAGTACAATACAAATTTGATTGTGGTCATATATATAGAAGTACAACTACCTCAGGTTAGTTACCTCATAGCCTATAATATCCTTATGGACCTCTTCAATTGTAGCTCTAGAACTTTGAGCTTATAAAACAAAAAGGAATGAAAAAATTGCAAACTAAAGACATGAATTAAAAAACCTCACTTAATAATATACAAAGATAGAACAAGAATTTAAAATACCACCAGAGAGAGGTAGTATCATCTTTCGGGTTCTTTCAGATTTTTGAGTCATTTTAGTATCTAGTAATTTTTAATGTTGACAAATATGTCTCTCTCAATATAGCCGACCATGTGATGATTGAGCTATTCATCACCCAACTTATTCCGTAATTGGTTTTTTGTTGTATTCATAACTAAGAAAGTCATTTCAGCTATTCTTGTTGCCACCGATAAAACCAAAAAGCTAGCCAATACTAGGGGCTTTGTTGATTCTAACTAACTAGCTTTAGCTCAAGAATTTTGTATTGGATGGGATGTTGTTGGGGCATAAAAAGATTTCAATGTCATCCTAGGAATCTCCATCTTCTAGCACTAATTCTCTGCTACAAGTTTAAATAAATTGAATGGAATCACTAGATCTGTACTTCTTAGGTAATTTACTTATTAGTCATTTCAGTGATTTCAGCATTTCGAAGAAATAGAGTTTTCACAATGTCCCTCTTCTCATTACCTGATAATGGAGCAACTACTAAACAACACCCAGTACAAGTAGCCAGCACCGGGCCGCTGGCACACCGTGCTGAGCCTTGAGCTGAACAAGACATTGGCAGCGGCACCGGCGATGCTGCGCTGCAGCAAGCAGGGGACAGGGGAAGGTGGGCAGGCGGCCGGGGAGGGTCCGCACGCCGGAGGTCGCGGAGAACGGTGGCTCCGCGGCGTGGTGGTGGAGGGAGGCAACTGGGCAGAGCTCGCTCGGCACATGTGGTGTCGGCGCTCTCTCTATCTCTCATCGAGTCACGTGCTTCCTAATCACGCTCGTGCACATAGCATTGAGGAGGCAAGAAATTAGGGTTAGCCACCTTTTGGGCCTCGAGCCAACCTTGTATGGGCCAAAAATTCATAGGTATACATAGGTAGAGGTCCAATACTACTCGGCCCACGCCCCAGGCCACGGACCAGGGTGCCCCTGGGTTTGCCCCTAGTCTTGCCCTCATGCTCACCAACAGAATGGTTCAGCAGAGCACAAGCATCATTATATTGTTGAGGTTGGGCTAGCTCTCTGTGCTCAAGCATCTATGCCTATGAAATTTTGGGATGAAGCTTTTTTTACTGCATCGTATCTCATAAACAGAACTCCTAACAAAGTGATCCAATTTGAGACACCTCTAGAGAAGTTGTTTAATCAAAAACCCAATTACCAATTCTTACGTGTATTTGGGTGTGCTTGTTGGCCTTACCTTTGACCATATAACAATCATAAACTAAAATTTCGTTCTTACCAATGTGCCTTCCTTGGATATAGTCATCTACACAAAGGATTTAAATGCCTTGATACATCTACTGGTAGAGCGTATATATCTCGTGATGTCATCTTTAATGAAAATGTGTTTCCTTTTTCTCAGCTTCACTCTAATGCCGGAGCTCGCCTTCGCTCTGAGATATCATTGCTGCCTAGATCTCTTGTTCCTCACTGCACTGATCAAAGGGGAGAACATGGTATTGATCATATGCTTAATGATAATGCGCCACCGAATGAGCCATCTGATGATTTTTCTGGAGCAAATGCAGCCGAAAATAATACAGATAGCAGTGCTGGGACACAAGATGGTGTACACGGAGCAAATTCCGCTGATGAAAACACGGGAGAATCCACTCCGGGATCGCTGTCCGAGAAGATGCAGCAGAGCACACAACAGGGTTCCTTGGGAAGCAGCAGTTCCTCGGGAGCAGGTTCTCCCACCCAAATGTCGTCGTCGGTCGACCAATTAGATTGCTGATCCTATCCAGTTTTCAGATAGTGGAACCGGCGACACAACCGAGGTGCACGGCTCGCACAGCGCTGACGCTAATGCTGCGCAGACTGATGCCGTTGAACAGTACCAGCTAACAATCCCGGCATCTTCCGTGCAACATGATGCTGCAATCAGACCAAAAACAAGGCTCCAAAGTGGTATAAGGAAAGAGAAAATTTATACGGATGGCACAGTAAAGTGGAGATGTTTATCTGCGTCAAGTGAGCGTCAATCTCTAGATTAAGCTTTTACTAATAAAAATTGGAAAGATGCTATGGATGCAGAGTACCATGCTTCAATGAAAAATGACACATGGCATCTAGTTCCTTCTCAAAAAGGAAAAAATGTGATTGACAGCAAGTGAGTGTATAAGGTGAAGAGAAAAGCTGATGATACTCTAGACATGTATACGTCCAGGTTGGTTGCTAAAGGCTTCAAACAAAGGTATGGTATTGACTATGAGGATACTTTTAGTCATGTTGCTAAAGCAACTACTATTAGAACTATTTTATCTATTGCTATATCTAGAGATTGGAGTCTCCAATAGTTAGATGTGCAGAATGCCTTTCCGCATGGAATTCTTGAAGAAGAGGTTTATATGAGACAACCACCAGGATATGAAGATCCTAAGCATTCAGATTATATATGTAAACTTGATAATGCTCTATATGGGCTTAAACAGGCACCCAAGACCTGGTACTCAAGGTTAAGTACTAAACTGCACGAACTTGGCTTCAAACCATCAAAGGCTGACACCTCCTTATTCTTTTATAATAAAGAAAATGTCTTTATCTTCCTGTTGATTTATATTGATGATATAATTATTGCAAGTTCTGTACCTAGTGCAACTGCAGCTTTGTTAAAGGATCTTATCAAAGACTTTGCCTTGAAAGACTTGGGAGAATTGCACTTCTTCATAGGAATTGAGGTAAATAAGACAGATCATGAATTGATTCTGACACAAGATAAGTATGCAAATGATGTGCTCAAGTAAGTAGGGATACAAAGACTGCAAGCCTGTAAGGACTCCATTACTTATTTCAGAAAAACTCTCAACTCATGAAGGTACACCTGTTGGTGCAAAAGATGCACCACAATATATAAATGTAGTATGAGCGTTGCAATATTTAACTTTAACTAGACCTGATATTGCTTATTCAGTAAATAAAGTCTGTCAGTTTCTGCATGCTCCTGCTATAACATATTGGATAGTGGACAAGAGGATTCTGAGATATATTAAGTATACAGTCAGCCATGGTTTAGAGATTCATAAGTCTCCGTCTATGCTAGTAAATGGATTTACTGATGCAGACTGGGTAGGTTGTGTAGAAGATAGGAGATCTACATGTGGTTTTGCTGTTTATCTTGGTTCAAATTTAGTATCATCGAGTGCAGGGAAATAGGTTACAGTTTCTAGATCTAGTACTAAAAGAGAATATAAGGCTTTAGCTAATGCTACAGCTGAAATTATGTGGATACAAACATTGTTATAAGAAATAGGTGGTGAGGCACCTAGAACTGCTAAGATTTGGTTAGATAGTATTGGAGCTAAACATTTGTCTGCCAATTCTGTTTTTCATGCATGAACTAAGTATATAGAAGTGGACTACCATTTTGTCAAAGAAAGAGTAACTAAAAGGTTACTTGGAATAGAGTATATTTCTTCTTCTAAAGATCAAGTTGCAGATGGATTTATCAAGCCATTGGCAGTGAGACAGTTTGAAGATTTTAGAAGCAATCTCAACTTAATGTTTGAAGAGTTTAGAAGCAATCTCAACTTAAGAAGTTTCAATTGAGGGGGACTGTAAGAATATATATGCATCTATTATGTAATCCATATGAGCTAGAGATTAAGGTGGCTGGTAGTTAGTTGAGACTGTTATTATCACGTGTAAATAGGATCCGGCTAACCTGAACTCTAGCGCATATATATGTACTTTGCCTCTCGCCGTTTTGTGTGATCCAATCAACATGAATCCGTCGCACCGTCGACGTTAATCTAGATTGGTTTTCTTTCAAGCAGTACAAACAAATCAAGCTAGGTGACTTATAACTATTGAATAATCAGTCACAACAAATCGGGCTAAATATAGATAAATTATTTTACCATATATAATGACTTCATCTGGGAGAGAAAGAAGAGAATGCAAACAGTACAAACATCCTGCTGATGCCCGATAATCAAGTACAAATTAAACTCCTGTGCTGAGCAGGAATCATCATGTGCGACACGACCAAACATGCCAACGTCCATTGCAGATCATATTATCAGTTCTTCGCTGGAGGGCTTGGGTTGTGGTACTCTGGCGCAGGCTGCGGCTTCGGCTCTGGCTTGGGCTCCGGCTTCGGCTCAGGCTTGGGCGGTACGGGCTTCTTGTGGAAGTGATCCAAGAAGTGCTTCTCCTTCTTGTGGATGTGGTCGAGGAATGGGTGCTCCGGCTCAGGCTTAGGCTTGGGTGGCTCCGGCTTCGGCTCTGGCTTGGGTGGCACCGGCTTCTTGTGGAAGTGGTCCATGATCTTCTTCTTGATGGGACCGCATATGGTCGCCGACGCGCACAACGCTGATGGGTAGTGGGTCTTGCCGGCGACAGCGACGAAGGTGCCCTCGGACATTGGCACAATCTTTGATGGCTCCTGACCGGGGCATGGCTCATTGGTGGCGCTGTGGAGCTGAGCGATGCAGTCGGAGTTGTGGAGGTCGGTGTCGAGCGGGATGCTGAAGGCACCGGAACTGTCGAGCTTTCCAGCGGCCTTGCTCTCGTACTCGCCATTACCGTTGTTGCACTTTATCGCCACCTGGAGGTCTGAACAAAAGAATTCCAAATAATATTGTCAATCACTTGTAATCAGCTGTATCTTTTTGATCCCGATGATGTATAGCTGCTCGGCTCAATCAGTAGCGGAGCCAGAAATTGTAGAAGATTATAGCTAAGATATGACTCGACTAATAGAGTATTCATTTTTAAAAAATTTACATTGTGAATTAACAAAATTTAACCAAGTTTTGGTGGCAAGCTCGAGCTGCCGTAGGCCTGTCTCCACCCCCGAGCTTAGTGAATTCCAAATAAATTGTTACGTACTCTTGAAAGCATCCTCCGCTTTCATGTTCTTCCTGGTGCAGTCGGCGCACTTCGCCGTGCCAACGACGACCGACGCCGCCTCACTGTGAACGGCGACCGCCATCAAGACGGCACAAACGCTGAGGAGAGCTAGTCCTCGAGGAGCACTTGCCATTGCTGAGGTAACCCTAGCTGGCTCTGTCTAGCTATTAATTGATGATATGGGGATGGAATGAATTGATAGGTGAGGCAACGCGTGGTTTATATAGGCATCGATCAATACACACAGCTTGCATTGTTGATCAATCAATCGATGATCTACCAGCTCTGAGCACAAAGGCCAAGTTGGCGCCGTATTTGCAGATGGGCGAATTGATGCCGTCCAAACTGAATGATTTGATCACGTACGTCCAATCGCCTCTCCAAAAGATACTCCTTCCAAAATAAACCAATTTAAGAGAGGATGTGGTATAACTTAGTATAATAAATTTGAACAAGGTGATATTTAGATTCGTTGTACCGTTAGGTAACATCCTACCATTTTAGATTGGTTTGTTTTGAGATGTAGGGACTATGACATAATAATAATCCATCCATTGGTTAGTAAACGTAGGATCCACGCACCGCTTTATGCATGCATGAATCATCATAACAAGTACAATAATCGAACTGGTCCTTATATAATTGAATAGGAGTACAACAGTGAGTAGTACATATCATATCTGCAGTACTTTGCAAATATATTGGATCGATCTTACTGTATCCTTCAACAGTCCATTATTAATTTAACTCGCTTCATCCATTCAAATCTGAATGCATTATTTACATGTAGTATTTGGATGAGCTACGAGCTTGAGACACCTGACCATATTTTATTGATCGTAATTATCCAACTAAAATTTGACTTAATAGTGGGCTATAGGTGCATGGTTTTGCTTATCGCACCCGTGTCAATTAAGGACCCATGCATTCGCGGGAAATCCTGGAACACTTACCGTGTTTTCCACAAGCAAGCGTGGAAAATAGTTGGACTTTAAATATAGCTTTCCCCTTTGCGACATTCTCAGGCAAGGGTGGGTGTGATGGAGTTTGGATAGACCCCGTGACGTTCTATGCAGCTGCTAGATTCACCATGGCACAAGAGAGAGTTGGTGGTGGTGAAACCTGCAGTATGGTGCACTTGGTTAGGGGAGTTATGTGAAGAGCCTTGTCACAATTTCCCCTTTTACAGTACTATGGTGGTACTTCGGGACATGACAACATGTGTGGAATTGTGTCTTGTGGGTACAATTGTGCACCACTTGTCAGAGTAAAACTATTCGATTAGGTTTGCCCGTGATTATTGGTGATCGACCAGCTTCATCGTGGTTAGTCCCACCCTATTAATTAACTCGACTTAATGTACTGGTGTAGTTCAGGTGGTTTGGTTGGGCTTGTTCAACGTGGTTTAGCATTGTTAAGAAATTTCATCTTGTCTTAATTAATCAATTGTTTTACTGTTTTAAACTATAAATGTTTACAATTATCTTTATGCAAATAGCCACAAACCTCACTTTGTCTTCCCTTGTACATCGACATTATTTGGTGTGGCTTGCTGAGTACGGTGGTTGTAGTCAGCCTTGCTATTATTCTCCCTTTTCAGAAGTGTAGTACTTCTGAGTTGAAGATGAAGTTAGTGGACCAAGTCTTATACTCCAGTTGACTTTTTGCCTGTGGAACCCCTTTTCTGATGCTACTTTCATGTCGGTATGAGGACTAAGCACCTCTTTGGTAAATATTTAAGCTTTATTTATGTTTGGATCTGTATATTAATTGACCTTATGTGTACCCTGGGTTGATTCCTGGATAGAGATTTATACACAAAATATTTTTGGCGTGACAAAGTGGCTAAATTTTGTAGCCTACACCAATGACCTAGCGTGTTATTGATGTCGGTCATAGAACCAACATCTTTGTGCTCTCCCCGATTAAAAAAAAGAGAAGCTAGCTCGAAGCATTAGCTCAGCAAGCCGATACTTTCGAGCGGCCCCCAATCCCATCCATCACACATCACATATCAACAACAACTATCCCCATCCCCATCCATCACAGATAACAGATAAACAATAACAATCCTGATCATAGGTCAACAACAACAATCCCTATCCCCATCCATCACAGATCAACACTAGTAAGATGAACAATTACACAAAGATCAAGAACCACACAGGCAAGATGAACTCACTCTCCCTGGTCCTAGTGTAACTACTAGCGCTGTCATCACCAATCTGTGTGTCGCTGTCAGAGGAGTGGCATGGAGGATGACAGCTAGCAGCAGTGTTGTCGTCGGAGGCTAGCCCTCTCCACGCCGAGGTCACCGCGGGCGTCGTCATCCCCAGATCTGGTAGCACCCGAGCTCCAGGCGACCGGATCTGTCGCTCCCGAGCTCCAGGCAACGGGGCAGTGCAGCAGAGGGAGGAGAGGACGACGGGCGGCAGCACCAGATGCGGCGACAGGGCAGCGTCCCAGAGCGAGGAGAGGACTATGGGAAACGGCAACGGATGTGGCGAGGGGGCAGCGGCGTAGAGGAAGAAGAGGACGACATATGACGGTGTTGGATGCAAGTGCGAGAGAGAGGATAAGGATGGACGGTAACTTCAGTGGGGTATAAGGGGTGAGATGGATGATGGCTTGGTTCGGCTCAATTTTTCTTATAGATGCCGCTCTTTAAAAAAAAACTAGCACCTATATCATAGGTGGTGGTTTTTATTTAGAACCAACACCTATAGTTGTTGTAAGGTGTCGGTTTCATATTTTTTCTCTCTAGTGGAGGTGGGAAACGGTCAATTGGTATCGGTTTTAAACCGGCATCTATGAGTCGGTACCTATGAGGGTTTTTTATAGTAGTGAACACAATATGTATGTACTTCATTTCGTTTAGAAGATATGAAATTCATAAATTGCAAAACTCGCATGTTGAAGTTTGATATTTTTCATGACTATATTCGTTACTACAGAAAGCCTGATCAATGTCGGTCCAAACCCCTCATATGTGTCATCTTTGGGAACCGGCACTGCGATAGTGGTTCTGATGAGTTCCTCGGTGCCGGAATAAAGAACAGGTACAGATAAGAGGGGCAAATTAAGAAAAAGGTTGCTCGGCTTTGAGCGAGCCGATGCATCATCAGTTTATCACCACTATCATCTTCTTCACAAAGCAAAGCAATCAACTCGTACACAAAAAAAATAAATGATGAGGACATCACTAGCTTGGATATAACCATGCTTATGTTTCATATCAACAAGCAAAAAGTGCTTATGTTCTATATTAGATTTACTTATTACTTGTTTGAATAAACGTTATTACACCATGAGTTTTGTATCTTCTCGTTTGCAGAAATACTTGTGTGGATGAAGAAAAAGAGTGCGGGTTCACGAAGTGCTTGGATGATAAAAAAGTTGATTGCGGACCAAACCAAGATCTTCCCAAGTCTACTTCTATCTCACCACGTCACTTTTGGTTCATGGAAGGAAAAGAGATGAAGTTCTTCAAGTTTTGCATTTGGATTGGGGCCTCCTGATAGCATCAACTTCAAATGGATCTAGCCTCTGATCTATAACATGAGTACTTGTTGGAAAGTTTATGATGTCTAATTTCATATGGTTTTGATACCACGTCAAATTCATTCTTAGCTGTCAGGAATACGTAAAACAAGCCACATACCTTAACTAGTCTGATTCTGATTTGGGCCTTATACCCTATAATTGTGTCGTGTGCTAAACCTAAGGGGGCGTATGGCAACTATAGACCATATCTAATCATATTTATCCAGCAAGATCGACGCCTTCTCAGGGGTTGGTCGATCCGCCGCCGCAAGCATGGGTTTTAGTTTTAGTGATGTACCTAATCCTCCTCCTCTCCATCCGACGGCACAAACCTCCATATGATTTTCACTCATTAGAAAATGGTTTTGTAAGAGTATCTGATTTTCCCATTTATAACTATTACATGAGCATATAATCTGATATACATTTGAATCCCATGCATGTCATTTTAATATACAGGTAGGCTAGTAGGATGGAATCAATTTTTCCCCAATTAAACCTGGAGTCCATGGACAGCAAAAAGTTGCACTGCTTCTTCTAGGTGGCCAATAAATTCATAAACATCCACAGATAATCTAGAGTCAACATTTCATGTGAATTTATATTTTGTCCTTTGTGGTTAACTTCATTTAAGTAGAGAAACGAAAACAACAAGAACATATTACACAATCCACATAGTGTACTTTGATAATTTTAACGACTTTTTCAGGCTACGAGCGGTTGACGCGGGCTGCTACTAGGGAACGCATCTTTAGTCCCGGTTTGCAACCCCCTTTAGTCCCGGGTTACAAACCGGGATGCCCAATCCGGGACTAAAGATACCCATATTTAGTCACGGTTAGTAACACTAACCGGGACTAAAGATGTTAGCGTCACGTAACTGGTGCTACCATCTTTAGTACCGGTTGGTATTATCAGCCGGGACTAAAGGTTTTTTCTTTTTTTAATTGTTTTTTGCTGCTTGCATATTGATTTCGAACCGAACTCAACAAAAAAATCATACACATTCACAAAATCATCAACAAATTCACAGATCGAATGAACATACTCAAATTGACATCACAAATTCATTGATCCACAGATAAACAAATTCACAGATCCACAAAATGAACAAATTCACAAACATCACAGATGCCGCGCGCCTCCCAGTCCGACACCTCACGTGGTCACCGCCGACCACGCTCGCCTGTCGCACCACCGCACGGCCGCACCGACACCATCGAGCCGTCGTCGCTCCACCGCCGCCCGGCCTCCCATCCCGCCACCTCCCCTCCCATAGGATCTGGCGGAGAGGAGGGTGAGGACGCCGCCGCCGCTTCTCCCGCCCAGCCACCATCACCGCTGCTTTCGCCGCATGGCCACCACTGCCGCTTCTCCCTCCCGGCCGCCGCTGTCGCTTCTCAAGAGAGCGATAGAGAGACAGTCGAGAGAGGTCAAGAAAGGCGAGGCGAGAGAGGATAAGGACGTGGGAGAGAGATATTTAGTCCCAGTTGGTGATATCAACTGGGACTAAAGATATGATCTTTAGTCCCGGTTGGTGATACCAATCGAGACTAAAGATCATTGGGGGCCTGACATGGCCTGACAGTTATTGAACCAGGACTTAAAAATGATCTTTAGTCCCGGTTGGTAACATCAATCGGGACTAAAGATCATAAAGTGCCATTGGGCTTTTGAACTGGGGATAAAGATATTCTTTAGTACTGGTTCCTATTCGAACCGGGACTAATGTGGTTTTTGCCATCCGGGTAAAGATCACTTGTCCAGTAGTGGAGGCCCGATGGAACAGGTGCTAGGTTGGATTCCTAGTGTATGATCGAACAAAAAGAACTAAACCTACCGGAGGGGGTAAATGGTAGGAACACCAAAAAACAAAAATTTTTGGCGGAATTAAAAGTTACCATCAAAGCCGATGGAGTCGGTCTGACTTGAGTTGATGCACCGGTCTAACTGCACGAGAGCCTCCAGTCTGACCGGTGTAATCACTCTGGTCTGACCGCCTGCCTCGTTGTTTCCTGTAGTCGCCGCCAGTCTAATTGCCTGGTTAGATCGTTGATTTGACCACCAAATTCAAGTAAACACAAATCAAAGAACTCTTGAAAGTATATTGAATTTTATTGATTCTATTCATGTTTAAGAAGTGCAACAACAACACTTCTCTTACAATATTCGACTAAACTCGAAACCCTTACTTCACGAGTATCGAAATAAACAACCTGAAACTGACACCGACACACAAAGTTGGCTGATTAGAACATCGGGCTGGTCGGTCTGACCGCGCAACACACGCTGGTCTGACCAGCCTAGTCCATCCGGTCTGACCTAACCACATAGTCAGCAAAACACCACTTTCGCCAATAATCTCCAAATATCAAAACCAATTATCTCACATGCAAATTGTTTATCGTAAATTAATAATCAAAACACACTTTGATTTCACACCTAGATTCAAGCCAAAGCGATGGGACACGACTAGGGTTTGCATTGGAAGATGGGATAGACTACGTCAAGAACTTATGGGCCCACCAGGACAAAAACATCATCCTATTAACACACAGTCAGTAGTAAGTGTGTTACCTAATTAATAATATTATTTAGAAAAGACACTAACTATACTAAATGTTATGATGCGGATAAGTTGAGTCTGTATCTTCCAATATATTAATGGTGCGGGTATCAATGAATTCTCTTGTGCATGGTACCAAAATGGAATATGGTTTACTATCTTAACTCATGTATAAGCGATAAGTATGACTTTTCCCTTCTTAGAGCTGCATTGCCGCTGCGTGGGCCAGTGAAATAGGGGGCAAGCATAAAGTGTGAAAAGTCGACCTCCATCATCACAGAAACTCTAAATGTTGTCAATAAGTTGGTGAAACTTGTGGTTTCTATGTGTGCCATAACATAAAGACTCATGACTCAGGTGATCTTGTTAGATCCTGAGGTTTATGCATACATCCATTTGGGATTAATTACAGATTAAAGGTATGATTACACCTGCGATACTAACTTGACGCTTCTCTTACAGGCAAACATTAAGAATATTTCTCAGCACAATTAGAGAAGAAACAGCTGCCTTCGTGCTTGTAGAACTCAGCTTCCATGCATGCTTGTGTAAATAGATGATTAAGTGAGATTTGTTTATCATGTGTAAAACAATTTTCGATGCTTGTTTATGTTGGTAACATTTGCATTACTAATCCTTTTACTTTGAAATTGTAACTAAATTGTGATGGTTCTCTTTTGAAGATGCATTGGTGGTTTGGTAAGTTCTTGAGGCTTGAAACTTAAAGTTTATTGAATGTGAGAATTGATATAATTATTTATGTGAGGCAGCCAATTATTGGGACTTGCAAATAATTGAGTATTGGAAGTTATGTGATTGTGAAATGTAAGTGAACGAATAAAATGTATGCGAAGTGTATGGGGATGCCTGATGCTTGCCAATAAAAAGATTTTATTTTTTAAAAAACCTCATTAATGACATGTTACAACATATCACTGTCACGAGTAAGACACATCATTTATCTATCAGGTTAGAATTGGAGCCCATCACCAATAGTCATCACTAGTATAGAAATCATCATAGGTGTCGGTTTGGAACCGGCTAAGCACTACTGCAGAAGTGATTTTTGTTCCCGGTTTGTAACCTCTTTAGTGTCGGTTATAGCTACCAGGATAATTTTCAGGATAAAAGATCTCGATTTTTAGTACCGGTTGAAATAACCGGTACTAAAGATGCATACTCAGTCAAAAAACATGCACATTGCGGGATTCGAACTCAAGATATCTCACCTTAGCCTCACGCGTATTACCATCTCACCTACCACACACATCTCACTTGGATTGTGATGCATTCTTTTTAACTAAACCATTGAGACATCTTTAGTCCCGGTTGCTAACACCAATCCGGACTAAAGATCCCGGGACTAAAGATGCCTCTACGACTTTAGAATTTTACAACCGGTAATAAAGCATCTTTAGTACCAGTTCTTAAATCAACCGGGATATTTTGTGTTTTTGGTACCCGGCGAAAGATAGTTTCTCCAGTAGTGAAAGATGTCGGTTTCCCAACCGACACCTATTGGTCGGCACCAATACTAGCAATCGGTACCTATGAGGAATATAGAACCGGCACCTTTAGCTTTGCTTCAGCCAAAAAAAAGAGAGCCGGCTTGAATCGAGCCGAACTCACCAACCACACACCCGTCGTCTCCCTCAAGCCTGGCCTACACCCCTTCATCACCGCCTACCGAATCACATCATCCCCTACAACATCCTGGTCGACCGGCCAGACCAACAACAAATCGTCGGTCAGTCGAAAAGAACTCAACAGAAATCCTACAACACCCTGCCTTAAGAACTCAACAACAAGTTCACATTAAGAGAAATCCTACATGCATCAAGAACTCAACAAGTTCACATTACATTTGGGACATGCATCGAGGAGGAGTAAAGAGAGGAAGAACTCTAGAACTCGAAAAGAGAAAAACTCATAAACTCAAGAACTCAAGCTGCCGGCCGCCATCTCGCCTGCGCCACCGATGTCCTTCTCCACCCCTGCCACTGACGTCCTTCTCCACCCCTACTGCCGTCACCGCATGGAGAGGGCGTGGCCACCGCCGCTGCCATTGCCGAAGTGCGCTGCCTCTGCTCCCGCCGGATCTGGCGGAGGGAAGGGTGTGGCCACCGCCGCCGCTGCTGCCTCCACTGGGCCAACACCCTGCCGCCGCGGCCTCCCCTCCCGTCGGATCTGGCGGAGGGGAGGGTGCGGCCGCCGCCGCTGCCACCTCCGTCGGGCTGCCGCCCGGCCGCCGCCGTGACAGAGATATGTGAGAAAGGTGAGAGAGAGAGAGACAGAGAGAGGCAGAGAGAGGCGAGAGAGATTGCGAGAGAGGGTGAGAGAGATCGGGAAGGGACAGGAGGAGACAGGGAGGCGCTCGCGCATTATATGACGCTCGATCGGCTCGCCAGCTCGGCTCATTTAGTATAGGTGCCATTTTTTAAAAGAACCAGTACTTATAATATATTATAGTTATTTTTTTTAATTAACCAACACCTATAACATATTTTAGGTGTCGTTTCTTTTAAAAAATCGGTACCTATAATATAGGTACCGGTTTTAGCTAATAAACCGGCACCTATACCTCTATACCTCTTTAAAGGTTCCGGTTCTTTAATTTTTATCGTACTGATGTGGGAAAACACCTATAGGTACCGGGTTTAAATGAGGTACCTATAAGACTGATCTCTAGTTTTTGTAACTAAGCTGAACCCGGTCCATCTAGTTTGAGCTTATTCATCTGTTATTTTGCATTTAATATACGTTGACTCTGTTCTTTCCTCTATTCCTATTTGTTAATATTTTTTCCATCATATTTACCTCAAATATGATGACACATTCGCGGATGGTACCATAATTACTTTTGTCTTTTACCTTGATATTTCTTTGTGCTTGATACTGATTGTCTGTTCTGTTTGATACATGGGTGCGTCGTTTGCCAGTCAGAATCTGTTGGATAATTTATCAGGCTACAAACAGAAGACCGACATCTTTGTTGCAAGTAGCTTCTGGTAGGATTCAACATTGTTCAGAGATTTTTGTCCCATTTCAACGATCTACCAGTGACGTTGTTTTTTTATAATATACCGATCACTTTATCATTTTGTACAATAAATCATTGGGCTGGGCATTTTCTTCAAAAATACCCAAAATAACCTTATATACATACAAGGTTAACAACAATTAATATACCTCATTAGAAGTTTAAAAAATATGAAATTTTTTATTTGGCCTCCTTACACAACATGAAAGTTAATTTGTATAAAAATTCAATCTATTTTTAGAAAATATGACTTCTCTGCTATATGTTATATAAATTACTTTTTGTGTTATTATTTTTAATGTAAATCAACTTTCATATGCTACACAAGATATTTTTTGCTATTATCTTATGTGTAAGCAATTTCTCTTGCATATACCACATAAAAATATTTTTTCTAAAAAAATAAAAATACCAAAAATAACTTGTAACTTATATAAAGACTTTCATGTTGTTTAAGGAGGCCAAATAAAAAAATTCACATTTTTTAAACATCTAATGAGACAAATCAATTATTAGTCTTGTAGGTCTATAAGGATATGTTGGGTATTCTTTTAAAAAAAGGCCAAACCCAATAGCATACTGTATAACAATTGATAAAGTCACCGCTATATTATTGAAAGAGATAATGTCAGCGGCAAATCATTGAACTATGACAAACTCAGTGGTATAAACTAGATTATCTCTTATTATTAAATTTATTTTGCGTTTTATTTTGATGGATCTAAATTGATCAAATTCTTGCGTGTACTCTATTATGGCAAAGTCATTTGAGTCCTTTGAACAAGTGCATGTAGAAAAAGGGTAAAATTTAGTGTACTTAGAAAATCAGATTTAGTTCCCCCAAAAGTATAACATGATCTGATCTAAAAACACCCTTAATCAAATGAAATTATACTATAACCCGTAAACAAATCAATATAACCTAATCAACCAACCTTAAAATATAATTGTGTTTGTTGGGGTTAATGGGGCTCTTGAAATTAACATTCTGCAGTCCACGTGGTTCAGAATGCAGACGGCTCTTTAATGGCTATGATGCAACTGTTTCATCACTTTGCCTATCACAGGTTAACAGCCAATGAACACAGGTTCACAGCCAATCCATGGGACCATTTATGTAATCCTATATATCTATAAAGTTCATGTAATGAACTTTTCTTATTAAGCTATATAATTGTAAGGACCACCGTTTTGCAACAGGAATCACTCGTGTATTCTGTGCCATTTCCCTGGATCAAGTAGTTTGGCACACACGATACATAGTTGAATTACCAAAAGCGCATACATATGCGTCGTGTACGAATTAATACATCATAGGCCCGAAGGCGTAGTCTTAGAACAAAGGACCAAACGGTCCGGAATACAGTTCAAAAGCAGAATATAGATAAGTAGCGGAGCGAAGGCAGCGGCATCACCATTGCCACAGGCAACGACCGTATCTAGACCTAGTGGGCACCCTCTTCTTCCGCATCTTCGTCGTAGTAGGCGTATCGATCCTCCGCGGTGTCATCTTCGGCTTCTGATGAATTTTATAATTGCAAGGGTGAGTACCAACCGTACTCAGCAAGTCACCACGGCAGCAATGCATATGAAGGGTTTCATTCAAGGCAAGGCAAAGGCTCAGTTGCATAAAGCTAGTTTTGCAGTCATTTTCACAAACCTAAGACGTAGCATAACTGATCAAGTTTTAATACCAGAGTTCAAATTAAACAACGACGGTTCTATCCACCATCCATTGTGATCCCAAGGATGGCTTCCCGCCGTTGGTCGTCATGGTTTTCTGTGGACATCCACCTTCCTGCTCTCAGGAAGTGGCTCCAACAGCATAAAACTCATCATGCAATATCCCATCCCACACAGGTTAAGAATTTAGAGTCTAGCCAAGTGTAATGTACGTCCCGGTGCTGAATATCCGCGAGCACGGCTATTCGAACAGATTGTTTTACTCACACTGCAGTGGATGATGTACACTTTACCCGGACTCCGCGACTGCCCAACACATGAGCCTCGTCCCAACACATGAGACGCGTCACGGCAAAGCCTTTCGATAACCTTACATTGGCAGTACCCGCTCCATGAACTATCATCCTCGTGCACTCTAGGCGTTTTTGTTTCTAGCAGTGAGAGGAGTTCTGGCGCTCCCGGGGAAAGGAGTCTCACACACGCACAAGTTTATATTCTTAAGTTTTAGATTCTCATTCTCACACACGTGGCAGCCCTACCAACGGCGACACCGATGTAGGGTACGCATCGCGTCCCTACCTCAACGGCTGCCCCGACGTAGCGAACCTGCCTCACACACTGGGGTGAACCATCTATGCAAGGATACTGCCACTGCTCGGTTATCTAGTCAGCTAGGTCTATACCCATCCGAGAAGTACGATTGTACTGGGGTCGTTTCATGCTTAGCTTCATGGCTCGGTCCTTAACTGACCGGGGATGGAACCAGCCTTTTCCAGATACCACCCAAATCCACCATCCGCCCCAGTCGAAAACACTTGTTTGGTTTTATTTCTCTTTTCTCAAATCATGTCATCATATCATGGCAATGTGGCGCTCATGTCTCCACATGCCGCATCTCAATTACCTTCCCCAAGGTAATTGCCCAAGCATAAAGCATTTGATAAATATGAATATGAATGATTCTAGAATAGCATAACTAAGCATTTGTCATAATTGACTAGGGACTCATGTATAAGCATGGTTACAAAGGAGTATAGGGATAAGCAATAATCAAGGTATGGCATAATAACAAGTAGGTTGTTCATCATCGCATGCAACTTTGTTTGTAAACAAAAATAATTTCGCAACTTGGGATCAACATGCTCAACGATACTGATGACTTGCCTTGCTCGAAGTCCGCTGGTTCTTGGTCTTCGGTTGGACTTACAGCTCCCTCGGGATCTATAATTACGTGCGAAAAAAATTGAATTCGTTTAGAATTCAATTTAAAATCCAACAAAATCCAATTTAAAGAAAAGATCGAGCGCGAGCGTTTGAACGGCGACATTGATTTCATTTATTTTAGGAAATAATCCTATTTTGATTCTTAACACCATTGTCCTAAAATATTAGCGCTAGCCAATTTAAAATATTAATCCGATTTGATTTACGCGTCTCGAATAAATGCTGATAATGAAAGGTAATCCTATCCGGTGAATAGTCGGCTAAAATAATCACGACGGCTAATTTAGCGGATAACCTTATTATTGAGTAAGGACTAACTAAATACCGACTAAATAGATATTTAAATGGATAACGGAGAGTCGCATTCATATGATAGCAATTTAAAAACGACCGGTAATTAATCCTCCGATTATAATTATATATAAGCGATTTAGCGAAATTTTAACTAATAAGATTCTACATAATCGGCTAAGATTCTACATAATCGGCTAAGTACCTTGCTAAGTATTAATCGTTAAAGAATAATCTAGTTGGGTGAATATTTTAAATTGCAATTAAATGTCCGATATAATTTTACTCGCGTTTCCAAAATAATCGATGTCGGTCTATTTTACTATTTAATTAAACTAACACTTTATATTAATCTAGCACACATATTTGAGATAGACAACAAATTAAATTCCTAACCCTCTACTTTATTTCTCCCTATTTTTATTTTTATTTTTAGTTATTTTATTTTATTTCTCTCTCTCTGTTTCCTTTCTCTTTTCTTTTCTTTTCTTTTCTTTTTTTTCTTTTTCTTTACTTCATCTTCAACCTCTGTTCTTTCAGCTCGGTGCTAGCTCTCTCTCTCCTACACAGAGTTGCCGGCAAGAGGAGGGAAGAGAGGAGGGGCTTGGGCGCACCTACCGGCGGCAGCGGCGACGGTGACCTACGGTGGCGGCCGGCGGCAGCAGGGCGGCGACGGCGGCTTCCAACGGCGGCGGCGGCAGCACGGTGTCGGCACGGCGGTGGCGCTCGGCAGTGAGGGAAAAGGAGAGGGGAAATGGAGGAGGAGGGGTGGGGAGAAGGGGCTCGGCCGGGGAGGATTTATAGGCGGCCGGGGTGCGCACGGCGGACACGGCGGCATGGCGCGCGGCGTGGGGGGTGTACGGCGGCGTGGGCGGCCGGCGACGTGGGCGCGTACGGCGGCGTGGGCGGTGACGTGCGTGGTACGGCGCAGGCGGCGAGGGCGCGGGGCGCGAGGGCGGCCGGCGTGGGCGCGCGCGGCGCGGGCGACGTGCGCGCGTACGGCGGCGTGGGCGGCGACGTGCGCGGTACAGCGCAGGCGGCGAGGGCGTGGGGCGCGAGGGCGGCTGGCGTGGGCGCGGGCGGCGGCGGGCGGCGCGAGGGCGTGGGCGCGCACGACGCGGGCGGCGGTGGGCGGCGACGGAACCGGGCCGAACACCTGGCGGCCAATGAACAGTGCCACCAGGGTAGTTTTGCTAATTTGGGTGATTTCTTTCCAAAAAAAATCGCCAAAAATTCTGTAAATTTCACCAAATAAATGTTGACCAATGTTTTTAGTGTTCCTAATTGTTTTACCCTAAATTTTCAAGTTTTGATAATTTATTATATATTTTATACGAAATACCTTAATCAATTTTCATGTAGGTCTATACATTCACGATGTTTAAAACATTTTCCCCACTACAATTGTCCCTCACCACATATTTTATCTTATTCTATTTAATGATGCACCTAGTTGACTTCGTTTTAGGGTTTATGCTTAACTCGATTTGATAAATTTGAACCTCGCAATCAAAGATCGAATAAACGAGCAATTAATTGTGACACGAAGCGACTTAATTTAAAAGTTTCTTTAAAAGTTCGCATTTTAGGTTTTTGTTTTTGACGGTCTAATTTTTAGGGTGTTACAATAATTTTAGTTGTTTCTAGCACTAGGATGATTTATAAATTATCTTTATTCTTTTTTTCTCTTATAGAGTCATATCACCTTAGTTTTGTGTTTGGATGATTAATCTATATATTATTTCACTCTCACATTGAGCAATATCACCTTAGTTTTGCTTTTAAATAATTAATCTATATTCTCCCTCTATTCCATGTTATAAGTCATTTGATTTTTTTCTTTGACAAATTTTTTTAGGTCTGATCAAATTTATATAAAAAATAGCAACATTTATGACACTAAATTAATTTTATTAAATTTAACATTGAATATACTTTGATAATATGTTTGTTTTATATTGAAAATATTAGTATATTTTTCTACAAACTTGACCAAACTTAAATAAATTTAACTAAAAAAATCAAATAACTTATAATATAAAATGGAGGGAGTATAATTTATTTTTTTATAAACCACATGTTTGCAGCTTTTTTAATAGTCGATAAAAGATGAAAAGCCCCATTGCTTGCCCTAATAAGCCAACACAAAAGTCAAATTTGAATTTTCAAATTTAATTTAAGATATTTTCTCATAGTTTATTTTTTACATTAACTTTTAAGTCGCTAAAAACACAAATTTTTATTCCATAACAAACTGTTTTAACTTATTAGAAAGTGTGGGCAACCAATATGTATAGAAATTTATATAAAGCATACAAAGTTATGTTGTCTACCTATATATCTTACGTGTTATTTCTACTATTATCATACTAAACTCCCACGGTATCACACGTTGATGCGTGGTTTTATCTAGTTATACATCTAGGTTCATTGCTCAATTAAGAGTAAACACTAGGTTTTATCTAGTTATACTAAAATTTGGTACTATATAATTAGTTGAGCCTGACGAGGTTTTGCTGTTCCATCAATCCGTTCCGCGCCATATTCACCTAACACGAGGCTGCATGTGGTTTTGCTTAATTTCTGCACAATCTGGGCCTATATATGGCTATTCATGGTGCAAGGCGACAATCTGATTAAGGCAAAGCAATGCAAATTTGATAGCAACTCTCCTGCTTCATTAATTGAATGACATTCAGTACAAGCTTCCAATACGCAGCAATTCCTGGTTGGTTCATGCAGAAGTGGAGTAGATTATTGGTTGCATGGATACATCTATACTGTCATTCTCTCTATCTCTGTTCCAATGTGCAGCAAGCAGTATTGAACAGTCACACCATATCATCTTGTAAAGTTAGATGTTGTCTTTATATTTTCACGTCATTATCCCTAAAAATTATTCTGTAGAAAATGCTTGTAGACATTTTTAGATAATGAAAGCATCATTAATTAAACCACTAGTGCAGATCCTCTCATCTGTGACGGCCAGTAACTTAACTGTATTTTGTGGGCCATCACAACAAATACATCTCAAACGGACCTAAAAAGAGGCCGATTGAGATATGGTCGGAGAGACATGTTAAATGCGCATAAAACTCAAACCCGTCACGGATGACACATATCATTGACGGGCTGTAGTTTTGGCCCGATTGAGATAACCTTAAATATCTCAATCGGGCCCTAGTTGGAGCTCGTCACCGATAACCATTATCTGTGACGGGTTCCAACCTGAGACCCGTTTGAGATAACAACAACGCCCGTCACAGATGACACTCCTCGGTGACGGACTTTTGTTTAGGCCTGATAAAGATAACTTATATGCCCGTCAGAGATGTTATTTTTTGGACCGTTACAGATAGTTATTACACACTATAAATACCCGTAACCGCTAGTGTAACTGTATCCCACTATTCACTATTTTGGTGGGAGGTTGAAGAGGGTGAAATTTTAATTTTTTTCCAAGGATAACAGTAAATTCATAAAGGTAAGTGACAAATAGTAATCATTAATTTAGAAAATTCAGCAATCCTCATTAATTTAGCAATACTTTTCTTATAAGATGTTTCTCTAATTTTTTTCATTTCTGTAGCAATGCATCGAAGTTGGATGTATACGAAAACTGTGAAACATCATACTCAAGAGTATAGAAATGGGGTATTAAATTTTATAAACGCCGCGGAGGAGGATAGGAAAAGAAGAAACAACGATTACATGTGTTGTCCATGTGCAGATTCCAAGAATGAGAATATGGTTGATAGCCGAGTGGATGTAACGCCCTAAAAATTCGACCAACAAAATCGAGACCCTAAAATATGGACTCTCAAAAAACTTTTTAAAATGAATTGCAGCATGCCGGATCTATTCGCACGTTTTATTGGACTTTACGGTGGATTAATCAACAGTGTACTATAAGGAGGTAATTAAATATGGTGACACAAATTTAGGAGGGCATTTTTGCATATACATAAATATATGTAAATATATGGGGGCATAAGTATAAATCCTAGACATGAATATATACATAGACGTACATACGTATGTGTGCGAATAATGTGTAAAAAAATAATAAATAAATAAAATTATCAAAACATGGCAATTTGGAGAGAAATATCTAAAAACACTAAAAATATTAGGCAACATTCATTTAGTTAAAATTACAAAATTTTGGATGGTTTTTAAAATGGGAAAATCATCTAAATTGTCAAAAAGTCCTGGCGGCACTATTCATTGTCTGCCAGGTGTTCGATCCGGTCCCGTCGCCCCCTAGGCCGTACACGCCCCCGCTGCCGCCGCACCCGGGCCCCTGCCGCACGTCGTCGCTCGCCCGCCGCTGCCGCCGCTGTGCCCTCGCGCCCCGCGCCGCACGCGCCTACGCCACCGCCTGCCGCGCGCCGCCCGCCGCTGCCGCCGCACCCGGGCCTTGCGCGCGCTGCACGCGCTGCCCGCGCCGCACGCGCCTACGCCGCCGCCTGCCGCCGCCGTGCCCTCGCGCCCCGCGCCGCACATCGCCCGCCCGCGCCGCGCGCACGTCGCCGTCGCCGCTGCCGTATGCGCCCACGCTCGGCCGTGCCGCGCCTTGCGCCACGCGCGCGACGCTGTACACGCGCACGTCGTCCACGTCGCCGCCGTACTCCACGCCACACCGCCGTACCCCGCCGCGTGCGCACGTTGCCGCCGTACCCCGCACGCGTGCGCACGTCGCCGCTCCTTCCCCCACGCCGCGCGCGCGCCTCGAGCCCGCCGCTGTGCCGGCCTCTCCCCCCTGCACTATAAAAGCCACCCACGCCTCCCACATCTCCCCACACCACCGGCAACCCCTCCTCCTTCCCTCACCTCCTCCTCTCCAAATCCCCCTCGGCACCGCTGCCGCGCCCTAGGCCGCTGCGCGCCTCATCAACCGCCGCCGCCGGTGAGCCTCTCTCTCCTCCCCTCCGCCCCTTCATTCTGCCGTGAGAGAGAGAGAGTAGGACCAGTGAGGGAGCAAGCAGAGAGGGAGAAGAGAAGGAGGAAGAAGAAGCAGAAAGAGAGAGGGAGAAGAAAGAGAGAGAAGAAAAGAGAGGAAAAAAATAAAAAGAGAGAGAAGAAAAGAGGAAGAAAAAGAAAAAAAAAAGGAGAAAATAGGAATTAAAAAAAGGGGAAATAGAGAATAAAAGGGAAGGGAGAAATTTAGAAAATCAATAAATCCGTCGTTGTCAGTAATTTTAGAAACTCTTAAAATTAAATCGGAGTATTTAAAATTGCAAATATTCGCTTAATTAGGTTTATTCATTTAAATGATTATTCTTTTGCGGGATGTTTAGTCAATTATTTAGATTTACATTCTTTAGGTTTTGCCAACTCGCACGTGTGTTAACCAGAGAATTTATTCGCCGGGTATTTCTAAGACTTCCAAATTAATAGTTGCCATTTAATATTTATTAAAATATCCATTTAATCACTATTTATTTATTAAAATATCCATTTAGTCAACTGTTTATCACCAAAGGTTAAGTATTATTATCGGGATCTAATTTATTCGAGTCGCGTAAAATTAAAACAGAATAATATTCTAATTGGCTAACGCTAATATTCTAGGACGAAAGTATTAAAAATCAAAATAGAACTATCTTTTTATAAAAAATAATGGAATCGATATCGACATTCAAGCTCGCGCTCGATCTTTTCTTTTATCGGATTTTATTGGATTTTAATTGGATTCCAACCGAATTCAAATCGATTTCTTTCGCACGTAATTATAGATCCCGAGGGAGCTGTGAGTCCGACCAAAGACCAAGAACCACCGGACTTCGAGCAAGGCAAGTCATCACTATCCTTGAACATGTTGATCCCAAGTTACGAAATTATTATTTTTTATTTACAAATAAGTTGCATGCAATGATGAACAACCTACTTGTTATTATGCCATACCTTGATTATTGTTTATCCCCTATATCCCTTTGTAACCATGTTTACGTATCAGTCCCTAGTCAATTATGACAAATGCTTAGTAATGCTATCCTAGAATCATGCATACTCATATTTATCAAAATACTATGTGCTTGGGCAATTACCTTTGGGAAGGTAATTGAGGGGCGGCATGTGGAGACATGAGCGCCACATTGCCATGATACGATGACATGATTTGTGAAAGGAGAAATGAAACTAAACAACTGTTTTCGACCGGGGCGGATGGTGGATTTCGGTGGTATCTGGAAAAGGCTAGTACTGTCCCCGGTCAGTTAAGAACCGAGCCATGAAGTTAAGCATGAAACGACCCTCGTACAACCGCACTTCTCGGATGGGTATAGACCTAGCGGACTAGATAGCCGAGCAGAGGCAGTATCCTTGCATAGATGGTTCACCCCCGTGTGTGAGGCAGGTGCGCTACGGTGGGGCAGCCGTTGAGGTAGGGCCGCGATGCGTGCCTACGTCGGTGTCGCCATTGGTAGGACTGCCACGTGTGTGAGAGTGAGAACCTAAACTTAAACTATAAACTTTACGTGCGTGTGAGACTTCCCTTCCCGGGAGCGCCAGAACTCCTCTCACTGCTAGAAACAGATACGCCTAGAGTGCATGAGGATGATAGTTCATGGAGCGGGTACTGCCAATGCGAGGTTATCGAAAGGCTTTGCCGTGACGCGTCTCATTCGTTGGGACTACAGCTCATTTGTTGGGTAAGTCACGGAGTACGGGTAAAGTGTACATCCACTGCAGTGTGAGTAAAACAATCTATTCGAATAGCCGTGCTCGCGGATATTGAGCACCGGGACGTGCATTACACGTGGCTAGACTCTAAATTCTTAACCTGTGTGGGATGAGATATTGCATGATGAGTTTTGTGCTGTTGGAGCCCCTTCCTGAGAGCAGGAAGGTGGACGTCCACAGAAAACCATGACGACCAACGGCGGGAATCCATCCTTGGGATCACAATGGATGGTAGACAGAACCGTCGTTGTTTAATTTGAACCCTGGAATTAAAAATTGATCAGTTATGCTAGGTTTTAGGTTTATCAAAATGACTGCAAAACTAGCTTTATGCAACTGAGCCCTTGCCTTGCCTTGAACAAATTCCTTCATATGCATCGTTGCCGTGGTGACTTGCTGAGTACGGTTGGTACTCACCCTTGCAATTATAAACTTCATCAAAAGCCGAAAATGACACCGTGGAGGATCCATACGCCTACTACGACGAAGATGCGGAAGAAGAGGGTGACCACTAGGTCTAGAAACGGTCGTTGCCTGTGGCAATGGCGATGCCGCTGCCTTCGCTCCGCTACTTATCTATATTCTGCTTTTGGACTGTATTCCGGACCGTTTGGTCCTTTGTTCTAAAACCATGCCTTCAGGCCTATGATATAATAACTCGTACATGACGCATATGTATGCGCTTTTGGTAATTCAACTATGTATCGTGTGTGCCAAACTACTTGATCCAGGGAAATGGCACAGAATACACGAGTGATTCCTGTTGCAAAACGGGGGTCCTTACAGTGGACGTACACGCTCAACTAATAAACGAGGATTCATGGAGGGCTACACAGGTTGGGTCAAGCATAGAGAGTAAGAATCAGGAAGTGATGCAGCTGAAGACAGAAGTGGTGCGCAAAATCAAGAAGATGAAGATGAGCATGACATGTTTGTACCTTCTCCACTGGGCGGTTAAATGGTTGATGTGGATCACGATCTGCAGCAATACATGTTACGCAACATTGAGTACCCAGCTTACAACGAGAGAGATTCCATAAAGTTCAGCAGGTTGGTCAGTGACTCGCAGATGCCTCTATACGCCGAATGCAAAGCAAAGCACACCAAATTGTCGGCTACCTTGGACCTAATGAAGCTGAAGGCAAGTAGTGGATGGACAGACAAGAGTTTCACAGATCTTTTGGGAATTTTGAAGGTCATGCTGCCTGATGATAACACATTGCCCGAGACAACATACGAAGCAAAGCAGGTTTTGTGTCCCCTGGGGTTAGAGGTCCGTAGAATTCACGCTTGTCCAAACGACTGCATATTATACCACAAGCAATATGCGGACTTAGATGTTTGTCCTGTTTGCAAGGCTTCTCGATACAAGCGAAAGAAAAGTCCTGACGAAGGAAAGAAGTCAAAGCGGAGTGGTCCCACAAAGGTTGTGTGGTATCTACCTATCATTGATCGTTTCAAAAGAATCTTTGCTAACCCCAAGGAAGCGAAGTTAGTACGTTGGCATGCCACAGAGAGAAGGAACGACAGTATGCTAAGACACCCAGCGGATTCGATTCAATGGAGGAATATCGATCGAAAACACAAAGACTTTGCTGCCAACCCTAGAAACATGAGGCTATGTCTGTGTACGGATGGCATGAATCCTTTCAGAGACATGAGTAGTACTCACAGCACTTGGCTAGTTCTTATTTCAAACTTTAACCTACCACCTTGGTTGTGCTTAAAAGGAAATATATTATGCTATGCTTGCTAATCCAAGGACCGAAACAAACGAGCAATGATATCGATATGTTCTTGGAGCATGTTATGGATGATCTTGAGATTCTCTGGAAAGAAGGTGTGGAAACTTGAGATGTATATGGTCAGGAGAACTTCAAGCTACGAGTTCTATTGTTCCGCACCATTAATGACTATCCCGCCCTCGGTAATCATTCCGGCCAAACCATGAAAGGAATGAAAGCTTGCTCCGATTGCATGGAACATACACGCAGCCAGTGGGTGAAGAAATCACGAAAGATGGTTTATATGGGGTCATAGGAAGTGGCTCCCGCTACGTCACGCATTTAGAAGGAAGAAGAAAATTTTCAATGGGAAGGGAGAACTTCAGCCTGCTCCCAGGGATTTGTCCGGAGATGAGGTCCACAACTTGGTCAAGGACATTACCAATGAGTTTGGGAAGAAAAGAAAACGTATTCAGACAAAGGACAAGGGTATGTGGAAGAAAAAAATCCATATTTTGGCGACTACCTTACTGGAAAGATCTTGAGGTCCGTCATTGCATTGATCTCATGCATGTAGAAAAGAATGTGTGTGGGAGTTTGGTTGGCCTGTTGCTGAATATTCCCAGCAAAACAAAGGACGGGTTGAACGCACGCCTCAATCTACAGGAAATGAACATTCGCAGTGAAATCCCAGCCCGTAACAAATGCAGAGACAGGTAGAGTGTACCTCCCTCCAGCCTGCCACACACTGTCGAAGGATGAGAAGATCGCAACGTTATCATGCCTGAAAGATATTAAAGTTCCATCGGGCTATTCAGCGAGGATTAGTAAGTACGTCAAATCGGAAGACCTAAAACTGGTTCGAATGAAGTCTCACGATTGCCACGTGCTAATCACACAGATCTTGCCAGTTTCTATCAGAGACATTCTTCCACTCAAAGTCCGTCATACGATCCAACGTATGTGTGCCCTTTTCAATGCAATCGGACAGAAAGTTATAGATCCCGAAGATCTAGATGGGTTGCAGACCGATATTGTCAATACCCTCTGCCACATGGAGATGTTTTTTCCACTGTCTTTCTTTGATATCATGGTTCATCTCCCTGTTCATCTTGTGAAGCAAACAAAACTATGTGGCCCAACTTTTCTAAGAGAAATGTACCCGTTCAAGAGGTACATAGGAGTTCTGAAGTCATACGTTCGGAACAGAGCAAAACCGGAGGGGAGCATCACTGAAGGCTACACGACCGAGGAGGTTATTGAGTTCTGCGTGGATTACATGTCCGAGGTCGATCCTATCGGAGTTCCAGCGTCTCGTCACGAAGGAAGGTTGTCAGGTGCTGGCACAATCAGGACGAAAAGAATTAGGCCTGATCAAGCTTTCTACGCGCAGGCTCATATATGTGAAGTTTGATATATGTGATATATATGTGCAATAGTTGATATATGTGAAATTTGATATGTGTGAAATATATGTGAAATTTGATATATGTGAAATTTGATATGTGTGAAATATATGTGAAATTTGATATATGTGATATATATGTGCAATAGTTGATATAAGTGAAATTTGATATATGTGAAATTTGATATGTGTGAAATATATGTGAAATTTGATATAGGTGGTATATATGTGCAATAGTTGATATATGTGAAATTTGATATATGTGCAATTTTTGATATATGTGCAATTTGTGAGATGACCAATTGTCAAGTTTGTGCGATATCACTTTTTATGTGAAAATGTAGATGCGATATATTAGGGGATGTGAGGTACATATGTGGATGAATAGGATTTAATTACTGCTTTTAGTGATATGTGGATGAATAGGTTTTAGGACTTAGGGTTATTTTAGTGATGAATGATGGTCGATGGATGATTGATTTTACTGTAGATAGTAAGTACGTTATCAAATCATCACAGAATACGAGGTGCGTAGGGTCTGAAGTTGGTTTGATCGAGTTAGTGCATTCACAAAACCGATTAAGACACCTTCAGACCCCAGCGCACCTCGTATTGTCATTTTTTGATAATTAGTCATTTATGTATGGACTTAGTTCCTAGGTTATCAAGTTATCACAGAATACGAGGTGCTCCAGGGGCCAAGTTGGTTTGGTTGGGTTAGTACATGTACGGAACCGACCAAGACACCTTGGCAACCAGAGCACTTCGTAATCTGTCAATTTTTGATAACTAAGAAACGTATGAAAAGAAGCGATGTCGAGCGAGGAATCAACTAAAGTACAATAATTCATTCATTTCGAGCGAGTGATTTTAGGACTTAGGGTTGTTAGCTATTTTAATACTTAGTAATTTTAGGACTTAGTGATTTTAGGAGTTATGTGCTTGGGTGCCAACGAACTATAATATTAAAGTAAGTACGAAATTTGTGATGTGGTTTACGAAATTAATTATTTTTGTTATTTTGTAAGTTATTTAGACGATGTCTCAGCAAGGTGAACCAATGTCGACGACAACTAGTGGGTCCTCAAGGGCACGGACTCGTAGGACAGGGAACAAAATCCATAAGGAACGGTACACCATAGCAGAGGTGAACCAGGTTGGATTGCCGACCCGTCCTCGGAATGTTCTGGCTAAGTTTAGGTCGACCTGCGGTGTCGTAGTGAGGGAGAACTTCACAATTTTCGTGGATGACATCAAGCATGTGCCCGAAGCAGAGAAGAACGCAGCTTGGCTAAAATTCAAGGAAAGCTTCAAGTATCCTGCAATCGACAAGGCCAGGCTCAAGCAGGCTGCTTTCAAGATTATGGGCAATGCTTGGAAGAACTTTAAGAGCAAGCTGGTCACGGAGTATGTCTTAAACCCGATAACCCCGGATCCAACTGAGCAATGACCTTTCATCACGACAGACTCCTAGGAGCAATTCTACGAGAAGAAGTCAACCGCCGAATCCCAGGCCAGAAGCGAGGCATATCGAGCACTACAGGCCAGGAACTTGCACCCGCACCGGCTTGGCACCGTAGGATATGCCGGGAAGCAAGAGAAATGGCAGGAGGAGGATGAAGCGGCAGCGGCAGCGAACACACCGTCGGTGTTTGCTGATATCCCACACCCACGGGCAAGGAACTGGGCCCGGGCGAGGTATCAGAAGAATAAAAATGGGACAATTTCGCTCCCAAATCCCCAAGATCAACAAGTGTACGATAATATAGTAAATGCCTAATCTCAATATTTGTTCGCATTGTTTCCAATGAACTTTTGATTGAATACGAACTCAATTGTACTGCAGAAGGAATTGGTTGCCGAGCAAGAATCCTCGCAAGAGGCCAGCTCTCAAAGACACGAGGACGACATCCTCACTAAAGTGTTGGGCACCAAGGAACACCGTGGACGGACAAGGGGACTTGGCTCCAACGTGCCATGGAAAGTTGGATTTCCAGACTATGCGTGGCAGTACAAGAAGCGGACAGTCACGAAGGCGCAGAAAGATGCACGCCTTGCCGCCTAGATCCGGGAGCAGGTCAAAGCCGAATTGAGCTCTGAATTCGATACGAAGCTCGAATCGATGAGGGCCCGAATCAGGCAAGAGATTCGAGAAGAGCAACATATCTCGGAGGGTGCCGCTGCTGCTACACAACAAGATTTAGCAAGTCCCACGCAAAGGCGCAGCAGTTGCGCATCAACTAAGGCGGGGGAAATTCCACCATCGGTCCTCGCCGCCGTCGACCACATAACGATAAATCTCTCGTCTGCAATGCATAAAAGTATTAACGAAACCATATGTTACATAATATTCTAAAAATATGGATGAATCTATCGCAGGAACCAACCAGCTGCACCCTGACAGTTAGGCTGATGCCGACCTTCTCGATTCCTGCAGCCGAGCGACTTGCATTCAAGCCGACGCCAGAGACAAGAGTGCATGGGCGCAACTTAGGGCTGACTGTGCGAATGTGCAAGTTGACTCGGTGAAGCCCGAATTCGATCATTTCCCACTCAGGCATTCACCGAACGACGAGGTCCTAACCCTAGGAAATGCACGTGGAACCTTCATCCAATGGCCCAAGGACCTCATTGAGATAAGGGTGATTCCGAGGCCAACCACTGCACCAAGCGGTCGTCCGCCAGTACAACCTGCCCCTGCTCCTTCAGCCCCTCCAGCTCCCGCTCGTCATGAATAGACTGATGATGTGGAGTTACAGTACGACACGGATTTTGGGGACGAGCATATGGAGGCCAATAGCATGGCGATCACTAAACCCCCACCCATGAAGAAGAGCAGGAAGGTGCATTCTTCTCCTCAAAGAATAGCTATCGAAAAACCTGCTGCAAGGGGGCGAGGAAAAGGAAAGTTGTAGGTCTCACGTCTTGCTCCAACAAAGCTAGATGTGAGCAAGGTGCAGGTAGTACATAGGAAGACCGTTCCTCCATCGTCCTTCCAACTAGGCATGCCATTGGTTGGAGACGACGTGCTAGGAACGATGGACACTGCTTGCAAGGAGCTTCACATGTACTACATCGAGAGATCCAACGTGAGGAGGAAGAATAGAGAGAACGATATAATCGGCGAACATGACCGAGCGCCATTCCTTGGGCACCAAATTATATCGTGGTAGACTTCAAGGATCTATTCGACCTCTACAGGCTCCGATCGGTGGACACAACCCTCCTCAAGTGCTACTCCTTGTAAGTATTGTTGCTCACGAAAATTAGTCATCTCAATCCGTATAACATGCTTATAAGAGCGTTTATCTTGCGTGTAGGTATAGTTGGAAGTGGTGTCTCAAGAATGCACCGGAAGTTGCCTTCCTTGATCCTCAAGTAGTCACTGTCACAAATCTTGAAGGCTACCGTCAAGGAATGGTAAACTACATGTTTGACACCTTCTAGGCCCGACAAGACAGGGAGTACATTATGTGCGCCTATAATCAATAGTAAGTGTGTTCCCTAAATACATTGCATTACACGTCTAGCTTTACTATTTAACTTTAACTATATTAATACTGCAGTGGCCATTGGATCCTTCTGGTCATAACGCCTAAGTGGAGTACATACCACTAACTAAACTCCAGAATTGATAACAAAGCATATGATTGGACCCCAATTGAACTAGCGATAGATGAAGCGTGGGGCTGATATGTGCAAAAAGGAGGCCTTCATAAGACAGGACAGGACACACTTATCCACAAAAAATACTTCCCGGTCAAACAACAAATAGGCGACCAGTGCGGATTCCATGTGTACCACAACATGCGCCTTTTGTGCAAAGATAAGGTGAAGACTTTGGCTGAATTTGAGGTTTGTGGTCTCATTTGTGACATATTCTAACTACATCGAAGTGTGTATATATATATACATATATATGTAGAGATCGATCGACTAATTTCGAATTATGTAAATGTAGGAAAAATTTTCAAAGGATCCGGGTAGTAGCTTTGAGGAGATTCGTGAGGAGATAGCCGGCTTCATCCTCCGTGAAATAATTCACCCACAAGGAATGTTTAGGGTTAAGATTAAATGATGAACATTATTGAACATCTTAATTGAATTGTCAAAGACACGTTATTATGTAACACTGATGTTTATTATATTTGTTTTGTCTATGTAAATTCTTCCTAGATATATATTGCAAGTTATGATGCTTACCACTTGAGCAATATGGATATGTGAAATATGTGAGCAATACGGATGTTACGTGAATGGTTCTGTCAAATATATGTGAATGGCATATGTGCATGTGAATGGGGATGCTGGGATGTATATATTGACAACGTTGGGGAATATATTTGTTTCTATTATTTTGCAGCAGGCATGGCTAGGAAAGACCTGAGGCTAGCCAAAAAACAATTTTTATTTTTTTGTGGGTCATACTTATCGGTGACGGGCTATAAGTTAAAGCCCGATTGAGTTATAGTCAACCGTGACGGGCTTTACATTAGGCCCGATTGAGATTATTAGTCATCTGTGACGGGCGCTAGTTGGGGCCCGATTGAGATTATTAGTCATCTGTGACGGGCTCCTGTTTAGGCCCGATTGAGATTAGTAGTCATCCGTGACGGGCTCGGTTTGACTGGTCATCTGGGTCAAAGCTATCGGTAACGGATTTCAGTTGAGACCCGATTGAGATAACTTCATCCATAACGGTCGTATGCTCGATTGAGATAACTTCTCACATCAGTGACTTCTACGCTGTGTCGGGCGCCATACCTGACATAGATGTGGGTTGCCGCCCGATTGAGATGTGGGTGACCGTTGTAGTGAACTCAGCAAATTGAATCAACATAAAACCATAATGAGAGTACCCACAGTCGAAACACACCAACCCGCTAGATTAAAATCTAGGAACTACAATAAATGTTGAGTGAGGACTGCCAATCCGTGAAGTAGATTGCCATCTATAAAATAGGTGATTCCTCGCTCTTTGCTGCGGGAATTTCTAAACAATTTTCAATATACTTTTTTCGACAATCGAGCTAGGAGTAAAAAAAAACTTGAGGGTCTATCAGTACTTATCATAAAACAAACAAATGATACTCACGATTTAATGTGAAACATATTGATAAGTGTATGTTAAATATTATAAAGATGGTAGATAGATTTATTAAAATATTATGAAAATGGTGTAAGGGGTGATGATTAGATATACTTGCATGTTGATTTGTACAATTAAATAAATTATATATGATGTTGTATGTTTGCAGAGGTTAAATATATAATCATTGCTAGTGGGTGATGATGTGGTATGGTTGCATATTAAAATATTGTAGAAATGATGTGACGGGTGATGATTAGATATACTTACATGTTGATTTATAGAATTAAATAAATTATAGATGATGTTGTATATTTGCATGAGATTAAATATGTAATTATTGCTAGTGGGTGATGATGTGGTATGGTTATATGTTGAGTTTTAGGAGGTAATGATCATCAACTTTTTAATAGTAAGATAGGATAACTCTCGTAGACATGTATAACAGTAAATACAACTAGCAGACTTACGTACTACTGATACTATAAATTAATTAGGAAAGAGATATGTCAGCAGAAATCCAACCTGGCACGGCCTGAAAATTGAATAAATTGTTGCTGTACATACCACTATCAGTTGGGCCCATTTTTCTAATATCCCAATTGCTATTTGCTAGAGTCATTTTTATTTGTCCAGTGATAAATCTGACAGGTGAGAATTGAATTGACTGAAGAGTCCCAATTAATTAACTATAGTTCAGATTCCATACTTTCACTGTTGACTGTGGTCACTCCTGCTGTAGCTGGACTTTTCTAGGCTGAGCAATATATGGATTATCTGACTTAATTTGTCTGTGATTATAATTGGAAGTACTTTACTGTCACCTTGAATTCTTGATGGATGATTGGCATGGGAGTAGATAGGGAAGTCGTGTAGAGGATCAACTTGATGCCTGGTTGGTTGGGGAGTACTAGATATGGCTAGCTAGGGAGGTGAATCAGTACTTGTGGATAAACAGTAAGTGTGGACAGCATTGAAATGGATGTCAGCAGAATGCCAGAATAATGAGATCTTGGCCACCTTGGTGAATGCATCAATCCGTTGACAAAAAGTTGCCAAATTGTGGAAGAAGTTAATGCCAAATGGTCATACCAGAAGTTATTAAAAAAAGGGGAAAGGTCTAACTGTGGAACTGTGAAGTATTTCATATGCATACGTTTACTGCTGGTAGCCATGCATGTCACTCTGTTGAACACTTGAACTAGAAATGTTCATGAAATCAGGATGCATGTATAAATGGAGGTCTATGTCTAAGACATAAAACTTGACAAATTCCAAATTATAGGACAATAAGTAGCGTGGGGGATTTTTTTGCAGTTGAATTTGTTGGTTAAATTTTCTTTTTGTTATATTTTCTGGATTAGATGATTTTGTTTTTCATTCATTTTAATTAAAACTATAAAAATATTAAAAACCATATATAAGAGATACTATAGTGTAGGAAAACCCATAGGTGCGCGTACTGTACATATTTCATGAACTATTCATCTTAGGTTGGTTCGCTCTTAAAACTAAACTTTTGGGGGGCGGGGGACCTAATGCGCGAACGTTCGCGGGTAGCGAAGTTAGCGAGCGAATCCAGATTTCCGTTTCTGGGTTCACGCATGATTTTCCTTTTTCATTCACCGCGCAGCTTGCATGCTCCCACGCAGAAAATGAAAACGCCGCATGAAATCGTGAACACAACCACAGCTGATCTTGTTATTTTCTCTGGAGGGGCCCATGAGCCTTAATGGGCCTTAATGATCTTCATATAAAGTTTTTGCAAATTATTTTTTTTAATTCGTTAGAAATTTATATGTAGAAAGTTTCTATGTATATATTTTTTCACATATAAATATTGTTTAGAAAGGGATTGTTGCATCCGTTTAAATTTTTACGTATATATAAAATTTACATGTGCAAAATTTCTATGTATAAACTTTACATATATGAAGTATATATGTATATAGGTTTTATCTATACACTTTTATACGTATACAGTCTAGGTATAAATATGTTTTGGGCTTGCCAAGATATTGTTGGGTTAAGGTCTAATACAAATAAAAAAGGCAGGTAGAAGCCCATGGGCTGGCTCAGCTAGCTCACAGCGCTGCAGGTGCGTCGGAAACCACGTGGAACGAGAAGATGTCTCGAAAACAAGAGCGAGAGGCTGTTGGAACATTCGCGGGCTGCGAATATTCCCGTACGGGTGGGGAACCAATGGCGATATGATAAGCAGGCAAGACCTGTTAGTCAAATAGTAGTTATAAGGGTAATATGATTGAAGTGTGTACTTGGCAACTCATCAGTTTAAACTTTCAATTTTAAAACTTAAATTTATATTAGTCTACATTTTTTTTATCATTATCTATGTTTCAGCCATAGCTTATAAATAAAAGTTACGCACCAAAGTTATTTGGTTGCTTTCGGCCACGTAGCACTCCTTAAAAGTGGCAACCAAGCAGATTCTAGAATCAAAAGAGCAACTTTCTCCCAATTAAATTTTGCTTTAACCAATAGTAAGCTTTTATAAACTATTCGTAAGAACTACTTCTCTCCTAAAAATAAGGGATTTTGGGCACCCAAAATCTCTTATATTTTACGACAGAGTTAGTACCCATGATAACCACTAAACCTATGAGTTGACTTATTTTTAACTTACCTGTGACTGCATATTCGTAGCATTGTACCAGGGAATGTTGCAGACGGACGGACACTTCGTTGTTGGGTGGAATATAAACTAACGTATGGATAATGCAGCAATAGGAGGAGTTTTGGTCCACCAACCAAACACCACTAGGCTCCCAAACAATCCAAACAATCCAGATTCTGAGTCTCATTATCTGTAAAATAAGAAGGGAGTGTCTACAGATCATGCGACAGATTTTGATGTCTCCCATCTGTCGAATTTTTTGACCATCTGATCCAAATCCAACAAACAACGTTTTTTGATCAAAATAAAAGGAAAAAAAATAAAAAAACACAGATCGGGCCAGATATTGGCCCATCTGACTCTATCCAAATTAAATGGAGGCCCAAACAAAAAAGTCTAAAAGTCAAGCCCAATGTAATAAATCAACAAAAAAAGCCCAAATAGACAGGCACAATACACGTGACACATGCCAGATGACTTAATTAGAAAACTTGGCACCCAAGAAAAAAGTGTCACGTGATCTAGAGATAAAAAGCAGAAAGCAAATTCAACATAGGGGGAATCACACACAGACAGATCTGAAGTCAGAAGAAAAAAGATGGAGATTAACGAGAAAATTGACGATAGAGAAGCAAATTTACAGTACGCACAAAAAGGAATCACAAGTTTGAGCGATTTGGAGAAGGGAAAAGGTGAAGAGCAGGAAAAATCAACAGGTAAGTGCACCTTTTGATTCCTCCTTTGAAATATCTTCTTGTTTTGAATTCTAGACAAACTATAACTTTGATCTTTTGAAGAATATGAAATTTTGGAGAGTTTTCCTTGAGACATTCACATATTCACACATATTGACTTCTGAATATACACATATTCACACATTTTAGACAGTGCCTCTCTCGAAACTTCTGAATACCTGTTAAATGAACATCACAGTATCAGAATAGAAAAGAAAATTTTAGGAGGATAAACAGAATCATTACAATTTGCAAAAAAAAAACAGAATCTCTTGGGTAGAACATCAGCAAATTCTTGCAACTCATAAACACATCTCATTCAAAAATTTTACATGAATAAGGAAACTCAATTCATTGTCACAAGTAATTCTCTCCACTGTCATGAAAGCAAGTTATCTGAAACTTTCAGAAAATTAAAATTCACCAGCAATAAACATGATTGTAAAAAATTCAGTGCCTACTATTCACTTTGTAATTAAAACTAGTTTATTCTAATGCAGTTCATGTCATTCAAATAGAACAAGATTTGCTCTGAAAAAATCTGAATAGCAGACACTTGTCGCCTCTAAAAAAATCTGAATGAACAGAACACTAAAGCATGTCATGTCAAAATTTCATTACAGAACACTAAAGCATTTCATGTCAAACTTTCATTGCTTAAAATAATCATTGCCTACTATTTCAATCTGAAATTAAAACTAGTGAAATTTAATGTAGTTCATGTCCTTTTGTACTAAGAAACAGAATAAGCAAATACTTGTTCCTTCTGAAATTTTCTGGATTAACAGCAGACACTTGTACATTCTGAAAATTCTGAATAGACAGTACACTAAAAATAGGGACTAAAATTCTGAATGATGTAGGAACTACAATGCAAATAAAACAGAATCATAAATCATGTTTGAACAAGAATAAAAACAGGATCTGCTGAAAATCTACAAATCAGATTGTCTGATTGAACATGATCACACTTTAGATGCCTTTTTAAAAAACATAAACACTTTCAAATCATCAAACAAGATACATGACATAACTACATCTTATAAAGCATTCCATTTCATACCATAGTTTAGACTTAACTAAAACTTTGAAATATAAAAATTACAGTGAATTTGAACCATAATTACATAGAAAAAAACTGTAATTTCAATACTGAAATCATGTAACTGACATTGTAGATCATATAGAACATTAGAATGACAATCATTACTTAGTTCAAACATGAAAAAGGTACAAATTACAAAGTATTGTCAAAATAAAACTAGTGTAATTTAATGTAGTTCATGTCCTTTTGTACTAAGAAACAGAACAAGCAGACACTTGTTCCTTTTGAAAAATTCTGGATTAACAGCAGACACTTGTTTACTCTAAAAATTCTGAATAAACAGTAGAATAAAATAGGGACTGATGTTTTGAAAGAAAATTTTAACAAACAGACTAAAATTCTGAAAGATGCAGGAAATTTAGATTTTGTACTACAATCAGAATAAAACAAAATCAGAAATCATGTTTAAACATAAAAAGGGAAACAATAACAAAAAAAAAGATATATATGGCCTCAGAAATTGTCCATTTTACTTAATAAATAAAATGGACATTTATTAGTAGTATTTTAAAGGACCATAATTCTTTTGTCAAATCTGAAAGTTATCAAAATATCAAATATTACTTTTCAATGTTCAGATGTGGAAGTGCAACAATAATGAAAAAAATTTTCTCACCAACATATTCAAAAATTTTATCAATTTTGCAAGCCCAAAAGAATTAGTTAGTAGGATATTGCCAAGCACTTTTTTACATGCACCATTCTCATACACTAGTCTATGATACTTGTACTTCAAATTAACATACATAAAAACAAAAAAACCTAGTACACTAGATTGTTTTTTTATGGCTGTTAATCTGAAGTACAAGGATGATAGACAAATCATGGGAAGAGCAAAGGTAAAAAGGTGCTTGACAATTTCTAGCAGACTAATTCAATTGAGCCAGCAAAAAAAATTTCGCCTATGATGGTGAGAAAAGCTTGTTTACTATTGATGCTCTTAGACAAGTAAACAAATAGTGCACAGCACAATAGAAAAGAGTTGATATTGGATATAAAGATAAATTTCAGAGTTGGCAAAAAAATATTTTCATTGAAACTACTACTAAAAAGAGAATCATCACTGGCCTTAAACATTTAAAACCTAGATCAAATCTATGCTTCTCCCATCATAATACTAATCAGCAAAAAAAAATCAAACAATTCAGTCCACCAGAAATTGTTGTCAATATGGCAACATTTTGTATTCATGTTGTTAATGAGTTGATGTACTTCAATATTCAAAATCATATCAATCCAGATTCAAACAATTCCATTACATACCAAAGCTTAGACATAAAAAACTTTGAAATATAAAAATTACAGTGAATTTGAACCATAATTACATAGAAAAAAAACTGTAATTTCAATACTGAAATCATGTAACTGACATTGGAGATCATATAGATAAGGAGAATCACAATCATTACAAAAAAAAGACATAAAAACAAAAGTGGCCATCAGATAAGCAAAAAAAACACTTCAATTCTCTGCACATCATCAGGACAAGAATTTTAATCATTCTTTTAACTAAGAATGATTAATTTTCTTGCCTCATGATGTGCAGAAAATTGATTTGCTTAATCAAAAAAAATATTTATCATCATCTGGCCAAAAAAAAATTCATTAAGGGTAATGCTTCTATTTTCAGGAACAAAAGAGAAGAAATTGAAAATATCAAATGTTCTAAAGATGGCGATTGAAAAGCAATTCGAAGCAGGGAAAACATCAAGTGGTAAATGCGTTGCTCTGTATTATTCATGTTTAGTTCAGTTTTTTTGCACTAATCTTCTATAAAATTACTTTTTTTGTATTGAAACAGATTCAAGCAAAAAATCACAGGGATTGAAGATAATGATGCAATTAGCAGGTATATTATGCTGAATTTTATAATATTATCTATTTATCAAATTAAACAATAGGACGAGAGAAAAATTATGTATCTGATCTTAATTATAAACTTTTGTAGGAAAAATTGAAGCTGGAACTACTACCGATTCTGTTAATTCAAAATCAGGTTTGCAAAAGAAGTCCAAAATTTCATACTGATATAACTTGAACCACAAAAGATTCATTTAGAAAAATGAAGAAAAAGACATAAAAACAAATGTGGCCATCAGATAAGCAAAAAAACACCTCAATTCTCTGCACATCATCAGGACAAGAATTTTAATCATTCTTTTAACATAGCATGATTAATTTTCTTGCCTGATGACGTGCAGAAAATTGATTTGCTTAATCAAAAAAATATTTATCATCATCTGGCCAAAAAAAATTCATGAAGAGGAATGCTTCTATCTTCAGGAACAGAAGAGAAGATTTTGAAAATATCAAATGATCTAAAGAAGGCTGATGAAAAGCAATTACAAGAAGTAAAGACATCAAGAGGTAAGTGTGTTACTGTGTAAATTTCATATTAAGTACTTTTTTGCACTAATCTTGACCAAAAATAACAAATTTTGGTTTTGAAACAAATACCGGCAAAAAAGCACAGGGATTTAAGACAATGAAGCAATTACCAGGTAATTATAAGAATAATTATAAGTAAAAATTATGCTTCTAATCTGTTTTATAATCTTTTGCAGGAATTTTCGAAGATGGAACTTGTACTGCTTTGGTTCAGTCAAATTCAGGTATACAAAAAGAAGTCCATTAAATTCAAATTATTTTTTAGAAAAAAAATTCATAGAAGAGTTTAACTGATTCTAACAAATGTGAGTCTTTCATTTTAAACAGGTCTAGCATTCCTAGAGAAGAATTACAACACAACTCAATCATATAAAATGCAAGAAAACAGAGACAACATAAAATCGGGTAATTAATGAATATGTTACAAGCACTCAATCATATTTTCATCAAAATTGTAAATGTTATACAACTATGGATTGACAACAAAAAACTTTTTTTAAAAAATAAAGGGAACTGGGGGCACTTATCAAATATAGGAAGTAAGATTGAGAAGAAGAACACAACAAATCAAACAGGTAAATAAAAATAAATGTATAAAATTGTTTGAAAATTTTCATACTGCATTAATTTTTTTGTGAAATTTTTTTTAATAGTTTATATGATTGAAAACAGGTTTAGCATTGCTTGAGGAGAATTATAATACAACACTATCTTATAGAGTGCAAGAAAATATGGACATTACAAAAACAGGTAAGGGAAAAAATTGTGAAGCAATTTCAGGTATGAGTAATAGTAAAACAAAAAAAAATTTCAGATATTTTCCTCATATTTATTTTCAGGTAACAGTAAAGACTTCTCAGAAACAGAAGCTAAACTTGACAAGACCAAAAATTCAGAAGCAGACATTGAATGTAGTGCTTTGAATGAATCAGACAAAGGTAAAAAATTTGCAGTAATATTTATATATTTTTAAGAGAATTTTTTTGATCAATTAAAAATTACACTAACCTATAATACTAGTATCAGTTATTGCAGGTATTATAGAAAACAATGACAAAGGAACTATAAGTTGTATGAATATGCAAGAAATTAATTCAGGTAAAAAGTTGAAAAAATTAAATCATAGTTCTTCAGTAAAAAATAAAAATAAAAATCATCAATCTAGTTGTTCAACTACCTTAGTTTTAGAATTGTAGAATAGCACTATTTCTTTCTAACATGCCTTCAGATATAATTTCTTTTATGATTACAATTTTCAAAATTTCTACAGAAAAAAGTGCTAACAATGCAAAGGTTGATTATGAAAACAATGTTCTATCTCTGTTGGACCAAGACTACATTGTAGTAAGTTTCTTGACTTTGACAACCTTAAGTTTCAACCTTAAGTTTGATATAATTTCTTTTATTTTCTTTGACAACTAAGACTACACTGATTTTTTTTATCAAACAGGATTCATTTATATCATACACTAGTCTAATAGAAAATATTATTTCATCACAGCCAAAAAGTTGCACTGAATTGAAGGTAAAAAAATTTGAAAACAACAATACTGATTTGGTGTTCATTTATTTATTTATGTGTTCATATAAGTATAGTCTTTTGAAAATCTGTCAAAATCTGTTTAATTAAGATTGAAGGAACACAAAATGATACAATAGAGACTGGAATTGGACAAGATTATCAAAAGGTTGATGAAAGTTTGAATTCACAAGTTGAATATCAATCAGAACAAAGATGCTCGATGGATATTTTAAATTTGCAAGAATCAGGGCAGGTATGTAATTGTTGTATAATATTTTAAAAAAATACTAAAACTTCTGTCTATTAAATTTAAAAAATGAGAAGCTTTAAATTTTTTTTGCATTTTGTTTTTTCACAGGATAAAATTTTAAAGCAAACAAGTGACATTGGTTACAGTAGTGTTGACAATCAGTCAGAACATGCATGGTCACTAGACATTTTCAATTTGCAAGAATCAGTTCAGGTATGAACTTCTTACAAATATATGTTTTTCTATAAATGAAAAGTAAAACATTAGTCTAAATAAATGTGAAAAAAAGTTTTATATTTTGTTTAAATCTTTTTATAGGAACCAATTTTAGAACAATCAAGTGATATTGGTAACATCAGTGGTAATGCTGTTGATGATGCTGTTATGAATGATGAATTGCTAACTGAGGAAGACATTGAACAATTTTTAGAAGAAGAACAACAAGAAGCATTGAAAGGGAATAATGCAAACATAGATAGAAAGTACATACCTGAATTAGATCAGAAGTTCAAATCGATTATTGAGGCACAGAACTATTTCAACTTTTATGCATACATGGCTGGATTTTCAATTGTCAATGTTCATAGTGCTAGAACTACAAGTAGGAAAAGAAATACAGAAGTTATTAGAGTGACATTCAAGTGCTACAAATATGTCAAAGCAGATTGCAAATTAAAGCCAGAAACAATAGATGTGACTGCTATTGGAGAGAGAAAAACAAATGAAGTTATTGGAACAGAGTGCAAATGTGTTATGGTAATCTCAGAAAGAAATTTGGAATGGGTTATAACAAGGTTAGATTTGGATCATAATCATGAGCTGAGCCCTCTAGACGAAGTCAGATTTCTAAGGTCACACAAGTATTTATCAACAGAAGAGCGGGTGCTTATTCGAACTATGAAAGAATGTCACATTCCAACAAGGAACATGATAGTTATTCTGTCAGTTCTTAGAGGTGGTTTAACTTCATTGCCTTACACTATGAAGGATATCAGCAATGTCAGAACAGAAATCAACAGGGAAACAAGCAGCAATGATATGATGCAGTGTTTGACATATCTGAAGAAAAAACAAGAAGAAGATCCCAATTTCTATTATGTATTTGATTTGGATGAAAATAGGAAAGTGAGAAATTTCTTTTGGACAGATGGTAGATCCAGAGATTGGAATCTCAAATTTGGTAATTGTATAAGATTTGACACTACTTTTTTGACTAACAGATATAACCTACCATTTGCACCTTTTGTGGGAGTTTCTGGTCATGGAAATACAATATTGTTTGGTTGTGCATTTTTACATGATGAGACAACAGAGACTTTTGAATGGCTGTTCACAACATTTCTGAAATGTATGAATGGGAAGCAACCAAAGACAATAATTACAGACCAAGATGGTGCTATGAGACCAGCTATCAAAAATATTTTTAGAGAAGCTAAGCATCGAAATTGTTTTGTCCATGTAATTTCAAAAGCTTTAAAAAGATCTGGATCCTTATTCAAAAAGAGGCAAGGTCTTTATGCAATATACAGTAATATCATACATAACTGTTTGACTGAAGAGGAATTTGAGGTTCTTTGGCAGGATATGATTCAAGAATTCAATCTGCAAGAGATAAATTTTCTAGCACACATGTGACATATCAGAAAAAAGTTTATTCCAGTATATTTCAAAATAGATTTCTGTCCTTTCATTCAATAAACAACATTAAGTGAAGGAATTAACTCAAGATTCAAGAAAAATGTTGGCCCCCAATATAGCATCAGAAGTTTCTTGACAGAATATGAAAGGGTTATGGACACTATTCGAAATTTAGAACAGCATGACGATCATGAATCAAGAACAAAAAGGCCGACTAGTTTTTGGTCAAACTACCCCATTGAGTACCAAGCAGTGAAATTATATAACAACAAAATATTCAAAAGATTTCAGGCTCAGCTCAGGAAGACATTAGAATTACAAGTTGAAGAGATTGAAAAGTTCAAGTGTTATGCAGTGTTTGAAGCATAAAATGTGATCAACAAGCAAATCAGAAAGAGAAAATACCTTGTGATGATGGACTTGGATACAGAAGAATACACATGTATTTGTGCAATGTTCCAGAAAGATGGCATACTATGCTCTCATATATTGAAGATTATGCTTCACCTCAGCATCAAAGAAATACCGGAGAAATACATCATGCATAGATGGAGAAAGAATCATAAATCAACAGAAATAATTAAAGGGAGGAAATCATACCTATTTCAGAATCATCAGTACTCAGATTTAATATCTTCTCAAGGAAGTTTTCTGAAATTGCATCAAGAGGTGCGAAAACAGTTGAAGCATACAAATTCTTGATGGAAGAATCAGAAAAGATTGATGAAAAGTTGAATACTATGTTCTCTCATGAATTTGAAGGAGCAGATAAACAACAGGGACATGAAGAGAACAATAGTTTTAGTCCAACAACAGAAGTTAATGAAAATTCAGAAAACACACATATGCATGAAGATATCAGAAATGAAGAAGATTACATTGAAGATCCAGATATAGCAAATTCAAAAGGGAGGCCTAAGCAAAGATATAAAACAGTTAGAGAGCAAATAGAGGAGAAAGAAACAAACCACTGCAGTCACTGCGGTAGGACAGAACATACTTTTCCAACATGTCCCTTCAAGCATATTGAATTTGATTTGGCAACGAAAAGGAAAAGAAAAATTCCAAGTAAACCACAAAAGGTAATCTACAAAAACAAATGAATTCTATTTTGATATTTTAAGATATTATGAGTGATTAATTTTTGGCTCATTTACAGAGTGGAGAAGAAGAGAAGAAGGAAGAAAAGAAAACAAAACAAAAGGAGAATACAGAAATAGGCAAAAGTCATCAAGATGAAGTACAACAGTTGAGCAAAAGGGTCAAGAAGAAATCAGAAATCAACACAAGCAAGCGATGTGTGATGAAAAGAAAAGAGTAGAAGATGAAAACTAGAACAAACAGAATTTATGTAGTGCTGACAGTACAAATATCAGAACTTGTATATTTCACCACCATGAATTTGTGATGAAAATTACATCATATACTGTTGTATTCTAGTTACAGTACTATATATCATATACTGCTATAGTCTAGTTTCAGTACTGAGATTACAAAAAAAAATGTCCAGACAAATATATTCTAGTTACAGTTTTATGAGAATTGATATCCTGCACTGTTATACTCTATTGTTTGCATGTAAAGAGAAATCTGTTGTTTTGTTGAATCGGATCTTCAGCACACCTACAAAAAACATCTCAAATTTAATTAAATTTTAAAAAGTTATCAATTTTGAATTTAGCTACTTGTTCACTGAAAGTTGTTACCTTTAGAAGTGATCATTCAGTATTTTGTAAAGGTCTGAACAAAGAATTGAATTGCGTGGGTGAAACAACATTTTGTTGAGTAGCTGTATTATGATATTAGGAATATCTCTTTGTGAAAAAATATTTGGAAGCAGCACTCTAGGTCCCCAAACCTCCATAAACTTGAGAGTAAAAATACCACATCAACTCTACAAAAAAAGAAAAAAAATCATAAAACATCTCAAATGATGTCTGACATAAAAATTTTTACAATTCATAAAAATCATATCAATCAATGGCAGTTGAAAAATACCATACAAAAGATATCTGAAAATTTCAGTACATATTTTTTTCTTCAATGTCATTGATTTCATAAAATGAAAATGGACAACTCATAATTCATAATAGTGCAGTGACATATTAAATATACAATGAATTAGAACAATAATTACAAAGAAAAAACACTATAATATTAATAGTAAAAGTATGTAAATGGCATTGAAGATGGCATAAATCAGAAGAATCATAATCATTATCAATTAATCTCAGAAAATAAGCAATGAAAACCCATAAAGCAAGTATATGTAAACTAACATGCAGGTCAGCCATATGCTGAAAGGTTAGTGAACTGGGAGCTAAACAATTCCCTCTACTAAACAACAATCATTCAAACTCTGTTAATGAGCCACTAGTATTAAATTTGTTCTACAAATACTTGAATTTTGGTTGTACAAGTTGACACATCACAAAACAACCAAATTACATTTTTACCCATTGGATTCTGTATTGGAGATCATTGTAGAACATGTTAGCATATAATTGTAAGGATATGAGAACAATTAAAAAAAATACAGTGAGTTTGAATCATAAATACATAGAAAAAAACTATAATATCAATACTAAAATCATGTAATTGACATTTTAAATGACATAAATTAGAAGAATCAAAATCCAATGACATAAATACACATTCTGTTATAAAACTGAATCTAGTCTTTACTTGCCAAATCTTAATTTGTGCTAAACAACATGTGAAGACATGTATTTTGGCCAAAATTAAACTTAAAATGAAATTATAGTTATTTTGAATTAAAATTTCATGAAAAAAATACTGTAATTTCAGTATTAGAAATATGTAAATGAGACTTAAAATGTTATAGTGACTTTTTAAGAGAAATCAGATGAGTTTATACCTGTTTGTTTGCTTGGGCCCTAGAGGATAAATGACTGTGTAGTTGTTGAAATCTATTGGATGATCTTTAACATAAATGTTCCAGGCAAGACTAAAGTTTGATATCTACGAACAATCAATTTCAAGTAATAATTACAAATTTGTATTTAAATAAAACATATGAGAATAAAAAAAATCAAAAAAAATATAAGCAAAATCAAAAGAACATAAATAATTATAACTTATCATACCAGCTTTGGCCTAATCTGTTGATGATATATACTGTCCTCATCATACATTGAATCCAAAAAACAAACCTCTGAGCTTTTAGATCAATTGCAAACACAAACCAGTGCCGATTCTTGACAATTGGAAAAAAAAGCTGAAAAAGAAAAAAATAATGACAAGATTGAATATTATAAAAAATTTAATTTAGATAAAAAATACTAACCAAGTCACAACTGTGAACAGGTCTTGCAAGGGATGCTCCATCAAAACACTTTTTGACAATAGAGAAGTTAGTTGGAGAGCGTTCCTCAAGAAGATCATCCTAACATTAAAAAAAATAGAAAAACTGTGAATCTATGAAACAATAGCTATGGCTATGAACTTAATATGTCAAAAACTAACAGAATATCAAGTTATAAAAAATATATTGGCATATGTACTAAAGAAATAAAATTTATTGAGAAATCTTTAACTTACGCCAATTGATGAGAAGAAGTAATGTTTTTGGATTTTGAGGGATGGGATAATTGAAACATGTAACGACAGAAAACTGACGTTACAAAATTTGAGAGTTCACCACCAGGCTTGAAAGAATCACCATAAGTAAAAAATTTGCAGTGCACACCGTCAATGTCAACAGCAACCTTACTGCATTGTCAAAAAGAAAAATCGTTAAACATTGTACAATCAATTTTAAATAATCTATAACATATTATTAATTTATAAGATGAAATACTTACTTGAAATGAACTTTTGCTTATCTTGCAAACAACATTATATACTTGTCTATCATAAGCTGTGACACAAAAAGATTGCCTCTCAGGATTGTATGGATCAGTAGAATATCTTGCTGGTTGTAGAATTCTCCTGAGATCATGCTGAGGTTTTTGACTGGAACTACACTTTCCAACATTTCTGTAAACATTGCATAAAAGAACCCTTTCTGGACTGGCAGTGCACATTTTCAATTTCTTATCAGGATTGACTATGAAAGTGTTGATTTTGTTGTACAATACATTAGTCTTTGATGTGATATCAAGACAATTTTCAGTAGATTGCCTTTCCCCAAGAAAAACTACATCAGGTGAATCCTAAAAGAAAAAATTAATTGAGAAAACATATACTAAATAATAATAAATTTAGATTTATAAATTAAAGAAACAAAAATTGCATATCATAAACATATAATAAAATATTTTTAACCATGACATGCATACCTTTTTGTTTTCTGTTTTCTTAGTGTATTGTTGCTGAACAGGCAAATTTTCCTTTTCATTGTGTTGAGATTGTGTTTCTGAATCTTACAAAGTTACCATTATCAATTGGTTCTGTGAAGTTAAAAAGCAAAAATAAAAATGTTAAAAAGGAATGAAAAATTATTTGAGTACAATTTTAAAATTTACCTCGTTTTCTGAATTGTTTTCTTGGTTTTGAGATAAATCATATAAATTTTGTGATAGGTCCAATGGAATAATCTGTAATAGTACAACATGATGATTAAAAAGATTTGCACTATGTGGCAAATTGTAAAAGACATAAAAAGATCAGCATAAATTATACCATATGGCAAAAAAACAAAAATCAAATATACGCAAAAAGTGACATGGTTGCTATCTGAATTTGATTATAAAGTTCAGTAAAACTGTGACATGTCAATACAGTTAGTACCATAGTAGAAACTTATAACAGTTAGATTCTGTTAACAAAAAGTGAAAACGTCAAACAAAGTGAGTTATAATAGGAATCCCAGTAACAGGGAATGTGAATATAACTCATGAGGATGACAAATAAATATATAAAAAATCAAATATGAATTTGTTGTTTACTGCAAAGTATTTCTAGTTAAGACCTCAAGATTAGAATTGAAACTTTGGCCAATCAATTTTTGAACATATCTAAGACTACATATCATATAAACAAACAAAGTTTTGATGTCAGACCACAATTCAAAGAATGAGAGAACTAATCTTGGTTTTGTTCAATTCAATAGGGCATGCTGGGGAGTAAGAATCAGGAACAATTTTGCTTGATTGGTGTCCATGTCTTGGTGTTACTTCAGACCTCAAATTATCTTCTTGATTAATGTTATCATCATCTGAATCCCAGATTTGAAACTTTGGCTTCTCATGATCAAAATAGATGGGTTTTCTTTCATTGAAACCAACAAATTTTGCTTTAGTTATCTTTGGAGGACTAGAAATCATTCCTGCATAAAAAATTAAATCAGGAATACAATTCTTTTATTAATAAATAGATATGAATTAAAAAGCAGAATTACTATCAAAAAAATAACAAAAGAAATAATCATAATTAAAAAGGGAAAAGACATACCAGGCTTACAAAGCTTTCTCATTATACCATCAACATCAGAATTTTTATCCTACAAATTTGGAAATTAAAATTTAATATTAATGAAATGTTAATAAACTGGAAAATTAGGATTAAAATTGTAGTTCACTTCAAAGTATTTCTATTTAGATACCTTTTCAGAACATGATCTTTCAGGAGTTTTAGTATCTTTGCACAGCATTGGGGACTGTTGATTTAGAATTGCATTGTCATCACAAGTGGAATGGATCTGTACCTAAAAATTTTAGGTCAAATTTTAAATGATGAAAATTGAAAAAACAGAATATAGAAAATGAAAAAAAATATAATTACCTTTGGGGTTTCACAAATGTTAGCTTCATTTATTATGCTGCCATCATTGAACTTATTCTTGTCATCTTCAGAAGGATTAAAATCTTCATAATGTGGAAGAAAAAAATAAATTAATTTAATGGATTTGAAAATATTGAAGATGACAATAATAAGCAAGTATTATCAGGAACACTAATGAAGATGACTGTAATGAAGAGATTAAATGTACACTAACCAGTATTATCGGGAACACTTGGCTTGCTAGCATTAGATAAAAGAAACAAATATATCAATAAGAAAATTCTTCATTCTTTCATCGATGCAATTTTCATCGGGACCCAAATGGTGCAGCAGCAACTCATTTATGTCATTTTTGATTTCTTGAGGTAAGTCAACAACAATTGCAGAATCAAGCATTTGAAGAAAAGTTGCTTTGACAGTACCAGTTTCAATCTAAAAAAAAATGATAGAACTAAAGAGTAAACAATTCAAAGGAAAGCAAGTTCAGAACTAAAAAAGGTAGGTATAAAATTACCATTTTGTAACAGCTCTCAGAAAAATCTTTTATCGGTCTTTTGCCATAGACTCCTTTGCTTATTTTATCAAACTTTGAAATTTTTTTTATCATTGTTCCTTTCCATACTTTTATTCTTGGAGTATCTTGCAATACTTTTCGCATACCAAAGTAAAGAAAATCCAAGTAATTGACCTATTAAAAAGAAAAAGTAAAAGTATAAAAGTAACTGGTTACAAAAAGCAAAGCAATTGAAAAAAGATAGAGTAATAATACTTTTGGACTTCTCAAGCTTGCTAAGATGTTTCATCAACCATTCAAAAACAAGATTGCTCCAATCCAATTTTTCAATAGAAGTAAGATCCGCAAAAGCACTGAGATATTTTGTGCTAGGTTGAAGGGATGAGTTTGGGCAAATAAAACAATTCAAAGAAACCATCATGAAGGATATCAACACTTGATCATCAGACATTGATTCATCCCTCATCAGCTTATCTCCAAAAAATTTGACGGTAGGCAAAGAAAAGAGACCAAAAGTGTCAAGAATTTTCTACTTGCCAATTTCAGAATTGGAACTGATAGGTAAACTTCCAACAGGAAGACCTAAAACTATATGAACAGATTCTTTTGAAAGTGGAATTACTTTGTCTCGAACAATGATGTCACAAGAATTGACATCAACTTTTTGAGCAATCCATAAAGCAAGTCTATATGGCACAGAACATTTCTCAAACAGCAAAAGGGTTTTGAAACAAGATTTAGAAATGATATCTCTATGGCGTTTAGACAACTTTTCCAGAACTTCAGAAAAGTACTTCACAGAGAATCTTGTCAATTTAGTTTCTTCTGTTGCATCAGTCATGACAGATTTTTTCAGCAAAAAAAGAAAATTGGAAAAATAAAAGAACCATTTATGGACTGGCAGTGCACATCTTCAATTTCTTGCTTCGATATTGTTGTCGAAACGACAACTGCATACGTCGAAGGATGTGGATACTCAACGGTTGTTGGGAAAGTAAAGTGTAATAAATTTTGTATTAAATTCGGATCCCCTTTTACATGGCCCGAGGGGGCTATTTATAACCCCCTTACAGATCCCCCTTTTAGGGTTTTAGGGCTATTACAGGGGAATTTACATAGTCACCCTCATAAAGGGGCCCTTACATGGGTATTCAATGTAATTAAGGCGTACGGGCCCTCAATGGGCTGTTTGGTGGTTACTGACTCCTTAGTCCACGGGCTAGGGCAATTGGGCCGGCCCACTGGACCCCCTTGAATCAGGTCCGTCTTGGCGAAGTCACCTTCCTTCGGCGCATGCCTTCGCCATGCAGCCTTCGCCCAGGCCGATGGGTGCTCAGTGTGGCCCTTCACCCATCGCCTCTTTCGCCCCGATGTCTTCGCCACCGGGCTTCACCTCAAGAGTCTTGGGCGCCTAGAGTTCGGATCCTTGTCGCCCATCTAGTTTCGGTAGTCTTGGTCGAAAGGCCTCATGGCATATCGCCAACAGATATATTGCATTTACCTTGCTTTTGTGGCAGTAGAGTTTTCGTTTCATACCAATCAAAACATTGTCTCTATAAATTTCAAGGAATGCTGAATCCAACTGATTTTTGAAATCAACTTCTGTTGTTTCAGATCTTTTTCTCTGCGCAAGAATAGGGAATTTTTTTAAAAAAAAACTGGAAATGTATTTACCAAGTGAATACAAAAAACGAGAAAGCTATGAAAATAATAATTAAAATTGAACATAACAAAAAAAGTTACCTTCAAATTGCAGTCAACAGATACTTTCTTTTTATTCAACTTCAGCTTCAAAGACCGCAATAGCTCCTCTTTTGATATCTCATCATAACTAGTTTTAGAGTCCTAAAAAAAATAATGAAAATTAAGTATGTAATTAGAAAACACAATAAAAAACACAGATAAGTCTCTTGCTTCATTGTACAAAAAAAAGGAAAAAATATAAATTAAGACAGAAATACTCACTTCACTATCAGAAATAACATCATCATTTTCAGAACTTTCAGAATCAGAAGAAGTAGAATCATCAAAAATTTCATCACTATCCTTTGCGTGAACCATCTATTAAAAGAGAAGCAATGTGATTACAAAATGGGAATAGCAAACAAAAGCAAGAGCAAATATTTTAAAAAAATGCTAAAGTAATCAAATTACATATAAGAAGAAGACTACAAAAGTACTTGGACAAAAGTAACCTATGTAACATAATTGTTCAAACATTAATCCACAGAAAAAAAGTCTGTGTATAGAATAATGTTTTCAGTTACTGAAAAAGATGAAATATGTTATTAAGTGCATTGCTGGAGGATAGCACCAAATGCATTACATGAACTTTATATAGCTGGATAAACTGTCACACTCACACTGCACCCCCCCAAAAGAACATTCAAAAATAATGTAAATTAAGCATGACAACTGTAAGGACTCAACAAACACAGGAAATGAAATAGGTATAGTACTATTGGATCAAATATTACAAATAAAACATAAATAGAATAGAGGAAATACAGTTAGAATAGATTGAAGTAATAAAAAAAACTTAAATTAACTTCAAAAATAAAACTACTACAGATTAAATCATTTCATTTAATTATCATTTGTCTTTGTTATTTCCTGAATCATGGTACATGCATGAATGGGAGCTTATAGTTTATACTTAACTAATAAAAAGAGGTGCAACCACAGATCAACCCATCATTTCATTAAGCATGTTCAGCAGAGACATAATGCCAGCTCCACTTGAGATGACAAAAGGTTCCAATCCAAAACACACACATTAAATCATCAATTTAAGTGACAACTGATGTCACGGAGGAAAGTGAGGATGAACTTTCATCAGTGCACACACAGACACTTCATCCAAAGTGAATTAAAAATTTGGTACAGTTATGTCTTATGGTGCTTCCAATGATAGCTATGTCACTGATGAAAGTGAGGATGAACTTTCATCGGTGTACACACAGACACTTGATCCAAGGAGAATTAAAAATTTGGTAGAGCTATGTCTTATGGTGCTTCCAATGAACACAAACCATATAACCACACTCGCTTAGGATCACACAAATCATTCATAGATTCAAACTATATATCTGCAAAACTACAGATCTGAGCATCCAAACAAAAACCAAAACAAAAATAAATCAGTCTAGGGCATTGGTAAACAGATCTACATGACAAATCAAACTCTATTAAATCCAGTTAAAAACAACTTCAGATCACACATAGTGTTCTACAGAATTTGGTACATTCATTTTCAGATCTACACCACATCAAGTTCAGACAAATAACTAACCTTAACTGAATCCACCAGATCGAAGCTTCAAACACCTAAGAGAACACGAAAGTATACCCCCTGCACCAAAAAAAAGTAAATCAACATGAGCAAAAAAAAAAACAACATGATCTAATCGCACATGAACAACATCACATCGTTGATGAAAGCAAATAACACAATCTCCACAGCAAACACAGAAGCACACACAAAATACTACTACTCATCCAAAAAAACGAGATCCCAAAAATCCCCTCCTCACAAACATGAACAAATCCCCTCCTCATCAAAAGCAAAAACAATCCACTCCTCCTCAACAGCAACAACCACCCCCCCCACCCACCTCTCCCCCCCAATCAACAGCAAAAATACCCCACACATCAAACAGTAACAATGCCCCACTCATCAACAGCAATAAATCCACTCAAAACCTGAACACAGCAACCACCCCCCAACCCACCTCTCCCCCCAATCAACAGCAAAAATCCCCCACACATCAAACAGCAACAATGCGCCACTCATCAACAGCAACCAATCCACTCGAAACTCATCAACAGAAAACCAAAACCAAAACAAAAAAACTCATCAAACGCATGCAGTTGTGCAGAATCAGGCGATGCTCGAAGGGGAGAATGGAGGAAGAATGGACGAATCTACCAACGAATCGCCCTCACGTCGAGCTACTCACCAACGAATCGCCCTCACGTCGCTCCGCTGGAATCGCCGCCACGGTGAAATGGCCTTCTGTTGACGACGGCGAAATCGCCGCCGCTCTCTGCTCTCCTCTCCTAAAAGCATCGTCTCTCTCTCTCTCTATGTCGGAAGAAACGAGAAAATTCAGCAAAGGTGGGACCCACAGAAGAGACAAGAAAAAAGCAGGCGCGGATTTCAAAATTGAACAGTTGCTTTGGGACCCACGAGGAACCAATAAAGCCCAGCCCAATAGATCAAAAAAGATCGGTAGCCCAAACAGAGAAGTCCATCCCACAACCCAATTATTGCACGAATCTTAAACATGATGGACGGCCCAAAAAACGAAAGATGGAGCCCAGCAAAATCTGTCGACAGAAGAATAGCCAATCCGAAATAAGAAATGAACTAGTATAACCTAGGGATGTAGTAATTTAGTGATGTATAGTTGTACGAGTTGTATGGCAGGAGCTCACACATATATGAAGCACGTAAAAGCTAGGTACAGAATAGCTAAAAGACCTGGAATCCTTTGCATCCAACCCATATATTATATTTATATTTATTAATTATGAAAGGGTGGGTAGTGCCAACATTCAAATCTTAATAGGATGAGCAGATATTTATGAATTGCTCTAGATCCACTTTATTTGTATGGCTTAAATGGTAACTTTTTCCATTAACTTTAGGCTTAATACATTTCAACTTCTCTTATCGTCTTTACTTTTCCAAAAAAATTGTCTTGTCCGTTAACAGAGATGTTTTGCTTTCAATGATAACTTTTAGATAGCTTGGTTTGCTCCACGTTATAGTCACTGTAACGATCTAATCCTCCCTTCGTTCCATCTCCTTAAATTATACTCTCGACTTTCTGATGAAACCTGAACTCCACTCGATACGCTCAAGGCTCTGATTGGCCCGATATTTCAGTGAGTTGATGATAACTACGATTTGGGAAAAACATTGATGATCCAACTACAACAGTACAAGACTTTGTGTTGCGTCTTCTTGTTGATCCATAACGTGAGAAATGGTTAGTAGCCAAGGTCACATCATCCTCCTTTTAACGCTAAAATTTGGTAAGCCCGAAGTCATCATTGGCCTAGAGTCAGTATCAGCTTCAGAGTCTTGGAATCGACCGATGGAAACTATCAGTCCCCAGCAGTTGTATTCTTGATGGATTCGATTAAGTAAATTAATCAATTAAAGGAAGAGGTCGAGTTCAAGAAGAATGCAGCATGGCAGTTTATCTATTAAGTAGGAAAAATCTATTAGTTTCCTTTTTTTTCTTTAGGAAAGTGTGTTTAGTGTCTGATAAGGACTTCATGTTTTTCGTTTTATCTTCAGGAAAGTTTGTATCGTGTCCAATAAGAACTAGTATCTACCCATGGGTATAAATATTTACACGCGGGATCATTGTAATTTATCTCTTGATCAATACAATTACTCTCGGCGCATCGCCATCCTCTTTTTTAAGTCTTACATTCCACTGGCTCTAGCAATTGTATAGGCTACATTGGTGTTGTTCAAGGCTGCATCGCTTCGACCTCTTAGATTGCTCTGGTTTGGTTGGTATATTTGCCCTACCTATTTATCATATATCTTAGTTAATCTAATTTGGTAGCTCGATTTACTTGCATCGACAGGGATCTACTTTAGGGTTTTTGCCGATGTCGGCTAAATTGCTTTGCTAGATTAGATTAGCTAAGGTATATACTTGATTGTTTATACTTTATGCTTCTTTGCATACTTTGCGATGCATCATCCCTAACCGTGCTTAGAATCATAAAGGCTAATCTGTCTTTATTATAATAAGAGTTTCATCAGGGTTTCAGCCAATTGTTGATGAGAAAAACACACACTGGCCTGAGAGATTTGCTTTACTCTAATGCAGGTCCAAAATTAGTTCTTTAGATTTAAGGGCGTGCCAGTTGATTTGATCCTCCAATCAACAAGAAGAAATATGCAAATATATTAGTAGACGATAGTCCATCGGCCAGTTAGCCGATTTCATATTGTATGTAACCTAGCCGATGCAATAAAGCATGAATCGGCTGTAAGGTATAGTCAATGAAAGAACTAACTCTAAAACTAGTATATCGGCTGTAAAAATCAGTGTTATATAATCAATACGTCAACATCACTTTAGAAATAAGCAATTGGGATAGATCGAACTGAACCGAGACAGTATAAATTGCCCAAGTCTAAAATAACATGAAATAACGATTATATAGACTCATGTCATAGGTGATATCTAGGTTTAAGCATGTATCGGCTATAGCTCCGATACAACCTTATACTAGGATATTCTTTAATAACAAATATATTCAACTGTAACCAATTAGAGTGGTATTAAGCTCAATATATTTATATTAGATTACATCCCAGTATAAGGGGCTGATATAGAATATTAAACAAAGCATAAAACAATGTAAAATATCTATACCAGGTAAGATCGGCTGAAACCCTGATACTATTCTTATTAACAACCATAAAACAGGCTAGAAATTATGATTCTAAATACGACTTAATAGGTCAGACTTAACCGATGCAGTATTAAGTATAAAAAGAAGCATAATATCTAGACAATCAAGCCGATGGTTGCCTTTTCGGGATGGTGGATACATTATATAATCTAAACCAACAAGATAATCTAGCCGATATCGGCAAAACTCTAAATAGAATCCAGCTGATGTAAGTAGATTGCATTGTCGATCTAAATTATATAACATATATGATAACTCAGAGGTTCACAAAATAGAGCTAGAGTGTCATAAAGATGTAAGCACTAACTCCGATGATGCAAACTGCCAGAACAAGATCTACCTTGTTGTCGAAGATCAAAGTGATGCAGCACGACTCGAAAGCATGAACTTGTCAAAAGTAGAAAATAAAAAGGTTTGGCGATGCACTGAGATTGATTGAACGTGTGTTGTTTTTGTTACAAGACCTCGGGTCTATATTTATACCCGAAACTACAAACATTGTCCACTACGGACACGACTCATATTAACCTAATACAAATCCAACTAACGAACAAGTCCCTAAGGCGGACTCTTACCGTGATTATCTATAAGGAAATTACATAAAATATCCTAATTAATAGATACAATTGCCTTCTTAGGACTCCATCCGTGCATGGCAATCCGTATGAAGTTCCTTAACTTAACCCGATGACGTGTACCGAATCATATTACCGAAATCGGCTCAATCGGCTAACCCTGTCCGATTCGAACTCTGCCATTCTGTCCGTAGCCGATTCGGACTCCAGCCGATTTTCACTCTGTTTCCGATACGATCTAATCTCATGCATCTTCTTATTGTTTCCTCATCTTCGATATCTGTATTACCAAATTTGGTTGTCAACACATGCCCCCCAAGTCCGGAATATTTGGTAATGTTTCGGATTTGCCAAATTCTATCCCCGAGAGATTTCGCACTTTCCGTTTTCTGACCGTTACCGCGTTGCTTTAAATACTAACCGTCACTTCTGAGAAAACTCACCCCGTCATTCCGTTTTGACCGCTCTAGTGATTTTCGTCTTCTTTTTCTCCGGCGATCCCCTCGGCGCAGCAAGACGATTTTCAAGCGACTTCTTCTTCATCCACCTTCCGCCCACGATAATGTCTTCTTCAACCACTCCATCCACCACACCATCGGCCGAGTACGCAGAGGCAAGTACCCATCGGCTAGATCCTTTCTATTATGCTATTAGATCAATTTTTTTTCGATCTCAATCTATTTTCTTTCCCTTTTTGCTTCTCTGTTGTAGCATCTTGCAAATTTGATCGCAATCCCCAGTCTGAGTCATGAAAGCCGTTACTTTCTTGGACCAATCGACAATATCGACCCTGCTGAGTTCATCATTGCCGAGACCAATAGAATCCCATTCAGGTTAGCGAACCCCAACCTAGGGCATTGGAAAAATACCTTCAAATCCTGGCCGTCCCTAGAGAAAAGCTGGCCTACCTGGTATAAGCGTGTATCAGCTAGCAAACAGAGCCACTGGGATGAACTCAGAATCGGCCAAGCGCTAGCTTTAACCCTGGCAAACTCGCTAAGGATGAGCCCTTGATGGCCTCTACAGCTTATTTTTGGTCAAATACCTTAAATACCTTTATGTTTAACCAAGGGCCAATGACTCCAACTCTGCTAGATATCACTATGCTCACTGGATTAGATATCACTTCATCAACCAACCCCATGACCTTGAATTCCAAGAATAGATTCGATTTTAAAACCAAGAGCATAGGAGGTTGATCTGGATTTATCTCAGCAAACATGGGACAAGGATCTATTACTCCCCGAGAACACACAGCTTTCCTGTTGATGTGGCTTGAGAAATACCTTTTCTGTGGATCCAGCTATGGTCTAACTTCCAATTGGCAACATATAGCCGAAGCACTCGAAGAGAAAAGGCAGTTTCCCTTAGGAAAAATCCTTCTCGACTATCTTTACCAAACACTGAGCAATGCATCGGCCAAGCTAGCCATCGGCTCTGTTGTCAATGCAGGTGGTCCCTGGTGGTTACTCCAGTCTTGGTTAAATCTAGTAGCCATGAAAGCTGTAGATCGGCCAACTCTGACAGAAGCCGAATTCCCAAGATTGGAGCCGATCATAGATGAGGATGGAGAAGAAATTACCCATCGAAGGTGTACATCCTTTGGGGAGTATGCATCCACACCAGCCGATACCGGAGCAAAGCTATCGGCTGAGTTACTGAAGGACTGGTTCTTCAGTTTTTATGATGGCTTTCAGAAAAACGCCAGAATTTGGTTCTTTTATAAAGATTCAATCAACTTTGAATTGCCATCAGACTTCAGGTTTGAAGAAATCAACCATGAAAAATTTCAGAAGTCTAGAGAAGTCTTTGCTACTGCAATCAGTCCATGCATCCTTCCTGTTGGTATCCATCAAGGCAGAAATATCAAAGTGTCTCGTGAATTTTACCACCCATGAGTTCAGCTAGACAGTTTGGTATGGGTCAACTGCCAATCGGCTTGTGGTTTGCCGATAAAATCCAATGCAGAGAGAAATCACCTCAACTTTGATGATGGATCGGCTGCTCAATATTCCAGGACCTCCTCTTGGCAGTATTGAAAATATCGAGTTAGCCATGTTCAGGAGTAGGGTTTTCAATGCATGGTGGGCTGAATGGAAACAACATCTTTTCCATCAATCGGCCTCAATCTATATGACAGATCTATTTCCTGACATGATCCTTCAAGTAAGCCCCTTATTTTTCCGTCAATTCTTACTTTATATCTGTTAGCCGATTCTGTATTAACTCTTAAACATCATCTTTGTTTTGCAGACAACAGACTCATCTCTCCCACACACAAGCAACAGTGGCAAAGACATCGAATATGTTGCAGGACTCTTGCCGAATGGATGTGGTCTAACTCCACCAAGCATCGGCTATCATGCCCCTAAAACTTCAAGCTTACTCCAAGGGCAGATAAGGGAGCCAGTCGATACCGGTAGGAAAAGAAAAACCAAGGCATCAACTGCTATTCCATCGGCTGCGAAAAAGAAATACAAGAAACAACCAGCCAAACCAGCCGATGATCTATCAGACTTAGATGAGGCAAATATTGGAAAAGCCATTGATGAGGCCGCAGCTGAACTCAGTGATGTAGGAGAAAAATCTTCATCGGCTTCTCCAGCCCCAAAAAGAACTCCTCCAACTCCTGCTGCTCCAGCTGTTTTTTCTCGGCAACCACGGGTAAAACAATCTTTTAACTAGAAAATTTCTTTACTGCCGATTTCCTTATTTAAGCAATGTATCTTGCAGAAGAAAAGACCAGCCGAGAAAAAGAAACCAGCACCAATATCGACCAAACCAACTACTCAAACTTCTCTGGTAATTCTCAACTTTTTAAAACATCAACCTTACTTTAGCCGATACTAGCTAACACTTGTTAAATTTTAAAAATTTATCATCATCCTTCTCCACCATCACCTCCAGCACAACCGATGTCCAGCGAACATACCCCATCGGCTATGGGTAGCCATCATATTGAAGAAGAGCAAGCGAACATTCCTGTAAGTCTTATATCTTTAAAATCTCAAATCGGCTGTATAATGCGGTCTGTTACTTAGTAATCTTTCTCTTGCAGGTCTTAGCCGACCTTTTCTCTTTTGATATTAAGGACTATTTTGATGAAGAAACAGAAGGAGAGACAACAAGCAAAGCCCTAGCTCCTCTAGCCGATGATGTAAAAAGGAATCTTGAAGATATCTCCCATCAGCTAGAAGCATCTCTAGATAGCTTAGTAGTTGATTGCAGCTCTCTCCGGGCAAGGTTCCAAGAAATCCAAGCTCTAATCCCGGATGATCTGTTCAATGCTATCACTCTAGCTATATATCTTGAGCAACATCAGTTCAAACTAGAGAGGGCTAGACAAAGAATATCTGATCGGCTAGAGAAGAAGAGTATTGAAACTACAATCCAGGCAAACCGGCAACTTGTGCACACCGAGAAGGCAAAATTTGATCAACTTGCCGAAGAGCCAATCAAAGCTGCTATAGATCGTCTGGGGGCTGAAAGAATTGAGCTCTTGGCCAAGCTCGAAGAATGTAATGCCAGGATTGCCTTGGAGAGGCAGAAACTAGCCGATCTTCCGAAGGCTGTTGGAGACCAAAAGGCAAAGCTAAAATCGGCTATTAAGAATGTAGCCAACATGAACAAGTCCCTCAAAATCATTCTGGAACCGATGCTCAAGATGCCCAGGCAATAGATGAAGTTGAAGAGATTCGGTAGAGAGCAATATCGGCTATCCAACGCTATCTATCTCAATGATAGCATGTAATAGGGACGTAGGAAAAATTTTTGTAATCGGCTAGAAAACTTCAACTTGTGTAATACATACTCTGATCTCCTTTTTGCCGAGTAATATATTTTGCGTCAAAATCCCACAATCCGCAATTTCTGTCCTTTGTGCCGAGTAATATATTTTGCATCGAAATCCCACAATCCACAATTTCTGTATATGCCCCCCTAATTTTTGCATAGTGACAACCATGGAGAAAATTAAAATTTAACTAAGAGCGATATAACATATATCGGCGCAACACAGCCGATTATGACAAAATAAAAGTCTAAGGGCGATATGATTGCAACTTGGTCTTATCTTCTTGAGGTTTTATGTTTTTAATTGCATCAATACTCCTCTGAGGTATCTCAATCCCTCACCGGCAAGCTAGGACAAGGGTTTATGTCGGCTGATGAGTTGGAAGAAGTCAACATTGGACCAGGTGATAGGCCAGCCGACATATATTAGTAAGGATTTGTCAAAAGAGTTTAAATGTAAATTAATAGAGCTTTTGAAAGAATATAGAGATTGTTTTGCCTGGGAATACTATGAGATGCCAGGACTTAGCCGGTCGATTGTTGAACATCGGCTCCCCATCAAACCAGGCTATCGGCCATACAAGCAACCTCCAAGACGTTGTAAAGCTAACATGTATGATGCTATCAAGGCCGAAATTACAAGACTCTATGATGCCAATTTTTAGCAGACCATGCCGATATGCTGAATGGATTTCAAATATAGTACCAGTTATCAAGAAGAACGGTAAACTCAGGGTATGCATTGATTTCAGAGATTTAAACAAAGCTACACCGAAAGATGAGTACCCAATGCCAATAGCCGATCAACTGGTTGATGCAGCATCTGGACACAAAATTATCAGCTTTATGGATGGAAATGTAGGTTATAATCAAATTCTTATAGCTGAAGAAGATATTCACAAGACTGCTTTCAGATGTCCTGGTGCTATCGGCTTGTATGAGTGGGTTGTTATGACTTTCGGGTTGCGAAGTGCTGGTGCTACATATCAAAGAGCTATGAATTATATATTTCATGATCTTATAGGTTTATTGGTAGAAATCTACATTGATGATGTGGTGGTCAAATCTAAGGAAATTGATGAACATATAGCCGATTTGAGACAAGTACTAGAAAGAGCAAGGAAATATGGTTTCTAGATGAATCCAACTAAGTGTGCTTTTGGTGTATCGGCTGGACAGTTCCTTGGGTTTCTGGTACATGAGCGAGGGATTGAGATACCTCAGAGGAGTATTGAAGCAATTAAAAACAAAAAACCTCCAGAAGATAAGACCAAGTTGCAACCTTTGATCGGCAAAATAAATTTCGTTCGGCGTTTTATATCAAACTTGTCTGGCCGGATAGAACCACTTCCTCCATTGTTAAGGTTGAAGACCGACCAAGAGTTTGTCTGGGGAGAAAAACAACAACAAGCATTAGATAATATCAAGGAATATTTGAGTACTCCTCCAGTTTTCATACCACCACAGAAAGGGTTTCCTTTCAAGTTATACCTGTCAGCCGATCACAACTCTATCAGCTCAGTTTTGATCCAAGAAGTCGAAGGTAAAGAAAGAGTTATATTTTATCTCAATAGAATACTTTTAGATGCTGAATCAAGGTATTCACCTGTGGAGAAATTATGTCTGTGCTTATATTTTTCTTGTACAAAATTGAGGCATTATCTGCTTTCCAATGAGTGCACAATAGTATGTAAAGCCGATGTAGTACGATACATGCTATCGGCTCTAGTTCTGAAGGGATGAATTGGGAAGTGGATTTCTGCTTTGTCAGAATTTGATTTAAAGTATGAATCGGCTAAGGCAGTAAAAGGGCAGGCGATAGCCGATTTCATAGTAGAACATAGGGGTACCAATATTGGCAATGTTGACATTATGCCGTGGACTTTATTTTTTGATGGATCTGTATACACTCATGGTTGTGGTATCGGCTTTGTAATCATATCGCCTAGGGGGCAAGTTTTCAGTTTGCTTTTACTATCAAGCCCTACTCTACAAATAATCAAGCCGAATATGAAACTGTTCTCAAAGGACTGCAACTATTGAGAGAGGTTGAAGCTGATGCTGTTGAAATTATGGGTGATTCATTGTTGGTAATAAGTCAGTTATCTAGGGAGTATGAATGTAAGAATGATGTTTTGATGGTCTACAATGAGAAATGTCAAGAGTTGATGAAGACTTTCAAGATGGTTACTTTGAAGCATATCCCTAGAGAGCAGAATTCTAAAGCCAATGATTTAGCTCAAGGTGCATCAGGCTACAAGCCGATGTTGCAAGGAATTGAAGTAGAAGTTGCCTGTCTACTAGCCGATGATTGGAGGTTTGATATATTTGAGTACTTAAAGAATCCTTCTAAATCGGTTTCAAGAAAATTAAGATATAAAGCTCTCAAATATGTTCTATTGGATGATACATTATACTATCGGACGATCGATGGAGTTCTTTTGAGATATTTAAGTCTGGAAGAGGAAAAAGTTGTTATGTGCGAAGTACATGAGGGCATCTGTGGAACTCATCAATCAGCTCATAAGATGAAGTGGCTGATTAGAAGAGTTGGATATTTTTGGCCGACAATACTGGAAGACTGTTTTAGATATTATAAGGGATGTCAAGATTGTCAGAAATTTGGAGCAATTCAAAGAGCACCAGCATCGGCTATGAATCCTATTATCAAGCCATGGCCATTCAGAGGTTGGGGTATTGATATGATCGGCCAAATCAATCCACCGTTGAGCAAAGGACATAAATTTATATTGGTTGCTACTGATTATTTCACCTAGTGGGTTGAGGCAATACCGTTGAAGAAAGTTGACAGTAAAGATGCAATTGAATTTGTCAAGGAACATATTATATACCGGTTTGGTTTGCCACAGACAATTATAACTGATCAAGGTTCGATTTTTGTGTCCGATGAGTTTGTGGAGATTGCCGATAGCATGGGGATTAAATTGATGAATTCTTCACCATATTATGCACAAGCAAATGGACAAGCTGAGACATCTAACAAGAGCTTGATTAAGTTGGTCAAAAGAAAGATTGCAGAATATCCCAAAAAGTGGCATACTATACTGGCAGAGGCATTATGGTCTTATCGGATGGCTTGTTATGGTGCAATACAAGTACCTCCATATCAACTGGTTTATGGGCATGAAACTGTGTTACCATGGGAAACCAACATCGGCTCCAGAAGGATATCTCTACAAGATGAGTTGACAGCCGATGATTATCATAGTTTGATGGTTGATGAGTCAGAAGATTTGGTTCAGGCTAGACTGCGAGCTCTTGAAAAGGTTAGGAGGGATAAAAAAAGAGTTGCCAGGCATTACAATAAAAAAGTTGTACCAAAATCTTTTGAGGAGGATGAATTTGTTTGGAAATTGATGCTGCCGATAGGAGCCAGAGATAATAAATTTGGCAAATAGTCACCGAATTGGGAAGGGCCTTTTCGGGTTCATAAATGTGTTTCTAAAGGAGCATATATGTTAAAAGGGCTTGATGGAGAAATTTTTGGAAGAGCGCTTAATGGAAAATATTTGAAGAAATACTTCCCAAGTGTCTGGATTGGATAATAATGGGCTGAGTTCTGCCGATTCGTATAGATGGCCGATATGGTTCATATCGCCCTTAAACCTAAAGAACGACCTGCACTAGAGTAAAGCAAATCTCTCAGGCCAGTGTGTGTTTTTCTCATCAACACGCTTTTGGCACGCCCAGTGGGACTTGGTCTTATCTTCTAGAGGTTTTATGTTTTTAATTGCTTCAATACTCCTCTGAGGTATCTCAATCCCTCGCTCATGTACCAGAAACCCAAGGAACTGTCTAGCCGATACACCAAAAGCACACTTAGTTGGATTCATCTACAAACCATATTTCCTTGCTCTTTCTAGTACTTGTCTCAAATCGGCTATATGTTCATCAATTTCCTTAGATTAGCACCAGTACTTCGCAACCCGAAAGTCATAACAACCCACTCATACAAGCCGATAGCACCAGGACATCTGAAAGCAGTCTTGTGAATATCTTCTTCAGCTATAAAAATTTGATTATAACCTGCATTGCCATCCATAAAGCTAATAATTTTGTGTCCAGATGCTGCATCAACCAGTTGATCGGCTATTGGCATTGGGTATTCATCTTTCGGTGTAGCTTTGTTTAAATTTCTGAAATCAATGCAGACCCTGAGTTTACCGTTCTTCTTGATAACTGGTACTATATTTGAAATCCATTCAGCATATAAGCATGGTGTGATAAAATTGGCATCCTAGAGTTTTGTAATTTTGGCCTTGATAGCATCATACATGTCAGCTTTACAACATCTTGGAGGTTGCTTGTATGGCCGATAGCCTGGTTTGATGGGGAGCCGATGTTCAACAATCAATCGGCTAAGTCCTGGCATCTCATAGTATTCCCAGGCAAAACTCATCGGCTGACATAAACCCTTGTCCTAGCTTGCCGGCAAGGGATTGAGATACCTCAGAGGAGTATTGATGTAATTAAAAACATAAAACCTCCAGAAGATAAGACCAAGATGCAATCATATTGCCCTTACACTTTTATTTTGTCATAATCGGCTGTGTTGCGCTGAGATATGTTATATCGCCCTTAGTTAAATTTTAATTTTGTCCATGGTTGTCACTATGCAAAAATTAGGGGGGCATATACAGAAATTGTGGATTGTGGGATTTCGATGCAAAATATATTACTCGGCACAAAGGACAAAAATTGTGGATTCTGGGATTTCGACGCAAAATATATTACTCGGCACAAAGGAGACCAGAGTATGTATTACACAAGTTGAAGTTTTCTAGCCAATTACAAAATTTTTCCTACGTCCCTATTACATGCTATCATTGAGATAGATAGCGTTGGATAGCCGATATTGCTCTCTGCCGAATCTCTTCAAATTCAGCTATTGCCTGGGCATCTTGAGCATCAGTTCCAGGAATGATTTTGAGGGACTTGGTCATGTTGGCTACATTCTTAATAGCCGATTTCAGCTTTGCATTTTGCTCTCCAACAGCCTTCGGAAGATCGGCTAGTTTCTGCCTCTCCAAGGCAATCCTGGCATTACATTCTTCGAGCTTGGCCAAGAGCTCAATTCTTTCAGCCTCCAGACGATCTATAGAAGCTTTGATTGGCTCTTCGGCAAGTTGATCAAGTTTTGCCTTCTCGGTGTGCACAAGTTGCCGGTTTGCCTGGATTGTTGCCGGATTGCCGGTTCTCTAGCCGATCAGATATTCTTTGTCTAGCCTTCTCCAGTTTGAACTGATGTTGCTCAAGATATATAGCTGGAATGATAGCATTGAACAGATCATCCCGGATCAGAGCTTGGATTTCTTGGAACCTTGCCCGGAGAGAGCTGCAATCAACTACTAAGCTATCCAGAGATGTTTCTAGCCGATGGGAGATATCTTCAAGATTCCTTTTTACATCATCGGCTAGAGGAGCTAGGGCTTTACTTGTTGTCTCTCCTTCTGTTTCTTCATCAAAATAGTCCTTAATATCAAAAGAGAAAAGATCGGCTAAGACCTGCAAGAGAAAGATTACTAAGTAACAGACCGCATTATACAGCCGATTTGAGATTTTAAAGATATAAGATCATCAACAGTGCCCTTCATGTAGAAATTGAAACCCTCCATGGCGCCCTCAAAATAAAAATTGGGGCTCTCCATCTCCTGTTGGTTGTATGGCATAATCAGAAACTTTTAAGTAATCTCCTTGCCAAACTTTTCCAGATAAGCAATCAATTTCTTCCATCCCCCAAACAGATAAATCGGCACTAGCTACATTGACTGAGCTGTCGGCTGGCACGATTTAAATTTGGTCTCCTTGCCATTGAATCAAACTTTGATGCATTGTTGAAGGAATACAACAGTTAGCATGGATCCAATCTCTTCCCAGCAACAGACTGTAGGAACCCTCCCCATCAATAACAAAGAACGTGGTAGGAATTGTTTTACTGCCGATGGTTAACTCTACATTCAAAACTCCCTTGGTCTCAGATGGATTCCCGCCAAAATCTTTCAAAATCATATTGGTCTTGATTAAATCCTCTGAATTCTTCCCATTTTTTCTGAAAGTTGAATATGGCATCAAATTACCAGCTGCTCCTCCATCGACTAACATCTTTGATATTGGCTTGCCATTGACGAATCCTTTGACATATAATGGCTTGAGGTGCCGATGATTAGTTCCTTCCGGCTTCTCAAAAACAGCTTGCTGTGGAGACAACATCAACTTAGCCGATGGCAACTCATCTTCTTACTCGACAACTTGCTCGACCTCATACTCGGCTGGCAACATAAAAACCATGTTTATTGCAGATGACATCACCTCTTTGCCCTTGTTTTGGAGACTTCTTTTCTGATCAGCGTGAACTTCATCGGCTGGTACTACCTTGCTCTTCACACGCTAGACTTTCTTCGTTTGTTGCCTTAGCCGATGCTCAATTTCTCCTTCAACCTCTTGGAATTGTTCTCTATTCCTCATCCTCTGGACTCTCCTCTTTTGATTTTTAGTAAAAATCCCAGAAGGGCACCATTGTGGTTGCATATTTTTAGGCTCTTTCTGTAAGTCATCTTCATCATTGTTGTGCTGGATCAGCCCAAGTCTTTCATGAACTGACAATCTTTTCTGAATTGGCCGATGCATATCTGCACTCTGTCGGCTTGATCCTTGCACGAATTGGTCATCAAAATCACTACACCCAGGGCAATTCTCAATGGATGGTAACCTCATGCCTTCATTCCAACAGAATCTGAAAAATTCACAGCTCCAATGGGGATCAAAATATCTCTCATCATCATTGTAATATGACTCCTCTTTCCTTTGGCACCTTTTCTGATACTTGCCGATCACACCAGCCGATCTGGTATGTTTGATATAATTTTTACCTCCATCGGTTTGATTCCGGTTAAACCTAGAGTGAACCATGTTTACTGGGAAAGGATGTCCATCTATCTTCACCGGCCTCTTGGATTCATCAATCTTGATCTTCCCTTGTTCGATAGTCGATTGGATCTGTTGTTTGAAAATTTTGCAATCATTGGTGCTATGAGATCCTGTATTATGCCATTTACAATACTTTCTCCTTTTTAACTCTTCAGTCGATGGAATCACATGTCTTGCCGGCAATTGAATTTTTTTTTCTCGAAGAAGAAGGTCAAATATCTTATCAGCCTTAGTAATGTCAAAGTCAAACCTTTCCTCTTTTCCCGAATTCTTGACCCATTGGCAGACCACCGTCTTCTTGTTCCTAGCCCATTCGGCTGCATTAACTTCTGGATCATCATCTTCAGAATCAGAATCATAGGTATAGATATTATTGACATTGTTGGCCTTCTTGATGAATTTTCTAGCCTCCTGGAACCCTGTCTCGTGAGCCGATATCTTCTGAGCCAGATGAGCTAAGATCTCAAAATCTTGAGCTGAAAACCTTTCCCTTATCGGCGCCAGTAATCCTTGGAAGGCCAAATCGGCTAACTGTGAATCTGTTAAGGCTAGACTGTAACATCTGTTCCTCACATCTCTAAATCTTTGAATATAATCTGGAACTGATTCCTCTGGTTTCTGCTTGATAGCTGTGAGGTCTGATAATTTCATTTCTTGAATGCCATTGAAAATTTATTTATGGAACTGTTTCTCCAAATCGGCCCAGCTTCTGATAGAATTATAGGTAGGGACGAAAACCATGTGAATGCTGATCCAGATAGAGAAAGTGGAAACATTCTGACTCTGAGGGCTTCTGTAGCCGATGCCACACCACATTGAGCTAGGAATCGGCTAACGTGCTTGTAAGTTGACACATTGTCTTGCCCTGAGAACTTGGAAAAATCTGGCACCTTGTATCGGTTCGGCAGTGGTACCCAATCAAAGTATTCTGGATATGGATGTCGGTACATGTTGCCATTATCCTTGGGCTTGAGTCCAAATTGTTCCCTCATAATATCAGCAATCATATCGACCCACGGCTGATGTGGTGTTGTTCCATCATATTGCTGCCGAATCAGATCAAACTGTCCATATTGGATCGGCTGAGGCCGTGGAGAATGAGGCTGATAAATATGATTAAAATTAGCCGATATGCCTTGAGATGGCACATAGGGAAGTTGTTCTGTGCTATACTGTGGGTTTATTGGCTGAGTAATTCCAATCGGCTGTTGAGGAACCGAAGGAATTTGATATGAAGTATCAGTAACTAGCGGGTTTGGATTAAGAATGCCCATCAATTGTTCTGGTGTCAGCTGACTTGAAGTTTGCCCCCCAGTGATCGGCTGTGATCTTGTCATTATTGTTGGAATATTTGAACTAGAGTAAGGAGCCGATGGAGCCTGGGTTTGAAGTGTCTGTTGACTCCCACCAATTAATATCTTCACAGTCCTGTAACCTGGGAACGTACCGCCTGCTAGATATATGGGTCCTTTAGCTTTTTCCTCGGCTATAGTTCCATCAACTACCAATTTGATCATGCTTGTTAATGTGTTGACAAGTACTCTAGATTGATTGATGAGGGCGTGGTGCACAGCCGAATCGATGCGATCTTGTATTGTGTGAAGTTCTTTGTTGCTTGATTCGACCTTGGGTTACTTGTCCTTTTCTTCACTTGTTCCGGATGTACTTGGATCTTTTCTCATGATCGTCGGTACCTCAACTTTAGTCCTTTGATGACTGTGCCCTGCTGAGTGACCGTGAACGAGTGCAAATATTGATTCTGGAGTTGATCTAGCATCTGCTTCATCTCTTCTCTCTGTTCATTGTTCAGTTGTTCGACCGTGATCGGCAGGATATTTTCTTCTGAAACTTCAGTGATGTTTGGTGATATGATGACACGACGTCCCACTGGGCGTGCCAAAAGCGTGTTGATGAGAAAAACACACACTGGCCTGAGAGATTTGTTTTACTCTAGTGCAGGTCCAAAATTAGTTCTTTAGGTTTAAGGGCGTGCCAGTTGATTTGATCCTGCAATCAACAAGAAAGAATATGCAAATATATTAGTAGACGATAGTCCATTGGTAGCTTAGCCGATTTCATATCGTATGTAACCTAGCCGATGCAATAAAGCATGAATCGGCTGTAAGGTATAGTCAATGAAAGAACTAACCCTAAAACTAGTATATCGGCTGTAAAAATCAGGGTTATATAATCAATACGTCAACATCACTTTAGAAATAAGCAATTGGGATAGATCGGACTGAACCGAGATAGTATAAATTGCCCAAGTCTAAAATAACATGAAATAACGATTATATAGACTCATTTCATAGCTGATATCTAGGTTTAAGCATGTATCGGCTATAGCTCTGATACAACCTTATACTAGGATATTCTTTAATACAAATATATTCAACTATAACCAATTAGATTGGTATTAGGCTCAATATATTTATATTATATTACATCCTGATATAAGGGGCAGATATAGAACATTAAACAAAGCATAAAACAATGTAAAATATCTATACCAGGTAAGATCGGCTGAAACCCCGATACTATCCTTATTAACAACCATAAAACAGGCTAGAAATTATGATTCTAGATACGACTTAATAGGTCGGACTTAACCGATGTAGTATTAAGTATAAAAAGAAGCATAATATCTAGACAATCAAGCCGATGGTTACCTTTTCGGGATGGTGGATACATTATATAATCTAAACCAACAAGATAATCTAGCCGATATCGGCAAAACTCTAAATAGAATCCAGCCGATGTAAGTAGATTGCATTGTCGATCTAAATTATATAACGTATATAATAACTCGGAGGTTCACAAAATAGAGCTAGAGTGTCATAAAGATGTAAGCACTAACTCCGATGATGCAAACCGCCATAACAAGATCTACCTTGTTGTCGAAGATCAAACTGATGCAGCACGACTCGAAAGCATGAACTTGTCAAAAGTAGAAAATATAAAGGTTTGGCGATGCGCCGAGATTGATTGAACGTGTATTGTTTTTGTTACAAGACCTCGGGTCTATATTTACACCCGAAACTACAAATATTGTCCACTACGGACACGACTCATATTAACCTAATACAAATCCAACTAACGAACAAGTCCATAAGGCGGACTCTTACCATGATTATCTATAAGGAAATTACATAAAATATCCTAATTAATAGATACAAATGCCATCTTAGGACTCTATCTGTGCATGGCAATCCATATGAAGTTCCTTAACTTAATCCGATGACGTGTACCGAATCATGTTACCGAAATCGGCTCAATCGGCTAACCCTGTCCGATTCGAACTCTGCCGATTTTGTCCGCAGCCGATTCGGACTCCAGCCGATTTTCACTCTGTTTTCGATACGATCTAATCTCTTGGATATTCTTTGATCTTTCCTCATCTCCGATATCTGTATTACCAAATTTGGTCGTCAACACCAATGAGTTATATAGACGTTGCATCGACTTATAAGGATTATATATAGGTTGGATTTAGCCGATCGTATAAAGGTTTCACTATTTATCTAATCATTTGGATTTGACAACATCGGGACACCAGTCAAGGTATGCTTAACCTTCGGATCAAGCAATTATTCTTTCATATTACTATTAGCTGATTGGTCTCTAATGGATTATATTATTGTTTTATTACATTATCATCAGCTGATTGTATTTATATCATTATCTATATTGGATGTATATCTTATTGTTCAAAACCTTATCGATAACGGCTGGTATCGCTCTATCAGCTCGTTAGCCGATCGGTTCTTTTGTGACCAAAATATTTATCTATCTTGTTAGTTGCAGGATCAAACTGACTGGCACGGCCGCATTCAATCAATATTTTGGACCTGCAGTGGAGCTAAGCAGAACTCTCAGGCCGTTGTGTTCGTCGACTTAGTTCGCGCCAACACAGATCTGGTACCATCGGTCGCAGATTTTTCGTCAACACCTCCCCTTCTTCACGGAAAATCATCCTCGGTTTTTCCATATGGTGCTCTTCGTGTAGTCCATTTAAAACAACCTATTTCTTCCAATCAAAACAAGACAAACTTGACATAATATGATTAGCAATAACATGTCTCTCTAGCTTGCATGTTTTATCCATATCGGATGTAAACTCTATGCACCAAATATATTCCTCTATTATTATATTTTCCAAAGATATAAAATATAATATTAGTTGGATATGCCAAATCAGACAGCAAATGATTTCTCCTTCAAATTATCGAGCTCACAAAAGTCATCAAACCGAACATAGCCCAAAGTATTGAAAGAAGATATCAATTCACGTTCCTCTACTTCATTAGCAATATGAACAACATGCTTAAAATCAGTACATAAAGACTAACACTAGAAATAGCATGTTCATTCACTAGTTGTGGCACTGATATAAGTGAAGCATTATGCACAACTTTTCTTTATCAAAAGGAACATCAAACAAATCAACTTGTGACAAAGGACTCGCAGCAATTGGTTCCACTAATGGTTGCTCTACTATAGGATGAAAAGTGGACAAATTTAATTCATTAACAGCACACTCACCTTGATTAATTTCAAAACTATTTAGTTTACCTTTGATGCATTCTTAAGTTGATGGAGGTGCATCGAACTTGAGTGTGAACAATGGGATTGACGGCTCATTCATGTCTCTCTCCTCCTTTTCGTGATTATGCACTTCCTGCAAATGGTTAGTAATAGGAGGCAAAAACATAATGTGTTGCTTTTTCATGTCCTTTCAACATTGCAAGCAACTTGTAACAAATGAGAAAGAGATCTATAACTTTGATCAGCAATCATGTCCTGAATTTTTTTATTAAGCCCACATAAAACCTCAATTATGTAGCTTCTTCGCATTCATCTAAACCACAACGTAATAAATAAGCATGCATATCATGATAGTATGAAGTAAAGGTTCTAGTATCTTGTTTTAAATATTGTAGTTTGTTGAGCAAAATATCAACATAATGCATGGGAACATAAATATCTCTCAAATATCGTTTCAGTTCTTTCCAAGATTAAGGTATTTTGTTATGCCTACAAAGATGTTTCTAATCATAAAAAGCTTTTTTAATTAAAACACTAGAGGCACACATAACCATATGTTTCTTAGACAAGTTATGCTTTTGAAATTCTCTATCAACCGTTAGCTCCCATTTAATGTAAGCATGAGGATCATAATTTCCTTGAAAATAAGATAGTGTAGATTTGATATTGGTTAGAACAACATCATTTACCTCATATGTATCATGTTGATCACTCCTCATATCTCGACAAAGATTTCCATGTTGAGCACAGTTATCCTCAACTGTTTTGCGTACCCCTGCTATTGTTAGTAGAAAACAAGAAACATACACAAAAATATGCACGTCCCTATTAACTACTAGGTAGTGGTGGCTCAAAAGACACACACACAAGCTTTTAACCAAACTCTTACAAGTTCTTACCAATACAAGCGGAATGGTGACATACACCGTCTCAATGAAGCACCCCAATGAAGGTTGGTTGTATTAATACCTTGGTAAACACTTGCTATACAGCTGCAACCACAAATCTATGGAGCTCTAGGTAGGCTTAAATGTGTAGCAAAGGAATAGCAACTGCTCAAATCAGAGTGCAAATTTAAATAATGGTTCAAATTCAAGTACCGTACTGGTCCTAAGCAAGAACGTACTAGAGACGCCACCCTAGACACAAACCGTATCACAAGATAGCACTAGAAACAACTCAAGTATAGTCTGATATATGAAAGATAACAACTGAATTTCTCTTTTCTTCTTTTTTTCTTTTTCTTTTTGCTATTTTCTTATTTTTCTGGGTGCACCTTTTTTCCCTCTTTTTAAGCACCTTTCTACCTTTTCTCTCTTTTTTTATTTTTTTCCAAAAACAACCTCAAGGACCTCAATGCAAAATTATAGGGACTCAAATGTAAATAAGAAAATTACAGGCGCTCAAATGCAAAAGTGCAAACCCTAAAATTAAAATTATAGAAAAAAGGAATACTGAATTTATGCCGGTTCCGTTTTTGCAAACAGATTTTGAATCCGACACCGAAAAATTTTTCATCAAAGATGTCTAGCAACTCGGTACAACCGTTGGGAGGTGGAGGTACAGTGGGGAGATGGAGTAGATAGATACAGCAGCACTTAGGAATCCGGATTTAGTGCAAGATAAAAGGGAAACTAATTTCTAGCCGATCCAATCTACAATCTCTTCCCAAACCGAACTTAGGTGCTTCCAAAATGAAACGATCTACTGTCCCTTCCACTTCTCGTGCGCCACATAAGCATGGCAAAAACACAACCACAGCTAAGAGGCAAACCCTAGATCAACTCCCAGAACTACACACAGCGGAAATACGGTTCCATTTTTGTAGATCCCAACGACCACAAACACACAGTGGCGACAACGACAGTGGTACTAACGATGACCATAACTCGAAACTCTAAACGGACTAGACGCTAAGACTAGCAACACGACTCGGTGATGCAACATAGAACTCAACAAAGTAAAAACTGAAAAGAACAATGCAGTAGCACAAATATAGCTAGACAAAGGATGCAACTCTTTTTTATGGCTACTTTCTGGTTACAGCTAGATAAAAGAACTCACCGAGCAACGAAAGCTCCTATACCACTTGACGAACCCTGAGCTCCACTCGATACGCTCAAGGCTCTGATTGGTCCGATCTTTCAGTGAGTTGATGATTACTATGATTTGGGAGAAACGTTGACGCCCCGACTACAACCATACAAGACATTGTGTTGCGCCTTAGCGATCGATATACCTCTCCATGGGTTGTTGATCTTGCCAAAATAGATCAACCTAATTCCTACAAGCAAATCGAAGAAACAACCAAGAACAAGATAAAAGCAATCTGATACTGCAAATAGGAATCGAATACACATGATAAATTGGGGTTCCAAGACAAACAAATGGGCGGTTTAGTCGACGCGCGCGCTGCAAGCAAGTAGCAATGGCTAATCTTTAATCTAAACAAAACCCGATAAACCCAAAAGGGGCACCTAGCTATTTAAAGAGGTGGGAAGACGACCAAAACGGTCCTAGCGTCGTGCTCCACAAGATTGGGGCGCACCCCACATGGGCTCCACTTGGGTCGGGGTCCTCGATGAAGTTAAAAGCCCATATGCCCATTATAGGTGACGCAACACCTAGTTTATGTGATTGTGGATGACTGATATGGAATTTGGCGATAAAACTAGATCCGTTGGGAAGAGTAATCTGAGAGCTTTCCATCAAGTACTCACGAGCCGAAAGTGGAGCTCATATGCAGACTTGGTGGCCATTTGAAATCAATAATGTAGTAGGTGCATGGCCGAATCGGATTCCAGCACTTGTAGGACCCAGTGCTAAAACCAAGGCCCGACTATCTTTGCCTCCTATTACCACCCTTCTCCACATTTAAGATTCTTAATACATTGATTCTATTATACGACTTTTATGACTTTACGTCCTAGTTAAGAGGCAAGATTCTATATGTACAAACTATGATTTTATGATTTTCATTATATGATTTTATTATTGCAATTCAATTTTAAACATTCGATTCCGATTCAGGATTGTGTTTTTAATAACCCTATCCACACCCAAAGCCCCCACCGCCATCAGCCCATGGAGACTTCTGTACCACCTGCACCTCCTAACTAAGGTTGCGTTCTCTTTCTCGATTTGGAGACAGTTTTTTTTAGCTCACGCAAAACGAGAAAACTTATTAGCACATGGTTAATTAAGTACTAATAATTATAAACTTGAAAAATGAATATATTTAAATTTTTTAAAAAATTCTTATATAGATTTTTTTTTCTAAAACAGTTTGAAAAATATGGTATCGAAAAAAAAGTTCAAGTTTGGAGTTGAAGAAAGGAGCTAAGCCTTAGCCATTCTCCAATGTCAACCGTGTACGTGCCAACATCAGCCTCTACCGCTCGTCCACTCGCTACTGTTGTGCCACCACGGACACACACCCGTTGTTGGCCTCCTTTAGACCAGCAATGACGAATTATAACTTGCCCTTCCAAGAAGTAATGGTTTCGGCTGATACAGTGAATAATTCGCCCCAGCAGGATTGATTAAATATAAATAAATTATCTTACCATATATAACTTCATTCGATAGAGAAGAAATAGATACAAGTACAAATTAAAGCTCCTGTCGATGAAAGCTAATGCATGACTTCGATCTCAAACGGTTATTATGCAGACAAACTGACAGGGGGCAGGACGGCATGATCAAACGTTCATTGCAGAATTCATCAGTTCTTCGCGGGAGGGCTCGGGTTGTGGTACTCCGGTGCAGGCTGGGGCTTCGGCTCTGGTTTGGGCTCCGGCTTCGGCTCAGGCTTAGGTGGCACTGGCTTCTTGTGGAAGTGGTCGAAGAAATGCTTCTCCTTCTTGTGGATGTGGTCGAGGAAGGGGTGCTCCGGCTCTGGCTTTGGCTTGGGTGGCTCCGGCTTTGGCTCCGGCTTGGGTGGCACCGGCTTCTTATGGAAGTGGTCCATGATCTTCTTCTTAATAGGGCCGCAGATGGTCGCCGACGCGCACAATGCCGATGGGTAGTGTGTCTTGCCGGCGATGGCGATAAAGGTACCCTCTGACATTGGCACGATCCTAGAAGGCTCCTGACCGGGGCATGGCTCGTTGTTGGCGCTGTGGAGTTGAGCGATGCAGTCGGAGTTGTCGAGGTCAGCGTTGAGGGGGACGCTGAAGGCGCCGGTGCCATCGAGCTTCCCAGCAGCCTTGCTCTCGTACTCACTGTTGATGTTCTTGCACTTGATCACCACATGGAGGTCTGCATAGTGGAATTCCAAATAATATTGTCAGTCACTTATAACCAAATATTACTATTTCTGCTTCATATTATAATTCGCCTTGAAATTATGTTTTTTAAATTTGATAGAAAAATTTAGCAACATCTAAAATATCAAATTAGTTTCATTAAATCTTACACTGAAAATACTACTGCATGTTTTTATGAACTTAAAAAAAATTAACTAAAACATCAAAATGACTTATAATGTGAAAGAACAGAGTAGTACGTACTCTTGAAAGCATCCTCAGCTTTCATGTTCTTCCTGGTACAGTCGGCACACTTGGCCGTGCCGATGATGACTGACGCGGCCTCGCCGCCGATGGTGATCGCCATTAACATGGCACAAACGCCGAGGAGAACTAGTTCTCGAGGAGCACCTGCCATTGCTGAGCTAACCCTAGCTAGCTCTGTCTAGCTATTGCTGATGTGTAGAGATGGATGAAGTGAAAGGTGAGGCAACGCGTGGTTTATATAGGCATCGATGAATACAAACACAATTTGCTTGCATTATTGATCGATCAATCGATGGATCGACCAGCTAGCTATGAGCGAAAATGGCCAATTTGGCGCCGAATTTGTAGATGGGCGAATTAAGGCCGTCCAAAATGAATCATTTGATCACGTACGTCCAATCTTCTCTGCAGCCTAGCTACGATAAAATAGTGATCTATCTATCGGTTGGTATACGTACGTAGGATCCACGCACCACTTTATGCATGCATGTGAAATCATAACAATAAATACAATAATCGCACGCGGCGTCTTAATTAACTACCTGTAAACTGAGTCTGAGAGATGATTAACTGATCAGGAGTACTACAATGAGCCGTATATTGTATCTGCAATATATACTTTGCAAATGTATTGGATTGTTATTCGATCTTTGAATATATATTCGATTTTATGATCCTTATTAACACATGCAAATTTGAGTGCAATTAATTGTCTGCATGTATATACACTTAGTACATATGTGCAGCACAAAGTACTGATAGATAAAGATTTTGAACATTTGAAATTAATTGAGAAAGCAGGAACATAATTTAGGGATTTGTTTGGCAGAAGGAGACAGGAAAAGAAGAGGACAAAAAAAATTCTGTTTGATTGTGCGGTCGATCGGAGTCTAGAGTATAACTTAATTATATCGATTGATTGGATGTACGAAGCATGGGACAGTAAAAAAAACAATATTCATCTGTAAATGTTTATTACAGAACCAATAGAAATTAACATTCATAGATAGATAAGAAATGGCCATAGGCTTATATTCCCTCATCAGCTAATTGATTTTAAAAAAATAACTTCTACTTTTGAGATCTTCCGAATTTTTATTGTAGCATCAATATTTTCCCAACTCATAATATAATTCAACATTGTTTTCAGATGCCCATATTTTCCTTAGATTGCTGGATCTGCTTGGTTCTTATGCCCAGCTAAGGCTTCAATTTTACCGGTACCGTTGAGAGCAGTTAATATAGAGTTCACATTTCTGTAAGCACTATAATTGGCAAATAAAAGAGTTGTACCATTGGGCATATAGGTTTCCTTTTTACTAAAATATGATAACCAGACGATATTTAAGAGCCGAAAAGAATATATGCGTTGTACTATGCATGTTTGGTCAATTTTTTTTCCTTGTTATCTTAGTCTTAGTTCTTCAAAGATAGAAAATTTCCATCATACATATACTAAATATTGAAACCAAAAGAACTAATGAATAGTCTTTCCTTGACAGCCGATATACATCTATTTTAGTTTGAAGGATCCTAATTGGTGTTATTAATTTGGGCAATATCAGGTGAATTAAACCTGGTTATGTGAAACCGTGTAAATTAATTAGCTACTTCATAAACTCTGTGCAGCCTTTTGAAAAGATTCACAAAAATTCCCAGGTGTAGATGAGATCCTATCATAAAACTAAAGAAGTAAATTCCATACATATATACTTTATTTTTGGTTTGGAAGATAAGAAATTCATAAATTGCAAAATTCACATGTTGAAGTTAATTTGATTCTTTTCAGCACTGTACTGTTGCCTGTTTGTCAAGGTGTCATATCTTCCGATTGAAATCGAAGTGTGCCTTCAACTTCACACACAGTTATACCTTCATATATAGTTATAACCCACTAAGCAATTAAAGCTTAACAGGGAAGCATACTAACTATTACTAAGCATAGCATATCGTCCCACTAAGCACACACAAGACTCAACATGCAAGTATGCTAAAAGTTCATTAATTCTAAACCTCAACATATAATATACAAGCACACTAAATTATCATTTTTTACAATCTTTTTCACATTATTTTAACTCATACCGAATCTATTCATCATTTCTACAATATTTAACATATATTCATCTATATAACCTGTGCATGTAGTAAAACGCATGACGTCATCTAGTATGTATGATAGTGATCCCCAACATACGAGAGAACTCTTTCGGCAAATTTGATTACACCTGTGACCCTTTTAGTCAATGATGTTTGGGTCATGATGCTAAATCGTTCTTTAAATTCCCAATCAACAGAGTGACAAATCATCAACTCACCTATGATTTTCACTTATTAACAATTGATTTTGGCCGGTTTTACTAGTTATATATATTAATGCATGAACATATAGTTAATTTACAATATATTTAAATTCCATGTATGCCACTTTTTTTTACAGGTAGCTAGGCTAGTACGTTTGAATCAATGCTTTCCCCATTTAAAGCTGGAGATCAAGGACAGCACACTCGCACTGCAGCTTCTTCTCGCTAGATGGCCAATAAATTCATAAACGTGCACAGCGAATCCAGAGTCAATAGTTCATGTGAATTTATGTTTGTCCTTTGTGGTTAACTTCATTAGGTAGAGAAATAAAAACAAGCAGATATTACAGTACATATCGTGCCCTGCTAAGATGCATGCATGATATCCAATAAATGGACCCAGAATTAAAAAAAAACTCCTGCGGATGAAAGCTCTAGCAAGTGCATTATATTTCAATGTAATCTCACACGGTAGTAGAAACCGTTATTCTGCAGACACTGATCGACATGGTACGAAATCATACAAGACCAAACATAGATAACGTTCACTGCTTCGCTGGCGGGCTAGGGTTGTGGTACTCAGGCGCCGGCTGTGGCTTGGGCTCCGGCTTTGGCTCGGGCTTGGGTGGTACGGGCTTCTTGTGGAAGTGGTCAAAGAAGTGCTTCTCCTTCTTGTGGAAGTGGTCAAGGATGGGGTGCTCTGGCTCTGGCTTTGGCTTAGGTGGCTCTGGCTTGGGATCTGGCTTCGGTGGCACCGGCTTCTTGTGGAAATGGTCGATGATCTTCTTCTTGATAGGGCCGCAGATGGTGGCCGACGCACACAACGCCGATGGGTAGCTGGTCTTGCCGGCGACGGTGACGAAGATGCCCTCCGACATTGGCACAATCTTGGACGGCTCTTGCCCGGGGCATGGCTCATTGTTTGTGCTGTGGAGCTGGGCAATGCAATGGGAGCTGTGGAGATCGGCGTCGAGAGGGACACTGAAAGCACCGGTGCTGTCAAGCTTTCCAGTGGCCTTGCTCTTGTACTCGCCATTATCGTTTTTGCACTTGATCGCCACCTGGAGATCTGCACAAAGAAATCTAAATAATTTTCGAATTCTATTTTTTTATTGGTAGGTGCAGAATGGGTGAAAAATTAAAAATTATTTTTCTACGGTGGGAGTATAATGTAGCTAAGCAGCATGCAAGGTAAATTGTTACATACTCTTGAAAGCATCCTCGGCTTTCATGTTCTTCCGGGTGCAGTCGGCGCACTTGGCCGTGCCAATGACGACCGACGCTGCCCCACCACCGACGGCGAGCACCATCAGGACGGCGCAAACGCCGAGGAGAACTAGTCCCCGAGGAGCACCTGCCATTGCTAGCTGCGTTAACCCCAGCTAGCAGCTAGGCTTTTGCTGGATCTGAGTTCTATATGAATTAGTAGATCTTGCTAACTCTGATTGGATGAAGAGAAAGGCAGGCAACGTGTGATTTATATAGGCTTAATTAGCCTCGTGTTCATCATCATCGTTGATCAATAGTTCAATACAGCTCGATCGATCGATCGGTCGATGATCATCAGCTAGGCTAAGTTGGCGCCGAATTTGCAGATGCTACGAATTAAGGCCGTCCAAACTGAATGATTTGATCACGTACGTCCAATCTGGATCCTTCTCACACTCGATCACGACGTTAATTGCCTAGGTATACGACGCGGTTCATCAGCCGGTTGGTACCTATACGTAGGATGCATAAACCTTTCTATGCGGTGTCCACATGAATGCATTGTGATTAATAGGAGTACAATGATAGCATTTTTTTTCTCCTTGTAAAGTGCGCGTGACTAACAGATCACACATGCATGCATTGAGAGATGGTCTCTTTCGAAACACAAGGGCACTGAGCAAAGAAAATTTCAATTAACCAATAGTAGGTGCTTTTTCTTCCTTGGACCATCTGACTATCTGAGTACATACGCAGGCTCTTGGCCCTAATTAACTTGAATTATCCGCATGTTCGTCCGCACTACAAAAAGAAATCGTTTTTATGCCCTCCCAAAGGAAAACGTTATTCTTCAGCTCGAGGAAGTTGCAGCATATGATAATTGGTGTGAGCCTTGAAGGTAGACATCGAGATGTTTTACAATGGTCGTCTCCACTCTCTAGTAGAAATCGATATAGACCTTTCATTTTTTTTAATCTAATGGGATCTCGTATCTATTTATACTATTGCCTTAACTATTGGTAATAGAATATATCTTTTAATTAATAGTAGTACTCGTAAATCAACGTTTAAGATCTCACTTCGATCTATTAGTGATAATACTGATAGTAGAGTAATATAACCATCATATAGGTACTCAATCTTTTGCCTTAATTTAATTGTCGGCCGTTCAATAATAGGTTGTTTAATGTTTGAGTTATTATATCCTGTTAGGTCCCTTTTATCATTTTGTAATTGTTTGCATGCGTTTCTAATAACAGTGTGGTTGTGCAAGACAGAAGTAGTTGTTTATGTGAAAAATGCACTTAGAGATAATAATTGAGCTCTGGTACTAGTGAGCAGCACATTGGCATGTTGTACTTTCTAAATGTATTTCATCCTTCTACTTTAATTCCACTTTTCCCTGCTTCATGCATGCAAATTTTAAATTGACAAAAAGGAAAATAAGTAGTAATTTTTAGTGCAACAAGATTAATTATAACAATGTTGATATTATTTCAAACTTAATAAATGGATTAAATGATTTTTAAAGAAAATTTCCTATAGATTTTTTTAAAAAAATAAATCATTTCGTGGTTTGAGAAACGTGCACGTGAAAAACGACATACTTTTCTCTGATCTAACACTCAAACGAACGCTCCTTTTTTTCTCTAGAATATGAGGTAGGTATAGAATCAGACAACCGAAAACCCAAATGACATGACCCAAAGATCGTGTCTCACAGAAAAACAGAAGTAATCAAAGTGATTGAAACAAATAAATATACCGAGTGCATGCCCACACTTGCTCTAGAAGCACTATCACTGCCAATTGATAGATCGACAGTGATAGTGAGCATCCAAACCTGCCATGGCCGACATGAAAACCGATGGGTGTTACTGGTTTTGAACTAGCAGCAATCACCACCGCTACCTCGCCACCGCATCTAGGTCACCTACTTGCTCACAGCTATCTAAACTCAATCTAAACACAGGGAAATCACTCCTCTCTTACCACTGTCTCCTCTCTGCACACTGTATGCTAATTAGATCGGCCATTTGTCGGAGCCGAAGAAGAAGGTTGCAGAACAAAAATTATATGATGGATTCGGAAGATAAGGATTTGCTTGTCTTTTGTTCAAATTTTGGTGACAAATGCTATTTAGTAAGCCCGATAATAGGAGTATGACTGTCCGTCCCGAACAGAATGTAATTGTAGTATTTGAAAGATAAATTAGTAGGAAGGGAAATAACCTGGATGAAGTACGTACTGATGATTAACTGAGGGGTGGAAGGGAATAGGATGAGGCCGCTGGTTAGGGGTACAATAGAAAGTGATTTAAACGATTGGTTGAAAAAAAGTACTCCCTACATTTAAATTACAACAACTTCTAGCATTTAAATTTTATTATTTTCTACCTATATTTCCTTCTCAACCAATCATAACTCTCCACATTCAAATTCTTGACCTACTTACTTTTCTCAACCAAATAAAATCTTCTCACATTTAAATCCACCTACTTTTATTAGTACCCACCTCTTTATATTTTGGAACGGATGTAATATTGATTTCGAATTACATTCTTTTGAGAAAAATATTGAATGCTATGAATATATTGTTTCTTGGACGAATTTAGCATAATATGAATCCAGTACATTTGGAAAGTGTTGCAATAAGTAGCCGATCACTGTAATGCACTGCTGAAACAGAGGTCAACCGCAGTTTACAAGGAGTTAAGACCCAGTTCGATTATTGTACTTATTGTTAGTGGTTCATTCATGCATAAAGCGGTGCGTAGATCCTACGTATACCAACCGATCGATAGATTATTATGATGTCGTCGTAGCTAAGCTGCTGAGGCGGCTATATTGGACGTACGTGATCGATCAAATCATTCAGTTTGGACGGCCTTAATTCGCCCATCTGAAAATTCGGCGCCAAATTGGCCCTTTTTGCTTAAAGCTAGCTGGTCGATCCATCGATTGATCGATCAATAATGCAAGCAAGCTGTGTTTGTTTTCATCGATGCCTATATAAACCACGCGTTGCCTCACCTTTCACTTCATCCATCTCTACACATCAGCAATAGCTACACAGAGCTAGCTAGGATTAGCTCAACAATGGCAGGTGCTCCTCCACGATTAGTTCTCCTGGGCGTTTGTGCCGTCTTGATGGCGATCGCCATCGGTGGCGAGGCCGCGTCGGTCGTCGTCGGTACGGCCAAGTGCGCCGACTGCACCAGGAAGAACATGAAAGCTGAGGATGCTTTCAAGAGTACGTAACAATTTTTTGGAATTAATTGAGCTGATCAGCTACATCATCGATCGAGAGAAATATGCAGCTGATTACAAGTGATTCACAATGTTATTTGGAATTCTTTTGTGCAGACCTCCAGGTGGTGATCAAGTGCAAGAACGAAAATGGCGAGTACGAGAGCAAGGCCATTGAAAAGCTCGATGGTACCGGTGCCTTCAGCGTCCCCCTTGACGCCGACCTCCACAGCTCCGACTGCATTGCTCAGCTCCACAGCGCCACCAACGAGCCATGCCCTGGTCAGGAGCCATCCAAGATCATGCCAATATCAGATGGCACATTCGTCACCATCGCCGGCAAGACCCACTACCCATCGGCATTATGCGCATCGGCGACCATTTGCGGCCCGATTAAGAAGAAGATCATGGACCATTTCCACAAGAAGCCGGTGCCACCGAAACCGGAGCCTAAACCAGAGCCGCCCAAGCCGAAGCCGGAGCCGGAGCACCCATTCCTTGACCACATCCACAAGAAGGAAAAGCACTTCTTGGACCACTTCCACAAGAAACCCGTGCCGCCCAAGCCTGAGCCCAAGCCTGAGCCCAAGCCACAGCCGGCACCGGAGTACCACAACCCTAGCCCTCCGGCGAATTAAGCATTGGAGGTTTCATGCATGGTTCGTTTGATTCGTACATTTAATTTGGTGTTGTTGAATGTAATTTCCTGTTACATCTGTATGTCTGCTGAATAATGGTTTTCTTTGATGCATTAGCTTTTACTCACAGGAGTTTTTGTGTATCTGTGTCTATTTGTTCGGTATCAGCAAGTAATTAATATAATCAGGGATGTGTATAATATATGTGTTTGTCGTTTTATCTCATTGTAAAGTACAATACTGTGTCAATCCCTCTGCTAAGTCCCATCCTGGCAAATATTATCGTCTAACCTGGTTCCTAATTGGAGACTATCTATACAACTTAAAAAAAAAAGCACTCTTTAAACTTTTGAACGTACTAAAAAAATCATATGCAGTGTAATTATATTATAACTATAATATATATGTAAATTATCTATAACTTAAGTTAAATATATATATTAAAAAGAGCCACGCTATGGTGCTCTACTGGTATTAGAAAACAATATGAACCGTTGATTTTTTTTATTAAAGGGTTTATATTATTTTCTACTACCACCCTAATTAGCGGTAGAAATTTGAGACACAATATTGTCCCAAAAATATAGGTATAATTGTCATTTAGCTGTGACTAAATTTTTTCCTTCTTTTTTTCTTTTTATGGAATATAAGCAATATCAACATAATGGATAACCAAATATCGATCTAGTGGGGAAAAACATAAATAACAAAGTTACCCATAATCATTATATTAATAAATTACTAATTTATTCTTAATATTACTGATAGTATAATACTATAAGTAGAGAGTACCGGAGCATCACCCTATTAAAAAAGAGCATCACTCCGGTATTTTCTACTGGTAGTAGAAACAATCTGAACCATTGATCTCATTTGATCGAAGTGTTCAGATTGCTTTCTACTACCATCCTAGTTAGCGGTAGTAGAAATGTGGAGGGGTATTATTATCTAAAAAATAGGGGTATAATTGTCATTTAGTAATGACGAAACTTTTTTTCCTTTTTTTTTTGGTTTTTGGATGGAATATAAGCAATACCAATATAATGGATCACCACATATGAATCTAGCTGGGGAAAAATTATTATATAAATTATTAATTTATCCTTAATATTACTGTTAGAGAGTAGCTGAGTATCCCTCTATTAAAAAACTGTGTGGGATAGTGGCTACCGTTGCACGCTTGCAAGAGCCCCATGTCGCATGTTCAATTCTCCATCACCAAGAGCACAAAATCTTTTACCCCTCCCAGCACATATTTAAAAGTACGTCGACAGATGAAAAATCGAACCACCACTCCCATAAGATTAGTTTAAGAGGCGGATGACTTCAATTAACCTTCACTGACAATCCATTTCTAGAGACGGGACATGATAGGGTTGACTAAAGCGATGTAATTGTTGAGAGATGAGAGAACAAGAAGACGAAAAAAAGGAGGAAAAAAAAGATGAATGACAGTTTCTTGGGCTAGGAGTTTAAAATACAATTTTTACAAGAGATGAATGGGAGATTCAAATTAATTTGCATTGGAATGGTAACTACAATATATACTCCGTATTTATAGAGAGAATCGAGAGTCTAAATAGAACCCTCTTCGTTATATATATTTTACATTAGAAACAGGTAAGATCGAACCACCTATGACATTAGAAACAGGTAAGAGCTACTAACAGCCTAACAGGTAGAGGCAATTTGAACCGATCATCCCAAAGCAGGGAATCAAGGACAACAGAAACGCACTGCTACATCTTGATTGACAATAAATTCATGAACATGGACAGCCAATCTGACAGACAAGATATTGTGTATCACTTCATGCGAATTTATGTTTTCTTCCATGCATGGTTATATCTATTGCGATGTACACAAGATAAAACTGCGCTTTAGGCTGCATTCGGAACTACAAGTTCTCATCTTCTACTCCTTTATTTTCCATTAGAACACTTCCTAAACTATTAAACAGTGTACTTTTTAAAGAATATGTTTATACAAAAGCTTAAAAAAATCATACTAATTCATTTTCAAGTTTTTAGTTAATAATAATTAATCATGTGATAATAAGCTATCGGTTTTACTTGCACAGGTGAGAAGATCCTAACCACTTTATACCAATACACCCTTAGGCTGTGTTTGTTACTGGGGTTGGGAACCCCTCTCCTCTGCACGGAAAACGGAACGGTTCATTAGCGCGTGATTAATTAAGTATTAACTATTTTTTTCAAAAATAGATTAATTAAGTATAGAAAATTTTTACAAAATACACACCGTTGAGTAGTTTAAAAAGCGTGCACGCAAAAAACGAGGAAGATGGGTTGAAAACAGGCTGAAACGAACGCAGCCTTAGACACTTCTGTAAAGGCATACATATATTTACTTTCATAAGAGCAACTAAATCTATTGTAAACAAACCATTGGACACTTAATAACTGACAAAGTAAAGTTGAATTTTGGTGAAGCAATAGATGTGACTACCCTCTATATCATCCTCCCTCCTTCCATTTATATAACATTTGTTTGAACTAACCAACATCATCCAATTATCTTGAAAAATATAAATGGAAGAAGGGAATACCAAATTTTGTAAGAAAATATATATCATAACAGTTTGCATTACATTTCAGAAAGAAAATACACATCATTCCTTGAGGGATCGATTATTGGGTAGAACCACTCATCCTCCTTCGACAGACACGCATGGATTGCATAAAAAACTTCAAAACCATATGCTTAGGAGTAGATCCGTGCATGTGGGTGATAGTACCACTGCTAGAGAATATCTCTTTACTACCGATTCATAACCCACTTAATTTTCGGGACTAAAGATCTCGATTTTTTTAGTACCGGTTTAAATAAAGATGCATACTCAGTAAAAAAATATACATACAGGCTATAGGATTCGAACTTAAGATCTCTCACCTCAGCCTCACTCGCATTATCATCTTACCAACCACACACATCTGATCTGTATAGAGATGTTTTCCTTTTAATTAGACCCACTAAAGTTATTTTGGGGACTTGAACATTTAGAACCGGTACTTTAAAAACATGTTTACTACCGGTTCGTAAGATAACCGAGAAATTTGTGTTTTTGGTACACCGAGGAAAGATAAGTGTACTGAGGATCTTGTGCGTCTGCCAGCTTATTGATTTAGGCTACGGATTTAACCACGGCAAGAAAGGGTGACCAGATATGTAGGAAGCTGTTACAACTGGAGTATATAAATATGAAGATACAAATAAATGACTTTGGTATAAAATATATCCAGGAATGTGGCCTGATCGATCTATATGAACTGATCGACCCACCAATACCACAAACCGTACCTCCTTAAATCCTTAATTAATTGAGTTTCACTGTAGTGCTCTCTACTAATAGTATAAAATTATATAAACCGTTGATCTTATTTGATCGAAGCGTTCATATTATTTTCTACTACCACCATAATTAGTGGTAGTAGAAATGTGTAGGGGTATTATTGTCCTAAAAAATATGGGTATAATTATCATTTAGTAGTAACTAAACTTTTTTTCCTTCTTTTTTGACTTTTTATGGAATATAAGCAATGCTAATATAATAGATAACCACATATCGATCTAGTAAGAAAATATAAATCACAAAGTTATAAATTACTAATTTACCCATAATATTACTGGTAGTATAATACTACAAGTAGAGAGTACCGAAGTATCGCTCTAATTAATTACATCACCATAATAACAAAATTTGATTGTCATATTTATCATAGAAATTGTGTTGTATCATAAAGGCATTATTTAGTTATTTAGTTATTTGGGTTTTTGTACAACTATAGGACAACTAACATATACATTTACACCCCTGAAAAACATATACACTACTACAGATAGGCACATGGAGGTTAGCACTATAGGTACCGGAAGTGCTAAATTGGTACATGTAGAGCTTTTCCCACCTCTTCAGGCCGAAAACACAAAAAAAACCAGCACCTTTAAACAGGTGCCAGTTCTAGAGAAAAACCAATAGCTATACTATCGATGCCGGTTTTTTTAAAAAACTGGAACCTTTAAAGCTTGATCTCGGGACTCCATAAATCTTTTATTCTCCTAATTTTTCTCTCATTGAGTTTGGATATGACCCATCGGATTGAAGCTGAATTGTAGATAATCAAGATCTTCTACTTGTGTCGATTTATTAAAAAAATCGGACACTAGTAAAAATGGAGCGGAGCTAAGAGTCGGGTTCCCAATTTTTTAGCACAAAGGGGGCCAAGAGGGAACTTATCCACTCCCCTCCTCTTACCCATCTCTCTTTCTCGCCCCTCTCACCCACCTATCCTCCCCGCTCGTCCCTTACCCTCCCTTCCTTATCTCCCTCCCCTCTCTATTGGCTGCTTACAACGGCGACGGGGGACGGAGCCACATCCGGCGGTGGCAGCAGTCGGCTGATCCAATGTTGGCGGAGGATCCCGTAGCCGATGCGATGTTGGCAGCGGGCGGAGCAGTGTCGGTCGCGTCGGTGACAGGCAGCACGGCGTCGGCAGCGGGCAGATCCAGTGTTGGCGGCGGTCACGACACCATCGCTGTCCTCGCCCCCCTCGCCACAACGTTTTTTTTTTGGGTTTGAAGCATCGGCTCGGTTTGAGTTCAGATGACCTGGCTTTTTTTTTTGGAAACCCTATACCTCAAAGGTGCTGGTTTAAGAACCGGCACCTTTGAGTAGTTCTCATCAGTGCCTCCTTCACAGTGCTGGTTAGGAAATCCAGCACCTATAGGGGTGTCCTAACTAGCACCAACGCCCTTTTTTTGTAGTAGTGATACCTTTACAGTTAGAACTACACACTTAAAGTTAATCACTTGGAAACTATTTTTTTTCTTAGGTTGTAGGATTGGTAGAGGGTTACACTAGCATGGAATGGCTCATCTGTGTTGGGCTGGAGGCCTCATGTGTGTCGGCAAGGGGTCCCATCATGAACCAAAGGTCAATGATGTAAAAAACTCATCTGTATCGGGACCCCTTGCCGTCACGGATCACAGTTATCTTTGTCGGGTTAAAGTTAAATCCTGCCACCGATAAGTTTGACTTAGCAGATGAGTTAAACTAGGACCCGTCACCGATGAGTCATCCGTGACGGGCTCAAACTTGAACCCCACAAAAATGACTAGGTCACCTTTGTCAGTATGGTATGGTGACGGTCACGGATGACTCATCGGTGACGGGTTCAACTACACACCCGATGCCTTTGGTACTCTATCAGTATCGGATTTTGTTTTTAACCCGTCACTGATGAATATTTTATTAAAAAATAAATTTTATTTTTTGGCTAGTCTCAGGCCTTTGCTAGCTATGCCCGCTGCAAAATAAGAGAGAAACACATATATATTTCCAGTATCCTAGCATCTCACCATCCCAACAAATTTCACAAATCCATTCACACGCCATCCATTCATATCATCCATACATCCATACAAGCACATTCATTTGACAAAACCGCCGACATGCATCTTCAAGAGCTAAGCATAAAAATACCTGCAAAACCGAGCTATAAATTGGAACAAGTTTATTGCAAATGTGTACAGAAACATCACATCACATTGTATTACATATAATTACATAAATGTTACATAATCTCATATTCTTGACGAGCATTGAAAAATGTTCAACCATTTAGAGACGAGCTAAGACTGTGATATAAAGCTTCCTTTGGAAGATAAGATTTCGTTAAGTATGAAACGTGCTATCTTGTCACACCCTAAAAATCCCTAATTTATAAATTGATGTTTAAAAGGAATTATAAGAAATAATTTTAAAAGCCTAGAGGAGAAGATTTAATTTTGATTAATAATTTACAATTAAAATTGGGCTAGATAAAATTTTATCAAATACTTCTCTTATTTAATAGCTCCTAGATTTTTCTGGGATTTATTTGAGCATGGGAAGTATTTTTAATAATTCATAGATCATCTCAAAGATTAAGTCAAATAGAAAAGAAATTAAAAGCCTCTTTGGATCGAATCTGGAAAAGTCTAAGTGTCCTCCCTCTCCCTCTCAGCAACCTGACTGCTTCCTCCTTTCCAAAATCTATTTTTAACCCCTCTTGAACCAGCCCAAGTCTGGATGCAAAAGTTTGTTTACCTCCCTATTGCTACAGTGTCATCTTCAACCTCTGGCTGGAGCTTTTCCGTGCAACCGCCAATGCCCTTCCAAAATCCGGCCGCTTCCTTCCTGTTCTGGTGAAATTGATTGAGGGGAAACCTATCCCTCAATCTTATCTACCTTTTCTCCTATGGAAACTTGAGCAAATTTCTTTGGAAATCGCCGGGATTTGAATTCGATTCGGATTTCCTTTTCCTTAACCCTAGCTTTCCATCCCAGCCGTCGGGCTCGCCATGGGCCTAGCCGCCACTCCCTGCCCCTATAAATAGGATCCCCTAGTCCTCCTCTAGCCGCCGCCACCCTCGCCCTAGCCCGCCGCCTCCCGTAGAGCTACCGTTGTCCAAGCGCGTGCATCGCCGTCGCTGCCACGTGTCCAGCAGTGCCGCGCCACCGCTCTAGTCATCGTCGTCGCTCGGGGTTGCCATTGCTGGAATCACAAGACTGTCCTCGTCATCGTCCCGTCCTCCATTTTCGCCGAAGACCGCCGGAGCTCCATCGCTGCCTTCCACCCGAGGACCTCTGCTGCCTCAACCTCGTCGCCGGCCACTTCTCATTGTCGTCCTCCGCCGTTTAGTCCATAAGTAAGTTCGCCATGCTCTCCTCTCCATCCCGGTGCTCTCGCCTTCTTGCACTGTGCAGCCATTCGCCGGTGATCATTGGGCCTCGTGCTGGCCGACCGGTGATCCCGCGTGGCATCGCCACGTCAGCGCCATGTTAGCATATCCATCCTCCGTGGTTGCCAACTCGCTATCATGTGGCATCCATCCGCACCCTTTTGATTCAATCTCGGCCATCCATCTTGATCCCTAGGGCTGACATCATATTCTTTTTCTTTTCAGTGTAAAAATAATTAATAAAGATGCACAAATAGGCTTTAATTAGACTAAACCTTGTAAAATTCATAACTAATTCACTGTAACTCGGATTTAGTTAGTTCAAGTCTCTAAATTCTTCTAAAAAGAATATCTACATGATAAAAATATCCACATGTACTGTTTATGCTTGTTTTGTACTATTTTGTCAATTTTTTTCTTTTGCTTTAGTTTCCGATGTTCCCGGAGAGGCCGCTTTTGCAGGAGAAGATCTCGAAGACTTTCAAGACCAGCAAGGCAAGTCACACAGATTCTAAAATACCCTTTGAGAATATTGAACCATTTAAAGCTATTTTTTTTATTCAACTGTTGCATTTATTTTCGAATGTCACCGGGTGGGAATAACCTATTCCCTTTGATATGACCCCTTTGTAATTTGATTATCCATCCCTCGTCACCTGGTTAATAATTGGATTAGCTAGAACTTTATATGGTTTTAGCTAAAGCTATTAGGATGCTTAGCCATGCTTAGAAGCATTGGCTCATTAATGGGGAGAACTATGCTTTACTATCACTGATTAACATGTAGTTCACGATGGCTAATCGTGTTTGATTAATTAAATAATTGCAAACTAAAACTTGCTAATGGTGGGTTGTGAGCACATGGTTTTGATGGTCATGCTCATGACAATTAAGGACCGGTTTACGAGCTATCTTTGTAAAACATTAACCGTACTAATCACAAGCCAGCGTGGGTAACGGCTTTACCCTTGGTATAACATAGTCTTAGCGGCGTACCAGACTGAGAAATGGCGACAAGTCCATGGGGGTCGCTGGGGAGTCCATACCTTTGGCTTTAAGGGGGTGATTATGATCCAGGAACGGTGCACTACTTTGCGTTGTGTTATGTTGGGGGTACTGTCACAATCTCTATTTGGGTACTTTTCCAGTATCTCAACGCATGGTTGACATGATGTTAAGGCTGTGTCTTTTGGGTACAGTAGTACACCTCTGGCTAGAGTAAAACTATTCGAATAGCCGTGCCCGTGGTTATGGGTGGGTCTAACAATGTTTTGTGATTAGTTCCTTACCTCTCACTAATAATGATACTGTTTTAAAACTACAATAATCTGCTTAGCTCCTGGTTTGGAATAGTAGATTCCTAATTTGGAGTTAGGTCTGTGCAATCGGGTATGGTTGCTCAGATATGGTTGGGCCTATACAGCGGGTATGTTGTATAGCGTTGGAATAATATTACTTAATCAACAACCTTATTATCTTCACAAATTCCGAAATGTTTATTAAATGCGATTTGTGCAAATGAGCCTATATTATCCCATATTTTGTATCCCTGTGCTTTTTGAGTATTCTATATACTCACCTTGCAATAATTCATCAGAAGAGGAGTTCTACAGTGATGATGGAGGTCTGGAGGACTAGGCTTAGTCCTGGTCAAGCAGCTTGTGGAGTGGAATCGTCTACGCTAGTTATTTACTTTTCCGCTGCTTAGATCTTTCTTGTGTGAGAGGAACTATCTACCTCCGTAATGACTTTAATTTCACTTATTAGTTAGATAAAGTGTGCCTCGGTTGATTTCTTGATGAGGGTTTATACACATGTAAGCGTTTGGAATTTTGGATAGAAATTCCGGGTGTCACATATCTCCTCTCTAATTGCTTCGAAGCTGTGAGGCAGAATATTGGAAATTTTTCCACCATGTGAGGCACCAAGTTAGTGTATGTATATACTTCGAAGTACTTAGTATATATATTGTATACACAATAGAAGCATAGACCTCAAGGTTGAGCAATGTCACCTTATCCAACAAAGTCATCATGTTGTGACACATGTGGAACCCACACTGGTCACCAACTTGTTGACGACATGGAAAGTTTTTTTTTGTGAGTGAGGTTGGGTTATCCTTCCTTATGCCTTCTGCCTTTTTCCACATATTGGCCCCACACATCATTCAATGCAGCTTCAATCCCTGACCAATCGTATTTGTCCTTACTAATTCGGGAGTTAAGGTAGTATGGTCCACTTCGGCACTAAGACCAGAAGAATCGAATGGTACCTGCGTCATTAATATATTGCCAGTTAAATACTAAAGCTATATCCGTCGTGCAGTGGTAGCTAATTAAGATACACACTTATTGTCGATTATAGGCACACATAATGAACTATGTGTCCTGGCGGGCCCACAAGTAGTCCTTGATATAATTTGTCAGTCGCACTAGATCGTGATGTAGATTTGTTTCGTTGACGTGAGATGTATCTAGTAAGGCAACATCGATGCGAAGTCTTTGTGTATGCTTCCAGCATAAACTACAAGTAAGATGAACAACCGTATAAGCATATTATAAGGATTGTTATTACCATATTTTGTATACAACAATACTTACAACGAGTAGCACTTAAGAAGATTGGTGTCCACCCCTCACAACCTGTAGAGGTCAAAGAGATCTGTGAAGTCTACCGCAATATAGGTTTCTGGCCCAAGAAATGGTGTTGGACCGTGATAGCCTGCTATGTAGGTCTCTCTATTCTTCCTCCTTGCGTTGGACTTCTCCATGTAGTACCCGTGCAACTCCTTGCTAGTAGGGCCCATCTTCGCTAACTCATGGTCTCCAACCAATGGCATGCCTAATTGGAAACTAGTCGGACCATGGCTCTTAGTAGAAACTGATGGTACCTTGCCTAGATCTAGCTTCATTGAAGCCAAAAGCGAGGTGTGCAGTTTTCCTTTTCCTCTCCCCCTTCCAATAGTCATTTTGCTAGTCTTTTTGCAATGGTGGAGAAGAATGTGCCTTCCTGCTCTTTTTGATAGGAGGGGGGATGTTAGCCATGCTGTCGGCCTCCATACGATCATCCCCAAAATCCGTATCATATTGTAAATCAATATTTTCATCTTGGATTTCAATGGCAGGAGGGCCTGAAGGAAGAGTTGGAGCGGGTCTTGGTGGCGGATGAGTACTTGGTGCATTTGACCTAGGTGTCGTCTTTTATCTTAGGTCCTTGGGCTATTGGATAAAGGTCCCACGTGTAGCTCCCAGGGGCAAAATTTCGTCGTTCGGTGGATTTTGTAGAGGCTAGTTGAACCATTTAGGCTTGACCACGTCCACTTGTACTTTAGCCTAGTCTACCATCAAATCCGCCCCATGTACTTTGGTTTCCGGTGTAGACTTAACTGCAACTCTCTTGGTGGTTGGGCACGTAAATGTTGGTGTCACCCTAAGTACTAGGCTGCACTGTGGGTTCCTGCGATAGATTCATCCATGTTCTTAGAATATGATTAATATATGGATTTGTTAAGGAAACATATGCATTGTTTGTTGGTTTTACCACTATATGGTCGATTGCAGCAAGGACTGGTGGTTGGTCTTGTGCGGCATCAGCTACGCCTTTGCGTGGGGCTCGCTTCTACTCCATGAGCGGTGACGGGGTCAGGTTTCTGTTGCTGGATCTCTCCCCTAAAGTGTGCCTCCACCTGAACCAATTTCTGATCGAATTCCGAGCTAAGCTCAGCTCTGCTATTTTCTTCCATGCATGCCTCTTTCTCTGCCTTAGTCAGCTTCCGCTTCCTATACTGCCTTGCGTACTTAGGCAACCCAATCTTCCATGGAACAAGTGCGCCAATGCCTCTTGTCCATCCAGGATGTTCGGGGTTGCCCAACGCTTTCGTGAGGATGTCATCCTCACGTTTTTGTGAGAAGACCTCTTGCGAGGACTGTTACTCGGCAGCATATTCGGCCTGTAGTACAGTGAAGGTCAGATTAAATGAAGGCTACAATACAAAGGCGGTGTCAAATTTATAATTTGATATCACTCACCATTTGCTGGTACACTCGGTTATCTTCGGAATTTGGGAACGTAAGTGTCCCATCGTTGTTCTTAACAACCCTTGCCCTTGCCCAATTCCTTTCCTATTCGTCTGGGATATCGGGAAATGGTGGCAGTGTGTTAGATTGTATTGCAGCATCATCCTCCCTCTGCCATTCCTCTTGCTTCCACTATATCCTCCGATGCCAAGCCGGTGCGGGTGCTGGTTTCTAGCCTGCATTGCCCTAGCAGCCTCGCTTTTTGCCAGGAACTCGGGGGTTGTTTTTGCAGCCACAAAGTAGGCCCAAACGGTTTCGGTGATGCATGAGAACTTGGTATATGGTGTTGACCCGTAGGAGTTGAGTACGTACTCACCAACCATCCTTGTATTCAAATTTTTCCAAGTGTGACCCATCTTTTGAAGAGCATGATGCTTCAGAATTGCCTCGTCGTCTAGAGGATACTCGAAGCTCAACTTGAACTTCTCCCAAGCTGCCTCCTTATCTTCATCCGGCACAAACTTGATGTCATCCTCTAGGATGCTGAAGTCTTGCCTCCCTAGCAAACTCCGCATACCGATGCGAACTTCTTAACTACTCCCTAGGAGATACCGGGAATCCTTGATCGTTGACCTCTGTTCTGGTCATCCGTTCCTTAGAAATCCTATTTTGAGTCCTAGGGTTCTTGGTTGCTGTGGTTCTACTAGTTGTCACCGACGTGGGTTCATCTTACTGAGACATTTCCTAAATCAGTTGTGTACGACAAATATTAAATACATACATGAATAACCTGAATATCCTAAATTACCCTAAATAACCTAAAATCACTTAGGCACATATATTTTTATTACCCTAAAATCACATAACCAAAGTCACATAACCTAAATATCCTAAAATCGCATAACCTAAATTACCCTAAATAACCTAAAATCACTAAGTCACATATCTAAATTACCCTAAAATCAATAAGTCACATATATAAATTGCACTAAATTATCTAAAGTCACTAAAATCACATAACCGAAGTCACATAACATAAATAACCTAAATATCCTAAAATCACAAAGTCAAAAATCTAAATTACCCTAAATAACCTAAAATCACTAAGTCACATATCTAAATTACCCTAAAGTCACTAAGTCGCATCTAAATTACCCTAAATTCACATAATCTAAATTACCTTAAATAACCTAAAATCAATAAGTCACATGTCTAAATTATCCTAAAATCACTAAGTCACATATAGATCACTAAGTCACATATCTAAATCATCCTAAAATCTCGGGCTCAGTAGAGAACTAACCAGTGGTGGCCAGGCTCGGAGAGGTGGACGATGCGGTGGAGGGGGCGACGGTGGCACCTGGCTCGGGGTCTGCGGCGACGGGTTCGGGGTTGCGCGGGGTCGGTTCGGAGCAGGACAATGCGGTGGAGACTAGCGTGGAGGAGGGCAATGGTGACCAACGCGGGCTTGGGGACAACAACGTCGGGCTCGGGGACAGCAACGGCTGGGCTTGAAGGAGGTCAATGTAGCGGTAGTGAGGGAAGTGGCGGGCGGCGGCTGTGGCGAGTGAGTGAGAGTGAGAGTGAGATCTGAATAGTAAACCCTAGACATGTAAATATGGTCAAAACTTCTCTGTGACGGGCTATAATTAAAGCCCGATGGAGATTAGTCATCCGTGATGGGCTCTAATTAAACCCGGATGGAGATTAGTTATCCGTGATGGGCTCTAATTAAAGCCCTTTACCGATAGCATTTTTCCCTTTTTTATTGTAATCATATTACTATTTTGTTTTTTTCTTCTTCTATTGTTGACCATTGTTGACTTTTTTCTTATGCTTTGTAAGGGTTTGGGGTTTAGGTTTTTTAAAGAAAGCAATTCCCATATTAAGAGAGGGTGCGACATTTACTTCCACGCTTTTGAAGTAGAAAATTTTGAAGTTTTTAACGTAAGCCCGATTTTAAGAGTATTACACAGCAAGCCCGATTTTCGACACGTTGAACCAAAATACTTCTTCAATTGTAAGAAATAGAAAATCAAAGTAATGTTTCTTTCATATTAAGGAAGACATGTAACATATCAATTAAGGTTGACGCCAAACTCGTAGCATATGTAAATTAGAAGACTTATTTCATTGTAAGAAAGGCTTCAATAGCATATCGAAGTAATACAAAGTCTTCCATTACAAGGATAGGATTTCAGAATTGCCTCATCCTCTATGCCATGACAGTTCTTCATTGATTCCTACATAACACATACATAAGTGTGTCAATCACATATCCTACATTAAAAGGCAGTGAATAGAGTCGGGTATGTAAATACCTGCTACAACGATATGCCTTCCGTATGATCTAAATGAGCATATGCCACATCCTCTTTGGGATCATTGTCAAGGTCGATGTTTGGTCTTACATGAAGATTCTAGTTGTATTCTTCTTCATCGACGACATTGTCAACCCCAATAATTCTTCTCTTGCCATCCCTAATGACATGCAACTTCTTGTTTGCGGGGTCTTTATGTAGAAATTATACTCGACCTGTTTCGCAAGTACCAATGGTTCACCATTGTATGCAACCTTGGTTAGATCTATGATTGTGAAATATTCCTTATAGACTTTGACACCAGTATGTAAATTTACCCAATGGCAACGAAACAACAGGACTTTGAACTTTACGTAGTTCAGTTCCCAAATATGCTCTATGCTGCCATAGTATGTGTTCGACCCAAGTTGATCCTGAAATGCATTTGTACGGACTCCGCTATTTTGTATTGTGCTCTTGTCATCTTGTTTGACGGTGTAAAATGTGTATCCATTAATATCATATCCTTTCCATGTGTCAATATCCCAATACAGACCAGCAGCCAACCTCCTTATTGTTTCATTTGGCCCATCGGTCGACCATGCAATATGATTCTTGAACCATTCGTTGAAACGAGAATTATGCTCTCTGTTGATCCACATATATGATCGATCCATGTTCTCCTTTTGGACCTTCTCTATATGCTCCTCAAAATACGGGGTAACTTCTGCCATATGTTGGAGCACAGAAAAATGAGCCTGGGCATAGGCGTTTTGATCTGGTACAAATCTTTTTCTGCCTATTATGCCAACTCCTGAAGACCTTCCTTCGTGACGAGACATTGGAACTCCGATAGGATCGGTCTCGGACATGTAATCGATGCAGAACTCAATAACCTCCTCTGTCGTGTATCCTTCAAGGATGCTCCCTTCCGGTTTTGCTCTATTTCTCACGTACGACTTCAAAACTCCCATGTAACTCTCGAACGGGTACATTTCTCTTAAAAAAGCTGGGCCACATAATTTTGTTTGCTTAACAAGATGAACAAGGAGATGAACCATGATATCGAAGAAAGACAATAGAAAATACATCTCCAAGTGACGAAGGGTTTTAACAATATCTGCCTACGACCCATCAAGATCTTCGGGATCTATAACTTTCGGACCGATTGCATTTAAGAAAGCACATAGAAGCATGATCGTGTGGTGGACTTTAGGTGGAAGAATACCTCTTATAGCAACTGGTAAGAGCTGTGTGATTAGCACGTGACAATCGTGAGACTTCATTCCAACCAGTTTGAGCTCATCCAAATTGACATACTTACTTATCCTTGCTGAATAGCCCAATGGAACTTTAATATCTTCAAGTAGGATAACATTACGATCTTCTAATCCTTCGACAAGGTGTGGCAAGCTGGAGGGAGATACACTCTTCCTATCTCTGCATGAGTTCGCTGTGAATTTTCATTTCCTGCAGATCTAGGCACATGTTCAACTTGTCCTTTATCTTTCCAGGAATATTCAACAGTAGCCCGATCAAACTCTCGCACACATTCTTTTCTACGTGCATGAGATCAATGCAATGATGGACCTCAATATCTTTCTAGTAAGGTAATCGCTAAAATATGGATTTTTTTCTTCCACATACCCTTGTCCTTTGCCTTACTACCTTTCCTTTTCTTCCCAAACTCGTTAGTTATGTCCTTGACCATGTCGTGGACCTCATCTTCGGACAAATCCCTTGGAGTAGGTTGAAGTTCTCTCTTACCGTCGAAAATTGTCTGCTTTCTTCTAAATGCGTGACATAGCGAGAGCCATCTCCAATGACCCATGGAAACCATCTTTCGTGATATCTTCAGCCACCTACTACCTGTATTTTTCATACAGTCGAAGCAAACATTCTTTCCTTTGACAGTCTGTCCAGAAAGATTATAAAGTGTGGGGTAGTCATTAATGGTGGCAAAACAATAGCACATGCAGCTTAAAGTTCTTCTGACCATATGCATCCCATGTTTCCACACCTTCTTTCCAGAGAGTTTCTAGATCATCCATAACAGGCTCCAAGAACACATCAATATCATTGCCGAGTTGTTTCGGTCCTTGCATTTAGAAGCACAGCATAATGTATTTTCTTTTAAAGCACAACCATGGCGGTAGGTTATAGTTTGCAACAAGAACTGGCCAAGTGTTGTGAGAACTGCTCGTATCTCCGAAATGATTCATGACATTCGTACACAAACAAATCTTCATCTTTCTGGGATCGGTTACGAATTCTTGGTGTTTTCGATCGTTATTCCTTCATTTAATCGAATCTGCAGGGTGTTTGAGCATACCATCGTTCCTTCTCTCCGTGGCATGCGAACGTACTAACTCCGCTTCCTTGGAGTTGACAAAGATTCTCTTAAAATGATCAATGATAGGTAGATACCACACAACCTTCGCCAGACCACCCTACTTTGACTTCTTTCCTTCGTCAGAACTTCTATTTCGCTTGTATCGAGAAGCCTTACAAACAGGATAAGCCTCTAAGTCCGCATATTTTTTGTGGTACAATATGCAGTCATTTCGACAAGAATGAATTCTACGAACCTCTAACCCCAAGGGACACAAAACCTACTTTGCTTCATATGTCATCTTGGGCAATGTGTTCTCCTCAGGAAGCATGTCTTTCATTATACCCAAAGATTTGTGAAACTCTTATCTATCCATCCACTACTTGTCTTTAGCTTCATTAGGTCTAGGGTAGCTGATAATTTGGTGTCTTTTGCCTTACATCCGTCGTATAGAGGTATCTTCGAGTCACTGACCAACCTGGTAAACTTCATGGAATCTCTCTCGTTGTAAGTTGGCTCCTCAGCATCACGTAAAATGTCTTGTAGCAGATCGTAATCTACATCAACCATTTCACCACCTAGTGGACAAGATACAAACATGTCTTGCTCATCTTCATCTTCCTGGTTTTGTGCATCACTACTGCCTTCACCTGTAACCTCGTCGACTGATTCTTACTCTCAATGGTTCATCCAACATGTGTATCCCTTCATGAACCCTCGACGTATTAGATGAGCGTGTACTTCCACTCTGTTGTCAAACATCTTCTCATTTCTACAACCATCACATGGACAAGTAATGTAATTGTCGTTTCTTCTTTTCCTGGCCTTCTCCACAACGTTTATAAAATTTGAAACACTACTTCTATACTATGTGCTATGTCGTCTAGTTTGGTTCATCCAACGAATTCGGTCCATAAATAATTTTGTAAGACAAGTATTACTAAATTTATGGGAATTGTTTATTATTTTTCAAGTACCTAAATAGACTTTTGTGAATTTTATGTTTTATTTGGAAAACAATCGGCCCCCAACACCACCCACCAAAATAGTGAACAATGGAATCACGGAATCACTATTCCTTTAATAGTTAGAGTATTTATAGTGTACAATGAATATCGATAACAACCAACAAACAAACGTGTGTGATGGGTTTTACTGTTTTCTTTGTCGGGCCTAAGTCCGAGCCCGTCCACGATGACACCCATCGGTGATGGGCTTAAACCATTATCTTTGTTGGGCCTAGTTTCTTGCCCATGAGATTTATCGGTGAAGGAGTTAGGTTTAGGCTCGACAAAGGTAATCTATGTCGGGTCGAAACTTTAGCCCGTCACCTATAGATCTTATCGGTGATGGGTTCGAACTCCATGCATATATCTTTGTCGGTGTTTATTTTGGTTAAAGATGATGATAGTGTGACGGTTCGTAAAGCCCTGACACTGATATACCGTCAGAGATGAGCTGTTCTGTACTAGTGTTATATTGGTTTTAAAATATTAGTTGGTTGTTTAATTTAGCTTTATGTAAGACTGTGGTTTGTACCGTCCTTGAGATGTTTTAAATTAACATGTTTTCTTCAGCTTTATTATGTAGTCTGCTCTTAGTGCATCGGAACTAAGTCTTTCTACGAGTAAATTTGACGGTATAAGAGGATGATCGTGGGTGCAAATAACTTTAAAAAATAAGCATGTCATTCCAACTATTTGGCTAGTGTATGTATTGTTGCGATCCGAGCAGTGCTATGTATGATTGATATTCATTAGTTATATGCTAATCTATAACATGACTGCTGGATTCTTGGTTTGTAGATTCGATCTATTACGTAAGTCTTCTATCTAACAGTCTTTCTATGTGCTTTTGTTTTGCTGTGTTAAGCACTGTAGACATCGCGAAATATGTTTGAATGGAAATTTTTACACTATAAATTATGTTAAATTGCAATCTGTTTTTTATTTTGCTTTTTATGACAATCAGTCACTATGCCAGATCAACCCATCTATGACAGCCTATCTGTAACGGGCTAAAGTACCTTGTTGTCATAAATGATCATATCTGTGATAGGATCAACTGGCGCCAGTTCAAGATGAGGCGTGACCTATCACAGGTAAGTGGTTTCTGTGATGGGTCTATATGTGCACCCAACAGCCAACACCTCTAGCGGACCTACAAATATGTATGTCACATATGACCTCTTACCTGTGACAGGTTAAGTACTACGACCCGTTAATGGCAAGTTTTTCAGCTCCTACGTGTTGTCCATCTAACCTGTTAAAGAAGAAAAGTCATCTCTAACAGTTAAATTTTTCAACCCAACTCTTATAGAAGCCACTGACGATAAAATTATTTTCAATCTCTCCCCAACCTTTCTCTCTCAGTTTCTCGAACTCTCTTCCTATCAGCCCTCTCTATTCCTCTCATCCTGTGGTGCCGGTGGACGGTGGCGTCAGCGGAGGCAATGCCGGTGGGTGCACAGAGCCGGAGGTGGTGGTAGCACCGGCATTGACGCCGATGGGAGGTCAAGGGTGAAGGTGGAGGCGGTGGGAGATATGGGGCAGAGTCAGAGCCTATAGATGCATAGGGTTAGAGGCCGCGCCAGTGCCTGCGGGAGCTTGGGGTGGAGGCTGCACTGCTTGGAGGTGGAGGGATAGATGAAGATTGCGATGGAGGGCGAGAAGGCCAAATCTGCCTGGCTCTTCGTCCCTGGAAGGGGAGATGGGGAGGGAGGCGCACTGGGAGAAGGATGAGTCTACGTGGCGGGCCGAGAGCTCACCGACCTCGTCTTCTCCACCTTCGCCATCGTCTCCATCTCCGTGGTGGCTCCCGATCTTGGGGCAGCCAGATCCAGTGGCCCCCAAGCTCAGGTGACCGTCGGCTGCTTGGATATGTTGCCCCCAACTAGATCCACTGCATTGCCCCCTCTCCATGTATTGATTGAGATCCCCATGTGTTATTTCTTATGAATGTGTACTTTGGATCCTTTTGCGACAGTGAATTTGTGATGAAGTTGTTCATGTTTATTATCTAAATCTTATCACACAAGGATGCCGAGCGGTGAGGACCGAGCATACAACGTGCGCCATTTATTTTATTTCATCTGCTGGTTTATTTACATCCTAATGTGCTAGAACTTAGGAGCCATTTAGGAGATAGTTATTAGTCACGGGCTAGAACTTAGGAGTCGTTTGAGAGATAGTTACCAGTGACGGGCCTTCACCCATAAGAGGTGATGTGGACTCATCACTGACCACTTGTCTCTGACGAGTACACACGCGTTAAGGAGACCATTGCACGTGCTTCCTTACGGAGGTTAAGTGCTTACATATGAAAATAATTTTGTATCACATTTTGTTACCACACTAGTGAAGTTATTACATCAATATGCTCATTTTTAAAGTTTTTGATGGATCGTACGTTTCTACTAAATCTTATGTCGTGAGCATAATTTACGCCTTTTTATTACTAAAAATATTATAAAAATATTAGGTTTCATTCGCCATAAAAGAAATACTTCTTTGTGTAGGTGAATTAAAGTAATCTACCTGTACTGACCCCTTCTGATGTACGTGTCCGTCATTCTTGTGCTATCAATTATCACCAATGGTACAGTTGGCAATTTTGGGGGGACCAAATCCCAAAAATTTCTGAAAGTTCGAAGCAAATAAGTACTATATAGAAAAGACATTAAGATTTGGTCATATTTTTGCTAAATTTACTTGTAATAACTTTTGGCTAAATTCAAATAAATTCAAAGATAATGAAGTGAGCTTAGTTGAACTGATTGGGTTCCTTGTAGTGCAACCAACCCACCCAAATTTTATTTCTAGACTTAACACGGGTGCTCCAACTTATGGATAATTATTCTTTCAATAGTCCATGATACTCGTCGGCAGCGATGCGTCCATGATAACTTCGTTAATTTTAAGATATACTAGTCTAGTTTTTCAAATATGAGTATGTATATGTGCATGTTGCGAGCGTTTGTGTTTATAGCGTGTTTCTTAAAAAAGAAAATCAAAATTAGCTTAATTAGCCCCAATTCTACCGGGACCCACCAAAATGTGATTTGTGAACCACGACCAGTACTGATCGACTGTACATCTCCCTAAGGTCAAGCTTAGCTATCATGGCAGAGAAGAACCACATTCCATATGCTTTCGTTCTAGTACAAGAAGAAACTGGAGAATTCGCTTCATAATTTTAATTTTACTCACTATAATTCACTACGATCCACGGATCCAGCATTGATGACAACCAGTAAATTCGGCGCGAAAGTTGGCAGCTCCATCGATCTACAGATCTACGTACTCTGTACCTTTCATCGCCCGCAGATCAAGTGAGCTGTATCATCAATTCGATTTTTCAATTCCATGCACACAGTTGCAGCTAGCAGGCGATCGATCGATCGATGACGCCTACATAAACCCATCCATCGCCTCACTCACCTTCACCTAGCTCGATCAAAAATAGCTGCTTTTTCATCGATCACACTCCACACAGTCCAGCAATGGCTGCAGCAGGTAGAGTGCTAGCTCTCCTCGCCGTCGTCCTCATGGCGGTCGCCGCCCATGGCGAGGCGGCGTCGGTCGTCGTCGGCCTCGCCAAGTGCGCCGACTGCACCAGGAAGAACATGAAGGCCGAGGCCGCCTTCAAGGGTGCGTGGTGATTAGATTAATTGTGTCCCAGTTCTTTTCAGATTAATTTTTATGGATTATGTACGAATTATTCATGCCATGTGTGCTTTTTAAATTACAATTTCTTTTGAAAAAATTGTAGGTAACTTATTTTAAATTATTTATTACTCACTCCGATCCATCTCTTATCTATAATTTTTGCTGGTCAAACACACATATTATGGAAAAGGTTAAAACACTGTTAGAAGCGGAAGAAAACAAAATGAGAAGGAAGTTTTATTGGTTCAATGGTTAAAAAACAGAAAAAAAATATAATAGTATTAGAAAGGTCTAGTGGACCAATTTAATATACTATATATACTCTTTTAGGTACAAATTCTTAGATCAAAACTACACTTATTTACGGGTGAAGAAATTACATTTATAACAATATATAATAGCAATTTATTCCTATAATTAATGCATCATCTATTAAAAAGAACGGGCCAAAAGCAACAAGCTCATTATTTATTTTTAAGAAAATGGATTAAAACCCGGTCCTTGGCTATGCGGACGACAACGGCTCGATCTTGTTGATTTACCATTGTTAAGTGAGATGTATATATTTGTGTGCAGGTCTCCGTGTGGCGATCAAGTGCAAGAACGGCGCCGACGGCGAGTACGAGACGAAGGCGGCTGGGAAGCTCGACGGCGCTGGCGCGTTCAGCGTTCCGCTCGCCGCCGACCTCCACGGCGCCGACTGCGTGGCGCAGCTCCACAGCGCGGCGAACAACAACGAGGCGTGCCCCGGGCAGGAGCCGTCGAGGATCGTGCAGCTGTCGGAGAGCACCTTCGTCGCCGTCGCCGGCAAGACCCACTACGCGTCGCCGGTGTGCGCGTCGGCGACCATCTGCGAGCCCATCAAGAAGCACTTCTTCGACCACTTCCACCACAACAAGCCGGCGCCCGCCGCGCCGTCGACCAAGCCGGTGCCCAAGCCGCACCCTGACCAGCCGCCGCACCCCACGCCGACGACGCCGACGCCGTCGTACGGAACGCCGAGCCCGTACCACCCGCCGGCGAGGAACTAAGCCGGCCGTCAAGCTCATCACACATTATTATGATTTTTTTTCTGCTCTGCATTAGCTTAATGCCATTATGATATATTGTTGTCAAGGTTGGAGTAGCGCAGACAGCTTTATCTATTCGTTGATTTTGAGTTTCTTGGGTCGATCGAATAATGTTTCAGGTTGATTTGTGAGGTTTGAGTCAATACAGGTGTATTAGTGTGAGGTAGATTTGTCTCAGGATTCGTTTGCTTGTTTGTTGGAATTAATTTCATTAATATGATATTTATTTGTGTATTTGTGTTCTTTCACACTTTGTATTTGTAATAAGATCCCATAAATTAGTACTCTCATGTTCTAAAATATATTTTGGAACCAGATCAAAAACAACCTAATATTATGCACTAGGATGTGTTTAATTAATTTGATCCTAGGTTGCTATATCAAGACTCAACTTGGCCCAATTAACTTTCAGAGTTGCATGAGACTAGAGGTACAATTTCTAGGGAGTTCTTCCCAGAAATTATACCTCTAGTCTCATGCAACTTACTACTAATATTATTTCCACTAATATGTATAAATTTGGTGGAAATTTAAGGTCAATTTGAACAAATTTCCACTAAATTCGTACATATTCAAGATATTTTTGCTAGATGCACTTACTACAGGGACTTACTAGTAAACCTCTTAATGAAATTGCAGACTCTCACGAGAGAGCATTGTTTATTCCTGGTTATGCTATATGTGAGGATTGTTCAAAGCTGTTTCTTGCGGAGCCTTATAGAGGTAGAGGGTGGTAGAGCGTAGCTAACCAGCCCACCGTTCAACCAAGCCCAACCCTAGCCCAGTTCAAACCCTTGGGCCAACCCTATTGGGCTGTGCTCATATGTGCAAATGTGCACTACTAACAAAAAAAGAAAAATCTAGAGTTTAGGACATCCACAATGTGTATTCAAAGTGGAGTGGATAGTAAGGAATAAAATACTATTACTACCTGATTATATACATTAGAAACCAGATTATATACATTAGAAACCAGTAAACAACTAATACAGGATAATATGCTTACTACCTAGTTATCATAAGGAATAAATAAATAAGGAATAAATAAATAGTTCTCTCATCCCTTTCTCATGGCTAGTGGTTGTGGAATCAAGCTTACTACTCACTTTTGTTGTTTCACCATTGTAGCCACTACAACAACTAATGCCTATTAACGCATGATTCATCCTTATTTATAAAGTAGATAGTAAACATTGGTTGGTGATACCCTTAGGCATAAAAAAACATGTTGATAGTTCACATCCTCAGTCCACCTCGAGCAGTGTTTTTCTCTCCACTAGTAATAGTGCATGTGCAAGGTATGTTTTTACATATATATTTAAAACGTAAAAAGAAAAATCTAGAGCTTAGGACATCCACAATGTATAGCAGGTTTGATGTCTCCTTTGTATATAAAAAAAATAGAAATTGTCATATGTACGGCAGAACAGAATTACATAATTTCTTTTGATTTTATTTAGACCCCAAGATATGAGATGTGATTGGCTATCTTTTGCTCCCAGGAAATTATATACATTTGGCAATCAACCAGCAGCAAAACGAATATAAAAAATCCACAATTGTAAAGGCTGTCAGGGATTATTAACTTAGTACATAACCCATAATTCACAATGAAAATATGCGTGTTTATGTTGTTTATAGAAACAATACCACATGTGATTGCATAAAATGCAAGGCCAAATTCTAATTTCAGTATACATAGTCAACCAAGTAATATAAGACACAATGCAAGTCCAAGTTCAGACCATGTAAAACTAAATCTCTACTATTCAAGAAGCACTGTAATAATCATGGGCGTAGTGACAAAGAGATGTCTGTGTCATTCCACCTCCTACGCCACCGTGGACAGCCCTCGGTGGGGTAGTTTCTCGTCCAGAAAGTAGCAAAAAATTGGACCTCCTCACCAAGGCACTGATCCCAGCCTCCCACATCTTTCGAGCCATCACCAGTCGACTCGATCTTTAGCCCCCAGAATCCTCTAGCCCAACTGCCCATTGCTGGTCTCTGCCATGCTCTTGCCGCATCAAGCTCTAACGCACAGCGCCTGAGAGAAACGCGAGATAGATCCAGCGAGAGGAGGAAGAAGCGAAACCGACATGTGGGCCTCACATTTGTTGTGGGTGCCTGGAGGCCAATCAACTTGAAACTCTACTCCTAATTAAATTTCACCCAGTTCAGTCCATGAGCTGGTTGCTCCACCTGACAGTATAACGACCTTTTTCTTAAGAAAAGTCATCCCGTATATATTCCTTTCCCTCTAAAAAAATAAAAGTTGGACAATCAACTTGAAAATCTACTCCTAATTAAAATCCATTTTCATTTGATTAAGTCTATCATTATATTGACAGTTGACCTAGTTCGGTCAATTGAATGCTTTTTCTTCACGTCTCAACGCACGGATATCATTGCTAGTTCAAATCAAATATAGAAGCTGTATGCCACACAACCGTAAAGCCTCCTGGTTTTGGTTGGAGCAACAGCAAACATGGCTAGGTAGATCTTTAGCTTGCAGGCAAAATGAAGTTACAGTAATTGATTCAGTGGCAGACATGGTTTTTGGTTGGAGCAACTATGCAATACTTTGTAACATGAGGCAGGGAATGACAGCAGTAAAGTATAACATTAATGTACTTAAAAAAGGATATGTATTTCTTATAGGTGTGATCTAGCAGAGGGAACAATCAATGTACTTGTTTAGAATGCAAAGTTCATATGGTTCAAAAATGGTCATTATCACTTTTTATGACATGTAGCATATATTGCAAATTTAAATATGGTTATGTACTTGTTAGAGGAAATATAGAACTGAGAGACCAAGCAATCTACAAAGATGTAGACATTACCAATATACCGTTACATTATTTGCAAACTGTAGTTGAAGTCACGAAGACCATACAAAAATCTGAGATACAATTGGAAATTGAACAGAGCACATTATCCATGTCCAAACTATATGCGTGTGAAATCTATACAGCAACAATTTAGACTTTTTTTTTTGTAGATATAGAGGCAAATATAAATTCAGTAGGAACTTAGCAGTAGATTATAAGGGACAATACCTATAACCCTTTGAATTGAGATTGGGCAAAGGGAACCATCAGCAGACATAAGTAAACTGCAAATTTCAGATAATTCACAAATGGTCAATAGTTTCTCCCCATATAGCCTGATTTTTTCTCTCCATACTCCACATGGTATTTTACAACCCGACAAACTGAGAGGTACAAACAAGAAACGAAATACCATAACACAAATAATAATAGTTTAACCTAACAGTTAAGATGATCTAGTATTGGTAGGACATATTGCTAGGTTATTATTTCACACAAGTGAAAACAATTAAAACAAAGTACTAAAAAAGCATAAGACAGGAACTTTCAGATTCCATTCAAGGGTTTGTTATAAAGCATAGGCACATTTCAGACCGCTACATAGAAACTACTACTACACTACAACTCAATATCTGACAAATTAATTCTCAAGTCCAGCACTACCAATAATTTTCCATGTACGACGTCGACACTTCAGGAGGAAATTAGAAACTAGCTTCCGTTGCATTTTCCCAGGTAAGTATAATGATAGCGAACAGTTTTCAAAGTGGTCCACTTCAAGACAAATCAACTTCATTCTGCTTTCTTGGGTTCTGCTTGGGGCTTCCAAAGACCAAGACGATACTTGTGAGCGAAACTCAAAATTAATTTCCTCTGCATCACAACTATAAAAGAGAAATAAGAGAACTACAAAATTAATTTCCTCTGCATGCCCTAAAAATTATTTTCTCATACCTCAACAAGGAACTTACAACAGATAACATATAGTTGATAAATAAAGATTCTCTTAGGAAGATGATTCCACAAGCTTGATCCACAATCAATTTTACAAGTATTGGCTAGCTCATGTGAGCACCCTACCTTTTAACTTCCTGGGTGGGTGATCAACCTCAATATTAGTAGCAATGTTCAAAGTTTTACTTGACATTTAAAGAATCTAAAAAATGTGTGCGCTATAGGTTAGGAGAAGCAATATTACCCACAAACCTACAAAGGTGTTCTATTTCCAGAAAACATCATCATATGCTAATGAAGATTCCAGTCTCAATATGCTGGCAGCAAATAATTCAAAGGGGTTGGCTTAAGGTATTAAAAAAAGGGACGTACTATATTTGATTTGACTGCTTTCCAAACAATGCATTAACAGCAGACAGCCAAGATCATCCTTAACTGGACAAATACAAATTGGAGAGAGAAGAAACTCAAGGAATAAAGGAAGAATAAGGAACGATGAGAACAGAGATCGGGAGGGAGACAAACATGGCAACGAGATGTCTGACGCATCTCCAAATTTTTATACAGTTACTAGTCAGCCAATGTCTTCACGTTGTCTGCAAAATGGGATCAGGTTCCCATTACTTAACAAAAAGAACTGAAAATTTCCTTTAGCGTGCAGGTCATAAGCCACATGTGTGTTCACTTCAGAATATCATGTAAACCTCAAATTGAATATTTCACAACAACCAAGGATTCAGCCTAAGTACAATGCAAAACCATAGAACTTTCTTGGCATCCAAATATTACAATTGATTTGGAAGGAAAATGTGTTATTTTGCACTTCAAATTTCTACACACCTTAGCATTGTCAAATTCACCAAGGCATCTAAAAAAACATTAAAAATTTGATTAATTTCATAGCTTAATTAAGTAAAAATGTATTGCCCTATGAAAAACATGGTTAGTAATACCACAACTCGCTGTTGAGTAATTCAGTTGAAGTCATTCCCAATAACAAAAGGGTAATATATCAACATCTCAGATCAGAGAGGTAAGTTCCCTTCAAGTTCAAAGCATGAGACTATGGCAGAATTACTTAACTTTCACTACTTGGATGCTGAAAATTGACCAAACAAAAGAAAACTATCCTCACAACACTTCTATATATTCATTTAGAAAAACATTAACACTGACATAGCTTATTATTCAAAAGAAAAAATGTTTAGTTTTAAAACATAAGGGTTTCCATGATCAAATGCTTATCCAGAGCAGCCTAGAGACAAATAAGCAATCTAAGTACAATACAGATTCATGCAAAGCCAAGAGTTAGGTAACACACAGACAAAATTACCCTCTGAAAACGTTAACCTCAAAACATGCCAAATTACATTTTGGCTAATCTGTTAACTAAAAATAAGTTGAAATCCACTCAGATGAAGTAACGAAAACTCTCCTGAGAAAGCGACACTTATAGTTGTTAAGTGCCGAAACCTCTGTGGTTTTTGTGCAACTTGGAACACAAAGCATATGATTCTGTGAAATTTGCTCTAAAATTAAATACTGCATTCGACAATTTCTCAAACAAAAATCAACGCATGATACAATGAGCCATTGTTTTAAGTACAAAGAGATCAGTTCGCTTCTACCAACCAAACATAACAGCAACATCCAACGATCGCGACATCATACAACAGAAATCTAACCAAAACATACCATCAATTCATCACACTATTCAATCACTGACATAATCATCAACAACGTGAAGCCGTTGGTCAATTCGCACCATACATAGATGAACCAGAGGCTTGACTGAAGGAGATTACCTGCTTGAAGGGGATGCCAAGCTTCTTCAGCCGCAGCGTGCGGGCGTGGAGGAGGCTCTGGAGGTCGCCGCCGACCGCCTCCTCCACCTTGCCGGCGTGCGTCTCCGCCCCCTTCCCGATCCCGTTCAGGAACTCCACCACGCCGACCTTGGCTGCCGCGCAGGAATCGGGCTCAAAAATCCAAATCAATCACCAAAAAAAGAAAAGGCGGGGAATGGATGTACATATACCCACCTTGGTACGGATGCGCGTGGAAGGATCTCGCCGGAGCTCCGGCTCCGAGGCGGCGCAAATGAGATGCGCACGCGAGAGCCATTGGGAGGGGGGTAGCTCTGCTCGGGGGAGTGGCTGACCGGCGGTTGGAAGTGGCGGCGGCGGCGGCGGCGTTGCGTGGCTGGCGTTCTGGAGTGCTCCGAGAGTGGGCCCAAACTGGCAGGCTGACGTTCTGGAATGGTCTGGGCTGGGCTGCCTCGGTGGAATGCAACCCAAATCTGAGGAAAAAAAAGGGGAATTCGCTTGAATTAAGAGCATGGCCAATAGTTTCATGTTTTCAACTAAAAATCCAAACGGTAGCTCTTCTTCCGCTCCCAATATCACGTTCTTGCTGCACTTCTATCATTCCCACTGCAAGTTTACCATCAACGATTTATCTACCGATAACTTACCCATCAACGATTTATCTACCGATGACTTACCTGCAGATGGCTTGGAATAATCAATAGATGGCCAAGGGAGGAGAGAGAGAGTTGGGTGGCGGTTGGGGAGATGGGTGGAGGATGGTGGTGGGAGGAGATCGCCGTATGTTGATGGGAGGGGGAGGAGGAGCAGGCAGAGGATAGTAGTGGGAGGAGGTCGTCGTCTCGGCGAGTTTGCTCGAGCTGGCTCGTTAAGCTTGTTTAGCTCGTTAAGTGAATGAACCCTCCATTGGATCCTTGTACAATCCAATTCAATATACAGCTATATCTAGCATCAGTGCATCACATAATAAGAAAACAAAACCACAGAATAACATAAGTAAACCAAGCTTTTAAAGAAACAAAAAATTAATAGGATCACATATCATTAGAATTAACACTATGAATAATAATTAAAATTAGCATCATAGATTCACACTCACATATCATATACGGAGTACTTAGCAGATAGCATAATAGCAAGTTCTAGTTAACCAGCTTGATCTATTAGTCTGTTGCATCCACTGATTCATATTTTCTAGATCCAGTCATGCATAATCGATAAATAATATCCATTGATCCATAATAGGATCACGGTTCCTAAAAGCAAAAGCCCTTCGAAGTTGCAACTATTTAGTCTTCAAAGGCACCCAAAAGATCTTGTCAGCCTCACAATATGTCTTGATAGCCATCCAAGCATTTAGCAGCCCCAACAAAATTAGATAATCTAAGAATCAGAACAAAATGCACCTCCCCAATTGAAGTAGCTGGTAAAAGATTGCTTTTATTAACCACAAGCTAATACTTGCAGATAGAAAAAGAACAATTGAGCGTGTGCAAAAAATCCGTTCAAGGGAAATTCAATAGGTCTACATAAATCCTACATGAGCATTCTTGTCTGGTCGACATACTTAGTCTGCATATTTTTTGCAAACAGAAATCTTACAAAATGCCTTACCTCTACTATTCTAGTTGCTAGCAACAACACTCTCTGGAAATGGTATGGACTCAACATCATCTTCATCATCTTCTACCTAAAAAGAAGATTGCAAGTTCAACTTTAAGATATAATGCAATTATAAACAGGCGCGGTCAAAGTTGGCACAGTCTCCAAACTAATCTTTAGTTTATAATTTCTCATATACTATAAGGTTGTAGCAACAAAATTGTAACCATATGAAAGTTAATTTAAATGTCAATCCAATGATATAATTTTTAACAAATAAAATTCATTTCATATTATACTAAGCGTTGGTCAAATGTTTTAAAGATTGAATCTTGGAATGCGTGCGCGCCTTATATTATGGGATGGAGGGAGTAGTAGTGAAAGATGAAAGTGGTTGATATGAGAGAACATACCACAGCCATGGGAGGTGTCTTTGTCATCTTGAGAACCACGTATCCAACTAGAAGCACATATTAGTGCTTGAACCATTCTTGGGCGCAAGGAACTTCAGTAATCATCAAGCACTCTTCCACCAACACTAGAAGTTGTTTCAGATGATACACTAGACGCTGGAACAATCAAGAATCTCTTTGCCAACCTTGACACAACAGGGAACCTAAACCTCTACCAATCAAGCAAAATGAAATCATTGTTCGTTAAAGGATGATTTGATTCATCTAGATAGATTAGCCATTCTGACTTAGATACATTTGCAGAACTAGATTGCGAGAATGTCTGGAACTCACTTGATGTTTTAACTGAAGCTAATGAGCTACTTGTGTCAATGGTTGAGGTAGATGTTTCAGCCCTTCCCCTATTTTTTGCAGCCTTCTCGAGGTGATACGTTGTTTCAGCCATGGCAAAGAGTTCCTCAACTTGACGAGCTTCATGACCATACATTTGATTGAAACACCAACTCACATACCTCATCTTGAACCTAGGATCAAGGATAGTGGCAATGATCATAAGGTTGTTCTTCTCATTCCAATATTTATTAAACTTTTCCAACATAGCTTCACCCATAATCTTCAAAACCCTGTCCTTATCAAGACTTAGATGCAGCAAGCAATGCCCTCTTCACATTCACAATGCTTGGATAAAAAAAATTTGTTGTGGGGTATGTAGGTCCAGAAAAGACAGTAGTTACTTCAGCAAGTGCCTTCAATATTGGATGAATTTTGGAAAAGATTAACCAATCAGCAAGCAAAGGTTGCCATTGGTATTTAGCATCCACATAAGCATATTCAACAAAAGCACCCTTGTAATCATCACAAGCACAAAGCATCTTATGGTTGAACTCCACCTTGTTGGCACATCAAAACACAACCCTTTTCCAATATGCAATGCAATTTGTTTACATACCTCTCTGAACCTATGCATACGAGAAGGAGACTTCTTAAGGTACTTGCAAGTCTCTCGAAGGTTTACTAGCAAAGGTCCCAATGGTGCCAAGCCATCATTCACTATCAAATTCACTATATGCGAGCAGCAATGAACATGAAAATACTGAGGCATGAACTGTGATGAACCCCTAGCAAGGAACTTGTCCTTTAATTTGCCAACAGCACTATCATTTGCAGAAGTATTGTCAAGGGTAATTGAGATAGCCTTATCCTCTATATTCCATTCAGTTATGCACTCCAAGATTGCCTGAGCTATCTCAACTCTAGTGTGTGGTGGATCCAACTCAATAAAGTTCAGTACACGACACTGCATTTTCCAATTTGCATCTATGTAATGAGCTACCAATGCCATATAGCAAATATTTTGGTTTGAAGTCCATAAATTAGTTGTCAAGCTTACATGATCAACACTTTTAAGAGCTTTCCTAAGAACCTCTTTCTCTGTATTGTAAACATCCACGCACTATTTTCTAATAGTTTTCCTACCAATAAATTGGTATGTTGCATTCATGTATTTCATCAAAATATTAAACCAAAGGCGCTCTACCATCCTAAATAGATACTCATGGACAATTATCGTCTTAGCAATGATTTTACGAGTGCCCTCATGATCATAAGGAGTAGCAATGAGAGAGGCACCTGCCATGTCGGGATTAAAGCCAAGCAAAGCTTGAGCCTTCTGCCTGCCCAATTTGTTCAAATATGTTGTGCACTTCTTTATATGGAGATTAAGAGTTGAAGTAGCACCACCTTTCTTATAGGCAAAGAGCCTATGGCAAAACCTGCACTTGGACTTCATCTCGGTGACCCCTTTCTCCTTTTTTGATGGAACATCCATAACCTTGAAAAGCCTCCAACATTTCTGAACGCTTAACCCTTGCCACACTTTTTTAGGGGATACAGAAATACCCTTCTTTCATGTCACTTTTCTCTTTGATCTTGGAGACCCAGACTTGCCCTCATCCGTAGATTCCCCATCCACTTCCTTATCTTGACTCAAGGAATTAACTAATAAATGTGAGGGTGTGCTATCAGACGAAACAACCGGCATAGAAAAATCTTCATTTTCCAAGTCTAATCTCCGCAATTCAATAAAATTGTCCAAATTGTTATGCTATTGCTTACCACATAATCAGTACAGGAGGATATAACATAGCTACAGGATATCTCAGTACAAGACGATATGGCTTTTATTGGAAATCTTAGCTTAATAAACAAACGAGTTAAATGGTTCAATCAGTGGCCAAATTAGGAAGAAAATTGCTACAGATTGTGAAAAAATATTGATGCAACACTAACCTGATGTGAGGAGGTTGGTGAATTCTCTGTAGGTCTCTGTCTCAGTAGCTTCTGAACAGAGATGATGTGGCTGCTGACTGGGTCAAACTAGAGGGAGAAGCTCCTGATGATTTCTTCCCCTTACTACTGTTCTTGGACTCCATGCTTGCCAACTGGTGCTCCCTATCCATGAAGCAGGCCGGCAAGGTCCAGGGACTGGGAGGTAGCGAGTCCCAACGGGACGGTGTCGGCATGGCCCTGCAGTTGCGGCCTGTAGGAGGAGTGGCCGGTGGGCAGCGCTACACCGGCGCAAGGAGAGGGCGAGGGCGACAACTTGCCTGGTGGTGGCTGCGACCTATGATTCGGCGAAGGCGGTGGATAGGACAAGGAGTCGGGGAGGCTGGTGATGGCAGCGATTTGGGGAGGATAGGGATTTCTCCTTTTTTGTCACAGAATGCGTGAGGCTAGGGTTTCGGGGAAGACAGGGTGTTGGGGAGGGAGTTTTGTACTTGGTTGGACCACTTGATTGGGTTGTGGCCTGTGGCCTGTGGCCTGTGGGATTCTTGGGCTATGCGAGATTAACGAGCCTACCAAGTGTCTCGCGAGCTGGCTCGGGATCGGCTTGTTAGCTCAATGAGCAAAACAGTTGGCTCGGCTCGACTCGTTAAGACTCCGAGCTCAAGTCGATCCAAGTCGAGCCTGAAACGAGCCGATCCGAGCCGCGAGCTTCGAGCTTTTTTTCCACCCCTACGTGTGATTGTGAACTGCATAGGAGTAGGGGAACAGATTTCTATTGGTAATTTAGGAGAGGGCCTAATTTTTGGTTTTAAAGAATCAATTTTGGGCATTGTCTTGGAGAGGTGGGTATTTTCACTTCCTATATTTATTTTAGAAAACCAAAAGTAAATTTTTGGGCTTGGATTATTGTCAATCAGATGGTGATGCTACAAACTAGGATATATCTGTAGGGGGGTATTTTATCCCTTAAATCCTATTATAGATTCCCATAAAAAAGATTTAGGAATTTATTTTCTAGTGTGTTTTGTTTGGGGATAAGGTAGGTTAGGTTGAACTCATTCATGTTCATGGATAGAACAGTCCTATATATCCATTTGACATGAGAGATGGAATAATCTTACTTTCTAAGAGATGGCCCATGTGAGCTAAAGAGAAAAGTGGGTTTGATTGGTCCACCGGTTTTTGAGGTACAAGGCCAACCCAAATCTTAGAAGAATATTTGTGTGAAGGACCATCCCATCCCACCTATTCCCAAACTAAACACCCTTAAAAAATTCAACCCATTCGATCCCTCCTGAAATCCAGGTTGGATTGTTCCCATAAAAACTGACGTACCAATCAATCCCACTTTTTTTTCTCATGACATGTGAGTCATCCTCCTAAAAAGTAGGACCATTCCATACCTTATGCTAAACGGATAGTGGGGACAATCCCATCCTAAAAAAGCAAGGATGAGTTCAACCCATCCTATCTCTAGGATTCCTAGCAGACGTGCTAGATTAGCAACTAGCGCGGACTCTGTAGCGCATGAATGCATGCATTGGTCCCACTCCTGCAACATGCATGCATGCACTAGTACTACACCTGCAGATGTATTACACAGAGATGTATGTGTTTCCCCAATATATGTTATTTCTTTTTTCATCTTTTTTTATATTTTCATGATAATTGATTTGGAATATGTTAAAAGTTATCAAAATTTATATTAGAAGATATTTTCAATAAAAACTGAATTTTTTATAATTCTAATTCAAAACATTCAATTCAATTTTTAAAAACTTCCATGTCAAAATTTGAGAACTTTCAAGCAAAAATCGAGAACTTTCAAGACAAAATTTAAAAACTTTCAACTCAAAATTACAACTTTCAATTCAAAGTTAAAAAATTCAACTCAAATTTTAAAATCTTTCAACTACCAATTTAAATTTTTTAACTAATTTTTTATATATTTCTTTTAGAAATATAGTGGTAGCACTGGTATTAACGCTAAACATTGTCATTAGCGCTAATAGTGTGTGTTGCGTGTGGTTGTGAGTCGTGGTGGCTACGGGCGCATGCGTGAAGCCGCACCCGCGACTTTCGCAGTTGGCGCGCACGCGCGGACTAGAAAACCCCTCCTGTCTCATCCCAAACCAAACACATCCTTAGGGAATTGTAGGGATGAATTATTTTGAGGGAATTGCGGGGATGAATTTAGAAATTTAGTTTTAACCCGATCTGAATTTTAATTTCACAGGGTACGGTTCTGATAAAAAATACAAGACTGTTATAGAGACCGTTATCCTGAAATACTGCTAAATACGCCAGAATTAGTGTTCCTAAAGTCTTTAAAAGCAACTAGGAAGGTAGCCCACACATATGCGCTGGTCCTTGTTTAATGCTGCTTTAACTTTTAGTACGAATGTTGATGTTAGGATGATATTGTTGAAATATTCTTTGGTTCCATTTTAAACATGTTATGGTTAATGATTGATTTGGACATTGGTTATGACTTTCTTCTCATTAACCTTGCAATGTATAAACTCTATATTAAGATTACTTGAAACCGTACCACCTTAAATTTATGAGAAAAAATTGTGTTGCAATAATGGAGTTGGTACATTTGTAGTATGTGTGATTCTTTTTTGGAATATATAGCATATCAGTTTCCAAAATTTTACTAACATTTTTTCTTGTGTGCTATAGATGACTTTATGGATTTATTATGTATTAATGAAAGATATTTTTCACAAAAAACATAGCTAATAGACTAATTTATCTAATTAAACATTATAATGCTTATACTCCCTCTGTCACATAAATCCGAGGAGTCAAATTTTATCCCAAAACAATAGAGGAATTTATATGTAACCGGGACAAAGTCACTTTTTTTTTAAAAAAATACCATCAAAATAATCTCCAAAGCACCATATTGTTGTTTATATTTTGAAAAATATCTATAGTTTATCATCTGGTTTGTTTTCAACACCTATTGTTCATAATCACATGAAACATATTTACTAATTTGAAGAATGCATTTAATTTTCCAAACTTATTTACAATAACTAATTCGATGTAGTGTTCTTATAGCTACATTAATGTGTATGACATACTCCATCAATTATACTACAAGAAAATATGTTAGAATTCCTCAACTATAAGAAAATATACTACATGGAAAAGAAAAAAACATACATAATGGCCATAAATATCATGATGTATTAAGGGGTTTTATTATAGCAAGATCATTGGCTGGAAATATTTTTGATAATTCTTTTCGCATCTATGTAACATTTATACTCCCACTACTCAAATACCAATCAAATATTGTTAAAAAACTGTGATTTTTTGACAAATTAAAATTAAATCATATCTACTTAAAAAACAACTAAATTGTATTGTTTTCATTTTTTTACATGTGTAGATTTAAATTAGTGTATATTCATCGAGTGATATGTGATACCCTAAACTAAAATATGATATAAAATTAGTTTAAAAACTATCCTAGCAATAATTATTACATGTCAACTCGACATGTTGGGATGTATTTAGGATCATAGACATCAATAGTTTATTTAATTAAATAATTATAAGATAATAAATTAGATATATAATTTTAAAATAATTTAAACGATAGACGTTTATAGAGAGTTGATTGGATATTTCATATTTGTATTATATATAGATCAAGTTCAACTGCGTAAGTTGTAGAGTAATATATTGAAATTTTATTTTAGAGCACATCGTCTTTTTTTTCCAATGGTATATTTGGCTTTATCGTGTTTTATCATAGGTACGTGCTTATAGTTTTTTTTCTGGCCACGAACAGTAGTTAGTAATAACTACTTTATTGTTTCTTTCTTCAATCGTACATAGGTACGAATGGAGCATTTTTTTCTCGGCCAACAGTAATATATTATTTGTCATGTATACGTATACAGGAGGAAGGTGTTACTTTTTTTTTAATAATAGATCTAATATAGTGGTCTAAAATATTGGACCCATCAATTTAAGTAAAAATCGATAGTTTGATTAGATGGTGTCATATGGCGGTGTAAGAGTAACATATGGCAATTTAACAATGTTGATAGGAAGTTTAATGAATACCTCTTTTAGTGTGCATGAAATTTTGTTACGAATGTCCATGTGAGGATAATGAAAGTTCAAGTGCTATTAATTTGGTTTTGGGGATTAATGATAAATCCAATTATATGAACTAATATTTTTATAAGCATTTCTTTTCCTAGTCTCATGTGGATATGAAAGTGAAATTTGTGTGAGCTGATTCATGGACTTCCTATGAGTTGAAATAGAAATATTCATTGATGGTGAACCTAAATCATACGGATGAAATGCACGGAGATCAAGCTATATATATCACTCTTTCTCTCCATATGCATATATTGATATATTCATATATAATATTTTTATGTGAGTGACATACGTATTTGAGATTAATGTTTTGTTTGAGCCATATCTTATTTAGTTTCTTTACGTTAAGAACATGGAAATGATGAATGTATGCTTCTATCTTAATGTCTACATATGATCAATTCTTGTATAGGGTAAGCTCCCAATGTTTTATATCTACTTATGCATACTTTTGCTTCACACAAAAATATTTTATATGCATACATTTAGGGGGAGCAAATCCTATACATTAGTTATGCATGTATTTGAACCAAGTTATTCACTTACATTTAATTTAAATGAGATCTTTACATTTGAGTACATGACACTTGTGATATTGATTAATACTCATCCACTTATTCATATCCTTTTATATGCGTGATCGTTTGGTCAACATGTGGAGGTTAACAATCGGATCATTGAGATTAATAATTTCATTGAGTTGAATAAGAAAAATAGGTCCCAAGGATTGAAAAGGTGTTGATGCTCAAGTGATATGATTACACCTAAAGATATCAAGAATGACAAAATGAAGATATTGAAGATGTGGGATACGAAGTGACTACTATGGCAAGACGGTGAAGGCAAGCGATACTCGGTCGCGATGGACCATGCGGCAGTGAAGGGCAAGCAATGGGCTTGGCGCTGAAGAACCAAATCCAGTGGTGAAGGGCGAGTGACGGCTTTGTCATGATGGACCGTGCGAGACCATTTGAAGCTACAACTAATCGCATCAATCATTTGAAGAATATATGGTAAAACGGTTTTAATGTTGGCGTCCCATAAGACAAAGAAAAGAAGATGGAAATAAGGCATTCCTATTGTTATAGTTCTCTTCCTATTTACATTTGAGTATAGGAATGCCGTACTATTAAGAGGGATGCAACGTCGATATGTTTGTGTATGTCTCGGTGCTCAAAGTGACCCATCCTAGTGCTACCTTGAGAGAAATCCAAGTTTTAACCTGTCCTTTGAGTGGTTTTAAATCTTGATTTTGGTTGAGTTGGGTAGCTCTCTGAGTGAGCTTTCCATAGAGTCCAAGATCATCAAAAACATATCCCCGAGCGAAAATTTATGGTTGTTTTACTCTGTGATTTTTGGAAATTCCGAAAAAATCTCGGGAAGTTCGACATTTTTCGTAAATTCTGAAAATAGCTGCGAAACTGAGATTGCTCTCTGTTGATTTTTGGACTTGTCTGAAATGCATTTCGGAAATTCCGAAAATTGCAGTCTTGGTCTCCAACGGCTAGTTTTGAGATGCTCGGGTATATAAACTCCTCTACTCTTCCTTTGAGTAGCTGCTGTTATTGGGTATTACTAGACACATCCAAAGCCAAATAGCCATCCCATTCCCCTACCTTTGTGGTGCTTCTTTGTGAGAGGGATTTGAAAAGGGGAGAGAGTTGGATTGAGAGATTGAGAAGTTGAGAGCTAGTGAGTTTCACTCCATACTTTGAGTACTCGAGTTCATATCAAGCAAATCTTCGATTGTGTTTGTTACTCTTGGGGACTAAGGTCTCCTAGACAGCTAGGCGTCGCCGGTGAGCACCCAAGGTTGTGGTGTGCCTCCAAAAGTTTGTGAAGACTTCCATTTCGCTACTGCAAGGGAAGAAATCAAGAGTGAAACTGAGGAGTGCATTTGTGCAACCTCATGAGGAAAGGGTTGAAATAGACCCGACCTTTGTGGCACCTCAACAGAGACGTAGGATCCGTGGATCCGAACCGTGGGAAAAAATCACGCATCTCCTCTCTTGGTTTGCCCGTTCTTGCCTTCTCTCATATTGTGCTTGAGCTTATTTTTACCCGATCTATTTGCATGCTTAATTAATATAGTTGGTGATCTTTTATCTTGCTTAGATACCTTGTTTGTCATCTTTTGTCATATACATTTTGTTTGTTTGAGCTACAAGTTCATAGCTAGTGTTTTATTACGTTATCCGCTGAACTTTTCGGTTGAGACTGGAACTTCCAACCCTATACTGGAAGTTCCGATTTGAATCGAAAGTTCTCATAATTCTGATATGCTATGAAGTTGTGATAATTTTTAGGAACACCTATTCACCCCCCTCTAGGCGACATCAAAGTCCTTTCACATAGTTTTCTATCAAAATATTCTTTCATTTTATCCTAAACTAAAATTGAACTTATTAGTTAACGTGTTTTGAACTCTGGTTATGATTTTCTTCTAATTATCCTTGCAACTTATAAATTTTGAACCAAAATTACTTTAAACCGTGTAATTTTTAATTTATGAGAAGATTTTGTGACAAAAGAATAGATGTGTTTCCTGTACAATTTTTTTGTTAGATTTTGTTTAAAATTTTAGATATACTCATTTTATTAGTCTTGCTAAAATGTTTGAATGTTTATCTTTAAAATTAGATAATATCTTTCAATTTTCTTTTCTTTTCATCTTCATTTTTTTTGGAGAACTTGAAATGCTTTGAGTTCTGCAATTCGGGATGAAAATATAAGTGGGTTGATCCTACAAACCGACATGGAGTAAATTAAGGCATCCATTCCAAATTATTTTAATAAGAAAATTTAAAATAGAGGTCATAGTATTTTTTAGTAAATTACCACTAAAATGTAACAAATACATGTTTCTAGATTGTTCTATGCTAAATGTCAGGAATTCACAATGTACCGTAGAAAGTTTTAAAAAAAAAATGGACATGGTCTTTTCATTCCTATATGGAATTGACTTATATATTGCTGAGTCCACATCATGGTTGTGTTTCACCGCTAAGATTCCTTGGTGCAACCAACATGCATAGTACGATCATTGTGATGTTCAACTGGTGACGTGATTTCATAGATCATATATATAATTTAGATGCTATGATCATCTTCAGATTATTTATTTATCTCCTAAAAAGATCATTTATTGATAAAAAGCATCAATATCAAATTGTATGCGTAAATAGCTATTATATACATGCTGAGAGAAAAATTAATTAAGTAGATAGAAAATCGTTTAGATGTCTAACGGGATACAAGTAATGGGTCTACCAGTTTTATAAAAGATTAACGTGGGATATTTTGATTTTTAATGAGCAATTTTAGTATTTTCTTTTATTTAGTGGAGGCCTCAACATGGATGTCGGTCCAGAATGTAATTTTTTTAGCAAAATATAGTCAATATGGGTATTAAATTATTGATTTCATTTAAAAGAATAATATGATAGTTCAAACAGATCATAAGGGACACAGGGATAGCTGGCTAGACCTAATAGGTGGAGGTTCGTTTGTGGTCTTTTCTTTGCCCATAAAGATAATTTTAATTGTCTTTGAGATAGAAAAAACAGAGAAAGTAATGCCGCATACCGCACGGGAACGGGGGTGGAGGGAGGGTTGGGATGCTTTTTTTTTAAAAAAGAAAAATGATTGATCTAATGACCTAATAATATGTTGATGTTTAAGTAAAACCGATGGTCAGATTTTATTGTTTTTTCTTAGATTTATTAGAATTTTCTATTATTTAAGTGAGACAAGTAGCGGCTTAGCGAACCGTTTATGTACTTTAGTGCCCATACGGGTGGAGAGGAAGGGAAGATGGTTTGGGATGTTTTTAAAAAAGAAATAGATCTAATAACAACATTTAAAATAATGTGTTCATCGATTTAAGTGGAAACCAATGGTTGGATTTTCTCTAATTTAAGAGTGTCACACAACAGTTAGAAACATTTATAGGATATTTAATGAATTTTAATACGTATAATGTATATTTGTGGGTTTTTTCTATAAATTAAATTTCAATTTTAATTGTGATTAGAAAAAAAGAAAGGAACAAAGGGAAAAAAGCGAAAGAAACAGAGGGAGCGTACAGATCAGTACGTGCGTACTAGACGGAGGTCGGGCCGGTGGGAGGTTTTTGGTTGTTTAAGATAGATCTAATGATGTAAAATAATGGATCCACTGATTTAAATGAAAATTGATGATTAAATTTTTCTATTTTATAAGAGTGCCACGTATCGACTTGGGAGTATTTATAGGATGCCACGTAACAGTTTGAGAGTGTTCATAGGAAGTTTAATTGACTTTTAGTATATAATATATATACAAGACTAGAAAAACTGCCCGTGCGCCGCAACGGGGAGAAAAGACGAGAAAATTGAGAAAAAGTTGAGAAAAATCTATATTTTCTGGAATACTTGGATATTTCTAAGTAGGTAGGTGCAGAATTAAATTAATTTTCTCGGAATTTTCAGAGATCAATTGCTAATTTAAATAATACAAACACTATTTCAATATTTATTTAAATAAAAATCTAAATAAAAACCTTTTTTTCTCTTTGGGCTACGTTCAGCCTAGCAAGCTCAACTCCGCAGTCCCTTCTCCTTGCCCGTGCGTTGCAACGGGGAGAAAAGACTAGAAAATTAAGAAAAAGTTGAGAAAAATTTACTTTATGTAATTAATTAAAATACAAATTTTCCAGAATAAAGTAGGTAGGTGTATAATGAAATTAATTTATAAGTAAAATAAAGTAAGTGTGAGAAATATAATTACATGGCTGGATGTAATTTTTTTTAAATTATTCATGATTAATTACACCCTTTGAAATTTTCTCGGAATTTTCAGAGGTCAATTGCTAATTTTAATAATACAAACACCATCTTAATATTTATTTAAATAAATCTCTAAATAAAAACCTTTTTTTCTTTTCGACCACGTTCAGCCCAGCCTCTCCTCCGCCTCAGCCCGCAAACGCCGGCTCAGAAAAATCAAAAGTCTAATTAGTGTCCTTGATCGATGATAGAACCAAAGTCTATTTTGCATCCCCTGCCGGTCCACTTTCCTCCCTTCTCTCCTCCGCCTCAGCCCGCACTTCAGCCCGAAAAATCCTAAAGTCTAATTATCATCCCTGATGGTCGAAAAAAAGTCTAATTTATGTCCCCTTCGACCCACTTTCCTCCCTTCTCTCATCCGCCTCAGCCCGCAATCGTACGTTTGGCACAGAAAAACATAAAGTCTAATTTACCTCCCCCACGGATGAAAAAAAAAAGGTGACGAAAGGATGAATTTAAGTAGTTAAGATTTGTTCTTTTTTACATAGGCCACTACTTAATTTACATGTACCAGAGCGCGCTAGGGACATGCCTGTGTGTTGTAACTGTATGTGAGGAATATGGTGAATGATTCTATGGCCTATGGGTTCAAATTTTTGTTTCCAATTATCCATTTTCTTAATCTAGTGTACCGAGATTTTCGCTGGAAAAACTGTTTTTTGGAGGGTGGTAATTTTAAGCGGGGAGGTACGATAGTGAGGGAAAGAGGAGGATTTTCCAATTACATGATGTAGAAGAATGGTGCACAATGAAACAGGAACAGCTTAATTACCTGCATACAATGCATAACGCATTATATATGCCGATAAATAGAGATACGACACATGCATGCATGCACTTGTGCACGAACTTTTATTCTCACATAAAATACATCGATCTCATTCTCACACACTCACACTCCTCTCACATCTCACAACTTTTCTTTATTCTGCACGAACAAGCTGAGCTGGGAAATTAATCATGCATGAACCGAAAAGAACTAACCAATAAGCATGCAATCAAACAAAAAGCAAGTGCGGATTGATGGAATTAATGGTTCAGCAGTGATATGCCGGCCGGAGGGCTGGGAGACGGCGCAGCTCCGCCACCTTTCGCCGCGCCACCACCGTTCGCCGGTGTCGGCTTCGGCAGCGGCGTCGGCTTGGGGCCTTGGGGTCTCTTGTGGAAGTAGTCGAAGAAGGGGCACAGGAACGCCGAGGTGCACTCCGCCGACGACGAGTAGCGCATCCTCTTGCCGGCGACGGCGACGAAGGTGCTAGCCTTGCCGCCAATGTCCGTTGTTGATGACAGCGGCACGATCTTGGACGGTTCCTGCCCGGGGCACGGCGTGTTGCTCGCGGCGCTGTGCAGCTGCGCGAAGCAGTCGGCTGCGCCGTGGAGGTCGTCGGCGGCGAGGGGAACACTGAAGGCGCCGTCGCCGTCGAGGTCACCGACGGCCTTGCTCTCGTACTCGCCGTCGCCGTTCTTGCACTTGATCGCCACCTGGAGACCTGAACAGCACCAAACAATTAATAAGCGGTGGCATATCGATCGATCGAGCTGAGCACGCAATTAATTAGCGATGAACATATCATCATCATCATCATCATGATATATTATGTATACCCTTGAAAACATCCTGCGCCTTCATGTTCTTCCTGGTGCACTCGCCGCACTTGGCCAAGCCAACAACGACCGCCGCCGCCGCCTCGCCGTCCGCAGCGGCGGTGACAGCCATCGCGAGGACAGCGCAGACGACGGCGCCGAAGGGTAGTGCCCGTGCTACAGCTGCCATTGCTGAATCAATCCTAGCAATTGAACTCCTCCTCCTGGCTCCTTGGTATTTGGAGTATCTAGTGCTGTGTGGATGAGTGAAGAAGCAGCAGAGGCCATGCATGGTTTATATAGGCGTCAGCTAATTATACTACGTAATTCCCTCGAAAAAAAGCTAATTATATTACAACATGATTAGCAATTTGCGCCGAATTTGTAGGTTTAAAATCATTAATGCCGTACATTTGATTTGATTTGATCAGGTACCGATTGATTTAAGAGTAGTGCACTGTGAACGTGCACATTGCATGCAGTGTTTCATCCTTGATGCTCTGTTGCTTCCCATCGGTGGTGTTTAACAAGCAAATAAGATCGAGTAGTAGTACTCCTTCAATGCATAGTACTACTAGTCTGTTTTATAGAAAAGGAGAATAGTTCTATCGTATAGGACAGCTCCAACCAAATTGCATGATTGAGATACTATTGTTCTTTCTTATATATATTGTGTTGGTAAATTTGGCTCTTGGATCATTTGATGTTTAAATTTTTGGGCATATACATGCCTACACTACTAGAAAAATCCATTTTCAGCGTCGTAGGGGTTTCATTTTCGCAGGCGGGTATGTTCTTCGGAGCCAAAATCCCGCCGACGAAGACGATACCCGGGGTGAAGGGGGCGGGTCCGCCTGCGAAGATCGATCTTTGCAGGCGGACCACATAAGAGGCGCCTGCGAAGATCGATCTTTGCAGGCTCCGCTTATATGGCCCACCTGGAAAGATGCCCCTATAAAGTCTTCTTCCTCCCTGAACCCTGTTCATTCTCCCCGAAGTTTCTCTCTTCTAAAGTGACTTAAATATAGGGGGAGGTTTTGAACTTCAAATCTTCGGGAGATTTTTCTACGGTGCTTAGATCTACTCATTTCCACACTAGGTATGTAATTTTTTAAGCTTTTAGACCTCAATTTGTGATGGATTTATACATGCAAAATTGTGAAGGAAAAGCTCAATGTTTTTTAAATTATTTTCTTTTGATAGGTTGATGTTAGATGTATGTGTAATACTTGATACCTCTTGTTATCGTGGTTTAATGTGGTAACATAAATTCTTAATTTTTTTTATTTTGCTATCACATCCATCTACTAGTTCTAGATCTAGATCTAGATCTTGTCATATATATATGAGAGAATAAAATTTTTAATGCCTATTTATTTGGTGCAATCAAAAAATAATTACATTAGTTTGTAATATGTCGATGATATGATTTTGTTAGATTTTCCTAATATAATAATTTGGCATGTCTGTGTAAAAAAATGAAATAAATTTTTTTTATTAATTTACAATTAACCTTCAGTTAGTTTTGAATAGTGATATGTTTTTCCAATAAACCCTGCAAATTTGGTATTAATAGTGCAAATATTTTATGTTCATTTTTTTAGAGATATGGAAAGTCGGGAATGGATGTATCATTGGTCGAGGTTTTTATCTCTATATAGTGATGAAGTGTCTAAATTTATTGGTATTACGAAGGCACACGCTAAGAAGAACAATATGAGGAAGATAATTTGTCCATGTGCTGACTGAAAGAATGAAATAGGCTAGGAAGATGCTTATAAAGTGAAGGAGCACTTAGTAACTCGTAGATTTATGGACAAGTACGAAATATGGACACGTCATGGCGAAGAACAAGTGGACGGGCCTGAAAATGTAGTTCCGACACGAGTTGAAGACATGGTGCACGACGATGGTTCTGTTGAGGACAAAATCGATCTAGAGGAAATGTTACGTCATGCAGAACCCGATGTGCTGATGGGGTCGGCTGGAGGTTTAAATAACTTTGAAGCTTTACAGAAGGCAGCTAAGGAAGTTCTGTACGATGAGTCGAAGGGCTGTGACAGTGAGTTCACAACACTACGGTCAGTTCTTGAACTTATGAGGTTAAAGGCGAGAGATGGATGGTCTGATACCAGTTTCGACAGTCTTTTAGAACTTCTGCAGAAAATGCTCCCGAGGCCTAACTCACTACCATCCAGCACATATCAAGCGAAGAAACTCATATGCCCCCTTTCACTTGGTGTGGAAAAGATTCATGCGTGCGTTAATCACTGCATACTGTACAGGAAAGAGTACGCTTCTTTAGATGAATGTCCAACATGTGTTGCTAGCTGGTACAAATCGAATAGCAATACTGGCCTAGAACTGTCTGACAGAACTGAGGGAACTCAGGAAAAATCCTGCAGCTTGTGATGTGGTATCTTCCTGTCAAATACCGCATTAAACGGATATACTTAAATCCGCGAGATGCGGAACTAATGCATTGGCATGAAGAAGGGCGCAAGAAGGATGGTATGATTCGACACACGGCAGATGCTCGTCAGCGGATAAACTTTGATGCTCAGTACAGAGAGTTTACTAAAGACCCATGGAACATTAGGTTTGCCCTGAGTACTGATGGAGTTAATCCTTTTGGAGACATGATGTCACGCCCTGAAATCACTCTAAAATTGTATCGTCTAAATTATTTCTAGAAATTGTAAAACCAAAAAAATAGCCTTCAACAATTAAAACTCACCAAGATTGATGTCAATTTGGCTTGTGGGTATTTTTAATAAATTCCCCATGCTTCAAAATGCTTAACCAATTTTTACTTTAATTTACAGAGCACCCTACATAATTTTATAGCAACAAAAACAATTAAAAGAATTTTATAAAAAGCAAAAACCTAAAATAACTCTCTCCCTTTCCTTGGGCCATTTTCGGCCCATCTCTTCCTCTCTCTCTCCCTCCGGCCCGACCTAGCCTGCCCTCCCTCTCCTTCCTTCTTCTGCATTGGGCCTTGCCCCTCCTTCCCGGCCCCGGCCGAGCCGCCCCTCCCCAGCCCAGCCGAGCTGCGGCTGCTGCGTGCCGCGCACGTGCGCCACACGCGCGCTCCACCGTGGGGCCTGCCTGTCAGAGGCATCTTCAACCTCCAGTCGCACCCGTCTCTCTCTCTCCCGTGAACGCAAGCGACGTCACCTCGTTCGATCTCCCTCCTTGGTGGATTTCCGTCCAAATTAACTGCAAAAATTGGTTCGTCTTCTCTTCCTCATCAATTCCCCCAAGAAATCCCACTCAATCCCGCATTATTCGCGGTGGATTGTGATGGCGTTCATCAATGGCGAGCTCCACCATGGCCGGCGTCGATCTCCATCCCCGGCGACCCTCTCCCTCCCCTCCGACCTATAAAAGGCAGCCTCGACCCCCTGCTCTCTTCCCACACACCACCATCCTCCCCCTCCTCTCTCCCTGGCCGCTGCGCCACTTTCTTCCCATACCGCCGCCGTCGTGCGCTCCAGCCACACGTTGGCGTCGGCCTGGACGTCGCCGGGCCTCGACAAGGCCACGGCCGGCTGCTCCATCTCCTCTTCGCTCTCGGCCACTCCTTCTCCTCCCCCGGCAAGCCCCGGAGCTCCGTTCCTGATGCCCACCGATAGTCCGTCTCCACTGTTCCGCGTCGTCAAGCTTGTCGTCGTTGTCTCATTGCTGTACCGGTGAGCATTGCCGCTGCCATCTCTCTCCCTCCCCTCTGTTTCCTTTTCTTTTCTTTGTGCACATGATTTTCTTTAGAAATATTAATTCACAAATTCACAAAACGACAATTAAACAACACCTAAAATTCAAGTAGCCATATCTTGACTATTTGAACTCGGAATTGATATGTTCAAATTGCTAATTTTGCCCTTAAACAGTAATTAACCCATTTTATGCTTTCTTTGGCCCTTTTTCTTTACGATTGTCGTGTAGACGCTGCAGTTCCGGAAGAGCCACTCTACCTCGAGGTTGACGTTGAAGATTTTGGTAGCGAGCAAGGCAAGTCATGCCATTTTGATCATATTGTTATCCCAATTTACAAAATTATGTTTATTTAAATTATTGCATTTCTCTTTATTAATTTCCCGCGCTTATCACTATTTTATTTAGCCCTACCGATTCTCCTTGTTATAGCCTTGTTATTTGTATTATTATTATCCTTGTTTAACCCTAGGAAAAATAAAACTAGTGAGGACTTTATATATGTGGTGCTTACTAGTAAATTTAAGAATATGCTTAGCCCTGCTTAAATAGAAACAATTAGATATTTTTCAATAATTAGACTTGGGCATAACTTGTAAATAATGGTAATTTTGGCTTAGTGGCTGTTTAGCCATGACACAATGTTTCCCCTTCAAAATTCCCCAAACACGATTTTCAGCTGGGCCCGGGGTGCTTGGTTTCGCTAGTCGCACCTCGGCCGTCATAAGGACCGGTCTTCGGGCCTCTGTTGCAATGCATATTCCGTACAACCACATGTCTAATGGGTAAGGCTTAACACGTCGCCTAGAATGGTCATGAGCGAGGAAGGCACGGATAGGGATGGATGAAACCCTTGGTGGGGTCGACGTCTCTGGCAGTACGCCCGGGGGCATAGACTGTCTGCTCGACCCAGGGCGCCTGGCGGGGGAAGTCTATGTCAGTCTTCTTTGTTTAGGGCGGTACTAAGCGATGGGTTATGTCATGGCTTCTGTCTATATACCGTGGTGGTATGTGGTACGTGGTAACGCGTGAGGAAGACGTGTCTTGTGGGTAAAGATGTACCCCTCTGATCAGAGTATAATCTATTCGAATAGCCGCGCCCTCGGTTATGGCCAAACTGAGCAACGTACCCAAGTTAGAGTTTAATTCTACTAAAATTGGAATAACTGGAGTTAGGATCTGTGGGCCTGGGATAAGGCAAGATCGCGTTGGTGCGCGACTTGTTAATAATTTGATTAGAGATAGGATTGTGTTTTATTTAAATACCTTTAAAAGTTTAAATGCTTTGAAATGCTAGTTTTCTGCAAAATAGCCCTATAATGAATTCTTTGTACTCCTTGCATTATATTTGCATTTTTCCGGCCTGGCTTGCTGAGTACGGTGGTTGTACTCAGCCTTGCTCCTTTTTCCCCCTTCCAACTGAGGAGTTCTTTGAAGATGAAGGTTTTGTTGTCTAGCTCGTGCCTACCGTCAAGCGCCTGTGGTGGCCCGTCGTAGTTTCCTGCTTTTATTTGTTTATCTTTCAGTGCTGGGCCTTTGGCCGCCCATGTAATAAAGTACTCGTTTCACACTTCCGCTTATATATACTCTGTTATTTACCAACTTTGTAATGTGTACCTTGCCTCCTGGGACAAGGATCTATGCACTCACAAATGAAATATAGTGTTCTATATTCCGGGTGTGACAAGTTGGTATCAGAGCCTCCTTTGACCCTAGGATGAGCCAGTTAACCCCGAACCTTTAGGAGCTAATTTAATAATTTTTTTTTCCCTATTTGTGAAAGTTTATACTATGTCTTTCCCTGCTCTTCCATTTAAAAACTCATTTTCTGACCTTGTTTGCTTTGTTGTTTAAAATGTTGTAGATGGCCCTCCCGTTGACTCGTCATGGACATGGACAGTTGGGCTTCATCTTGGAGCTGCGTCACCTTTGCCTCGCCCTCGGCTACTCTGAGGAGGTGGAGTACACAGGGGTGAAGCTCCCGGCCACCGGTGACGACGACGCTCCCCAAGCAGCATGGGAGGTCACCGCCATGCTCCTCTCCAGCCACCTCAGCCGCTCCTCCATGACAGTCTCGGCCGGGGGAGACACCTTCGTGGACGCATGCCAGAGCAAGGCACTCCTCTTCATCGGCATGCTAGGGATGACGTACCAAAACGAGCTACAGCACACCCTGTACCGCTACCACCCTCGCCGCATGGACCCAAACGACTACGCCAGTTTCCGGGGGACTAGCTTGGAGGACGACACCACCCTTCGCCATCTCGCGCGAATGGTGGAGGCCTACGACGTCGCCCGCGTTGACTTCCACCGGCTCGTGAAGCGTGGACTGGTGGAGAACAACTTAAGGATCGTCAGTCTGCGCCAGGAGAACCTGAATCTCAAGAAGGAGATTGACAACTTGGAGGAGGAGCTGCGCCAGCTGAAGCTCGCCCAGGGCCAGGATGCTCCTCCCAAGCGTCGCCGCGTCTGTCACAGCTTGAAGATCACCGCCCGCAAGAGTACCTCCCGCCCGTCTCTCATCCACAAGGCTCTGGCAGAAGGCAAGGTATGGCTCCGAAGCCCCCTCCCGGCCCCGTCCCCGGCAGCGATAGCAGCCCGGCAGCAGACGAGTAGCCTTAGGGCGCGAGTGTTTTTCCTCGTTTGTCTTTTGGCTCTTGTGGTGTGCGTGGGCGTGGACTATACCGGTTCGTGTATAGCTCCGCCCGGGTGTCTTAAAAACTTGAAGTAACTCACCAACATCAGTCCAATAAAAATTTAAATAAGTTGGGTTATTAATCTGTCTTTAGTGTTCCTTTCTTTCTGTATTCTTATCATCCTTTCCATGTCTCTATCAGATGAATACTAGGAGATTAGTTGGTAATGAGAACAGGACAGAGGGCAGTGGACAAGGTCATGGGAATGCACCACCACCACCTAACCATGAGATCCTCACACAGATTCTAGCCCAGCAAACCAATATGATGGCTGCTCTACTCCATCATATCCAGAATCAGCCTGCTGTAGGCGCTAATGCTCCACCACCACCCCCACCGCAGTCCAAGCTTGCAGAATTCTTGCGTGTTCGTCCACCCACTTTCTCTAGCACCGCCAACCCCGTAGATGCTATAGATTGGCTGCACACCATCAACAATAAGCTTGATCTAATCCAATGCACCGACGCTGAAAGAGTTGCATTCGCCGCTCACCAGCTCCAAGGACCTGCTTCTGAATGGTGGGACCAATTCCAAGCCACCCAACCCGCAGATCATGCTATCACTTGGGCTCACTTCACGACCGCATTCAAGAAGTCTCACGTGCCGACTAGTATCATGGCCGTGAAGAAGCGGGAATTCCGAGAGCTAAAGCAGGGCAACCGCTCAGTGATAGAATATCTGCATGAATTCAACCGTCTTGCCAGATATGCTCCAGAGGAAGTGCGTGAAGATGAGGAGAAACAGGAGAAGTTCCTCTCAGGACTCAACCCCGAGCTGTCAGTGCAATTGATCTCTAACGACTATGTCGATTTTCAGCGTTTGGTAGACAAGTCTATCCGCCAGGAGGCCAAGAACAAGGAGCTCGACACTCTCAAGCGTCGCATGGTGAATTTCAAGGCGCAGCAGGGTCCAAGTCCGAAGCTTCGTTATACCACTCCTCATCATGGTGGTTCTTCCTCCAACTCACAGTTTCGCCCAGCACCCCACATGCAGAATGTCAACAGGCCCCCCTCGCAGCAGCAGAATCAGATGACAAACCGTGCACCTCGCCCCATGTAAAATTAAAGATGTTTTTCGTTGTTATTCTGTGATGAACAATTGACGTTGGAGATTAATGGTTTTGATATTTGGAATTTATTTGCGAAGTGGTTTTGGAGATGATTGGATTTCACAGGTGAAATACAGGAACTACTGGATTGGGTCCGGTTAGACCGGGCAGTTGCTGCCGGTCAGACCGGCGTGTATTGCACGGTCAGACCGGTGCAGCCCGCGGTCTGACCGGCCGACACTGTGTCGGTTTTGGTTTCGGGTTGTTTGTTTGGATATCCGTGATTGTTTCATGAATATGACTTCTAGATGGATACTATACATATGTAATACTGTTGTTTGCTAACAATGAGTCAAGTTGGGGATAGCTTGGTCTCGGAATATGGTTTCTTTGTTTGTTTCATGTGTAGGTGAATTAATGCCAGGAGAGTATTTGCGGTGATTGACCAGGAGTCGGCTTTGGGATAAGACGACGTCCGTGGTGGTCAGAGATCATGCGGGATACTAAGGCTAGAGTTCAATGCACGTGGAAGGTGAAGGTTCCATATGGCATACGATGGAGGTATTGTGTGCTTATGGGATGTGGAGTCGAATTTGGAAGGAGTCCAAATTTGGTGGGATTAGTTATGTAAAGTTTGTTTCTTATACAAGAAGGTTTCCTAGGGTGATTAGGACTTCTAGTATGAGTTTGGTTCGTGGCTTTAGGCTGCCTACTTTGGGTATAAATAGAGAGGGAGCGTGAGGCTTCCTTGTATCGCCTTTAGAGAGCAATTGAGTTGATACATTTGTTAGGTTTCGAGTTTAGTCGAGATTTTTGTAAGGAGTGCTGTTGGTGCACTTTGTAAACGCAGAGAGAATTAATAAAGTCGTCATCTACTTTAAGAGTTCTTCGTTTTGTGTTTCATCGGGTTTCGGTGGTCCAACCGGCGACATATCACCGGTCAGACTAGCGGCAAGGCGGCGGTCAGACCGGCGGCACACCTGCGGTTAGACCGGCGGTAAGGTGGCGGTCAGACCGGCGAGAGAACGGCGGTCAGACCGACGTGTACCAGACGGTCAGACCGACGCAACAACTTCGGTCAGACCGTGATCCATCGAATTTGAGGGTTACTTTTATTTCCGCTAAAAGTTTTGGTTTTTGGGCATACCAACCATTCACCCCCCCTCTGGTTGGCTTAGTTATTGCTATTCGAGCCTACAAGTGGTATCAGAGCCTTGTTCTCTTCTTTGGATTTTAATCAATCTAGAGCTTTTGCCATGGTTGCTAATAGGTTTTCAACTAAGCCTCATGTTTTCGATGGAACGGATTTTTCTCATTGGTGTAGTAGGATGCAATCTTATATTATGGCTGAAGATTATAATATCTGGAGAAAAGTTTCTCATCCTTATGAGATCCCTGAGCAAATTAATACTGCTGCTTTAAAAACTGAGTTTGAACAACATTGCAAAGCTCGCAATATTCTTTTGAGTGGGATTTCTCGTTCGGATTATGATCGTGTTGCTCATCTTCAAACTGCCCATGAGATTTGGATTGCTTTGAGTAATTTTCATCAAGGAACAAATAACATTAAAGAACTTCATCGAGATCTTTTCAAAAAGGAGTATATCAAATTTGAGATGAAACCTGGATAAGCTTTGGATGACTATCTTTCTAGGTATAACAAAATTTTGAGTGATCTTAGATCTGTTGATTCTTCTTATGATGTTAATTATACACAATCTGAGATTTCTCGCCACTTTTTGAATGGTCTTGACATGTCTATTTGGGAGATGAAAGTTACATCTATTCAGGAATCAGTTGATATGTCTACTTTGACTTTGGATTCGCTTTACACAAAATTGAAAATACATGAGATGAATATTCTTTCCCGTAAAATTAATTCTAAGTCAAGTGCTTTGGTTTCTTCCTCAACTTCTTTGGATGTTGATGCTTCTTCATCAAAGTCTTCCGTATTTGCTTTGTTTAATGCCATGTCCGATGATCAACTCGAATAGTTCGAGGAGGAGGACTTGGTTTCGTTATCTAACAGACTTTCTCGAGCTGTGACTAATGTCAGGTACAGGAAAAGAGGTGGACCAAATCGTTGTTTTGAATGTGGTGCTACGGATCACTTTCGTTCACGTTGTCCTAAGCTTGGAAGAAATAAAAGGGAAGATAATGGTGATGAGAAGACCAATGACAACAAGCCAAAGAGTACAGTTAGAGGAGGAAAGAAGATCAAAGAGACTCACAAAAAGGCTTTTGATCAAGTCTACGCCGCATTTGAGCCACTAAGCGATGTAGATGGTGAGAGTGGAGATGATGGTAAGGGAAAGAACATCTCCGGTGTTTGCTTCATGGCACGTGGTGAATCGGATTCAGAATGTGAAGACAATGAGGTAAGTGCTCTTGAGGAAGCTATTAATATTTTGAGTGCAAAAAATATGAAGTGTGAGAAGATGTATAGAAAACAGGAGTTTATCATTGAATCTCTTAATTCTGAAATTGATATATTAAAATCTCTTATTCCTAATGATGATGATTGTCAAAGTTGTGAGGTTTTAATGAATGAAATTTCTAAAATTAGAGATGTCAATGCAACACATGATTTGAAAAGTAAATGTTCTCTTGCTCTTAGTTTTGCTTTGCACACACGCACTTTGGATGAGTTGATTTTAACTAAAAAGCTGTTGCAAAAATATCAAATTGCTTTTCATGCTAGTTTGATGTTTAACATGATTTGTGCTAAAAAGTTAAAATAACCTCATTATGTTTTGGATTGCTCGACATGTACTTTGAATAAGTTGAAATTAAAAGATGCTTTAGGTCGTGTTGAGTACATGGAAGATATTGTGAAAAACAATGAAGTGCTTTCTTGCCCCAAGTATCGTAAAAGTAAAGATGTCATGATAGATTGTGAAAATTGTGCTATTTTGGAAAAAGAGGTTTCTTATTTGAAAAATTCTTTGCTAAGATTTTCTGATGGTAAAAAGAACCTCAACATGATCCTAGATCAATCTAAGGTTAGCACACATAACTGTGGTTTAGGTTTTAATCCTTATGCTCATCATACTAGACATCCTCCTGTTGTGTTAGGTGTTGGTGCTAGAAGTGGTGAAATTTTGGTTAAACCTGAAACTAAGAACACTATGTTTAAATCTGCTGGCATCATGTCTACTTTGAATGCATCTTCTTCCAAATCCAATGTTGTGCATGCAAAACCTCCTGTTGTTACTTGTGTTGCTAAGTCATCTGATTCTACCAATATTTCTACTCATCGTGAAAAATATACTTGCTCGTTTTGTGGCAAAGATGGATATCTTGTTGGTTTTTGTTTCAGATTAGCTCATAAACAGAAAAAGGAGAGAGAGATTGCTTTTGCAAAATCAAAGTGGCAAAAATATGGTTTTCCCTCGAGGAAACCGGTCAGACCGCAGTGGGTCCCGCGGTCAGACCGGCGGTACAAAGGCGGTCAGACCGGCTCCCGGTCAGACCGGCCAGTGTACCTCAGTCAGACCGGCCTCAGAGAAAGTTTTCTGAAAATTGTCAAACTGTTTTTGCTCGTGGATATATGCCTATTGGATCTTCTGGTCGTGTGTCTCAGTACTGGATTCCTAAATTCTTATTATCATCTAACCCCAGTACTGAGGCTTCGACTTCTGCTTATGTGTAGACGTTGGTGGCAAGGAAGGAGAACGTGTGGATCGTGGATTCCGGTTGTTCGCGGCACATGACCGGTGATAAAAATTTGTTCTTCTCCCTCAAACGAGCATCAAAGACTGAATCGATTATCTTTGGTGATGCTTCTACTAGTGCCGTTCTCGCTACAGGTTTGGTTAAGGTAAATGACAAATTTGAATTAAAGAATGTAGCTTTGGTTGAGGACTTAAAGTATAATTTGCTTTCAGTTTCACAAATTCTTGATGAAGATTTTGAGGTTCATTTTAAGAAAACTGGAAGTAAAGTTTTTGATTCTCGTGGTGATTCTGTGTTGAATATTTCTCGCTATGGTAGAGTGTTTAAAGCTGATTTTGAAAATCCTGTTTCACCTGTGATAAAATGTTTGGTTGCTAAGTTTAGTAAAGATGTGATATTTTGGCATCGTAGACTTGGACATGTTGGTTTTGATCATCTCACGAGGTTAAATGGTTTGGATCTTGTTCGTGGTTTGCCTTAACTTAAGAAAGATCTTGATTTGGTTTGCACACCGTGTCGTCATGCTAAAATGGTTGCTTCTTCACATGCTCCTATTGTTTCTGTGATGACATATGCACCAGGACAGCTGTTACATATGTACGCTGTTGGTCCAGCTAGAGTGCAATCAATTGGAGGAAAGTGATATGTGTTGGTTATTGTTGACGATTTTTCTAGATATTCTTGGGTTTTCTTTATAGCAACTAAGGATGAGGCGTTTCAACACTTTCGTGGTTTGTTTCTTCGATTGGATCTTGAATCTCCTGGTTCTTTGAAAAGAATTCGAAGTGATAATGGTGGTGAATTCAAAAATGCTTCATTTGAACAGTTTTGCAACGAAAGAGGTCTTGCACATGAATTTTCTTCTCCTCGTGTTCCACAACAAAACGGTGTTGTTGAAAGAAAAAATCGTGTTTTGGTTGAGATGGCTAGAACGATGTTGGATGAGTATCACACTCCTAGAAAATTTTGGGCTGAGGCGATTAACACCGCATGCTATATTTCAAATCGGGTTTTCTTGAGATCAAAACTTGGAAAAACTTCTTATGAGCTTCGATTTGGACATCAACCCAAAGTTTCACATTTGCGTGTTTTTGGTTGCAAATGTTTTGTCTTGAAATCTGGAAATTTGGATAAGTTTGATGCACGTTCTACCGATGGAATGTTTCTCGGTTACCCCGCACACTCTCGTGGCTATCGTGTACTTATTTTGGAGACTAACAAAATTGTTGAGACTTGCGAAGTTTCTTTTGATGAGACTAATCCAGGTACTAGACCCGATATTGCAGGTACACTGTCACAGGGTCAGGGGGAGGATGGTCGTATTTTGAAGACGAGAGCGACGACGACGACGAGGTCGGCTCGGCCGGTCAGACCGGGCGCCAGGCCGGTTAGACCACCGGCACACCTCCGGTCAGACCGGCGCAGGATGTGCGGTCAGACCGGCCAGGGTCGTCGGCTGAAGGTTCTGTTGACGCTGTTCGAGATGGTCCTCCAAATATTTCAACCTCGACCAGTACTGATACAGAACGTGAATCAACTTCAGAAATCGCTGCTCCATTGCACATTCAACGTCGACATCCGCCGGAACAAATCATTGGTGATTTTGGTGAGCGGACTACTAGGTCTAAGGTCACGACTCATGATGTTTGTGCAAATTCTGCATTTTGTTGTTTCTTTTGAACCCAAAGATGTGTCACATGCATTAACTGATGAACCGTGGATTAACGCCATGCATGAAGAACTTGAAAATTTTGAGAGAAATACAGTTTGGACTTTAGTTGAACCACCTTCTGGACATAATATTATTGGAACCAAGTGGGTTTTCAAAAATAAACAAAATGAGGATGGTTTGATTGTGAGAAATATAGCTAGACTTGTTGCTCAAGGTTTTACTCAGGTAGAGGGTTTGGATTTTGATGAAACTTTTGCTCCTGTTGCTAGAATTGAGGCAATTAGACTCTTGTTGGCTTTTGCAGATTCAAAAGGTTTTAAATTGTATCAAATGGATGTGAAAAGTGCTTTTCTAAATGGTTTTATACAGGAGGAAGTTTATGTCAAACAACCACCTGGTTTTGAAAATCCTGATTCTCCCAACCATGTTTTTAAATTGTCTAAAGCTTTGTATGGTTTGAAACAAGCACCTAGAGCATGGTATGATAGGCTTAAGAACTTTTTTCTTGCGAAAGGTTTTACAATGGGAAAGGTTGATAAAACACTTTTTGTTCTTAAGCATGGTGATAATCAACTGTTCGTTCAGATTTATGTGGATGATATTATCTTTGGTTGTTCGACTCACGCTTTGGTTGTAGAGTTTGCTGAGACTATGCGCAGGGAATTTGAGATGAGCATGATGGGTGAGTTATCGTACTTTTTGGGATTGCAAGTTAAGCAAACACCTCAAGGTATATTTGTGCATCAAACAAAGTATACGAAGGATCTTTTGAGATGGTTCAAGATGGAGAATAGCAAGCCAATTTCAACACCAATTGGTTCTACAGCTGTGTTGGATCCTGATGAAGATGGTGAAGCTGTTGATCAAAAGGAGTATAGAAGTATGATTGGATCATTGTTGTATCTAACTGCTTCTAGGCCAGACATACAATTTGTTGTGTGTTTGTGTGTGCGTTTTCAAGCTTCTCCTCGTGCTTCACATCGTCAAGCGGTCAAGCGAATAATGAGGTATTTGAATCATACACTTGAGTTTGGAATTTGGTATTCTACTTCATCTTCTATATGTTTAAGTGGATATTCAGATGCTGATTTTGCTGGTTGTAGAATTGATAGGAAAAGTACTAGTGGAACATGTCATTTTCTTGGTACATCATTGATTGCATGGTCTTCTAGGAAACAATCTAGTGTTGCTCAATCAACTGCTGAATCTGAATATGTTGCTACTGCTAGTTGTTGTTCATAGATTCTTTGGCTTTTATCTACTTTGAAAGATTATGGTCTTACTTTTAAGAAAGTACCTCTCTTTTGTGATAATACTAGCGCTATTAATATTGCTAAGAATCCTGTTCAACACTCACGCACAAAGCATATTAATATTCGTTTTCACTTTTTGAGGGATGATGTTGAGAAGGGAGATGTTGAATTGCAGTTTTTGGACACAAAGTTGCAACTTGCTGATATTTTCACTAAACCTTTGGATTCTAATCGCTTTGCGTTTCTTCGTGGTGAATTGGGCATAATTCATCCTTTTGGCATGTTTTGAGGGGGAGTTTGTCCCTCATGGTTTTATCAAGTAAAAATATGATAATTAGAAAAATTGAAAAAGAGAGCTTTGTTCTATACATATGGTATTTTCTTGTGCATGCTAGCAATATTATGAAGGTTTATTTATCTATAGCTTAGCTTGTATGTATTCTAGTCCTTTTATGAGTTTTAGATTTTGCTTTTAAGGGAGATGGTGCATGACACTTAAAATCTATACTTGAATTAAGCAAATGTGCAATATTGATGCTAGCATATGGTTTGATTTATAAATGCTATATATATATATGCTTTATTGAATTGTTATTCCTCAAATAGCTTTGTTGCTCATTGTTCAAAGAGAATAAAAAATATTTAAAAAATGAATACCGAATCCTTGGAAACAGTCTTGACGATAAGAACGTATTCGATATGAGCAAAATAATGAGTGCTGAATCCCTGGAAACAGTCTTGACGACAGGGACGTACCCGGGATAAAAAATGATGAGCAAAAAGGCTCAAGAAAAAGAAAAAGTTATAAAATTCTCTTGGTTGTTTTGTGCTAAAGTTTATTTGAGAAAGAATGATAAATGCAATAGGTATATATGTGTAGTGTTTATTCTTCAATCTATGTGCTTGTTAATATGTTGCATTATAAATCGTATGAAATCATGAATTTTGATTGTTGATTCAAGCTTCATTGCAAAATCTTTGATTCATGTTTATACTTTACTGCATGCTTGTTATGGTATAGATGGGTTCATCTTCTTTTTATTGCGACACATGACTTGATATGCTATATGTATGCTAAGCTTTTATACATTAATGAACATAAATTCTTATGCTTGATGAAATCATTGTCAAAAGGGGGAGAAGCGTTTTTGGGAGAAGCAAGGTGATTTTTGATTTTTGAGCACGATGTGTACGTTTGTACGAAGTGTGCTTTTTACTACTTTTTCTTTTTATTTTTTTTTCTTCCAAACACCAAAATATTTTTTGATGGGTTTGCCAATGTGTTCATCAAGGGGGAGATTGTAAAATCAAAGATGTTTTTCATTGTTATTCTGTGATGAACAATTGACGTTGGAGATTAATGGTTTTGATATTTGGAATTTATTTGCGAAGTGGTTTTGGAGATGATTGGATTTCACAGGTGAAATACAGGAACTACTGGATTGGGTCCGGTTAGACCGGGCAGTTGCTGCCGGTCAGACCGGCGTGTATTGCGCGGTCAGACCGGCGCAGCCCGCGGTCTGACCGGCCGACACTGTGTCGGTTTCGGTTTCGGGTTGTTTGTTTGGATATCTGTGATTGTTTCATGAATATGACTTCTAGATGAATACTATACGTATGTAATACTGTTGTTTGCTAACAATGAGTCAAGTTGGGGATAGCTTGGTCTCGGAATATGGTTTCTTTGTTTGTTTCATGTGTAGGTGAATTAATGCCGGGAGAGTATTTGCGGTGATTGACCAGGAGTCGGCTTTGGGATAAGACGACGTCCGTGGTGGTCAGAGATCATGCGGGATACTAAGGCTAGAGTTCAATGCACGTGGAAGGTGAAGGTTCCATATGGCATACGATGGAGGTATTGTGTGCGTATGGGATGCGGAGTCGAATTTGGAAGGAGTCCAAATTTGGTGGGATTAGTTATGTAAAGTTTGTTTCTTATACAAGAAGGTTTCCTAGGGTGATTAGGACTTCTAGTATGAGTTTGGTTCGTGGCTTTAGGCTGCCTACTTTGGGTATAAATAGAGAGGGAGCGTGAGGCTTCCTTGTATCGCCTTTAGAGAGCAATTGAGTTGATACATTTGTTAGGTTTCGAGTTTAGTCGAGATTTTTGTAAGGAGTGCTGTTGGTGCACTTTGTAAACACAGAGAGAATTAATAAAGTCGTCATCTACTTTAAGAGTTCTTCGTTTTGTGTTTCATCGGGTTTCGGCGGTCCAACCGGCGACATATCACTGGTTAGACCAGCGGCAAGGCGGCGGTCAGACCGGCGGCACACCTGCGGTTAGACCGGCGGTAAGGTGGCGGTCAGACCAGCGAGAGAACGGCGGTCAGACCGACGTGTACCAGACGGTTAGACCGACGCAACAACTTCGGTCAGACCGTGATCCATCGAATTTGAGGGTAACTTTTATTTCCGCTAAAAGTTTTGGTTTTTGGGCATACCAACCATTCACCCCCCCTCTGGTTGGCTTAGTTATTGCTATTCGATCCTACAAGTGGTATCAGAGCCTTGTTCTCTTCTTTGGATTTTAATCAATCTAGAGCTTTTGCCATGGCTGCTAATAGGTTTTCAACTAAGCCTCATGTTTTCGATGGAACGGATTTTTCTCATTGGTGTAGTAGGATGCAATCTTATATTATGGCTGAAGATTATGATATCTGGAGAAAAGTTTCTCATCCTTATGAGATCCCTGAGCAAATTAATACCGCTGCTTTAAAAACTGAGTTTGAACAAAATTGCAAAGCTCGCAATATTCTTTTGAGTGGGATTTCTCGTTCGGATTATGATCGTGTTGCTCATCTTCAAACTGCCCATGAGATTTGGATTGCTTTGAGTAATTTTCATCAAGGAACAAATAACATTAAAGAACTTCGTCGAGATCTTTTCAAAAAGGAGTATATCAAATTTGAGATGAAACCTGGAGAAGCTTTGGATGACTATCTTTCTAGGTATAATAAAATTTTAAGTGATCTTAGATCTATTTATTCTTCTTATGATGTTAATTATACACAATCTTAGATTTCTCGCCACTTTTTGAATGGTCTTGACATGTCTATTTGGGAGATGAAAGTTACATCTATTCAGGAGTCAGTTGATATGTCTACTTTGACTTTGGATTCGCTTTACACAAAATTGAAAATACATGAGATGAATATTCTTTCCCGTAAAATTAATTCTAAGTCAAGTGCTGTTGGTGCACTTTGTAAACACAGAGAGAATTAATAAAGTCGTCATCTACTTTAAGAGTTCTTCGTTTTGTGTTTCATCGGGTTTCGGCGGTCCAACCGGCCACATATCACCGGTCAGACCGGCGGCAAGACGGCGGTCAGACTGGCGGTAAGGTGGCGGTCAGACCAGCGAGAGAACGGCGGTCAGACCAACTTGTACCAGACGGTCAGACCGACGCAACAACTTTCGTCAGACCGTGATCCATCGAATTTGAGGGTAACTTTTACTTCCGCTAAAAGTTTTGGTTTTTGGGCATACCAACCATTCACCCCCCTCTGGTTGGCTTAGTTATTGCTATTCGATCCTACACCCCACTCCAACAGCAGCACCAGGTGGATCAGCTAGCAAGGATGGCAGTGGAAAGGTCCTTCTCTGCTTCAACTGCCATGAGTCGGGGCATTTTGCCAATAAATGCCCAAAGCCGAAGCGCCCGCAAGGTCAAGCACTGGTCCGCAACAATGGTGGCAGCAATAACATGATCAGGGGACGTGTAAACCACGTCACTACGGAGGAATTGCAGGCAGCTCCCGAAGTTATCATCGGTACGTTCCTGGTTAATTCTATTCCTGCATCAGTCTTATTTGATTCTGGAGCTAGACATTCATTCATATCAAGAAAATTTGTGGGGAAACATAACTTGAGGATAGAAAGCCTTAGCAATGCTATGATTATTACTACCCCTGGTGGTCAGATGCCAGCTCGGCAGTATAGTCCATCAGTGTCCATAGAAATCAAGGGGATTCCTTTTCTGGCCAATCTCATCCTTCTGGACTCCAAAGATCTGGATGTCATCCTCGGAATGAACTTTCTCACTCGCCATCAAGTGGTCTTGGATTGTGCCCGTAGAACTGTCATGTTGCACAACGGTCCGGATCAGACAGTTATCTTTTATGCTCATCCCACCCTATCTTGCCAACAAGTTCTGCATCAGATTCGTCTTGAAGAAATCCCAATAGTCAAAGAATACCCCGATGTTTTCCCTGAAGACTTGCCAGGAATGCCTCCCAAAAGAGAGATCGAATTTCGGATTAATTTGGTACCTGGTACCGCACCTATCTCCAAAAGACCGTATCGGATGGGCGCCAATGAATTGGCTGAAGTAAAGAAGCAAGTAGAAGAATTGAAGGAGAAAGGGTACATTCGTCCCAGCGCATCTCCATGGGGAGCACCAGTGATCTTTATTGAGAAGAAAGACAAGACCAAGCGGATGTGCGTCGATTATCGTGGCCTTAATGAAGTCACCATCAAGAACAAATACCCTTTACCACGGATTGATGATTTGTTCACCAATTGAAGGAAGCCGCTGTATTCTCCAAGATTGATCTCCGATCCGGCTATCACCAATTGCGGATCCGTGAAGAGGATATCCCCAAAACAGCCTTCACCACCAGATATGGTTTATATGAATGTACAGTAATGTCATTTGGGTTGACGAATGCTCCTGCCTTTTTCATGAACCTGATGAACAAAGTATTCATGGAATATTTGGATAAGTTCGTTGTTGTGTTCATCGATGGCATTTTGATTTATTCCAAGATAGTAGAAGAGCATGAACAACACATGCGTCTGACTCTGGAGAAACTTAGAGCTCACCAATTATACGCCAAGTTCAGTAAATGTGAATTTTGGTTGTCAGAAGTAAAGTTTCTTGGCCATGTCATTTCGGCGAAAGGAGTGGCAGTAGACCCCACCACTGTTGAATCAGTTACCAAGTGGAATCAACCCAAGACCGTCACTCAAATCTGCAGTTTCCTCGGACTAGCAGAATATTATCGTCGGTTCATTGAAAACTTCTCAAAGATAGCTAGACCAATGACCCAACTGTTGAAGAAGGAAGAAAAGTTTGTGTGGACCCCACAGTGCGAGAAGGCATTTCAATTGCTCAAAAAGAAACTGGTATCCTCTCCAGTCTTGGTTCTGCCGGATATTACCAAAGACTTCCAAGTATATTGCGATGCATCCCGTCAAGGTTTGGGTTGTGTTGTCATGCAAGGAGGACACGTGGTGGCTTATGCATCCCGGCAATTACGTCCACATGAAAATAATTACCCCACCCATGATCTTGAGTTGGCAGCCGTAGTGCATGCTCTGAAAATTTGGCGCCATTATCTCATCGGAAATCGTTGTGAGATATACACTGATCATAAAAGCTTGAAGTACATTTTCACTCAGCCGAATCTGAACCTTCGCCAAAGGAGATGGTTGGAATTAATTAAAGACTACGATGTGGGAATCCACTATCACCCCGGGAAAGCAAATGTTGTGGCTGATGCCTTGAGCAGAAAAAGCTACTGCAATGCAGTTCATCTCAATCAGTGTTCTTCTGATCTTTGCAAAGAAATAGAAACATTGAACCTTGGCATCGTCAATCAAGGTTTTCTAGCGACTATAGAAGCTAAGCCTTTGCTTCTTGATCAAATTTGGGAAGCCCAGAAGAACGATGCTGACATTCAAGAACTCAGGAAGAATATGCGGCGGGGAAAAACAATTGGTTTTGTTGAAGACGAGTATGGAGCAGTTTGGAATGGAGATCGTATCTGCGTCCCGAATGTTCCAGAACTAAAGAGGCTCATCCTACAGGAAGCACATGAAAGCCAGTACTCCATCCATCGAGGTAGTACCAAGATGTATTTGGACTTAAAAGCCAAGTACTGGTGGGTCAGCATAAAGCATGAAATAGCTGAATTTGTGGCTTTGTGTGATGTATGCCAAAGAATCAAAGCAGAACATCAGAGACCAGCAGGATTACTTCAGCCGCTCCAAATTCCGGAATGGAAATGGGAGGAGATTGGAATGGATTTTATTACTGGCCTTCCTCGAACTCAAGGTGGTTACGACTCAATTTGGGTTGTCGTTGATAGACTAACTAAAGTGGCACATTTCATTCCCGTCAAAACCACATATTCAGGCAACAAGTTGGCGGAACTATATTTTGCTCGTATCGTCTGCCTTCATGGTGTTCCCAAGAAGATTGTATCCGACCGAGGCAGCCAATTCACCTCCAAGTTTTGGCAAAAATTGCAAGAGGAGTTGGGAACGCGCCTGAATTTCAGTACTGCTTATCACCCGCAAACAGATGGCCAGACAGAACGAATCAATCAGATTCTTGAAGACATGCTTCGGGCTTGTGTTTTTGATTTTGGGAAATCTTGGGATAAAAGTCTCCCTTATGCAGAATTCTCATACAACAACAGTTATCAGTCTAGTCTACAAATGGCACCGTACGAGGCTTTGTATGGCCGAAAGTGCAGAACCCCGCTCCTTTGGGATCAGACAGGGAAACAACAGGTTTTTGGGACTGATATTTGTTGTCGAAACGACAACTGCATACGTCGAAAGACGTGGATACTCAACAGTTGTTGGGAAAGTAAAGTGTAATAAATTTTTGTATTAAAATCGGATCCCCCTTTTACATGGCCCGAGAGGGCTATTTATAACCTTACTACAGATCCCCTTTTAGGGTTTTAGGGCTATTACAGGGGAATTTACATAGTCACCCTCATAAAGGGGCCCTTACATGGGTATTCAATGTAATTAAGGCGTGCGGGCCCTCAATGGGCCGTTTAGTGGTTACTGCCTCCTTAGTCCATGGGCCAGGGCGATTGGGCCGGCCCATTGGACCGCCTTGAATCAGGCCCGTCCTGGCGAAGTCACCTTCCTTCGGCGCGTGCCTTCGCCATGCAGCCTTCGCCCGGGCCGATGGGTGCCTAGCGTGACCCTTGTCGCCTAGCCATTTTCGGCAGTCTTGGTCGAAAGGCCTCATGGCATATCGCCAACAAGCCCCTCACGGGCAAGGGTGAGATAGGAGCTTTGGCCGAGATCGTGCAAACCATGTGGTATGGTATGAGGCGCCCCCTTTCGACCGATGCTCCTGCCGAAACCTATCTCCCTGGGACCTGCAAAAATTTGTGGCATACAAGAAAAAGGATTTTGGCGTGTGGGCTTCGCCCGTCGTGAGCACTTGTGGGTTTTTTTTTTACCGGTCCTAATGTGAGCAATGTTGGGCCTTCGCCTTTTTATGAACAGTGGAGTGGCCCATATCACTCTGTTGGGTCTTAGCGAATCAGTGATGGGCCATTGGACCGCGGCGAAAGTAGTGGGCCTTTTGTTTTGGGAACCCGTTACCGCACGGCCTGATCCATAGGATTTTACCGTTTCGCCTACCCCGCGACACGTGGCCGCTCCTGATTGGCTGGGGAGGCGAAGCGTCGTTTGGTGAGATATATATTCTCACCCCCTTCCTGGGGGCTTCGCTCGTCGATGATGACGAGTTGGCCAGGATGGTTGACGCTGGCCTGGTGACGGAGGGGCAGGCGTTCGCCCCCGGAGAAGCCGAAGTGCCGCATCCTGGCGAACACCAAACGGTGGTGTTCACCGTTTTCTTTGAGGCCGGCCTCCGATTTCCGTGCAGCATCCTGTTGCCGGAGATCCTCCGCCTCTTCCAAGTCGAACTGCCCCAGTTGAGCCCTTCGGCCCTGGTGCGGATCGCAATCTTCTACTAGGCGTGCCGGACCGCGGGGTTAGAGCCCAGCGCCGACCTTTTCGGCACCATCTTCTCCGCCGCCGTCAACACGAAGACGGTGATCACCCCCGCTGGGATCCGGAAGACCGTATTCGGGAGTGTGAACTTCAACGTTCGCCCCGAACGCGCCGACTTGTGGCCGGTTAACGCCGCCATGTCGAAATGGGACCGCCACTGGATGGCGAAGTGGTTCTACCACTCCATCCCCTTCGAGGCAGATTCCAAAGCGGCGAGAGCGCTGCGCTGGCGGCGCCGCGCGATTTCGCCAGCGCGGAAGCCCAGGGTTGCCGTTACCGGTACCCTGGAGTCTCGCTTCGCCCTGCTCCGCAGGGTGTGTTCCCGGCTGAGTTGCCGGGACTTGGTAGAAGAATTTTGCATGCTGCGGATTTATCCGCTTTCACAAGCATGGCAGGTCGAAGTCGACCAATGCGAAGTGGTCGATGGCCTGCCCAAACTTGTTTTACCCCCAGGGACGAATGGTAGGTTTTTATTTTTCTTCCCCTTTGCCTTTTCGCTTTATTTTTTGTTCGGACCTGACATGGGCCTTCGCCGTTTTTGCAGTGTTGACATTGGCCCAAGCCGACACCGAAGCCCGAAGGCTTGTTGGGGACGTGTCAGTGGCGGAGTATAGCCAGCTGCTGACTCGGCAGGCAGCTGGCAGGGCGAACCGCGTTTATGCCGGCGAGCTTCCCCCAAGGGCGAAGTCTTTTAAGGCGGATGGCGAAGCCGGCCCTTCGCGGAAACGCCCGCGGGGGCAGGTGAGGTTTGCCATTGCCGCGGCTAAGGCGGCGAAGAGTGGCGCCGCGAGGCCTGCCCCCCGGAAGAAAGGGGTTGTCGCCATCGCCAGCGCCTTCAGCGACGAGGAATCGTCGGGCTGCACCCCCGCTTCGCCCGTGGGGCGCAGCCCTGGGGCGACTGGTGAGGCCGGGGCTTCGGCTTCGGCCGAATTGGTGGTTGAGGCAGCCGCCCGGATCTTCACCAGCCCGGCTGGTCGGCCCCTTTCGCCGCTCGTCCTCAACAAGGGCAAGGCGGCGGCTGAGGGGTCCGGCTCTGAACACTCTCAGGGACCGCCTCGCTTCGCCCCCGGGGACTTCGAAACCCGGCGGAGCTCGCCCCCTTTGTGGAGGGGGTGAGCAAACTCATTTCGCCGGTGGGCAGCCCCAGCCTCTTCGCCGAGCTCAATGAGTTCGACGAGGGGTGTTCCGCCGTGAAGAGTTTGGCTGTGCGGGTAAGTTTTTGTAACCTCCCTCGCTCTCCCCCTTTTTTTTACTTGGCTAACATTTCGCCCTTTCTTTTTTCGGCAGCTTCTAGCGGCCCATTGTTCGACCGAACGAACAATGCGGGCCCGCCTGGACGGTTTGAAAAACCGTCTCCGGGCGAAGGACGATGAACTAGGCCGAAAAGGCCTCGAGATGAAGGGACTTGCCCGGTCCCTCCGGGAGGCGAAGGCGGAAAACAAACGCCTTCAGGCCGAGCTCGACAAAGGCAGCGAGGCGAAGGCCGAGATCAATCGTCTTACGGTCGAGCTGGCAAAGGAACGGGAGCAAACCGCCATGCTCACAGCATACTACGATTCGGCGGAGCCCCAGATGGAAGCCCTTCGCCAGAGGGTACGCAAGGCGGAGGGAAAGGCAAAACACCTTGCCCAAGAGGCAGCCCAGGCGACCGACGCGGCGAAGGCATCATGCCGCACCCTTCGCCTTGCCCTTACGGACATGGGGGCAAAGGCGGGCGGTGTTCCTGGCGAAGACGCCTCCGCCCTGGACTTCTGCAACTGGAGCCAGGAGGCTGGCTGCGCTGTCTCTGATTGCGCCACGGCGTACGGCGATTGCTGTGCGCGCGTGTCGGCCGCCTTCGCCCTGGGGCTGCTTCAAGAACATGGGTGCGAGCACGTCACCCGGTTTCCCGAGTTCGCGAAGGGGGACTGGGAAGTTAGCTCCCAAGACGTGTTGCTCGCCCTTCGCGCCTGGCGAAAGCAGTTCTGGCAGAAGGAGGGCCGTTCTGCCGCCAAGTCTTGCTTGCTTGAGCAGCTGGCGAAGACAGAGGCGGTGGACCAGGGCGAAGAACCAGCTGCAGGGGGCGGAGGGGGAGCCGAAGACCACCCTGAGGTGTGAGGCCCTCCGCCCGTCCTTTCTTTTGTAATTTCTTCTTTTGATGTTCGCCTTGTAGGGCGAACTATGTAAATACGGCCAAGGCCTACCATGTTTTTTTTGGATGTCATATCGGTTGAAATATATGACTTTTTTTTCGCCATATGTATTATTTTGTGTCGAGACGCACGAAATACGTCCCAAATGTTCGTGATCGTTTCGCCCAGTTTTGTTCGCCCCCGTTCGCTTTCATGACTTACCCGTTTCTTGTAGGGTCGGTGCCGAAAGCTTTGCGTTCGGCCTCTTGGGGATTGGCGAAGCAAGAACGAGAAGTTCATTGCGGTGAAGAATTTGCCGAAGGTTCGGTACCAGCTTCGGCCTATCTACCGCGAAATGACAATCAACGGGAACAACTACAGAGTTGTAAGCGTCGCTAACTGGATGCGAGCCCATCCTGGGCAAACGTTGGAGGACTGCGATCGTGTCCATGTGGCATGCCTGGAGGGCATGGCCCGTTTCTGGCAAAACCATCGGCGGACCGATCGGCAGGAGGCGATCGCCCAGCGGCGCTACGCCCTTACTGTAGTTTCGCCCCCCTCTCCTCTTAGGGTAGTGTACAATATCAGTAGTGATGACGAACCATGTTCGCCGGATCACTCCTTTAGTAGTTGTCTTAGGGGCGAAGATGTAATTTTCTTGTAAGCGAACGCTTAGATCGTTTCGCCTGTATCGCGTTACACAATGTAAGCTATTGAGTGTATTTTCAACGTTTAATAAAGATGTGCTTTCGTTTCCTTTTCGCCATTTTCTGCATTGTCACATTTTGGGTCGTGATGTATCGACCCCTTTGCGTGTATTGGTGAAATAGGCACGCTGACTTTTCAGCTTTCGACTTCCGTTGTCGATCTCGATCTCTTGCACTTTGCATTTAGCGGCTTGATTTTGCGTGGATCGATTATAACGGTGCTCGGGTTTGTTTCTTTTTCTCCGAAACAAGCTGTCGCGGTTTCAACGTTCGGCGAGCAATGCTTCGACCGATTCGTTTCGCCCTCCTGGCGTTTTCACTAATCAGGCATTTGTCTCTGGGTTTTTTCCACGAATTATCATGCACATAAGTAAAAAAGGCGAAAAACACAGAAATTTTATACTCGTTCGGGCCTCCCGAGTGGATAATAGCCCTACGTCCAGTTTTTTTTTCTTTTTCATTTTCTCCTTTTTTTTGTATTTTTGTGCCGAAAGGCTTACAAAATGGCAAACGCCGAAAAGCTACATAGCAATATGTACATTTTTACATGTTGGCGAACAGGGTGCCACCCTCTAGACATAGAAACGCTTGAGAGAAGCGGCATTCCACGAGTGATCGAACTCTTCGCCCTTTAGTGTTGCTAGGCGAAAGGAGCCCGTCCTTGACCTGTGCTTGATAAAATAAGGCCCCTCCCATTTCGACTCAAGCTTTCCGACCGTTGCTGGGTTCGCCTTTTTCCTCAAGACGAGTTGGCCTGGCAGGAGCTCTGTTGGGCGAACCTTCTTGTTGTAGGTTGCCGAAGTGCCTACGGCGTACTTGCGCATGTGTTCCAGTGCTTCGACTCATACCCCCTCCAGGAGCTCGAGCGACACTTCACGCCCATCTTCGCCCCCCGAGAACATCACCCTTGGTGAGTTAGCCCCTAGCTCTGTTGGGGTCATCGCTTCGTCTCCGTAGAGGAGCATGAAAGGGCTGAACTTGGTTGGCCTCGTGGGAGTTGTTCGCAGGGCCCAAAGGACAGACAGCATCTCGTCTGGCCATTTGCCCTTCGCCGCCCCCTCAAGCCTTTTCTTGAGTGCCTCCAAGATCTTGCCATTTGCGCGTTCGGCCGCCCCGTTCGACTACGGATGCGCGACCGATGCGAACCTGATTTCCAGGTTTAGCCCTTCGCACATCTCTCTGAACTTGTCCGAGTCGAACTGCTTGCCATTGTCTGTGATGAATTCCCTTGGAACTCCAAAACGGCAAATGATGTTTTTCTAGACAAACTTCTGCACTGCTGCCGAAGTGATCGTGCTGAGTGGTTCGGCCTCGATCCAACGAGAAAAGTACTCGATGGCCACGATCGCAAATTTGTATCCATTTCACGCTACCGGGAACGGGCCTATGATGTCCAGTCCCCACCTGGCGAAGGGCCACACCGGAGCGATCGGTTGTAGCTCATACTGTGGCGCTGTCAGGCTTCGGCCGTGTCACTGGCAGCCTTCGCACTTTTTGGCGTGCGCAACACAGACTTTCAGCACAGTGGGCCAATACACTCCTTGGCGAAACACCTTGGAGGCAACAGTTCTTGCGGCCTGGTGCGCCCTGCAAAGCCCCTGGTGTACTTCCCTCACCATTTCTTCGCCTTCGGCGGTGGATATGCAGCGAAGCAAAGGTTGGAGCACTCCAAAGCGATATAGCTGTCCCGAGACCAACTTGTACTGTCTGGCTCTGATTTGCAGGCGTTTCGCGTCTGCTTCATCTTCTGGAAGCCAACCCTCACTGAGATACTTTACGAATGGCGTTCGCCAGTCCTCTGGGCTTTCGGCCTGGTCTGTCTGGTCTATGGCCATGACATCCCCAGCTCCTTCGGGCACGCTTGGTACGTACAAAACTTCGAAGAAGATGCCTGGCGAATGCGGTCTTCCGCAGGCGGTGGACTTCGCCAGGGCATCTGCCTCCTCATTTTGCCCTCTGGGTAAGTGTTCGACCGTTATTCCGGCGAAACACTTCTCCATTGACCGAACGGCCTCCAAGTATCTTTTCATCCCTTCATCTTTTGCTTCAAAGGATTTATCCACATGACAGGCCACTAGTTTGGAGTCTGTTCGAATGAGTAAACGCCGAACTCCTAGTGCCTTCTCCTTCCTTAGGCCCAGCAGGACTGCTTCGTATTCCGCCGTGTTGTTGGTTGTGTCGAACTGCAGCCTTGCGGCATACCGAATCGGCACGCCCCCCGGCAAAGTGAGCACGGCCGCGGCGCCCGCCCCTCTGTGCGACCACGAGCCATCGGAGTGCATGGTCCATGGCTGTTCGACAGGTTGAGGTTCGGGAGCGGACGCCGGAGTCCACTCGACCACAAAATCGGCCAGGACCTGAGATTTGACGGCGGTGCGTACCACGAAATGCAAGTCGAAGGGGGATAGTTCTGCCGCCCACTTGCTGAGTCTGCCAGAGATCTCTTTGCCTCGGAGTACTTCGCCCAGAGGATACTGCGAAGGCACTGTGATTTTGTGGGCCTGGAAGTAATGCTTGAGCTTGCGCGAAGCCATTACCAGGGCGTAGGCGAGCTTTTCCATTTCAATGTACCTCGTCTTCGCCCCTTGTAGGGCTTCGGAGACGAAGTACACCGGTTTCTGCCCTGATTTCGTCTCTTGGACTAGGGCTGTGCTGACCGCCACTAGCGAAGCCGCTAGATACAACAGCATTTCGCTTCCTGGTGTTGGGCTGACCAGGGCAGGTGGGCTTTGCAAATACTGCTTTAGATCTTCGAATGCGGCCTGGCATTCGGGAGTCTAGTTAAACTTGCTTGCGCCCCGGAGGGTCTTGAAAAATGGCAAGCCCTTTTCGGCCGCTTTTGAGAGAAAACGACTGAGTGCCACAATTCGGCCCGCGAGCTTTTGTACTTCGCGTACGCTCGACGGTGGCCTCATTTGCTGAATGACATCGATTTTCTCGGGGTTCGCCTCGATACCCCTTTCGGAAACAAGAAAACCCAACAACTTGCCGGCGCGAACTCCAAAAACACACTTTTCTAGGTTTAGTTTCATACCCGCCGCACGCAAGTTGTCGAAGGTCTCTTGCAAATCGGACACATGGTCGAAGGCCTTGCGGCTTTTCATGACAATGTCGTCGACGTACGCCTCCACGTTTCGCCCCAGTTGCTTGCGAAGCACCTTGTACACCAGCCTGGCGAACGTTGCTCCGGCGTTCCTCAGGCCGAAAGGCATCCTGAGGTGGCAGAAAGTGCCGAACGGCGTGATGAAGGCGGTCTTGGCGATGTCGTCTGGATTCATGTGGATCTGGTGATAGCCAGAGTAGGCGTCCAGAAAGCTCATGAGCTCGCAGCCAGCCGTCGAATCAACAAGCTGGTCGATTCACGGCAAGGGGAAGTCATCCTTCGGACAAACTTTGTTGAGGTCCGTGAAGTCGACGCACATGCGCCACTTGCCGTTCGACTTCTTCACCAGGACCAGGTTCGCCAGCCACTCCGGGTGTTCGATTTCCCTGATGACCCTGACTTTGAGAAGCTTTTGTACTTCAGCTTTCGCTGCTTCTTGGCGATCAGCGGACATCTTACGCAACTTTTGCTTCCTTGGCTTGGCGTCTGGCCTGACAGCCAGGCGATGCGTGATGAGTTCTGGCGAAACGCCCCCCACTTCGCTGGGGCTCCAGGCGAAGATGTCGATGTTTCTCTTGAGCACTTCTAAGATTTTTGCAGCTTCTTCTTCGCCTAGATCGCCTCCCAGCTGGACAAGCTTCGTCGGGTCTGCCTCGCTCACTTGCACCTTGATCACCTTGCCGTGAGGAGCTGGCTTCGGCGCACGGTTAATGCGTGGTTCGGCCTCCACGTTGTGCACCGCCCTGCTGATCATAGCCAAGTCGCCCTTCGGCGAAGCCGAAGGCTGAAGCCCCTTGACAACAATCACCCCTGCCGGACCCGGCATCTTGAGCTTGAGGTAGTTGTGGTGGGAGATGGCTTCAAACTTGTTCAGGGTTGCGCGGCAAAAAATGGCGTTGTAGCCGTACGGGATGTTGACGACGTCGAACAATATTTGCTCTTCGCGTCTGTTTTCGCCCGTGCTGAAGGCAACCTTCAACCGTGCTTGGCCGAGAACTTGAACCGCCTCGCCACCGAAGCCACGAAGCGAAGCTGGCGCTTGAGTGAGGGCCGATGTCGGCAGCTCCATCCTAGCGTATGCCTCGGCAAAGATGACATCGGCCGAGCTACCTCCATCGACCAGAATGCGCCGGACTTCGAAGCCAGCCACCTCAGTCGAAATCACCAGGTGGTCCTCATGCGGGAACAGCACCCCTTCGGCATCTTCTGGCCTGAAAGAAATTTGCTGGCCCAGGTACTTTGGGACCCCTTCGCCCGTGGCGGTGATGTTGTGCACCGTTCGCAGCTACGACTTCTACTGTCGCTTCGACGGCTGGACTGGTGGATCAGCTCTTGTGATTACTTGGATAATTCGGCGCTCCACGTCTTGGTGCTGTTCGGCTGGAGGCGACTGTTCCCGGGCCGCCTCGTGAGGCGCTTCGACAGCGTCACCCTAATGTGGCCTTGGTTCGTGGGCGTTGTTTCGCTGGCAGATGTTTCGGCACTGCTCGGTGGTGTGCGAAGACCGCCTATGATAGGCGCAATAGAGGTCCTTTCTGATGCCCTGTTGATGGCTGCCGCCCTGTTGGGCGTCGAACTCCTTGCGGAGGGCCTGTACTTCTTCGACAGCCATCACTGCCTTGCCGGTTTGATCGGTCCTGAACTTCCTCCATGTCATGGGAGCTTGGCCTTGCCGGGACGACTGCCCCTGGTTCGCCGGCTGGGGCTGGCGGATGGCTGGGGAGGCGTTTCGACGACTTGCGCTTGCATGTGGGCCTGGGCCGCAACGATAGAGGCTTTGTCGTACTTAGCTTCAATCGCCTGCCTTCGCTTGGAGTCCTCTTCGCCCCGCGCGTACCCATCGATGATGCGAAGCAGGTGTTCGAGAGTTTGCGGCTCCTTGTTCGCGATCTTCCTTGTGAGTTCGCCCTCGAGCAGCCCGGGCGAAGCGGCGTTGATAACGGATGCTTCCGTTATGTCTTGAACTTGGCACCGTGCTTGCGAGAAGCGACGCATGTACTCTCGTAATTATTCGCCCGGCCTCTGGCGAATGCCGAGCAAATGTTGCTGCGTCTTCGACTCCTCGTAGGTGCCTCGGAAGTTGAGGATAAAAACATCACGCAATTGTTCCCACGAGTAAATGCTATTGGACGGCAGATTGAAATACCAAGAACGGGCGATGCCGTCAAGAGCGAGATGGATTACCTTCGCCTTGGTGTTTTCATCGCCGTGAGCAGCTTCGATCGCGGACTCGTATATTGAGAGGAACTCTTTTGGGTCTATTTCGCCTGAGTACCACGGAACGGGTGGGAATTTAAACTGAGGTGGGATTGGACGATTTTTGATCCCCTCACTCAGTGGAAGCCCCTTTTCACCCCAGCCTTGCCCACGGTGCCCTGCAGCGAAGGCCCGCTTGACTGTGGATACGTCGTGGCGAAGGGTGAAGTGATGGCCTGGGGGAGCGGCTGGGCTGCGACGCTCGGTGGCCCACTTCCGAACGGTGGCGCTTGGGTGGTGTTGTAGAAGTCAAACTGCGGCGCCTGCCCCCAGGGCGAAGCCCCGGGCTGGTTCGACGGCAGCCACCCTGGAACGCCCTGGCCTGAGCCCCCCTCCGGCTGGGCCGAAGGGGTTGTTCTTGAGATGTGGGGTTGGTTGAGTTGTTCAAGGAAAGCTTGGAGTTGGGCCTGTCATACCGAAGCCCCTTCCGCCATTGTCTGCGACATTTGACCGGGTGACGAAGAGTGCACATGGATTGCGACTGGCCGAACCTGTGGCCATGCGCCGGGAAGCAGAGGCGCTACTGTAGCCAAAGGCTGGTTGGGTATGCACACTGGTCCTTGTGCAGCTTGCGGCGAAGGGGCTTGCTGATAAGCTTGAGGGGGAATATAGCCTGCCGAATACTGGAGGACAGGGGCCGGAGCGATCTTGGCTTGTCGTGCTGCCTCGTAGGCTTGTTGCTGCTCCTGCATTTGACGAAGCATGTCCTGGAGTCGCGCCATGTTCTGCCGCATGGCCTCCATGCTTGCTTCGGCTTGTGCGTCGAGGTTGAGGTCGGCTGGTGCAGCGGTGAGCACGCTCGAAGCAGGCTGAGTTGCTGAAGGGGCCTCCAGTACCTGCCCCACCGCGGAAGTCGGAACTGAAGTAGGCGGCTACGGCGCGGGCGCCGAAGCTGACGGCGCGGCTGCTCCTTCGACAGCTACCGAAGGCTCCACGCCTTCGCCGGTGGCCATCCCTTCCTCCGCTACACTCTCCTTCGGGTTCGCAACCCTCTCTTTTGAGACCTTCTTCGGTGGCATTCGCTCTCAGTGGTTTCGCTCTGAGATCCCCACGGTCGGCGCCAGCTGTTGTCGAAACGACAACTGCATACGTCGAAAGACGTGGATACTCAACAGTTGTTGGGAAAGTAAAGTGTAATAAATTTTTGTATTAAAATCGGATCCCCCTTTTACATGGCCCGAGAGGGCTATTTATAACCTTACTACAGATCCCCTTTTAGGGTTTTAGGGCTATTACAGGGGAATTTACATAGTCACCCTCATAAAGGGGCCCTTACATGGGTATTCAATGTAATTAAGGCGTGCGGGCCCTCAATGGGCCATTTAGTGGTTACTGCCTCCTTAGTCCATGGGCCAGGGCGATTGGGCCGGCCCATTGGACCGCCTTGAATCAGGCCCGTCCTGGCGAAGTCACCTTCCTTCGGCGTGTGCCTTCGCCATGCAGCCTTCGCCCGGGCCGATGGGTGCCCAGCGTGACCCTTGTCGCCTAGCCATTTTCGGCAGTCTTGGTCGAAAGGCCTCATGGCATATCGCGAACAATATTCTTAAAGAAGCAGAGGAAAAAGTTAAGGTTATACAGAAGAACTTGAAAGTGGCCCAGTCTAGGCAGAAGAGCTATGCAGACAACCGGCGTCGAGATCTTGCTTTCAAAGTCGGAGATTATGTGTATTTGCGTGTCACTCCGCTAAGGGGAGTAAGAAGATTCCACACGAAAGGGAAGCTTGCACCAAGATATGTTGGACCGTACAAGATCCTGAGCCGAAAAGGAGAAGTTGCCTATCAGCTCGACTTGCCAGCTTCTTTAGGCAGTGTCCACGATGTTTTCCATGTCTCCCAACTCAAGAAATGCCTGCGAGTGCCGACAGAGCAAGCAGATCATGCACAGATTGAGATCCAAGAAGATTTAACTTATGTGGAGAAGCCTATCAAAATTCTAGACACCTCAGAGAGATATACACGTACCCGTGTCATCCGCTTTTGCAAGGTTAGGTGGAGCAACCACTTAGAAGAAGAAGCCACTTGGGAGCGCAAAGACGAGTTGAAGTCGGCCCATCCCCATCTCTTCGTCAGTGCTTCCGAATCTCGGGGTCGAGATTCTCTGTAAGGGGGGTAGGTTTGTCACGCCCTGAAATCACTCTAAAATTGTATCATCTAAATTATTTCTAGAAATTGTAAAACCAAAAAAATAGCCTTCAACAACTAAAACTCACCAAGATTGATGTCAATTTGGCTTGTGGGTATTTTTAATAAATTCCCCATGCTTCAAAATGCTTAACCAATTTTTACTTTAATTTTCAAAGCACCCTACATAATTTTATAGCAACGAAAACAATTAAAAGAATTTTATAAAAAGCAAAAACCTAAAATAACTCTCTCCCTCCGGCCCGACCTGGCCTGCCCTCCCTCTCCTTCCTTTTTCTGCCTTGGGCCTTGCCCCTTCTTCCCGGCCCAGGCCGAGCCGCCCCTCCCCAGCCCAGCCGAGCTGCGGCTGCTGCGCGCCGCGCACGTGCGCCACACGCGCACTCCACCGTGGGGCCCGCCTGTCGGAGGCGTCTTCAACCTCCAGTCGCACCCGTCTCTCTCTCCCGTGAACGCAAGCGACGTCACCTCGTTCGATCTCCCTCCTCGGTGGATTTCCGTCCAAATTAACTGCAAAAATGGGTTCGTCTCCTCTTCCTCATCAATTCCCCCAACAAATCCCACTCAATCCCGCATTATTCGTGGTGGATTTTGATGGCGTTCATCAATGGCGAGCTCCACCATGGCCGGCGTCGATCTCCGTTCCCGGCGACCCTCTCCCTCCCCTCCGGCCTATAAAAGGCAGCCCCGACCCCCTGCTCTCTCCCCACACACCGCCATCCTCCCCCTCCTCTCTCCCTGGCCGCTGTGCCACTTTCTTCTCGTACCGCCGCCGTCATGCGCTCCAGCCGCACGTTGGCGTCGGCCTGCACGTCGCCGGGCCTCAACAAGGCCACGGCCGGCTGCGCCATCTCCTCTTCGCTCTCGGCCACGCCTTCTCCTCCCCTGGCAAGCCCCGGAGCTCCGTTCCTAACGTCCACCAATAGTCGGCCTCCACTGTTCCCGCGTCGTCAAGCTTGTCGTTGTTGTCTCATTGATGTACCGTTGAGCATTGCCGCTGCCATCTCTCTCCCTCCCCTCTGTTTCCTTTTCTTTTCTTTGTGCACATGATTTTCTTTAGAAATATTAATTCACAAATTCACAAAACGACAATTAAACAACACCTAAAATTCAAGTAGCCATATCTTGACTATTTGAACTCGGAATTGATATGTTCAAATTGCTAATTTTGCCCTTAAACAGTAATTAACCCATTTTATGCTTTCTTTATGCATCTTATATGGTTCTTATTTTTGTTTGGCCCTTTTTCTTTACGATTGTCGTGTAGATGCTGCAGTTCCAGAAGAGCTGCTCTACCTCGAGGTTGACGTTGAAGATTTTGGTAGCGAGCAAGGCAAGTCATGCCATTTTGATCATATTGTTATCCCAATTTACAAAATTATGTTTATTTAAATTATTGCATTTCTCTTTATTAATTTCCCGCGCTTATCACTGTTTTATTTAGCCCTACCGATTCTCCTTGTTATAACCTTGTTATTTGTATTATTATTATCCTTGTTTAACCCTAGGAAAAATAAAACTAGTGAGGACTTTATATACGTGGTGCTTACTAGTAAATTTAGGAATATGCTTAGCCCTTCTTAAATAGAAACAATTAGATATTTTCCAATAATTAGACTTGGGCATAACTTGTAAATAATGGTATTTTTGGCTTAGTGGCTGTTTAGCCATGACACAATGTTTCCCCTTCAAAATTCCCCAAACACGATTTTCGGCTGGGCTCGGGGTGCTTGGTTTCGCTAGTCGCACCTCGGCCGTCATAAGGACCGGTCTTCGGGCCTCTGTTGCAATGCATATTCCGTACAACCACATGTCTAATGGGTAAGGCTTAACACATCGCCTAGAACGGTCATGAACGAGGAAGGCACGGATAGGGATGGATGAAACCGGGTCGACGTCTCTGGCAGTACGCCCGGGGGCATAGACTGTCTGCTCGACCCAGGGCGCCTGGCGGGGGAAGTCTATGTCAGTCTTCTTTGTTTAGGGCGGTACTAAGCGATGGGTTATGTCATGGCTTCTGTCTATATACCGTGGTGGTATGCGGTACATGGTAACGCGTGAGGAAGACGTGTCTTGTGGGTAAAGATGTACCCGTCTGATTAGATAATCTATTCGAATAGCCGCGCCCTCGGTTATGGGCAAGCTGAGCAATGTACCCAAGTTAGAGTTTAATTCTACTAAAACTGGAATAACTGGAGTTAGGATCTGTGGGCCTGGGATAAGGCAAGATCACGTTGGTGCGCGACTTGTTAATAATTTGATTAGAGATAGGATCGTGTTTTCTTTAAATGCCTTTAAAAGTTTAAATGCTTTGAAATGCTAGTTTTCTGCAAAAATAGCCCTATAATGAATTCTTTGTACTCCTTGCATTATATTTGCATTTTTCCGGCCTGGCTTGCTGAGTACGGTGGTTGTACTCAGCCTTGCTCCTTTTTCCCCCTTCCAGCTGAGGAGTTCTTTGAAGATGAAGGTTTTGTTGTCTACCTCGTGCCTGTCGTCAAGCGCATGTGGTGGCCCGTCGTAGTTTCTTGCTTTTAGTTGTTTATCTTTCAGTGCTGGGCCTTTGGCCGCCCATGTAATAAAGTACTCGTTTCACGCTTCCGCTTATATATACTCTGTTATTTACCAACTTTGTAATGTGTACCTTGCCTCCTGGGAAAAGGATCTATGCACTCACAAACGAAATATAGTGTTCTATATTCCGGGTGTGACACATCAGCAGCTCACATAGTACTTGGCTAGTGCTTCTGACTATGTATAATCTTCCTACCTGGATTTGTCAAAAACGAAAATACATACTACTATGTATCCTCATACAGCGACCCCGTCAGCCTGGTATTGATATTGTTGTATTTCTTGAAGCATTGTTGGAAGATATGGCAGATTTATGGAAAGAGGGATTGAAAGTGTGGGACGAGTACTTAAGAGAATACTTCACACTGAAGGCCATCATCTCGTGACCATTAACGATTATCCAGCAATGTTTTCAGTTTCAGGTCAAATTAAAGGTAAAATAGGATGTGTGATCTGCATGAATGGAACGTACTATAGGTATCTCCCGGGTTCCAACAAGCTTGTGTACATGCGGCACCGGCGGTTTCTACGCACAAATCACAGGTACCGCAAGATGAAGGAGGAGTTCGATGGCACTGAAGAGACTGATCCTGCACCAAAACCTACATCGGGGGAAAAAGTGTGTGCAATGACAGAGAAAATTGTTTGCGAATTTGGAAAAGTGACTAAGAAACCATCAAAGGGGACAAAGCGCAAGAAACCCGAGAAGACTAAGAAACCAACGGATAGTAAGAAGCAAGATGATAGTACGAAGCTAGATGATAAACTCCCTCCCCCATTCAAGAAGCATTCCATATTCTTTAAGTACCTCCCGTACTGGAAAGATCTGGAGGTTCGGCATGCCATAGACGTCATGCATCTAGAGAGGAATGTGTTTGACAACATAGTTGGAACATTGTTGGACATGCCGAAGAAGACTAAAGATGGTCTGCAATCATGGATGGACCTAGTCGAGATGGGAATCAGGGAAGAGTTACACCCTCAAGAAGGAAAGAAGAATGACCAAGTATATCTTCCACCTGCCTGTTTCACACTGACACCTGAGGAGAAGAAGTCATTTTGCAAATCACTCCGCGATGTCAGAGTGCCCATAGGTTTCTCATCAAACATCAGTCGACTAGTTTCCATGAAAGATCTGTCGGTATCTGGTTATAATTCACATGACTGTCATGTCTTACTCACCGTGTTTCTTGCAATTGGAATAAGGGCCATAAAACCGGAGCATTTAAAGGTTGCTATCGCAAGGTTGTGCTACTTTTTCAACGCAGTGTCATAGAAGGTCATTAGTCTCGAAGAGTTAGGAAATCTCCGTACATTCGCACATGAGACACAGTGCCAACTTGAGATGTGTTTCCCTCCGTCATGTTTTGATATGATGGAGCATCTCATTGTTCACATAGTGCCACAGATGGTTGCGCTTGGCCCATTGTACCTCCATCAAATATGGTCATACGAGCGTTACATGGCGGTTTTGAAGGGTTACGTCCGAAATCGTGCACATCCACAGGGATCAATGGTTGAGGGTTATAGTACTGAAGATGTTGTCGAGTGCTGTATCGATTACCTCAAAGATGGATATGCAATTGGAGTACCTATGCCCCGACACGAGGGCAGATTGAGTGGCATGAGAACCATAGGAAAGAAGAGATTCGTCACCCATGATCACAAATCATTTTAAGAAGCTCACTTCAGCGTGCTTCATCAGTTTGCTATCGTTGAGCCTTACATCGATCAACATATCGAACTACTACGAGCTAACAATAAGGGTCGCACCACCAAGTGGATAATGAAAGAACACAAGCGTCTCTTTATTGATTGGTTGTGAGATCTAGACTTACCTAAGGGACAAAGTACCGATGACATAACTATGAAGCAGTTGGCTTGTGGTCCATCAACTACAGTAAATTCTTGGCAGGGATATGACATTAATGGATACTCGTTTAGTACAATAGCCCGAGATAGTAAGACCTGTACGCAAAACAACGGTGTCCGTGCGGAGGCAATTGATGAAGCGGGGGAAAAACAATCACACTTCGGGTTTATTGAAGAAATATGGGAAATCGACTATGGGCACACAATGCAATTCCCCATATTTAAGAGCCAGTGGGTAAAATACCCGAACGGGGTCAATGTTGATAGGCTGTAACATCTATTTCTCACGTCTCTGAATCGTTGGATATAATCTGGAACCGATTCGTCTGATTTCTTCCTAATAGCTGTGAGGTCCGATAGCTTCATCTCTTGAACTCCACTGAAAAAGTACTTATGGAATTGCTTCTCCAAATCGGCCCAGCTCCTGATTGAATTATATGGCAATGATGAAAACCAGGTGAATGCTGATCCAGATAGCGAGAGTGGGAATAAGCGAAGTCTGAGAGCTTCTATAGCCGATGCCTCACCACACTGAGCTAGAAATCGGCTAATGTGCTCGTAGGTTGATATATTATCTTGTCCTGAGAACTTGGAGAAGTCTGGCACCTTGTATCGGTTTGGCAATGGAACCCGATCAAAGTATTCTGGATACAGATGCCGATACATGTTGCCATTATCTTTCGGTTTAAGTCCAAATTGCTCCCTCATGACGTCAGCGATCATATCGGCCTAGGGTTGATGGGGTGTTGCTCCACCATACTGCTGTTGTACTGGATCCATCTGGCCATATTGGATCGGCTGAGGCCGTGGTGAGGCTGATAAAGATTATTGAAGCCAGCCGATATGCCTTGTGGTGGCACATAAGGAAGTTGTTCTGTACTGTACTGCTGGCTTATCGGCTGAGTAATTCCAATCGGCTGTTGTGGAACCGAAGGAATTTGATAAGATGTGTCGACAGCTGGCGGTTTTGGATGAAGAATAGTCATCAATTGTTCTGGTGTTAATTGAGTTGATGCTTGCCCCCCAGTGATCGGCTGTGATCTGGTTAGAATTGATGGAATATTTGAACTTGAGAAAGGAGCCGATGGAGCCTGGGTTTGAAGCACTTGTTGATTTCCTTGATTTCCACCGATCTCTGTCTTCACGGTTCTATATGCTGGGAACGCGCCGTCTGGTAGATAAATAGGTCCTTTAGCCTTTTCCTCAGCTATCGTACCGTCGACCACCGACTTGATCATATTTGTTAAGGTATTGACAAGTACCCCAGACTGGTTGACTAGCGCATGATGTACAGCCGAATCGATGCGATCTTGTAATGTGTGCAATTCTTCGCTACTCGATTCGGTTTTCACCTGTTTATCCTTTTCTTCTCTTGGTCCAGAAGTACTTGGGTCTTGCTTCACGATCGTCGGTATTTGGACTTTAGCTCTTTGGACGACCGTACCTTGCCGGCTGACTGTGAAGGAATGCAAATACTGGTTTTGGAGTTGGTCCAGCAGTTGTCGCAATTCTTCCTTTTGTTCATCATTCAGTTGCTCGGGTGTAACCGCGATGATGTTGTCCTCTGCGACTTCAGTGATGTTTGGAGACATGATGACACGACTACTACCGGGCGTGCCAAAAGCGTGTTGATGCAAAAAACACACACTGGCCTGAGAGGTTTGCTTTACTCTAGTGCAGGTCCAAAATTAGGGTTTCAGATTAAAGGGCGTGCCAGTTGATTTGATCCTGCAATCAACAAGAAAAACATGCAAAGAATATCAGTAAACGATAGACAATCGGCCATAGGGCCGATTTCATATCGTATGTGACCTAGCCGATGCAATAAAGCATGGATCGGCTGTAAGGTATAATCAATGATAATATTAACCCTAAAACTAGGATATCGGCTGTAAAGATCAGTGTTATATAATCAATATATCAATATTACTTTAGAGATAAGCAATTGGGATAGATCGGACTGAACCGAGACAATATAAATTGCCCAAGTCTAAAGATAACATAACATAATGATTATGTAGATTGATGTCATAGCCGATATCTAGGTTTAAGTATGTATCGGCTATAGCTCCGATACAACCTTATACTAGGATATTCTCTAGTAATAAATATATTAAACTATAATCAATCAAATTGATATTAAGCTTAATATATTTACATTAGATTAGATCCTGATATAAGGGGCAGATATAGAACATTAAACAAAGCATAACACGATGTAAAACATCTATATCAGGTAAGATCGGCTGAAACCCCGATACTATCCTTATTAGCAACCATGAAGCAGGTTAGATATCATGATTCTAAATACGACTTAATAGGTTGGACTGAACCAATGCAGCATTAAGTATAAATAGAACCATGAGATCTAAAGAATCAAGCCGATGGTTACCTTTTCGGGATGGTGGATATATTATATAACCTAGATTAACAAAGTGATCCAGCCGATATCGATGAAACCCTAGAAAGGATCTAGCCGATACAGGTAGATTGCATTGTCGATCTAAGCTATATAACATATATGATAACTCGGAGAATCACAGCAAAGAACTAGAGTGTCGTAGAGATGTAAGCACTAGCCCTAATGATGTAACTCGCCATGAAAAGATATACCTTTTCGCCGAAGATCAAATTGATGCAGCACGACTCGAAAGCACAAACTTGCCGAGAACAGAAAACAAAGGTTTGGCGATGCGCCGAGATTGATTGAACGTGTGTTGTTATTATTTACAAGACCTCGGGATTATATTTATACCCGAAATTACAAACCTTGTCCATCATGGACACGACTTATATTAACCTAATACAAATCCAACTAACCAACAAGTCCCTTAGGCGGACTCTTACCGAGGATATCTATAAGGAAATTACATAAAATATCCTAATTAATAGATACAATTGCCTCCTCAGGACCTTATCCGTGCATGGCAATCCATATGAAGCACGCTAACACAACCCGACGACGTATACCGAGTCATATTACCGAAATCGGCTCAATCGGCTAACCTAGTCCGACTCTGACTCTGCCGATCCAGTCCACAGCCGATTCGGACCACAGCCGATTCTCACTCTGCTTTCCGATACGATCTTATCTCTTCAATCCTCTTCAATTCCATCTTGACTTCTGATATTTGAATTACCAAATTTGGTCGTCAACACATGCCCCCCAAGTCCGGAATATTTAGTAATGTTTCGGATTTGCCAAATCTTATCTCCGAGATAATCTCGCTCTTTCCGTTTTTTTACCTTTACCACAGCGCTTTAAATACTTTAACCGACGGCCCCGAGAAACTTCACACCGTTATTCACTGTTGCCACCGCTTTCGCAATCTCCGTCTCCTTCAACTCCGGCGATCCTCTCGGCGCAAGCAGTCAATCTTCAAGCAATCCTTCGCTCATTCAACTTCCGCCGACGAAAAGATGTCTTCGTCATCGCTCCATCTGCTGCCCCATCGGCCGAATACGCTGAGGTAAGTCCCATCGGCTAGATCTCCTTTTAACTCATCCAATTTCATTTTCCCGCAATCTTAGCTCGCTTCTCTTCTCTCTTGCTTTGTTGATGTAGCATCTCGCAAACCTAATTGCGGTTCCCAGTCTTAATCATGAAAACAACTACTTCCTTGGGCCAATCGGCAATACAGACCCAACTGAGTTCATCACTACCGAAACCAATAGAATCCCCTTCAGATTATCGAACCCCAACATAGGACACTGGAAAAACACATTTAAGTCCTGGCCATCCCTAGAGAAAAGCTGGCCTGCATGGTTCAAGCGCATATCAGCTAGCAAGCAAAGTCACTGGGATGAGATAGGAATCGGCCAAGCCCTAGCCCTTTCTTTGGCAAATTCGGCTAAAGATGAGCCGTTAATGGCTTCTACAAGCTACTTCTGGTCCAACACCCTCAATGCATTCTTATTCAACCAAGGGCCGATGACACCAACTCTCTTAGATATAACCATGTTAACTGGACTTGATATCACCTCATCTGCCAACCCAATGATCTTGAACTCCAAGAATAGATTTGACTTTAAAACAAAGAGCATAGGAGGATGGTCTGGGTTCATTTCGGCTAACATGGGTCAGGGCTCAGTTACCCCAAGAGAGCATACTGCCTTCTTGCTGATGTGGTTGGAAAAATTTCTGTTTTGTGGATCAAGTTGCGGCCCAACCTCAAATTGGCAGCACATAGCCGAAGCCCTTGAAGAGAAAAGACAATTTCTTTTGGGAAAAATCCTGCTCGGCTATCTGTATCAGACCTTAACCAATGCATCAGCCAAACTAGCAACCGGCTCAGTAGTCAATGCAGGTGGCCCATGGTGGTTATTGCAGACTTGGTTAAACTTGGTTGTAATGAAAGCTGTCAATCGGCCATCTCCAACAGAATCAGAATTCCCAAGATTGGAACCAATCACCGATGATGATGGTGAAGAAATAACTCATCGGAGATGTACATCCTTTGGAGAATATGCCAGCACACCAGCCGATGCAGGAGCAAAGTTATCAGCGGAATTGCTCAAGGACTGGTTTTTTAGTTTCTATGATGGCTTCCAGAAAGATGCTAGAATCTGGTTTTTCTATGATGAATCAGTCAATTTTGAGCTGCCATCGGACTTCAGATTTGAAGAAATAAACCATGACAAATTTCAGAAGTCCAGAGAAGTTTATACTACAGCCATCAGCCCATGCATTCTCCCTGTCGGCATCCACCAGGGTAGGAATATTAAAGTCTCATATGAGTTCTACCATCCCATGAGCTCATCAAGACAATTTGGTATGGGCCAACTCCCAATCGACTTGTGGTTTGCTGACAAGATTGAATGCTGAGGAGAGATATCTTCAAGTCTGATGATGGATCGGCTGCTGAACATTCCAGGCCCCTCTCTTGGCAGTATTAATGATATTGAATTAGCTATGTTCAGGAGCAAAGACTTCACCTCATGGTGGGCTGAGTGGAAACAACATCTTTTTCACCAATCGGCTACCATCTACATGACAGACCTCTTCCCTGACATGATCCCCCAGGTAACTTCTCCTTTTATTCCTGTTTTAAACATATCAGCCGATTCTATTTATAACTCATGAACTATCTTTGCTCTTTCAGACCACAGACTCATCTCCTCCTCATACCAGCAAAAGTGGCAAAGAAATTGAATATGCTGCAGGGTTATTTCCTAACAGATGTGGCATGACTCCTCCTGTCATCGGTTATCATGCCCCCAAGACATCAAGCCTGCTCCAAGGACAAATGAAAGAAACAGCCGATGCAGGCAGGAAAAGGAGAACTAGAGCATCAACTGCTGTGCCACCAGCCACTAAGAAAAAGGCCAAGAAACAACCACCTCCAACAGCCGATGATGCAGATGAAGCCCTAAAAGAAGCATCCATCGAACGGGCAATAGATGAAGCTGCAGCTGAATCCAGTGATGTGGGAAAAGAAACACCTCCAGCCTCTCCAAAACAAACCCCCACAACTCCTATTCCAGCTGTCTTCACTCGGCAACCCAGGGTAAATTAATCTTCCTTGATTAACCCTCAACTTAATCCTCCAACTCTTGCATTTTGTAGAAGAAAAGACCAGCCGAGAGAAAGAAACCAACACAAGCATAAGCTAAACCATCCATTCAAGCTCCTCTGGTAAATTTCAATCTTTTAATCCCCTGAATACTTCATTAGCCGATACTATCTAACACTAGCATGAATATTTTCAGCCTCCTTCCCCTCCATCACCTGTAGCACAACCGGTCTCCAGCGAACATACCGCATCGGCTGTAGGCAGCCATCACGTCGAAGAAGAAATCGCTGCTCCTGCAATCCCTGTAAGTCTCATTCTTAAAACCTCTCAAATCGGCTATATAAAAATATCTTCTTACTTGTATTCTTTTCATCTTTCCTACTTGCAGGTCTTAGCCGATTTATTCTCTTTTGATATAAAGGACTACTTTGATGAAGAAGCAGAAGGAGAAATATCAAGCAAATCCTTAGCTCCTCTAGCCGATGACGTGAAGAGGAATCTTGAAGATATTGCACATCGGCTAGAAGCATCTCTAGACAGTTTGGTGGTTGACTGCAGCACTCTCCGAACCAGATTCCAAGAAATCCAAGCTGTTCTGCCAGATGAATTGTCCAATATGGTTACCCCAGCTATGTATCTTGAGCAGCACCAATTTAAGCTGGAGAAAGCAAAACAAAGGATAGCCGATAGACGAGAGAAAAAAGATATAGAAGCCACCATTCAATCCAATCGGCAATTAGTCCATGATGAGAAAACCAAGCTCGATCAACTAGCCGAAGAGCCAATTAAAGCTTCGATAAATCAATCAGAAGCCGAAAGAATAGATCTGCTAGCCAAGCTTGAAGAGTGTAATGCCAAGATTGCCTTGGAAAAGTAGAAATTAGCCGATCTCCCTAAAGCCATTGGAGAACAGAAAGCAAAGCTGAAATCGGCTATAAAGAATGTAGCCACCATGACTAAGTCCTTGAAGGTAATTCCTGGAACTGACGCCCAAGATGCCCAAGCCATTGCGGAAGTTGAAGAAATCCGTCAACGGGCATTGTCAGCAATCCAGAAATATCTTGCACAATGATTTCTTGTAATAAGGACTTAGAAGAATTTTGTGATCAATTCTGTAATCGGCTAAAACATTTGTCTTGTAACATAACCTCTTAACTTCCTTAAGCCGATTGATACTGTTGCTTCATATAAACCAATTGTATACCTGGCAGACTTGGCTGTATTCCAGACTTGGCAACTTATACTAAAATTTGCTCAGAAATTTCCAACTTTTCATCTTCCATGCCCCCCAAGTTTGTAGTAGGGAACACAATGCTGCAAACTTATATATCTAAGGGCGATAAAAATATCGGCCATCTAAAGGCGATGTAAACACATCGGCTATCAACCATCAACCGGCAAACCATAGCCGATCATGAACCAATCCAAACACTTGGGTAATATGTCTTTAAGTATTTTCCATTAAGTGTTCTTCCAAATATTTCTCCATCAAGTCCTTTTAACATATAGGCCCCTTTAGAAACACATTTGTGAACTTGAAACGGACCTTCCCAATTCGGTGACCACTTGCCGAATTTATTATCTCTAGCCCCTATCGGCAGCACTAATTTCCAAACCAGCTCGCCTTCTTCAAAAGATTTGGGTACAACCTTCTTGTTATAATGTCTGGCAACTCTCTCCTTATCTTTCCTAACTTTCTCAATAGCTCGCAATCTTGCTTGAACCAAATCTTCTGACTCATCAACTATCAAATTATGATAATCATCGGCTGTTAACTCATCCTGTAAAGAAATCCTCCTAGAGCCGATGTTGGTTTCCCATGGTAAGACGACTTCATGCCCATAAACCAGTTGATAAGGAGGTACCTGAATTGCACCATGGCAAGCCATCCGATAGGACCATAATGACTCAGCCAAAATAGTATGCCACTTCTTGGGGTATTCGGCTATCTTTCTCTTGACCAACTTAATCAAACTCTTGTTAGATGCCTCAGCTTGTCCATTGGCTTGTGCATAATATGGTGATGAATTCAACAACTTAATTCCCATGCTATCAGCAAACTGAACAAACTCGTCTGATACAAATATAGAACCCTGATCAGTTGTAATTGTTTGTGGCAAACCAAATCTGTATATAATATGCTCTTTAACAAAATTGATCGCATCCTAACTATCAACTTTCTTCAAGGGAACTGCCTCAACCCACTTAGTGAAATAATCAGTCACAACTAATATGAACTTATGTCCTTTGCTTGATGGTGGATTGATCTGGCCGATCATATCAATACCCCAACGTCTGAACGGCCATGGCTTGATAATAGGGTTCATAGCCGATGCTGGCGCTCTCTAAATTGCTCCAAACTTCTGACAATCTTGACAACCCTTATAATATCTGAAACAATCCTCCAGCATTGTCGGCCAAAAATATCCAACTCTTCGAAGTAACCACTTCATTTTATGAGCTGATTGATGTGTCCCACAAATACCTTCATGAACCTCACACATAACAACTTTAGCTTCTTCCATACTCAAGCACCTCAAGAGAACTCCATCAATCGTCCGATAATATAAGGAATTATCCAACAAAACATACTTGAGAGCTTTATACCTTAATCTTCTTGAAATTGGTCTTGAAGGATTCTTTAGATACTCGAAAACATCAAACCTCCAATCATCGGCTGGAATACAGGCCACTTCTACCTCAATCCCTTGTAACATCGGCCTATATCCTGATGCACCTTGAGCTAAATCATTAGCTTCAACGTTTAGCTCCCTAGGAATATGCTTCAAAGTAACTATCCTGAATGTCTTCATCAGCTCCTGGCATTTCTCATTATAGATTATTAAGGTATCATTCTTGCATTCATATTCCCCAGATAATTGACTTATCACCAACAATGAATCACCCATGATCTCAACAGCATCGGCTTCGACTTCTCCTAATAACTGCAACCCTTTGAGAACAGTTTCATATTCTGCTTGATTATTCGTTGAATACGGTTTAATAGTAAAAGCAAACTGAAAACTTGCCCCCCTAGGTGATATTATCACCAAGCCGATACCACAACCATGAGTGCAAACTGATCCATTAAAGAATAAAGTCCATGGCATGATGTCAATATTATCAATACTGGTATCCCTGTGTTCAACTATGAAATCGGCTATCGCTTGCCCTTTAACTGCCTTAACCGATTCATATCTAAGATCAAATTCTGACAAAGCAAATATCCACTTCCCAATTCATCCCTTTAGCACTGGAGCCGATAGCATGTATCGTACTACATCGGCCTTGCAAACTATGATGCATTCATTGGATAATAGATAATGTCTCAACTTTGTGCAAGAAAAATATAAGCATAAGCATAACTTCTCCACAAGTGAATACCTTGTTTCTGCATCCAACAGACGTCTACTAAGATAAAATATGACTCTTTCTTTTTCTTCGACCTCTTGAATCAAAACTGAGCCGATAGAATTTTGATCGACTGATAGATAAAGTTTAAACGGAATCCCTTTCTGTGGTGGTATGAGAACTGGAGGGGTACTCAGATATTCCTTGATATTATCCAGAGCCTGCTGCTGCTTCTCTCCCCAGACAAATTCTTGATCGGCTTTCAACCTTAGTAAAGGAGTAAATGGCTCTATTCGGCCAGACAGATTTGATATAAAACACCGAACAAAATTAATCTTGCCGATCAATGATTGTAGCTTGGTTTTATCTTCCGGGGGTTTAATATCTTTAATTGCCTCAATGCTCCTCTGAGGAATTTCAATCCCTCTCTCATGAACCAGAAATCCAAGAAACTGACCAGCCAATACACCAAAAGCAAACTTGGTAGGATTCATCTTCAACCCATACTTCCTTGCTCTTTCTAAGACCTGTTTCAAATCGGCTATGTGATCATCAACTTCCTTAGACTTAACCACCACATCATCTATATATATCTCCACCAATGCACCGATGAGATCGTGAAAAATATAGTTCATGGCTCTCTGGTACGTAGCACCAGCACTCCTCAAGCCGAAAGTCATAACTACCCACTCATACAAGCCGATAGCACCAGGACACCTAAAGGCAGTCTTGTGAATGTCCTCCTCAGCCATAAAAATTTGATTATAACCAGCATTGCCATCCATGAAACTGATAATCTTATGTCCAGATGCTGCATCTACAAGTTGATCGGCTACTGGCATTGGGTATTTATCCTTCGGTGTAGCTTTGTTTAGATCTCTGAAGTCAATACAAACCCTGAGCTTGCCGTTTTTCTTGATAACCGCTACTATATTGGAAATCCACTCAGCATATCGGCATGGTCTGATGAAACCATCATCATAGAGTCTTGTAATTTCGGCCTTAATAGCATCATACATCGCAGCTTTACAACGTCTTGGGGGTTGCTTGTACGGCCGATAACCTGGTTTGATAGGGAGCCGATGTTCAACTATCGATCGGCTAAGTCCTGGCATCTCATAGTATTCCCAGGCAAAACAATTTCTATACTCCTTTAAGAGTGCAATTAATTTACATTTAAACTCTTTTGGTAAACCTTTACTAATATATGTCGGCCTAGGCCTATCACCTGGTCCAATGTCAATTTCCTCTAATTCATCGGCCGACATAAAACCTTGCCCAAGCTTGCCGTCGAGATCATCAATGGTATCTTCTGTGTATAAGTTGGAACCCTCCACGGCGCCCTCAAAACAAGAATTGGGGCTCTCCATCTCCTGTTGTCTGTATAGCATCATCAGAAACCTTTAAGTAATCTCCTTGCCAAACTTTGCCAGATAAACAATCAATTCCTTCCATCTCCCAAATAGACAAATCGGCACAAGCTACATTGACTGACCTGTCGGCTGGCACGATTTCGATTTGGTCTCCTTGCCATTGAATCAAGCTTTGATGCATTGTTGAAGGGATGCAACAGTTGGCATGGATCCAATCTCTTCCCAACAACAGACTATAGGAACCCTTCCCATCAATAACAAAGAACGTGGTTGGAATTGTTTTACTGCCGATGGTTAGCTCCACATTCAAAACTCCCTTGGTCTCAGATGGGTTCCCGCCAAAATCCTTCAGAACCATGTTGGTTTTGATCAAGTCCTCTGAATTCTTCCCAAGCTTTCTGAATGTTGTATAAGGCATTAAATTAACAGCTGCCCCACCATCGACTAGCATCTTTGACATCGGCTTACCATTGACAAATCCCTTAACATAGAGTGGCTTGAGGTGCCGATGATCTGTTCCTTCAGGCTTCTCAAAAACAGCTTGTTGTGGAGATAACATCAATTTAGCCGATGGCATATCTTCTTCTTGCTCGACAACTTGATCTACCGCATATTCGGCTGGCAACATAAAGACCATATTTATCTCAGATGACATCACCTCCTTGCCCTTACGTTGTTGATTTTTGCTGCGATCGGCTTCAAATTCGTCGGCTGGCACCACTTTGCTCTTCACGCGCCATACCTTCTTCTTTTTCTGCCGCAGCCGATGCTCAATTGCACCCTCAACCTCTTGGAATTGCTCTCTGTTCCTCATCCGTTGAACTCTTCTCTTTTGATTTTTGGTGAATATCCCGGAAGGACACCACTGGGGATGCATTGGCTTGGATTCTCTATGTGAGTCATCTTCATCATCATCTTGGTGCATCGACCCAAGTCTTTCATGCACTGACAGCCTTGATTGTCTTGGCCGATGTATAACTGCATGTCGTCGGCTTGGTTCTTGAATGAATTGGACATCAGGATCACTGCAACCAGGGCAATTTTCGATAGATGGTAACCTCATACCTTCGTTCCAGCAGAATCTGAAGAATTCACAACTCCAATGGGGATCAAAATATCTTTCTTCCTCATCAGGATATGCCTCCTCTTTCTTTTGGCGTCTATTTTGATACTTGCCGATCATACCAGCTGATCTGATACTCCTAGTATAGTTTTTATTTCCATCGACTGTGTTCCCGTTGTATCCAGGATGCACCATGTTCACTGGAAAAGGGTGTCCATCTATCTTCATCGGCCTCTTTACCATGTTGGATCCATCAATCTTAATTTTTCCTTGTTCAATAGGCGATTGGATCTGTTGTCTGAAAATTTTGCAATCATTAGTGTGATGAGACCCTGTGTTGTGCCATTTGCAGTACTTCCTTTTCTTTAACTCTTCAGCCGATGGGATGACATGTCCTGCCGGAAGTTGAATCTGTTTTTCTTGAAGAAGGAGATCGAAAATCCTATCGGCCTTGGTAATGTCAAAGTCAAATTTTTCCTCTGCAGCCGAATTCTTAGCCCATTGACAGACCACCGTCTTCTTGTTCCTAGCCCATTCGGCTGCGTTGATATCTGGGTCTTCATCTTCAGAATCAAAATCATAATTGTAGACATTGTTGACGTTATTAGCCTTTTTGAGAAATTTCCTAGCCTCTTGAAATCTTGTTTCGTGAGCCGATACCATCTGAGCTAAGTGTGCTAAACTATCAAAGTCTTGAGCCGAGAACCTTTCTCTGATCGGCGCCAGCAAACCTTGAAAAGCTAAATCGGCTAGTTGAGAATCTGATAAAGATAGGCTGTAACATCTATTTCTCACGTCTCTGAATCGTTGGATATAATCTGGAACCGATTCGTCTGATTTCTGCCTAATAGTTGTGAGGTCCGATAGCTTCATCTCTTGAACTCCACTGAAAAAGTACTTATGGAATTGCTTCTCCAAATCGGCCCAGCTCCTGATTGAATTATATGGCAATGATGAAAACCAGGTGAATGCTGATCCAGATAGCGAGAGTGGGAATAAGCGAACTCTGAGAGCTTCTATAGCCGATGCCTCACCACACTGAGCTAGAAATCGGCTAATGTGCTCGTAGGTTGATATATTATCTTGTCCTGAGAAATTGGAGAAGTCTGGCACCTTGTATCGGTTTGGCAATGGAACCCGATCAAAGTATTCTGGATACAGATGCCGATACATGTTGCCATTATCTTTCGGTTTAAGTCCAAATTGCTCCCTCATGACGTCAGCGATCATATCGGCCCAGGGTTGATGGGGTGTTGCTCCACCATACTGCTGTTGTACTGGATCCATCTGGCCATATTGGATCGGCTGAGGCCGTGGTGAGGCTGATAAAGATTATTGAAGCCAGCCGATATGCCTTGTGGTGGCACATAAGGAAGTTGTTCTGTACTGTACTGCTGGCTTATCGGCTGAGTAATTCCAATCGGCTGTTGTGGAACCGAAGGAATTTGATAAGATGTGTCGACAGCTGGCGGTTTTGGATGAAGAATAGTCATCAATTGTTCTGGTGTTAATTGAGTTGATGCTTGCCCCCCAGTGATCGGCTGTGATCTGGTTAGAATTGATGGAATATTTGAACTTGAGAAAGGAGCCGATGGAGCCTGGGTTTGAAGCACTTGTTGATTTCCTTGATTTCCACCGATCTCTGTCTTCACGGTTCTATATGCTGGGAACACGCCGTCTGGTAGATAAATAGGTCCTTTAGCCTTTTCCTCAGCTATCGTACCGTCGACCACCGACTTGATCATATTTGTTAAGGTATTGACAAGTACCCCAGACTGGTTGACTAGCGCATGATGTACAGCCGAATCGATGCGATCTTGTAATGTGTGCAATTCTTCGCTACTCGATTCGGTTTTCACCTGTTTATCCTTTTCTTCTCTTGGTCCAGAAGTACTTGGGTCTTGCTTCACGATCGTCGGTATTTGGACTTTAGCTCTTTGGACGACCGTACCTTGCCGGCTGACTGTGAAGGAATGCAAATACTGGTTTTGGAGTTGGTCCAGCAGTTGTCGCAATTCTTCCTTTTGTTCATCATTCAGCTGCTCGGGTGTAACCGCGATGATGTTGTCCTCTGCGACTTCAGTGATGTTTGGAGACATGATGACACGACTACTACCGGGCGTGCCAAAAGCGTGTTGATGCAAAAAACACACACTGGCCTGAGAGGTTTGCTTTACTCTAGTGCAGGTCCAAAATTAGGGTTTCAGATTAAAGGGCGTGCCAGTTGATTTGATCCTGCAATCAACAAGAAAAACATGCAAAGAATATCAGTAAACGATAGACAATCGGCCATAGGGCCGATTTCATATCGTATGTGACCTAGCCGATGCAATAAAGCATGGATCGGCTGTAAGGTATAATCAATGATAATATTAACCCTAAAACTAGGATATCGGCTGTAAAGATCAGTGTTATATAATCAATATATCAATATTACTTTAGAGATAAGCAATTGGGATAGATCGGACTGAACCGAGACAGTATAAATTGCCCAAGTCTAAAGATAACATAACATAATGATTATGTAGATTGATGTCATAGCCGATATCTAGGTTTAAGTATGTATCGGCTATAGCTCCGATACAACCTTATACTAGGATATTCTCTAGTAATAAATATATTAAACTATAATCAATCAAATTGATATTAAGCTTAATATATTTACATTAGATTAGATCCTGATATAAGGGGCATATATAGAACATTAAACAAAGCATAACACGATGTAAAACATCTATATCAGGTAAGATCGGCTGAAACCCCGATACTATCCTTATTAGCAACCATGAAGCAGGTTAGATATCATGATTCTAAATACGACTTAATAGGTTGGACTGAACCAATGCAGCATTAAGTATAAATAGAACCATGAGATCTAAAGAATCAAGCCGATGGTTACCTTTTCGGGATGGTGGATATATTATATAACCTAGATTAACAAAGTGATCCAGCCGATATCGATGAAACCCTAGAAAGGATCTAGCCGATACAGGTAGATTGCATTGTCGATCTAAGCTATATAACATATATGATAACTCGGAGAATCACAGCAAAGAACTAGAGTGTCGTAGAGATGTAAGCACTAGCCCTAATGATGTAACTCGCCATGACAAGATATACCTTTTCGCCGAAGATCAAATTGATGCAGCACGACTCGAAAGCACAAACTTGCCGAGAACAGAAAACAAAGGTTTGGCGATGCGCCGAGATTGATTGAACGTGTGTTGTTATTATTTACAAGACCTCGGGATTATATTTATACCCGAAATTACAAACCTTGTCCATCATGGACACGACTTATATTAACCTAATACAAATCCAACTAACCAACAAGTCCCTTAGGCGGACTCTTACCGAGGATATCTATAAGGAAATTACATAAAATATCCTAATTAATAGATACAATTGCCTCCTCAGGACCTTATCCGTGCATGGCAATCCATATGAAGCACGCTAACACAACCCGACGACGTATACCGAGTCATATTACCGAAATCGGCTCAATCGGCTAACTTAGTCCGACTCTGACTCTGCCGATCCAGTCCACAGCCGATTCGGACCACAGCCGATTCTCACTCTGCTTTCCGATACGATGTTATCTCTTCAATCCTCTTCAATTCCATCTTGACTTCTGATATTTGAATCACCAAATTTGGTCGTCAACAATGGGGTTGAAGACGTCGAAGATTACAATCAATACGATAGTATGCCATTTTATAATCAGTTTGTATAAAAGATTAAGAATGTCGAGACATCTACTCAGAAGACCGTGAAGCCTTACATGCGCACGGACGGTGTGGGCAAAAATGTTAAAGGGTAATGATTGTTGAGTGGCATGTAAGCATCTAATAAGTTATTAGTTGTGTAATGATGGTATGTAAGAGGATATGTGTGCTCATATTGCCAATTGACGAACAATTGTACTCAACATTTTGCATATTAGTTTGTACTAATTTTAATGTGCAATTACCATTTGTAGGGTAAAATTTATAGTTTTTTATATTTTAAAAAAAATTTAAAAGAGGTTTCAAAATTTAGTACCAATTTTTAATGTGCACTTACCATTGTTTGAAAAATTTAAAAAAAAATTAAAGTAGTAATATTAATGTTTCAAACATTTAAGTAAGATTTACATTTGAAAAGTAATAATATTAAGGTTTGTATATTTGTATGTACAATTACCATTTTTATTACAACTACTGTAGACATTTTCAAATTACAATAATAAATTAAAAAAGATTTTGAAATAAATATATTCACCTCTGTAACAATCTTTGCAGGCGGACGGACCGCTTTCGAAGATTGTTAAGCCGAGTAGGGTTTACATCTTCGCAGGCGGACCATCCGCCTGCGAAGATGGCCCGCTTACGAAGATCATCTTCGCAGGCGGGTGGGCCACCTGCGAAGATCGTATCGCTATATAAGGCCCCGCCTGCGGCGCCAAAATTTCTAAGTCCAGGCGGGAACCCTAGAAATTCTGGCGCTGACAGGCTACCAAATTTTTGAGCCACCACACGCCGCCGCCGTCGTTCGCCGCCGTCCGCCTGCGACCTTCGCCCACCGACCGTCGTCCTCTACCGCCGCCGACCGTCGTCCTACGCTCCACTGTCGACAGCTCCACCGCCACCGGCCGCATCGCCGCTCCACCGACCGCGCACCTCCGCCGCCGCTCCACCGCTCCAACGCCGCCGCCGCCCGCATTGCCGCCGCCGGCTGCTCCACCGCCGAGCTCCACCGACCACCGCCGCCGCCGACCATCCACCGCGCACGGTCTTGCTCGCAGTCGTGGTCTCACTCTCCCTCTCTCTCTCGCAGCCGCCGCCGACCATCCACCGCCGACCATCCTCTCTCTCTCGCTCGCAGTCGCGGTCTCGCGGCCGAACGGATTCATCGGCCGGTCGTCGTCCACGAGCAAAGACATCCTCAGGCGAACGACGTCTTCGGCCGGTCTTCATCCACGGCCGAACCTCGTCGTCGGCCCTTCATTCGTCATCCACAACCGAACCTCGTCGTCGGTCGTTCATCATCCACGGATGTGTGTGCATGTGTGTGTTTGTTTTTTATATGTGTGTGCTTTTGGCTGTGAGGGGGTTTATATGTGTGTGCATGTGGGTGTGAATGGGAATTAGGGGTGGGTGATATGTGAATGAGGGGTTATATGTTGATTGTGAATGTGAATTTGGGAATGTGGGTGATATATAAAAGAAATTGGGAGGGTATGTTCAATTTTGCAGGATATGTGAATTTGTCATTTTTTTAATAACATTTGGGAGGGTATGTTCAGTTTTTTTATAACATGTGGAGGATATGGTCACCTTATTACATATTAGTTTGTACTAATTTAGCAAATTAGTTCGTACTAATTTTAGTTTTTACTAATTTATCAAATTTGTTTGTACTAAATTAGCAAATTAGTATGTACTAATTTATAACATTTTACAATTACGTACACAAGTTTTTATTAAAACATTCTACAATTACGTACACAAGTTTTTATTATAACCTTTTGCAATTATGTACACAAGTTTTTAATACACAGTTTTGCAGAGTGTCCCTTCCTATTGTGGTTGCTCCGGAACCAACGGTCCCACCGGAAGATAGTTCCGACAGCGACGTAGCTAACGATGAGTACTCGTCGCCAAGCGATCCTTGTCCAAGCCTAAGAGAAGGAGAAAGAGCGACGGTGAAGAAGGCGACAAGGACTACATTCCCCCTAAAGAAGGGGTAAGTAAACTTAATATGTAAACTGTTCACCGTGATAACTATTAGCCCGAGCTAATTCGAAACTTTGATATATACCTTATCGTAGGAAACGGCGCCACGGTGATCAAAACGGCAGCCGAAGAAAAAAGATCCGTCGAAAGACGAGGAGGTCCCAGCTAACACAACTGGCTCAAAGAATAGCGAATGGTCAGCAAATGTGAAGAAAAGGAAGGGCGAGAGAAGCGTGAATAGAAAGGATGAAGGGTTCCATGTTGTTACCCATGTTTCGCCAAAAGGAGAGCCGCTCGCCCCTAAGACGTCACGTGTGAAATTCAGTTCGCAATGTGGCATAATAGTAAGGGAAAAGATCCCCATCACGGTCAAGGACTGGGATCATGTATCGAATGGGGATAAGGAAGTCCTATGGAAAGAGTTGAAGAAAATCTTCCAGTTCCCGGTTGGATCAGAGGCAGTAGTGAGGAATTGTGCACTACAAACAATGGCCAAGTCTTGGCATGGTTGGAAAACCACCTTGAACAAGAAATTTGTGCAGACGGGACGTACACTGTTTTCGACGTATGCCAACATAACCGCGAATCAGTGGGAAGACTTTCTGACATTGAAAAACTCCCCGGAAGAAATTGAAAGGAGCAAAAAGTTTTCAGAGTTGGCCCAGAAGAACAAATTTCCTTATTGTTTAGGCTTCGCGGGATACGCACCAAAGGTGGAGCAGTGGAGAAAAGAGGAAGAGGAAATAAGGAAGGTGGGGCTTCCGGTACCTATGGAGGAATGGACACAAAGATCAAGGAACTGGGTAAGAGCTAGAACTCCGAAGATCACGGATGAAGGTAAAGTATCGTTCGAAGATCCGGAGCTACAGGGCGTTGCCGATAAAATAGAGAATTTATCCAGTTCACAGAAGAAAGGATTTTTCAAGCCTAAGAGGGAGAAAGATGTGCTAAGTACGGCGATGGGTACTCTTGAGCATGGGGGTAGGGTTCGAGGTGTGTCGTCCAAGATGAGTTGGAAGGAAGGGTTTAAACATGACCCCCACAAGAAGCGTGAAGCGTACAAGGATAAACTTAGAGACGAAGGGGCTGCGGATTTTGAAAGGCAAATGATGGATTTCTGCGTCAAGCACATGCTTTTGCCTCCCCCCGAAACCAAAGAACCTGAGCCAGATTACCCCTTCGATGACCTCAAGGAGAATACACCCTACAGATTGCACGTTCCCATTGGACGCTCCGGGAAAACTCTTGAGGCCGCTACAGCCATTGCTATCCCTGGGAGAACATATAATGAAGAGTTCATACCCGATGCGTATGCCAAAGTGCAGCCGCAAGTGGTCCACGAAGGTTTGAGTCCTACGACATAGACTTCCCTACTGTAGATGGTGTATCTGTACTTGGGGATGCGGTCGATGTTGTAATTCTCTGGCACAAGAATGACATATCCTTTGGATTGGGCACCGACGCCACGTGAAAACCTGTGGTGCCAAAACCGGGGTTGGAAAAACCTCTGAGACCTCCTAGAAAGATGACTGATAAGGCGGAGGAACCCGAGATGCATAAGGAAAATCCAGTGCCGGAAGTGCCACCGGAGATTGAAGTGCCAGAGGTGCCCATGGAGATTGCAGTGCCAGATGTCCAAAAGGAGATTACAGTAGCAGAACCAGAGGTGCAATTTGTGGCATCAGTCGGGGCAGATATAGAAGAAGTACCAGGATTGGAATGGGACGGTACAGAGCCAGAAATATTTGAAGACCCTTCTCCTGCGAAAGACCCCGAGGGGCAAAAGACCCCGGTCCCTGAGAAGGCCACTACCAGTTCTGAGGTGCCTAGAGTGCTTAGGAGCCACGACTCCAAAGCCAAAGATGAGAACAAGGAGAAGTTCATGGTAACCGTCTTCAGAGGGGGTAAGGAACGTGCCAAACTCAGAGATGATGACCCCCAGAAGGCCGCTGAACTAGCCGGGCCAACATACTGGCCAATTGATGATTGCCCGGAAAAGTACGAACACGGGAAAACACTCTTGCCGGATTGGGCACTAAACGAAGGACCATGGGAGATGAGAAGATTACATACCTTCTACATGGAAGCCAGCAAGAAAGGCTTGGGCAGTATAACAGTTCGAACACCGGCAGATTGTTTCGAGGCGAAGGTTACTTATGGGTAGATTTCTCAGATCTCCACGCCATATATTGTCGGGATAAGATGGACGTCAACTATATCGGTGTTTGGTGCATGAGAGTATGAGTTTTAATTAGTTACATGAAAAATATGTACAATACAAATCCATGTGATTGTTACTAACAAACTTCTTTTGTAGGATGCAATACATGGATGCTAAGAAGAAAAAAGAACCTATTGGCTTCTTGGATCTAACTCGGATCTGTCAAACACAGCATACCGTGAGGCTAGCACCAAGGTCAGACCACCAGAAGGGCTTGCACAAGGAGAAATTGATTACTGTCGCACAGTACATCGGATGAGCCTTCTTGCACTTTCAAAATAAGAGAGTCGTCATGGCCGCTTATAATTTTAAGTGAGTCCGGTACATTTATCTTCTATACATATGTCTTATTTTAGCTGGTACTAACTAACTATACTTTTGTTAATATGTAGCGATCATTATATCTGTTTACTCATCCACCCTAAAGACGGAACCGTGGTAGTCTTGGACCCTCTCGATTACAGACACCAGCAATACAAAGAATTTCTAACAATTTTACAGTAGTAAGTGATTATGACTCTTACATTTTTATATGAATGTATTATAAATAAATATCCTCCTTAATGTGAAACGGTATGACATCCATACTGTGCGTACCAATACTACAAGTTCAAGGGTGGAGAACAGACTCGAACAAGGGAGAAGCTGCTAGTACGTACCTATTGGCCGGTAATACTCCACTCACTTAATGTATTTCAATTATTTCACTAATTGAAAATTTTAACTATTTTTTTCCATGATATGTCCTGAAGTGTCACAAGCAACCTAGAGGAACTGTCCTTTGCGGGTATTACGCGTGCGAATTCCTTAGGGTTAATGGGAGGTACAGGACTAACGCAGAGGATGTAAGTCTCTATACTATGTACTAGACAGCTTCACATATTTATGGTACTAATATATTGTTTATCTTCAATGCATGCAGTTGCCAAGATTAGAACGTCGAACAAGCTTTGATGATACAGGCATCACAAATGTCTAGCGTGATCTGTGCCACTTCATCCACCATGAGTGCTGTCATGTGAAAGGACATTTCTTCGACCCAGAGGGTGCCCTAGCGATAAGTGACGAATTCAAGAATCTTCGAGAGTGGAACACTGCTATGCCATAATGTAACTAGATGGCGTATTTGAAGTCACAATGTAACAAAATATTGTAATATATCTATTTTGGCAAAACTTTTGAGTTATGCAATATATGTAAATTTCTCAGTACCAAATGCTTGATAATCTTCCAATATATGTACACAATAATCTACCTGCAAGAATTTCTATTAACGGGCAAATTATTATTAAATTTCAAAAATTTCCACCTATCTTCGCAGGCGGATTTTTTTTTTCACGCGACAGCTTCCTATTTTCGCAGGTAGACCGGACTAGCCAACGTCCGCCTGCGAAAATTATCTTCGCAGGCGGATGGCCGCCCCGCCTGCGAAGATCGGCGATCTTCACAGTCGTTTGCCTACTGGCGGACGGCCGCCCCGCCTGCGAAGACCGTTTTCGGCCGCCTGCGATAATGCTTTTCCTAGTAGTGCTACTAGTATTTGCAGAAGGAATCACCTATATATATCGAAAAGTTCTCTTCCAAAAATTTGACAAATATAATTACACTAAAATCATAGTGTAATTTCCTTTGTAATTTACATGTAACTACTCTAACATCCTGGTCCAATTAGGATGAGGCCTGTGTGGCCCATGAGAGCTGTGTGCACATGTTTAGTACCACCTTGCTAGTTTAGCAACGGTGGAACCAACTTATAAGGCCTCTTCCCTCCAACCATATCACTCCCGGGTTAACCCTTTTACATGAAGCGAGTACGAAAGTGTAAGTGGGGTGGTATGTGTAAGTGGACCCGCCCGTCTAATGGGTTAGGCTACGCGGTTCTGGAGGGAGGGCTGTTACAAATGGTATCAGAGCCGACCCTCGCGGTTGCGCGTACGAGTTAGTGTGCGGGCATATGGCGCATGGCGGATGTGGGCTCTGTGTGAGGCACATGGCATGGCATATAGCACCGGCACTGGACGTACGAACGTGCGCTAAGAGGGGGCGTGTTCTTGGGCATGTGCCTATATGCCTGTGTGGCTATGTGGGTGAGTTGGACCGACGAGGACGTTGGGTCCTTTGAGGGGGTGTATGTGACATCCTGGCCCAATTAGGATGAGGCCTGTGTGGCCCATGAGAGCTGTGTGCACATGTTTAGTACCACCTTGCTAGTTTAGCAAGGGTGGAACCAATTTATAAGGCCTCTTCCCTCCAACCATATCACTCCCGGGTTAACCTTTTTATAAGGGCTCTTCCCTCCAACCATACCTTTAGCATGGTGATGTGTAAAATAAGCATGGTTATATCTGAACTAGTGATGTCCTCATCATCGTCCATATAAAGGAAGCACTCTCGCTATTTAGAGTCTCTTGTAGTGTATATATTAAATATATATAATTAAAAAGGAAATTGTGTAATCAAAGGTAACTCTATTTTGTTCTCTAGATAACCAAGACAAAATTTGATATTTATCTGGATTTACAAACTTGAATAGGACTTATATTTCTGAAAATCATATGATTGCTTGTGATCCCAATACTCCAAGCCATTGTAATGATAATCTCCATGCCAAAGGGAAACACGAACTTCAGAGATATCACTGCAAATATAACTTTAACTTGCATGCACACTCCAACCGGCCAGCGGCAATTAACCACACCTGACACAAGGCAGCATGCACCATCAGGTGTACAGTGCAAATGACAGTTGAACCGCGTGCTGTTAGTTCCACCCGCCCAATCATGGAACACTGTTGCAAAAAGATATCACGTGGCAGCCATCCCAAGGTGCCAAAAAAAAATCAAAAATCTAGAATATCGGTGTGGTAGGGAAATTATGGTCAAAAATAGATGTTGGAGAGTCTTTTCAAAATTCATCCTTCCTAACATATTCCTTATTATTCAATCAATCTTTCATCGATAACCAGAAAAATATATACTTTGTGTTTCTTAATATATGAATAATATGTTGCTACTAATTCATTACCTTTCCGGCACGCTGCCTCCCGTCATTTCTAGCATGGCTCTTGATTTCTTGCAGTTCCCGTGTTAGAATATAAGTTTCCCGTGTTAGAATATAAGTGAGTTACAACCATCTTTCTTAATTAGTTTAAGCTCTCAGTTTGAATTAGTTGTTAATACTTATATTTAACTCAATATGTCACCAGAGTAAGAAATCCGGCCCAAAATCACGAAGACCATAACCATTCAGTTTTGAGTAAATTTTAGAAAACCTCATGTTGTATGGTCAAAGTTGTACAAACCACATGTATTATTCACACGTAGTATCTAACCTCAAGTATTATAGTTTTAAAGTTTCACAAAACACCACCCTTATGCATTTTGAGCATGACTTTACTTAAAATTTAAAAACATAGGGTGTATATGAAAATTTAATTATCAAGTTCTTGACTAAGATTGGTAGAAGCTTTACTAGTTTCAAAATTTTATTTAAGATATGCTGAAATTTATTAGATTTCAATAAAGGTGGGGTTTTGTGAAACATTGAGACCACAAAACCCATGGTTTATGTACCACACATCATAATACATATGGTTTCCACACCTTTAACCATAAAACATGGAGTATTTTGAAATTTACACATCATTTTTGGAAAAGAGAATAAATTAAATGGTTTCAAAAATTGAGGAGTCTGTGGCACCCGGTATTAAAGTTAATGGGTATATATTAGACTAAAACAGTCATTACAGGGGTTAAATGAACTTATACCTTTTTAATGTACTCTCTCCATTTTAAATTATTTGTTGTTTTGTACTTTTAGGTTTGTCCAAAGTCTTAGTAACTTAAAATAGAGGAGGAAGTAATAATTTTATACATATATCTCATTTCATGTTAGGTGATCGATCCACATCGAATATATACCCAAAGATCGAAAAGCCGAATATATCACCCGTACCTCCCCTAACACCTCTAACACGCACCCTCTTCTCCCTTCTTCCCTTCCTACTGCACCTTAAATTTTAAAAAAACAAATTAGGAAAAATAAAAAAATAGAAAAAAAATCTAATACCCTTATTCATGTGCATAGATTTATAATTATGTATAGACTTTATACTGTAAAATTTCACACGTATAAACTTTATGTGTAGAAATATTCTATATAAAAAATATTTAAATCCGAATTCAAATTTGAATCGGGTATATAAACCTTTAACCTATAAACTTTGGGTATATAAAGTTTAGGTGTGTAAACTTTAGATGTGTAAATTTAAGGTATACAAAATTTAGGTGTATAAACTTACTAAAACTTAAAACTGAAAACTGAAAAGTAATACGGTGTTAAAAAAGAAAAAGTAACGTGGGGAGGGGGACTGATCGCCCGTTAGCCTTTTTACACGAGAGCATATCCAATTACCCGTTGACTCATGTGATGGACCGCAAGCATGTCTTGCCCACAGCCCCAGGAGCCCAACATGGGTCCATCCATGTTTCAGCTGCGGGCAGGACACCACATAGCAGTAGCACTACGCGGATGCTGATAAGCGGCTGCGTGATCAGCTGCCCCCTTACGTCTCCATACATGTACAGATGTATTTTTTTTCTATACATACTATACGTATATATACATTATATACATATGTATATATAAAGTTTATACGTGTATATACAATATAAATTTTATATATACCTATACAAGTAGTTTTTATATATAAGTAACTTTTATATGTATATGCGTACAATTTAAACGTATAAAAGCTTTTTACACAAACTTTACAGATATAAATTTAAAATTTGGACATAAATTTAAAATTTGTACATATACATATGAAGGTTATATGTATATGTATGGAAAAAGGGATATTCTGTGAGCCCAACAACTAACCTCACGGGAGGGGAGGTGCGCTATAAGATCACTAATTAGCAATCCCTGTAGCACTAAGCACCCCGTGCTCACAAGGATCTGGACACGCACTACTAGAAAAGGTATTTTCGCAGGTGGCCAAAAACATATTTTTGCAGGTGGTCATAACCTCCGCCTGCACCCAAAGACCCTTCCTTATCCACCTACGAAAATCATTTTAGCACGTGACCTCTCCATATTCGCAGACATTAAATCCATCCGCTTGCAAAAATACTTTCAACGTAAAAAGACATCCGCCACCACCAGCCCTACCCACTGCCGCCCTCCCCTCCGGCCAGATCTAGGGTTGGGGTTTTGGGAGGGAGAGGGAGGGGATGGGAGCTGTGCCATCGTCGCTGGATCTAGGAGGTGAGAGGACTGCCACAAGCTCACCGCGCCGCCGCCGTCGCCGACCTCCTGCCTCCGCGCCACTTCCGCCGCTGCATGCCGCCGCCGCCACCATCTCCATGAAGCAGCCGGATCCCGGAGGGGAGGGAAGGGTTGCCGTTGGCCGGATCTGGGAGGTGGAGCGCCGCTACCACCAACCTCCCGCCTCCGCCGTTGCAAGTAGCTGCCATCGTCGCCCTCCCCATGACGCAGCCGGATCCGGGAGGGGAGGGAAGGGCCGCAGTCGGCCGGATCTGGGAGTTGGGAGCGCCGCTGCCAACGACGACGACTTCCCGCCGCCTCTGCCACTGCATGCGGCCGCTGCTGCCGCCCTCCCCACGACACAGCTCCGCCACCGCAGGGGGTGCCACTGCCGCACGGCCACGCCCCACCGTTGTCCGCCCCTCGCCGGTTCTGAGGAGAGATTCGGAGAGGGAGGGTAGAGGAGTGGAGGAGAAAGTGGGTGAGGAGGAGGGGGATAAGGAGAAAGTGGGGTAGTCCGGATCTAGGAGGCTGAAAATCCTAAGCCCGGACCCATTTTTAAACTGAGAATTGATTTTTGTAGGCGGGGCTCCTAAGGCTCTGTCTGCAAAATTCGATTTCGCAGGCTACACCTTATGAGCTCTGCCTATAAAAAATATATATATCTATGCAGGCGGACGATCACGTATCCTCCATCCATGACAATTCAGGTGGTGTTTGGGGTATAAATTTTTGGTCCGTCTGCATAGTAAAATGGGTGTCGTTCTGCGAAAATAGTTTTTAGACGGATCAATATATATGTCGCTGGACCACTATATAAACCAATCAGGTCCCGACATAACGACAGAATATTTAGAAGTATAAAACCACGTAGAAAAATGTTCACATCAAGGATGTTTTTTCAATATCACCTTAAAATAATATTGTTTCAAAATTCTGAAATCTAGGTCGCATTCGTTAGTAGGTCCCGACCGGTAGTAAGTGCTCTAGGGATCAAATCATATGTCAATATTATTTAACCAGTTGTAAGTTGCATAACATGAAAGTCAATTGTTATATAACTTAATACTAGTGAACGACTGGATTAAAGAAAAATAATCTAAAAAAATATTGCAAGGATCAAATAGATATTTTGTTGCCCTCGGACTTAAAACAAAATTTCCATTAATTTTAAAAGATTGGGCATTTTAGAAGAACGAGGGAAAGATTGGAAAGTCTGTTCCTAATGTGAACTTTAGAGAGAGAGAGAGTCTAAATTGAAAATTCTTAAAGAAATTTAAAGTAGATTCAAGGTAACACTAGTGCAGATACTCTCATCTGTAACGGGCTTTAACATAACTGGATTTTACGGGCCGTCACAAAGAATACATCTCAAACGGATCTAAAAAGAGGCTGATTGAGATATGGTCGGAGAGACATGTTAAATGTGCATAGAACTGAAGCCCGTCACGGATGATATATCTTTGACGGGCCTAAACTAGGGCCCGATTGAGATAACCTTAAATATCTCAATCGGGCCGTAGTTGGAGCCCGTCACAGATGACCATCATTCGTGACGGGCACCAACTTGAGACCCGATTGAGATAACAACTAGGCCCGTCACAGATAAGAGTCATCTGTGACGGGCTATAGTTTAGGCCCGTCACAGATGACCATCATCCGTGACGGGCACCAACTTAAGGCCCGATTGAGATAACAACTAGGCCCGTCACAGTTGACTCATCAGTGACGGGCTATATACTAATGCCTACAACTATTGTATTGGTCCTTTGTACAAATAAGTTCATTTGAACTCAAATTCAAAATTTGACAACTTCGAACAAAAATTGTAGTCAATAAATGATTTCAAATGGAAAAGTCACCAAAACCAAAGTTGTAGAACTCATCGAGGTGCAAAATTTTTATTTTGGTCATTTCTCCATCTGACTCTATTTGAACAATTTGAAATTTGAAATTCAAAGTTTGAGAAATTCAAATAGAATTTTTTGTTAGTGAACGACTTCAACTGAAAAAGTCAATTTTATTTTAAAATATGACATCAACAACAAAATTGTATAACTCATGAAGATCAACAACAATTATAAAAGTCAAAGTTTGAATTTCAATTTTAAAATATGACAACTTCAAACAACATTTTCAAGTACTAAATGATTTCAATTGAAAAAGTCATCAACAACAAAATTGTATAACTCATGAAGGTCTAAAACTTTTATTTTTGTCATTTCTTCATCCGACAAAGTGTTAGTAATATTGTTCACAAAATTTACATATATGTGTTATAGTTTATAAAACCAGATAAGAGATACGTCAATTTTGTGAACAATGTTAGTATTACTTTATCGGATGAAGAAATGATCAAAATAAAAGTTTTAGATCTTGATGAGTTATTCAACTTTGTTGTTGATAACTTTTTCAGTTGAAATCATTTAGTATTTGAAAATATTGTTTGAAGTTGTCATATTTTCACATTCAAATTCAAACCGTTCAAAAAATATTATATAGAAAAATGACCAAAATAAAAGTTATAGATCTTGATGAGTTATACAACTTTGTTGTTGATGACTTTTTCAGTTGAAGTCATTCACTAACAAAAAATTCTATTTGAATTTATCAAACTTTGAATTTCAACTTTCAAGTTGTTCAAATAGAGTGAGATGGAGAAATGACCAAAATAAAAACTTTGCACCTTGATGAGTACTACAACTTTAGTTTTGGTGACTTTTCCATTTGAAATCATTTATTAACCCCAATTTTTTTCGAAGTTATCTAATTTTGAAAATTCAAAATTTGAATAGTTCAAATGAACTTATTTGTACAAAGGACCTATACAATAGTTGTAGGTATGGATGAGTTATACAATTTTATTGTTTGTGATTTTTACATTTGACACACAAAAATTGACCTAAAATTAAATTTAAAGTTTTCATAGATTGAAAATAAAAAATACCACATAAATTGAATATAAACATTTCATATGGAAAATGGAAAAATACTAATCGGTGACGGGCATTATTTAATGCCCGATAGAGATAGGTTATCTTAATCGGGGATGTGAAACATGTGATCAAAATGGATGTTATGTGAATGTGGTTGTGTTAAATATATTGATGGTTGTGTATGTAAATAAATGTATGAATGAGTGATATTAGGGTGTGACATCCTGACCCAAGGCTTAATAGGATTAATAGAATACTCATACCAAAAAGTTACAACTACTTTTCCGGAAACCAATCTCCAAACAACTTTGATGTTAAGCGTGCTTGGCTTAGAGCAATTTTGGGATGGATAACCGACCGGGAAGTTTCCCGGGTGCACACGAGTGAGGACAAAAAAGACCTGGGAGAGGCGGGACTGCATGACACGCCTAACAAAGGCCTGAAACTAGCCAAAAAATAAAATTTATTTTTTTTGGGATTATACTCATCTGTGACAGTATCTGTGACGGGCCATAGTTTTGACCCGTCAGAGATAAGGGTCATCTGTGACGGGCTATAGTTTAGGCCCGATTGAGATAGGTCATCCGTGACGGGCTATAATTTGATTGGTCGTCTGGGTCAAAGCTATCAGTGACGGACTTTAATTAAGACCCGATTGAGATAGCTTCATCCGTGATGACCGTTTGCCCAATTGAGATAACTTTTCACATCTGTGACCTCTAGGTTGTGACGGACGCCATGCCCGATTGAGATGGGGGTTACCGCCCGATTGAGATGGGGGTTATCGTTCTAGTGTAAACTTCACTAATAAAAATATACCAGATAATACTTTTAATAGAAATAATAATAACATTATCTAGGATTATAAGATGGATTATAAAGGACATTACCACCCGTAAAAGCTAAGACATTAATGAGGTAAAAGGGTACTTATATACTAATTTTATGTATTTATATACTAGATTCATAGCACTTACACAATCAATATGAATCTATTCAACATAACAAAACCATGGTTTAAAATAGTGGGTTAAGACATTTAACGGCGACCTTCTAAAACAGCTATAGCGGGCTAAATAGAGCTATAGCGGCTAATTTGTACAAGCGATCAAATAACTAAGATCCTTCTTAAACATATAGCTAGAGATAGCGGCAGCTATAGCCGGAGATTTAAAACCATCAACAAAACACTTGTAAATGTAAGTTCTGAGATAAAAGAAGCAATTTTCCCTTTCATAAATACTTAAATTACATAATGTTTCAGAATGTTGCACAATGAAACAAGAATAGCTTATATGCATACAATGCATAACGTATTAGATATGCCAATAAATAGATATACTACACATGCATGCACTTGTGCACGAACTTTTATTCTCACATACATTGATCGCTCTCACACAGTCACACTCCTCTCACATCTCACAACTTTTCTTTATTCTGCACGAACAAGCTGAGCTGGGAAATCAATCATGCAAGAACCGAAAGAACTAACCAATAAGCATGCAATCAAACAAAAAGCAAGTGCGGATTGATGGAATTAATGGTTCAGGAGTGATATGCCGGCCGGAGGGCTGGGAGACGGCGCAGCTCCGCCACCTTTCGCCGCGCCACCACCGTTCGCCGGTGTCGGCTTCGGCAGCGGCGTCGGCTTGGGGCCTTGGGGTCTCTTGTGGAAGTAGTCGAAGAAGGGGCACAGGAACGCCGAGGTGCACTCCGCCGACGACGAGTAGCGCATCCTCTTGCCGGCGACGGCGACGAAGGTGCTAGCCTTGCCGCCAATGTCCGTTGTTGATGACAGCGGCACGATCTTGGACGGTTCCTGCCCGGGGCACGGCGTGTTGCTCGCGGCGCTGTGCAGCTGTGCGAAGCAGTCGGCTGCGCCGTGGAGGTCGTCGGCGGCGAGGGGAACACTGAAGGCGCCGTCGCCGTCGAGGTCGCCGACGGCCTTGCTCTCGTACTCGCCGTCGCCGTTCTTGCACTTGATCGCCACCTGGAGACCTGAACAGCACCAAACAATTAATAAGCGGTGACATATCGATTGATCGAGCTGAGCACGCAATTAATTAGCGATGAACATATCATCATCATATATATACCCTTGAAAACATCCTGCGCCTTCATGTTCTTCCTGGTGCAGTCGCCGCACTTGGCCAAGCCGACGACGACCGCCGCCGCCGCCGCCTCGCCGTCGGCAGCGGCGGTGACAGCCATCACGACGGCCGCGCAGACGACGACGGCGCCGAAGGCTAGTGCTCGTGCTACAGCTGCCATTGCTGAATTAATCCTAGCAAACTCTACTGCTTCTACTCGTTGCTGATCAGTGGATGAGTGGAACAAGAAGCAGATCAACCATGCGTTTATATGTGATCATGCACAGATCGATCGAGCAGAAGCTGGATACTAGTACATAATTAGCATTTGGCGCCGAATTTGCTGGTTTAAAATGAATTAACGCCGTACATTTGATGATTTGATCAGGAACCAGCTTAGCTGCATCGATCGATCAAGAACAGTAGTAGCATGCATGGAGGGGCAATGTGTACGTTCGTACGCACTACAGTGTTTCATGGCAACGTAATGCTTCCCATTGGTGGTGTTTAGCAAGCAAAGGTAAGCTTTAATTAAGTACTCGCCTGTCTCTAGTTAGGTGAATGCAAAGCTAGTACTGTACTAGTTTGTTTTTATGATTAAGGGAAAATAGTAATATAGCTTCGCTGCCTGCACAGCCAAAGTACTGCATGATTGATTGTTCTTAATCTGCATGTCTTCGTTTGGCTTTTGGACCATTATAAATATATATATATATATATATATATATATATATATATATATATATGTATGTATGTATATATGTATAATCATGGAGAGATGTCAGGCTAGTTTGATGTTATGGATATTTGATTTGTCTCTTTAACAGATACGGGTTTGGACATTTTTTTTATTTGTTAGTATAATTTTGATCTCATAAATACTAATAATAAATACAAACAAATTATGAAATCAAAATATTAATAACAGCCTTGCTGGCTGGCCGCCTCTCCCTCCGTCTCCCACCTCTGCCTCCTTGGCATGGAGAGGTCAGGCGAGTCGGACAGGCTCACCGGTGGCCTCCCCCTCCCTCCCAACCTCACTGGCCGCCGCTCCCCTACTTTCCCGCCGCCCACCTCCCCCTCCCTCCTAGGCTTGGGGAAATAGAAAATGAAGAAGAGGGCACTGATACGTGCGTCTTACTTTTTTTCTTCTCATTTACACGTGGGCTCTACATTTTTTTCTTCACACTTACATGTGGGCCTCAGTTTTTTTTTCTGATTAGGATGCCACGTCAACGAAATCAGACATTTATACTACTATAGGATCCAAATTGCATGGTTTTGTATAGATTAGGGATGAAGATTTATGGTACTATAGATAAGTGATGTCGAACAAACTCAACGTAAAGTTGAGGAACGGCAAGTGGACTTTCTCCTAATTGTTACTTCCAGCATGTGATATCCTGGCCCAATTAGGATGTGACCTGTGTTGGACTAATTATGAAAAGAAATATAATATCTAGATAATCAAGCTTTTGAGTGATTTTCAGGGTGGTAGATACATTATATAATCTAAACCAACAAAATAATCTAGCCGATATCGACAAAAGCCTAGATGGAGATCGACCGATGTAAGTAGAAAAACATTGTCGATTTGGATTATATAACGTATATGATAACTCATCGGCTAGCACTCTGATAAAACATTAGCATGAACCTATCGGCTTAATAAGATTTACATTATCAACAACAATCTAGTAGGTCGAACCTAATACTCGATGCACCGATAGATCTGTCTAATGTTATGGATATAACAAATCTACTTAAAATAACATTGTGATTGTAGAGATATATCAGCTAAGAAAGAAGATCAGACCTAACCGGGATAGTACCAACTAAACCGATGCGTCTCTAAACACAATGCAATTAAAATAGAATTGAAATATCAGGTAGGCAAATATATCAACCGAACCAAAGCGATCCAAGATCTCGAATCGATACAGCCTTGAACAACACCAATGTAGCTGATATATTCACCAGGGCCCAAAAAAACATAGGACTTACCCCTTCGTCGGAGATCGAAAACCAATGCAGCCCCGCGTCGGGTGCTAAGATCCGCCGGTTGACAAGTAAAACTTCGGAAAAGAGGGTGGCGATGCAGTTGTTGTATTAATCTAGAGATAATTTACAGAGACCCTAGGTGTACATATTTATACCCATGGGTAGATACTAGTCCATATCGGACATTGTTGTCGAAACGACAACTGCATACATCGAAGGACATGGACACTCAACAGTTGTTGGGAAAGTAAAGTGTATTAAATTCAGGATTAAAAATTCGGAATCCCCTTTTACATGGCCCTAGGTGGCTATTTATAACCCCATTACAGTTCCCCCCTATTAGGGTTTAGGGCTATTACAGGGGAATTTACATGGTCACCCTTATAAAGGGGCCCTTACATGGGTATTCAATGTAATTAAGGTGTATGGGCCTTTAATGGGCCGCCTGGTGACCCCTGGCCTGTTGGTCAATGGGCCGGCGCGACTGGGCTGGCCCACTGGATCTTCTTGGATCGGGTCTGGCCTAGCGAAGTCGTCCTCCTTCGGCGCACGCCTTCGCCATGCACCTTTCGCCCAGACTGGCAGGGACCCGGAGCGACTCTTCGCCCTTTGCCCCTTTCGCCTCAACGTCTTTGCCACAGGGCTTCGCCCCGAGGGGTCTTGGGCGCCTGGAGTCCGAATCTTCGCTACCTGGTTGGTTTCGGCGGGTCCGGTCGAAGGGCCTCATGGCATACTGCCAACAAGCCCCTCACGGGCAAGGGTGAGATAGGAGCTTCGGCCGAGACCGTGCAAACCATGTAGTATGGTATGAGGCGCCCCCTTTCGACCGATGCTCCTGCCGAAACCTGTCTTTGGCTCCTGCAAAGAAAGTGTGCAACGTCCGTTTTTGCGAAAGAGGATTTTTACATATAGCTTTCGCCCCTCGCGGGTAGCGACGTCATCTCTACTGTTTGACTAGTCCCAATATGAACAGTGCTGGGCTTTCCCCTTTTATAAACAGTGAAGCGGCCCGTACTGTTCTATTGGGCCTTAGTGAACAGTGATGGGCTATTGGGCCGTAGCAACTAGTGACGGGCCTTTTCCCGAGAGCCCACTACTGCACGGCCTGGTTCATGGGATTTTACCGTTTCGCCTACCCCGCGACACGTGGCCGTTCCTGTTTGGATGGGAAGGCGAAGCGTCGCTTGGTAGGCTATATATGCTTGCCTCTCCCTTTTCACCGCCGTTACTCCCTTCATTTTCACCGCAGTCATTCTCTTCTCAATCTTTTGCTCGCGGCTCTCTAACCTTGAACGAACCCATTCGCCTAACCAACCTTTTCGCCATTCCATACTTGCTTCGCCATGGCCCCCCGTAAGTCGAACCCTGTTTCCGCAACAGGTCCTGACCCAGGCCGGATTGACCAAGACACCACGGCGTTTTTAGGGTCTTCGCTCATTGACGAAGATGAGTTGGCAAAGATGGTTGATGCGGGCCTGGTGGCGGAGGGGCGGGCGTTCGCCCCCGGGGATGCCGAGGTGCCGCAGCCTGGTGAACACCAGACGGTGGTGTTCGCTGTTTTCTTCGAGGCCGGCCTCCGTTTTCCATGCAACATATTGTTGCCGGAAATTCTTCGCCTTTTCCAGGTGGAGCTGCCCCAGCTGAGCCCTTCGGCTCTAGTCCGCATCGCCATCTTTGATTGGGCGTGCCGGACTGCTGGGTTCAAACCCAGCGCCGAGCTTTTCGGCGCCATCTTATCGGCCACCGTGAACTCGAAGACGGTGGTCACCCCCGCTGGAACCCGGAAGACCGCGTTCGGGACTGTGAACTTCAATGTTCGCCCCGAGCGCGCCGACTTGTGGTCGGTCAACGCCGCGATGTCGAAGTGGGACCGCCATTGGATGGCGAAGTGGTTTTACCACTCCATCGCCTTCGAGGTGGGGTCCGAAGCGGCGAAAGCCCTTCGCTGGCGGCGTCGTGCAATTTCGCTGGCCCGGAGGCCGAGGGTTGCCATCAGTGGCGCCCTGGAAGCACGGTTCGCCTTGCTTCGCAAGGTATGCTCCTGGCTAAGTTGCCGTGACTTGGTCGAGGAGTTTTGCATGTTGCGTGTATGCCCCCTCTCCCAGTCATGGCAGGTCGAAGTTGACCAAGGCGAAGAGGTCAACAGCCTGCCGAAACTCATCCTACCCGCCGGGGCGAACGGTGAATTTTTGTTTCCATTGTCTTTTTGTTTTTCTTTTCGCCCTATTTTTCTTGTTCGGCTCCCTTACATAGCGATCTGCCGGTTTTTTCAGTGTTGTCCCTAGCGCAGGCCGACACCGAAGCCCGTAGGCTCATCGGCGACGTGTTGGTCACCGAGTACAGCCAGCTGCTAACCCGGCAAGCAGCTGGCCGGGCGAACCGGGTTTACACCGGCGAACTGCCCCCGAGGGCGACGCCATTCAAGGTCGACAGTGAAGCGGGCCCATGCCGAAAACGTCTACGGGGGCAAGTGAAGTTTGCCCCCGCAAGCGAAAAGCCCCTTCCTCCCCCGACTCCGACATTGAAGATGAGGACGGCGTCGAGGAGGAGGACGCGGGGGAGACCGAGTTCGCGGCCGATGAGGCCGCGAATAAGCTTGACGATAGCCGCTCCGGGCACGCCAACTCCCAGCCCGGATCATGTCGAAACCGGGGCGGAGTCGACCTCTTCGCCCCTTCGCCACAAAGAAGGCCTTGGTCGCGATTGTTGCGACTAAGGCGACGAAGGGGGAAGCTGTAAAGCAGGCCCTTCGGAAGAAAGGGGTCGTCGCCATCGCGAACGCGTTTAGCGATGAGGAGTCGTCTGACGGGACGCCTACTTCGCCCGCGGGGCGTGGTTCGGGTCCAACGACATCCCTTGGGGCGGCGGGCGGGGCTGGGGCTTCGGCTTCAGCCGAACGGGTGGTGAAGGTGGCCGCCCAAGTTTTTAGCAACCCGATTCACCGGCCCATCGTTTCGCCACTTGCCTTTGACAAGGGCAAGAAAATGGCTGAGACATCCGGCTCCGACTACGGCCCTGCGCCACCCCGCTTCGCCCCCGGGGATTTTGAGACCCGGGCGGAGCTCATCCCCTTCATTGAGGGGGTGAGTAATATTGTCGCGCCGGCCGGCGGACCCAGCCTCTTCGCCGAGCTCAACGAGTTCGACGAGGGCTGCTCCACCGTTAAGAGCTTGGTCGTTCGGGTAAGGCAGCTTTTTAATACAAGCTCTTTTCGTCATTGTTTTCGGCATCCTAACTTATCTTTCGCTCCCTCTTTTTGCCTTGTTCGTCAGATCCTTGCGGCCCATTGTTCGACGGAGCGAACAATGCGGGCCCGCCTCGACGGCCTGAAGAACCGCCTTCGGGCCAAGGATGACGAGCTAGGCCGAAAGAGCCTGGAGATGGAGGGACTCGCCCGGTCCCACCGGGAGGCGAAAGCAGAAAACAAACGTCTCCAGGCCGAACTTGACGCGGGCAGTGAGGCGAAGGCAGAGATCAACGGCCTTAAGGCCGAGCTGGCGAAAGAGCGAGGGCAGTTTGCTGTCCTCACTGACTATTATAACATGACGGAGCCCAAGATGGAGGTTCTTCGCCAGGAGGTGGGCAGGACGGAGGCGAAGGCCCAACGCCTTGCTCGGGAGGTGGCAAGGATGGTCGAGTTGGCGAAGACTGCCTGCCATACTCTTCGCCTCGCGCTCAATGACATGGGGGCGAAGGTGCGAGGTGTCCCGAGCGGAAACGCCTCCACACTCGAGTTCTACGAGTGGACCCAGCAGGCCGGCTGCGTAGTCTCAGACTGTGCAACGGCGTACGGTGATTGCTGTGCGCGCGTGTCCGCGGCCTTCGCCCTGGGTCTGCTGCAGCAGTGCGGGTGAGACCATGTCGCCCAGTTTCCCGACTTCGCAAAGGGGGACTAGGAGGTGAGCGCCTAGGACATTTCGCCCGCGCTCTGCGCCTGGCGCAAGCAGTTCTGGCAAAAAGACGACCGTTCTGCTGCCAAGGCCTGCCTGCTTGATCAACTGGCGAAGACAGAGGCGGCTGATCAAGGCGAAGAGCCTGCGGAAGAGGGCGGAGGTGGAGCCGAAGACCACCCAGAGGTGTGAGGCCCTCCGCCCGTTTCTTGTAATTTTTGTTTTTTCACTTTTGATGTTTGCCGTATAGGGCGAACCATGTAAATATGGCCAATGGCCTACCTTATTGTAGGGTGTCGAAATGTTCGAAATATATGACTACTTTCGCCATTCGTGTCATTTTTTCATTTCACGTGTTTGCGCTGTTTTACGTGGTCATTTCGCCTGGTTCATGCGTCCCAGCTTCGTTTTTATATGTTCTCCTGCCTGACTTCCCCGCTTTTTGCAGGGTCGATGCCGAAAGCTTTGCGTTCGGCCCCCTCTTGGGGATTGGCGAAGCAAGAACGAGAAGTTTATTGCGGTGAAGAATTTGCCGAAAGCTCGTTACTCGCTTCGACCCTTGTACCGCAAAATGGTGATTAACGGACATAACTACAAAGTTGTGAACGTTGCTAACTGGATGCGAACCCATCCATGGCGAATGCTGGAGGACTACGATCGAGTCCACGTGGCGCGCCTGGAGGGCATGGCTCGCTTTTGGCGAAATCATCGGCGGACCGATCGGTAGGAGGCGATCGCCCAACGCCGCTATAGCCTTTCTTTAGTTTCGCCCCCTTCTCCCCTTAGGGTAGTGTACAACATTAGTAGTGACGATGAACCATGCTCGCCAGATCACTCTTTTGGTAGCTTTGGGGGCGAAGATGTAATTTACTTCTAAGCAAAGGTTTAAACCCTTTCACCTGTATCATGTTGTATGATGTATACTCTCGATTGCTTTTTGAAGTTAATAAAGGTGTGCTGTTGTTTCCTTTTCGCCATTTTCTGCATTATCACATCTTGTGCTTTCGTTGGGTCAGAATGTATCGGCCCCTTTGCGTACATTGGCGAAATAGGTATGCTGACTTTTCAGCTTTCGACTTCCGTTGACGATCTTTGGCGCTCTGCGTTAACAGCGGCGTGATTTTGTGTAGATCGACTATAACGGTGTTCGGTTTTTTTATCTTCCGAAACAAGCTGCCGTCGTTTCAATGTTCGGCGAGCGATGCTTCGGCCAATTCGTTTCGCCCCCCTGGTGTTTTCGCTGATCAGGCGTTTGCCTTGGATTTTTCCACGAATTATCATGCACATAAAATAAGAAAGGCGAAAGACACAGAGATTTTATACTGCTTCGCGCCTCCAGGGTGGATAATAGCCCTACGTCTAGTTTTTTTTCTTTTTTCATTTTCTCCTTTTTTTTGTATTTTTCGTGCCGGAAGGCTTACAAAATGGCGTATGCCGAACAAGCTACATAACAATATGTACATTTTTACATTTTGGCGAATAGGGTGCCACCCTCTCTAGACATAGAAACGCTTGAGGGAAGCAGCGTTCCATGAGTGATCGAACTCTTCGCCCTCTAGTGTTGCCAGGCGAAAAGAGCCCTTCCTTGACTTGTGCTTGATGAGATATGGCCCCTCCCATTTTGACTCAAGCTTCCCGACCGCTACTGGGTTCGCCTTTTTCCTTAGGACGAGGTGGCCGGGCAGGAGCTATGTTGGGCGAACCTTTTTGTTGTAGGTTGCCGAAGTGCTTGTGGCGTACTTGCACATGTATTCCAGTGCTTCGACTCGTACCCCCTCCAGGAGTTCGAGCGACACTTCGCACCCATCTTCGCCCCCAGAGAACATCACCTTGGTGAGTTAGCCCCTAGCTCTGTTGGGGTCATCGCCTCGTCTCCGTAGAGGAGCATGAACGGGGTGAACTTGGTTAGCCTTGTGGGAGTTGTTCGGAGGGCCCAAAGGACAGACAGCATTTCATCCGCCCATCTGCCCTTCGCTGCCCCCTCAAGCCTTTTCTTGAGTGCCTCCAAGATCTTGCCATTTGCGCGTTCGGCCGCCCCATTCGACTGTGGGTGCGCGATCGATGCGAACCTGATTTCCAGGTTTAGCCCCTCGCACATTTCTCTAAACTTGTCAGAGTCGAACTGCTTGCCATTGTCCGTGACGAACTCCCTTGGAACTCCGAAACGGCAAACAATGTTTTTCCAGACAAACTTTTGTACTGCCGCCGAAGTGATCGCTTCGAGCGGTTCGTCCTCGGGAATGGGCCAATGATGTCAAGCCCCCACCTGGCGAAGGGCCAGACTGGTGCGATAGGCTGCAGCTCATATTGCGGTGCGGTCTGGCTTCGGCCGTTTCGCTGGCAGCTTTCGCACTTTTTGGCCTGCTCAACGCAAACTTTCAGCACGGTGGGCCAATATACTCCCTGGCGAAACACCTTGGAGGCGAAAGTTCTCGCAGCTAGGCGAAGGAGATGCAGCGAAGCAAAGGTTGGAGTACTCCAGAGCGATATAGCTGCCCCGAGACTAACTTGTATTGTCTGGCTCTAATTTGCAAGCGCTTTGCTTCTGTGTCGTCCTCTGGGAGCCAACCCTCCTTGAGGTACTTCACGAACGGTGTTCGCCAGTCCTCTAGGTCTTCGCCCGGGTCTGTCTGGTCTATGGCCATGACATCCTCAGTTCCCTCGGGCAAACTTGGTGCATACAGGATCTCGAAAAAGATGCCTGGTGAATGCGGTCCCCCGCAGGCGGCAGATCTCGCCAGGGCATCTGCCTCCTCATTCTGTCCTCTGGGTAGGTGTTCGATTGTTATCCCGGCGAAGCACTTTTCCGTCGACCGAACAGCCTCCAAATATCCTTTCATCCCTTCATCTTTTGCTTCAAAAGATTTATCAACATGACAGGCCACCAGTTTGGAGTCTGTTCGGATGATCAAGAGCCGAACCACTAGCGCCTTCGCCTTTCTTAAGCCCAGCAGCACCGCTTCGTACTCCACTGTGTTGTTGGTTGTGTCGAACTGCAGCCTTGCAGCATACCGAATCGGCACGCCCCCCGGTGAAATGAGCACGGCCGTGGCGCCCGCCCCCTATTTGACCATGAGCCATCGGAGTGCATTGTCCAAGGCTGTTCGACGGGCTGGGGTTCCGGAGCGACGCCGGTGTCCATTCGGCCACGAAATCGGCCAGGACTTGGGATTTGATGGCGGTTCACGCAACGAAATGCAGGTTGAAGGGGGATAACTCTGTTGCCCACTTGCTGAGTCTACAAAAGATTTCCTTGCCCCGGAGTACTTCGCCCAGAGGATACTGCGAAGGCACTGTGATTTTATGGGCCTGAAAGTAGTGCTTGAGCTTGCACGAAGCCATCACCAGGGTGTAAGTGAGCTTTTCCATCTCAGTATACCTTGTCTTCGCCCCTTGTAAGGCTTCGGAGATGAAGTACACTGGTTTCTGCCCCGATTCTCTCTCTTGGACTAGGACTGCACTGACCGCCACTGGCGACGCCGCTAGATATAGCAGTATTTCGCTTCCTGGTGTTGGGCTGACCAGGGCGGGTGGGCTTTGCAAATACTGCTTTAGCTCCTCGAATGCGGCTTGGCATTCGGGGGTCCAGCTAAACTTCCCTGCGCCCCGGAGGGTCTTGAAAAATGGCAGACCCCTTTCGGCCGCTTTCGAGAGAAAACGACTGAGTGCCGCAATTCGGCCTGCGAGCTTTTGTACTTCGCGTACGCTCGTGGGTGGCCTCATTTGCTGAATGGAATCAATTTTCTCGGGGTTCGCCTCGATACCCCTTTCAGAAACAAGAAAACCCAACAACTTGCCCGCGCGAACTCCAAAAACACACTTCTCCAGGTTTAGTTTCATACCCACCGCGCGCAAGTTGTCGAAAGTCTCTTGTAGATCGGACGCATGGTCAAAAGCCTTGCAGATCTTTACGACGATGTTGTCGACATAAGCCTCCACGTTTCACCCCAGCTGCTTGCGAAGCACCTTATACACCAGCCTGGCGAATGTTGTTCCGGCGTTCCTCAGGCCGAAAGGCATCCTGAGGTGGCAAAAAGTGCCGAACGGCGTGATGAAGGCTGTCTTGGTGATGTCATCCGGATTCATGTGGATCTGGTGATAACCGAAGTAAGCATCCAAGAAGCTCATGAGCTCGCAACCAGCTGTCGAATCAACCAGCTGGTCGATCCGCGGCAAGGGGAAGTCATCCTTTGGGCACACCTTGTTGAGGTCCATGAAGTCAACGCACATGCGCCATTTGCCATTCGACTTCTTCACCAGGACCAGGTTCGCCAGCCACTCCGGGTGGTCGATCTCCTTGATCACCCCGGCCTTTAGCAGTTTCTGCACTTCGGCCTTCGCTGCCTCCAAGCGATCAGCGGACATCTTGCGCAGCTTTTGCTTTCTTGGCTTGGCGTCTGGCTTGACCGTCAGGCGATGCATGATGAGCTCTGGCGAAACGCCCCCCACTTCGCTGGGGCTCCAAGCGAAGACGTCGAGGTTTCTCTTGAGGACCTCTAGGATTTTCGTAGCTTCCTCTTCGCCTAGATCGCCCCCCAGCTGTGCGAACTTAGCTGGGTCCGCCTCGCTTACTTGCACCTTAACCACCTTGCCGTGAGGGGCTAGCTTCGGCATGCGATTGACACGCGGTTCGGCCTCCACACTGTGCACTACCCTGTTAATCACGGCCACGTCGCCTTTTGTCATAGCGGGAGGATGAAGCCCCTTGATGACGATTACCCCTGCCGGACCAGGCATCTTGAGCTTAAGGTAGTTGTGGTGGGAGATGGCTTCAAACTTGTTCAGGGTTGCACGGCCGAAGATGGCGTTGTAGCTGTATGGGATGTCGACTACGTCAAACAGGATCTGCTCTTCGCGCGTGTTTTCGCCTGTGCCGAAAGCAACTTCATAACCAGCCACTTCAGCCGAAATTACCAGGGGGTCTTGATACGGGAACAGCACTCCTTCGGCGTCCTCCGGGCCGAAAGAGATTTGCCGGTTCAGGTACTTCGGGACCCCTTCAGCGTCCTCCGTGGCAGTGATGTTATGCACCGTCCGCAGCTGCAACTTTCTCTACCGCTTCGACGGCTGGACCGGTGGATCAGCCCTTGTGATCACTTGGTTGATTATGCGCTGCATGTCTTGGCGCTGTTCGGCTGGTGGTGACGGCTCTCGGGCCGTCTCGCAAGGCGCTTCGACCGCGGCCTTGATGCGGCCTTAGTTCTTGAGTGCTGCTTCGCTGGCGAATGTTGCGGCACTACTCGGTAGTGTGCGAAGATCGCCCATGATAGGTGCAATAGAGGTCCTTTCTGACCTTCCTACGAGCAGGCTGTTGGTGGCTGCCACCCTGCTGGCTGTCGAACTCCTTGCGGAGGGCTTGTACTTCTTCGACAGCCATCACCGCCTTGCCTGTTCGATCGGTCCTGAATTTCCTCCAGGTCATGGGAGCTTGGCCTTGTCTCGGCGGTTGCCCCTGGTTCGCCGGCTGGGGTTGGCGAATGGCAGGGGGAGCCGGTTCGGTGGCCTGCGCTTGCATCTGGGCTTGGGCAGCGGCGATGGAGGCTTTGTCGTACTCAGCTTGAATTGCCTGCCTTCGCCTGGAGTCCTCTTCGCCCCGAGCGTACCCGTCAATGATGCGAAGCAGGTGCTCGAGAGTTTGCGGCTCCCTGTTGGCGATCTTCCTTGTGAGTTCACCCTCGAGCAGCCCGGCCGAAGCAGCGTTGATGACAGATGCTTCGGTTATATCTTGAACTTGGCATCGGGCCTGCGAGAAGCTGGCGCATGTACTCCCGGATGGATTCGCCCGGCCTCTGGCAAATGCCGAGCAAATGTTGTTGTCTCTTCGGCTCCTCATAGGTGCCTCGGAAATTAAGGATAAAGACATCACGCAATTGCTCCCATGAGTAAATGCTATTAGAAGGTAAATTGAAATACCAAGACCGGGCGATGCCGTCCAGAGCAAGATGTATTACCTTCGCCTTGGTATTTTCGTCGCCGTGAGCGGCTTCGATCGCGGACTCGTAGATGGAGAGGAACTCCTTTGGGTCTGTTTCACCCGAGTACCGCGGAACGGGTGGGAATTTGAACTGAGGTGGGATTGGGCGATTTTTGATCCCTCCGCTCAGTGGCAGCCCCTTTTCGCCCCCAGCTTTACCCATGACGCCCTGCAGCGAGGGCCCGCTTGGCTGCGGATATGGCATGGCGAAGGGTGAAGTCATGGCCTGTGCGTGTGGCTGGGCTGCGACGTTCGGTGGCCCGGTTCCGAACGATGGTGCTTGAGTGGTGTTGCAGAAGTCGAACTGCTACCCCTGACCCCAGGGCGAAGCCCCCGGCCCAGGTTGGTTCGACGGCAGCCACCCTAGCGCGCCTTGGCTGGAGCCCCCTCCGGTCGGGCCGAAGGGGTTGTGCTTGAAATATTGTGGGGTTGGATGAGCTGCTGAAGGAAAGCTTGAAGTTGCGCTTGTAGGGCCGAAGCCCCCTCCGCCATCGCTTGTGATGTTTGGCCGGGTGGTGGAGGGTGCACCTGGACTGCATCTGGTCGAACCGGCGGCCGCACGCTAGGAAGCGAGTGCGTTGCTACAGCTGAAGGTTGGCCGGGGAAGTGCACCGGTCCTTGTGCGGCTTGAGGTGGAGGGGCTTGCCCCGGCGCTGGCTAATAGGCTTGAGGCGGGATGTAGCCTGCCGAGTATTGCAGGATGGGGGCCGGAGCAACCTTGGCTTGCCGTGCTGCTTCGTATGCTTAGTGCTGCTCTTGCATCTGGCGAAGCATGTCTTCGAGTCGCGCCATGTGCTGCCGCATGGTCTCCATGCTGGCTTCGGCCTGTGCCTCGAGGTTGGGGTCGGCTTGCACAACAGTGGGCGCGGTCGAAGTCAGCTGAGTTGCCGAAGGGTTCTCCGGCACCTGCCCCGCCGAAGTGGCAGGAGCCAAAGATGGTGGTTGTGGCGCGGGCGCCGAAGCTGACGGCGCCACCCCCGCTTCGGCGGGCGCCGAAGGTTCCGCCCCTTCTTCGGCGACCATTGCCTCTTCTGCTAGGTTCTCCTTTGGGTTAGCAACCCTCTCCTTTGAGACCTTCTTCGGTCGTATTCGCTCTCAGTGGTTTCGCTCGGAGGTCCCCACGGTCGGCGCCAGCTGTTGTCGAAACGACAACTGCATACGTCGAAGGACGTGGACACTCAACAGTTGTTGGGAAAGTAAAGTGTATTAAATTCAAGATTAAAAATTCGGAATCCCCTTTTACATGGTTCTAGGTGGCTATTTATAACCCCATTACAGTTCCCCTATTAGGGTTTAGGGCTATTACAGGGGAATTTACATGGTCACCCTTATAAAGGGGCCCTTACATGGATATTCAATGTAATTAAGGTGTATGGGCCTTTAATGGGCCGCCTGGTGACCCCTGGCCCGTTGGTCAATGGGCCGGGGTGATTGGGCCGGCCCACCGGATCTTCTTGGATCGGGTCCAGCCTGGCGAAGTCGTCCTCCTTCGGCGCACGCCTTCGCCATGCACCTTTCGCCCAGACTGGCAGGGACCCAGTGCGACTCTTCGCCCTTTGCCCCTTTCGCCCCGACGTCTTCGCCACAGGGCTTAGCCCCGAGGGGTCTTGGGTGCCTGGAGTCCGAATCTTCGCTACCTGGTTGGTTTCGGCGGGTCCGGTCGAAGGGCCTCATGGCATACTGCCAACAGACATGATACAAACTTTCCTAAGATAAAAGGAAAAACATGAAGTTCTTATCGGATACCAAACACATTTTCGTAAAGATAAAAGGAAACTAAGAAACTCTTCCTAGTTAATAGATAAACTGTCATACCGCATCCTCCTTGAACTCAGACTTTTCTGGATAAACTTCCTTTAATTGATTAATTTCCTTAACTGAATCCATCAAGAATACAACTGCTAACGATTGATAATGCCCATTGGCCGATTCTAAAGCCAATACTGACTTTAGGATGATGATAACTTCGAGGCTTACCGAATTTCATCATTAACAGTGACATACTATCCCAACTTATCATTCTCGGGTTAACCACTTTACACGAAGCGAGGATGAAAGTGTAAGTGTATGAGTAAGTGGGTCCGTTGGATGGGCTAGATTGCGTGCTTCTAAAGGGAGGGCTATTACACATCATTTGGATAACTAATTTACCAAAAGTCCATGATTGAACACAACCACACAAACACAATCACACAGGTTCCAAGTTTCAACTTCGAATTGATTAACAAAAGGTTGTAATTAAACATAAGTTCAGTATAAAAATCCATACTTCAATACATCAATATTTAGCATAACTAGTAAAACTGCAAGGCAGAAAAGGGCACATGTCCGTCATTTTCGTCCAGCACAATTGCACATAAATAAAAGTAGCTTGACTGAAGCTAAAATAGAGTGAAGTTCATAAGCAGCTTCCCTTTCTCCCAGCCCATGTACCCCTTTCCTTTTAACCTGCATGTAGAGAAATTAGTAAAGTGATCTGTTGGATTTTTTTTCTTTTGCCCTTTTGAAAAGTTCACTTTTTGTTCATGTCGAAAGTGGAATGCAGATTGCAGAGTATAATATATTGGGTCAAAATCAGAAACTTACTAGCTGTAGATTGTTAATCTAAGTTGAATATAAACGTTGCTTGCCAGTTGCCACCACACAATGGGGGAACTCCATTATTTCAATGTCATCATCTCCATCTTCTCCATGTAAAAGTAGTCCAAAACAAGAAATTTATATAAAGACTTGGCAAAAATAATAAAAAAAATAAGCATTACATTACATACGCAAGAATAGGTGCACTATTGTCATTTTTAGAGGTTCTTCTCCATCTTGATGCACAAACCAAAGCATGAATTGTTTCTCGCTTTAAATCGCTATAATCATCAAGAATTCTTCCTCCAGTGCTAAAAGTGGACTCTGATGACACACTGCTAGCTGGAATAGCCAAGAACCTTTTACCAGTTAGACACAATAGATAACCTTAGGACTGAAGAGTGAGAAGAGGTCAAAAGGGGAGCAAGAGCTAGGGTTTTGATGTTCTCGGGCCTTCTAAAATATGGGCTTGTGGGCTGTGGCCTGAAGGTGTGGGCTACTTTAGCTCATTACGACTCACGAGCAAGCTCGATCTGGCTCGTTACCTGTAACGAGCTAAATTTAGCTCGACTCGTTTGGAAAATAAAATGAGCCAAGCAAGCAAACGACCCAAGAACTTTTCCCGTCCATTCCTACGTCAGAGAATATGCTAGAATGTGCTAGGTTGCTTAGGTGGATTGGATCAAAGGACAGAAATTTTTCCCCATTACATAGACAAGATTCGTGCAGTCACCACTCGCAGACACATCACACTAACACGCCCATGACTATGTTTCTAATTAACATACACTAAAAGAGGCGGAGATAAACAATAACAATTTACTTAAACTTCTGCATGCTACTATTTCTACAAACAATTTTGCTATATATATTTATTGACAAATTTTCTTCAAATTTGACGGATGTAATTATTATAAAATTGTGGTGTAATTATATTGTAACTTGTATGTAATTATAATATAACTTATATGTAACTTTCAATTAATTTTAAATCGTTAGATTTGTTTCAAGATTCGTGCAAGCGAGAAAAAAATTAAAGTGCGCACTTGTGAGAGGATTCGCTCCCACGGCCTCCATTTCACGGAAATAGCATGTTTCGAAGGGATTTTTAAAAATTACATACAAGCGCACGGATATACCGTTGTAGCACTTCACCTGGAAGTATTCCAAGATATCGAATTTCACAGGGAACGAGTGTGTTATGCTCTTTGTCAGGTTCATCTAAGGACACAATATAAGTTGGGATAAGGGTAGAGAGGATTTTCTAGTGAAGCACAGGGTCATTTAGGAAGCTTAACTTTAATCCTATCGCAATACTCCAAGCATTGGCTTGTTTACTGCTACCAGAACTTGCTCTACTCTATACCAACAAGGAGAACTATGGTGACCTCGAGGTCTATCACCACCTCTACACCAACCACTAACGAACTGTGAGATACAAAGCAAATAAAGGTATTCAACAGTATAGACACCACGTCTACACTATTAAATACTACTCTAATATCGATCAAACAATAGAGCAAACACTATTTCTAGTGAACAATATTCCAGTACGCTAAATAGGAACTAACTAAGATATATACTTCACAGATAAATCTCAATTGAATAAGATAAATTTAATTAAACCAGAGTAATTGAAAGGGTACAAAAGAAATTAGAGGAAGACACCAACAACTCTAGAATTCCTTCGATCTTTCTCCCTACTCTCTCCGCATACTAAGTATACATAAAGTGTATAAAGAGAATCTTATAATTTAGCTCAAACTTGGTGTGTGTAGAAGGAGAGGATGAGAGGACCTTTTATAGCCTCGGTATGATGGTTGTAGGGAGATATTTCCGGTACAACCGCCGTTGGGAGGTCGGTTGTAACCAGCTTCGGCTTGGGCCTGGGCCAGCGGCCACTTTCATGGTCCGGCCGAACCCTGGCAACTCCCTTAGCCCATTTCTTCCTCCTGGACCTTCTCTGGTGAGTTCTCAGTCTTGTGGCATGGTGGTTGGACCTAATTGCAAGTGTTTTGTTCCGTTTGTGGGCCCAACACTCCATAGGTTTGGATGAGAGTTTAATTCCTCTCATTTTTATGCATATTTTGTCTCCACTTTGATGGTTGATCACCTGCATCAAAATATACACAAACACTAGTGAAAATCATTAGAATTAAACCCTACCACTTTGTTGGACGTTTTATCCTTTCGGATTTATGCAGATATTGACGGTGTAAATTTGGCAGTTAATAGCCGTCAATAAAACCCCACACTTAGCTCTTTACTTGTCCCGAGTAAAGGTTAAGGATTTATCATGGAATAAAACTTCCCAACGGTAGATACATGTATACAATCTATTCTAAGCTATACATGTTCCTGTGAACTTTGTGGTGTTTATCTTACCATCTTGGGTGATTGATGAATGGAACGGTCATGACTCAAGTTTCCTCCTGTCACTTACTTGGGTTTTTCATATATTTTCACAAATTAGCTATACTTCTCAGATGACTCTCTCTTGAATCACTCTTTTTTATTTCTGGATCCTCACGGAGGCATGTTTTACCGATTTGTCCCTACTCTACAAGGCTGATATATGTGAAGCTTGGTAGGGATCAATTGGAGCGTACCTGCATCACATATGTTGCCAAGCCAAAAGATCGGACCCAAGGAGATAGCAAATCATACTTTCTGATCAAGAATGTGCATGTGTATGGTGTGATAATGGAAAGGGAAAATTGGTAAATCCTTCTTTATACCTCTTCCTCCATTTACTTTTTTTTTTGAGTTTTCAGAGAGTGCATAGCTATCTTTTTCTTTTGCTTTTTTCTTTTCTTTTATCTCTTTTTTTTTCACATGCTCCATACTTTGTATGAACAAGATTTTAGTTTTCTTTCTTTTGCATAGTCATGCCTCCCTCTTCCTTTGAATGAATTTTTGGAGAAAAAGTCATAAATCATATGGAGTATTTATTTCGTGAATGATGGATGACAAGATGCTGACTTCTAGTGTAGAACCTTAGCATTTATGTGTATGGGAGTGTACGTGATCTTGATCGTGTAAGTATGAAAAACATCTCACACGAGTCACGATAATTTGACAAAGCTCAATGTAATAATAAGAGCTAAAAATATAAATGTTTTCAATGGTATTCAGTTTTGGCCTTGGTAGGTAATTGTCAGGATTATGGATAAGATACCCTATGATCATGGGTTAAGCACGGTGGGGCCCACCATATACCAAGTCTTATACGGAATCAGGCCTCGCATATGGAAGATATTCCGGATAAGGAAGGAGAAGTAAAGTTCTACATGGAAATTACAAGAACTACTTGGATCGTATCCATAGTTGTTTCTCTAGTCCTACTTGGACAAGGTGATATCTATAGGTATAAATACAAGACCCTAAGAGGAGAGGGGATAAGCCCAGTCAGAAGGGAAAGAGGGAATAGTCAGAATAGGGGTCAATATACGCCGCAAGACACCGATATATTCGAGGAGGAAGATTACCCCGTTGTCGACTACGTGTGGTGGTTCATGCCGCCATGTCGACGATGACTAGATAGGTTATCCCAAATATTGTACTCGAGTCATACTGATATATAATAGAAACACTGGCTTCGGCCAATAGGATTAGGGCTATTACCTATAAGATAAGGGGTCCGAACCTGTATAAAAATCCCTATCTCTTGTCTCTTTTACCTCAATCTCGCGTATGCACTGGTACCAACGATCCCCATACCATGCAAATACCATAATCGTGATCTACAATATCGATAATGGCGCGCTAGGTAGGAGATTTTGCTGCTAAGAAGACGGATTCTCCGACAATAACTATTCAACGACATCGACTATAGGAGACACGACCCAACCAAAGTGTGTTCTCCGATGAACCGGAACCCTCATCGTCTCAAGCTTTATTAAGACATCACTGCTGAGGATTTTTCGACGAGGAATAACTCAACTACTTTAGTCCTGGAAGATCTGAATCTGATCAGAGTATATCCCCTGATAAGATCGAAATCGTCGCGGCCAATAACTCAACCTATCGAGATCAACCAGGCTTCGTGAACTCAGGCATCTCGTTTTACAAAAACGGACTCTTCGTTTGCCAGCACGATCGGATCCGAACGCTCCCAGGACAAGCCTCGGATCGGCTTTTTTTCCGTCCTGGCTCCTCCGCGGAAACGATCTAGCTGTTGCAAAGGAAAAAATTTCAACACGTCCCTGCTACCATTCCGTGATCAATCCAGACTGATCGCAAAATATAGCAGCGAAACGGCCCAAACAGCTGGCCGCCTACATGTCGCCGTATACATCGCTATGCACGAGACCTATACACGACAGTGTGACATACGTACAGAAAGTTATTTTAGCCATACGTAAGTGTGTACACACAAGTATGGGATTATATATACGCGCTGATCTATATCGGTATCCGAAGCATCCTACAGACTTGTCAGCACAAAATTAAGGTAATTAGTAGGTTGATTTTTAAATTAATCTACTAATTTCGTAGATATATCATGCGTATATCTACACTACTTAATATATTCTACAATTTACCGTGATTAATAATTTATTATATTTACCTAGAGTATATTTTATACAATATTTATTTGTTGTGTGGGTATTCCCTATGTTAGGCCGATAACGGTTTAATAGGAGGCTCGCTTTGTTTTCTTTTTTATAAATCATGTTTGTTTCTTTATATAGTATCCGATATTTAATCTAAATATGCTCGTTATATCCTGATAATACTACAAGTTCCATGAGTTTCTTGAGCAGAAACACGGTATTCTCTACTATATATCTTGCGTTCTAGAAAATATTTTCCAGGAACAATCGAGCACTCAAGTAGGCAGCAGTCGCGTGTAACACCATTATCGAGAACATTCTCAGAAAAATACGGAGTTGTAAGACCAAACCTACCAACGAAAACCGACAACCTATCTCACATATAGCGTCGGCCACCACCGGATTATTTGAGAAAGGGTCATTGCGGATAATTCCCTCGTGAACATTGTCGACTTGATCAACCAACATAATCGCGAACGAACATCCGATATGCTACAAGATGAGTATGTGAGTCATGCTGGCCACATGAGATGCACATGTAATAATCAATTTTAGCACCCCTAAAAGTGGTCGAGGTACGACTACACACCTAGTCTGAGTACAGGCGCTGTAGCGATCCCACCTCCTCTACGGGTTCTCTCCGAGTGGTCGAGGTATGACTATGGCCGGTCTTCGACCAGCGCTGTAGCGGTCCTCCCACCACGTCTCTGAGTGGTCGAGCTACGACTATGCCCGATCTTCGACTAGCGGCGTAGCGGTCCTTCCACCACGCCTCCGAGTGGTCGAGGTACGACTACGCCCGGTCTTCGACCAACACCGTAGCGGTCCTCCCACCACGTCTCCGAGTGGTCAAGGTACGACTACGCCTGGTCTTCGACTAGTGCCATAGCGGTCCTCTCACCACGTCTCCGAGTGGTCGAGGTACGACTACGGCTGGTCTTCGACCAGCGTCATAGCGGTCCTCGCACTACGACTTTAAATGGTCGATGACTACAACTGGTTTTTAACCAATGGCGTAGAGGTTCTCGCACCGCATCTTCGAGTGGTCGAGTAAGTCCACATACCTAATCCTCAAATAGCGATGGAAGCAATTATCCCACCGTTTCCGCGAAGTGATCGAGTACGACTACACACCTGGTTTTCGCCCAGTGTGGTGGTCATCTCATCACCCCCAGTGCATCAACCTCTGTAAGTGTTTATATATAAAAAACATGCAATATTTACCCAGAGATCCCTTACCCGTATAATGCCCTGTGTTGAAGTCGTACCTAACGTTCCTTTACGCTAGTCTGACACACCTCCGAGGTCCTCACGGTCATTGGGTGGGGACGCCCAGAGCTGATAAGGTGATGTCAGACATGATAGAGCCAAGCGACCATGTCATATATGGTCATGTCAGAGTGCTCATCGGTAGCATATTAACTAAACCGTGTAATAGGGAATTTGTTTTCCCAACTTCATGGCTGGGGTCTAGGTATTCGCAACTCAGCTGAGTTAGGTTATAGGTTTTCAAGCTATACCCTCCGAGAACGAGTTCTCCAAGGGCATAGCTAGGGGCTAGGGAGAGTATCACACTTCGATTGCTAAGGGCAGCTCTAGCGAGAGTACTCTTTTATTGTCATATGTAGATTCAATTTATTTCCAATCCATATTATATCATGTTACTCCTAAGCATTCACTCGGAGGTTTTTTCTATCTAACAATTTATTCTGAGAATTGATTTCAAGAAGAGTCAGATATCAGAATAGTTAAATCAGATTTCAGGGCTTTATCGCAGACTCTATAGCTACTCGATTATACGAGAATAGTCATTGAAGTTCAACAAGGGTTACGGAATGAAGCTATGGTGTACCCGCCGAGATGCAATTTCTGATTTCAATCCAAATTCTCGATCAAAGTTAAACAGGGAACTTAGTCGCATACTTCGTGCTTTCTCGGTCGTCCGAGGACAGTCAAGTGAGTTCGACGACTGTTGTACTAAGATCTTCGGTCGAGAACATCAACTCGTTCTTTTGCATTGAAGTCGGGGGTACTATCAGGGTTATGGATAAGGCATACCCTATGATCATGGGTTAAGCTCGGCGGGGCCCACCATATACCAAGTCTTATACAGAATCAGGCCTCGCATACGGAAGGTATTCCGGATAAGGAATGAGAAGCAGAGTTCTACATGGAAATTACAAGGACTACTTGGATCGTATTCATACTTGTTTCCCTAGTCCTACTTGGACAAGGGGATATCTATGGGTATAAATACAAGACTCCCTAGGAGCAGAGGGGACAAGCCTAATCAGAAGGGAAAGAGGGAATAGTCAGAATAGGCATCAATATATGCCACCATATGCCACCAGACATTGATATCTTCGAGAAGGAAGACTAATCCATCGTCGACTACGTGTGGTGGTTCATGCCGCCCTGTCGACGACGACTAGATAGGTTATCCCAAATATTGTACTCGAGTGATACTGATATATAATAGAAACACCGGCTTCGCCCAACAGGAGTATGGCTATCACCTATCATATAAGGAGCCCAAACCTGTATAAAAATCTCTATCTCTTGTCTCTTTTACCTCAATCTCGCGTATGCCCTAGTACCAATGATCCCCATACCAAGCAAATACCGTAGTCGTGATCTACAACATCGATAGGAATCATCTAGTCATCGAGAAGTACTGCTTTTGGAAAACTTTTTAATTTTCGTGGAGATAAATTCCCAAGTACTATGACAGTTGGATAGAAATTTCTTTTGTCATAACCATAATCATATATCAATCACTTAGATGAGTAAGGTTCCCTATGATAGATATTTGTTCACAAAAGGGACAAGTGCTAGCAAAGAATAGAAGGTATACAAGTTAACCATAGGGAAATTTTATTTGTTGACAAAAATATTTTCATACATAAATATGGGAGAATGAGGAATGATACGCGCATAACACCCCATCTGGCAAAGTTGAGAGAGGATAGGGATGAGGCCAGTTCGGCCGAACTCCTCCTGGCTCCAATCCCACTGCATTTTGCTGTGCTGATTGGTGGAGTTCTGATATTTGTGGTTATGTACTTTGTTGCACTTGTTGACCATCATGAGTCCGAAGTACTCCCCCACACTTATTTTTGTACCTGCATATAAACCGAAAAGAGGGCTTCCACTGGGGTAAATCACCAGTGAGCCAATATTTAATTTATTTTTACTAAACATGAACAGGTGCTTATATTGAAGAAATCAACATGAAGGAAATAAACTAACTAGCACCTACTAAAGTTATAAACGAGATGAGAAGTATCTATTTAGCATAATAGCGATCTTCTTTTCCCATCTCGGCGAATGCGCGCTTGATTTTTGCACACATTCCGTGGCTGAAAGTATCAAAGTTATGCCTAAGCTCAGCTAGCTCAACTTTCCTTTAAGCGTCACGGTCACGCAACTCTTTGTTCTCCATTCGGAGTTTCTTCACTAAGCTAGCAAGCTTCGTGACCAAAAGTTTGGGCGACTTTCCGTCCTCGTCCTGAAAATGCTCTAGCTCCCATGTGATGGGCGGCAGTGTCAAATGACACCTCACCTTTGCGGGTGAGGAATCAATCGACTCCAACTCCTCCTCCTTCTCTTCCGGAGTCAAGGGCCGGTATAGACCCTTCGCATACCCACCGCCCGGAATTCTTACCCCCATGATCCTGAACCTTTCCTCCCGTGGCGTCATAGGAGTGGCGGTGGGTGTCTTGTACTTGTGCAGCACCTCATCACTGGCCTTGGTAAGGAGCGTGCCCATGTACCTTTCGACGGGTGACAGTGCGGCTTCAATTGTTCTTGAAACAATTTCCGTGTCATCTTCAATGGCTAATTCGCCTGTCGTTGGCCTTCTGGCGGGGGAATCCCCCCAGATCTTGGTCATCTGCGTGTGGCGAGGCGAGAGGGATCGCACGGCCGAACGGGGCACCAATCCGGAGAGACGGGGTTCGGCCAGACTCCTAGTTTGGTTGGACTGAGGGGTGCGCCAATCGCCCCCCTGCTCGCTGAGGTGCTCGGAAGGGATAAGGGGTTCGATGAACACCGCATTCACCCCCTCCACTGTGTAGTCTTCTGTGGGAATGAGTTGGTTCGCCGGAGAGGGATTTCCCTCAAGATTGAAGGTGGAATTTGAAGTGGATGTGTTGAAGGGGGCGAAATATTTGCCAGCCATGGATGGAGATTTTTGGTTAGGGAATAATTGAGGAAAAATGGGGTGTGAAGAAGAAGAGAAGAGGCTCAAATTTTAAAGGAGGGCCCTAGCTCGATCTAGCTAGAATTTCGCATCAATCGCGGAAGGGATAAGAATAGCAAGAGCGGGATAAGCCGGCATTCAAATTTGGGGGGATTTGGGCTCAACCCTGGGCCGGCCGAACTGGGGGTTCGGCTGGACCCAAGTGGGCCCAGAATCCCTCCAATTTTTCCAGAGAATTATACCAAGGGAAAAGAAAATTTTATACAGGGCATTTGAACTTTTTAGACGAATTCATTGTGGTTCAAAATCAATTAAATTTATCACATCCACTTCTTCATCCAAAAATTCTCTTGGCTCTAAGAAAACTTTTAATCATTGGCCATTTACTTTAAATATGTTACCTGTGTCGTCTCGAAGCGTGACAGCTCCGTGTGATGAGGTGTCAATGACATCGAATGGCCCTTCCCATTTACTTCGGAGCTTCCCGTGGCCAAATAATTTCACCCTGGAATTGAAAATTAGCACCTTTTCTCCTGGCTTGAATTTCTTAACTTTAATCCTCTTGTCATGCTAGCGTTTAGTTTTCTCCTTGTAAATCTTGGAATTGTGATACACCTTATCTCTCCATTCTTCCAGTTCTGATAACTACATTTTCCTCCATTCTCTGGCTCCTTTAAATCCATGTTCCAATTCCTGATCGCGCAGTATGCTCTGTGTTCTAGCTCCACGGGGAGTCAGCATGACTTACAGTAGAATATCTGGTATGGTGACATACCGGGCGGCGTTTTATGTGTTGTCTAGTATGCCGAAAGAGCATCGGGTAGCTTATCCTTCCATCTAGTTCCCATCTTGAGAACTATCTTCTGCAGGATGTTTTTAATATTTTTATTTGAAGTCTCGGCCTGCCCACTTGTTTGAGATGGTAGGGTGTGGCAATGTTGTGCTTAGCGCCCATATCCCTTGAGAGAGCTCTGAAGGTCCTATCGATGAAGTGTGATCCTCCATCGCTTATGACCAACGAGTACGACTACACACCTGGTTTTCGCCTAGTGTGGTGGTCATCTCATCACCCCCCGTGCATCAGCCTTTGTAAGTGTTTATTTATATATATAATAGGCAATATTTACCCAGAGATTCCTTACCCGTATAATGCCCTGTGCCGACATCTTACCTAATGTTCCTTTACATTAGTCTGACACACCTCCGAGATCCTCATGGTCCTCGGCTGGGGACTCCCAGAGCTGATAAGGTGATGACAAGCACTGCAGAGACAAGCGACCATTACATATTTGGTCATGTCAAAGTGCTCAGTGGTAGCGTATTAACTAAGCTGTATAACCGAATTGGTTTTCCCAACTTCACGGTTGTGGACTAGGTATTCGCAGCTCGTCTGGGCAGGTTATAGGTTTTTAAGCTATAACCTCCAAGAACGAATTCTCCAAGGGCATAACTGGGGGCTAGGGAGAGTATCATACTCCGATTGGATTGCTGAGGGCAGCTCACGAGAGTACTATTTTATTGTCATATGAAGATTCAATTTATTTCCAATTTTCAATCCATATGATATCATGTTACCCCTAAGCATTCGCTTGGGGGCTTTTTCTATCTAACAATTTGGTTTGAGAATTGATTTCAAGAAAATCAGATATCAGAACAGTGAAGTCAGATTTTAGGGCTTTGTCGTAGACTCTACAGCTACTCGATTATCTGAGAACGGTTATTGGAGTTCGACAAGGAATACGGAATGAAGTGATGGTGTACCCACTGAGATGGAATTCTTTGACTTCAATCCAAATTCTCAATCAGGGTTAGACAGGGAACTTAGTCGCAGATTCCACACCTTCTTGGTCGTTCGAGAATTGTTAGGTGAGTTCGACAACTGTTGTCCTAAGGTCTTCAGTCGAGAACATCAACTCATTTATTTGCATTGAAGTCTGGGGCTACTGTCAAGGTTATGGATAAGGCATACCCTATAATCATGGGTTAAGCTCGACGGGGTTCACCATATAACAAGTCTTATACGGAATCATGTCTCGCATACGGAAGGTATTCCGGATAAGAAAGGAGAAGCAGAGTGCTACATGGAAACTATAAGGACTACTTAGATCGTATCTATACTTGTTTCCGTAGTTCTATTTGGACAAAGGGACATCTATGGGTATAAATACAACACTCCCTAGGAGGAGAGGGGACAAGCCCAATCAGAAGGGAAGATGGAATAGTCGAAATAGACATCAATACATACCACCAGATATCAATATCTTCGAGGAGGAAGACTACATCGTCATCGACTACGTGTGGTGGTTCATGCCGCCGTGTCGATAAAGATTAGATAGGTTATCCCAAATATTGTACTCGAGTGATACTGATATATAATAGAAACACCGGTTTCGGTCAACAGGAGTATGGCTATTACCTGTCAGATAGGGACCCAAACCTGCATAAAAATTCTTGTCTCTTGTTTTTTTTACCTCAATCCTACATATACCCTGGTACCAACGATCCCCATACTATGCAAATACCATTGTCGTGATCTACAACATCAATAATTTTTTCTCCTTTTTTATGCATATTTTGTCTCCACTTTGATGGTTCGACACCTGCATCTAAATATACACCAACACTAGTGGAAACCGTTAGAATTAAACCATACCACTATGTTGGATGTTTTATCCTTTCAGATTTATGCAGACATTGACGGCGTGAATTTAGCAGTTAATAGTTGTCAACAGTTATACAGTTATACTGTAGTTACATGCAAATTACAACGGAAATTACACTATGATTTTAATGTAATTATATTTGTCAAATTTTTGGAAGAGAACTTTTCGATATATATAGGTGATTCCTTCTGCAAATACTAGTAGGCATGTATATGCCCAAAAATTTAAACATCAAATGATCCAAGAGCCAAATTTACCAACACAATATATATAAGAAAGAACAATAGTATCTCAATCATGCAATTTGGTTGGAGCTGTCCTATACGATAGAACTATTCTCCTTTTCTATAAAACAGACTAGTAGTACTATGCATTGAAGGAGTACTACTACTCGATCTTATTTGCTTGTTAAACACCACCGATGGGAAGCAACAGAGCATCAAGGATGAAACACTGCATGCAATGTGCACGTTCACAGTGCACTACTCTTAAATCAATCGGTACCTGATCAAATCAAATCAAATGTACGGCATTAATGATTTTAAACCTACAAATTCGGCGCAAATTGCTAATCATGTTGTAATATAATTAGCTTTTTTTCGAGGGAATTACGTAGTATAATTAGCTGACGCCTATATAAACCATGCATGGCCTCTGCTGCTTCTTCACTCATCCACACAGCACTAGATACTCCAAATACCAAGGAGCCAGGAGGAGGAGTTCAATTGCTAGGATTGATTCAGCAATGGCAGCTGTAGCACGGGCACTACCCTTCGGCGCCGTCGTCTGCGCTGTCCTCGCGATGGCTGTCACCGCCGCTGCGGACGGCGAGGCGGCGGCGGCGGTCGTTGTTGGCTTGGCCAAGTGCGGCGAGTGCACCAGGAAGAACATGAAGGCGCAGGATGTTTTCAAGGGTATACATAATATATCATGATGATGATGATGATGATATGTTCATCGCTAATTAATTGCGTGCTCAGCTCGATCGATCGATATGCCACCGCTTATTAATTGTTTGGTGCTGTTCAGGTCTCCAGGTGGCGATCAAGTGCAAGAACGGCGACGGCGAGTACGAGAGCAAGGCCGTCGGTGACCTCGACGGCGACGGCGCCTTCAGTGTTCCCCTCGCCGCCGACGACCTCCACGGCGCAGCCGACTGCTTCGCGCAGCTGCACAGCGCCGCGAGCAACACGCCGTGCCCCGGGCAGGAACCGTCCAAGATCGTGCCGCTGTCATCAACAACGGACATTGGCGGCAAGGCTAGCACCTTCGTCGCCGTCGCCGGCAAGAGGATGCGCTACTCGTCGTCGGCGGAGTGCACCTCGGCGTTCCTGTGCCCCTTCTTCGACTACTTCCACAAGAGACCCCAAGGCCCCAAGCCGACGCCGCTGCCGAAGCCGACACCGGCGAACGGTGGTGGCGCGGCGAAAGGTGGCGGAGCTGCGCCGTCTCCCAGCCCTCCGGCCGGCATATCACTGCTGAACCATTAATTCCATCAATCCGCACTTGCTTTTTGTTTGATTGCATGCTTATTGGTTAGTTCTTTTCGGTTCATGCATGATTAATTTCCCAGCTCAGCTTGTTCGTGCAGAATAAAGAAAAGTTGTGAGATGTGAGAGGAGTGTGAGTGTGTGAGAATGAGATCGATGTATTTTATGTGAGAATAAAAGTTCGTGCACAAGTGCATGCATGCATGTGTCGTATCTCTATTTATCGGCATATATAATGCGTTATGCATTGTATGCAGGTAATTAAGCTGTTCCTGTTTCATTGTGCACCATTCTTCTACATCATGTAATTGGAAAATCCTCCTCTTTCCCTCACTATCGTACCTCCCCGCTTAAAATTACCACCCTCCAAAAAACAGTTTTTCCAGCGAAAATCTCGGTACACTAGATTAAGAAAATGGATAATTGGAAACAAAAATTTGAACCCATAGGCCATAGAATCATTCACCATATTCCTCACATACAGTTACAACACACAGGCATGTCCCTAGCGCGCTCTGGTACATGTAAATTAAGTAGTGGCCTATGTAAAAAAGAACAAATCTTAACTACTTAAATTCATCCTTTCGTCACCTTTTTTTTTTCATCCGTGGGGGAGGTAAATTAGACTTTATGTTTTTCTGTGCCAAACGTACGATTGCGGGCTGAGGCGGATGAGAGAAGGGAGGAAAGTGGGTCGAAGGGGACATAAATTAGACTTTTTTTCGACCATCAGGGATGATAATTAGACTTTAGGATTTTTCGGGCTGAAGTGCGGGCTGAGGCGGAGGAGAGAAGGGAGGAAAGTGGACCGGCAGGGGATGCAAAATAGACTTTGGTTCTATCATCGATCAAGGACACTAATTAGACTTTTGATTTTTCTGAGCCGGCGTTTGCGGGCTGAGGCGGAGGAGAGGCTGGGCTGAACGTGGTCGAAAAGAAAAAAAGGTTTTTATTTAGAGATTTATTTAAATAAATATTAAGATGGTGTTTGTATTATTAAAATTAGCAATTGACCTCTGAAAATTCCGAGAAAATTTCAAAGGGTGTAATTAATCATGAATAATTTTAAAAAAATTACATCCAGCCATGTAATTATATTTCTCACACTTACTTTATTTTACTTATAAATTAATTTCATTATACACCTACCTACTTTATTCTGGAAAATTTGTATTTTAATTAATTACATAAAGTAAATTTTTCTCAACTTTTTCTTAATTTTCTAGTCTTTTCTCCCCGTTGCAACGCACGGGCAAGGAGAAGGGACTGCGGAGTTGAGCTTGCTGGGCTGAACGTAGCCCAAAGAGAAAAAAAGGTTTTTATTTAGATTTTTATTTAAATAAATATTGAAATAGTGTTTGTATTATTTAAATTAGCAATTGATCTCTGAAAATTCCGAGAAAATTAATTTAATTCTGCACCTACCTACTGATTGCATGCTTATTGGTTACTTCTTTCGGTTCTTGCATGATTGATTTCCCAGCTCAGTTTGTTCGTGCAGAATAAAGAAAAGTCGTGAGATGTGAGAGGAGTGTGATTGTGTGAGAGCGATCAATGTATGTGAGAATAAAACTACGTGCAGAAGTGCATGCATGTGTAGTATATCTATTTATTGGCATATCTAATACGTTATGCATTGTATGCATATAAGCTATTCTTGTTTCATTGTGCAACATTCTGAAACATAATGTAATTTAAGTATTTATGAAAGGGAAAATTGCTTCTTTTATCTCAGAACTTACATTTACAAGTGTTTTGTTATGTTGAATAGATTCGTATTGATTGTGTAAGTGCTACGAATGTAGTATATAAATATATAAAATTAGTATATAAGTACCCTTTTACCTCATTAATGTCTTAGCTTTTACGGGTGGTAATGTCCTTTATAATCCTACATCTTACAATCCTTTAATGTTGTTATTATTTCTATTAAAAGTATTATCTGGTATATTTTTATTAGTGAAGTTTACCTTGAATCTACTTTAAATTTCTTTAAAAATTTTCAATTTAGACTCTCTCTCTCTCTAAAGTTCACATTAGGGACGGACTTTCCAATCTTTCCCTCGTTCTTCTAAAAATACCCAATCTTTTAAAATTAATGGAAATTTTGTTTTAAGTCCGAGGGCAACAAAATATCTATTTGATCCTTGCAACATTTTTTTAGATTATTTTTCTTTAATCCAGTCGTTCACTAGTATTAAGTTATATAACAATTGACATTCATGTTATGCAACTTACAACTGGTTAAATAATATTGACATATGATTTGATCCCTACAGCACTTACTACCGGCCGGGACCTACTAACGAATGCGACCTAGATTTCAGAATTTTGAAACAATATTATTTTAAGGTGATATGAAAAAACATCCTTGATGTGAACATTTTTTTACGTGGTTTTATACTTCTAAATATTTTGTCGTTATGTCAGCACCTGATTGGTTTATATAGTGGTCCAACGACATATATATTGATCCATCTAAAAACTATTTTCGCAGATGACACCCATTTTACTATGCAGACGGACCAAAGTATTATACCCCAAACACCGCCTGAATTATCATGGATGGGGGATACGGTGATCGTCCACCTGCGTAGATATATATATTTTTATAGGCGGATCTCATAAGGTGTAGCCTGCGAAATCGAATTTTGCAAACAGAGCCTTAGGAGCCCCGCCTACAAAAATCAGTTCGCAGTTTAAAAATGGGTCCGGGCTTAGGATTTTCAGTCTCCTAGATCCGGACTACCCCACTTTCTCCTCATCCCCCTCCTCCTCACCCACTTTCTCCTCCACTCCTCTACCCTCCCTCTCCCAATCTCTCCTCAGAACCGGCAAGGGGCGGACAATGGTGGGGCGTGGCCGTGCGGCAGTGGCGCACCCCCTGCGGTGGTGGAGCTGTGTCATGGGGAGGGCGGCAGCGGCGGCCGCATGCAGCGGCAGAGGCGGCGGGGAGGCGGGAAGTCTGCGGCGGCAGCGACGCTCCCACCTCCCAGATCCGGCCGACGGCGGCCCTTCCCTCCCCTCCCGGATCCGGCTGTGTCATGGGGAGGGCGATGATGGCAGCTGCTTGCAACGGCGGAGGCGGGAGGTCAGCGGCAGCGGCGCTCCACCTCCCAGATCCGGCCGACGGCAACCCTTCCCTCCCCTCCCGGATCCGGCTGCGTCGTGGGGATGGTGGCGGCGGCGGCGGCATGCAGCGGCGGAAGTGGCGCGGAGGCAGGAGGTCGGCGACGGCGGCGGCGCGGTGAGCTTGTGGCAGTCCTCTCACCTCCTAGATCCGGCGACGATGGCGCAGCTCCCATCCCCTCCCTCTCCCTCCCAAAACCCCAACCCTAGATATGGCCGGAGGGGAGGGCGGCGGTGGGTAGGGCTGGTGGTGGCGGATGTTTTTTTACGTTGAAAATATTTTTGCAAGCGGATGGATTTAATGTCTGCGAATATGGAGAGGTTGCGTGCAAAAATGATTTTCATAGGTGGATAAGGAAGGGTCTTTGGATGCAGGCGGAGGTTATGGCCTCCTGCAAAAATATGTTTTTGGCCACCTGCGAAAATACTTTTTCTAGTAGTGCGTGTCCAGATCCTTGTGTGCACGGGGTGCTTAGTGCTACAGGGATTGCTAATTAGCGATCACATAGCGCACCTCGCCTCCCGTGAGTTCAGTTGTTGGGCCCACAGAATATCCCTTTTTCCATACGTATACATATAACGTTCATATGTATATGTACAAATTTTAAATTTATATCTGTAAAGTTTGTGTAAAAAGCTTTTATACGTTTAAATTGTACACATATACATATAAAATTTACTTATATATAAAAACTACTTGTATAGGTATATATAAAATTTATATTGTATATACACGTATAAACTCTTCATATATATATATGTATATAATGTATATATACGTATAGTATGTATAGAAAAAAATACATATGTACATGTATGGGGACGTTAGGGGGCAGCTGATCACGCAGCCGCTAATCGGCATCCGCGTAGTGCTACTGCTATGTGGTGTCCTGCCCGCGTGCTGAAACATGGATGGACCCATGTTGGGCTCCTGGGGCTGTGGGCAAGATGCACAAGCATAATGTGGGCTACATGCCTGCGGTCCATCACATGAGCCAACCTGAGCCCTCAATGCACACTACACGCATATGCTGATATGCATGGGTAATTGGATATGCTCTCGTGCGAAAAGGCTAACGGGCGATCAGTCTCCCTCCCCACGTTACTTTTTTTTTTTTAACACCATATTACTTTTCAGTTTTAGTAAATTTATATACCTAAAGTTTATACACCTTAAATTTACACATCTAAAGTTTACACACCTAAACTTTATATACCAAAAGTTTATAGGCCAAAGGTTTATATACCCGATTCAAATTCGAATTCGGATTTAAATATTTTTTATATAAAATATTTCTACACATAAAATTTATACGTGCGAGATTTTACGGTATAAAATCTATACATAAGTATAAATCTATGCACATGAATAAGGGTATTAGATTTTTTTCTACTTTTTTATTTTTCCTAATTTGTTTTTTTTTAATTTAAGGTGCAGTAGGAAGGGAAGAAGGGAGAAGAGGGTGCGTGTTAGAGGTGTTAGGGGAGGTACGGGTGATCGCCCATAGCGATCACCCGCCCATTAGCACTCCCCGCTCATAGCTTATTGCACATAAAAAAAGAACCTACTACCGGCTTTTCGATCTTTGGATATATATTCGACGTGGATCGATCACCTAACATGAAATGAGATACATGTATAAAATTATTACTTCCTCCATTTTAAGTTACTTAGACTTTGGACAAACCTAAAAGTACAAAACAACAAATAATTTAAAATGGAGAGAGTACATTAAAAAGGTATAAGTTCGTTTAACCTCTGTAATGACCGTATTAGTCTAATATATGCCCATTAACTTTAATACCGGGTGCCACAGCCTCCTCAATTTTTGAAACCATTTAATTTATTCTCTTTTTCCAAAAATGATGTGTAAATTTCAAAATACTCGATCCATGTTTTATGGTTAAAGGTGTGGAAACCATAGGTATTATGATGTGTGGCACATAAACCACAGGTTTTGTGGTCTCAATGTTTCACAAAACCCCACCTTTATTGAAATCTAAAAAATTTCAGCATATCTTAAATAAAATTTTGAAAGTAGTAAAGCTTCTACCAATATTAGTCGAGAACTTGATAATTAAATTTTCATATACACCCTACTTTTTGAATTTTAAGTAAAGTCATGCTCAAAATGCATAAGGGTGGTGTTTTGTGAAACTTTAAAACTATAATACTTGAGATGCTACGTGTCATAATACATGTGGTTTCTACAACTTTCACCATACAACATGAGGTTTTTTTAAATTTACTCAAAACTGAATGGTTTTGGTCTTTGTGATTTTATGCTGGATTTCTTACTCTGATAACATATTGAGTTAAATATAAGTATTAACAACTAATTCAAACTGAGAGCTTAAACTAATTAAGAAAGATGGTTGTAACTCACTTATATTCTAACACGGGAAACCGCAACAAATCAAGAGCCATGCTAGGAATGACGGGAGGCAGAGTGCAGGAAAGGTAATGAATTAGCAGCAACATATTATTCATATATGAAGAAACACAAAGTATATATTTTTCTGGTTATCGATGAAAGATAGATTGAATAATAAGGAATATATTAGGAAGGATGAATTTTGAAGAGACTCTCCAACATCTATTTATGACCATAATTTCCCTACCATACTTATTTTCTAGATTTTTGATGTTTTTTTTGGCACCTTGGGATGGCTGCCACGTGATATCTTTTTGCAACGTTGCTCCATGATTGGGCGGGTGGAACTAACAGCACGCGGTTCAACTGTCATTTGCACTGTACACCTGATGGACATGCTGCCTTGTGTCAGGTGTGGTTAATTGCCGCTGGCCGGTTGGAGTGTGCATGCAAGTTAAAGTCATATTTACACTGATATATCTGAAGTTCGTGTTTCCCTTTTGCATGGAGATTATCATTACAATGGATTGGAGTATAGGGATCACAAGCAATCATATGATTTTCAGAAATATAACTCCTATTCAAGTTTTTAAATCCAGATAAATATCAAATTTTGTCTTGGTTATCTAGAGAACAAAATAGAGTTACCTTTGATTACACAATTTATTTTTTAATTATATATATTTAATATATACACTATAAGAGACTCTAAATAACGACAGTGCTTCCTTTACGTGGACGATGATGCGGACATCACTGGTTCGGGTATAACCATGCTTATTTTGCACATCAACATGCTAAAGGTGCATACGTTCTATATTAGATTTACTTATTATATATTTCAACAAACATTACTGCATCATGAGTTCGTATATTTTTGTTTGCGGAAATACTTGCATGGTTGAAGGGAGGGAGAGTGGCCTCTCGAAGTGCTTGGATGATTAAAGAAGTTGCACTAGTGCAGATCCTCTCATCTGTGACGGCCTATAACATAACTGGATTTTGCGGGCTGTCATAACGAATACATCTCAAACGGGCCTAAAAAGAGACCGATTGAGATATGGTTGGAGAGACATGTTAAATGTGCATAGAACTCAAGCCCGTCACGGATGACACATATCTTTGATGAGCCCTAGCTTAGGCCCGATTGAGATAACCTTAAATATCTCAATCGGGCCGTAGTTGGAGTCCGTCACAGATGACAATTATCTGTGACGGGCCCTAACTTGAGGCCCGTTTGAGATAACAACAAAGCTCGTCACAGATGACACTCCTCGGTGACGGACTTTTATTTAGGCCTGATAAAGATAACTTATATGCTCGACAGAGAAGTTATTTATTGGACCATTACAGATAGTTATTGCACATTAAAAATAGCCGCAACCGCCAGCGTAACTGTATCCCACTATTCACTATTTTGGTGGGAGGTTGGAGGGGGCGAAATTTTAGTTTTTTTCCCAAAGAAAACAATAAATTCATAAAGTTAAGTGACAAATAGTAATCAGTAATTTAGAAAATACTTCAATTCTCATTAATTTAGTAGTATTTATCTTATAAGATGTTTCTCTGATTCATTTTTCATTTCTGTAGCGATGGATCGAAGTTAGATGTATGCGAAATCTGTGAAACGTCATAGTCAAGATTATAGAAATGGAGAATAGGAAAAGAAGAAACAACGATTACATGTGTTGTCCATGTGCAGATTGCAAGAATGAGAATATGTTTGATAGCCGAGTGGACGTACACGCTCATCTAATACAACGAGGATTCATGGAGGGCTACACATGTTAGTGCAGCTGCAGACAGTAGTGGTGCGCAAAATCAGGAAGATGAAGATGAGCATGACATGTTTGTACCTTCTCCACTGGGTGGTGAAATGGTTGATGTTGATCACGATCTGCTGCAAGACATGTTACGTGACGTTGAGTATCCAGCTTACAACGAGAGAGATTCCATAAAGTTCAGCAGGTTGGTCAGTGACTCGCAGACGCCTCTATACGCCGGATGCAAACAAAGCACACTAAATTATCAGCTACCTTGGACCTAATGAAGCTGAAGGCAAATAGTGGATGGACAGACAAGAGTTTCACAGAGCTTTTGTGAATTTTGAAGGCCATGCTGCCTGATGGGAACACATTGCCCGAGATGACATATGAAGTAAAGCAGGTTTTGTGTCGCCTGGGGTTAGAGGTCCGTAGAATTCACGCTTGTCCAAAACATATTGTACCACAAGCAATATGCGGAGTTAGATGCTTGTGCTGTCTGTAAGGCTTCTCCATACAAGCGAAAGAAAAGTCCTGACGAAGGAAAAAGTCAAAGCGGGGTGGTCCCGCGAAGGTTGTGTGGTATCTACCTATCATTGATCGTTTCAAAAGAATATTTGCCAACCCCAAGGAAGCGAAGTTAGTACGTTGGCATGCCACGGAGAGAAGGAACGATGGTATGCTTAGACACCCAGCGGATTCGATTCAATGGAGGAATATCGATCGAAAACACAAAGACTTTGCTGCCGACCCCAGAAACATGAGGCTATGTCTGTGTACAGATGGCATGAATCCTTTCGGAGACATGAGTAGTACTCACAGCACATGGCTAGTTCTTATTTCAAACTTTAACCTACCGCCATGGTTGTGCTTAAAAAGGAAATATATTATGCTGTGCTTGCTAATCCAAGGACCAAAACAACCGGGCAATGATATCGATGTGTTCTTGGAGTCTGTTATGGTCGATTTTGAGATGCTCTGGAAAGAAGGTGTGGAAACTTGGGATGCATATGGTCTGGAGAATTTCAAGCTACGAGTTCTACTGTTCTGCACCATTAATGACTATCCCGCCCTCGGTAATCTTTCTGGCCAAACCGTGAAAGGAAAGAAGGCTTGCTCCGACTGCATGGAACATAAACGTAGCCGGTGGTTGAAGAAATCACGAAAGATGGTTTATATGGGTCATAGGAGGTGGCTCCGGCTACGTCACGCATTTCGAAGGAAAAAGGAAATTTTTAACGGTAAGAGAGAACTTCAGCCTGCTCCCAAGGATTTGTGCGGAGCTGAGGTCCACAACTTGGTCAAGGACATAACCAACGAGTTTGGGAAGAAAAGAAAATGTATTCAGGCAAAGGACAAGGGTATGTGGAAGAAAAAGTCCATATTTTGGCGATTACCTTACTGGAAAGATCTTGAGGTCCGTCATTGCATTGATCTCATGCATGTAGAAAAGAATGTGTGTGAGAGTTTGGTTGGCTTGCTGCTGAATATTCCCGGCAAAACAAATGACGGGTTGAACGCGTGACTTGATCTACAGGAAATGAACATCCGCAGTGATCTCCAGCCCGTAACAGATGCAGAGACATGTAGACTGTACCTCCCTCCAGCCTACGACACACTGTCGAAGGATCAGAAGATCGTAATGTTATCATACCTGAAAGATATTAAAGTTCCATCAGGCTATTCAACGAGGATTAGTAAGTACGTCAAATCAGAAGATAAAACTGGTTGGAATGAAGTCGCACGATTGCCACGTGCTAATCACACAAATCTTGCCAGTTGCTATCAGAGGCATTCTTCCACCCAAAGTCCGTCATACGATCCAACGTCTGTGTGCCTTTTCCAATGCAATCGGACAGAAAGTTATAGATTCCGAAGATCTAGATGGGTTGCAGACCGATATTGTTAATACCCTCTGCCACATGGAGATGTTTTTTCCACTGTCTTTCTTTGATATCATGGTTCATATCCCTGTTCATCTTGTGAAGCAAACAAAACTATGTGGCCCAGCTTTTCTAAGAGAAATGTACCCGTTCGAGAAGTTCATGGGAGTTCTGAAGGCATACGTTCGGAATGGAGCAAAACCGGAGAAGAGCATCATTGAAGGCTACACGACCGAGGAGGTTATAGAGTTCTGCGTGGATTACATGTCCGAGGCCGAACCTATCGGAATTCCAGCATCTCGTCACGAAGGAAGGTTGTCAGGAGCTGGCACAATAGGGAGGAAAAGAATTAGGCCCGATCAAGCTTCCGACGCGCAGGTTCATTTTGCTGTGCTCCAACATATGGCAAAAGTTGGCCCATACTTTGAGGAGCACTTAGCGAAAATTCGGCAGGAGAACTTGGGTCGATCTGAGACGTGGATTAACAGAGAACATAACTCTCGATTCAACACATGGTTCAAGAATCATGTCACAATGTCGACGGATATCCCAAATGAGACAATAAAGTTTTTGCGGATGGGACCGTGTTGGGCCATAGACACATGGCAAGCATACAATATTAATGGATACACATTTTACACCGTCCAGCAAGATGATAAAAGCACAGTGCAAAACAGCGGAGTCCGTATAGATGCCTTCCAGGATCAAGTTGGGTCGAACACATACTACGGCCGCATTGAGCAGATCTGGGAGCTGAACTACGTGAAGTTCAAGGTTCCTTTGTTTCGATGCCGTTGGGTGAATATACACACTGGTGTTAAAGTCGATAAGGAAGGTTTCACTTTAGTAGATCTATCCAAGGATGGATATACCGATGAACCATTCGTACTTGCGGAACAGGTCGAGCAGATTTTCTACAAAAAAGACCCCGCAAATAAGAAGATGCACATCGTGAGAGATGGCAAGTGCCAAATTGTTGGTGTTAACAACATTGTCAACGAAAAAGAATTCAACCAGAATCTTCACGTACGACCTCACATCGACCTTGACGATGATCCACAAGAGCCTGTGGCATATACTCGATCAGATCATACGTAAGGCATAACCTTCTAACCGATCCCATTGTGATTATTTGTTATGTTGTTTTTGGATACGAGTGAAGTATTTTGTATTAGTAAAAAAGCTTAGGTAATTTGGTGCAACTTGTAATATTTTTTACTGTGAATTTAGTAAATTTAGTGAATTATTGTACTTCACTTAATTATTTGGGATAATAAGTTAATTACTGTGAATTTAGTAAAATTAGTGAATTTTTATTGTGAAGTATTTTATTGCAGTTATTTATTTTCAGTTCAGGTCAACAATGAATAGGAGTCAAATGTCATTTGTGATGGGCTGTAATTTAAGGCCCAATATAGATGACGCAATCTCTATCGTGCCTACACTACAACCCTGGTTTACATCATCTCTATCGGGCTGTAAACCAGGGCCCGTCACGGATGCTATCATCTGTGACGGGCTGTAGTGTAGGCACGATAGAGATTGCGTCATCTATATCGGGCCTACACTAGAGCCCGTCACAGATGAGTCATCCGTGACGGGCTCTAGTTTACGCCCGATTGAGATGTTTACTGCTCGTACTAAGATAACCACACTGGATCTGGATCTGGATCGAAAATTTTTCTAAGTCAGAACCCTAGCGCCGCCGCCACGCACTGAGAGCTCGCCGACGACGACCAAGACGCCGGCCACCTCATCGCCAAGCCACCGCCGGCCGCCTCGTCACCAAGCCGCTGCAGGCCACCTCCTCTCAACCCGGTAAGCATATACACAAGAAAATAGTAGAAAATTGTGATAGTTTGAAATATTAGAATGTGCAATAGTTGAAAACAGTGAAATAAATGTGATGTTTGAAATATGTGATATATATATATGTGCAATAGTTGAAATATGTGAAATAAATTTGAAGTTTGGTATATGTGATATATATATGTGCAATAGTTGAAACATGCAAGTTATATGTAAAGTTTGAAATATTAGATATATATATCTGAAAAAGTTGTAATGTTACATATATATATGTGTGTGTGTGTGTGCAATAGTTGAAATATGTGAATTATATGCCAAGTTTGAAATATGAGATATATATATAGTGCAATAGTTGAAATGTTAGATATATATATGTGATATAGTTGTAATATGCGAAATATATGTGAAGTTTGAAATATTACATATATACATGTGCAATAGTTGAAATGTTAGATATATACGTTACCAAATCATCGTAGAATCAGAGGTGCGTGGGGTCTGACGTTGGTTTGATCGAGTTATGTGTGAATTCACAAAACCGATTAAGACACCGTCAGACCCTAGTGCACCTCGGTTTCTGTCATTTTTTGGTAATTAGTCATCTATAATATTAAAGTTAGTATGTACATACGTAATATGTGAAATATATGTGAAGTTCAAAAAATGTGATATACATATGTGCAATAGTTGGAATATGTGAAATATATGTGAATTTTCGTATATGTGCAATTATTGATGAATGATGGTCGATGGATGACTGATTTTAGTGTAGATAGTACGAACGTTATCAAATCATCGCAGAATCCGAGGTGCCTTGGGTCTGAAGTTGGTTTGATCGAGTTAGTGCATTCACAAAACCGGTTAAGACACCTTCAGACCCCAGTGCACCTCGGTTTCTATCATTTTTTGATAATTAGTCATTTATGCAAGGACTTAGTTCCTAGGTTATCAAATCATCATAGAGTACGAGGTGTTCCGGGTGCCAAGTTGGTTTGGTTGGGTCAGTACATGTACGCAACCATCCAAGACACCTTGGCAACCAGAGCACTTCGTAATATGTCATTTTTTGATAATTAAGAAACGTGTAAAAAGAAGCGAGGTCCAGCGAGGAATCAAGTGAAGTACAATAATTCATTCATTTCAAGCGAGTGATTTTAGGACTTTGGGTTGTTAGCTATGTTAGTACTTACTGATTTTAGGACTTAGTGATTTTAGGGCTTAGTGATTTTAGGACATATGTGCTTCTGGTGCCAACGATCTATAATATTAAAGTTAGTACGTACATACGTAATTTGTTTACAAAATTAATTAATTTTGTTATTTTGTAAGTTATTTAGACGATGTCTCAGCAAGGTGAACCAATGTCGACGATAACTAGTGGGTCCTCAAGGGCACGGAGTCGTAGGACAGGGAACAAAATCCCTAAGAAATGTACACCATAGCAGAGGTGAACCAGGCTGGACTACCGACACGTCCTCGGAATGTTTTGGTTAAGTTTAGGTCGACCTGCGGTGTCGTAGCGAGGGAAAACTTCACAATTCTCGTGGATGACATCAAGCATGTGCCCGAAGCAGAGAAGAACGCAGCTTGGCTGAAATTCAAGGAAAGCTTTGAGTATCCTACAGCCGACGAGGCCAGGCTCAAGTAGGCTGCTTTCAAGATTATGGGCAATGCTTGGAAGAACTTCAAGAGTAGCCTGGTCACGGAGTTTGTCTTAAATCCGATGACCCCAGATCCAACTGAGCAATGGCCTTTCATCACGGCTGACGCCTGGGAGCAATTCTACGAGAAGAAGTCGACCCCCGAATCTCGGGCTAGAAGCGAGAATTATCGAGCATTGCAGGCCAGGAACTTGCACCCGTACTGGCTAGGCACTGCAGGATATGTCGAGAAGCAAGAGAAATGGCAGGAGGAGGATGAAGCGGCAGCGGCAGCGAAAACACAGCCGGTGTTTGCCGATATCCCACACCCACGGGCAAGGAACTGGGCCCGTGCGAGGTACCAGAAGAATGAAGATGGGACAATTTCACTCCCAAATCCCCAAGATCAACAAGTGTACGATAATATAGTAAGTGCCTAATATCAATATTTGTTCGCATTGTTTCCACTGAACTTTTCATTGAATCCGAACTCAATTGTACTGCAGAAGGAGTTGGTTGCCAACCAAGAAGCCTCGCAAGAGGCCAGCTCTCAAAGACGCGAGGATGACATCCTCACTAAAGCGTTGGGCACCAAGGAACACCATGGACGGACAAGGGGACTTGGCCCCAACGTGCCATGGAAAGTTGGATTTCCGGACTACGCTTGGCAGTACAAGAAGCGGACAGTCACGAAGGCGCAGAAAGATGCATGCCTTGCCGCCCAGATCCTAGAGCAGGTCAGAGCCGAATTGAGCTCTGAATTCGATGAGAAGCTTGAATCGATCAGGGCCCGTATCAGGCAGGAGATTCGAGAAGAGCAACATATCCCGGAGGCTGCCGCTGCTGCTACGCAACATGATTTAGCAAGTCCCACGCAGAGGCACAGCAGTTGTGCATCAACTGAGGCGGGGGAAATTCCACCTTCGGTCCCGGCCGCCGTCGACCAAATAACGGTACATCTCTCGTCCGCAACGCATAGAAGTCTTAACGAAACCATATGATAAGTAATATTCTAAAAATATGGATGAATCTATCGCATGAACCAACTAGCTGCACCCTAACAGTAAGGGTGATGCCGACATTCTCGGTTCCTGCAGCCGAGGGCCTTGCTTTCAAGCTGACCCCAGAGACAAGAGTGCATGGGGCGCAACTTAGGGCTGATTGTGCGAAAGTACAAGTTGACTCGGTGAAGCCCAAATTCGATCATTTCCCACTCAGGCATCCACCGAACAACGAGGTCCTAACCCTAGGAAATGCACGTGGAACCTTCATCCAATGGCCCAAGGACCTCATTGAGATAAGGGTGATCCCGAAGCCAACCACTGCACCAAGCGGTCGTCCACCAGTACAACCTGCCCCTGCTCCTTTAGCCCCTCTAGCTCCCGCTTGTCATGAACATATTGATGATGTCGAGTTACAGTACGACACAGACTTTGGGGACGAGCATATGGAGGCCAATAGCATAGCGATCACTAAACCACCACCCATGAAGAAGAGCAAGAAGGCGTATTCTTCCCCCTAGAGAATAGCTATTGAAAAACCTGCTGCAAGGGGGCGAGGAAAATGAAAGCTGCAGGTCTCACGTCTTGCTCCAACAAAGCTAGATATGAGCAAGGGGCTGGTAGTACATAGGAAGCCCGTTCCTCCATCGTCTTTCCAACTAGGCATGCCATTGGTTGGAGACGACGTGCTAGGAACGATGGGGACCGCTTGCAAGGAGCTTTACATGTATTACATGGAGAGATCTAACGTGAGGAGGAAGAATAGAGAGAATGATATAATAGGCGAACACGCCAGAGCGCCATTCCTTGGGCCACCAAATTTTATCGTGGTAGACTTCAAGGATCTATTCGACCTCTACAGGCTCCGCTCAGTGGACACAACCCTCCTCAAGTGCTACTCCTTGTAAGTACTCTTGCTCACGAAAATTAGTCATCTCAATCCGTGTAACATACTTATAAGAGCGTTTGTCTTGCGAGGTATAGTTGGGAGTGGTGTCTCAAGAATGCACCGGAAGTTGCCTTCCTTGATCCTCAGGTAGCCAATGTCACAAATCTTCAAGGGGACCGTCAAGAAATGGTAAACTACTTGTTTGACACCTTCTGGGCCCGACAAGATAAGGAGTACATCATGTGCACCTATAATCAATAGTAAGTGTGTTCCCTAAATACATTGCATTACACGTCTAGCTTTAGTATTTAACTTTAACTATTTTAATGCCACAGTGGCCATTGGATCCTACTGTTAATAACGCCTAAGTGGAGTACATGCCACTACTTAAACTCCAGAATTGATAACAAAGCATACGATTGGACCCCGATTCAACTAGCGATAGATGAAACGTGGGGCTGATATGTGCAAAAAGGAGGCCTTCGAAAGACAGGGCATGCCACACTTATCCACAAGAAGAACTTCCCAGTAAAACAACAAATAGGCGATCAGTGCGGATTCCACAACATGCGCCTTTTGTGCAAAGATAAGGTGAAGACTTTGGCTGAATTGGAGGTTTGTGGTCTCATTAGTGACATGTTCTAACTACATTGAAGTATATATGTGTGTGTAAAGAAATGTTTAGGGTTAAGATTACTTTATGAACATTTTTTAACATCCTAATTGAATTGTCAAACACATGTTATTATGTAACATTCATGTTTATTATATTTGTTATCTCTATTTAAATTCTTCCTAGATATATGTTGCAGGTTATGGTGCTTACCACTTGAGTAATATGCATGTGTGAAATATGTGAGCAATATGCATGTTATGTGTATGGTTCTATAAGATATATGTGAATGGCATATGTGAGTGGGGATGCTGGGAATATATGTGAATGGTATATATGTTTCTGTTATTTTGCAGCAGGCATGGTTAGCAAAGGCCTGAGGCTAGCTAAAAAACAAAATTTATTTTTTTTGTGGGTCATACTCATCGGTGACGGGTTATAAGTTAAAGCCCGATTGATTTATAGTCAACCGTGACGGGCTTTACATCAGGCCCGATTGAGAATATAGTTATCTGTGACGGGCTATAGTTGGGGCCCGATTGAGAATAATTGTCATTTGTGACGGGCTTCTGTTTAGGCCCATTTGAGAGAGACAGTCATCCGTGACGGGCGCTAGTTGTAGCCCGATTGAGATAGGTCATCCGTGACGGGCTCTGTTTGACTGGTCGTCTGGGTCAAAGCTATTGGTGGCGGGCATTAGTTGAGGCCCGATTGAGATAACTTCATCTGTAACGGACTTATGCCCGTTTGAGATGAGTTCTCATATCACTGACTTCTACGCTGTGTCGGGCGCCATACCAGACACAGATGTGGGTTGCCACCCGATTGATATGTGGGTTACCGTTGTAGTGTTGATTGGGGTCCAAATCAAGACCTTCTCCAAGTCGACAACTACTTCACCACGTTACTTTTGGTCCATAGAAAGCAAAAGATGAAGTTCTACATGTTTTGAATTCGGATTTGTGCCTCCTAACACCATCAACTTCAAACAGACCTAGCCACTAATCCAGAAGGAATCTCAGGATCCATGAGTACTTATTGGAAAGTTTATGGAGTCTACTTTCATATGGTTCTGGTCCTACATAAAAATACCTCCTAATATATTGGGAATCTGCAAAATAAGTCACATACCTCATCCAATCTGAGTTTGATTTGGGTCTTGTGCCTTGTAATTTTGTCGTGGACTAAGCCCAATGGGGTGTGCACCCTAGAGCAACCCTAGTACGGTCCTACAACCTATTTATTTAGTAGCTGCCATCAAATTAGGGTTGGATTTTGCTTTGATTATTTTGCCATTGTAGTTTTGCCGCTAGTTCGGTTTGTAGAACCCCAATTTGTGAGCTTCACCATATTAAAATTGCTTCTTCTACTCTCTTACTTGTGTTCTCGGTTTGCTTGCAGGAGATAGCCTTACCGGTGAGGTAAACAGTGTTTTGGCTTGGAAGATAACCAATGGAGGGGTGGTGTAGTGATTGCGAGGGGTTCGGTTATCCTAATCGGAGCCTTTGGATCATCAACCATGGTAGGTCACATCCAAGATGAAAAAGAGATGACGAAGTTGGATGAAGGTCATACTCCTATTGTTGTGTCTACTTCATCCAGGTCTAGCTACATCCTTTCGTCTGTTCCATCTTACGACGGATTTGGTAGTGAAAAATATAATGAATGGGAAAATACAATAGATCAAATTTTTGCACGATGTCATATGTGTGAAAAACGGAAGATTAGAAATGTCTCACAAGTGCTTTAACTTATCATGCATTAATATGGTGGCAGAATTTAACCTCTCTTGATATGTTGAGTTGCCTCAAACTTGGAAGCACATGAAAATACTCATGAGAGAAAATTTTGACCCTTAATTAGATGTAACTACTTGGAAACATAAACTTGTTTTTGAGGAGCTGCATGCTCTAGCTCTTGCATTGAATACTAACATTTTGCAAGTATCTGAGAACAACCACGGTAATAAAGGAGATAAGAAAGACATAGGAAAAGAAGACATATTTGTTGCTTCATTCATGTTGCAAGAATGTTTAATTGAGAAAGCACCCATAATTTCTGACAGTGAGAACAAAAGTAATGATTATGGTGCTACATTAACTCAAGGTATGAATAGTTATGCTATATTAGAGCAACCCATGGTGGAAACAATTGCTGAAATACCTCTGTCACAAAACAATTTGCTTGTTGTTTCTAGTGATAAAGAAGAGTTGTGTGATGTTTCACTTATATCCATGCGACAACTAATGAATGAACACGTAGTTCCATAGTTCAACCACCATGTGTTGAGTTTAAACATGTTATTCATATTGCTAACGAGAATGAAGATATTATATTGTTATTTTCTTTAAATACTTGGGGCTATATTCAACTTCATGGTCTTTGTCCACTCAACTGTTTAGACAAGAAATTGTTTACTAGATCTGAATTGCCTTGTCCTTCTCATGTGACTTTTCATGTTATTGGCAATTATGATAGTAAAGGAGAGTATAATGTGCATAAGGGTGAATTTAAATGTACTTTCTTTTCATGATGAGATGTATTGTCTAGAGGACCGCATGCATATAAATAATTTTCTATCTAGTTTCTCTAGTTGTTTAAATGAGTTACAAGTTGGTTTGAAAGGAGAGTGTTCTTCAAGTGTAAAAATTTCAAAAACCGACCATATGGCCATCAAAAAGTCTACCTCACCTTTTGTGTCAAAGATAAAGATAAATTCATCAGGATTAATGACAAGGTGAAACTGAGGATGGTTTCCAATCAAGAAGGAGAGGATGATGGAGACATCATTGCTTCGGATATAACCATGCTTATGTTACACATCAACAAGCTAAAGGTGCATGTGTTCTATATTAAGTTTACTTATTATATGTTTGAACAAACGTTACTACACCATGAGTTTTGTATCTTTTTGTTTGCAGAAATACTTGCATGGGTGAAGGAAAAAAGAGCGGGTTCATGAAGTGCTTGGATGATCAAAAAAGTTTATTGGGGACCAAACCAAGACCTTCCCCAAGTCTACAACTACATCACCATGTCACTTTTGGTCCATAGGAAGCAAGAAATGATGTTATACATATTTAGGATTCAGATTCGGGCCTCCTAACAGAATCAACTTTAAACGGATCTAGCCGCTGATCCAGAAGAAATCTCGGGGTACATGAGTACTTGTTGGAAATAATATGAAGTCTTCATATGGTTACCGTCCCACATCAAAATTACTCATAATCCATCGGGAATTTGCACAAAAAAGCCATATACCTCATCTAGTCCGAGTCTGATTTGGGCCTTGGGCCTTGTAATTGCGTCGCGGGCTAAGCCCAAGGTGGTGTGTGCCCTAGGGTAACCCTAGTATGACCCTAGAACCTATTTATTCAGTAGCTGCTATCGAATTAGGGTTTAAGTTATGCTTAGATTATTCTGTCATTACAGTTTCACTGCTAGTTCCGTTTGTGGAACCCCAATATGTGAGCTTCATAGTATATTTGCAATATATTATGATTGCTTCTTCTACTCTTTTGCTTGTGTTCTCGATTCGCTTGTAGGAGATAGTCTTATCGGTGAGGTCAACCCTGTTTCGGCTCAGTGATAACCAACGGAGGGATGGTGTAGTGATTGTGAGGGGTTCAGTCAGCCTGATCGAAGCCTTTGGATCATCAAGGTTGAGTCTCCACAATCGACTTATCTAGAACCTAAAGGAAGATCGGGACCCCAGTTTCTCATCAGACGAGACTACAAATCGGGTGCCAGATTTTTTCCAAAAAGGTGTTGTTTCACCGTTTGAGGAAATATTTCACTGCTATGTTGAGGAATGTTTCAATATGATGAAACATCTTTGAATAACAAATTGAACACTTCACTCTCACACACGGAACATGGAATTTTAAGTGTAGAAACACCAACAGATCCCTCAAGAAACAGAGTGAAAAATATGAGACACCATCCAAATCCTCAGTGCAACATTTCGATTCAATATAAGAAACTCTATGATACATTGATTGAAACATCAAAAAATTCACATATGGATAAAGATGCACGTAGCTAGTCACCACTACATACAGACAACACACTTATACGGCCACGACTGCGTTCCAAACATACGTTAATAAGGTGGAGACAAACAATAACAATTTAGGGCCTGTTTGATACAGTTCCAACTCTTAAATTTAACTCCAGGAGTTGGGTCTGGAGTGGAGTTGTGGAGCTGCCTAAACCCAGCTCCACCTCTCTAGTTCATTTTGTGAGAGAGCTCCACCCAGCTCCACTCCCAGTTTAGGTGGAGCTGAAACTATTTGGCTGAACTCCAGCTCCAAGAGAGGTGGAGTTGGAGCTGGAGCTGTGCTAAATAGACCCTTACTTAAAAGTAGTATCAATCATGCAATTTGGTGGGAGCTGTCCTATACAATAGAACTATTCTCCTTTTTTATAAAACAGACTAGTACTGTGCGCTGTAGGAGTACTAGTCGATTAAAGCTTTAACTTTGCTTGTTAAACACCACCAATCGGCGGCAAGAGCATCAACAGTCAACACTGCATGCAGTGTGCACGTTCACAGTGCCTCCATGAACTGCTGCTACTCTTAATCGATCGGTGTCTGATCAAATCAAATCAAGTGTACGGCGTTAATGATTTTAAACCTGCAAATTCGGCGCAAATTGCTAATCATGTTGTAATATAATTAGCTGACCTCAGATCACTCCCAGCTAGTAGCCTTTATCGATCTATATAAACCATATGCATGGCCTGCTTTTTCTTCACTCATCCACACAGCTCTAGCTACGTACTCCAAATAGCAATAGAGTTTGCTAGGATTGATTCAGCAATGGCAGCTGTAGCACGGGCACTACTCTTCGGCGCCGTCGTTTGCGCCGCCGTTATTGCGGTTGCTGCCACTGCGGACGGCGAGGCAGCGGCGGCGGTCGTCGTCGGCTTGGCCAAGTGCGGCGACTGCACCAGGGAGAACATGAAGGCGGTGGATGCTTTCAAAGGTGTGTGTGTGTGTGTGTGTGTGTATACACACACACATACATACATGATGATTATGATATGTTCATAGCTAATTAATTGCGTGCTCGATCGATCAATATATCACTGTTGATTTATTATTTGGTGATGTTCAGGTCTCCAGGTGGCCATCAAGTGCAAGAATGGCGACGGCGAGTATGAGAGCAAGGCCGTCGGCGACCTCGACGTCGACGGCGCCTTCAGCGTGCCCCTCGCCGCTACCGACCTCCACGGCGCCGCCGACTGCTTCGCGCAGCTGCACAGCGCCGCGAGCAACACGCCGTGCCCCGGGCAGGAGCCGTCCAAGATCGTGCCGCTGTCATCAACAACGGACATTGGCCGCAAGGCTAGCACTTTCGTCGCCGTCGCCGGCAAGAGGATGCACTACTCGACATCGACGACGTACTCGTCGCCGGCTGAGTGCACCTCGGCGTTCCTGTGCGACTACTTCCACAAGCACCCCTTCTTCGACTATTTCCACAAGAAACCCCAGGGCCCCGAACCCAAGCCGGAGCCCAAGCCGACGCCATTGCCGGCGAACGGTGGTGGTGGCGCGCAGAACGGTGGTGGCGGCGCGGAGAACAGTGGCGGAGCAGCGCCATCTCCCAGCTCTCCGCCGGTCTACCACTGAATGTCTGAATCAATCATCCATTCAATCAACCCACACTTGGTTTGTTTGACTGCATGCATGCATGGTTAATTCTATTGTTTGGTTCTTGTGTGATTAATTAATTTCCAGCTCAGCTTGTTCGTGCAGGATTAATAAAAGTTGTGGTGTGAGGAGTGTGAGTGTGTGAGATCGATCGATGTATCATGTATGTGTTGGAGACTTGGAGTCATGCATAAGCATTGGCTTACAGGAGAAATAATGCGTGTTTCAGAGTGCTCCTGATTCGCATATGCTAATGCGGTATATATTCTACATAATGTAATTTATATACTTATAAGAAATGGAAAGTTGTTCCTTTTGGCACAGAATTATATTTATGGAGTATTTTCTTACATTGTTAATTAGATAATATTATTTTTGCTTGTTTTAATATGTGATGTTGTTGACTTTTTTCTTCAACGTAACTTGCCTACTTTGTTAGACTATCGAGAATTCTGAATCTGGTGAGTAATTAATCAAAAAGTAGTTATCCAGGGTATGCTCTTAGATCGATAGCTACATAAACACATAAATGATAAAGAGTATCACTAGCTAGATTTGTTATCACAAGTACTAGTATTCCTCCCGTTCCATTTACTTATCATATATCATTTAAAATTTGGATTAAGTTACTTGTCAATCTCGTATTCTAAAGTATTTCTAAACTCTTCCTACCCTTTTATCAATACAACCATACTAAGTACTAAATACTCCAAAAAACATTTAATGCTTGCTTCGGGGAAAATGATTAGGATGTACTACCACCGTTTTATATTATAAGTCGTTTGACTTTTTTCCTAGTCAAACTTTTCTAAGTTTGACCAAGTTTATAGAAAATATATTAGTATTTTCTGTGTATTGCGCGGTCAGACCGGCGCAGCCCGCGGTCTGATCGGCCGATGCTGTATTGGTTTCGGTTTCGGGTTGTTTGTTTGGATATCCATGATTGTTTCATGAATATGACTTCTAGATGGATACTATGCGTATGTAATACTGTTGTTTGCTAACAATGAGTCAAGTTGGGGATAGCTTGGTCTCGGAATATGGTTTCTTTGTTTGTTCCATGTGTAGGTGAATTAATGCCGGGAGAGTATTTGCGGTGATGCACCGGGAGTCGGCTTGGGGATAAGACGACGTCCAGGGTGGTCTGAGATCATGCGGGATACTAAGGCTAGAGTTCAATGCACGTGGAAGGTGAAGATTTCATATGGCATACGATGGAGATATTGTGTGCGTATGGGATGCGGAGTCGAATTTGGAAGGAGTCTAAATTTGGTGGGATTGATTATGTAAAGTTTCTTTCTTATACGAGAAGGTTTCCTAGGGTGATTAGGACTTCTAGTATGAGATTGGTTCGTGGCTTTAGGCTATAAATAGAGAGGGAGCGTGAGGCTTCCTGGTATCGCTTTTGAGAACAATTGGGTTGATAGTTTTGTTAGGGTTTCGAGTTTAGTCGAGATTTTTGTAAGGAGTGTTGTTGGTGCACTTTGTAAACACAGAGAGAATCAATAAAGTCGTGATCTACTTTAAGAGTTCTTCGATTTGTGTTTCATCGGGTTTCGGCGGTCCAACTGGTGATACCGGTCAGACCGGCGGCAAGGCGGCGGTCAGACCGGAGGCATACCTGCGGTCAGACCGGAGGCAGATTGGCGGTCAGACCGGCGCGACACCTTCGGTTAGACCGCGATCCGTCGAATTTGAGGGTAACTTTTATTTCCGCTAAAAGTTTTAGTTTTTGGGCATACCAACCATTCACCCCCCTCTGGTTGGCTTAGTTCTTACTGTTCGATCCTACATTTTCAACCCAAAATAAACATATTCTCAAACTATATTCAATGTTATATTAAATGAAACTAATTTAATATTTTAAACGTTGCTAATTGTTTTTATAAATTTAGTCAAACTTAACAAAGTTTGAGTAGGAAACAAGTCAAACGACTTATAATATGAAATGGAGGCAATAATTAATAAAGGTATCATTGTCCCTTCCAAGCTTAGAGTGAGATTTGCTAGAATGATTAGTAATTAAAATATAGGGGTATGCTTATCTAATTACACAAATAACTAACTCTAGAAAAGATAAATAATCATACAAGTAAAGAAAAAGTCAATTGTATTGTATATTAAAAATAAATGTACTATTATTATTTTCTATTATGAGCATCAATTTTTTTTCTCTGTAAGTGAACCTCCTCTCGTTACAAATGTAAAGTTTTACCTTGATGCCATATTACATATTTGCATCATATAATAAAAAAAATGAAGATAGTATATACTACCAGAGACTGCGAAGCTACCGTGTGATAAAAACACTCGCAACACCTCGAAAACTCTCGGTAAAACAAGTTACCGAGAGCAAACTCCGAGGAATGTGCTCTCGATGGCTTCATACCTTTACCATGAGACAACGCTTGTACAGTCGGGATGATGTACAAAATTACCGGTGAACACAGACACTCGGTAATAATCTGTTTAATGACACAAGCTATGCACAAGATGGGACGGAAGCAACGGAACGGAGTCTTACCGAGAGGTACGAAAACACGGGAAAAAACAATCGTTACCATGTGTAGTACACAAAACACGGTAACATGAGACAACTTACCAAGAGGATTATAGTACTGGAGACACGGGAATGTTGAAATTGTTACCGTGTGTTTGTGTAGTTCACGGTAACTTACCGAAAATGAACATGGGGTAACATTGTACATCTAAGTTTATAGATTTCTTCTATCCATGATAGTACAGCACGGATACATGACTGATAGAATATAGGCAAGCATCACATAAACAAATTAGAATCATAAACTAATATCATGTGAACATAAGCTACATATTCTCTGGTATTAATAAGAACATCATGAGATAAGAACACAACATGAATGGATCTACAACTAGCTAGCTACACATGACTCAATAGAAACAGAAAGAACGAGCCTTAGTTCTTACAACCTCTGTCGGGAGGCAATAGAGAAATCTTAGTGGTTGACTAACCAAATGTGTGCATTGACAACACAAATCAATCCCGGTCCTTTGCCATGATCATTATATGGCTGAAATTATAAAAAAATTATCTGAGTGCCAAATAATATTACAGTTTGTTTCCCATAGCACATTATGATGCAACAAGACAATGAAAGTAATGCGAGACAAGTATGAAATTCCATATGACAAAGATGTGGCATGAAACAACTTGCGAGAGCATATCTCTTAATGCGTGTGTATACACCATTGCACAGATAAAAGAATGAAGGGAAACATCTATGCTACTGCTTCTTCTGAAGGCCTGACAACAACATACTTAAATATAAACTCCTAGTATGATATACATAGTTCAACACTTGGTGATTCTTAATTTAGTCAACACTATAATGGATCTCTTAATCTTCATTTTGTTTTTCTTTCGTACCAAACAAACTTACAACACATTGACATAAAAATAGCCATGACAAAAAAATACCTGTTTTTGGGGTAGAGCAATCATTTGCATCCATACTTTGTTGCCAGCCCTATATCTCACTCTGATCCTGATCATGGCGGAGTGATTGGTGCAATCAGATCCATGTACCGCTTCCATGAGGTTCTATAGCCTCTTCAATATGCAGCTGGTGGTGATAATTGCAGAGGATGAAAAAATTAAGGTGGCCGTGTACTAGAGTTCATGCATGATATCACAAATAGTTTTGAAAAATGATGTTATGCAAAAAGAAAATCAAAATATTATGCACTTGAAGAAATGATTGTCATTTTGTGTTGCATTGCCAGGAGATTAATATATTTTGGGAAAAACTAAATCTTATTCTCTATCGTAAGGAAAATCAGAAATCTTATTCACTCTGAGGAAACTGAATTAGAGTTTCAATTCACACCATCTGTGCAAAACACAACCGATAGAAGAAGATGCAAAGCAGCAATTAACAGAACATCTTCTCCATTTTGATTAGGGTGTTAGCAATCTTCAGTCTTAACTCGATCTTTAATTTATGGTTTACCCCTCATTACAGTTTACAAGAGGCAAAATTGGTTATCAAAAACAGATACACAAGAATAGGACGTGTTAGGATACTCTGTCATGGAACCAACTGCTTGTAAATCTTAGTGCTAAAATGTATTTCTAAAAACAAGAACTGAAGGGAAAAAAATAAAAATCCAAAGATCATGCATGCAGCAATGCTGGACCATCTGCATGCGCCACTTTGATAGAAGATGATCTCAAGCCATGCAGCAATCACTGGTTTCTATCACAGCGGCCTAGTCAAATAGCACCGACAATTAACCAAGTAGAAATGTGTGCATAACTGTTCTATGAAAGAAAGTAACTGAATTTCAATTCATCAAGAAGAATATAATTTAATGTAAGGCACAAAGTATTTCTAATCAGAATGGAAAGAATTTAGCTGCTTCACACTCCATTCTGTTGAATCCTGGTCCCCTTACCACTAGCATATCCTATATATTAATTTCAGAGACACATGTCAAATCTGGAAATGGCAACACACAACACTATTTACTATTTTGGAAGGATAAATGGACAACATGTTGATTCAATATATAGAGTTTGCAACACTATTTTTGTTTGATCTATACAAAGATTGCACGGCATCACAATATCCAAATTACTACTAGCAAATAAAGCTTCACAATAATCTATCCCACCAAGCACAAACGGAGTTGCAAGAGGTTCAGCAAATTCTGAATGTCTTCTCCCCCGACCAAGAAACTTCTGACCAAAGAGAACTAATTTACCCTGATATTAGAATCTCTACTGACATGGAAGTGAATCGGAGGCTGCAGAATCCACAATCACGAATCATGTCAGTATTTATGAACAGAAAATGCAGATAGCACAAAACAGACCATCTTTTTGATGCACCAGAAATACATTCCATAGAGGTTCAACAACCATCAACTTTTGATTATTAATTTGTGAAAGTAAAAGGTAATTTCATTTGTGTGTACACATGTAATCAATTACTTTGCCTTGTTACTTCAGCTGGCACACATTTCAGATTCAGACTGTTATAATTCCAGCTTGTAACTTACTTGATAGAAAAATCTTCAGACCTACAAAATCAACCCTTGTGATGTATCTAATGGTTCTAAGTTCCACGGTACACCTACATTTTTGCACATCATATATATAAGTACAAAGCCATTAGCTACAAGCATAATTTAAATCAAACAGAATGCAACTAAATTTCATCGAAAACCAACTGAACAAAGTCACAATGGCACAAAATCAAAGTGATGTTGTCTCATCACTTCATTTCTTGCTTTTTCATAATTCCAATAGAAATGGTACAAGCAATTTATTTCTCAAGTCATAATGCTAACAAAATTACTATCCAATGAAAATCAACTAGGATATCTCCATGACTTCGGTGAAGACATTAACATCTATTCATAGGTCATTGCACAAAGTCAATAGCAACTAAAGAGGGCAATCAATAAAAGGAAGAAACTAGTAAATGGCAAGTCATTATTTTAAAATAAGCAACCTATTTAGCACGAAGATTATAGCAAATATCAAAAGTTCATGATTACACGATAACTATACAATTAAGAGGCGATCTATTCAATCAGAGATTTCTACAGCATATATTTTAACTTTGTAAAACCTATGCATCGAGCAGATGGGAACATAGCCTATGCACACAAGCTTCCCGTGAACACTCCGTTCACACCAACTAGCAAATGTCACGAAAAAATCTACAAAAAAATTGGACATTTACATCTAATAGTATTACACATATATGCAAAGTCTCATATTCAAATTCATTATATTGTAGCTGTAACAAAAAATAGAAAAATCTAACAGCTTTAAGGTTAAAAAGCTATCATAATTTTGTCTTGTTACGGCTAAAATATAATGAATTTGATTATAAAATTTCACATGTATGTGTAATACTATTGGAAATATGTGTCCATTTTTTGTAGAAATTTTCATCACATTTGTTAGTTGGTATGCACAGAGTGTGCACAGGAAGTTTTGGTGCATAGAATATATTCCCCATGAAGACGGTCACATAGCTTGCTTAGGCAAGACCACAAACACCATCAATGCAGCAAAACTGAAGCAAATTTCATGCAGAAAGAGACGGACCTACAATGTTAAGTTTATGCGCTCACTGATTGTGCTATGCTCCATTGAGCTTGGTGAGGAGAAGCGGCTACAGATCTCGTTGACGGCGCGCTGCTCGGCGGAGACGTGGAGTGGAGTCAGTGTTTGGGCGACACGACTCAGTATAATCCATCAGTAATCGATCGAGGAGGGGACCGGCAATGTAACACACTGAGACATAGAGGAGTGGGGCTCGGCGATGACAACACTCGACGGAGAGGATGAATTGCACTTGACGGAGGCGCTAGGCGGATAAGACGCGCTTCCGATAGCGGAGCTCGGTGGAGAAGATCGAGAGGCAGCTCGGGATGACGAGCCGCTGATGCTCGATGGAAAGGACATTCCTTCCGACGGTTGCATCTCGGCGAGGAGAGAGAAGGATTGTGATGATGCTCGACAGAGATGGTGATGTGTGTGGATGGAGGAGGCTGTCACAGTCACAAGTGAGGATGATGGGGATGCGCCCGGGGCTGGATGGGGGCGTGGTGCGGCGACGTGGGGCTAGATGGGATGTGGCATGGTGGCGGGGGCCTGGATAGCGCGCAACACGCCAGTGGAGGCCTCCATGATGTGTGGCACGACGGCGGGGTGAAGCGCATCGATGGGGATGAATGGTGGACCCACAGGTGGGCGTGGGTTGTTACCGAAGGCAAATATCCATATTACTCTCAAGAATCTACTGTTCCTCACTCGCCAACCAACGAAATTTGCAGTCCGGCCCACCATCCTTCTGCACCAATGAAAATTGCGCCGCCCTTCCTTCGTGCTAACGGAAATCATCACCTATGAAGCCAAACAATCTGCCCCGTCATGGAGGAAACCATGGGTCCCAGCGGTACCGAGAGTATCGGCTTGGAAGACGGTAATTTTTCAGTGATCCAGAATTTTATTTGGAAACATGGTATGCTCGGAATCTTACTAGGTGCTCTCAAAAAGGAAAGTACTATGCGTACGATATTTTTGGTTACGATCTCTGTACGATCTGATGCCATGTGCTATCCACCATAGATGGCCATATGGCCCGAGGCCCGTGGCCCGGTCCAAGGCACGCCAATTTGGCCCGGCCCAAGCACGGCACGGTCCGACTGGGGTCGTGCTCGTGCCGGCCCGGCCCAACAACCGGGCCGTGCTTGGGCCGCTCCCTCGGCACGGTGGGTCGGCCCGGCACGGCACGATCGAAAAAAAAATAGTAGAGGGATGTAAAATAGACTTAATAACCATATAAGGCAAGGCCCAAAGACAAAAGGAATACAAAATAGACTTATTTCCAGCCATATGGACAGCCCACAAAGTTTAGGGATAAAAATAGACTTATTATGTGAAGAAGCACGATGGGCCGTCGTGCCTTCGGGCTGGTACGGTACGGTCCGAATACTTGTGGGCCATGCCTGGGCCTGAAGTGCAGCCCGTGGGCTGGCACGACACGGCACGAAGTCTAGATCGTGCCGTGCCGGCCCGACTGACCTCGGCCCAGGCACGATCATGCTTGGGTCAGGCCGTGCGAGGCGACACATTTGACCATCTATACTATCCACCTAGGAGAGAAAACGTTCTTTTAGGACTGGAACATGCAGCTGTTAACAGAAATGTTTGATCGTAAGGATATCGTAAGCAAACATCCTATGAGTAGCAGCTCTCTAACAAAAACTCCCGATAACATAGAGAGGTACACGGTAGCTTCACAGTATCTAGTACTTTAATATTTCTTTTCTATTACATGCATCTTTTTTTCGTTTCGTGAGTGAAGTTTACCTAAACCTCCTGTTGTCACTGTTACCAAAGTTTTACCTTAAAGGCCATATATATTCCATATTTGTACTTTAGACCCTCATTTTCTTGTTTTTAGTTTCACATTAGACCTCCTTTTCTCTTTTCTCAAGTTCTCTAGCTTGTTGTTGTAGTAACGTAACTATGATTTTTGAGAGCACCTCTAAAAAGATCCTTAAACATAGGCCCCAAAAGACTTTTGGGGTTGAGAGGAAAAAAAACAAGATCCAGTAGAGCTCCTAATTCACGTCTCAAAATAGAAAGCTTAGGCTCACAAATTCTCCCACATCTCTTATTTCCGGGGCTCTGACCATAGTCTTCATCATAGAGTTGTTAAAATTAATAGATGAGTCTTAGCCTATTTGAAGATTAATTCTTTAAAAAATTACAAATACCTACCTCATGGTATGGTATGCATGGACATATTTAGTACTACCTTACCTATTCTAATACAGGGAGATCTCCTTATAAGTGAGAGTGCTCTCCTAGCCACTTGAGACATGTGTGGTGGAGAGAATAGGAGGAATGTGCGTATGCTCGCTCTTCTCACCAGGACTGGTCTATCATGTGCATGATCCGCTAAAATTGGTTCATCACCCTTGTGCAGATAAGACTTTCTTTTGCAGTTTTGTTTTGTTGCAAAATTTGATTTTGTTTTTGGATACTTAGTTTGTGGAAACACACGGAATAATCCGGTGCGTGGAGCGTTATGGAGTCCAGATAAGTTACGCACGATATATCTGGTTCGGTTACGTGGCGTGGACATCGTGCAGGCATCCTGACCACGTGTCCTACTATCTCTATATAAATCAAGCCGCCGTCTCCTCGCAACACACGTGAAATCAATCTAGGGTTTGTCTCCTCCTCTGTAGTGCGCCATCGCTTGTAGTCTACTCCTTCCTGCTCACCGGCGTGCACCGGTGATCGGGAAAGTAGTCTCCGAAGCCTTCGCCTTCGACGTCCTGCAGATGTTGGGAAGCGTTTCGGCGTTTCGTGCGACTGCTTGTTGTTCAACCACCACGGTTTATCTTCCTCTTCAGTCGGGTGCTGCACGCTATCGTTAACATCCGGTACTATGCGTTCTTCATGCGGTGTGTGCTGGTCCTTGTCAACCCGATCCACAATAGAACCAGAACCCTCGGTAGTTTGCATGTGTAGATCGTGTAATGTGATTATACTAGTATACATGTTCAATGTTGTGATTTATTTATGGAATAAATTAAATCTACATGTGCTTATATATTCAACAAGAGTTGGGGCCATTTTTAAGTTCTTACAGGAAAAAAGACTATTTCAGAGATACAACTCATCACTTTCACCTTCCGAAAATATAATTGCTCTTCCAAAATATTAGTTCAAAGGGAAAAGAGAAAGGGACTAGCTATGTAACTTTCAACAAAAAATTCCTTTAAAATCTCTCAAATATAAATATAATATAATTATAGTGTAATTACATAGTAACTTAGTGTTACTTATATCTAACTGGCATAAAATTTCTCTACTATCTAAAAGCGAAGTCGTTCTCCTTCTATCGCCCCCTCCAACCTCGCGTAGCGTGCGTCCATACGCTTGACTTGCGTAACCACCAAATCTAATTTTTTTACCCTCGGTAACCTACTTAGTCCATGAGTAACTATATGACCCGTTACAATTTACATGCCATATTACTAATTTCAAAAGCAATGGTGTTGCAGCGGTAGCGCGCCTCTCACGTGAACCCTGGGTTGAATCCCCTGCACCCACACGCTCATTATTATTTTCATTCCATACCTGCACGAATCTCGGAGCACATCTAATGGTTCGAAATTCGACATATTTTTTGCACAGTTTCTATTGATAGAAATCTAGCCATTCCAAGAAAAAGGAGGTCCAAAATTAAAGTATGAGTAGTCTAGTTCAGCAACTAAGGGCATCTCCAATGTACAAATCGAACTGTTCGGTGAAAATGCGACGAATAGCGCATGCATTGATTTTTTAAGAGTGTCTGCAATGTGTACATCCATTTTTTTTGTGGGACCCATGTTTTCCGTTCACCCACCTCTCGTTCCTCTTCCTTTCCATTAGCTATCTGACAAATGCTATGTTAATTGGTTGAGATTAACTTCTCTTTGGAGGTTGAGATCGACCTCGGGCACGACTGCACTGTAGCCCACCCAAGCACAACACGATACGCTATCCATGGGTTATGCCAGCATGACCCGTTTAGCCATATCGTGCTTGAGATGACGCCTACACCTGTGGTATGGCACGACACAACGCAAGCATGAGCATGACCTAGCTGGCCTACCAAATTTTCCCCACAATTTTCTACTTTTCTTCTCTCTTTTTTCAAGTTTCGCATGTAGTTTTCCTATTTTTTTTGTCCTTTCCCATTTTCTCTATTTTTTCCTTTTTCCTATCTCTCATTATTTTCTTCATTTTTTCGTAGCCCCCTATTTTCGTTTTTTTACCTTTATTTTTTCTTTTAACTCTCTTTTCACCTTTTTCTTTTTTTTCCTCAGATTTCAAATTTTATGGATCAAATATGTTAATGGGCCTGCACAGGCCCATGTGCCATATTTAGGTCCGTGCACGGCAAGGCCCATGGCACCTTGGACCATATGCCTGAGCCTAGGTCTCAGCATGTGGGCCAACACAGCACGTCTCGCAACAAGAGTCATGCCTAACGGGCCATACCATTTGCAGGCCGTGCTGTGCTGGCCCGGGTGGGCCGCCTGTTTGGACAGGTAAAACCCGAAAAAGTATTTATTTATTTAACTTTTAGCAGCAAAAGTTGTAACGGCAGTTGCAAGGCTGGGCTCTAAAACCCCTCTTCCGTTTCAATTCGGCTCACATTTCATTCCAATCTTGGGGAAATCCATGAAACCCTATCTCCGGTGATCGCCGCCGCCGGCGATGGTCTCCACAACCGGCCTCGTCAACGCCGCCCTCCCGGACGACCTGCTCGCGGAGGTGTTCCTCCACGTCGCCGCCGACGCCGCGGGCAAGGCCGACCTCGACAGCTGCGCGCTCGTGTGCCGCCGCTGGTGCGCCGTCGAGCGCGCGTCCCGCCGCGCCGCGAGGGTCCCCGTCGACGGGCCCGACGGCGACGTGGTCGTCCGCTGCGTCGCCGAGCGGTTCCCGGGCCTCACTGATGTCTTCCTCGACCACGGCCTCTACATCGCCGCTGGGGCCTCCGCCGCCGCCGCGGAGCGGAGCAAGGTGAGTCCTTCGCTGGCTGGAGTTCGCGAATTGCGCGAAATTGTTGCATCTCTTGTGTTCCCCCTGTGGAATTGAATGAATGATCCGATGTTTTATTGGTTCATCGCCTAAATCCATTGTTAAGATTTTGTTTTCTGGTCTCCCTGAGAAATTAGCAGCTTGCCAGAGCTGCATATAATTTAGATCTCTGGAAAATATTTTCTTGATGTGATTTTTGTGTCAATTTTGCAAGTCAGTAATGAATTTTCTGTTGGCACAGGCGCAGGGTTGGGATAACGAAAGGCGCAGGTCAGATGAGAACCACATCCAGTGTTCCGCGTCAAGCGAAGATATGCAAGAAGAAGATGACAGTGATGGTGTCAACCCAACCTCATTTACTGATGCTGGGCTACTTCATCTCATTGAGGGTTGCAAAGGGCTTGAAAAGCTGACTCTTAACTGGTTTTTGCACATATCTGAAAAGGGGCTGGTGGGAATTGCAAACCGTTGCCGGAATCTGCAGTCGTTAGCACTTTCGGTAATTTCTTGTTAGTTGTACTTGTTCTGTTTTCTTTCATGCATTCAATATTGTTTCACATGTAGCATGATCTGCTTTCTTTTCCAAGGCAGGAAAATGTTTGAAACTATGAAGAAGTTAATGCTTCCTTATGGTGAATGGTGATCATAGATGCCTCTTTTATGTTAACTATTTTGTTGAATGAAACTTGATGATCATAATGTAGCAATAATGAGTTCCGTGGTGGTAATGGTCTCCTTTTTTAGGTTTATCATTATTCAAGTCGACAGTTCATGTTGTAAACTTTGCGGTGTGGTTTCATTTCATGCTGATATTTAGTGTTGTATTCCGTCGAGTATCATTTTTTATTGACAACATTTCTTACAGGGTGGCTCTGTTCAAAACCATGGGTTGATTACTCTTGCAGAGGGATGCAATATTAGTGAATTAAAGCTGTGTGGTGTTCAAGAGTTGACAGATGAAGGACTGGTTGAATTTGTAAAGATACGTAGTAAATCATTGGTCTCTCTTGATATTTCTTTCTGCAATGGTTGCATAACAGACAGATCCCTGGATGCTATTGGAACCTACTGCCATAACTTGGAAGTCCTATCCGTGGAGTCCAAGCATGTTAAAGTAAACAATGGAATAATCTCTGTTGCAAAAGGATGCCAATGTTTGAAATCCTTAAAAATGGTATGGCTTGGTGTTGGTGACGAAGCTTTAGAAGCTATTGGTTCATCTTGCTCTGCATTAGAAAATTTGTCACTTGACAACCTTGATAAGTGCTCCAACAGGTAATAGGTCCAGTTATTAAATCCACTGTTGCATTTTTACAGGGATGGAAGTGTCGGTGTCTCATTTCTCTTCAAAATTTCATATAGCTTATACTGATACTGCATTGTGATGCTTATAGACTTGAAGAGTAGAAATGATGAACCATTTGTTAACAATTGTTTTATAATTTTTTTTATTGATTTGAACACATGCTCTTTTCTTAATTTCAGTAGTGAACCACCTAAGTATAAGTTTGCATGTTAAGTACTACCTCTGTTTCATATTATAAGTCGTTTGACTTTTTTCCTAGTCAAACTTTATTAAGTTTGATCAAGTTTATAGAAAAAATTAGCAATATCTAAAATATCAAATTAGTTTCATTTAATCTAACATTAAATATATTTTGATAATATGTTTGGTTTGGGTTGAAATATACTAATATATTTTTCTATAAACTTTTGACTAGAAGAAAAGTCAAACGACTTATAATATGAAACAGGGGGAGTAGTAAGTAAAGAATTATGTTTTCTCTAAATAATGCACCTAGAGAACTTTTGCAGCATAAGATATTTAAAGCAGACTACAGGAAAGTTAATTTTTTTGTGCGATTAGAATTCTTAGGCCAAGATAACGGTACAAGGTTAACATCAATAAATGTTTTACATGAAAATGAAATTAACGTGAATATAAAATTGATAAATTAAGGGTGCAATTTATTCCTTTTTTTAAGACCTTCCCAAACTTACACAGAAATATGCACTTTTTTTTGTAAAAAAAGTTCAATAATGCACTTGTAGATTTCTCACTTTTAGGAGTAATTGTATATATTATTATAGTTGGGTTGTGAGTAACATACTGAAAATATGGGAAAAATCGCTTGTGAGGCATATTTGCCTTGTTTAGTTTCAAATTTTCATTATCACAGTGGATATTATTTATGACAGAAAAAAAGAGTAAGCTTCATAAGTAACTTTTCCTGGTTTCTCTTCTCTTTATCCACATATGGCAGCATTTGTCCCCATAATTTTGCGGGCATACATGTGTTCAGCAAGTGCTCCAATATCCACTTTTTTGGAGTTTTTGGAACACTTCTAATGTCCAACCAGCATAAAGGTGGTTACTAGTATAAGTATCAATCCAATTGTTCCTTCTGTTTCAAAATATTTGTAATGCCCACAGTTCGCACAAGCCAACTAGATGCACAAAATCTAAGAAAAAGTTGATAAGAGAGTACCTGTGTTCTTCTCCATGAGTTCCCATCTCACCACCCTCTTTTTCCACGCGCACGTTTTTCAAACTACAAGTTTATGTAGGAAAGTTGCTTTAAAAAATCATATTAATCCATTTTTCAAGTTTTTTATAGCTAATACTTAATTAATCATGCGTTAATCCATTGCTCTGTTTTACGTGCGGAGGGGAGGGGTTCCCATCCCCTCCAAAAGAACACAGCCTAAGAAACCATGGCTACCCCCTAATAAATGCATACTACGGCCACCTAACTTTCAAAAACCTTCATCAAGGATGGTGAAAATTTTTTCAATAGCTACATCTTGATTTCCTCAATGGAGAAATACCTTCTAAGCAATGAACAAATATTGTGAAATAGTGGAATTACTTCTATAATTGTCCTGAACAAACTATCAGCACATGGGTCTTACTTGTAAGACACCTTTAGAACAACAACTACTTTGGTGAACTACTGTACCATTAATAGTCTATCCTTTCCTATTTATGGGAGGTCAAGCAATCCCCATCAAAACATCAATAAATCTGCCATATGTGAAGTTTCTTTTGTATAGTTTTCTCATGTCCAATTACTTTAAGATTTGTACCTACATGAACATAGCACACAATACGTTATTAAATTTTTTTTTAATTGGTATGTATATTTGCAAGTTAATTCTCTCTAAAATCAGCATATTAAGAGCAATCTCCTGAAACGGTCCATTCAAAGTGGATATATTGGGTAAAACATTTTATGTTTACATCTAATGCATGACTGCACTGTAGTAGTACTGTGTTACTTGACACGTTTATCCTGCCACAGTGCAGTGTTAGTTAGGAAGAACCATAGACGAGACTAGAATAATTTGTTTCTTTCTAATCTGTGTTTATTTCCTTGTATGTGTGTTCATTTTATTTGTGACAAGTTTCTCTAGATTTAGATACTATTTCTTAAAGGTTAAGCAAATTGTGAAATAGTTGCATAAAATCATTATGTTTGTCAACTTAAAATTCTCTATGAAATATCAAAAAACCATAAACCAAATTTTAGATTGCATGCATATATAGAAACCCAAAATGTAATTATACTGCTTATAATGCCAAGTACAAGCCTGATTCAAGTATACTTGCTACAAGGTAATCAAACAAGGGAGTACTGGTGACTGAGGTTTAAAACCTTATAGCAAATTTGAATGGTTGGCATCTACTGATCTGTAAATGTTTGATGAAAGTTATACGTCTGAAATATTTATCAATGCCTAGTTGCCTACTGCTTGCACTTCTTACCTTGTTGTAGTATATTTTCTAGGAATATATGGTACTTATTTTCACTTCAGTTCCCTTTTTCTCTTATTGCAAGCATTTACCATTCTTTGACTTCTCTTGTTCTTTTGGGTATGTTATATGCCCCTTATCTTTGAAGCAACGTTCTAGGGATTTATTTAACTGCTAATCATTTGCTACTGCAGGAGCCTTTTTTCCATAGCAAATGGGTGCAAGCAGCTGAAAAGCCTAATTATCAAATCTTCGGTCAAATTTACAGATAGAAGTATTGAACGTGTTTCCCAGAACTGTAAAATGCTTCAACACATGGAAATTAATATGTGCCATATTGTGGAAACTGCTGCATTGGAGCATATTGGACAACGATGCATGTATGTTTCTTGATTACTTAACATGTTGCAACTCACGCAGTTTTTATTTTGACATGGTACAAAGTTTGTTTTTGTTAACATATTTTGTACCTTGTGTTTTTCAAATATACATATATAAACTGGATTTCTTATCTTATACTGCAAACAAATTTTCTTCGTGTTAGTCCATTGAGGATTGGACTAAATGTATTCTCTTTGACAAAATATGCACGTTGTTGTGATAAATTAAATTGGAGATTATGAAAACTAAAAGTGTGCTAATATGCGGTAACAAATAATTAATAAGCCTGAAAGTTTCAACATTTCCTATTCAACCCGCATGCTATTTTGATGTTTGTACAGCAGCTACAATCTAAGTTGCATATCAAATGTTTGCTCAGAATGGAAGGTTAATGTTAGTCCAATTGTTCGTGTTCTCTTGAATCCAACTAGAGATAAAAAGTTGGAACAAAATCAACAATTCCCAGACATGAATTGGACCAGGTTAACTGTTCCACAAATGTTTCCCAAATTATCAACATGTCTAACAAATGTCAGTATGTGAAATATACTAGTACAATGATTGAAGTGCTGTTGAAACCTAAACTTATTAGTATCATGGTTAAGGAACAGACAGTTTTTTAGTAAAAACAATTTTTTTTTACCAAGTTAGTAAAAGCAATTGTTATGAAGTTGTGTAAATTTACCTTGTTATAACTTAGCTAGTAATGGAGTAGTCTAAAAAGGATTTTTTTTAACCTGGTTTGGTGTGACGAGATTAGCACATCAGGCCTAATTCCCATAGCATATGCACATGACACGTATTATCTAAACTAGAACCTTCACTCTTTTTGAATATATTAGTAATTTATAATATCACAATACTATGCCGCTGTTATTTTCTTGCGGGCAAATTTTGAAGAACTGGGTTGCCAGCTGCTTTTGTCATTCTAAATTATATAGGTTTTGGGCCTATATACATGCTGCTACTCTAAGCATTTATTTTTGCCTTTGTACTACTCTCAAGCTAGACTTCACAATATACTGTTGATTTTTTTCTTTTGTGTTTATACATGTTAAACGCAGAAATCTTCTAGGGCTCACTCTAAACTGTCTGTGGATTGAGAATAATGCATTTCTCGGATTTGGTCGGTGTTGCTCCCTTCTCAAGTCTGTCTGTTTGGCCAACTGTTGTAAAATAAGTGATGAGGCCATATCTCACATAGCTCAAGGCTGTAAGAACATGAGAGAGCTTTCTATTATCTCTTGTCCTCAGGTACATTTCTAGTTTGTATTAATCTACATTTATGAAGATTGATTTTACATTTAAGAAAAAAAGGTTCTATACCATCAAAATTTACCTTCAGATTTATACCACTAAAAGTTTGCGGTACATTTTAATAGCACCAAAATTTTAGTTCCATTCCCAAAATTACCAACCAACCAACTAACCCCCTCCCCCCCCCACCCTCACCCCCACCCCCGAGGGGCAATTTCCCTTTTTCTTGTTGTGATGTTCAAGACTTTGTTTCCAATCACTTCAAGGCGATTGATTTGTACCAATATAGGGAAATGGCCATGGCTAGCGAGGAATAATACATGCTTTGTAGTCACACGCTTTGATCATACGAATGATGATATGTTATCACTAAAATCATACAGATCACTATGATAGTTTGTCTTAGGGTAATCTTGCAGAGCACCTTGTGTCTTCACATAGTGATTCTGCATATCACAACTTTTGTAAGATCACTATATTTATCTGAATAGTGATCATCAACGACTTGTCCCAGTATAATAATTTACATTGTTAATCAATATATAATAAATAGAAAATCTTTATTTTAGTTGTTATTATTATGCAAAATAATAATATGGTACATGTGGAATATGGGTTCAATCTCAAGAGACATGCCCGTTGAACAAAAGATGCATGTTAATGAAAGGTGCTTATTTGCCCCTTTAGAGGCTATAAATATGGAAGCCATAACCACCTCCGAAGGGAGGATCCTGAAGTACATTTTTTTTTACATAGATTTCCTGTAACAAAGTTTCATTATAGTCTCAACATTTCCAAGGGAATAATTGAAGTCAGTCTCCCTTTATTTAAAATATTGAATTTCTGGGTAATGGATGGTTAGCACCATGCTGTTGTGAGAATTGACCCTGCCATTGTCGTGGGGATTACCCTGCCATTGTGTCCATGGAGCTACCATGAACAGAGTCATCGCTGGGTAGGGCCCTCAATGTCATAGACTATGCCGCCGATCTCATGGACGAGGATTTTGTCATCCTTGCTGATGAATCAAAGAATCCCTTTGGCGAGGCAAAACTGTCACATGCCAACTCCACATTCCCTGGCAGTATGTCACAAGTAGCAACCTTTCTGTCCACAAGCACTTGTGCTTGTGAGTATTTCCTGAGCCCCTCCTGTTGGACGGAGAGATCGAAAGAGCATTGGAGGAATGCTGAGTCATCATGGTCTCATAACAGCTTTGTTGATGAGGATTTAACACAGGACTCTGAGGAGAATCTTTTCCTGAGTCTTAACCACATCCCTTCTCCCTCATTCGATGTGGTAATGTTCTCCTGCTTTGTCAACTCTGGCATTTGCCAGGTCACAGTTGTCTTTGATATTTGCCAGTTAGGCTGATGTTTATTCCAAGACCAACATGTGGCAAGCCAACACCAGAGTTTGCTGCTCCGAAACCAGAATATGGAATGAGATAATGTTTTTATTTTATTTTATTTCTAACTTTGCTTGTATATATTAAGTTGAAGTTTAACTCTGCAGATCGGGGATGAAGCATTACTATCTGTAGGTGAGAATTGTAAAGAACTTAAAGAGTTGACCCTCCATGGTCTTGGGAGGTAAGTACTTGATTACATGATTCACTTTAATTCGTTAGATGATAGTTCCAATTAAAAGTTAAATTGACTTCCTGAGTTCAAAGTGAAAGGTATACAGTTGCAAGGCTAGTTGCATGTCATCAATTTTTCCATTTTATAACCTTTTCTTCAAAGCATTCTGACATCATTATGTTCTATCCTTTTTTTTTGTTGAGTATAAAACTTTTGTGCTAGGTACATCGACAAAGATTTGCTAACATGTGGCTTTCATTTACAGGTTAAATGATACTGGACTTGCTACGGTTGATCAATGCTGTTTCCTTGAGAAGTTAGATATATGTGGGTGCAAGCAAATTACTGATTATGGACTTACTACCATTATAAGAGAGTGCCATGATCTAGTCCATCTGGATATAAGTGATACCAAGGTCTCCCCTCCATCTCAGCATCATAAGATAGAAGACGTTGAGTTTAATGTTCTAAAATGACCTCTACTCTTAATTAATTTCAGAAACAGTTTATAGAATTTGTCATGTTTTTTTTCCTACCTTCATTCATAGCAATTAAACTTTGATTTTTCCCCTCATAGTCTGCACTTTTCTTCAGAAAATTGGTGACACCACACTAGCAAAAGTTGGTGAAGGCTTCCCAAAATTGAAACATCTCATGATGCTTCGCTGTGATGCGATTAGCGACGTTGGCCTGGCAGATATTGCCAGAGGATGCTTGCAGCTGGAGGAGTGTGGGGTGTTCCGGTGCTCTCAGGTAACTCCAGCAGGCGTGGCAACCCTAGCTGGAGGCAGCTCCAGATTGCAGAGGATCATTGTTGAGAAGTGTAAGGTGCCAGAGGAGGCCACAGGGAAGTGCAGGATGATCAATGATCCCATTCTTATTTCTTATTATTAAGACGTGAAATTGATGTCTTCTGGGCATAGTTGTGAAGGAAATCCTTTGCTCGTTTGAGCTTACATACATTTAAAATGTAAGAATGTTTTAAACAATGATTTCCTGGATGATGGTTGAACTGGTGGATTTTTATTGTTGGGATGTTTTAAGGAAACTCTTTGCTCGTTGTAGTTTACATACATTTAATGTCAGAATGTTTTAAACAATGATTTGCTGGATGATGGTTGAATTGGTGGGTTTTTGTTGTTGGGATGTTTTATGGAATGTGCAAGGCCAGCTTGGCATACTAATGTTGTGATTCCCTAAAGTTTCTGATCTAGCAATAAGCAAAGGAACATTCTAGCAATAAGCAAAAGTTGATTTGGAAGTTCTTTAAATTGCAAAAGAGTCGTTATCTTTTCTAAAGGTTGAGTTGGCTTTGAGCCTTGATTATTATCACTGTATGAAGATTGGTCATTCTTTAATTTGAACTGTGGTTTCATTTGAGACGACATTGTCTAATTAATTAAGGCTAGTACGTTTTACCTACTAGGAATAGTTATTGATATAGGCAGAGTACTTCAATTCAATCTTATAGGTATCGATCGTACTTAAATTCAATCTTTTTCCCTTTGGGAACATGTACTTCTGGACCTGAAGCATAAAGGGAATTATGGATTAGAAGGGTTTAAATAAATGTAGATCTGTATTATTGGAGATCAAGACTGTACAATGCGTACATTTACACCAACTTGGTTGAATGCACACCACATGAATATATTGAAGATGACAGTCAACCCCACGACGTCGTCGATCATCGTTGCATGTGCTTCGATCATGCATCCAACATAACTACGATCTCTACTCTCCTACGTGTGGTCATGCAAGATTCTCTGCAAGATCTTGCTATCTCGGACCCTCTCGATATTTTTCTGATCCATGGCGATAATGAACACTCCTATCCTATCGTTCATCTTTCAGCTTATAAGCCCATTTTAAATTTTAAATTTAATTTTGGAACTGATTTTAAGGTTAATAGTAGTTTGTTTTTCAGCATTTGTATTTAAATTACTAAGAATGTATATATAAAAGTTTTATTTATAAATTATGCTTTGTTTGTTGATAAACCGTTAGGGCTTATAATCCGCACAAGTGAAATGTAGTGACAATTAAAATTTCTTGGAATTTGTTAAAACACTTTTAAATCGGGAAATTTTTTTTCACAATTTGAATTTCTCCCGATGAGATTTTGCCCGACATTATATAGTGGGCACTGCTGGGTTTTCTCTCCCGAAACTGAGATGGACACAAACTATAGTTCTACTTACATAGTTATATAGAAGCGTAGCCACGATAGAGAACATCACAACGGCGACAACATATTGAATTGAGCCGGCATTCAATTATACATAGCCAAAGTACATACTACAAGTATGCATACGTATATTTATACTCTATACTCTACACTAGCTACCATTTCATCACTGCCAGTGATATTTAATTCACTGTAAATTAACTAAACAAAATGTAGCTTACTATAGCACTCCCATGCTATACGTACGTTTGACAATAACTACTTTGTGGCACATCTTAACTCCATGGATCATCATTATATCGATCGAGCTGTAAATAAATAAATAAATAATCAGTGGTGAATTTCCTTATTAATATGCAGTAATGAAATTATGCAATGATCGCCTATATAAGCAGTTCATTGGACGCCCTTGCTCTTCACTGCAACAGTGCAACTACTGCTCTCCTTCAGGCTTAGAGCCACACGCTACTGTAGCTAGCTCGCTTCGCCATGGGAGCAAGCTGGATGCTCCTCCATGGCGCGGCGGTAATACTGATGGCGGTGGTCGCCGTCACGACGGCGGCGGCGGCCGCCGATGAGATGACGGCGGCGGTGTCCGTCGTCGTCGGCGCGGCCAAGTGCACCGACTGCGGCAGGAAGAACATGGACGCTGAGGCCGCTTTCAAGGGTAAGTACGAATGCAAGCAAATACACACACACACTACACAATGGAACAATGGTATTTAAGAAGATTAATATTTACACCTCTTACAAATTAAATAGTAGATAGAATATATGTGATATTTGGGTAACCATCGAGTCATATAAACATTATTATATATGGTTAGATCTAAAAAATACGAACATCCTCTACCGTAACAGCTTGTTCTGTAACAGACACTGACTAACATGTAGGTCTAAAAGATATGGGTTAGGCCCAAAAACTTACCAACAGGCCATAGATTATGTCGATCAATGACCATCTTAGTAAGGTTTACTTAGGCTCAAGAAAATTCATGAATCAGTCATTGTAACCGGTTCGCTTTGATTAAAAGAAACTGCGTCATCAAACTGTGTGCATTGGCATGAGCAGTCGTGGGCAAACAAAACAACTATAAAATACACAAAAAATGTTATGTTATTTTTTTCCATTTTATTTGTGGTCAGGACTTAAGGTCGCTATCAAGTGCAAGAACGGCAGCAGCGAGGAGTACGAGAGCAAGGCCGTCGGCGAGCTCGACGGCACGGGCGTGTTCGCCGTGCCTCTGGCCGCCGACCTCCGCGGCGCCGACTGCGTCGCGCAGCTGCACAGCGCGGCGACCAACGCGCCGTGCCCCGGCCAGGAGCCATCCAAGATCGAGGCGCTGTCGTCGTCGGAGGGCACGGGCACCTTCGTCGCCGTCGCCGGCAAGACGCACCTCCCGACGTCGTCGCCGGAGTGCTCGTCGGCGACCATCTGCTTCCCCTGCCACAGGCATCACATGTTCCACAGGAAGCCCAGCTTTATGCACAAGAAGCCCTCGCCGGAGTACCAGCCGCCTCCCTCGCCGGAGTACGGCACGCCGGCGCCGGGATGCCCCCCTCCCAGCACGCCGGGATACGGCCAGCCGGCGCCGGAATGCCCCCCTCCCATCAAGCCGGGATACGGCCAGCCGGCGCCGGGATGCCCCCCTCCCATCACGCCGGGATACGGCCAGCCGGCGCCGGAATGCCCCCCTGCCGACCCGGGTTACGGCCAGCCAGCGCCGGAGTGCCCTCCTCCCACGCCGGCACCGGAATGTGGCCAGCCAGCGCCGGAATATCCTCCTCCCACGCCGGCATACAGGACGCCGGAGCCGGAACGCCCATCCCCGACGCCGGAATGTGGCCAGCCGGCGCCGGACTGCCCACCATCCACGCCGGAATACGGAACTCCGGCTCCGGCATGCCCACCTCCCACGCCGGGATACGGATCGCCGTCGCCTTTCTGGCCGCCTGTCTCGCCGGCGTACGGCACGCCGTCGCTGACTCCGATCTACCGTCCCCCGGGGAGCCACTGATCGATCGATCGAGTCCACTGCTCGATCCATTTCCATTTTCTACCGAATAAGTTGATGTATCCCTATCTATCTTGCAACTACTGGCATGCATGCATTTAATTTCTCTGAGAAATGGATGCATGCATGTTTACGGCATTTGGCAATGTGCTTAATTTGGGCTGAATTAATGTTGATTTTACAATGCCGTGCGTGGTAATAACATGCAAGTTTGCAAGTCTAATTACTGGCGAAATACCTCTTGTGTATATATTTTTTTCTTGCATATCGATCTTGATCTGGAGTTGTCGACATGCTGAGCGAATGCAAATTGCATTATTCCTCAAGAGCCGCCATGTGTTTCACTAATAAATTAGAAAAAGACCATATACATTATGTGAAAAAAAAATCTAACTATCGATTTGCACTTAATTCAATAGACCGTTTAACCATTAAATATATATACTACATTATAAGATATTAGTGGTGGTAGCACCGAGTTTATTACAACTATTACCAACTGACATGTGTAACCCACTAATAATAGCAAGGGAAAAAGTATGCTAGGTCAAAGGGTGTAAATGCCTGCCTCGGTTATGTGCATGTAGTCATCATATGGACCGAAGTGGCTCATCTAAACTTAAGTATTTTTTTCGTGTGGTTTTGGAAAAAAACTATATTTTAATACAATATAGTTGGCATAACGAAGTAGAATTAAAAAAAAAAAAGGAGAGTGTAGGATAGTAGTAGAATATGGATTGTTTTGACCCATTCTTTCTGTATATAGGCTTTACAACATAAATTAAGTCACACTTCTTAAGTTCCGTTGCAACTATGAGCATTTAGCTAGTTAATTACTATATCTTCTTTTACCCATAGTACATCATGGGTATTTTGCTATCATCTTAAAAACTAGTTAACGCAAACTGATGATAGGCCTATTGGACCTATATGTATATATCAAAGAAAAACAAACTATATTCGTTTGTTTCCCTCACCTCCTCTCTTCTCGATTCAATGCCCACCTTTCCTATTTATACCTAACAATAATAAAGAATTGTTAGATAGCTAAATGATGGTAATATTTAAGTTGTATCCAACTTTTATTTTGTTTGAACTATTGTCTTGTTATATATTTTTTAGATAGTTAAATAATTATAAAATCTAATCCACGCACGCACACAGATTAGTCTTATAGTACACCACCTATCGACAACATCTGATTAAAGCCATCATGTGCGTGCCTATGCATGCATACTTTAAAAATTTTATCTCCACATTTTTAGTTTGAGAGTCCAATGTGAGTCTTCTTTAACTTATACAATACTAATCTATTTTAAATCTTTCATGACGACTTTATATTTCAAACGATGTCTTATTTTTCAGACTCGTTTTAACCATTAAAACCCACTCAAAATCTTAACTACTTAAAAAATCAGTAATTTTCCGTTCATCACATCGGTTTTTTGTCCGTTACAATGTTCCGCATCAGCGAGAATTGCGCCAGTTTCCTATTGTTCGTTGCGTCCGATCAGAAATCGTGGGCCTTTTCTATATGCTGCTTTTGCTTGGATATTTGCTCGTTCGCTACTCTGCACGCGCGCAGCGTGATAGTGAGGTCAAGTAGGATACGGCTTCCACAACTCAAGCGACGAGGAGGAAATAGAAAAACATATAAATTTGAGCCTCTTAGTTCTATTTTTCTGATCATCACCACCGTTCGTCGTCCGTGGTTGCTGTACCCGTGCCGCGCAGGGGCGATTATAATGGGTAGGCTTAATCAGACTCTAACCTACCTTCCGATTTTTGCAAAAAAAAAAACCTAGATAGCTCAGCTTCAGGAGAAATCATGGTGACGTTCTTCTGGGGAAGAAGATGAACAGTATCAGCGGCACAGCCATCGGTAGTAGAGAGAAAAGGCCGATGAAGGCATGAAGCGGTACACACATAGAAAAAAATTAGGCCCAAATGCTCAATTATGGCCCAGTCCAATTCCTCCCAACCATCGCTGACTCAATCACCCCAGCCACCAAAAGCGAAGCCCCATCCCCAAACCTAGCACGGAGACGGCGTGATCGGCGGGCAGCGGCGGCGTGGCGGGTTTGTAGTAGTGTTGCAGCGGCGTGGCGGGCTTGTGGCAGCTTTGCGGCGGCTGGCGGCGTTTCGGTGGCAACAACGAGCAACCGAGCAGCAGGCCGCAAGGCCACAAGCGGCGGCGGAGTGGCGTGGGCAGGCCATAGGCGGCGATGCGGTCGCGCCCTGCACCGGTGAGCAGAGCAGCATCACCTGGCAGAGGAAGCGCTAAGTGCCAGGCCGAGAGTCCTCACTCCATCTTCTATTATTTTTTATTTGAGCAGCAATAGCTAGATGGGATTTACAAGAATTGAGCCTCATTGTTTTATAGTTTTGATTTATTCCTAGATTAGCAATAGAGAAAGAAACAACATTATTAGATTATTCTATGGATAGTTTGTTTGCTGCTCCAGTAAGATGCTTGGCCGTGGCTGTATAGAAACATCGTCTCAGCTGTGCGAACGATTTTGCAGCAAAGAAAATATGCAGCTTATGAGCCCAAAGCAGTAACTTGAAGAAAAAACATGCGCCTTATTCTTCTTATTATTCAGGTGCATTGGGGCAGATGGGTAGTTAATTAAAGGTGGACTTGAACATACATTACTTAATTATCAAAACTAAGTGGTAAAAGAAGAAAACATTTATCCGATTGATTGATGAATGCTTGAGAGCATGGAGGATACAACGAGGCTTAATAGGGTATCTTATTTTCTTATTACTAAAAGATAACTATCCAGTATGTGGTGTTGCAAATCAAGGATTGTCCATGCATTGTTTTTCCCTTTCGTAAGGACGGATCTGCTAGACTCGATAGTATATCGCAGGAAATAATATTGCATGTTAGAATATTTCAACTCTTTATATCTTTTCTTGACCGATATCTTCGGAAATGATTTCTTTTGTAAAAGTTCTCAAATACTTTCCCCCATATTATACATATAGTACTGAATGATTGGTCACGATAGGCTTAGAAGTGGGAGAAGAACTAGATTATCATTTCACCTACAATTGATTATAAGCCGTAACATAACGTTTATTAGTGACCAAAATTAATTTGTGAGCAAAACTTTTATATGGAAATAAACTACGATGAAAAAAAGTCAAAGTCAACTCCAAAAATAAGTTTAAAATCAACTCTAAAGCTTTTTATATATGAAAGGTCTCGGGTCATGAAAATTAAACCTTCATAACTAAATATTTATGTTATTACTTTATCCTTTGCAACGCACGGGCTATTTTTCTAGTATACGATGAAATGAGTACAATATCAAATATCTACTGTTTTTGCCTCAAATTTTCGTCCGTCCTCCTATTTATTTTCCGTAGTCGCGTCGGTTTTATTCCTGCACGACGCCAGCCACGCTATGTTGGCCAAAGCATCCCGTACGTGACCGAGGAAGCCTGGCTGGGCCATCTGCCCATCGCCTCAAACTGGGATGACTCCTAGGCCTCTTGGGTTATTTCCTGCCTCAGCCGGCCGGCCATGCCCAGCCAATTGACCTAATGGGTTCTCTTTCTTTGTTTTATTCTTTGCTTTCACCTATTCATCTGCTTAGTACAAATAAATCGGATGAGATATTGTACATGAGATGAATTATATAATTTTATCAACCCATGCATTTTTCATGTGACGTTAGTATTGTGCATATTTTTCCCTTGACCACTTTATTTTTAGCTATTCATTATTCTTCTTTCGTTGATTCAAAGTTACATATATTTACCTATTTAAAAGATTTATAGTGTTTTCATTGTCCCACTTAACATACCACATACCATGCGGGAGCATATCACGTGACGTCTCTCCCACATGATGCTAATCGTGCCCAAGTCAGATTGCATGAAAATAGGAAATCAGAAATCTAATCTAACTTACCAAACAGCCAAAGTCATGTCATAACATGCTCCAAGTCATAACATCCAAAGTCATGTCATAACATGCTCCAAGTCATAACATGTCTGTTCAGGTGGTTTCTTTGTGAACTTGCATCCCAATCCGAACTGGGCTTGCTTGCTGCCGCATATGCACTCGCGGCCTTGCACGGTCACGCACCACTCCACGCGCGTCTTAGCCTCTTTACCAATTCTTCTGCAACCACACATTGACGAAACCGATCGTGCCAGCTCAAGTCGAACAGAGTACAATGTACCAATCCAAATGAGATTCTTGTTTATGATGTGCTACAGGTGTACGTGCATCCTGGCGAGCAGTAGTGGGCGGTGGTCGACTCGGCGACCTCAGGCGGCGGGCAGTGGTGGTGGGCTCGAGCGGGAGAGGTGGGCGGCTCGACGACCTTGGGCTAGGAGGCGGCGATGGTGACTGCGGCACTGCAACGGGCGGATCCACCACCCGTGATTGTGGCAATGGTGATGGCGACGAATGATCCGGATGGGAGCTAGCTAGGGTTCTATTTTTGGTTTTTTCATATTTTAATTTTTTTTGGATTTGTATTTTTGCGTGCAGACAACATAAGCACTTGCACATCAAAATCGGATTTTCGTGTGTAGGTGCACCACTCGCACGAAAAAATAGCGATTTTCGCAGATACTTTCGGGTATACTGGCTGTTCAACCGCATGTAAAAATAGGTCTTGGCCGTATGAAAAAAATATTTTTTATAGTAGTGTATCTCCAACTCAGTGCTAGCAGGTGCCTTCACAAGCAGGAGCGAAGCCAACTATATGTTAGAGAACTCGTGATCATCATGTAGTGGTTTGCACCGTTGCATTTTAACTATTTTATAGTCTCATCATTTTCTCTCTATAAAAAACAACCGTTATCAATTTTTCAATTTTAAAACTTAATTTTAAAGTTGATTTTAGATATTTTCAACTCAACGTAGTTTATTTCAATTAGTTTCTAAGTCGCTAAGAACATATATCTAAAAATTTTACTCATAAATTATATTACGTAGTCGCAAATAAATTATATTATGTAGTCGCAAATAAATTGTTAGACTAAAGATTAACTTCCAAAAACATAATGCAGACAATCGTGCACTGCCTTCTGAAGTTCATCATTGTACAGTGTGCAATCTATGGTAATAAAAAACCATATATGAGTATGGTTTTTTACTGACATTATGAGTACGGTGTATACATATATTAGAAGCAGACGACAAGCAAGAACTGTCAGGTTTCCCTGGACAATCGAAACAAGAATTCGAGCAAAACTCAAACACACGCGAGAGGTGGAAGAACAAGTGGACACAAGTGTTTTTGTGCTGCGATGAAGCTGCAGCGTTTTCTATTTTCTTCTTCACCTTTTATTGTGTGAACTGTAAACATGCAACATGCAAAACTTTCGGATCACTGCACACGCTGCGCGAGTTTGCCGCGTCCATCCCCACGATTGAACGATGTGCGCTAGTGCCCCAAAGCTCGGATCCATCACGAGCTAATCTCGCTCTTGGATGCCACTACATGCACGGCTTCCACACATTGGAGCTCATGCACTGACCATGCACAAAAGCAGGAAATTTAACTAACTAACAGAATACAAGATTTACCACCAACAAAACTCCCCCTAAATCTTGCATTCAGGTTTTGATCTCGACGAGGCCGATCTTGGAGCACTAGTTCATTGAATCTATCAAGTCCTAGCGCCTTCATCAGTATGTTCGCCAGCTGATCATCGGTCCCAATAAACTCGATCTTCACCCTGCCCTCCTCGATGCATTCCCTGATGAAGTGGTACCTTGTATCTATGTGCTTACTACGATCATGGAAGACAGGGTTCTTACTCAACTGAATTGCGGATTGATTGTCAATTTTCAATGTGACAGCACCAGCCTCCTCTCCTCTGAGCTCAGCAAGAAGGTGCGACGGCCACACTCCTTGGCATGCAGCGGTCGTCGCGGTGATGTACTCTGCCTCACAGGATGATAGCGCCACAACCTTTTGTTTCTGCGACTGCCAAGTAACCAGATTATTCCCGAGAAAGAAGAAGACACCAGAAGTACTTTCCCGAGTATCGATGTCACCGGCAAGATCACTGTCACTGTAGCCTGATCCCATCAGGCAGACCGCTTCTTCCTTTCTCCTGTAATGGCAGCCATGGTTGATGGTGCCCGCAACATACCTTAGCATGCGCTTAACAGCTGCTAGGTGTTCAGTGGTGGGGTTTTCCATGAACCTATACTGACATATCCCACCGAGAACGTCAAATCCGGTCTTGAATTTACCAGATAGCGCTAGGATCCAACAATACGTCTATACTCAGTAGCATCAACAGAGGGAGCAGTACTAGACTTGCTGAGTTTCAGGCGTGATTCCATTGGTGTGAGGCTTGAATTGCAGCTAGCCATGCCGGCCATCTCCAAAATCTTCTGTGCATATGCACCTTGACTAACGGTGATGCCGCTACCTATCTGATTCACCTCCAAACCAAGATAATACTTCAACAAGCCAAGGTCGCTCATTTGGAATGTCCCCTTCATCTCCTCCTTGAACTGCTTGAGCTCAGCGGAGTTGCCGCCAGTGATGATGTGATCGTTGACGTACACGCCAACCACCAAACGATGCTCCCCTGCGCCGCACATATACACGGCGTATTCCGACGCGCTGCGGTGGAAACCAAGCAAAAGCAGCGACATGTCAAGCTTGGCATACCACGCACGGGGTGCTTGACGAAGCCCATACAGTGCCTTCACGAGACGCAGCACCTTGTGTTCCTGGCCGTCAACGACGAACCCCGGTGGCTGCACGACATAGACCTCCTCCTGAAGTTCGCCATTGAGGAACACGAACTTTACGTCCATGTGATGGACGGCCCAACCTTCACTCACCGCATGCGCCAGCAGCAGCCAGACAGACTCGAGCCGCGCCATCGGTGCGAACACCTCGTCGTAGTCGATCCCTTGACGCTGCACATATCCCTTCGCCACTAGACGAGCCTTGTTCTTGGTGATGTTTCCGGCAGCATCCTTCTTGGTCTTGTAGACCCACTTGAGCCCGATTGGGTGTTGTCGTGGCGGCGGATCGACGAGCTGCCAAGTCTTGTTTGCCTCAATGGACTGCATCTCATCGATCATTGCTTGTCGCCAGCAGCTGTGCTGCTCTGCTTCAGCGAACGAAGCCGGTTCCTCTGCTGTGACAGCCAGCAGGTCCTCGCTCACCTCCCGTGCGGCCAGTGCCGACAGCGACGCAGGTCCCAACATGTTGTCGATGTGGCGGAATCGGAGCGGCGCGTCATCATGGTCTGCGTCGAGGTCCTCCTCTGCCGCCGGTGGAGGCGACACGAACTCCACTGTTGGTGGAGTTGATGGTGGTTATGGGCTCGGTGTAGGCGTGCGTGGCGATGGTGGTGCCCCCGTGTCCTCCACCCTCGGATGTTCCGAGGTCGCTGGCTCAGGGTGATACACCGAGGTATACTCGATGATGAAGTCACCGGCGTCGGTGGCAGTCATGTCATCCCAATCCCACTGTGCTTCTTCGTCGAAGTCGACGTCATGGGAAATGTGGATGCGCTGCGTGACCGGATCATACACCCGGTACGCCTTGGAGCCAGGCTCGTAGCCAACGAAGATCATGGGGCGGCTCCTGTGGTCAAGCTTCTTCGCGTTCGGGGATGTCACCTTGACATGCGCCACACACCCAAATGTGCGCAGGTGGTGCATGGTAAGCGGCACGCCATTCCACAGTTTGTACGGAGTTTTGCCGCCGATGCTTTTGGACGAAGACCTGTTCAGCAAATACACAGCTGTATTCACCGCCTCCCCCCAAAACATACCTGGGAGACCTTTAGCTTTGAGCATGCTCCGCGCCGTGCCCACCACGGATTGATTCTGGCGCTCGACGACACCGTTTTGTTGAGGGGAGTATGGCACCGTGAGTTCTCGCCGCAGACCGAGCTCGGTGCAGTACTCGGTGAAGTGGCCGACGGTGAATTCTCCTCCTCTGTCCGTTCGTAGTGCACGGAGCTTGCGGCCATTTTTCTCTCAGCGGCTGCTTGAACCCGTTTGATGGCGGCCGGTGCAGCATCTTTGGTGGCGAGCAGCGACAGCCACATGTAGCGACTGTAGTCATCGACAAGAAGGAGGAAGTACCGGTTTCCACTAGGCGTCACCGGCGTGATCGGTCCGCAGAGGTCGCCGTGCATCAGTGCAAGTGGCTCGGTGGAGCGGTTCAATGCGTGTCGAGGGAACGGCGCCCTCTGGTGCTTGCCGGCGAGACAAGCATCACAAACTTGATCCACCTGTGACAACAGTGGCAGACCACGTACCAGCTCTTCTCTTCCCATCTTACGTAGTGCGGCGAAGTTGATGTGCCCATAACGAGCATGCCACCTCCATGCGTCCTTGCCGGCGCGCGCCGTCAGACACACAGGTCGTGCAAGATTGGCTTCAAGCACATAGAGTCGCCCTGGACTCCGAGTAATCCGGGCAAGCAGTCGCCGCTGCTCATCCCAGACACGTGTTACGCCGTCCTCGACCTCCACCTTGAATCCATTTTCATCCAATTGGCCAACACTGATGATGTTGGCGGTGAGCCGCGGGAGGTAGTAGGTGTTGGTGAGCGTGCGGTGTTCCCCATTCTTGCAGGCGAATAACACCGTGCCGCGGCCCTCGATGCGGCCCGTGATCTTGGTGTCGAGGTCGGCGAACACTGTCTGGGAGCCGGTCATGTGGTTCGATGCGCTTGTGTCCAGAATCCAGCGCCCATGGTCGTGGTCCGCAGCATCATCCAGCACTGCGAACACCTTCTTCTCCTCGAGCTCAACATGGCCGGGTCACGAGCGCGTCATCTCCGGTGCCGGCGGCGTGCCACCGTTGATGACATCGACGCAGCCGCACGTCAACAACATCAGTGTGGGCTCGTCATCCTCCTGGGCCACATGTGCATGTTCATCCCGCTTGGGCTTGGTCCTGCAATCTTTGGCCCAATGGCCGAGTTTGCCACAGTTCCTGCACCTGTCAGTTTTACGGGCTTGCCCAGAGTTTGAGCCCTCCGAGCTGCTGGTGCCGCCGCCACCAGAGTGACCCTGTCCGCAACGGTGCTTGCCGCGGTTGTTTCCGCCGCCGTTGCGCTTCGCCTCCTGCTCCTTTTCTTGTGTCGTTCGGGCCACTCCTCCTCGGTGAGGTAGAGCTTGTCGGCTGTGCCAGTCGTGATCGATGATGAGGACTGGCCGGAATCCTCTGCCGACTTGAGCCTTCCTGTTACTTCTTCCAGAGACAGTGTGGAAATATCAAGTAGGGTTTCTATGGAGAGGACGAGCTGGGAGAACCTGGGCCTCGCGGCATGCAAGTACTTCTCGACGACCTTCTCCGATGATTCAGGATCCCCGAGCGTGGCCAGCTGGGTGATGATGCCGGTGAGCCGCATGGCAAAATCCTCCATGGACTCTCCATCGCGAAATGCGAGAGCCTCGTACTCCGCGCACAGCTTCTGTGCGCTTGCTTTGTGGATGCGATCGTTGCCGACACGCATGGTCCTGATGCAGTCCCATGCCTCTTTCGCCGTCGCCTTGGTCGCTAGCGTCGAGATCATCTCGGTGGGGATGGTGCTGCAGATGGCGTCCAGAGCCATCCAGTCTTCATGGAGTTCGACGTTGCCGCCCGGGTCGATGGCACTCCACAGGCAACGAGCTTGCAGTTTAATCTTCATCAGCAGAGACCACTTGTAGTTCATCTTGGTGAGCACAGGGTAATTCGCCGGGCCGCCTGCCTCCTTGACCACACGGTGTATAACTAGCCCGCGGTTGTTCCTGACCCTGCCCGAGGTGCGGCTGCCGGAACTATCATAGGTGCGTTGGATCAGGGACGATGACCTCCGTCCCTCAAGCGCTCGGTCTCGAGTCCAAGTCTGGAACCGGGCTCTGATACCAATTGTCAGGTTTCCCTGGACAATCGAAACAAGAACTCGAGAAAAACTCAAACACATGCGAGAGGTGGAAGAACAAGTGGACACAAGTGTTTTTGTGCTGCAATGAAGCTGCAGCGTTTTCTGTTTTCTTCTTCACCTTTTATTGTGTGAACTGTAAACATGCAACATGCAAAACTTTAGGATCACTGCACACGCTGCGCGAGTTTGCCGCGTCCATCCCCACGACCGAACGACGTGCGCTAATGCCCCAAAGCTCGGATTCATCATGAGCTAATCTCGCTCTTGGATGCCACTACATGCATGGCTTCCACACGTTGGAGCTCATGCACTGACCATGCACAAAAGCAGGAAATTTAACTAACTAACAGAATACAAGATTTACCACCAATAAGAACAGTTAAAACCAACACTTTGAACAAGACAAACTTGCAGAGCATAATCCTATTAACATCCCCTGTGTCAAACTTACCAAGCATGTTGATGCCGGGGACGCCGGACGCCTGCTGGCTTCGGCGGCCGGCGGCTCTGGATCACTAGATGGTCGAGGTGTCGCGACCACCGTTGTCATCCGGGCGGATGGCAAGGCCTGCAATGGATGCGGCAGAAATCAGGGAGAGAGAAATTATCGGTAATTGAGGAAGATATCATAAAAGGAATCGGAGACGATAATGTTAGAACCCTAGGAAGACCTAGGTGTAGATCTAGGCGGCTAGCTAGTAGGGATAATGAGTAGGTTCTTCGGGAGAGGAGACGGAGAGAGAGAGGAAGAGAGGAACCCATACCTTCATCGCCCTTGGAGCTCGACGCAGCCATGACGAGGGTCCGGAGTTGGGGATGTCGGTAAGAACGGTGACGGCGGCGGTGGTGTGGCGACGACGGTAGCTACGACCAGCGGTGGACTTCCCCTCACTTCAGCGCGTATCCCGAATCGGTGGGAGTTAGGGTTTTGTGTGGGGAGTCCTAGTACACGGCGAACCTCGTATCGCGTGCCCCGGTGGCTGCCCCTATTTATTGTAGCGCTGCGTGAGAGGGGCCCACAGCCATGGATAGGCTGGTGCCCCCGATCAGGGCGCGTGAGGCGGAGTGGGATCGGTCTCCCGATCCCCAGAGATCGCAACTAACATTCTCCCCTTCGATCTCTGCCTTTCTTACTTCTCTTACTTATTATTTACTTCTAAATAGTTTGATGCATAGAGCACACTTCATCATGACAGTCACCACTAAACCATCAGACGCAACGACTATAATGCACCTCCCTATCTCGAAATAAACACTAGGCCCTTTTGTAATCCAAGGATCATAGGCTTTCCCGTAAACCCATGCCGGCTAAATGTTCACTGAACACACTGGGCGGTAAGCCTTTTGTAAGCGGATTCGCTAACATTTCCTTTGTTCTTATATGCTCGAGACTAATGGTATGATCCTAGATTTTCTCTTTCACAACATAAAACTTTATGTCAATGTGTTTAGCAGCACCACTTGACTTATTGTTGTGAGCATAAAACACTGTTGACTCATTGTCGTAATACATCTTGAGTGGTCTTTGAATGTGGTTGACCACTTTCAACCCAGGTACAAATTTCTTCAATGATTTTGCCTGCCTCGTGGCCTCATAACTAGCTACAAACTCGGTATACATCGTGGATGATGCTATGACGGTTTGCTTGGAGCTTTTCCATGAAATGGCTCCTTTTGCGAGAGTGAATATATAACCTGATGTGGACTTTCTATCGTCTACATCTCCCGCAAAATCTGAATCCGAATATCCTTCTATCTCTAGGGAATTAAATCTTCTGTACGTTAGCTTGAGGCCTTTTGTGCCTTGCACATAACGTAAAGCTTTCTTTACCATTCTCCAGTGATCTATGTCTAGATTTTCCTAATATCTGCCAAGTATCCCGGTAACAAAAGCTAAGTCAGGGCATGTACATACTTGAGCATACTGCAAGCTTCCAACAGCTGAAGTATATGGAACCACTTTCATTTGATCAATTTCATATTGATTCCTAGGACATTGAAATTTCCCAAATCTATCGCCCTTGACTATGGGAGCAGGTGTTGGCTTACTCGCATGCATATTGTGTTTCTTTAGTTTTTTTTCCAGATATGCCTATTGCAATAGTCCTAAAACCCCTTTTCTTCTATCTCGGTGAATCTCTATTCCTAGAATGAATGAGGCTTCACCAAGATCTTTCATATCAAAATTTGAGGACAAAATCTTTTTCGTCTCCAATAGTAGATCAACATAACTACTAGCGATTAGGATGTCGTCTACATATAGGATAAGAAAAATGAATCTCCCATCTCTAAACTTTGCGTAAACGCAATTGTCCTCTTCATTCTCATTAAACCCAAACCTTCTTATTACTTCATCAAACATTAAATACCACTGTCTGGAGGCTTGTTTTAATCCATAAATGGATTTCTTCAGATGACATCCCATTTGTTCTTTTCCTTCCACAACAAAGCCTTTGGGTTGTGCCATGTAGACGTTCTCATACAAATCCCCATTAAGGAATGCCGTCTTTACATCCATTTGATGTAACTCTAGATCATAATGTGCCACCAGTGCCATTACGATTCTGAAAGAATCTTTGCATGACACCGGAGAAAAGGTCTCTATAATCTATTCCTTCTCTGAGTAAAACCTTTTGCCACAAGTCGCACTTCATACCTTTCTACATTCCCTTTGGAGTCACATTTTGTTTTGTAGACCCATTTACAGCCTACTGTCTTGGCTCCTTTAGGAATTTCTTCTGTCCCAAACCTTATTGGTACTCATTGATCTCATTTCATCTTCCATGGCTTCAAGCCATTTTGATAAATGAACACTTCTCATGGCTTCTTCAAACGAGGTGGGATCACACTCTGTTTGAATTTCTTCACTAGCATAGACTTGGTAGTCACTAGGAATAGCTGTCTTTCTCTCTCTTTGAGATCTTCTGAGTTATGGTACATCTTCTATTTGGGGCTGATGTTGCTCTTCCTCTGGTGTGACAACTGGTTCTGTAGGATCCTGTATCAAAGGTTCCTCCTGTTCGTTCGTTGTTGCCACAGGAGAACTAACAACAGGTGTTGACACCGCAGCATTCTGTGCTATCGGTGTAGCAACAGCAGGTATCGAGAAAAAATGTTCTTGAATCATCGGAGTAGGTACACATACCCGCTTCTCTTCAAGACTAATTTCTCAGGGTACCATGCTCCCCTTAACTATTTCATCCTCCAGAAACACTGCGTGTCTCGTTTCTACGAACTTGGTGTGTCTGTCAGAACAGTAGAAACAAAACTCTTTTGATTTCTTAGGGTAGCCAATGAAATGGCAACTAACTGTCTTGGGATCTAGCTTCCCAATATTTGGGTTAAATAACTTTGCCTCAGCTAGACAGCCCCACACCCGTAAATAATTAAGCGTGGGTTTCCTTCTGTCCATAACTCATACAGTATTTTGGGCACCGACTTACTTGGTACTCGATTAAGAATATGGGCAGCGGTTTATAATGCCTCCATCCATAGACTTATCGGTAAAGTGGAGTGGCTTAACATACTTCGAACCATGTTCATTAGAGTACGGTTACGTCTTTCAGCCACTCTGTTCTGTTGAGGCTCGCCCGGAGTGGAGTACTAGGATACTATACCATTTTCTTGTAGAAATCTTGCAAAAGGTCCAGGTATTTGGCCATAAGTGGTATGCCGACCATAGTACTCTCCTCCATGGTCGGATCTTACCACTTTAATCTTTAGATCATTCTGATTTTCTACCTCAGCTTTGAATATCTTAAACTTATCCAATGCTTCCGATCATTCTTTAATTGGATAAATATAGCCATAGTGCGAATAATCATCTGTGAATGTTATAAATGAATCATAACCATTTACAGTCTTAATTGGAAAAGGACCACAAATATTTGTATGTATGATTTCCAATTTTCCTAAACTTCGTATGGCTCCTTTCTTTATTTGTTTAACATACTTTTCTTTAATACAATCGATGCAATATTCTGAATCCTTAAAGTCTAAAGGATACAGAATTTCCTCTTTAATTAATCACTCAATTCTCCCCTTTGAAATGTGGCCTAAACGACAGTGCCACAATTTCGCAGATGTTTCATCATTACATCGTTTGCGCTTACTTCTTACATTCGTAGACGGGGAAGACATACTATTGCACGCAACATTCTCTTCATTGCATACAACATTCACATTCTCATGTTTAGACAACATATAAAGTTGGCCTTGTCGGAGGGCAAGACCCACACACTTATTTTGGAATATGATTGAACATAAGTCTTGATCGAAATATCAATTATATCCATCATCCGCTAAACATGAGACGGAAACTAAATTTCTACTTAAGGAGGGTACACAGAGAACATTCTGCAAATAAAGTGTGAAGCCATTATTCAATTCTAATGGATGTTCTCCAATAGCTTCAACTTCAGCTTCGACACCATTTGGTACTCTAATGCATCTTTCTCCTCTTGTTAGGATCCTCCTGGTATGGAATCCCTGTAATAAATTTGCAACATGAATGGTCGCACCTGAATCAACCCACCAAGTGGATTTTGAATAACTTAGATACAGGGATTGTCACACCCTGATTTTTGTTTTAGGGATTTATAAATTATTTAATAAATTATACCTAGAATTTATATTAAATGTTCATTAATATACAGGTGAAGTTAATGTGAAAAATAAAATTTTCTAAATAAAACATGGCTGGATTTAATTTTTATTAAATTCTCCATGGTTAATTCTACTCTCTGGAATTCTCTCGGATTTTTCAGAGCTCAATTACTAATTTTTAAACATACAAAGAACATTTCAGTAATTATTTAAATAATAAATTAATCATTAAATGGTCCAGTTATAATTTTGATAAATACTTTGATTGTTCAAGTATTTGCAGGATTTTTCTTGGAATTACTTGAGCATCGGAAATATTTTTGAAAATTCAAAGATCATTTCAGTGATTAATTTAATTAGAAAAGTAATTAAAAATCCCCTTTTCTAGGTTTGGGCCGAATCTGAAAAAGTCTGCTTTCTGTCCCTTTTTTTTTCTCTGTGCAGTCTGTTTCTTTCCTCTCCTAAGTCTGCTTTGCATCCCTTTCTTCCTTTTCCTTTTCTTTTTTGGGCCGGACTTTTACCAAAAAGTCTGTTTTCCCTCCCTCTCGCTACAGTAGCTTCTTCCTCCTCAACACAGACAGCAGCCGAGCCCTTTGCACAGTACAGCCGCCAACTCCTCCGTCCAATCCGGCTTCCCCGTTGCTCCCCTTCCAAAATTAGTTGCGGGAATGGAATCCCCTCGATCTCCTCCACCTTATCCCCAAGAAATCCCCATCAAATTCGTGCTAAATCCCACGAATTTCGGTCTCGTTCTTATCCGAAGAACTCGGAATAAATCCTATTTTCCATAGCCAAATCCCTTCGAATCCGAGCCGATCTCTCCCTCCTCCGCCTATATAAATGATGCCCGAGGTCTCCTCTTCCGTTTCCCCTCCTTTTCTCGCGTCGCCGTGCCCTAGCCGCCTCTCCCCGCGCTCACCTTCTCTCTCCGCCACCGGCCGCCGCTCCAGCCGCCGCTAGCCACCGCCTCGGTCGACGTCGTCCAGCCCCGCCACCTCCTGCAGCTTTGCAAGATCGAGCTCTACCCCGGCCACCCCTTCTCCTCCACCCGGTTTCCGTTGACACTGTGTAGGCCAAGTTCGCCGTTGTTTTTTTTAATCTTCGGCGAAGCCCTGCTGCTCGTCCCGTCGTCGCCTTCGGTCGCCACCACCTCCGTTGGATTCGTAGCTGCGAGGAGAACACCGTCCACCCCTCCGTTGCCGCCAAAAATCGCCGGAACACCGTCGTCACCGTCAACCCGACGTCGTCGCCGCATCTACCTCGCCGTCGGTCGTCGTCCATCCTCGCGCTGCCCCTCGGTGGGCTCCTCTCATCATGCTCTCTCTCCGGTGTCCCCTGTGTCCGTCGTCGCATTGCCGTCCGCTCTAGGTCAAAATCCGGTCAACCGATCTCCGCCATCCAAATCAGTATAGATTATTTCCTCTCTCTTTTCAATGATATATTAGTCTTTCTACTATATATCATCTACCAAATTTGGTCCAATCCATTTTACCGGAGGATGTTTTTAATCTTTTCTCTCAGTTATAAATCATTTATAAATTGTTTAATTATTTGGAATAGTCTTTTCTTTAATAGGTTTAATTGGATTAAAACTTGTAAAATTCATAATTAATTTATTTGAAGTCGGAATGAGGCCGTTCAAGTCTCTAAATTCATCTAAAATCATGATCTACGTGTTTGTTTAGTTTTTATGTACTGTTTATTTGGAGTTTCTTAGTCTTTTTTCTCGTTTTACGTGTTAGCTTGTCGTTTCCGTTGTTTTGGAGGTCCGTGAGTGCGTCGGAAGTGTTCCAGAAGACTAATTGAAGACCGATTATTGCAAGGCAAGTCACACAGATCCCAAACACAATCCTTTGAGCATGTTGATCCTATATTTAAATTCTCTATTTATTTCAAATGTGCATTTATTTTCGAATATCATCGGGTGGTGTGAACCTATTCCTTTGTTATGGCCAATTTGCATTGATTACCCTATTTCTTGATACCTTGGGTTATTAATTTGATTAGTTGGATTTTATATATTGGTTCAACTAGATATTAGATATAATTGCTTAGTCATTCTTAGAAACTTTAGTATCATTTCATATGGGATAATTAATGTTTCACTTAAATCTTAATGATGGATATTTAATGGAAGCTCACGATGGTCAATCGTGATTGATAAATTAATTAATTGTCAACTAAAACTTGACTAATGGTGGGTTGTGAGCACATGGTTGGAGATGATATTTGGATGGTTGTGCTCATGACAATTAAGGACCGGTTCGCGAGCTTCTGTTGTGAAACATTAACCGTACCAACCACAAGCCAGCGTGGGCAACGGCTTGACATTTGATGTAGCACGATTCAATGTGGACTGCCAGACTATGTAGTGGCGGAGATAAGCCCACGGGGGTTCGCTGGGGAGTCCATACCTTGGCTAAAAGGGGGTGACTATGATCCGGGAGCGGTGCACTACATTAAGTTGGGTTATGTTCGGTGTCCTGTCACAGTCCCGTTTCGAGGTACCGTGGTGGTACTGAGGGCATGGTAACATGTTATGGGGCTGTGTCTTGTGGGTACAGTGGTACACCTCTGGCCAGAGTAAAACTATTCGAATAGCCGTGCCCGCGGTTATGGGCGGGTCTAACAATGTTTTTCGTGATTAGTCTCACACTACTCATCACTGATGATAATAATGTGATAATTAATTTGACTCCTGGTTTGGAATGGTTTATTCCTGGTTTGGAGGTTTGATCTGTACGACCGGGGTTGGTTGTTCAGGTTTGGTTGGGCCTGTGCAGCATTGGTGTGCTGTTCAGTGTTGATTAATATTGATGACTATAATTACTCTACTGTTTTACAATTCTCAAATGTTTGCTAAATGCTGCTTTTGCAAATGAGCCTATATATTACGCCAATCCTTTGGTATCCTTGTGCACTTGCATATTTGCTGTGCGGCTTGCTGAGTATTCCATGTACTCACCCTTGCAATAATCAATCAACCTCAGTTGAAGAAAGTTGCGAAGAAGAAGACGTTTGGCTTATACCTCAGTTGAGCTGCCTCTGGGAGTGGGGCTGAAGCCGTCCTAGATTTTGTTTTCCGCTGCAGTTTTCTTTATGGTGAGGACTAAGTTCCTTTTCTGTAAGTATTTAACATTATTATGATGATGGATTTGTATATTAAATTATCGATTTGTGTACCTCGGCTGATTCCTGGACGAGGATTTAATGCACAAGTTAGTTCGGAAATTATTAGTGAATTTCCGGGCGTGACAGGGATTCATCTACAAATGTAATAATGTCCTCACCTTTCTTTAGCGTATGCTTCAGGAATTCAGAGCAATCCTTCATATAGTGTCCCTTCTTCTTGCACCACTTGCAAGTGTTCTTATCCACCACCTCTAAATTGTTTGGTCGTGGGTCACTTTGTGGCACCTTTCCATGTGCCTTAGGAGAGACTCGAGTCTGGTTGTAGTTATTCCTCTTCTTGTTGTGCTTCACATAGTTAGCGGAATCACCACGAGACTTGAGTCTATCCTCTTCTTGCACACACATGGCAATGAGTTTCTCAATATCCCAGTTTTCAGGCTGTGAGTTGTAGTTAACAACAAAAGCCTCAAAATCTGAAGGCAAGGAGGCAAAAATAAGGTGAACTAGGAACTCATCAGGGAGTACCAAGTCCATCTTCTTGAGCTTTGAAGTGATGCCGCGCATCTTCAAAATGTGCTCTCTAACCCCTCCGCCGGTGTACTTCATGGTCACTAAGCTCTTAATGAGAGTGCTCGCATAAGCCTTTGAAGAACCAGTGAACTGATTCTCCTCCTTCTGAAGATACTCACTGGCAATGGTACATGCTGGGATTGCTCGCCTTATTGCCTCCACAATGGAGCTCTTAATTACCATTAAGCACTTGCGGTTTGATGACTCCTACTTCGCACGATCAGTATCGTACTTTTGTCTTATTGGAGCATGGTCCAACATTCTTTGTTTGAAGTCATCTTCGCTCTCACCTTCTACCCTCATTGGAACAACAGGCTCAGTAGGGCGAGCCTTGGTGAGAGCTAAATCTACATCTGATAGTGCAAGTGCTATCTCAATCTTCTCTCGCCATGAGCCATAGTTGTTCCCGTTAAGGGGCTCAACGGCCGAGATGTACACTAGTGGGTGGGTTAGTAGTTCCTGAAAGCAAATTAAAGAAATTGAGAAACATTTAAAACTCTTGTATGTCTTAATTTAACGTTGGTCAAAATTAAAACATACAGCATACTACCACATTAATTCTACATCACCGTTGGGCAGAAATAGAACCAATGTATGGAAAACTAATAAACATCATTTTAATATTGCTATTAATAACGTTGGTCTTAATAACAACATTACATACATTACAGCAGCGGAAAAATAACAATATGCAATTTCAGAAGCATAACTTACATTTATCTACTCTCTAAACAATTTTCACGTTGGTTTCAAATTCCTTAGAAATAAATACATCCAATAACTGAAAATGTAAAAGTTTCTGAAACAGGGACTGAAATGAAACTTATTTTTCTTCGGCCGAGGGGCATAAAACAGACTTCTTTTCCTTCAGCCGAGGGACCTAAAACAGACTTCTTCTCCTTCGACCGAGGGGCCAAAAACAGACTTCTTTTTCTTCGGCCCTTCGGCTAAGGGACCTAAAACAAACTTGTGCTTGCACCGGCACTCCCGCGCACCAGGCCGCAACCTGGGCCAGGGTCGGGAAAGTGGCGACTGCAAGCCTCCCCCTTGGGCCAAAATCGGCCCAACCGATGCCGGTCGTCCAATCGCTAGGGTTTCGATCGGACGACCGAGCGGCGAGATCAGGGGATCAAAACCCTCGCCCCTCCCGGCCGCCGGCCAAAAACCCTAGCCCGTCCTTTCTTCCCTCGCAGGCGGCGGAGCACGGCAGCACGGCGAGAGACGACGGCGCCGTCGCATGCCCCCTCGCCGGTGCGCGCACTCACCCGAGGTGAGTGCGCCGCAGTCGAGTGGCCGTGCTGCGGCACCCCTCCCCCTTTCTTCTTGCCGTGTCGGCGTCGGCGTCAGCCGGTGGCGGCGGTAAGCTTCCCGCGCGCGTGGGCGATGGCCGACGGCGGCGGTTGCGGGCTTCCCGAGCGCGTCAGCTACGGCCGGTGGCGGCGGTGGTGGAGGTTAGAGTTTTACCCTCCTTTTTTTCAATCTTGGGCTTTTCTTCGGGGTTCGAAACCCCTTCTTCTTCCTCTTTTCTAACCCCGCTAGATCCTTTCCTAGGTCTGGCTCTAATACCATTGTTAGAACCCTAGGAAGACCTAGGTATAGATCTAGGCGCCGTGGCTAGCTAGTAGGGATAATGAGTGGAGGAGATGGAGAGAGAGAGAGGAAGAGAGGAACACATACCTTCGCCGCCCTTGGAGGTCGACGCAGCCATGACGAGGGTCCGGAGTTGGGGACGTCGGTGAGAACGGTGACGGCGGTGGTGGTGTGGCGACAACGGTGTTGGTCGGGGCAGCGATGGTGGTGACGGTGTGGACGACAACGGTAGCTACGGCCGACGGTGGACTTCGTCTCACTTCAGCGCGTATCCCAAATCGGTGGGAGCTAGAGTTTTGGGTGGGGAGTCCTAGTACACGGCGAATCTCGTATCACGTGCCCCGGTGGCTCCCCCTATTTATTGTCACTACTACAATAACCATTTTTTCGGACGGTTGGAATGATTATCCCGTGCGGTCACCCGGCCCGCCTGCTGCTCCTCGTTTGGGAAAATCATTCTTTTCGCGTGCGGGCGGGCCGACCGCACGGGATAATAGATTATCCCGTGCGTTCGGGTTATACGAACCGCACAGGATTATCTATTATCCCGTGCGGTCAAATTATACCGACCGCACGGGATAATAGGTTACCCCCCACGGCTAGCACGTGCTAGGGCGATCGCCCGGGATAATTCGTGCCGTCGCCCTAGCACATGCTAGCCGTCTGGGATAACCTATTATCCTGTGCGGTTGGTACAATTTGACCTCACATGACAATAGATGGAAAATTAGCCGAAAATTTAGCGAGCTCAGTTATAAACATCAAATTACATAGAAAGTATAGTGTTTATAATATTACAAGTATCCCCCGCGACAAATTCACAAGTGTAGTTGTTATGTTCTTGAGCAATATTCATCATTGGCCATTTATCAATGCATCAAAACAAAACAGCCCACAGTGAGGCATAAAATAGCCAACATATATCACCCAAAATGCACGAGTGTAGAAAAAACACAAGTGTAGATAATCTGTTATTATAATTCATCCATCACAGCCCACCAAAATTCATCCATCCCATTTCCCTCAAAATCACCCAAAATGCATCCAATTTGAAAATAGCCCACGGTACATTTAATTACATCACAAATTAAATACACTAAATAGCAAAACTTAGTATAAGCACATCACCACATCATATATAATAATTGGACTTCTCACATATAACCCTAAAATCAGCATTAACACCATAAATTCCATTTAATTCACAAAGTCCATCTAATTAACATCACAAATACCCTAAAATGCGAAACTCACTATATGCACATAACCAGAAAATCAACATCACAAATCAACATATCATCTCATCTATATGCACATCACCACATCATATACAAATCCACATCACAAATCATCATCCCTACATGCATATATCAACATCTCATCTCATCTCATCTCACAAATCACCACATCATATACTAATCCATCACAAATCATCATCCCTGCATATATCAACATCTCATCTCATCTCATCTCACAAATCACCACATCATATACTAACCCACATCACAAATCATCACAACATTCATATATCGCAACAAGCAAAATATAAAAAAGGACAAAATGGCTTACCGGAGGAGATGGTCGGCCGACGGCTTGGGGAGGTGGTCGGGGAGGCCGGCGGCAGAGGTCGGCGAGGAGGCGGCTTGGGGACGAGGGCGGCGGCGTCGGCAACTTGGGGAGGAGGTCGGTGGCGTCGGCGACTTGGGTAGGAGGTCGACGTCAGCGGCTTGAGGACGAGGACGGCGTGTCGGCAACTTGGGGAGGAGGTCGGCGGAGGTCGGCGTTGGCAACTTGGCCCGGAGGTCGGCATTGGCGGCTTGGAGAGAACGACGGCGCCGGCTTGGGGAGGACGACGGCGGCGTCCTTGCTCGGGGAGGCCGGCGGCTTGCCGGTGGTCTTGACGCCGGCGGCGGCATTGGTCTTCACGGCGTGGAGAAGAGGCCGCCTGCGGCCCAGATCTGGCCGGCGGTGGAGGAGGCAGTGGTGGATGCCTGGGAGGAGGCGGCATCAGTGGAGACCGGGGAGGAGGCGGCGGCTCCGGCCCAGATCTAGCTGGCGGAGGAGATGAGGGTGGTGGCGGACGGGGATGGGAGGGTGGCGACGGCCGGCGGTGATGGCGGGGTGGAGAAGAGGCGGCGGCAGTGAGGGCGAGGTGGAGCTCGGGAAAGAAGGCGGCGAGGGCAGAGGGATGGGGAGGAGGGGGGAGGGAGGCGGCGAGGGGGATGGAGGAGAGGGAGGCGGGGGTGGCGGCGATGTGGAGTGAGGGGAGGGGAGGGGAAATTCATGGCAACGGTCGGGCTGGGGGCTTATATGCCCCCCGACCATCGCAAGCGGTCGCTACTAACAGCCCGGCCCCAGCTTTCGTCTGGTTCCAGGCGGAGCCACTTATGGCCCGTCTGGAACCAAAAGGAGTCGGCATCCAGAATAATCACATCTGTAGTATTGTGTAGCGCTGCGTGAGAGGGGCACACAGCCATGGATAGGCTGGTGCCCGCGTGAGACGGAGTGGGATCGGTCTCCCGATTCCTATAGATTGCAACTAACAGATAAGTCACGCATGCACTGTGCGAAGCAGTATACGACTCACGCACACAGATGACACAGCTATGGACGGGGGATGACGCAGCGACGTACGGCTAGGGTCCCGGGGAAGTTGGAGGATAGGATCCCAAGAACGGGAGATGAAAGAGGATGACTGACGAAAGGAAGACGCCTGAACCGAGACTGACGTGCGCCGGACCAATCGGACTGACGGACAAAAAGTTGAAAGATAAAAGAATAGGTAAAGTTAAAATTTAAAATCCAACTCAACTACGAATCGGTACGTCACGTGGAACAAAAGAATAACTACGAATCTTACGAATCTACTTTCTTAAGTAGGTAAAGATGTGTTGCATGTCGGTGGTTCGGATCGGTTTACTTAATTAGGTCTAGGCCCTTCCTCATTAATTAGTTCAGTTCTTATTGTGTTTTATGAATTTGTCAAGTCGGTAATGAGTTGCTCTCGTACTATAATTCATCTGTAATTAATAGGATATGTCAGGTTTGAGTCGGCCGTGTCTCCAGTCTTTGCATATGGGTTCTCCTTGGAACCGTGTTTTTTTCACAAAACCATTTTAGGTTAGGTGGAGTTACCATCACCCCACGGTAAAACGGTTATTGCGAGATTTACTGTGGTTCTAAAAACTGAAAAGATTATCACACATGATAACCATAATAACCTTACGATAATCGCACGGTTTTACAAACCTTGGTTACTACTCATACTCACTCAGTCTTAAAATATTAAAGATTTTGGTTGGATAGGATATATCTTAATACTATGAACCTGAAGAATTAGGATATATCCAATCCAACCAAACTCCTTATATTTTAGGATGGAGGGAGTATCTCGTGAGCTCATATCAGATCGGTGAGCAAGTTTATTAATTAGTACTCCATCCGTTCTAAAATATAAAGAATTTTGGATGAATGAGATACAATATAGTACTACGAATATGGATATAAAGTCTGTTCAGATTCGTAATACTAGAAAATATCCTATCCATTTGAAATTTCTTATATTTTGAAATGAAGAATAGTCTTATAGACTAGTGTTCTTGCTAGTTGTATTTAATTAATCGTGAGATTCCTTTGTACGTTACTCCCACTGTTTCACGTAATGAGATCGTAAATTCGTAATGAGATGTTTTGACCTCTGCACTACCCTATTCATTTTTGCATACATATACAATACATATGCATATGTAGATCTATTCATAAATCTCTTGTTGATAACGGTTATGTCGCCTACTCTATTAAGTAATATCCATTAGAAATTTGAACGCTCATACAAAGCATATACGCAGATCTATGTATGAATCTCTTACTGATAAAAGATACATAGTACACCACTAAAATAATAATTAGTCATAAATATAAACATCCGTATTAAATATAGGATTTGAATCCGGATAAACTCATTTCAAGAAAAAAAAATCCTAATCAGGTCCTGTTTGTTTCCAAGGACTTATTTTTAGTCTCTGTCACATCGAATATTTGTACACTAATTACAAGTATTAAATGTAGATTAAAAATAAAACTTATTTCATAACCTGGATTAATTTGCGAGACGAATCTATTGAGCCTAATTAATCCATGATTAGCCTATGTGATATTACAATAAACATGTGTTAATTATGGATTAATTAGGTTTCAAAAATTTATCTCGTGAATTAGCTCTTATTTATGCAATTAGTTTTATTATTAGTATATATTTAATACTCTTAATTAGTGCTAAATATATGATGTGACATGAACTAAAAAGTTTCTCAAAATAAACATCCCCTGTAATTACGTTCACTTTGCAATCTTATAACATTAAACAGATGAAGTATTCGGCACTGTGAAAAAGAAGAATCGTCGCTTTGTGCTGATCACCCTGTCATGTCACCGAGAGCACTACTTTTTGGCTTGTTGAGAGATTGTTGTGACTTGTGAGTACTCCGAATATAACAGGGAGTGCTTGTATCAATCCAGATCATAGGCCTCCGTGCCCTTGCCTTTTCAAAAAGAAAAAATAATAATAATAATAATATAACAGGGAGTGCACGTATATTTGGTGGCAGTTTGGTGGTGGGTCTAGATTCCGTAGCTTAAAGTTACTACTGTCACCGTTTTAATATTAACGTAGTACGAGATATAATATAATACTAGATTTATAATTTATACATTTTATAATATCCTTTATTTTAAAATATAATAAATTTTAAGTGAATGAGATATATCCCTTTTTAGATTTGTAATTTTAAGATATATTACATCTACTTAAATGTTGTTATATTTTAGAATGGAAAGAGCAGGTTAGTTTATTTCATGACGAAACGAGTACTATATTTCTCAGCATTGATAACTAAGTACAGTGACATATATTGACTATTTCTTTATGTCATGTTCACTCCAGCCAGCATTTATATTCTGATCTAGACATATATCAGAGAAAGAAAAGAATCGTTGCTACTAGTATTATTCTATCCTTGAAATATAGCCCACGCTGCACAGCACAGCCCAGCTCAGTGGAATAATTAATCTTAGCAGTTGCACGTTGCGCAATTAGCCATGGAGTCCGTCGGCCTCCTTCCACGTCCCGACCCATGCGCCGCCGCCGCCGTCGTCTCCGACCCCGGCGACGGCGATGCCCGCCGCGGCGGTTGGCGCGCCGCCTTCTTCCTCGTCGGTAATTGCCGGCTTCTCAGGCTAAATGACATCATCTCAGGCTTAATTTTTTGATGACGTGTGCATGCATGCGCAGTCGTCGGGTTCTTGGAGCGGATTGGGTTCTACGGCGTGCAGGGCAACCTGATGCTGTATCTCACCGGCCCGATGGCCATGTCTACGGCGGCGGCCGCCACCGCCGCGAACGCATGGGGCGGCACGGTACTGGTGCTCACGCTCGTCGGCGGCCTCGCCGCCGACTCCCGCCTCGGCCGCTACCGCGCCGTCCTCGTCGGCAGCGTGCTCTACCTGGTGAGCTTGGGAATGCTCACGGTGTCATCCATGGCCACGTCGCCGTCGTCCGCCGGCGTCGTCGCCTTCTTCTACGCCGCGCTCTACCTTCTGGCTTTGGGGCAGGGCTTCCACACGCCATGCACCGAGGCGTTCGGCGCGGACCAGTTCGAGAGAGACGGCGGCGTCGTCGTCGACGACGACGACGACGGCGCCGGCGGCGGTGGTGCGCGGCGTGCGTCGCGGAGCTCCTACTTCAACTGGTACCACTTCTCCATATCTTGGGGCTACGTCATCTCCACCACCTTGCTCAGCTACGTCGATGAGAACGTCGGCTGGACCGTCGGGTTCGCCGCGTCGTGGGCCACCATGGTGCTCTACCTCGCCGTCTTCTTGCTCGGCACGGGAACGTATCGCCGCACCGACCAAGCTGCCATCGACGGCGTCGCCGCGGCGAGGTTCTTCTCCCGAAACCGAAAGGATGACATCGCTTGCACGGAACAGCTTCTGGAAACACAAGAGGAGGAGGTGGATGGCCATGGCGACAGCAAGGGATTCTTCCATGTCACGCTGCTTCCGATCTGGTTGACCAGCATTGTGTTCGCCGTAGCCGTCTCACAGGTGTCCACTCTGTTCACCAAGCAGAGCAGCACAATGGAGCGGCGCGTCGGCGGCGGCGGCCTCGTCGTGCCGTCGGCGGGGCTGCAGTGCCTCGTCAGCTTCACCTACATCACTCTGCTGCCGGTTTACGACCGCATGGTGGTGCCGCTCGCCAGGCGCCTCGCCGGCGGGGGCATCACGATGCTCCAGCGCGTGGGCGCCGGCATGGCGACAGCCTGCCTCGCCATGGTCGTGGCGGCGCTCGTCGAGGCGAGGCGGCTCCGCGCGGCTCGCGACGCCGGCCTGGTGGACCGGCCGGACGCGACGGTGCCGATGGGCGTGTGGTGGCTGGTGCCGCAGCACGTGCTCGTCGGCGTCGCCGAGGTGCTCGCCGTGATCGGGCTGGAGGAGTTCTTCTACGACCAGGTGGCCGGCGAGCTCCGCAGCGTCGGGCTCGCCGTGTCCCAGGGCGTGATGGGCGTCGGGAGCTACGCCAGCGGCGCGCTCGTGGCGGCGATCGACTGGGCGACGGCGAGGGGCGGCGGAGAGAGCTGGTTCGCCGACGACCTCAACCGCGCGCACCTCGACTACTTCTACTGGATGCTCGCCGGACTCACCGCTCTGGAGGTGGTCGTGTTCGTGTACCTTACACAACGGTACAACTACAAGAACAAAGCCAATCCATGACATTGTATTCTTTCGGCTTCTGTAAATCCTTTTTGGCATAAACAATGGTGTCATGTTATCATTTAGAAAAACAAGCCGTGCACATGCGCGGGCACTTATATTATTGAAGTTAAGATTTGTTTATTCAAAAATTTTGTCTATAGATTAAGATTAGATAGTGTACTTTTATAATAAATTAGGGGTTCTATTTTTCTTAAGGTATCTTTAAAAACCATTCACCAACTTTTGAGCAGGAGATGGATTAAGTACATGTAATTTTTGAATCATCTTAATAAACTACCGCTAACTAATTATCATACATACTGTGTAGTATGGTTACAAATGAAAAATGCAAGAGCATGAAACTCAAAGTTCTTGTGATTAAATCATCTCATAAAGGCGTATGATTATATAAGAAAGTTCTTATGATTAAACCATCTCATAAAGGCGCATGATTATGTAAGAAAGAGACGGAAACATATACATGGAAAAAGAAAGGAAAAAAATGAAAAAATGGAGGGGAAGCCTATGCCACGGGAGGAGAGGTGGGACTACGGAGGTGGAGAGGTGGGACCTCGTAGTATTTAGTTTATTGTAAGACCAATTTAATTTAACGGTTTATAATATTGGAACCACCAATTTAAGTGAAAAAATAGATGTTTTGCTTTTATTTTCTTATAATTTCTAAGATTTTCTCTAATAAAATTTATTAGAGCACCATGTGGCAGCTTGAGAGCATTTGATGGAATTTTAATGGACTTAATGTATGTATTTAGAATATTAACCGTGTAATATATACGTATGGGACATGTATATGCTAATATTCTTTCGAGCTTCATCCATGTTTATATAAATATAGAGAAAAATTAATTATATTTCTAGCAGGCCATTAGATGTCTAATTAATAGCAATCAATGTTGACACCTATTTACAATTGTTCATATTAGCTTTTACAGATTCATCTTACGACTTTGATTATCCGTTGATCGCGATGTACTAATGAAATTGATGAATTATTTATTTGAGGGTATAAACAAATTAAATGAATTAACTTTTAAAAAGTTAAAAAGTTGTGTAAAAAAAATCATCATTTAGTAACTTGGAAAGCGTGCAACCAAATATCCAAATTATGGAAGCAGGAAAAATGCAGGGCCTTAAACTCCCTTATAATATCTTTGCCCTAGTCAGTAAGAGTTCTATTGATATTCGTTAATATTGTGCTCATATTTATAACATAATGATTTCTTTCACCTGCATAAACAAATAGTACAAAATCTAAATACGATAGAACATAATACATTATAATTATTATAATTGTTATGTAATTAACTCTTGGTTTCAGCTTAAATGGAGCTAAGTGCTGAAAAAACTCAACCACGATGGTTAATTCTTCTCCCGTTGCATCACACGTTTAATTTATTTTCATGTTATTAACAAAACTAATCATGATCCAATATATGATTTGATATGTGGCAAAGCGGTAGCACTGCAGCGATCGTGATCACCTTGGATGCCTCATATAAGATGCTTCGTCCCGCATGCGGAAGGCAAAGGTGCATACGTGCATTGTGCAGCGGGCCAAAAGGACATAGTCAGATGCTTTATTTATTAACAAAGCTAATTCAAATAATAGATCCACCAGTTCAACTGTAAGTGTAAATTAGGTAGTAGAGATTTTAAATTGTTAATTTAAAGGGTACAAAATATAATTATGTAGGCTTTATTTTAAAACGTTGCCGTTTTTGAAAATAATAGTCCAAAGTAATAAAAGATTGATCCGATGATTTAAATAATTGGTCCACCGGTTTAAGTGCACATATAAATTACTTAATATAGTTAATTTGATAGGTACACAATTATATTGTGTAAACTTTATTTTAAAATAGTGTATTATTTGAAAATAATAGTTCAAAGTTGATTACACCGGTTTAAATGGAAATTATATTACATTATTAATTTAATGGGTAAGCATATAATGGTGTAAATTTTATTTTCAAACATTGTAGAGCTAATTTAGTTAGCTGTGTTTATAAAGAGTTATATGATTATTTGTTTCTAAAATTATGATTATTTTAAAAAAATATTAATTGTATACATGGAAAAAAGAAGAAAGGAAAAAATAAGCGTACTTACCCGTACGTACGTAGGTGTACCCATGCCGCGAGGAAAAAAAGAAAGGAAAAAATAAAGGGAGGAGAGGTGGGACTGCTAAGATGGAGAAGTGGGACCGCATATATTTAGTTTGTTTTAGGATTAATTTAATCTAACAGTTTATAATGTTGGATCCACCAATATAAGTTGAAAATCAAGGTATAGATGTTTCGCTTTTTCAAAAATTATTTTGTAATTTATTAGAGCTTCACGTGACAACTTGAGAGCGTTGTAAGAAATTTTAATGTACTTTTAGTATATAATAGATAGATTTTATAATTATATGGAAATAATAGAAAGAGTAAAGAATAATATCATCGGTTAATTATCAGACGGTCTAAAAGATATGTTGATCCTATATTATACCTGGTATAAAAGCAAATCATTGATTATACTATATCATCTAGATATAGCTAGGATCGAACTTAAGTAACCAAGCGAACCAGAGTGGGAATAGCCCGGTTTGACCGCCCAGTACACACTGGTTTGAACGCACGTTCGCGGCCGGTCTGACCAGTGTTGATCGGCCGGTCAGACCGCCGCCTCTTTGCTTGCGCTTCTCACAGCTGCTAGTCACACCGCCCACCTACCGCCGGTTAGATCGCCGTTCTACCACCGGTTAGACCGCCCCTGTGCCATCGGTCAAACCGTTGGGATCCAGAAAACACCAGTAGATGAACACTTGAAAATGCAGATTAATCTATCTCAATTTTATTGCATCAACTAGTGTTTACAAAGTGCACCAACAACACTCCAATCTTCCCATGTAAGAAACAAACTTTACAAACTCCCATCTTCCCAAACTTTAACTCCAATCCAATTTTGATTCCGCTTTCCATACGCATACAACACTACATGCATGCCGTATGGAAACCTTCACCTCCACGTGCATTGTTCTCTAGCCTGAGAATCATGCGTGATATCCTTGATCATTTAGACCTCAACTTCTCCCAAACCTAGTCCCGATTCATCACCGACTATACTCCCAAGCAACACCTGCACATGAACAAAAAAGAAACTCTATATCCGAGTACAAGTTCGCATCAACTTGACTCACATCAGCACATAATAGTATCGCATACGAATAGAAACCATCTAAAAGTTATATCCATAAAGCAATCTAGAAATTCCACGAAATTCCACGAAACTGACCTCGGGCCACTCGGTCAGACCGACCACGTACCTCCGGTCTGACTGGCGCCTCCTGCCTGGTTTAACCGGCACCAATGCCGACCGCACTGTTCATCGTCAGAAAACACTATTCACCGTATTTTCCAAAACACTCACATTTAACAATTGTTTATCACCAAGTTTAATCATCACCTGATTCTACAATCTCCCTCTTGATGAACACATTGGCAACATCTCAAAATACAATTTGGTGTTTTTGAAAAAACGAAAAACAAATGTAAAAGAAAAACTCTCCCCCTTTTCAAAAGAAAGAATTTCTCCCCATACTCGAATTGTTTTCTTTCCCTTTCAAGAAGTATGCATTTTGTATATTTCTCCCCCTTTGATAATGATTTCTTCAAAAATTTCAAAAGAGAAAAACATAACCAATAAAGCATCAATGCCATGATGTCATGATTGCTATTTGTAATAACCACTTTTATTTTTTTATTTTTAAAACATTTTTGAGAGCTTTGAAGTGTGTACCTAAAGCAATTCATGGTCCTGTGTTGCAAGACAAATGAGATAAATTCATCAACTAGTTAACAAGCATGCATTGGAGTATAAACATGAATCAAAGATATTATAATTAAGTTCAAATCAACAATCAAGATTCATGATTTCAAACAATTTATAATGCAACATATCCACAAGTATATAGATTGAAAGAAAAACCCCTACATATATACCAATTGCATTGTTACTCTTTCTCATATTAACTCCATCACAAAACAACCAAGAGAATTTTTAACATTTATTTTGAGACTTTTTGTTTTTGCTCAATTTTTTCTCTCAATTATTCCAAGTATATCCTTGTCGTCAAGGCTGTTTCCTAGAATTCAGCACCCATTATTTTTGTTCACATCGAATATGTCCTTGTCGTTAAGACTGCTTCCATGGATTTCATATTCATTTTTTTCTCTGATAGAAATATTTTTTTTCCTGCACATTGACCAATCAAAAAGTAATTTGAGGAATAACAAATCAACAAACATATATATAAGCATTTATCATCCAAACTAAGCACTTGCTTCAACATTGCATATTTACTTAATTCAAGTAAAAGAATTTAAGTGTCGTGCATCATCTCACTTAAAAGCAATATCTAAACCTCATGCAAATACTAGAATGCACACAAGCTAACATAGCAATAAATAGATCTCAATCATTTTGCTAGCATGCACAAGAATATACTAGAGGTATAAACCAAAGATCTTCTTTTTCTCATTTTTTAATTTTCAGATTTACAGCAATGCATAAAAGTAGACATGAATGCACCGAAAAAGCACAAACTCCCTCTCAAATAAACCTCCAATTCCACCTGAAGAAAAATCAAGAAGAAATAAAAGATTTTGAAAAAGATATCCAATTGCCAACAATATCACCAAGATTCTCATGAATTAACATATATCCACTTGAATTACCAAAATTACTACTTCAAACACTAGCATGAAAAGCTAATAAACGAAGAAGTAGAACATAATTATGTCAATCCAAAAGTACATTGATGTTACCTTTGAAAATCAATCGCCGTCTCCATATTCAACGCACATGGGGAATATGCTGCCAAAATATCTACAAACATAAATATGTCGAGGCATTCGTGTGGGGTCAGTCATAAAAAATTTTGGAATCCAAGACTGAGTCACACGATCAGTAGAACCGGTAGGCACATATGCACGAATAAAATCAGAACCAGCCTTACCTGAAAGTTTACCTTGTTGCTTCACAAAAGTCCAGTTTGAATTACGCGCAAAATTATCCAAGGCTAGTCTGACCACCGTTGTACCTGCGGTCTGATTGGTCAGTATTGGTCTAACCGAGCTCCTTGATCCAAAACCCGATTTTTGCCACCGTTGTTTCACAAAAGCAATTTCTCTTTTCTTTTTCTATTTCCGAGCAAGTTAAAAACAAAAACCAACCAAATGTCCATATTTCCAACAAAAAGTACAAGTGTACGTGTCATGACAAGTTTGTGAAGTAGATGGTTTTACAATCAAAGACTTTTTCTCTTAAATCTTCAAAGAAAGAGATGGTAAAACTCCAGCAGATTTAAAAATTGTTTTCTTTGGTTCGGGTTTTGTCAAAACTTCACCTTTTTGAGTTATGCTCAAAACAACAGATTGGTGATCAGTAAACATACACCACGATTATAAGTGCTCATTTTTTATTGATCCAATATCATGTTAAGTTTATTTTTACCATCGGAAAACCTTTCCAAAGAACTTTTCAGGTAAGAAACTTGTTTTCTCAAATTTTCACAATCAACCAAAACATGTTTGTTCTTGCTACACTTAGAACAAGAAAGCACCTCATCAGATTTCACAAGATCCTCCATATACTCAACACATGCTAAAGCATTTTTCAATTTCATCTCATTCAAAAAGAACTTTGAGCAATTTGGAGAAACCAAAACATCTTTGTGTAGTTTTATCCTTTTCGCACTCAAAACATTGAATAAAGAACTGTCACAAAAGACAATTTTATATTTTTTTTCAAAACGTTCTTTGTCAAAGATAACTCATTAACAACACGGGCATGCAAAGCAAATCCAAGAGCAAAACAAGACTCAAGCTTTTTAGATTTTTCAACCTCTGATTCCAATCTCAAGCAGTTAACAACATTGACATCTCACAAAGCAATAATTTCAGAAAATAAAGCTTCACAAGATTTGCAATCATCATCATCAGGAACCATAGATTTTAACCTAACAATTTCAGCATTTTGAATCTCAATAGTGTGATTACTCTCATTAAGAAAATTAGAAAATGTTTTTAGTTTCTTAGCAAATTTAAAAACATAATGTTCTAATTGATCATAGCTAAGCTTTCTTCACTACCAGATTAATCAACATCAGAGTCTGCATTGTGAGCAACGAAAGCCAAATCAATAACTTACTTACCTTTGCTATGACGCTCATCTTGATCCTCTGATTCATCACTTTCAAAAGTTTCTATCAATTCTCGAATTAGCCTTTGCTTGCAACTCTTTTTGCTCTCCTTGTTGTCCTTATTGTCCACTTCCTCCATGATTGCCTTCTTGCGGTTAGGACAACTGAATCTGATGTGATTTAACTCGCCACACTCAACGCATCGAACGGGTCTTCCTCGCTTCCTGTTCTTTAATTTTTCAAAAGCTTGAGAAAGCTTGTTACTAACCAAAACAAAGTCCTCCTCATCGAATTGCTCGAGTTGTTCATCGGACATGGCATTAATAACACTAAGAGCAGATCAATAAGAAGCACCAATGGAAGAACATGAAGAAGAGATCAAAGCACTAGTTTTAGGATCAATCGTGCGGGCAAGAATATTCATCTCATGAGTTTTCAGCTTGGTGTAAAGAGAATAAAAAGTCAAAGCAGACATGTTAAGATAATAGAAGTTACTTTCATCTCCCAGATTGACATATCAATGCCATTTAAAAAGTGTCGAGAAATCTTAGATTATGTGTAATAGTATCATAAGAAGAACCAACAGATCCAAGATTACTGAAAATTTTGTTAACGCGCGCCAGATAATCATCCAAAGCCTCTCCAGGTTTCATCTCAAATATCATGAAATCCTTTTTAAAACATCTTTGCGTAGTTCCTTGATATTGGAAGTCACTTGGTGAAAATCAGATAATGCCTTCCAAATCTCATGCGCAGTTTGAAGATGAGAAACTCAATCAAAATCCGAACGAGGAAATCCATTAAGCAAGATATTGTGTGCTTTGCAAATGTTTTCAAAATCGGTCTTAAAAACAACAGTATTAATCTGAGCATGAATTTCATAAGGATTTCCAACCTTTTGCCAAATATCAAAACTCTCACACATAATATAAGATTGCATTTTTTACACCAATAAGGAAAATTAACTCCATCAAAAACATGCGGTTTGGTCAAAAACTTGTTAGCCATGGCAAAAACTCAAGATCAACAAAGATCAAAGAGAGTAAACGTGGCTCTGATACCACTTGTAGGATCGAACACAAGTGACCAAGCCAACCATAGGGGGTGGAATGGTTGTAACACCAAAAACCAAAAACTTTTAGTGGAAATAAAAGTTACCCTTGTAGTTGATGAAGATCTCGGCGTAGCCCGGTCTGACTGCCTAGTACACACCAGTCTGACCACACGTTCGCTGCCAGTCTGATCGATGTTGAACGGCTGGTCGGACTGCCACCTCTTTGCTTGCGCTACTCACCGCCACTAGTCACACCGCCCACCTTCCGCTAGTTAGACCGCCCCTGTGCCGTCGCTCAAACCGTTGGGATCCAGAAAACACTGGTAGATGCACACTCGAAGATGTAGATTAATCGATCTTGACTTTAAATGCATGAACTAGTGTTTACAAAGTGCACCAACAACACTCCTCACCAAAAACCTCGAACTAAACTCGAAAACCCTAACTTTTTTCTCAACTCCACTCTCTCTAAATCGATACCACAAGGCTACACCCTTTCCTCTCTATTTATACCAACAACATGGTTGCCCCTAGCCACGAATCCATCTCATACATGAAGTCCTAATCCCCTTGGAAACCTTCTAATACAAGAAACAAACTTTACAAACTCCAATTTTCCCAAACTTGGACTCCAATCCAAATTTGACTCCGCTTTCCATACGCATACAACAACACGTGTATGCCATATGGAAATCTTCACCTCCACGTGTATTGTACTCTAGCCTGAGCATCCCGCGTGATATCCTTGACCGTTTGGACCTAGACCCGAACCATCACCGACTATACTCCCATGGCCTCAAGCAACACCTGCACATGAACAACAAAGAAACCTCATATCTGAATACAAGTTCACACCAACTTGACTCACATCAGCACATAATAGTATCACATATGAATAGAAACCATTTAGAAGTCATATCCATGAAGCAATCTAGAAATTCCACACAAACAACTCGAAACCATCTCCCTCCTAGAATCACCCGGTTAGACCGGAGGTATGTGACCGGTCTGACTAAGTGGCCCGACGGTCTGACCAGGTGATTCCCGGAGGGAGACGGTTTCGGGTTGTTTTCGTGGAATTTCGGGTGGCCACCTGGTCAGACTGGCCAGATACCTCCAGTCTGACCGGCACCTCCTGCCCGGTCTAACCGGTACCCAGTGTCGACCGCACTGCTCACCGTCAGAAAACATTATTCACTGTATTTTCCAAAACACTCACCTTTGACAATTGTTCATTATCAATATTAATCATCACATGATTCTACAAAATATTATATAGATAACAGTCATCTTAATCATTGTTCACGCTCTAGAACCGTCTAAACTGTAATTGTCAAAAGGAGTTGCTACAAAACTAGCGACAGATCAAATTTCACTTAGTAGTTTTACTTAAAACAACGTTTAATTGAAGTTTTACTTAAGCAACAAGGGTTCATTCGCCTCCCGAAGCTCCGCTTAGTTCAATTTACCCTTGCATCCAGTTTTCCACAATTTCACCATTCTGAGCTCCCCGCATGTCAGGAAAGGTTACACATTTTCTCCAATCCTATTCTAATCAGGTTTAAAACTTACGGGCCTAGTAATGAGTAGTAAATAGTAATACAAGTAACAACACTCAATTAACCACGAGAACGGCTATTCGAATAGACTGTAGTGGATATACACTAGCTTTTAGCCCGCACTCCGTGATGCAACCAACACATGGGACTTATCACGGCCTGGTTTTTTGTTCCCCTGGCATTGCAGCATCTACACTAAGGACTAAAACCCTCGTGCACCCTAAGTGCCTAACCCTACCTCGAGCTGGCCGTGAGAGGAGTCTTGGCGTTTCCAAGGTATGTATGCACTTACATTATATATAATTAGGGTACATTTTAGACTTCGACGTCATTAATTACCACAACACTTCAATGGAAAACCACAACGATTGAAGTACATAACCTAGCATGACTAGGGTGCCGACCTACTTGGGTTACCTAGTTTGCCTGGTCTATACCCATTTAAGAAATGCGGTTATACTCTGTTCGTTTCCTGCGTAGTTTCTTGACTCAGTATTTAACTTGCTAGAGTCAGCGGCTAGTTGTTTCATATTGTTGGCAGTATGCCACGAGGCCCTTCGACCGAGTCTGCCGAAACCAGCCAAGCAGCAAGGATCCGAACAATAGGCGCCCGAGACCCCTCGAGGCGTAGCCCCATGGCGAAGACATCAGGGCGAAAGGGGCAATGGGCGAAGAGTCGCACCAGGTCCCTGCCAGTCTGGGCGAAGGCTGCATGGCGAAGGCGTGCGCCGAAGGAGGATGACTTCGCCAGGCCGGACCCGATCCAAGAAGATCCAGTGAGCCGGCCCAGTCGCCCCGACCTGTGGACTAATTGGCCAGCAGTCGCCAGGTGGCCCGTTGAGGGCCCATACACCTTAATTACATTGAATACCCATGTAAGGGCCCCTTTATGAGGGTGACCATGTAAATTCCCCTGTAATAGCCCTAAACCCTAATAGGGGGATCTGTAATGGAGTTATAAATAGCCACCTAAGGCCATGTAAAAGGGGGATCCCCAATATTTAATCCTGAATTAAATACACTCTACTTTCCCAACAATTGTTGAGTATCCACGTCCTTCGACGTACGCAGTTATCGTTTCGACAACAGCTGGCGCCGACCGTGGGGACCTTCGAGCGAAACCACTGAGAGCGAATGCCACCGATGAAGGTCTCAAAGGAGAGGGTTGCTAACCCAAAGGAGAGCTTAGCAGAAGAGGCGATGGTCGCCGAAGAGGGGGCGGAACCTTCGACACTCGTCGAAGTGGGGGCGGCACCGTTAGCTTCGGCACCCGCGCCGCAACCACCACCTTCGGCTCCTTCCACTTCGGCTGAGCAGGTGCCGGAGATCCCTTCGGCAACTCAGCTGACTTCGACCGCGCTCGCTGCTGTGCAAGTCGACCCCAACATCGAGGCACAAGCCGAAGCCAGCATGGAAGCCATGCGGCAGAACATGGCACGACTCCAAGACATGCTTCGCCAGATGCAAGAGCAGCAGCAAGCATACGAAGCGGCACGGCAAGCCAAGGTTGCTCCGGCCCCCATCCTACAGTACTCGGCATGCTACATCCAGCCTCAAGCCTACCAGCAAGCGCCGACACAAGCCGTTCAAGGTCCGGTGTACCTCCCCGGCTAGCCTTCGGCCGTAGCAACGCACTCGCTCCCTGGCGCGCGGCCACAGGTTCAACCGACTGTGGTCCAAGTGCACTCTTCGCCACCCGGGCAAGTGTCACAGGCGATGGCGGAGGGGGCTTCGGCCCTGCAGGTGCAGCTCCAAGCTTTCCTCCAGCAGCTCAGTCAACCCCACAACATCTTAGGCACAACACCTTCGGCCCAGCCGGAGGGGAGCTCCGGCCAAGGCGCGTCAAGGTGGCTGCCGTCGAACCATCCTGGGCCGGGGGCTTCGCCCTAGGGTCAGGGGCAGCAGTTCGACTTCTACAACACCACTCAAGCACCGCTATTCGGAACCGGGCCACCGAACGTTGCCGACCCCCCATGGCAAGGTGATAAAAGTACAAGTAAGCGAGGCGGATCCGGCGAAGTTCGTCCAGCTGGGAGGCGATCTAGCCGAGGAAGAGGCTAGGAAAATCCTAGGGGTACTCAAAGAAAACATGGACATCTTTGCCTGGAGCCCCAGCGAAGTGGGGGGCGTTTCGCTAGAACTCATCATGCATCACCTGGCGGTCAAGCCAGACGCCAGGCCAAGAAAGGAGAAGTTGCGCAAGATGTCCGCTGATCGCCAAGAGGCAGCGAAGGCCGAAGTGCAGAAGCTTCTCAAGGCCGGGGTGATCAAGGAGATCGACCACCCGGAGTGGCTGGCGAACCTGGTCCTGGTGAAGAAGTCCAATGGCAAGTGGCGCATGTGCGTCGATGTAACGCCCTAAAAATTCGACCGACAACACCGAAACCCTAAAATACGGACCTTCGAAAACCTTTAAAGTGAATTGCATCATGCTGGATTTATTCGCCCGTTTTATTTAGATTTGATTGCGGGTTAATCAATTGTGCATTATAAGGAAGTAATTCGGAATAGCCCCAAAGTGAGTGGCCAAGGGATTATTCGAGAAACACTCTAAAAGATAATTTGGCGAAGGATATAACTAAAATACAATTTGGAATAATGTTTTATGCAGGGTTTAAATGAATATTACACCTAGTAGATAATATAATCTTAGGAGGGATTGTAATAAAAATATAAGAAGTGCGATGACACAAATTCAAGCGGATATATTTTGCCAATATATAGATATTTATATACATAGGGAGCTAGGTATAAACCCTGGGTATCAATATATATATGGTCGTACGTATGAATATATGAGTCTAATGGGTAAAAGGAGAGAGAGAATAAAATATATATATATAAATAATAAATAAATTATCACAAATATTAAAGACATTGATCACATTAATTTGGATGACCTTACAAAATTTTTAAAATGAATTTTTAGTGGAGAAATTAGCCAAAAAGCCAAAAACCACCTGGTGGCACTGTTCACCGTGCGCCAGATGTTCGGCCCAGGCCCCTTCCCCCACGCGCGCCCGCGCCCGCGCCGCACGCGCCCGGACCCGCCGCCGCCGCGCGTTCGCACCCCGCGCGCGCCCCCGCGCTCCGCGCCGCACGCGCGCACGCCGCTGCACGCGCGCCGCCGCCTGCCGCTGTGCGCGCCGCCCGCCGCAGCCGACGAGCCCTCGCGCGCGCCTCGCGCCCCGCGCCAGACCCGCAGCCGCCTGCCGCCGCGCACGCCCTGCCGCCGTGCCACGCCGTACACGCGCCATGCCCCCCCACGCCGCGCGCCCTGCCGCCGTGCCACGCCGTACACGCGCCATGCCCCCCCACGCCGCGCGCACGCCGCCGTACCCGCACCGTACGCGCGCACGTCCGCTTGCACGCCGCCGTACCCGCGCTCGCAAGCCCACCGCCCGCTGCCGCCGTGCGCACATCGCCACCTCCCCACATCGTGCCCACGACGCCGCGCCGCGCGCCCGTCCCGTCGTCACCGCCTCGAGCCGACCACCCCCTTTCCCCCTCCCCGGCCGGCCTATAAAGCCCCCCCGGCCGAGCCCTCCTCCCCCATCTCTCCTCCTCCATTTCCTCTCCTCTCCCCTCTCTACCGCGCCGCCGCCGCCGATTGGAGCTCTGCCGCTGGACGTCGCCGCCGCCCCGCTGCCACCCTACCGCCGGTCGCCGCCGCGTCACCGCCCCCTGCTGCCGTCGCCGCCGCCCGATAGGTGCCGCCTCCCCCTCTCCCCCCTTGCTGGCTGCACACAGAGAGAGAGCTAGCAAACAGAAAGAGCAGAGGAAGAAGAAGAAACAGAGAAGAGAGAGAGAAAAGAAAAGAAAAGAAAGAAAAAGAGAAAAGGGAAAAATAAAAATAAAATGGGGAAAGATAAATTAAGGATTAGGGATTTAATTTTTGTTTATCTTGAATATAGGTGCTAGATTAATATAAAATGTTAGTTTAGGAAATCGATATATTCGTCGCCGTCGATTATTTTAGAAAACAAGTAAGATTAAATCAAATATTTAATTGCAAATTAAGATATTCACCTAACTAGATTATTCTTTTAAATGATTAAATCCTTAGCGGGGTACTTAGCCGATTATTTAGATTTTTATTCGTCAAGTTTCGCTAAATCGTTTATATATGATCGGAGGATTAATTACCGGTCATTTTTAAATTGCTATCAAATGAATGCGACTGTCCGTTATCTATTTAAATATCTATTTAGTCGGTATTTAGATAGTTCTTACTCATTTAGGTTATCCGCCTAATTAACCTTCGTGACTATTTAGTCAATTATTAATCACCTAAGGTTAAAGTATTATTAGCGGGATCTAATTTATTCGAGACGTGTAAATTAAATCGGATTAATATTCTAAATTGGCTAGCGCTAATATTTTAGGGCAACGGTGTTAAAAATCGAAATAGAATTACTTCATAAATAAAATGGAATCGATGTCGACGTTCAACGCTCGCGCTCGATTTCTCTTTCTTTTTCTTTAATCGGATTTTGTCGGATTTTAATTGAATTCTAAATGAATTCAATTTCTTTCGCACGTAATTTTAGACACCAAGGGTGTTGCGAGTCCGACTGAGAATCAAGACCCGCAAAACTTCGAGCAAGGCAAGTCATCACTGTCCCTTGAGCATATTGATCCTACGTTGTGAAATTATTTTGTTTACAAATAAAGTTGCATGCAATAATGAATATCCCACTTGTTATTATGCCATGCCTTGATTATTGTTAGCCCATATCCCCTAGTCAATTATGACAAATGCTTAGTGATGCTAATCTAGAATCACGCATATTCATATTTATCAAATGCTTATGCTTGGGCAATTACCTTGGCGAAGGTAATTGAGATGCGGCATGTGGAGACATGAGCGTCACATTGCCATGATATAATGACATGATTTGTGAAATAAGAAATAAAACTAAACAAGTGTCTTCGACTGGGGTGGATGGTGGATTTGGGTGGTATCCGAAAAAGGCTAGCACCGTCCCCGGTCAGTTAAGGACCGAGCCATGAAGTTAAGCATCAAACGACCCTCGTACAACCGTACTTCTCGGATGGGTATAGACCTAGCTGACTAGATAGCCGAGCAGAGGCAGTATCCTTGCATAGATGGTTCACCCCAGTGTGTGAGGCAGGTTCGCTACGACGGGGCAGCCGTTGAGGTGAGGACGTGATGCGTACCCTACATCAGTGTCGCTGTTGGTAGGACTGCCACGTGTGTGAGAGTGAGAATCTAAACTTAAGTTATAAACTTTGCGCGTGTGTGAGACTCCTTTCCCTGGGAGCGCCAGAACTCCTCTCACTGCTAGAAACAGATATGCCTAGAGTGCACGAGGATGATAGTTCATGGAGCGGGTACTGCCAATGTATGGTTATCGAAAGGCTTTGCCGTGACGCGTCTCATGTGTTGGGACGAGGCTCATGTGTTGGGCAGTCGCGGAGTACGGGTAAAGTGTACATCCACTGCAGTGTGAGTAAAACAATCTATTCGAATAGCCGTGCTCGCGGATATTGAGCACCGGGACGTGCATTACACTTGGCTAGACTCTAAATTCTTAACCTGTGTGGGATGGGATATTGCATGATGAATTTTATGCTGATGGAGGCACTTCCTGAGAGGAGGGAAGGTGGACGTCCACAGAAAATCATGACGAACCAATGATGGGAAGCTATCCTTGGGATCACAATGGATGGTGGACAGAACCGTCGTTGTTTACTTTGAACTCTGGTATTAAAACTTGATCAGTTATGCTAGGTCTTAGGTTTGTGAAAATGACTACAAAACTAGCTTTATGCAACAGAGCCTTTGCCTCGCCTTGAATAAAACCCATCATATGCATTGTTGCCGTGGTGACTTGCCGAGTACGGTTGGTACTCACCCTTGCAATTATAATCTTCATCAGAAGCCGAAGATGACACCACGGAGGATCCATATGCCTACTACGAAGAGGATGCGGAAGAAGAGGGTGCTCACTAGGTCTAGATACGGTCGTTGCCTGTGGCAATGGCGATGCTGCTGCCTTCGCTCCGCTACTTATCTATATTTTTCTTTTGGACTGTATCCCAGACCGTTGGGTCCTTTGTTCTAAAACTATACCTTCGGGCCTATGATGTAATAACTCGTACACGACACATATGTATGCGCTTTTGGTAATTCAACTATGTATCGTGGGTGCCAAACTACTTGATCCAGGGAAATGGCACAGACTACACGAGTGATTCCCGTTGCAAAACAGGGGTCCCTATAGTCGACTTCACGGACCTCAACAAGGTGTGCCCAAAGGATGATTTCCCCCTACCGCGGATCGACCAGCTGGTTGATTCGACGGCTGGCTGTGAGCTCATGAGCTTCTTGGATTCCTACTTCTTGGATCCACATGAATCCGGACAACATCGCCAAGATAGCCTTCATCACGCCGTTCGGCACATTCTGCCACCTCAGAAGGCCTTTTGGCCTGAGGAACACCGGAGCAACGTTCGCCAGGCTGGTGTACAAGGTGCTTCGCAAGCAGCTGGGGCGGAACGTGGAAGCCTATGTCGACGACATCGTCGTAAAGAGCCGCAAGGCTTTCGACCACGCGTCCGAATTACAAGAGACTTTCGACAACTTGCGCGCGGCGGGTATGAAACTAAATCCGGAGAAGTGTGTTTTTGGAGTTCGCGCGGGCAAGTTGTTGGGTATCGAGGCGAACCCCGAGAAAATCGACGCCATTCAGCAAATGAGGCCACCGTCGAGCGTACACGAAGTACAAAAGCTCACGGGCCGAATTGCGGCACTTAGTCGTTTTCTCTCGAAAGCGGCCGAAAGGGGTCTGCCATTTTTCAAGACCCTCTGGGGCGCAGGAAAGTTCAGCTGGACACCCGAATGCCAGGCTGCATTCGAGGAGCTAAAGCGGTATTTGCAAAGCCCACCCGCCCTGGTTAGCCTAACACCAGGAAGCGAAATGCTGTTATATCTAGCGGCTTCGCCAGTGGCGATCAGTGCAGTCCTAGTCCAAGAGACAGAATCAGGACAAAAACCAGTATACTTCATCTCCGAGGCCTTACAAGGGGCGCAGACAAGGTATATTGAGATGGAAAAGCTCGCTTACGCCCTGGTGATTGCTTCGCGCAAGCTCAAGCACTACTTCCAGGCCCACAAAATCACAGTGCCTTCGTAGTATCCTCTGGGAGAAGTACTCCGGGGCAAGGAAATCTCTGGCAGACTCAGCAAGTGGGCAGCAGAGTTATCCCCTTTCGACCTGCATTTCGTTGCGTGCACCGTCATTAAATCACAAGTCCTGGCCGATTTCGTGGCCGAATGGACACCGGCGTCCGCTCCCGAACCTCAGCCCGTCGAACAGCCTTAGACAATGCACTCCGATGGCTCGTGGTCGCATAGGGGGCGGGCGCCGCGGCCGTGCTCATTTCGCCGAGGGGCGTGCCGATTCGGTATGCCGCAAGGCTGCAGTTCGACACAACCAACAACACGGCGGAGTACGAAGCGGTGCTGCTGGGCTTAAGAAAGGCGAAGGCATTGGGAGTTCGGCGCTTGCTCATCCGAACAGACTCCAAACTGGTGGCGTGTCATGTTGATAAGTCTTTTGAGGCAAAAGACGAAGGGATCAAAAAATATTTGGAGGCTGTTCGGTCAATGGAAAAGTGCTTCGCTGGGATAACGGTCGAACACCTACCCAGAGGACAGAATGAGGAGGCAGATGCCCTGGTGAAATCTGCCGCTTGCGGAGGACCGCATTCACCAGGCATCTTTTTCGAGATCCTGTATGCACCAAGTGTGCCCAAGGAAACTGAGGATGTCATGGCCATCGACCAAACAAATCCGGGCGAAGACCCAGGGGACTGGCGAACTCAGTTTGTCAAGTATCTTAAGGATGGCTGGCTTCCAGAAGACGAAGCAGAGGCGAAACGCCTGCAAATTAGAGCCAGACAGTACAAGCTGGTCTCAGGGCAGTTGTATCGCTCTGGAGTACTCCAACCTCTGCTTCGTTGCATTTCCAAGGTGAAGGAAATACATCAGGGGCTCTGCAATGCACACCAAGCCGCCAGAACTGTCGCCTCCAAGGTGTTTCGCCAAGGAGTATATTGGCCCACTGTGCTGAAAGTTTGCGTTGAGCAGGCCAAAAAGTGCGAAAGCTGCCAACGACACGGCCGAAGCCAGACCACACCACAATATGAGCTGCAGCCAATCGCACCAATCTGGCCCTCCGCCAGGTGGGGGCTTGACATCATCGGCCCATTCCCGGTGGCGCCAAGTGGATACAAGTTTGCAATTGTAGCCATCGAGTACTTTTCGCGTTGGGTCGAGGCCGAACCACTCGGCGCAATCACTTCGGCGGCGGTACAGAAGTTTGTCTGGAAAAAACATTATTTGCCGTTTCGGAGTTCCAAGGGAGTTTATCACGGACAATGGCAAGCAGTTCGACTCTGACAAGTTCAGAGAAATGTGCGAGGGGCTAAACCTGGAGATCAGGTTTGCATCGGTCACGCACCCACAGTCGAATGGGGCGGCCGAACGCACAAATGGCAAAATCTTGGAGGCACTCAAGAAAAGGCTCGAGGGGGCAGCGAAGGGCAGATGGCCGGATGAAATGTTGTCTGTCCTTTGGGCCCTCCGAACAACTCCCACAAGGCCAACCAAGTTCAGCCCGTTCATGCTCCTCTATGGAGACGAGGCGATGACCCCAACAGAGCTAGGGGCTAACTCACTAAGGGTGATGTTCTCTGGGGGCGAAGATGGGCGCGAAGTGTCGCTCAAACTCCTGGAGGGGGTACGAGTCGAAGCACTGGAACACATGCGCAAGTACGCCACAAGCACTTCGGCAACCTACAACAAAAAGGTTCGCCCAACAGAGTTCCGGCCCGGCCACCTCGTCCTGAGGAAAAAGGCGAACCCGGTAGCGGTCGGGAAGCTTGAGTCAAAATGGGAGGGGCCATATCTCATCAAGCACAAGTCAAGAACGGGCTCGTTTCGCCTAGCAACGCTAGAGGGCGAAGAGTTCGATCACTCGTGGAACGCCACTTCCCTCAAGCGCTTCTATGTCTAGTGAGGGTGGCACCCTTTTCGCCAAAATGTAAAATCTACAGTGTTATGTAGATTTTTCGGCATCCGCCATTTTGTAAGCTTTTCGGCACAAAAATACAAAAAAAAGGAGAAAATGAAAAAAGAAGAAAAAAACTGGACGTAGGGCTATTATCCACACTGGAGGCCCGAACCAGTATAAAATCTCTGTGTCTTTCGCCTTTTTTACTTATGTGCATGATAATTCGTGGAAAAACCCCAAGGCAAACGCCTGATCAGTGAAAACGCCAGGGGGGCGAAACGAATCGACCGAAGCACCGCTCGCCGAACGTTGAAACCGCGACAGCTTGTTTTGGAAAGTGACTAGACCGAACACCGTTACAGTCGATCTCTACTGAAATTTCGCGCCGCTATTATACGCGAACTGCCAAAGATCGAGGACGGAAGTCGAAAGCTGAAAAGTCAGCAGACCTATTTCGCCAAAAAAACGCAAAGGGGCCGGTATATCTCGGCCCAACGAAAGCACATAACGTGATAATGCACAAAATGGCGAAAAGGGAACAAAAGCACACCTTTATTAACTTTGGAAAAACAATCGACGTTACATATCGTACAACATGATACAAGCGAAAGGAGTTGCATCTTCGCTTACAAGTAGATTACATCTTCGCCCCCTAAACAAATACTAAAAGAGTGATCTGGCGAACATGTGTCGTCGTCACTACTAATGTTGTACACTACCCTAAGGGGAGAAGGGGGCGAAACTATAGAAAGACTATAGCGGCGTTGGGCGATCGCCTCTTGCCGATCGGTCCGCCGATGATTCCGCCAGAAGCGAGCCATGCCCTCCAGGCGCGCCACGTGGACACGGTCGTAGTCCTCCAGTGTTCGCCTGGGGTGGGTTTGCATCTAGTTAGCAACGTTTACAACTTTGTAGTTGTGGCCGTTGATCGCCATTTCGCGGTAGACAGGCCGAAGCAGGTAGCGAGCCTTCGGCAAATTCTTCACCGCAACAAACTTCTCGTTCCTGCTTCGCCAATCCCCAAGCGGGGGTCGAACGCAAAGCTTTCGGCATCGACCCTGCAAAAAGTGGGGAAGTCATGCAGGGGAACATAAAAAGCGAAGCTGGGGCGCACGAACCGGCGAAATGACCAGGTAAAACAGCGCAAACATGTGCAATGGAAACATGACGCAAATGGCGAAAGCAGTCATATATTTCAAATACTTCGACACCCTACAATAAGGTAGGCCGTTGGCCATATTTACATATTTCGCCCTATACGGCAAACATCAAAATTGAAAAAAGAAAAAATTACAAGAAACGGGTGGAGGGCCTCACACCTCTGGGTGGTCTTCGGCTCCACCTCCGCCCTCTTCCCTATGCTCTTCGCCTTGGTCCGCCGCCTCTGTCTTCGCAACTTGTTCAAGTAGGCGGACCTTGGCAGCAGAACGGCCGTCTTTTTGCCAGAACTGCTTTCGCCAGGCGCGGAGCACGGGCGAAATGTCCTGGGCGCTCACCTCCCAGTCCCCCTTCGCGAAGTCAGGAAACCGGGCGACGTGATCGCACCCGCATTGCTGCAGCAGTCCCAGGGCGAAGGCCGCTGACACACGCGCACAGCAATCACCGTACGCCTTTGCACAGTCTGAGACTGCGCAGCCAGCTGGCTGGTTCCACTCGCTGAACTCGAGTGCGGACGCGTTTTCGCCCGGGACACCTCGCGCCTTCGCCCCCATGTCGTTGAGCACAAGGCGAAGGGTGCGGCAGGCGGTCTTTGCGGACTCGGCCATCCTTGCCGCCTCCCGAGCTAGGCGTTGGGCCTTCGCCTCCGCCCTGCCCACCTCCTGGCGAAGAGCTTCCATCTGGGGCTCCGTCATATTATAGTAGTCTGTGAGGACGGCAGACTGCTCCCGCTCTTTCACCAGCTCGGCCTTAAGGCGTTCGATTTCGGCCTTCGCCTCGCTGCCCGCGTCGAGTTCGGCCTGGAGGCGTTTGTTCTCCGCCTTGGCCTCCCAGAGGGACCGAGCGAGTCCCTCCATCTCCAGGCTCTTTCAGCCTAGCTCGTCATCTTTCGCCCGAAGGCGGTTCTTCAAGCCGTCGAGGCGGGCCCGCATTGTTCGCTCCGTCGAACAATGGGCCGCAAGGATCTGACAAACAAGGCGAAAAGAGAGTGAAAGATAAGTTAGGACGTCAAAAACGATGATGAAAAAAGAACATGTATTACAAAGCTGCCTTACCCGAACGGCCAAGCTCTTAACGGCAGAGCAGCCCTCATCGAACTCGTTGAGCTTGGCGAAAAGGCTGGGGCCGCCGGCCGGCGCGATGATATTACTCACCCCCTCAACGAAGGGGATGAGCTCCGCCCGGGTCTCAAAGTCCCCGGGGGCGAACCGGGGCGGCGCCGGGGCGTAGTCGGAGCCGGATGTCTCAGCCATTTTCTTGTCCTTGTCGAGGGCAAGTGGCGAAACGATGGGCCAGTGAACCGGGCTGCTGAACACTTGGGCGGCTGCCTTCACCACCCGTTCGGCCGAAGCCGAAGCCCCAGCCCCACCCATCGCCCCAAGGGACTTCGTCGGACCACGGCTGTGCCCTGCGGGCAAGGTAGGCGCCCCGTCGGACGACTCCTCATCGCTAAAGGCGTTTGCGATGGTGATGACCCCTTTCTCCCGGGGGGCCTTCTTCGCAGCCTCCCCCTTCGCCGCCCTGGCCGCGGCGATCGCGACCAAGGCCTTCGCGCCCTCCATGTCTTTGCGGCGAAGGGGCGAAGAGGCCGACTCCACCCCGGTTTCGGCACGCTCCGGGCTGGGAGTTGGCGTGTAGCCGCGCGTCCCTAAGCGGCTATCATCAGCTTCGTCCGCAGCCTCTTCGGCCGCGAACTCAGTCTCCCCCGTGTCCTCCTCTTCGGCGTCGCCCTCGTCTTCGACATCGGAGTCGGCGGAGGCAGGAGCCTTTCGCTTGCGGGGGGCAAACTTCACCTGCCCCCGCAGACGCTTCCGGGATGGGCCCGCTTCACCGTCAGCCTTAAATGGCTTCGCCCTTGGGGGCAGCTCGCCGGTGTAAACCCGGTTCGCCCGGCCAGCAGCTTGCCGAGTCAGCAACTGGCTGTACTCGGTGACCGACACGTCGCCGATGAGCCTACGGGCTTCAGTGTCGGCCTGGGCCAGCGATAACACTGAAAAATGACAGGTCACTGTGTAAGAAGGCCAAACAAGAAAAATAAGGCGAAAAGAAAACAAAGGAACAATAGAAACAAAAACTCACCGTTCGCCCCGGTGGGTAAGACAAGTTTCGGCAGGCTGTTGACCTCTTCGCCTTGGTCAACCTCGACTTGGCATGACTGCGAAAGGGGGCATATTCGCAGCATGCAAAACTCCTCGACTAAGTCCCGGCAACTTAGCCGGGAGCACACCCTGCGAAGCAGAGCGAACCGGGCCTCCAGGGCGCCACTGATGGCAACCCTCGGCTTCTGGGCTGGCGAAATTGCACGACGCCGCCAGCGAAGGGCCCTCGCCGCTTCGGACCCCGCCTCGAAGGGGATGGAGTGGTAAAACCATTTCGCCATCCAATGGCGGTCCCACTTCGACATTGCGGCGTTGATCGGCCACAAGTCGGCGCGCTCGGGGCGAACATTGAAGTTCACACTCCCGAACGCGGTCTTCCGGGTCCCGGCGGGGGTGACCACCGTCTTCGAGTTGACGGCGGCCGAGAAAATGGTGCCGAAGAGATCGGCGCCAGGCTCGAACCCAGCAGTCTGGCACGCCTAATCGAAGATGGCGATGTGGACTAGAGCCGAAGGGCTCAGCTGGGGTAGCTCCACCTGAAAAAGGCGAAGAATTTCCGGCAACAATATGTTGCACAGAAAACGGAGGCCGGCCTCGAAGAAAACGGCGAACACCACCGTCTGGTGTTCACCAGGCTGCGGCACCTCGGCATCCCTGGGAGCGAACGCCTGCCCTTCCGCCACTAGGCCCGCGTCAACCAACTTCGCCAACTCATCTCCATCGATGAGCGAAGACCCTAAAAACGCCGTGGTGTCTTCGTCGATCCAGCCTGGGTCAGGGCTGGTTGCGGAAACCGGGTTCGGCTTGCGAGGAGCCATGGCGAAGCAGATCTGGGTGGGCGAAAGAAGTTGGTTAGGCGAAGGAGTTCGTTCAAAGTTAACCGTGAGCAAGAAACGGAAGAGAGAATGAGCGCGGTGAAAATGAAAGGAGTAGCGACGGTGAAAACGGGAGGTAAGAATATATAGCCTACCAAATGACGCTTCGCCTTCCCATCCAATCAGGAACGGCCACATGTCGCGGGGTAGGCGAAACGGTAAAATCCTATAGACCAGGCCGTGCAGTAGCTGGCTCCCTGGGAAAGGCCCATCACTACTCGCTACGGCCCAACGGCCCATCACTGTTCACTACGGCCCAACAGAACAATACGGGCCACTTCGCTACTCATAGAAGGCGAAGGCCCAACACTGTTCACAATAAAGACCGGTCAAAAAACAGTAAAAGATAACTTAGCAGCTCGCGGTGGGCGAAAGCCGGGCATAAAAATCCTTTTTCGCAAAAACGCATATCACATATTTTTTGTAGGACCAGAAAGGATAGGTTTCGGCAGGAGCATCGGTCGAAAGGGGGCGCCTCATACCATACTACATGGTTTGCACGGTCTCGGCCGGAGCTCCTATCTCACCCTTGCCCGTGAGGGGCTTGTTGGCAATATGCCACGAGGCCCTTCGACCGAGTCTGCCGAAACCAGCCAAGCAGCAAGGATCCGAACTCTAGGCGCCCGAGACCCCTCGAGGTGAAGCCCCGTGGCAAAGACATCAGGGCGAAAGGGGCAATGGGCGAAGAGTCGCACCGGGTCCCTGCCAGTCTGCCCGAAGGCTGCATGGCGAAGGCGTGCGCCGAAGGAGGATGACTTCGCCAGGCCGGACCCGATCCAAGAAGATCCAGTGGGCTGGCCCAGTCGCCCCGGCCTGTGGACTAATGGGCCAGCAGTCGCCAGGCGGCCCGTTGAGGGCCCATACACCTTAATTACATTGAATACCCATGTAAGGGCCCCTTTGTGAGGGTGACCATGTAAATTCCCCTGTAATAGCCCTAAACCCTAATAGGGGGATCTGTAATGGGGTTATAAATAGCCACCTAAGGCCATGTAAAAGGGGGATCCCCAATATTTAATCCTGAATTAAATACACTCTACTTTCCCAAAAACTATTGAGTATCCACGTCCTTCGACGTACGCAGTTGTCGTTTCGAGAATACCGAAACAACTGTTGAGAAGCGACGCATGTACTCCCGTATTTGATTCGCCCAGCCTCTGGCAAATACCGAGCAAATGTTGCTGCGTCTTCGGCTCCTCATAGGTGCCTCGAAAGTTAAGGATAAAAACATCACGCAGTTGCTCCCATGAGTATATGCTATTAGATGGTAGATTGAAATACCAAGAACGGGCGATGCCATCCAGAGCGAGATGGATTACCTTCGCCTTTGTATTTTCGTCACCATGGGCGGCTTCGATCGCGGACTCGTAGATGGAGAGAAACTCTTTTGGGTCTGTTTCGCCCGAGTACCGCGGAACGGGTGGGAATTTGAACTGAGGTGGGATTGGACGATTTTTGATCCCCCCGCTCAGTGGCAGCCCCTTTTCACCCCCGGCCTTACCCGTGACGCCCTGCTGCGAGGGCCCGCTCGGCTGTGGGTACGGCGTGGCGAAGGGCGAAGTGATAGCCTGCGCATGCGGCTGGGCTGCAATGTTCGGTGGCCTGGTTCCGAACAGCGGTGCTTGAGTAGTGGTGTAGAAGTCGAACTGCTGCCCTGACTCCAGGGCGAAGCCCCCGGACCAGGATGGTTCGACGGCAGCCACCCTGACGCGCCTTGGCCGGAGCTCCCCTCCGGCTGGGCCGAAGGGGTTGTGCCTGAGATGTTGTGGGGTTGACTGAGCTGTTGGAGGAAAGCTTGGAGTTGCGCCTGCAGGGCCGAAGCCCCCTCCGCCATAGCCTGTGACACTTGCCCGGGTAGCGAAGAGTGCACTTGGACCACAGTCGGTTGAACCTGTGGCCGCGCGCCAGGGAGCGAGTGCGTTGCTGCGGCCGAAGGCTGGCGGGGGAGGTACGCCGGACCTTGAACGGCTTGTGCCGGTGCTTGCTGGTAGGCTTGAGGCGGGATGTAGCCTGCCGAGTACTGTAGGATGGGGGCCGGAGCAACCTTAACTTGCCGTGCCGCTTCGTATGCTTGCTGCTGCTCTTCCATCTGGCGAAGCATGTCTTGGAGTCGCGCCATGTTCTGCCGCATGGCTTCCATGCTGGCTTCGGCTTGTGCCTCGATGTTGGGGTCAACTTGCGTAGCAGCGAGCGCGGTCGAAGTCAGCTGAGTTGTCGAAGGGATCTCCGGCACCTGCTCAGCTGAAGTGGAAGGAGCCGAAGGTGGTGGTTGCGGCGCGGGTGCCGAAGCTGATGGCGCCGCCCCCACTATGGCGAGTGCCGAAGGTTCCGCCCCCTCTTCGGCGGCCATCGCCTCTTCTGCTAAGCTCTCCTTTGGGTTAGCAACCCTCTCCTTTGAGACCTTCTTCGGTGGCATTCGCTCTCAGTGGTTTCGCTCGAAGGTCCCCACGGTCGGCGCCAGCTGTTGTCGAAACGACAACTGCGTACGTCGAAGGACGTGGATACTCAACAGTTGTTGGGAAAGTAGAGTGTATTTAATTCAGGATTAAATATTGGGGATCCCCCTTTTACATGGCCTTAGGTGGCTATTTATAACCCCATTACAGATCCCTCTATTAGGGTTTAGGGCTATTACAGGGGAATTTACATGGTCACCCTCATAAAGGGGCCCTTATATGGGTATTCAATGTAATTAAGGTGTATGGGCCCTCAACGGGCCGCCTAGCGACTGCTGGCCCATTAGTCCACGGGCTGGGGCGACTGGGCCGGCCCATTGGATCTTCTTGGATCGGGTCCGGCCTGGCGAAGTCATCCTCCTTCGGCGCACGCCTTCGCCATGCAGCTTTCGCCCAGACTGGCAGGGACCCGGTGCGACTCTTCGCCCATTGCCCCTTTCGCCCTGATGTCTTTGCCACGGGGCTTCGCCTCGAGGGGTCTCGGGCGCCTAGAGTTCGGATTCTTGCTGCTTGGCTGGTTTCGGCAGACTCGGTCGAAGGGCCTCCTGGCATACTGCCAACACATATAACCACTAATATTCTATCTGTACCAGCCTAGTAGAAATTATTATGTTTTATTAAATTTTTGCTTTCTGCAAAAGTTTTGAGATGCGGAGTGGTGCTCATGTCTCCACCTGCTTTCCAACAATCACTCCTAACGAGTGCTCATTGTAATCACATCCCTGACACAAAACTGCAGTGTATAGTCATCTAAGCAAGTAATACTAAGTCTTGTCAATAATAAACCACACATAATAATAGACTCAAGTAATAAGGAATATAGATAACAATTTTAATGGTGGCTACAATCAAGTTTTGGGTGCACCTTTTATAATTAGCATGTAATTTTATTTGTAATCAACACATTTAGTAATATAGAATAAATATGCTCAAGGAGAGGAGTGACTTGCCTTACCTGTTGTAGTTTCGTCCTTGCAAAAGTAACATGTTTGATGAACGACAGGTTAATATTCAATTTTTCTATTCTAGAGAAAGGGTAAAAATTCCAAACCATTAAATTTTAGATGAATTTTGGTGAAAGTTTCATCGAAATCCGATTTAAAACGAGAGTTATGACCTTTCAAATATTCGAATTTGAATTGAATCAAAATAATTAAAAAAACCTCTTCTTCAGCAATTTGTTTCAATTTTCTGGAATTATTTTTCTTTAGGGAATTAACTTGTCTCACTGATTGGTGGGACCAAGGTCAACCTTGACTTGGTCAATTTTACCATCCACATGGCATTGGGCCTTGTGCAAGTGACATGCAATTTAGACATGATTTTAACTATATTTTGTTAATGGGTTGGATCCACTTGTCAGCCTAACAAGTTGATCACTTCATTAACTAAATACTTTTCATTAATTTCATAACCAAACTCTTCTATATATAGGGCCAATATGTCATTCTCTCACCTCTCTTTCTCTTCTCCTCGCTCTCGCTGCCTTACTCTCTCTCGTACACGAGCTAGCACTGGCGCTAGGGTTAGCATGCGTGGCGGTGTGCGAGGCCGGAGATGAGGCTAGTCTCCGCCGCATCTGGTGGCTTGCCAGGCCGGCTTGGCATTGGGCCACGGCAGGCTTGGCCCAAGAGGGGATCAAGTCTGGGGCGGCGCCTGGCATGGCAAGGCTGGGCCGCGGCAGGCTTGGCTGCCTTGTAGGCGGGCTGGGCCATGCGACGGAGAGAAGGGGAGGGTCAGAGATAGACTTTTGATTTGGATTAGGTAAAGCTAGAGTTTGGATTAGGTGGGTTGGGCTTGGCCTAACAGGAAGCAAACTACACTTTTGCTGCAAAGACTTGTAAATTAACTTCTTATAAAGGATTTAGCTCCCAAAAAGGTTTTAGTAATATTCATTGCGAATTATTTTCTTAATGTATTTTAATTCATAACCATGGTTATGTAATAACTTATTTGAAATTTTATATTTGAATTTAAATTATTTTTAAATTATTTTGGCACTGGCACAACAGGAAAAGGAAAAGAAAACCAAATAAAATGAAATTTTGAAAAAGGTTTTTAATTATTCCAAATTTTGTTACACGTTACCATCTGAACTCCTTCAGAAAAGAAAATGTTGATTTGGATATTAGTATACATGGTCTTCAAAATAAAAGTTGCACCCTCAATTTCTATTGCAAGATATTTGAAAATGCTGATAAAATTATACTAACAGAATCTTTTTTGAATTCATTATAAATATTTAAAAGGACATTAATATCAAAAAGTGTTAAAAGTTTGGCATTAAAAACATCTAAAGTGGAAAGAGATTCCTTTAAAGTCAACAGTATAGTTGTTCCTTCAACATATATAGCAGATTGTTCAAGTAGGAAATTGAACACTTTCCAGAAATTCAGTAAACCACTGAAAACTTTGGAATATCTGAATTACTATAATTTAATTAAACTGAAATGTTACAATAACCCTCTTTTTGTCATCGAATCGTTGCTTTTAAACACAATAATAAAGGTTAATTAGTTTTAAAATATTGACAGCAAGAGGACCAACACGACAACAGGACAGAGGGCCCAAAACCAAGCAGGATCAATCGATAACATTTTCGTTAAAATTTCATGACAAACTGTTGGATCTAGCAATCAAATTTCTGGTTAAAAACAACATATACATGAACACCCAGAATCCACCACATCTCTTCAATATTACCTACATATACTGCTGATCAATTGAATGCATGAATACCTTTCTTTCACTATATATGGTGACCTACAGAATGTGGCACAGACGTAGTGCCACCACATATTCAACTTGACAATTCAAGTTATACCTGGGACTAAATTAAAATCTCCGGCCATGCTGCAAATACACCCCTTGTACTTCCAACACAATCTCAACAATAACTGTTCTTTCAATGCAGCCAATTGTTGTTGCGAACTTGCAGTTAATTGTTCATGCATCTCTGCATGCATTGCCCTGAAGGAAAGATAAAGTTGCCCAGTGCCAGATGCACAATGGCAAAGAATTGCAGATCTGAGAAAACAGAGAAAACAATCAACTTTTAACGGCATTAACTAACAATCTGCAAAGCCGGTGCCAGATTTCTTTCTGGTAGCTCAGGTGATCACATGTACACTACCATGGCCATCTACCTAGTTTTCAATTTAATTTACTATCCTGCCAAATGCTTCTGCCTTTCTGTTGCACTCGCATGGATACGAACATGATATTGCATATAGCTTTGCATGCATATGCTCTTCTTGATCACTATATAAAGCCATCACTGCCTCTCTTCTTGCTCAACTCCCAATCCACTACTTCTTGCTGATCATCATCTCTTGTGAGCTTCAGCAATGGGGGCTCTGCCAAGGGCTCTAGTCCTCGGCGTTTGCGCCGCCGTCTTGCTGGTGAACGTACTCGCCGTTGTCGCCGAGGGCGACGCGGCGGCGGCGTCCATGGTCGTCGGCTTGGCCAAGTGCGCCGATTGCACCAGGAAGAACATGAAAGCTGAGGCCGTTTTCAAGGGTATGTTAATATCATAAATAATCATGCAATATGATCCAATTAATCATTGTCATTTATTTAAACTCCTACCTGAAAAATGCTTTGGTCTAAGTTCTCATAAATGCAAGACGTACGTTTTGGTTGTCATAAGTCATTTTCTTCAAATTTAATCAAAATTTATAAACAAATACTCTCTCCGTTTCATATTATAAGTCGTTTTACTTTTTTTCTAGCCAAACTTCTCTAAATTTGATCAAGTTTATAGAAAAATATATTAGTATTTTCAACCTAAAATAAAATATATTTAATGTTAGATTAAATGAAACTAAGTTGATATTTTTTATGTCGCTAGTTTTTTATATAAACTTAGTTAAAGTTTGATTAGGAAAAATTCAAACGATTTATAATAATGAAATGGAGGGAGTATATAATAACATCTACCATACTAAATTTATTTCATTAAAACTATCATTGGATATTTTTTTATGGTGTGTATATTTTGGATTGAAAATGCTGCTACATTTTTTATTCTTGATTTGTTCAGGTGTTCGTGTGGCGATCAAGTGCAAGAACGGCAACGGCGAGTACGAGACGAAGGCCACCGGCGAGGTCGGCAAGTCCGGCGCGTTCACCGTCCCGCTCGCGGCGGACCTCCTCCGCGACGACGGCGAGCTGAGGCAGCGCTGCTTCGCGCAGCTGCACAGCGCGGCGTCGAACCGGCCATGCCCCGGGCAGGAGCCGTCGTGGATCGTCAACGCCGACGACAAGAAGATGAAGAAGACCTTCGTGGCCGTCGCCGGCGAGACCCACTTCCCGTCGGCGGCGGAGTGCGCGTCGGCGTTCCTCTGCGACCCGTTCCACAAGAAGGACTTCTTCTTCCACTACAAGAACCCGTCGCCCGCCGTGCCGGCGTACCACAAGCCGCCGTCCACGCCGTCGTACACGCACCCTGCGCCGCCGGTGTACTCCTACCCGACGCCGGAGTACTCGCACCCGAAGCCGCCAACGCCGGTGTACTCGCACCCAATGCCGACGCCGTCAACGCCGATCTACCACCCGCCGGCGGACGAGAAGAAGGTGGCGATGCAGGACGACGCGGAGACTGATCCTGAGCTGTTCAAGAAGCTGCTGCCATTGATCAAGAAGAATCCATTCCTCAAGTTCCCGAAGCTCCCGCCAGTGGAGGTGGAGGCAAAGCCATAGATGGTTGCCGGCCGCTTCGCCATAATCGATCGATCGAAGCGAGCAAACATGAGTACTAGCTGGTTTAATTGCTTCGTTTCTTATGTGTTTTCACATCGACTACTCGAGCTAGTTAATTACTTTGCAGCTTGGTCTGTTGCCTGCCTTATAGCTTAACTATTCAGATATAAATAAAAGCTTCTGTTCTTTATGATGTGATCATTACATGTTTCCCGGATTGAATGGAGACCTCACCTACTAGCTAGCTAGCTTAATTAATTTTATTGGATACATACTTAAATCTTGCATTTTTCCGTAGAAATAACATTCTCCTGTTTCATACTATAAGACACTTTGTTTTTTTCCTAGTCAAACTTATTTAGATTTCATCAAATTTATAGAAAAAAATAGCAATATCTATAACAAATTAGTTTCATTAAATCTAACATTGGATATATTTTGGTAGTATGTTTATGTCTTGTTGAAAATATTATTATGTTTTTACATAAGTCTAATTAGAAAAAAATTAAAGAGTTTTATGATATGCATGGAACGTGAAGTACTAGGTAGCTAATTAAATTGTGTTAATGCTAGCAGAGAAGCAGACACTGAAGTAGCATATATTCCTTGTTTCTTACCATATAGGTAAGCTGCAGTACAAGAATTTTTTTTCCATCCCAAGATGCCATGACTTTGCCATTCAATGATGACAATATCGAAGTAAATTTTCCTTCAAAATTAATGTAACTATATTCTTTTTCTTAACAAACTGGTATTTAGAGTGTACCAATTTTATTGAATATAGCACGAGTAAAATGAGTTGTACAGTTATTAAGAACTGCATAAAGAAAAAGAAAATAAAACTATGAGATAAACTATGGAAATGTGTTTTGCTCCTGCTAGGGCTCCTCGGAGACATCCGATAAAATTAATAATTTTGTCCGAAGAGAGCAAAAAATTGACTAGCAAATCGAATCAGAAAAGAATATATGGTGACAAAATGATCTTGAATGGCTCGCTTGGCAATTAAGAGAAATGTTCAGACTTTATTTTCATTCTAAGCAAAACAAATATACCGACGGAACCGATGATGTTTTCCCCCTATAGTTGGTAAGCCAAGCTGAATTTGAACAGTAGGGCCGGGCCATTGGCTTAAAGAATAGTTCAAGAAAAACATCACTAACTCACAGAAGATTGTTCCCAAATAATAAATATATATACGCTTCGTTTAGTAAAATTGCTAAAACCCTAACAAAAATATTTTATAGGGCATCCACAATATATCATAGAAATCGCTGCAAGCTGATTAGTCGAGTTGACGGCCTACTATTTTTCTGATGCTTAGCACAAAGCCAAACAGGTGATTTTTGAGTGTACACACGTCAGGAGAGGTTCTAGATATTACGGGAAAGAAAGAAGAGAGAAACTATTATATGCCACTGAGTGTATCACGGATCTACGATTTAACACTGATTTAGTCACGTTCTATAATATGCCATCAACTTTCGCTTAACTTCTATGATTTACCATTACCGTCCAGTTAGTCTCCGTTAGTATTGTAAATTTTTATCCAAATGACCAAAATACCCTTAGGACAAAAACTTTCAAAATTTGGACAAAAATTCTGAAATATCATATTTCAGTTTTTGGTCAAATTTTGGATGTTTATAATCTTATGTTTATAATATGATATTTTAGAATTTTTGTCCAAATTGGAAAGTTTTTGTCTTAGGGGTATTTTGGTCATTTGGATAAAATTGTACAGTACTACCAGAGACAAATCGGACGGTGATGGTAAAATGTAGAAGTTAACCAAAAGTCGATAGCATATTGTAGAACGTAACAAAGTCAGTAGCAAATCGTAGACCTGTGGTAAACTTAGTGGTATATAATGGATTCTCTCGAGAAATAAACATGCGCAGGTGGCATGCAACCGGGCTGCGCACACCTAGCCCTAGCGGCCCATGTGTGTGCGCCTATGCTGCCTGTGTGGCCTCACTACCCTGAAGCGCTCGCTTGCAAATAGAGAACACGGTGAATCGCACACTGAGGAACGGGTCCAGCTGAGTCTTGGAGTCTGTTCAGGAGAGCTTAAGAAGGAGCAGCTAGTTAGTACCCAACTTCTGAGAATTTAGAAAAGCTGAGTTTCCTAGATTCTGGTTTCTAGTTCATTTTCTGGATTCTACAACTATACCTTCTCAGAATCTGAATAAAAAACTAAAATGTTTGGGGAGCTTCTGTTTCTAGGAGAAACTACAGAAGTTCCCTAAAATAGACCCTTGGACTCCCAGATAGCCAAGCGGTCACCTCGACCTTTTAACCTAGGCTTATTAGCACACGCATGTATAATTATGCTCCTGAACATGAATCTTGATTATATTGTCAAATTGCTAACAACAAGAGTCGGCATTGTGATGCACTTTAACCATATACATGGGAAAAAGAAAAACACAACTATTTCATACATATCTTTACTGCATGCTCTAACCATTGCTTTATATTTGTATATTATTCATGTAAACGTTGACGACCTTGCTTATCTTTCGATGCAAGTGACCGTAAGTTATTAGCACGATCAATCGACTGAAAAAAAAATAAATTACAAAAATCTTTTCCAAAAAATAATAAAGTAAAAAAGAGCAATCTTTAACTGGAAGTTGAGAATTAGCACGCCAATTAACACCCCTTCAAATTTGGTGCGATACAAAGATGAAACAAATTGGTGCGCCTACAATGATATAACCGTCATTTAGTTGTTTTTTTTTTCTCAAACAGATAGAGGATTCAAACAAAATCAACACACAACAGTTTCCTCTTGCAAATCGAAACAGGGTCGCGCATTCCCGTGAGTTGCTATGGAATAACTATGTATAGATAGCTTTGAAAACATATGCAAGTTAAAGGGAAAAAAAGATGAGCAAAAGTCTTTTCGGTTACTTGACCGGGGAGATCGATAGTCTTCTGACCAAAAGTTATATACAGTTGTATGAATTAATATACCGTAATTGCAATGGCGAAACACACATGAATAAACAAGAGTTAAAGTGCTTTAACTTCAGTTTCACATGAGTTGAGAACTTTTAGCCATCCATCTCGATTTTTGGAATTTTTTTTCCTGACTATCTCGTTAAATTACACGTTACCTCTTACTGTTTTCAGCTCCTCGCGCGGGGCAGCTTTACCGCTAATACATAGTTGTCCGGTTGTCCTTCTGTTCAGCTATTGCTAGGCTTTACCTCGTGTCCGGTGCCATCAACCGGGTGTGGGCAATTTTGCTGTGCATGCAGGGCACGTATGCCTCTTTGTATTTTTCCAAAAAGACACTCAATGCACTAGAAAATAGTGAAGCAGACCTTTGAAAGCTTCGTCCTTATCATAAATTTTACGAAAAAAACCTTACCTTAGAATAAAATACGAAGAGAAAGTTCCGTTTATAGGGATCCTAAAAAGTATAAGGACATTTTCACGAACACGCAACCTCTCTCCGTTCCATCCGCTGCCCCCATCGCCATCATCTTCTCCTCCACCTGATGGGCGGTAGGCGAATTAAATTTGAAAATATACTCTTCATTCAACTTTTTTTAAGAATATTCGTGAGGTAAATTTTTTTACAAAAATATTCACGGTATCACGGATTGAAAGCGCGAGACCGCGCGATCTCGCACGACGACGGCGCGAGACCGTGCAGTGCGCCGGAATCACGGCCGGTATCGCTCTACGCAAGAGCGACAGCGGGCCGGTATCGCTCTACGCAAGAGCGACAGCGGAATCACGGCCGGAATCATGGTATAATTAAAAAAATAATTAGTAACTAATGATGTAATTAACTATTTAATTAATAATAATTAGTGATTAATTAATCAATTAATTCGCTAACAATAATAATTAATCACTAATCCAATCCGGTTTCGCAGACTGATACAGCGAGACCGAACGGTCTCGCTCTTTCATTCCGCGAGACCGCTTCCCCCGCGCGATACCGCCCGCAAACATCACGCCCCCTCACTTTCGCGTAATGATTGCGCGAGATCGACGGTATATTTTTTAAAAAGTTTTGAATCACGAATATTTCTAAAAATAAAATGAATGATCAGTATATTTTCAAATTTATCGGCGGTAGGCAAGGGAGGGCGTCATTGGGTGAGAGGAGGACGGAGCAAGGGGAAGACAACGTCGCCGCCCTTCACCCTGTCTCCCGTTGCTGCCCTCCACCGTCCTCTATCCCCTGCCTCGACTTCCGCCGTCCTCTCCCGCATCGACGGGGAAGCGCAGATGAGCTCGGTGAGAAGCAGGAGTCGGTGGTGGCGAGAAAGGCCGACGATGGGAAGCAGGTCCGGCGGCACAGTGCAGGAGGCCGCGACGCCTAGCGGGGCAGGCGGCGGCGAGCAGGAAGTACCGAGCTATCTTTCCAATTATTACCTTTCTTTCCTGTCTCTTGCCCACCTCAGCTGTGGTTCAGGCCCGGAGCAAGATCGATGGAGGCACTAGGAATCTCATGACATGTTAATTACTATCGCTGAGGGATGACTTTACACTGCAACGAATCATGGAAGGATTGATGAACCTGTACCTAACTGTACGATTGATTTGGGGTTTTTAGCAGGATGGATGGAGCTGGAAATGCACGACGGAGAAGAAGCTGAGCCGGGGCGGCGGCATTTTCTAGATTGATATTATGAAGGTTATCAAAGGTCGCTGTGAGGCGCCAAATGCTGCATCAATTATCATGCAGAGGCGAAAGCGGCCGGACAATGGTGTGATCAATGCTGCTACCTGACCATTTTTCTGATTTTCCTCTTTTTTCTTCTTCTCTAATCGATCTGCATGCTAGCTTTGTTTGGTTGCATGCATGGAGATGGGCACCGGAGTTGATTGTGCTGGTAATCTGGTTCATGGTAGATTGATGAAGACGAAGCAGGTGATAGATGATGCACAGATCGATGGTTTTTCGCATTTGTGATCATGATGTTTCTTGTCGATTAATCCCTAGAGGCACTGACAACAAGATGTTGGATATATATTTTTTTTAGTTTTGACACATCCATCTAGGGGTACTCATCAGTCAAATAGAGACTTGCAGTGCTAGCTAGCCCCGGTTACACTAGAACGATTTGGTACTTGACCTGGAGTAACATATTCAAATTTTTTTAGACAATGATATTGTTCTTTATTCTGTGAAAGAGAGATGTGCCTTTCAAGTGATGATATTGTGGAGTACTTTGTTCGACTTACTGGGAATTATGGAGTACTCAACTACTCATCCATAGTTCTTGTTAGCTGACTCTAGATTGATTAATTGTTGAGCACAAGACATGCAAATAAATGCTGACTATAGTTGTTTTGCATTATGTCATTTTGCTCCCTGATGGAAGGTAAAGCAGTAGTCCAAAATTCCTGTAGGTACCTGTTAATATCTGCTGTGTGTTGACATGACCCCTACGAAAGAAAAGAACCTGTAAAATCTGTCGGCTTCCATTCCATTGATGATTTCTGTATAATTTTGTACAATTGCAGTCAGGGTTTACATTACTGCCGGGAGCACGGTTACCGTGTCCCGGAGGTAAGCATGGTTACCACGCGGTAACCGTGGTAAACCGTACAAAATTCGTATAAAATTTATCAAAATTTCAAATTATTTTTTAAATTTATTTGAATTTAAGACGGTTACCGCGGTTTTCCTTTTATCGTACCCCGCGATAACCGCGCGGTAAACCGCGGTAACATAAACCCTACTTGTAGTGCTGATAATGCTCAGTGAGGGTGCCATGGTTAATTAGCATTTCTGATGCTTAGGATATCATCTTTGGTAATCTAAGTTTGTGTATCCTGAAGAAGAGCATGCGAACCAACTTCAGGTTTTGTTATAACTGGTACCAGTGCTATTTTTAAACCAAAATACTCTGTTTGGAGATCATCTGTAAATCAGCTACTGAATGCTCTGTTTACAGACCATTAGCAACATTGATAAACTGTTTTTTTTTTCTCAGTTTATAGATCCATCAGCAACATTGAAGAAATCTTAACACCAGGGCGAGAAGATTGAAGATTCAAGAAGTAACATCAGCAACATTGAAGGAGTAGTTGTCACTGTAAAATAAATAAATTGTATTACATACACTCTGTCCTCATACCATTAATAAATCAGCTATGTCAATTTACAGAAATTGACTAATCTGCTATATCAATTTACCACAAGCACAGTACAAGTAGAGCTAGCAGCTTCACAGTCACAGGTCAATGCTACAACATGCACATGCTCCTCACAGTTACATATGTTCCCCACCTGTTAATTCAGAATTCAGAATTCTGTTAATAGAGCATGATTACAGAAAACAACCTGATCAAGAAGCATTTCCTTTTTTTATGTAGATAATATACGTGACAAAACACACTGGAGGAAATTCCTTTCTCTATCCATGTCGTTGCTCGTTGAACTGGAGTTCATAGAGAAATCACTGGTAGGATGAGATTACAAGATCTCTTAATCTTCACTTTTAACCTGAAATTAAACTACAAGATGTGATGCTGATGTTACCACGTTTAAAGACGCTTCCATTGCCTCTTTTCTTAAGCCTTGAAGATGACGATTGTGATAGTGCATGATTGGTAAAAAAAATATCATCGCATATGGATTGATAATTTATTGATTATTTGTGTCCACCTTGTTTGCCATATTGTTAACTTGTTCTTATTAAAAACATTTTTTACATGTTTGATAAATATTATGATTTTTTTATCATAATATATTATGCCATATTATCATTTATCGTGCACATCCTGTTCCGCAACGCGGCGTGGCGCCGCACCTTTCTCATCTAGTTATCTAACGGTCAAAACTTTTTGGGTAACGTGCCTCAATGTATATTGAGCTTGTGGTTCCATATATATACACATACTTAGAGCATCTCCAAGAGCTCTTATATATCCCGTTGGCTAGCTTAAAAAAAAAGGAAAGAGAGAAAAAATTGCATCCAACAGACTAGCCAACTGGATAGTTATCTTTTCACGCTAGCTATCTCCTCCCCTTCGCTAGCTATATTTGCCTAGCTAGACAGGTTCTCCATCCACGTTCGCTAGTTATAAAGAGTCTGTTGGTTTACCCCTGCTTTTGGGAAGTTTTTTATTTTTTAGCTAGCCTCTTGTTCTTTAAATTTAGCTAGAATTATTACTAGTCTCTTGGAGATGCTCTTATAGATAAGCTACTATAATGTTTAATATGTTGCTCCTGAAAATACCACGTATGATTGGATAATGAGGTGGAAGAAATAAATGACGAAAGAGAAGATAAATCACCCCTCATGCGAGGAGCAACCTCCACACAAACTTAAGAAAAAGAAGATGAAAGAAAGAGGGGATTGGATAAACAAATAGAATAGAATCATTGGGGTTTATGCTAGAAGTAGTGTAGATGTAATGTATTGTACATATTACATCTTATCTTACATGGATAAAAATTAGATGTGGTAACTATCCTATCTATAAAATTTTCCCTTATAAGCATTCATTGATCCTCTGACCTATGGTCCAGATGACTTTCGTTTCCTTCGATGAGTAATACTATTTGGTATATCCTTTTCTAATATTATCTTCATCCCTTCTTTACTACTTCCTCCGTATTTAAATATATAATATTTATTCGATCAAACTTTTAAAACTTTGATCATCAATATTTCTCAAACAGTTGAGTTCAAGAACATAAAAACAAGTAGATTTTTATTCATATGTATTATTTTTATCAAACCCTAAATCTTATATATATATATATATATATAGGAAAATGGTTCTATACACCCGGGAGTACGTACTCCTGCTCTCATCCACCGTCGATCAACAACCAGACACAACATACCTCGTTAGCGGATCCACTCAACAGATCCGTTTTGATTTTTATCAAGAAAACTTTTTCCGCTCATCCGAATATGGAATTAATTATTTAGGGAGAAATTATCTATACCACTTATATCGCAACAGACCCAACAGCATATCACGGAGTTTTGGGACTTTGAGGGCGGCGCGGCGACGACACCACCTTGGATTGACGCCACGACGATTCAGCGGCGACTGGGTGGCTGGTGGAGGAATTGAGGAACAAAGAAGCGATCTCTTGGAAGCTGCTCGTTCTTTCCTCCAGTGATGGCTCCTTCCTCTCCATTTGGAGATACTGAAGCAGAGGTAATCGATCTAGAGATCCTACCTCCTGATGGTGTCAATGAAGGAGACATCATCGATCTTGGGTCAGAGGAGCGTAGGAGCAGGGAAACCATGGCAAAATCAAAGGGTCACAGTAATGGAGGTCATACAAAGCAGCAGGTTTGTATCGGTGTAGTTCTACGGCAAGATCGACGCAAGATGTCTAATTTTTTCTTGTTTGCAGGGGCACAAGAGAAAAAGTTTATCACCACCTTTGCAAGGTATGCCCTACAAATTGATGCCTGTGATTGAATATCTTGATTTCTATAGACATAAATCGATGCTTTCAGTTTCGGATGCTAATCTTGTCCTGTAGATGCATTTGCTGTTTCTTTTGGGATAAACTATATTGTACCCTACTTGCTATACTAGTTGCTATACTAGTCTGTATATACTACAATGTTTCCGGAAGTGTATGTGTTATTCATTTAATTTTTTACTGTACTATTTACTGAATCTATATGGATTGGTATATACTGAACTTTTCCATAGAGTGGTATATGCTAATTTTTGTTTACAGAAGTATATACTGAACTCGGTATGTACTGCATTTTTCTATGGAATGACATATGCTGAATTTTTCTATGCAAGGATATATACTGAACTTTCGATGTATTTGCCGAATTTTTTTCATAGAGGGGTATATGCTGATTATTTTTTTACAGAAGTATATACTGAACTTTTCTATGCAAGGGTATATACTAAACTTTGTTTGACAAAAGTACATACTGCATTTCGAAAGTTATGCTGAATTTTCATATAGGGTGATATATACTAGCTTTGATACGTATTCAGTTTACACTCCATTTCCCCATAGAGGGGTATATGCTCTCTTTTTTACAGTAGTATGTACTGAACATTTTTTCAATGTAGTGATATATACTGTTTTTTTATGTGGAGGGGTACCAATCGAACTTGTTAGCCAAAAGTACATACTGTGTTCTTTCCATAGATATGCTGAATTTGTACATAGAGGGGTACATACTGGCCTTTCTTATGCAGAAGTATATACTGCATTTCTATGTAGAGAGGTATATGCTGTTTTTTTAAAAGTACATGCTGAACTTTTAAAGACAGAAGTACACCTGAATTTTTCTCATTCATGTAATCTATTATAATTTTGTGCTAAAACTAATTATCTGCAGGACTTGAAGGTTTCAGCAACAAGGGGTAGCCTTAATAAGACAGCTGCACGGGTGGTATCAAGGTATCGCCAAAGCAGGGTACTAAATAGACAGAACAAAGACAACAATACCTTTGGTATCAACTGTAGGTGTCAACCCAAATGCGTAGTGGATATTATTAAAGATTTCAATAACACGAAGAAGGAGCTGATTGGTGAAATTGGATTTGGTGGAATTTTGGATTTCAAACTTACTAAGGTTCACAGGCAGTATGGAGCATGGCTACTGAGCAAGGTGGATCTGAAATCATGCACTATTGTTATGGATGTCAACCAGGAGTTGCCAGTTGGTCCCAAGGATGTCAATGAAGTTTTTGGCTTGCCATGCTCCGGGGATCCGATTATCCCTTGCTCGCAAGACGAATTGAACAAGAAGAAACAAATGTTATGTGAAACTTTTGGGATACCACGAGCAAGACGAATTGAACAAGAAGAAACAAATGTTATGTGAAACTTTTGGGATACCAAACTTTTCACACCTAAAAATATCACTCTTAGAGGGAATCCTAAAGAAGAAGTACGGTACGACCATGACGATAGTTGAAAAGAGGGTATTCAAGGTGGCCTTTGTGTTATATGTCACGACGAAGCTGTTGGCTCCGCAGTCCTGCGCGAACTTCATATCTCTAAGGTATATTAGGGCTATCTCTGACGTTGACAATATAAAACAGTACAACTGGTGCCAGTTTGTCATAGATGAGGTGAAGAAAGCAGCAGAATTAATGCCCACTCGCTTTCAAAAAACGGTGCAACGATCCATCAACGGGTGTATCATCTTCCTAATGGTTAGTATCGATACCTACCTTATTAATTTAGTATATAATTAACACTCATACTGACAGGCCAAATCATTCGTGCAGGCAATCTATTTGAGCAATCTCGTCATCCGGAAGGTTGGTATCACATCTGTTAAATCATGTCACATTTCTCAGTTTGAGGACAATCAAATTGCTAGGATGATTCAAGAAGATATAGTCAGTAAACATAACCCAGGATACCCTTTCCCTCGTTATGGGAAGCTCAAGGTATGTACGATAACCAGTCTGTAATATGCATATCTTTCCCTACAAAATTAAGATAAATTTCAATGCACATGTTGTTCAGTTGAGGAAAGCTCCAAGAGAGAACACCATGCTCGTGCCAGAGGTGTCTCCCCTAAACTTATGCTCTGCTTCAAAGATCCCGTCCAGAGGGATTGATGGTGGCGCAAAATTAGTCAAATTCCTCGAGTCACACTTCAATTCATTAGATGTATCTGGAATGGTTGGCCCACAGGTATGACAACAATTAGTATATAGAATGTTACTTCATAGTTGATCCATTCAGTTGGTTTGTCTACAGGATGAAGTATCTGCAACCTAACACGGGTGTATTCTGATTGAAAACACAGGCATACGAGGAGATGAAATCTTACGTTCAGAATGGCTTCGATCAGATCGATGATATTTTGCCTAGCATATCAGACTTTGTCAACATAAGCAACGACCAAACTGCTATTCAAGTATCCAACCTGTTCAAGGGAGCTTTCAAGAGTAATATTGTAGCGGCAGTTAAGATAGCTACGAGGGCAACAGTGAGGAATGTCATTGATACTATTGAGGATATGCAAGGGCCTCTCCATCCATGGGGAGACCCATCTATCATGGGATACAGCACACCCATGAGCCACTACACACAAGCTACAAAACATGGAAGTCTAATGGACCCACCAGGTAAAGTTTGTTCACTATTTCCATCATTTAACAAAAAGAAATAGTCTTAATGCTCACTGAAACAAATTTTCTTACATACTCCATGTATCAGCTACCCAGAAATATGAGCACAATTTTGGAGGCTCACAGTGTACTACTCCAAAATCTAATGGAGCTCCAGGTTGGTGTCCATAAAGAAATACTTGCCAAAAAATTAACGTGTTAAGTGCATGCTAATCATTCTAAAATATTCAGGTTTGATTAAAAGGACTAATTCTCCAGTATCGCCTACGTCGGGAACTCGCATGACTAACCAATGTTCCATTATGCTAATTGAAGAATTTGGTAGCGATGATCAGAAGAAGCGAAAATATACTGTTGAAAACCCACCATCTCACTTGCTGAAACACAAAACAAAGCGTGCAGTGAAACCAAATAGAAACCTCATGTCGCCTTTCCTATCGAAACAATGCTCAACTGAGAGGCTCGACGCTAGGATTGCTGATGAACTATATTCCTATGTAATGTCTATTTCAGACGAGGCATCGTTAGAGTAAGTCCAACTCTTCACGTAGATTTACTATTCCACGCTCACCTCATATGACATTCATTGATTCTCCGTGGATTATTTCAGTGAAATATGGCTGCAGAGTTCCCATCCTTTCAGGATATCATTGAAACTACAAAACATCCAGGAAACTATAAAGGTTGGGAGCCAAATGGATTCAGATTCTCTCAACCTTGCAGTTCGAATCATGTTCCAACGAGAAGTTGAAAGATTTCGGAACACAAACTATTTGGGCTGGAGGCATTTCATAAATCAAGATTTTGGGGTAACATTGCATCTCTTAAAATATTCTTCTTTGGACAAAGACCATTCTAATTCAATGACACTTTGTACTATTAGATGTATGCGGTAGCTGGAGAGGAATTTTGGGAAGCTAGCCATCAGCTTGCACACTTCTTGGGCCCCGAAGTGGTATATGATGTTTCAGATAGCCACCTGGTGAGTACGTTTTTCGTTACCGTACATTTCACACATATAACTGACCATAATGGACAAGTGGACCCAATGATATACAAATCATAATTTCGCAGATACTGATACCTATTCACCTCTTCAAACATTATGTGTTGTATGTATTTAACATGGAGAGAAAGAAGTTATCTGTACTTGATTCGCTGAACACTAAAGATCCTCTCGGAGAATCACGTTTCACCCGGCATGACAAGTTAAAGATCACAGTGTCACAGTGTTTAATGGAATGCATGCGTCTTGCATCACCCGGGTGGGACAAGGACGTACTAAACTGGGACTTCGAGACAGTCGAAAATATACCAGAGCAACAAAACGGGTGAGTGTCTACCCAAGAAAATGGTAAACAACTCGTTAACAACTTGTACTGACACTAGTTTTTCACAAACACACAGGGACGATTGTGGCTTTTATACATTCAACTACATGCTGAACTGGGATGGTAGCCGTCTTGTGAACACTTTTTCTCAGGTTTATGATGCTTCAAATATTCCCACACAACACTCCACTACAAAGTCTTCAACTATATGCTCTAACTGAAAAACATTTAACATTCCCAGGACCCGTACTACCTCCGGAGGCAATTTTTGATCCACCTGTTGACTCTGCGTGACAATGAGGCAATACTTCCTGAATATGTGGTGGACCGGATTCGACAAATTAAAGACATTTAGTTTAGATTTATACTCCTATCAAAAGTACCACAACAATTCATGTTATTTTTTTAATACCCTATTTTCATCGTTTGACATAATAATAAGATTGCTGCTATGCATCGATCAAATAACAACCTGCTTACCATCACATGGGCATGTACTGAACTATTCAAACTTTTCAGTTCTCCAAATAATAACCATACATCATGTACTTCCTTTAATCACATATACCCTTATTATGAGATCGTTCAGTATGTCAATTTCAATTCAAGTCTGGATCCAATGAATTATATGGTTTATTTTCGTATACACATAGAACTCAACCCTAAATATATGCAGATACCTTTTTAACGTATTTAGGACAAAAATACCACTTTAGCTGGCTCTACACACACACAAAGAAGTATTTAACATCTCAACGCCACCCTCATTTTCCCCTAAAAGAGAGAGAGAGAAAGTACCATCGTCATAATTCTATTGTTTCCTATTAACGCATAGTTACCAAAGCGACACTTCCAAAAACATCACAATACAAGTTAAGAATGATTTAATCTAGATAGAATATACTGGTCAATCTGTATGTAAAATAATCATAACAAATTGACTATAGGAAGTAAAGCCAAATATCATTCCACACAAAAACTTCAAATATAAACTAAATGAGAACATAGACTAAAACTTTCTCTTGTACGTAGACGCCCGGCCGCACGTGCGTGAATTGTGCCCTGTTTCGTGACATGTGTGACAAAATCTGGGAGGAAACGGCAGTTCATCCTCATGACCTTCATCTTGGTTTTCTTCATCGGAATTAAAATCTTCGGTGTTTATCTGCTTTTGACTCCTTACTTCTTTTCTTCTTTTCACACTAGCCTCCTCACCACCAGATTTATACCTGTTCACTTTTGGTCTTCCTCTGCTTCTCTTCTTCAGTGGTGGAAGCATATCACCAGTCATATTACCACCATCATCCCCACTCGACACAAGATACTGATTGTCAACATTAGCACCAACCAATTCTTCATTTCCATCTTCGGTCAATACAGTGGGCCTTGATCTTTGCCTAGATGCTCCTTTTGGGGATGCTCCTCTACTGTCATCGTCGTCCAAACATAATAGATTTTTCAGGTCAACTAAAAGTTTATTCATGACTGACATTGCCATTTTGAATGCGTGTACATCTGTGTTTGCAACCCTAGCCACCTCCACAGACTTTCTATTCAGAATTACATGTCTAAAACTCCTCGATTGTTCAGCATCGACATCATCTTTGAACCCTTGCAGATGAGGTGGTACAAAATCCCGAGCGTTCCTCGTCCATCTTTTTAGTACATACCTCTCTGGAATATTCGATAAACCATACTGAACAAGTACCTAAAGGGACAAACCAGTGCAATAGAAAATAATCAAAATTACTTTCATAAGCCACACAATGACTAAAATATTTTAGGACCCAGTGAAAAATAAAATCTCTGATAATGGAAGAAAAAAATACCCTCAGTATGTGGCTGCACGGAATTCCCTTATGCTCAAACATCTTGCGGATGCACGAAAATTCCTCTCTTTCTACATCACAAGACACTTGATACTCCTGCCGAAGGAATGAACTAGAATCTTGTGTGCACATACGTACAACTTGAACGGTGCTTTCATCCTCCCCGGGTTTCACCATGTATGATAGACTATCGGTTAACTCATCCGAGAACAACTGGAAAACAGCTCTAGTATATATCTGGGATGCATGAATCTCTATCGGTGAGCTTGTTTTAATTTCAACCTTGTCCTGCATCGAGTGACACCAACTCTTAATCACGCACTCAATTACATATAATCAACAAACTGGGCACAATGCATACTTACATTACTTGTTTGGAATTCCTCTGCATCCTCCTTTTGTAGTTTCTCATTGAAAAATCGGTCATACCTCTTAACAAACCCATTCATAGAGCTAGAGGGTTTCACAAACATTTTGAACACATGGTTTGCTGACTCACTTCTCTGCGTAGTAGTCATCCCAGCAAAGAACCTATGGGCAAAATATACAAATGCCCATTTACGCCTTATGTCCCAAATGTGTCGCAAATAAACACTATTTTCTAGATGGTAATCACGAATCAGTTTGTGCCAAGCGGTTACAAACTCCTCCTCTGTCAGAGTCTGCATGAGAACCTTGTGAAATTCTTTCTTGAATGTCCCACGCTTGGAGTAGATGTTCCCCATACATTCCTTTGCTTTCTTTAGGATGTGCCACTTGCACACACGGTGGATCGTGTTTGGAAATACCTGTCGAATGGCAGCAGCCATGGAAGGACAATTGTCTGCAATATTAAGGATATGAATAAGCATCCTCATGAGGAACACGTAATATGCTGAAAAAAACTAAAGTAAACTTTGAATTCTTGAAAAAATATAAATATTGTTAAGTACCCACATACCTGTCAATATTCCAAGTGGTACCTTCCCATTCATGCACTCTTTGAATGTATTGAATAACCATACAAATGATTCTTTTGTCTCCTCTCTAAGAAGGGCACAACCAAAGAATGTGCTCTGAAAGTGATTGTTTACCCCAACGAAAGGTGCAAATGGCATATTATACTTATTTGTTTTGTACGTAGTGTCAAAGGTAATGACATCACCAAAATTCTCATAATTCAATCTAGACACTGCATGAGACCAGAATATGTTTTTCACACGACAAGCCTCGTCGAGCTGTATACTGTAAAAGAAATTCTTACTCTTTTTTTGAATTTCCTTTAAGACATCAAGTGTTTTTTGCATGTCATCGCTACACTCATCCCGCCTAATTGCATATGCCAGCCTATCCATAGCTTTCCTCGTGAATGGAACCATGGAAGCTCCGCCATGCATTCCAGACAACATACCATACATATTTGTCAGATTCATGCTATTGTCCACCATCTCTTCAATAATACCCCAAGTCCCCTCATCTATTTGATTGTGTGAATGATAATTCTTTGTAACTCCTACACTCTTTTTCATAGCATGGTTGTGCTTACAAACAACTTTAGTTACTGACCAGCTACCAGGACCACTGGGCCTATTTATCTTGATCATTGCTGGGCATCCAATTCGAACTGAAGGCTTCTTGGTTTTTGGGTTCTTTCCCTGCAGTGAACATTTAAATTAACACATATGCCATCAAATCTTTCTATATGAACATAGCCACTACTAACATACTATTCTAAATATACATACCTGGTGTGAGCAGCATATCTGCCGCATTGTTCTCTTCTTTCCCACGTTTAGACGTTCTTTATCTAGACGGATCCCAAATCCTTTACTAATAGCATAAATATTATAAAAATTATATGCATCTCTCTCAGTCTTAAATCTTTGGTCCAACGCTGGAGCAAGTATTTGAGGATCAGAATAGTCAGGAGGTATGCCAGCTTGGCTATCTACTACCATTCTGAAAAAGAAGGCATACAGTGTTCAGAATATACCACCAATTCCTTGGAATCAAAACGATACTCGTGCGAATTATTATGGTACAAACCTTTCCGTAGGTATCTCTGCGCCATCAATTTCACTTGGGTTTCCTTCTGTCCAATCCAACGAAGGGAATTCATTTCTACATTGGAGACAGAAAAGGATTATGTACTATACAGATTCAAAGTGTATACTCAAATGGAAACCTGGCAAAGACACATACCTTGTCGCTGGAGTTCCATCCCCAGAATCATGCAAGCGAACCATCAATGGTTCATCTTCCTCCACGGCTAAACCCCTGCGTAAGAAAAAAAACAAAATGCACCAATATGAGGCGATCATTACGAGGGATCTAAAAATATTAATTTTTAATCCAACCTTGACCTAACACCATCTGGTTGTGAATCACGGGCAGATTGACAAACACCATCCACTATGCACGTGGAAGAGTTGCACTCATCCATAAGTATTTGGCTGATTTGATGATTTAGGATAGATCAAGCAGGCACCCATCCGTTCAAAAGATCAAAACCAACTTTACATTCTGAAAGAAAAAAACACCAAATTGGAACAACATACCTTGACCCAGCAGTATCATTCGTGAGGATTTGATTATTCACTTGTTCATCCATCCAAAAACAGCAGCGCCGTGCGGCGCTGTAATCTCGACGCGTCGCGTACAGAACAAACCAAGAAACTAGAACCCTGGATGAACGCAGGCAGTATGCGCTTCTATTGATGGTGATACCATTCCTCACCACCCACTAGCCGCACGGACCTATTCTCCAGCTGATTAGTTATGCATGATCGGTAATTTCCTCTGTTTTCATATTAATTACTGCTAATAAATACTAAACGGGTACCACACTCTCAACCCATTAACAAATACTGATCTCAAGGATAATTAATGGTATTAGAAGAGGGAGTATGTACACCCGGGTGTACTAAACAGTCATCCTATATATATATATATATATGTGCACGTAGTATTAAACAATCCGGTAGTAGAAAAAAAACTCTAATGTATATTCCGTCCCGAGCATTCTATATACGACTATAGATATAAAAAGACTATTAAACAGTATACATGGGTATATACAGGCTATAAAAAATAGTGAGCGTGCCAACCGATAGTCCGTTTTTTGGTATTTATAGCAGTGATGACTAAAGTAGTCCTTAGCTATATGGACCGATCATATGAGAATAAAATATAAGTTTACTGTTCATAAATAAATATAAAACTAAACAGTTGGTTCAACAGCTTGGTGGCCCATATGAGAATAAAATACAAGTTTGCTGAGGAGGAGAGAGATTTTATTTACCCGTGGGACCCACCTTATTTTGTACTATGTTTATATACATTGTAAGATTTATCATAACTAATGCCACCTGTTGTGGGATCCATCTATATAGATTGCTTGGTCTTTATACATTCCATACCTGTATAGTTGTAGTTTTATGGAATTTAACTATTTGTCATTGTAAAAGGAGACAACCCTCCAAATGTCACTTTTATAATTACCCTTACATTTTCACCACAGGAGAAAAAGAAGCTTTCTTGATTATTATTTTTTTGCCACTTTCAGTATTGACCAGATCGAAAGCTGAAAACTATCTATTTCATAGATACAAGATTAAGAAAAAAAAGGGTTCGTGGATTTGCATATGAAATAGCATCTTCTTACAGTTGCAAATGGCTAAGCATGTACACAGAAGCCAATTGTTTAGAAGGCAGGAAAAGAACTGAATAGAGAAGGCAGGAATGTTTAGAGAAAAATATGAAATTATTATTTGATTTCTTGATTATGTAATATGGTTGTAGAATTTTTTTACTTGCCTTTGAACACTAATGTTAATAGCATTGTTGCTAGAAGATATTGATGGTTTACAGTTCTAATACGGCTAATTATAGTACAAAACTGTAAATGCTACAACTCAATTATATGGGTATGGGTACCCGTTACCCGCACGGGTATAGGTATGGGGACAATTTTGTACCTGTGATGATGGGTGTGGGTATTTAAGTGAGAATATTTAGCCATCGTGAGTGTGGGTATGGGGTAAGGGAACCCGATGAGAATGCACCCGTTACCATCTCTACCTGGGCCCCTTTGACTGGGAGCCCGGGGAATGGTAAAAACATCTATCCACGGTAATTCTTCCTTTAATTCAAAGATATCAAAGGAGATAATGACAAGACGTGGTATAGATGTTTCCAATGTGATTACAGTATTGTCAATCCCCCTTAGACTATAAAAGGAGGTGTCATGCCACTTAGTAAAGGATTCGGACTTTGTAACCCGGGAACATTCAAAGAACCCTAGCTCTACTAATAGCCTATATTGCAAACCTCTTGCATCCACATAGTTAAAAACACAGGAGTAGGGTATTATGCTTTCGAGCAGTCTGAACCCGTATATATACGTTTTTGTGTTGCGCTAAATCGCGTCTGGGGTGCGCAATAACTAAACTACTCCCCTCATAGCACACTCTCCCCTCCCTACCCCCACCCCACCCCCACCCCCCCACACACACATCCATCCCGCACAAACACTCCCCTGTCCCTCTCTCTCCAAAAAATTCTTTCGTTAAGTAAATCAATTACTATTAGTGGTTTTAGTTCGATAAGTAAACAAGTTACTTTCAAAATGTTCCTCACACCATCAATCCCACAGAACTAGCCCACATCTTTTTTCTTTCCTCCCACATTTCTTTCGTGATTGACTCATTAATAATAAGATTACTAAGTCTATCAGACTATGAGCAAATGAGTTACTAACACTTTGGGGAGTGCGGGCTGGAGGAGGGGGGTGGGGGTGGGCTGTGCTGTATTATACTACATCCTAGGTGCAGTATAATATGTATGTATGTGTGTGTATGTATATGTATATGTGTATGTGTGTACATATATATATATATATATATATATATATATATATATATATATATATATATATAATGTTAGTGCTAGAAACACATATGGTCATTACAATGCATTTACTACGACTCTGAATCAATCATGGTAACACATTTATAGTGAGAGAATGACGGTATTAACGCTCTGGTGACCACTACTTAGTTAGCCATCCAGTGGTATTAAATTGCATTATTCCTGCAAGTGCGATGTACAAAAAGCTGAGGACAAGAATTGGTGGCCTGGGAATTTCCTCCACTTCTTTTGCACACCAGCTGGCCCTGGAGATTATTATCACCTTTTCCAGCTGGCTCCAAAGTAAAGCGGATTTTTTGCTGTGTTTAACCAATTTGTTATTGGCTTAATGCTATGCTTCACTTCTACTTTGTGTGATGGCAAATTGGTACTGGCAGACTCAGTCACCACATGCACGTACTTCATACTATATACATGTGCAGATGATATGATTGGCTTGTGAGAATTAGATGCGTCCTCTTAATTATTAATTAGTTGCAATTCATCATCATTAATCTTTTGTTGATTTCATCATCTCTGTACAAGCTTTGCTCCATAAGGGAGATAAGTAACGTCGGAGCTAATCGTAGAATATCATGTTTTACAGTTTAGGGCTGCTTTGGAGCAAATGAATTTTGCATGATTTTCATATAAATTAGTTCGATTCCCAAACAAAATTGTCCAAAAATCTTCCATTCCAAATAATGCCTCAAATATTACCAATTCTTTCAAATAAACGCATAAACATGTTGCAAATAATTTCAAGTGCTGCAACATGTGTCGTTACTAGTGACTATTCGCCTTGATTGTTTTTTGCCCGAAAGCATTTTGGTGAAATATGAGATATTATATTAAAAAATAAATATGATTAGAACCAGTTGTAACATGAAAAAGATATATAAAACTTATCAATATGGAGCAAATATGGCTCTACATCTTGGAATGTCCCAAGCGATACGAGCAGACTACCATAGCCACAATTGTAACAAGTTTTCTCGTGCACGTTAATAAATTACCATCTGCCACTATCTTTGCTCCTCTGGAGATCAAGCTGGCATCACAAAACAAGTCAACGACTTGGACTCAGAAGATAATGCCTTTGATCAAATTGTTCGCAATCCATTAGGTAAACCTCTATAGGCTCTTAGTCGGGGACTCACAAACGTACACTACAACGGTAACCCTTATCTGTATCGAGCTCCAACCCACATCTGTGTCGGGTATGGAGCCCGACACAGCGTAAAGGTCATTGATATGAGGAATCATCTCAAACGGGTATAAGTCCGTTACGGATGGAGTTATCTCAATCGGGCATTAACTAAGGCCCGTCACCGATAGCTTTGACCCAGACGACCAGTCAAAGAGAGCCCGTCACGGATGACCTATCTCAATCGGGTTACAACTAGCGTCCGTCACAGATGTCTATCCTCTCAAACGGGCCTACACAGAAGCCCGTCACAGATGATTTATATTCGCACTCGGGCCCCAACTACAACCCGTCACAGATTACTTAATCTCAATCGGGCCTTAACTTACAGCCCATCACGGATGACTGTATTCTCAATCGGGCTTTAACTTATAGCCCGTCACCGATGAGTATGACCACAAAAAAAATAAATATTATTTTTTGGCTAGCCTCAGGCCTGTGCTAGCTATGCCCGCTGCAAAAATAACAGAAACACATATGCCAATCACATATATATATCCCAGCATCCCCATTCACATATATACATCGCTGCATCCCCATTCACAAATGCCATTCACATATATTTTAGACAAATAACATCCATATTGACAGTTGCATATTGGTCAAGTGGTAAGTATTATAAGCTGCAATATTCATCTAGACAGAATTTACATAGAGATAATAAATGTAATAAACAATAATATTACATAGTAACATGTGTTTGACAATTCAAAAAGAATATTAAAAATTGTTTTTCACTTAATCTTAACCCTAAACATTCCTTTAGGGTGAATAATTTCGTGGAGGATGAACTCGGCAATCTCCTCACGAATATCCTGAAAGCTGCTACCCGGATCCTTTGAAAATTTGTCCTACATGAACAAAATTCGAAATTAGTCGAACGATCTTTAGATATATGTATGTACTTTAATTCAGTTAGAACATTTCACGAATGAGACCACAAACCTCCAATTCACCCAAAGTCTTCACCTTATCTTTGCAAAGTAGGTGCATGTTGTGGCAGACATGGAATCCGCACTAGTCGCCTATTTGTTGTTTGACTGGGAAGTCCTTCTTATGGATAAGTGTATCCTGCCCTGCCTTTCGAAGGCCTTCCTTTTGCACATATTGGGCCCACGCCTCATCTATCGCGAGTTGAATCGGGGTCCAATCGTATGCTTTCTTGTCAATCCTGGAGTTTAAGTAGTGGCACGTACTCCACTTAGGCGTTATTACCAGTAGGATCCAATGTCCACTGCGGCATTAAAATATTTAAAGTTAATACTAAAGCTAGACGTGTAATGCAATGAATTTAGGGAACACACTTACTATTGATTATAGGCACACATGATGTACTCCTTGTCTTGTCGGGCCCAGAAGGTGTCAAACAAGTAGTTTACCATTCCTTGACGGTCCCCTTGAAGATTTGTGACATTCACTACCTGAGGATCAAGGAAGGCAACTTCCGGTGCATTTTTGAGACACCACTTCCAACTATACCTACACGCAAGACAACATTACTTATAAGCATGTTACACGGATTGAGATGAATAATTTTCGTGAGCACGAGTACTTACAAGGAATAGCACTTGAGGAGGGTTGTGTCCACCGAGCGGAGCCTGTAGAGGTCGAATAGATCCTTGTAGTCTACCACGATATAATTTGGTGGCCCAAGGAATGGCGCTCTTGCGTGTTCGCCTATTATATCACTTTCTCTTTTCTTCCTCCTCACGTTAGATTTTTCCATGTAGTACATGTGTAACTCCTTGCAAGCGGTGCCCATCGTAGCTAGCATGTCGTCTCCAACCAACGGCATGCCTAGTTGGAAGGAGGATGGAGGTACGGGCTTCTTAGGAACTACCAGCGCCTTGCTCAGATCTAGCTTTGTTGGAGCAAGTTGTGAGCCCTGCAGCTTTCCCTTTCCTCACCCCCTTGCAGTAGGTTTTTCGATAGCAACTCTCTGGGGGGAAGAATGCGTCTTCCTGCTCTTCTTCATTGGTGGGGGTTTGATGATCACCCCACTGTCGACCTCCATAGGCTCGTCACCGAAGTCCGTGTCGTACTGCAACTCGAGATCATCTGTATCTTCGTGATGAGCCGGAGCTGGCGGTGCTGAAGGAGCAGGGGCAGGTTGTATCGGCAAGCGACCGCTTGGTGCAGTGGTTGGCCTCGGGATCACCCTTATCTCAATGAGATCCTTGGGCCATTGGATGAATGTTCCACGTGCATTTCCAAGGGTTAGGACCTCGTCGTTCGGTGGATGCCTGAGCGGGAAATGATCGAATTCTGGCTTCACCGAGTCGACTTGGACCTTCGCACAGTCAGCCCGTAGTTGCGCCCCATGCACTCTAGTTTCCGGGGTCGGCTGGAAAGCTAGGCCTTCAGCTGCAGGAACCGTGAAGGACGGCATCACCCTTGCTGTCAGGGTGCAGCTAGTTGGCTCCTGCGATATATTAATAACAATTTTTAGAGCAGTACTTACCGTATGATTTCGTTATGAATTATATTCGTTAAGAATTATATGCGTTGCGGACGAGAGATTACCGTAATTTGGTCAACGGCGACGGGAACCGCTGGGGGATTTCCCCCCCTCTGTTGATGCACAGCTGCTGCGCCTCTGCGTCGGACTAGCTAGATCCTGTTGCACAGCAGCAGCGGCAGCCTCCAGGATATTCTGTTCTTCTCGAATCTCCTGCCTGATATGGGCCCTCATCGATTCGAGCTTCTCGTCGAATTCAGAGCTCAACTCGGCTCTGACCTGTTCACGGATCTAGGCGGCAAGGCGGGCATCTTTTTGCGCCTTCGTTACTGTCCACTTCCTGTACTGCCACGCGTAGTCCGGGAATCCAACTTTCCACGGTACGTTGGCGCCAAGTCCCCTAGTGCGTCCACGGTGCTCCTTGTTGCGCAACGCTTTACTGAGGATGTCGTCCTCGCGTCTTTGGGAGCTTCCCTCTTGCGAGGCCTCTTGGGAGGCAACCAACTCCTTCTGTAGTACAAATGAGTTCGGATTAAACAAAAAGTTCGGTGGCGACAATGCGAACAAATATTGAGATAGGGCATTTACTATATTATCGTAAACTTGTTGATCTTGGGGATTTGGAAGAGAAACCGACCCATCCTGATTCTTCTGGTACCTCGCGCGGGCCCAGTTCCTTGCCCGTGGGTGTGGGATGTCGGCAAACACCGGAGGTGTGTTCGCTGCCGCTGCCGCTTCATCCTCCTGCTGCCATTCCTCCAGCTTCCCGACGTATCCTGCGGTGCCTAGGCGGTGCGGGTGCACGTTCCTGGACTACAGTGCTCTATACGCTTCACTTCTAGCCCGGGATTCAGGGGTCGATTTCTTCTCGTGGAATTGCTCCCATACCTCTTCCGTTATGAAGGGCCATTGGTCTTTTGGATCAGGGGTCATCGGATTTAGGACAAACTCCGTGACCAGCCTGCTCTTGAAATTCTTCCAGCAATTGCCCATCACCTTGAACGCGGCCTGCTTGAGCCTCTCCTCGTCGGCTGCAGGATATTCGAAGCTCTCCTTGAACTTGAGCCAAGCAGCGTTCTTCTCCGCCTCGGGCACGCCCTTGATGTCATCCGCGAGGATTGTGAAGTTTTCCCTTGCTACGACACCGCAAAGGGTCCTGAACTTGGCTAGGACATTGCGAGGCCGCGTCGGCAGTCCAACCTGGTTCACCTCTGAGATGGTGAACCGTTCCTTAGGGATTCTATTCCCTGTCCTACGACCCCTTGCCCTTGAGGACCCACTAGTAGTCGTCGACATCAGTTCACCTTGCTGAGACATCGTCTAAATAACTGTGCTTTTAAATAACAAAATTAATTAATGTTGTAAACAAATCACGTATGCACGTAAGTCGGTTAATTCAGTAAGTCCCAAAATCAATAAGTAGTACCATAGCTACTCTTACGAAATCTCCTGCCTGACACGTTTCTTAATTATCAAAAAATGACAGATTACGAAATGTTCTGGATGTCAAGGTGTCTTGGAAGGTTCCGTACATGTACTGACCCAACCAAACCAACTTGACACCCGGAACAGTTCGTATTCTATGATGATTTGATAATCTAGAAACAAAGTCCTTACGTAAATGAGTAATTATCAAGACATGACAGAAACCGAGGTGCACTGGGATTAGAAGTTTTTCAAATCGGTGTTGTGAGTGCACTAACTCGACCGAACTAACTTCTGACCCTAGGCACCCCGGATTCTGCGACGTTTCGATAAAATTTTCCTGAACCAACTTTAATATTAGAGTCGAATAATTACCAAAAAATAACAAAAACCGAGGTGCAATGGGATCTGACGGTGTCTTAATCGGTTTTGTGAATTACATATAACACGATCAAACCACCGTCAGACCCTACGCACCTCGGATTCTGCGATAATTTGGTAACGTACATTTTCTAACATTTTAACTATGCAATAAAATTAGTCTAGTTCACTAAATTATCCTAAGTAACCCTAAAGTCACTAAAATCAATATATCTAAATTTCACTAAACCTAATTTTTATCTAAACCTAATTTGCACTATCACTAAAAATCTCAGTACTAACATCATCACTAAAATTACCTAAGTTAAAAACCTAACAAACACATTCACTAAAAATCCCTAATAAAGAAACCCTAACCTAAACAAACTCACCGGCTTGGGGAGGTGGCGACCGGCGGCTTGGAGACCGGCGGCGGGTTGGAGACCGGCGGCGGCTTGGAGAACACGGGCGGCGGGTTGGAGTAGACCGGCGGCGGCTTGGAGACCGGCGGCGGGTTGGTGACCGGCGGCGGCTTGGAGACCGGTTGGCGGCGGCTTGGAGACCGGCGGCATCGTGGTCGTCGGCAGCGGTGGTTAGGGAGTTAGAAATATTCGAGATAGATCCAGATCCAGATCCAGCGCTTATTTTATCTTAGTACGGTAGTTAACATCTCAATCGGGCCTGAACAAGAGCCCGTCATGGATGACAACATCCGTGACGGGCTACGTTTCAACACCCGATAGAGATGACATCATCTCTATCGGGCTCCTCACCAAGGCCCGTCACAGATGACAACATCCGTGACGGGCTCTACTCTAATGCCCGATAGAGATGACATCATCTCTATCGGGCTTTGAATGGAGCCCGTCACGGATGACAACATCTGTGACGGGCTCTGCCCTAATGCCCGATAGAGATGACAATTCGGCGCTTGCCATCCCTCACGATGTGCATCTTCTTGTTTGCGGGGTCTTTAATGTAGAAAATCTGCTGGACCTGTTTCGCAAGTACGAATGGTTCGTCCGCGTATCCAACCTTGGATAGATCTACTAAAGTGAAACCTTCCTTATCGACTTTAACACCAGTGCGTATATTCACCCAACGACATCGAAACAAAGGAACCTTGAACTTCACGTAGTTCAGCTCCCAGATCTGCTCAATGCGGCCGTAGTATGTGTTAGACCCAACTTGATCCTGGAAGGCATCTATACGGACCCCGCTGTTTTGCACTGTGCTTTTGTCATCTTGCTGGACGGTGTAAAATGGGTATCCATTAATATAGTATCCTTGCCATGTATCTATGGCCCAACACGGTCCCATCCCCAAGAACTGTACTGTCTCATTTGGGATATCCGTCAACATTGTGACACGATTCTTGAACCAAGCGTTGAACCGAGAGTTATGTTCCCTGTTAATCCACATCTCAGATCGACCCAAGTTCTCCTGCCGGATTTTCGCTAAGTGCTCCTCAAAGTAAGGGGCAACTTCTGCCATGTGTTGGAGCACAGCAAAATGAGCCTGCGCGTAGGAAGCTTGATCGGGCCTAATTCTTGACCTCCCTATTGTGCCAGCACCTGATAACCTACCTTCGTGACGAGACGCTGGAACTCCTATAGGTTCGGCCTCGGACATGTAATTCACGCAGAACTCAATGACCTCCTCGGTCGTGTATCCTTCAATGATGCTCCCCTCCGGTTTTGCTCTGTTCCGAACGTATGCCTTCAGAACTCCCATGTACCTCTCGAACGGGTACATTTCTCTTAGAAAAGCTGGGCCATATAGTTTTGTTTGCTTCACAAGATGAACAGGGAGATGAACCATGATATCAAAGAAAGACAGCGGAAAAAACATCTCCATGTGGCAGAGGGTATTAACAATATCGGTCTGCAACCCATCTAGATCTTCGGGATCTATAATTTTCTGACCGATTGCATTGAAAAAGGCGCACAGACGTTGGATCGTATGTCGGACCTTGGGGGGAAGAATGCCTCTGATAGCAACTGGCAAGATTTGTGTGATTAGCATGTGGCAATCGTGAGACTTCATTCCAACCAAATTTAGGTCTTCGGATTTGACGTACTTACTAATCCTCGCTGAATAGCCCGATGGAACTTTGATATCTCTCAGGCAAGACAACATTGCGATCTTCTCATTCTTCGACAGTGTGTGGCAAGCTGGAGGGAGGTACACTCTACCTGTCTCTGCATCTGTTACGGGCTGGAGTTCACTGCGAATGTTCATGTCCTGTAGATCAAGGCGCGCGTTCAACCCGTCCTTTGTTTTGCCAGGAATATTCAGCAGCAGGCCAACCAAACTCTCACACACATTCTTTTCTACATGCATGAGGTCAATGCAATGATGAACCTCAAGATCTTTCCAGTAAGGTAATCGCCAAAATATGGACTTCTTCTTCCACATACCCTTGTCCTTTGCCTGACTACGTTTTCTTTTCTTCCCAAACTCGTTGGTTATATCTTTGACCAAGTTGTACACCTCATCCCCGGACAAATCCTTGGGAGCCTGCTGAAGTTCTCTCTTACCGTTGAAAACATTCTTCTTCCTTCGGAACGTGTGACGTAGCGGGAGCCACCTCCTATGACTCATATAAACCATCTTTCGTGATTTCTTCAACCATCGGCTGCGTGTATGTTCCATGCAGTCGGAGCAAGCCTTCTTTCCTTTCATGGTTTGGCCAGAAAGATTACCGAGGGCGGGATAGTCATTAATGGTGCAGAACAGTAGAACTCGTAGCTTGAAATTGCCTGGTCATCCATAACAGGCTCCAAGAACACGTCGATATCATTGCCCGGTTGTTTCGGTCCTTGGATTAGCAAGCACAGCATAATAAATTTCCTTTTAAAGCACAACCATGGCGGTAGGTTAAAGTTTGAAATAAGAACTGGCCAGGTGCTGTGAGTACTACTCAAGTCTCCGAAAGGATTCATGCCATCTGTACAAAGATATATCCTCATGTTTTTGGGGTCGGCAGCAAAGTCACTCTGTTTTCGATCGATATTTCTCCATTGAATTGAATCCACTAGGTGTCTTAGCATACCGTCGTTCCTTCTCTCAGTGGCATGCCAACGTACTAACTTCGCCTCCTTGGGGTTTGCAAATAATCTTTTGAAACGATCAATGATTGGTAGGTACCACAAAACCTTCGCGGGACCACCCCGCTTTGATCTTTTCCCTTCGTCAGGACTTTTCTTTCGCTTGTATCGAGATGCCTTGCAGACAGGATAAGCATCTAAGTCTGCATACTGCTTGTGGTACAATATGTAGTCGTTTGGACAAGCGTGAATTCTACGGACCTCTAACCCCAGGGGACACAAAACCTGCTTTGCTTCGTATGTCGTCTCGGGCAATGTGTTCCCATCAGGCAGCAAGGACTTCAAAATTCCCAAAAGCTCCGTGAAACTCTTGTCTGTCCATCCACTACTTGCCTTCAGCTTCATTAGGTCCAAGGTAGCTGATAATTTGGTGTGCTTTGCTTTGCATCCGGCGTACAGAGGCGTCTGCGAGTCACTGACCAACCTGCTGAACTTTATGGAATCTCTCTCGTTGTAGGCTGGATCCTCAACGTCACGTAACATGTCTTGCAGCAGATCGTGATCAACATCAACCATTTCACCGCCCAGTGGAGAAGGTACAAACATGTCATGCTCATCTTCATCTTCCTGATTTTGCGCACCAGTACTGTCTACAGCTGCAACACCTCCAGATTTTTGCTCTCCATGCTTGACCCAACATGTGTAGCCCTCCATGAATCCTTGTTGTATCAGATGAGCGTGTACATCCACTCGACTACCAAACATATTCTCATTCTTGCAATCTGCACATGGACAGCATATGTAATCGCTGTTTCTTCTTTTCCTATCCTCCTCCGCAGTGTTTATAAAATTTAATACCCCATTTCTATACTCCTGACTATGACGTTTCACGGATTTCGCATACATCCAACTTCGATCCATCGCTGCAGAAATGAAAAAATAATCAAAAAACATCTTAGAAGATAAATACTCTCAATTAATGACAATTGATGAATTGTCTAAAGTACCGATTACTATTTAAGTACCTTTATGAATTTACTGTTTTTTTGGAAAAAAAATTAAAATTTCGCCCCCTCCAACCTCCCACCAAAATTGTGAATAGTGTGATATAGTTACACCGGCAGTTACGGCTATTTATAGTGTGCAATAACTATCTGTAACAGTCCATAAAATTGTATTCTCTGTCGGGCATATCAGTTATCTTTATCGGGCCTAAAAAAGTACCCGTCACAGAGGACTGCAATCTGTGACGGGCTTTATTGTTATCTCAAACGGGCCTCAAGCTAGAGACCGACACGGATGACACATATCTGTGACGGGCTGCAACTAGGGCCCGATTGAGATAACCTTAAAATCTCAAACGGGCCACAAGTTGGGGCCAGTCACAGATGACTATCATCCGTGACGGGCCCCTGCTTGGGGCCCGATTGAGATATTTAAGGTTATCTTAATCGGGCCCTAGTTGGAGCCCGTCACAGATATGTGTCATCCGTGACGGGCTTCAGTTCTACGCACATTTAACATGTCTCTCCGACCCTATCTCAATCGGCCTCTTTTAAGGCCCGTTTGAGATGTATTCTTTGTGACGGCCCGCAAAATCCAGTTATGTTGCAGCCCATCACAGATGAGAGGATCTGCATTAGTGGTAGTAAATAACAATAATATGGTAGAAAGTAACAAAATACTAAACAATCATAGCCACATAAATACTAGAGAAGACAAAAGTAAAACAACATACTATTGTAGAGATCTCCAACTTAACAATGCTTTAAATAGAAAAAACATAAAAACTTACCGTATGAAGAGGTGAGATAAGATACCCGAGAGGTGGTGGCCCTAAGAACCCTCGTGCTTGCAAAACTACTAGAGCCATGTTTTTATTTTTACTCATGCTTGCAATTTGGATGCATTTGCATTCTTGGATTTTATAATAAAACCTTGATTGATTGATAGACGACAACATACCGAATTAGTGATTGCTCTTTATGTATACTAAGAAATAGTTGCTTAGCAAACAAAAAATACATCTAAGTAATTTTGTTCTCTCAGTTGGGAGAGAGATTTTCACCGCACGCAAAATGAGAAGACTCATTAGCATATGATTAATTAAGTATTAATTATTATAAAATTAAAAATAGATTTATTTGATTTTTTAAACAACTTCAACATAAAATCTTTTTAAAAAACACATGATTTAATAGTTTGAAAAACGTGCTAACGGAAAACGAGTAAGTTAAAGTTTAGAGTTGAGAAAAAGAACTGAGCATAAGACACATGGAAAAATAAAACAATATTGTATTTAATAACAAAGTAACCTTTAAAGATAGAGGTTGGAAATGCAAACTATTTTCATTATTGTTTATAGAAAAAGTAAACTTTGATAATATTAATTTCCAAAGGTAATTTCTCTAAAAATAATACTCTCTTTGTTCTATAATATAAGAGATTTTGGTTATAGATATCATGATATGGAGGGAGTAGGAAATAATATATAGAGTTCAGCACCCGGCATGCATGCAGCATGGTATGGTTGGATTGGCATGTTTGTTTGTTTGTCAGTAACTCACGTCTCTTCTGACATAACTATACATTGATAAAGACCAGGGAATCATTAGTTATAAATGATTGCGATATGCCTCTGTCAGATTGTGTACGTGAGCCTCTCGATCTTGGATAGAAGATCAAATGCATGTGGAGTGTTATTTAAACATATAGTTGGTGTTATTATATTTAGCATTAGAAACGTGCAAGTTAATTAATTGGATTAGTGGTTTCTCCAAGATTAATGATGTATTAAAATTAGTTTTTTTTCAGAACTAAAAATTGGTTTGTTCAACTCCTCTTTAATTGAGATGATAACATCAGTAGTAGTAGATGAGAACAGGACATGGCAGCTGACAATCGGATCAAACTAGATCAGACTATTTAAAATTGGTCTTATCTTAAAAAAATAGATTTGGCTAGTTTGTTTTGTTGATTCTATCAATTATGAGGCTCCGTTCATTTCTTATTGAAATGCAGATTCCACATCAATTTTCGTGAGTATGATTTTTAAATAGCTAAACTGTGCTAAATAACTAAACTTTCTATATGAAAGAAAAGTGCTTTACCAACTAAATCCATTTTTCAAGTCTATAGTAATTAATCATAAGCTAACAAATTTATCGTTTGTGTGCTCTTACTTAATCTTAACCCTCATCTATCTCAAACGAGCCTATAATATTGATCAAATATATGGTAAAAAAAATAATTGTCTCCTATTGGAATAAGGTAAAAATTCCTTATGCCATAGGCCCATATAGAGCTAGTCATATATAGTGACATGTTTGGCCATTTTGGGGGAGGACTCTTATGCTCCTATTAGGGACAACTTTATGCTCCCCACCATGAGAAACTACAGGCTCTATTATGAATCAATCCAAAACCGTGAAAGAAATTTTTTTTCCAAAATAGAAAGCCTATGCATCTTGCAATTAACAGCTTTTTTTCTCCAAAGACATGAAAATCCTTACCATAGAGAAATGTGTCCTCCTTACAGTTTGCTACATTAGGTCGTATTACAAATGCGCTGTCTAGCAGAAGCTTTTAGGCTGCGTTCGTTCCTGCCTACTGGGGAACTAATCTTCCTCGCATGTAAAACGGAGTAACTTATTAGCGCATGATTAATTATGTATTAACTATTTTTTTGAAAATAGATTAATATGATTTTCAAAACAACCTTCGTATAGATTTTTTTTCAAAAATCACCATTTAGCAGTTTGGGAAGCGTGCGTGCGGAAAACGAGAGGTGAGTTGTGAACTTCAACAAGAGAACACAGCCACACATCTATGACTTCTTCTAAAATATTTAGCTTCTCAAACCATTCAGATTTTTACTAAAATTATGAGAATATTTGGTTATATCATAAAAACACACATTAAAAGCCAGAACCATGGAAACCCATAATTTCCAAAATCTCATTGGCCACTACCGTTATTCCTTGTTACAATTTCTCAGTTTCCAAAACAGGACTTACGCCCCGTTCTTTGCATCCTCTTCCCAACTCCTCTCCCTCGTTTTCCACGCGCACGCTTTTCAAACTACTAAACGGTGTGTATTTTGTAAAAAGTTTCTATACAAAAGTTGCTTAAAAAAATCAAATTAATCCATTTTTAAAAAAAAATTAGCAAAAAACTTAATTAATCACGCGCTAATGGATCGCTCCGTTTTCCGCAAACACTGTGTATGTTCTGAACTCCGGTGAGTGAACGCTGCCTAAATTATTCCCTACAGTTGTACATATCCCCTGGGTAAATACAATCCAATCCCCAAAAAAAAGAACAATTGTCACCAGAAATATTTAAAAAAAATCCAAAAAATACATTAAAAAAATACTAGCTCATATTAATCGTCAACGAGTCAACGGCCAGAAAATATATTAATAAAAAAATAAAAAAGAAGGGTCATACTTGCCAACCGGCGCCAATCGGACGGCAAGGATAACGCCACCCCATCTTCCGGGAATCTCCACAGAAACCACGCCGACGACACGGTCACCGCCCGTGGGCCCCACCTCCCCCCGCCAGGTGGGCCCCACACGCTGACCGCTTGACCTAGCCCGCAGCCTCTTCTCTCTTCTCTCTTCTCCACTCGACCCACCTCTCCACCAACTCGCAACTCCACCAAGCAACCAAACCCTCCCAAACCCAATCTCCCACCCCCGAATTCCCCCCCAAAATCCCTCGCGCCCCGCCGGAGATCGATCCACCGCACGCCGATTCAGCCCCGGGAGTATTCAATTCTTGGAGAAATTCTCGTTTCTTGGAGAATTCCGGAGGAGGCGGAGAATTGTTGGGTTTCCTGGAGAGATGGGGGAGGGGGTGAAGGCGATGCTGGCGCGGCCGATCCAGCTTGCCGACGAGGTCGCCAAGCAGTGCGGCGCGGCGCGGTGCTTCCGCGCGGAGTGCGGCGAGCTCAAGGCGAGGGCGGACAAGCTCGCCGCGCTGCTCCGCCAGGCGGCGCGCGCCGACCTGTACGACCGCCCCGCCGCGCGCATCATGGCCGGTGCCCAGCAGGCGCTCCTCAAGGCCTCCTCCCTCGCCGCGCGCTGCGCCAGCGCCCACCCGCGACTCAGGCGCCTCTTCACGCTCAGCCCCGCCGCCGGGTTCCCCCGCACCATCGGCCTCCTCGACACCGCGCTCGAGGACGTCGCCTGGCTTCTCCGCATCTCCTCCCCGCGCTCCGGCGGCGGCGGCGGCGACGACGACGGGGACGCTGACGACGGCGACCTGAGGGGGCTCCCCAACATCGCGCAGAACGAGCCCATACTGTTCCTCATCTGGGACCACGTCGCTCGCCTCCACACCGGAGGGCTCGCCGCGCGCGCCGACTCCGCCGCCAACCTCGCCTCCCTCGCCCGCGACAGCCAGCACTTCGCCAAGCTCATCATCGAGGAGGACGGCGTGCCGCCGCTGCTTAGGCTGCTCAAGGAAGGCACCGACGACGGACAGGAGGCTGCCGCCCGCGCGCTCGGCCTGCTCGGCTGCGACGACGAGAGCATCGATAAGCTCGTCCAGGCCGGGGTGTGCTCGGTCTTTGCCGCGGCGCTCAAGGATCCACCCATGCGCGTGCAGGCTGCTGTTGCTGATGCCATCGGTACTCTCGCTGACCGGAGCGCCACATGCCAGGAGCTCTTTGCGCAGAACAGCACCATCCGCTATCTCGTCGGTCACCTCGCCTCAGGGACCATCCAGGAGCACAGCAGGTACTCCGTCGGCTCCAGCAGCTCCAAGAACAGCGCTGCTGCACCTCAGCACATGACGTCGCTGCACTCTGTCGTGCTTGCCAAGACGCTCAGCATGCGCCACGGTGGTGACCGTGACACCTCCTCCACCGATGAGCCCCCAAGGGTGTCCAATGAGCAAGACGCAAAAAGGAATCAGATGCAGTCGGTTGTGCAATCCGCGATGGCTGCTAAGACAAAGACGAATGGGTCGTTGATTCCACCCTTCAGGCCACAACTGGGCACGAGTGGTTCTAGTGGCCGTGGTGCTGTCCGGGAGGTGGAGGACCCGGAGACCAAGGCACGGCTAAAGGCCATGGCAGCGAGAGCACTGTGGAAGCTCGCCCGCGGTCATCTAGTTGTCTGCAAGAGCATTACTGATTCGCGCGCACTACTCTGCTTCGCGGTGCTTCTTGAGAAGGGTGATGGTGGCATGGGTACTAGCGTACAGTACTTCTCAGCGATGGCAATCATGGAAATTTCCCGAGTCGCCGAGCACAGCCTTGCACTGCGGCAGTCGGCATTCAAGCCTAGCTCTCCAGCAGCCAAGGCTGTCGTCGACCAGCTGCTTCACATTGTCAGCAAGGGAGACTACGATGAGCTCTTGCTCCCTTGCATTAGTGCCCTTGGCTGCCTTGCACGCACTTTCACAGCGAGTGAGAACCGCGTCATCGCTCCCCTTGTGGAGCTGCTCGATGAACGTGAGCCACCAGTCATTAAGGAGGCCGTGCTTGCGCTCACCAAGTTCGCATGCAATGAAAACCACCTTCATGTAAACCACTGCAAGGCCATCGTGGACAACGGTGGTGCTCGCCACCTTGTCCAGCTGGTTTATCTCGGTGATGAGGTGCAGATAGAGGCACTGATACTGCTCTGTTTCATTGCATTGCACGTGCCAGAAAGTGAGGAGCTGGCTCAAGCTGGTGTGCTTGCTGTGCTTCTCTGGGCATCAAAACAGGCTCACATGATACAGGACATGCGTGTCGATGCACTACTTCCAGATGCCAAGGGGAGGCTGGAACTCTTCCAGTCCAGAGCCTCCAGGTGATTTTGGCAGCAAGACCAGCAGACATGGGTTAGTAATTTCTTTGCTGCAATGTGTAATTAGAGTAGATTGTTTTCTGTTGTTCATCATTGTTCTATCGGAGTTTTGTTCTCCGTAGGTTGTACAAATCTCTAGCAATCAATCTGTCAGTAAAATTGGTTGGGGTTATTGAATTGTAATTCAAGAGGCATTTTAAATAGATTATATGTGTACCTGTAAAGTTGGCCAAGAAATTTAGTTGTACTTGTTCATTGCAATTGATTTTCTTGTTACTTTTGTCTAGTTGGATTGCAAGAAAGTGGGATTCTGAAGCTTTGGTTCCTGACCAGGGTATTTATAACTCATAAGCAATTTCACATTATCCAGCTTCAAAAATCAAAACACTAGCATATAAGTCAACTATTCATCTACAATTTTTAGAAGCATGGGAACTCCAAGAAAATTGTTTTAAAGAATGATCTTGCATATCATGGTGCCCTGCATATTGCATATGAACATTAGTTTTGATTGTTTTGTATCAGCAGATGTTGATTGCTGAATATGTGACTAATTTTAATGTTGCAGAGCATCCCTAGATTGTTTTTATATATTGCTAATGTGTTGTTTTTCAAACTTGGTCCTACTCATGTTTGGAGTTTGGACATTTCTTCATCGTTCACCTTGTCCAATATGTCTAGATATTTATTTATGCTTGTAGCAGTGTGCTATATTAGCAATTAGTATCAGATGAAGGAACAGGGCACATCAACAAGCAGTTGATAACAATACTCAATACAACATGTGATTTAAAATACTCTTGCATTTTTAGTGTACATAGACAAGCATCATTGATACATATTTTGTTATCACAACATGCTGAAGGTTGGCGTACAATCCGTGTACTCTAAAAGTTGACCAACATTATTATTTACTTATATCAGCCGTGCAACTGCTAGGTGCCTTGCTTTTGTCAGCCAACTTCACCAAGTCAACCAGTTCTTGCTTTAGACCTTCATGGATCCTGTAATAAATCGTAGGCGTAATAAGTACAATTGTTATTCTTATAAACAAAAGTAATAATAACATAAAAAAAATGGCATTGACAATAATGTAGTTCTCTTTTGTTTCATCTTCTATTGGCACTAGTATACTGGCTTGTTCGTTTTATTTTTATTTTACTTTTTTTGAAAATGACGGTTGTACTTTTGACATCACTAGTTGCTGGATAGAACTTCTCTTTTGCTATTCAAGCGTCATGGTTGTCCTATTCTCTCCTTATCTGTATAATGTTAACAAGAGCACCACCACATGTACAAACATCAAAGTTTCCCATACTAGATGACACCAACTTACCCAGCTGACACCGACACCTGGGCCCCACCGGAAGTTGCAATCCAGAGGGGGTCAGCATGTCATTGTCAGTTCTTACCCAGGTGATCAGTGTGGCCAATCGAGTGAAGCCTGCTCACCTCCGCAGTTCCCGGGGATGGCGATGCCGCACTGCTTGGTGACATAGAACACCTTGTCCATGCTGATGTTGTCCCTGACGCCTGGGCTGCCCAGGTAGGTGCAGACGCAGGGCACGTTGACGTCCTTCATGGAGGCGCAGCAGTCAGGCGACGGCTGCAGCTTCGGCCCGTCCTTCTCGACGAACTTGTAGCAGGTCGTCTTCAGCACCTCAACGTCGTTCTGGCATTCTGAACCTGCCGCTGCTGATGGAACTGGGATTGCCAGGAGGAAGATCAGCAGTACAGCGAGGCTCGAAGAGCTGAGCTGAGTCGACATCCTGGTATGTGTTGTTCTTGCTGATATCTTGAACTTTTCTGATTGAACTTGAACTTTGGATATGTGCAATGCAAATATTTATAGAGCTTTTGGTGCCTGAGATTGTTATGCTCCATTCTTGCTTGGGCTAGTTGAGCATTTCGTGCTGCACTGGTAACCATGGAAATGCAATGCTTGTGAGGTGATGGTTCATGGCTACGTGTTTGATTTAGCTTGTGCAGCAGATGCAAATGCAATCGGTGTGATAATTTGTTGGAAGCAGAGCATGGGGTTCAGATCTTGTTGGGCTCTTTGATCTACTGGGCTGGGCCAAAGGATTACCAACAGCTCAGTTCTGCTTTCCTAAAGCCCATCAGTGGCTGTCTGATATGAAGTTGCATTTGAAGGAACGAAACTGGACTCCTTTGTTATCCAACGCTCAAGTGCATCAACTGGCTGACCCTCTGCATGCTGTGGCTGCACTGAACATTTAGCCTGCAATCTAATGGGAATTTTTTGTGCATATGTTCCTTGATTATATATATGGGGCGTCGGAATACATAGCAAATGTATATATCTGCTGATAAACTTTCAGTTGTGACCAGAGTGGTTAAAATATCCATGTTCAATTAATCTGTAATGCTCATTTTCTGCTGGTTGATAAGATTAGGCTGAGTTTGTCTCACTTAGGCAGTGTGTCGAGTCCAATGGGCTAGCGGTAGCTCCAGGCCTTGCTTGTTTCTCCAGCTGATTACAATCCGGGAGCTGACTTTGAATTTTAGGTTTGATTTTTGGGATACATTTGTTACTTTTCTTGCCTATCTCTCTTTTCATAATTGCTAACGAAGACAATGAACAATCTTCCTAGAATTATTTTAAAAATAATAACTAAAATACAATTCAAAATCGGTTTGCTCCACTTCTCTGCTGGCTCTAGAATCCGCCTGAACCATCTAGAACTCTGTATCTCCTTGTTTCTTGTTCCTCAATTATCTGCCTGTGTCTGATAATGGCATCTAGCTAGAGAACGGGGTTTGATGGATCAAGTTTGGCCTTCCTTGGTAAAGCTAGATGCCCCTAATTGATTCAAGCATGTATGTATAACTACTAATTAACAAAAGATCTATAAAAGCATTTACATTTAACTTGAGCAAAACCCAAGACAAATGACATCGTAAGTCCTACTAGATTTCTAAATCATAAAAATATTTTGTCCTCTTTATATTAGCAGTCAACCGTAGCTTTTTCCTGCCTTCAATTTGAAAGGGCTGAAGCGTTTCAATTCATTTTCTTTCTGAATATTGGGATACTTAACTTGAAATAATTTTACCAGAGAAGTTACTGGGAGCTACCCAAATTTTGGTACTTACAGGTACCTTTTCAAGAACCATAAAATTTCTCATTTAACTTGAGGTTCTTTCTTGAATTTACGAGGACTAAATATAAAAGAAGGAGGCTAGCTCCTCCATTTGTATAACAAAGCTTGGTGAATGAAATTTGAAAAGGCACCAATTAGGAGAGGGAGGACAAAATGATGCCTTGTGCCGAGGAGATGACGAATGCCTCCCTCTCTAACCTAATGATGCTCTCTTTGCTGCTGCTGCTGCTTGAGCAAAGCTTGCTTGCTTTGCTACCAGCTGCATGCCTGCCTCCTTGCTCTCCGATCACCCAACCGCTCCATGCACAAACCTGCAAAACACCTCTCTCTCTCTCTCTCTCTAGATGTGTCCCTGTGTACTGGACCAGCCATGATGCTTGCAAGCAATGCTGCTGCTGACAAATTGGGATCACAAGAAAAAATAATTATATATCTAGCTAGCTGCTGCATCGGATATTCAGAGATGGTGAGTGAATGATATGATGCATGAGGTACTGTGATCAATGGCTTGCAGTGTCTTGCATGGTGTGCTGCCTGCAAAAAAGATAGCTTGTTGCTAGGGCACACAATTTGTAAAGGTATATGCAACAACAAGGTGCTGCACATCATGCCATTTCCCTGGCATGTGGATGCTGCTAATTGCCTGACAAGAATTGGGGCAAACAGCTTTTAGCTTTCAAGGGAGAGAGATCGATCGATGAGCGTGTCAACAAACGCACTCGATCGATCATCAGATGGTCCAATTGACAGATATATGTTCAGGCAACGGTGAACATGCTGTGTCGATCGATCGTACGTCCTTCAGATCGAAATGCATGAATAATTCCTGTCCTAATTTCAGATGAGAGATGCTGCAGGTAACGTTAACTATGCAAGCTACTAGCTACCTGCAAATCTGCAACTTGCTACCTGCAGAAAAGTTCAGCAAATAAGCCACAACAAAGTTCAGAGATCAAGCATGCTGACGGTGTGAGTACGATGCCTGACGTAGGATCAAGCTGGCTACGCATGTCTAGCTCATTGTTTGTACATATAGACACTTAATTGATACTACTCAAAATTAAACTAGCTCTACACATCAGACTCTGAGCAGTTACAAAAAAAAATCAAATCTGAACTATTACTTAAAGAACTATATATAGCTAGTGTGTTGGACTATATATACTGTTGGTGGCAAGCATCATCAGGTCGATCTTGATGAGGATTTTGCACCCGAAAGACAGGTAGGAAAGAACAATGAGAGCAGGCATGATGCTACTTAAGCCCCCATATCTCGTGAGAGTCATGTGAAATCAGACCAAGATCTCCCAAAGGTATAAAGTACAAACATACACACGCTCTCTCTATATACTATATAGTATATTTATGTCTGCAGTTAGCTTCATGCATGTGAATGTGTAATACTTGATTCCTGTCTGGTGTGTACTATAATTATACTTGTGAAACCCTGACAAAACAAATACATGTATATATACATATATATATAGACATGTACTTTTAATAACAAATTATGTGAAGTGAGCTTTATATATATTTTGTCAAATTGACATGCAATGCAACATGGTCTGTCGTCAACTGTGGTGGTATCAATGTATGTTCTCCCTAAAGATGTTGTCTCATCTACACGTTCCAAAAGTTGTCACGAGCAGTGTGATACACTCATGCATTCAGCTACCTAAAGATCCTTTATTTTCTCTCTCTCTCTCTCATGAATAGATTCTTGCAGCTGCCTTATTCATGAGAGTAGAAGAGTATATATGTAGGCATGATTCGTTATGAGTAGAAACATACGGTGGTGGCGTAGTCTGCAGTCTGCAGGCGCAAAATACCTGCTTTGTCTTGAGTGCAAGCCAGCATGCATGCTGGCATGCAGAAATGCAGATAAATATATATGTGTAGCGCCCATGATGTCTTGCTCGCTTGTGCACCATGTCCAAGGTCACACTGGATATTACTAGCTATATACGCGTCGTCGTATATGTACATATATGGTTTTTAATCTTGAATATATACTGAGTTAATCAATTTATTTTATACTAGGCAATTGTTAGATATTATTTTCCTCCAAGGCTTCAAGCTCTTGGGATCCAATAATCACGCAAAATAAAATTCAATCGAATATGTCCGATGTGAAAAACACTGCTACAGAAATGATTTTCACAGACATACCCTCCTTCAACCTATAGGTGGACCATAACATCGCCTACCTGCGATAATATCGGTCCTGAAGGAAGACATGACCCGTATGCAAAAATCAATTTTCGTAGACGGCCTATTAAGAGAGGCCCGTCTGCAAAAATATTTTTATTTCGCAGGCAGACAGCAAGGAGACCCGCATACAAAAAATATTTCCACAGCGCACTGGTATCTCGGTCTCTATTTTTTTTTTGAAGTCTTCACCAGGTCTCACCCCTCACACTCTTCTCCTCCACCTCTCCCTCCCTCTCCCCTCCTCATCTTCTCCGCACACCTCTCCTCATCCTCCACCTTTCTCTCACTAGTACAGATCCTCTCATCCGTGATGGCCTGTCACTTAACTGGATTTTGCGGGCCGTCACAACGAAGACATCTCAAACGAGCCTAAAAAGAGACCGATTGAGATATGGTCGCACAGACATGTTAAATGTGCATAAACTTGAACCCGTCACGGATGACACCTATTAGTGACGGGCTCTAGTTTAGGCCCGATTGAGATAACCTTCAATATCTCAATCGGGCCCTAAAAGAAGCCCATCACCGATGACCATCATCTGTGACGGGCTCCAACTTGAGACCCGATGGAGATATTGAAGGTTATCTCAATCCCCTCATCTTCTCGGGGCGGCGGGAGGGAGCTGGCGGGTAGCGCGAGCAGCCGACGCCGCTGGCCCCGCGACAAGTGCATCTGTTGTCACCGGACCCGCAACAGACGGATCCGTAGCTACCAGCCCCGTGAAGTGGTGGGGAGGGAACTGGCAGGCGGCTGGAGCAGCTGACACCACCAGCCCCGGCAGGCAGATCTGCTGCCACCGGCCCCCGCGAAGTGGTGGGGAGGGAGCAAACAATGTCGTCGGCCCCGCGCGGGCGGATCCACCTAGGTCACCCCCACAAAGTGGTAGGGAGGGAGCAACCGACGCTATCAGTCCTGTGGTGGGTGGATCCGTCGCCCCTCGGTGCAACAACTGGAGCGGCGACGGCAGTAGTGGCTTTGGGAGCGGTGACATCGATGGGGCCTTCGGCTGCTGTGATGGAGGTGGTGGCTTGCTTCAGCTGCGACGATGGCGATCGCGGCTACAACGATGACGACAACTTTGGGAGCTAGGGTTTCAGCCGATTTGTTTTTTTGGATTTTTTTCGGCAAAATTGTTTTCGCAGGCGAGCGACATAGGTGCCCATGTGCGAAAACCCTATTTTTGCACGCGGTTACACTGCCCGTATGGAAAGATGCTGATTTTCGCATACACTTGGGCGCATGAGGCTGCTTTGCCCGCCCGCGAAAACAGATTGTGGTCGTATGCAAAATTCATTTTTGAGTAGTGAAATTCAAATTCTGAAAAAAAAATATAATTTGAAGTTGTTAAAATAAAATTGAATTAACAATCTTAAAAAATTCAATTAATATACTACATCCGTCGACAAATATATAAGTATTTTTTTGGCTATGTCAAACTTTTGATTGACCAGTTCAAAAATTAATATAGATAGTGTTATTCGAGATAGTGAGATCTATCTCTTGAGATATTGCCAAGAAAAAAAAGGAATATGGATTTAACATGAAAACCCTTGCGAGAAAAAACATAGACGATTGAAGGTGTAATCACCACCTTCAGAAAAGTAGACATTGTAAGGAAAGGTGGGTACTTCTACGATGCATCGTCTCATCACTTCCTTCCTCCCTTCAACTTGGGCATGTTGACTTTCAATTTGAATAATTTTTTTCTTTCAAGTTCTAACTAATCCCCTTTAAACTTAACTGGTGTAAACTAGGACAACTTATATAGTAGTATAGGAAGTAACTAAACATACGTAATTTTAAGAATTAGTTTAACTCCTGTAAAAATATGTAAACCAAAAGTATATATATTTTAGTTCTCACACGCTGAAGTGGAATTCCATATATATAATCCCTAGCTAGCTAAATCTATATATCAGTGTGATATCTGTGATATGTGTGTACATGCATGTTTAGTCAAATGAAAGAACGGCGGAGACGGCCGGCACGAACATGTAGCCATGATCGGTGATTCTGATGAGTCATGTATGTAGTCAAGTGATTTTGATGTCTCCTTCATGTGTAGTCTAGGACTACATTCTAAAGTGAGTAGATAACCGTGAGAACACTTTTCAAACTTCACACCTTGACTGGTCACTATTACATAAACTTAACAAATGCTTGTTCTTACTTAGGGGTACCTAATTTGTACAATAGTTGTTAATAGCGGTTTCTTAGTGTTCCTACTTAGAAATATTTGTTGATACGAAAGAGAAAGAGGGGAGACAAAACATCGTTACTATGGGTAACAACGGCTTAACAACGACTTTTATCCTTTATAATAAGGAAACATGGTTGCATGAGAATGAAAAATAAAAAGAATAGTAGTAAAAATAATATTTTTGAGTTATTAATGGTTAGAATCTTTATTGTCTCACTGTTGTAAAGATACGGTCTCTTATAAATAATCTTGTAAAGTATTGTTTAAGAGACTAGTCTCTAACATTGAACATGCTCTAATAGGCCATGTGTGCCTCTTCAATAAGATGCAGGTTTTCTAACCTTGTTGCTCTGTGTGTTTTGATGTTTTCTATCCTTAATTCTCCGTAGCACATAGGATCGGTATTTTTGATTGTAGTCGTAGTAGCTAGCTGGCATGATCGGGCTCCGAATTATGCATCCAACAGTGAACAATGAAAACCTATGGTTTGCTGCCATTTTGTTTTATTGATGGTACTCTCTCTGATAATGGTGTGATCATGCCGTCAAACTATAATCTAATTCGAATACATAAATGTTGTACACTCTAGATAGGCAGCTGCTAGAAATGTTGTTCCTCCACTTCCAATTCGCAGCATGGAACCAGATAGAATTTAAATTCGGACTGCAATGTGATATTTTAATTTCCTTTTGCCTATCTTTATCTAGTGAAATGAAAACAGGGTTTGCATTGACTGAAATCAAAAAGGGAAGAAAAGAAACTTGCATGATGACATATTGTAGAACCTGTGCTCTTTTCAATGGCAAACCATAGAATTCTCTTAATTATATATGTGCAATGTTGAACAAAATAATGTGGCACGTTATGTTTTTTAAAAAAACAATTAATCCAATTTCAAGGATGGTAATAATCTTTAGCACAGCAAATTGCAACATAGTAGGCAAATTACAGAGAAAAATAGGCACATCATTTTCAAGAGTTGTCAATACACATCTTTCTCGAAATAAGAGATTTTTTTAGATGTATAAGAGAAAATGAAACATACATCGTCTCAGTTTACACAAACACACCCACTATAAGTTTAGGAAAGAAAATGTTTGAGGTATCGACATTTTCCAATATGTGAAAAACTGAAACAACTATATAGACGGTTATGAGGGCATGGAATGCTCTCTTAATTAATTAATATAGTTTCAATTCCCCTTGAAACAAACTCTTTGAATTGATTTCCAGCTTCTTCATGATTATATATTTTATCCTCATTGAAACAAGCTCTTCTCCCATTAGATCGGCAAATTGCATTCAAGCAGGTTGGCCAAATATTCTGCAGAATATAATTAAAAGGAGTAGGCTCGGCGTACAACAAATTCTATATATCAGTCAGCCCGGCCGTTGTAACATTTGCATGGAAAGCCCCAAAAGAGAACAGCAAAAGGGGAAACACTGTGGCAAAACCAAGGGAAGGAATGTCCCCCAGGCCAAGCTGCAAAGAGCATGCATGAACATGCATAATTATATTATTATTATATATTCATATTGCACACTCCCACAACTCGGAGACTCACTGCCACCTGGGACCCACACCACCATATTCTCCCTTCTGGGCCCAACAGCCAGTGACAGCTAGCGCATATATAGTGTACACTCTCAATGTCCGAAGTAGTAAACCATGAGTTTGTCTAGCTCTGGTCACTGGTCTCCTCTCCATCTGTGCAAAGTGCCTTTGGAGTTTGGAGTGCTCACATACATTCATAGGACATATTGTTCTTGGTACTCTCTCTCTCTCTCTCTCTCTCTCTCTCTGTGATATTCTCATGTGCAGAGAGGATGCAGCTGCTAACTGGGATGGATAGCCAGGGAGGCAGTGCAAACTCGGGAGAATGGAAAGAAAGATAAACAAGGTGATCGAGGTAGCTAGCAATGCAAGCTAGAGAGAGGGGAGAGAATGCATTGCGATGCTCAAAAGCCATAACACGCTCGCCACAAAACGCAATGATGCGGTTTCTCAGCTCTCCATGCTCCCTCTGATGGTGTAGATTAATATATAAAAACCTTTAATCTTTATTTATCTTGTTAAATTCTTTCTTGATCAATGCATGCATAGTGAAAAGCCCAATGCATGTATGGGACATGCAGATCAAATGCCGAATGTTTAAATTGATCTTACCGATCAAGATTTTAGCTGTAAACAATGTACAAGTGCTAATCGATGGAACTACAAAATGCAGTTCCAGATATGCAACTCTAGCATGCCGCAAGGCGTTGTTTGGGCATGTCGATCTTTGGAGTAATTTAATTTGCAGAAATTTCTCTGAAATATTGTAGTTAGATGCATATGAATAGGTGAATTTAATTACTACTCATTCCGTTGTAAAATATAAGAATCTAGTACTGAATGGGATATATCCTACTACGAATCTGAAAACTCTCTATCTACTTCCTCCGTTCCAAAATAACTCAACTTAGGATGGGATGTGATACATCCTAATATAATTGTTCAGATTCATTGTATTAGGATCCATTGAGTGCACATCCCATCCCGGTTGAGTTATTTTAGAATAGATGGAGTTGATTCGTAGTACTAGCTAGGATGTGTCCCATCCAGTACTAGGTCCTTACATTTTGGGATGAATATAGTACTAAATTGGTTTCTAGTATGTCCACTAATTAATCGATATATCATATCCTGCACGCCTATGTTGCCAAGCCTTAGGATACCATGCAAGAGAGAGCAATGCAAGGCTTGCATGCTTGGGTTAGGGCTCTCATTTGATAAAACGTGGAGGGGCCTAGATTCCCATCATTTGGGTTGTACCAACTCTGTCTCCTTCAGTTCAGCAGGCTTCAGAGCTCAAGTCGGCAAAATTGTTTGCCTCACAAATTTGGCATGATGAGTTGTTGTACATGGAAAGGTCAGCCTGCTTTGTCTACCGACTTTATAACCCGGCCACATATATAGTTCTCTTTTGAACAAGATTATAAGCTACTAATAGATCTTACATATGTTATTCATTTTGAGATATAGCTTAACGTCTTCACCTGATCGACAATTAATTAGAACACAAACAATTGAGATGATCAGGTTCATCACTTGAAAGGAACTTCCAGTCTCAGATCACTTTTGGTCATGTGTGCTGACATGTTTCAAAAGTTTGCATGATGCGCACATATGCAACGGATTGATGTCAATCAGTCAATCAGGCCCACTAAGCTCGTATCAAGTCATAACTGGTACCTCGTATAGCTGGCGAAGCTCCTCCTCGGTGCGGGAGGCGGTGACCGGCGGTGCAGGGCACGGCGGCTTCTCTAGTGTGAGGCGACGGATCTGGCACCGCCCCGTTCGGATCCCCCCCCCCCCGCGCGCGCAGCTAGACCCAGCGCCCCCACGTGGATCTGGCCGGGGAACATGCGGCAGGAGTTCATGGAGCGGAGTGGCGTAACGAGGGAGGCTGTCGACGGCCGGCGCGGGGGCGACGGCGGCCGGCAGTGGAGATGCGGCAGAGCCGGCGGCAGTGCATGGACGGCGCTGGTGGCCGGCGAGTGCGGTGTGGAGGTGACGTGAGGCCAGCGTAGTGCGAGACGCGTGGCTGGGGTGAACCATCTATGCAAGGATACTACCTCTGCTCGGCTATCTAGTCCGCTAGGTCTATATCTATTCGAGAAGCACGGTTGTACGAGGGTCATTTCATGCTTAACTTCATCGCTCGGTCCTTAACTGACCGGGGACGGTACTAGCCTTTTCCAGATACCACCTAAATCCACCATTCGCCCCAGTCAAAAACACTTGTTTAGTTTATTTCTCCTTTCACAAATCATGTCATCATATCATGGCAATGTGGCGCTCATGTCTCCGCATGCCGCATCTCAATTACCTTCCCAAAGGTAATTGCCCAAGCATATAGTATTTTGATAAATATGAGTATGCATAATTCTAGAATAGCATTACTAAGCATTTGTCATAATTGACTAGGGACTCATACGTAAACATGGTTACAAGGGGATATGGGGTAAACAATATTCAAGGCATGGCATAACAACAAGTAGGATGTTCATCATTGCATGCATCTTTATTTGTAAACAAAATAATTTCGCAATTGGGATCAATATGTTCAAGGAATAGTGATGACTTGCCTTGCTCGAAATCCTGCGGGTCTTGATCCTCGGTCGGACTCGCAACTCCTTCGGGGTCTATAATTGCGTGCGAAAGAAATGGATTTGAATTCGGTCGGAATTCAATTAAAATCCGATTAAAGAAAGATAAAGCGCGAGCGTCGAGTCTCGGTATCGATTCCGTTATTTTATGAGATAGTTCTATTCCGGTTTTAGTCCATTAATCCTAAAATATTGCGTTGGCCGATTAAAGTATTAACTCGTTTTAACTTATGCGCTACCGAATAAATTAGATTCCGATAATAATAAATAACCCTAATTGATAAATAATTGGCTAAATAATGGCAACGACTAATTAAGCAAATAACCTGACTACTGAGTAACTTCTACTTATTTTATTTTCTCTAGAAATCCCCCAATAACGACCTACGATTAATTCGCCAACTAGCTATATTTTCTTTTCCATTCCTAAATCTTCTTCCCTATGTTTATTTTATTTTCCCTTTTTCTTCCCTTTTATTCTTTTCTATTTCCTCTCGTTTTCTTTTCTCTCTCTCTTTTTCTTTCTCTCTCTTCCTTCTCTGTTCTGCCTCCTTCCATTCTTCTTCCTTCCTCCTTCTTTTCTATCTCTCTCCCTACCGTCTCTCTCTCTACCGGGCATGGCCGGCGCATCGGCGAGAGCTAGCGGAGGAGAGGGGGGCTTACCGGCGGTGGCGGCCTGGGAGGGGCGGCGAGGGCACACGGCGGCCTGGGGTACGGCGGGCGGCACAGAGGGGAAAGGAGGAGGAGTGTGGGGAGAGGGAGGGGAGCTCCGGCGGTGTGGGGAGGGAAGGGGAAGGGCGCGGGCGGCCTTTTATAGCGCGGGGGAGGGCACGGAGGTGGCCGGCGCAGTGGCGGGGCGGCAAGCTCGAGGTGCGCGTGCGCCGCAGGGTGATGGCGATGGCGCGGCGCGCGGCGACGGGACATGGCGGCAGTGGCACGGGGCTCGAGGGCAGCGACAGTGGCACGCGAGGCACGGCAGAGGCGGCAGTGGCGCGGCAGTGGCTGGCGGCGACGTGCGCGCGGCGGCCTGGCAAGACGGCGACAGCGCGCGGCGCGGCAACGGCGACAGCGACCCGGGCGGGGCGATGGGACGCGGTGGCAGAGGCACGGGGCGCGAGGGCGCGCGCGTGGGCGCGGGGCGCAAGGGCGCGGCGGCGGCTGGCGGCGACGTGCGCGTGGCGGCCTGGCATGATGGCGATGGGACAGGCTAGGACTGGGTCGAACACCTAGGGCCTAATGAATAGTAATTTTCTTAATTTTGCCGATTTAGGCCGATTTCCATTTAAAAATTCGTCCAAAATTTTGTAATTCCACCTAAATGAATATTGCTCAGTATTTTTAGTGTTCCTAGAGATTTCACTCGAATTTCCAAGTTTCCATAATTTATTATATTTTTTATATGCATTATTTACACGATTTATATGTAGGTCTATATATATTTATGCCTAGGGTTTATACCTATGCCCTCATGTATACATATCTATATATATGCAAGAATACACACTTGAATTTATGTCATCATATTTTATACCTATTCACATTATATACATATATATACATATGCTTTTATATATGTGCATAGGTGTAGATATTTACATACATATATATATATATATATATGAAATTTCCTATTTAAATTTATTTAGAATATTTTCCTTACTATAATTTTGCCCAAAGCTTATTTTAGTTTGTTTTTCTTGATTGTTTACTTAGTTGATTTTCGTTTTAGGGTTCGCGCTTAAATAGATTTGATAAACCTAAACTCTACAATTAAAGATCCGAATAGATGAATGATTAAACGCGGCATGATGCAATTCAATTTAAAAGTTTTTGGAATTTCGTATTTTAGGGTTTCGCATACCGGTTGTCGAACAGATGCGGGTACTCAGTCTTCAAGAACTCCTCGCTTTCCCAAGTAGCTTCGTCCTCAGTGTGGTTACTCCATTGCACCTTGTACATACGCCATACTTTGGTTTGGGTCTCCTTTTCAGCCTCATCCAAGATCTTCACAGGATGTTCCGGATACGTGAGGTCATTACCGATGTGGATTTCTTCTAACGGGGCTTGCTTTTCTGGTACTTTCAGGCACTTCTTTAACTATGAGACATGGAAAACCGGGTGTACATCGGAAATGTTCCCCGGTAGCTGTAACTGGTAGGCAACTTCTCCTCGTCTAGCGATTATCTGGAACGATCCTACATACCTTGGTGCTAGCTTTCCCTTGACTTTAAACATTTTTGTACCTCTCAGTGGAGAGACCTTCAGGTATACGTAATCTCCTTCCTTAAATTCTAGGTCCCTTCTTCGAGTGTCTGCGTAACTCTTTTGACGTGACTGTGCCACCTTTAGTCGGTCACGGATTAGGCGAACCTTCTCTTCAGCCTCTCTGATTATATCTGGTCCGAATACGGCACGTTCTCCGGTCTCAGACCACATCAACGGGGTACGGCATCGCCGACCAAATAATGCCTCAACGCTTTCCCAAGTAGCTTCGTCCTCAGTGTGGTTACTCCATTGCACCTTGTACATACGCCATACTTTGGTTTGGGTCTCCTTTTCAGCCTCATCCAAGATCTTCACAGGATGTTCCGGATACGTGAGGTCATTACCGATGTGGATTTCTTCTAACGGGGCTTGCTTTTCTGGTACTTTCAGGCACTTCTTTAACTATGAGACATGGAAAACCGGGTGTACATCGGAAATGTTCCCCGGTAGCTGTAACTGGTAGGCAACTTCTCCTCGTCTAGCGATTATCTGGAACGATCCTACATACCTTGGTGCTAGCTTTCCCTTGACTTTAAACATTTTTGTACCTCTCAGTGGAGAGACCTTCAGGTATACGTAATCTCCTTCCTTAAATTCTAGGTCCCTTCTTCGAGTGTCTGCGTAACTCTTTTGACGTGACTGTGCCACCTTTAGTCGGTCACGGATTAGGCGAACCTTCTCTTCAGCCTCTCTGATTATATCTGGTCCGAATACGGCACGTTCTCCGGTGTCAGACCACATCAACGGGGTACAGCATCGCCGACCAAATAATGCCTCATTTGGCGACATCTTTAGGCTAGCTTGGTAACTGTTGTTGTAGGAGAACTCAGCGTAAGGTAAACATCTTTCCCAGTCCTTGCTAAAGTCCAATGCACAAGCTCTCAACATGTCCTCTAAGACCTGATTCGTTCTTTCGGTCTGGCCATCGGTCTGTGGGTGATATGCTGTGCTAAAAGCGAGGTAGCTTCCGAGGGCTTCATGTACTTTATTCCAGAAATGTGATGTAAACTGTGTGCCCCGGTCGGATATGATCCTCTTAGGCACGCCATGAAGGCATACAATCCTGTACATGTATAACTTGGCTAGCTTGGCACCGCTATAGTTTGTCTCAACAGGGATAAACCTCGCAGTCTTGGCGAGTCGATCCACGATCACCGAAATGGAATCATAACCGGTTGCGGTCTTAGGTAATCCAACAATAAAATTCATACCGATCTCATCCCATTTCCATTCTGGAATTCTGAGGGGTTGCAGCAAACCTGCTGGTCGCTGGTGTTCGGCCTTCACTTTCTGGCATACGTCGTAGAGCGCTACGTATTCTGCCACATCTCGTTTCATGTTGGGCCACCAGTATCCCTCTTTCAAATCCTGGTACATTTTCGTGCTCCCCGGGTGTAGGGAATAGGCTGATTCATGAGCTTCCTTTAGAATTAACTTTCTCAATCCTCCTTGCTCAGGCACGTAGATCCTCTTTTTGTACCGTAATATTCCTTCCTCGTTAACCGAGAACTCCTTCGCACGTCCTGCGGCCATGCGCTCCTTTACTACACGGATTTCTTCGTTATCGTTCTGAGCTCCTTCTATTTGTGTCCTCAAAAGGGGCTGTATTTCCAGGGTATTTAACTGACCTCCTGGAACTAGATGTAAGTTCAGCTGGGCTATTTATTTTCTAAGCTCAGGGGCCATACCTCCCATTCCCAGGTGATTGCAATGGCTTTTGCGGCTTAATGCGTCGGCTACGATATTTGCCTTTCCTGGATGGTAGTGAACCTCCAGGTCATAGTCTTTGATTAATTCCAACCACCGTCTCTGTCTCAGGTTAAGGTCAGGCTGCGTGAAGATATATTTCAAACTCTTGTGGTCCGTGTAGATATCACAATGATTTCCAATCAAATAATGCCTCCACATTTTTAGTACATGAACAACAGCGGCCAACTCAAGATCATGGGTAGGATAATTTTCCTCATGCGGTCGCAGTTGTCGCGAAGCATACGCCACGACTTTTCCCTCTTGCATTAATACTCCCCCCAGTCCTTGTCTTGAGGCGTCGCAATACACCACAAAATCCTTCCGATTATCAGGGAGAACTAGGATAGGAGCAGTGGTTAACTTTTCTTTTAGTCATTCGAAACTTTCCTGGCACTGCTCAGTCCATTTAAACTCCTTTTCCTTCTTTAGTAGTTGAGTCATGGGTCGGGCTATCTTAGAGAATCCTTCAATGAATCTCCGGTAGTATCCGGCCAATCCTAGAAAGCTTCGAATCTCTGTTACTGACTTGGGTGCTCTCCATTCGGTAACGACCTCAACCTTAGCAGGATCCACTGCTACTCCACCGGCTGATATTACGTGGCCTAAAAAGGCGACTTCCTTCAACCAGAACTCGCATTTGCTGAACTTCGCGTAAAGCTGATGCTCCCGAAGTTTCTTTAGTACTAAGCGTAAGTGCTCAGCATGTTCATCTTCGTCTTTAGAGTAGATAAGGATGTTGTCGATAAATACTACCACAAACTTATCCAAATACTCCATGAATACCTTGTTCATAAGATTCATGAAATAAGCTGGAGCATTGGTCAATCCAAAGGACATCACTGTAAACTCATATAATCCATAGCGTGTCGAGAACGCAGTCTTGGGAATGTCTCCAGCCCTGATCTTCAGTTGATGGTATCCGGATCGAAGATCGATCTTAGAGAATATTTTAGCTCCCTTGAGTTGATCGAAAAGATCGTCAATCCGAGGTAGTGGACATTTGTTCTTGATAGTCACTTCATTTAACGAGCAGTAGTCCACACACATTCTTATGCTACCATCCTTCTTCTTGACGAATAATACTAGGGCTCCCCAAGGTGATGAGCTGGGGCGTACAAATCCTTTCTCTTGTAGCTCTCTAATTTGCTTCTTAAGTTCTTCCAACTCGTTGACCGGCATCCGATATGGTCTCTTGGATATAGGGGCAGTTCCGGGCATTAGGTCGATGACGAATTCGATGTCACGGTCGGGTGGCATTCCAGGTAGATCTTTAGGAAACACGTCGGGGAATTTCTGAACTACAGGCATTCCTCTCAGGGGTAGCATGGTGAATATACCACCGGCACGTTCAGGCAGTCTAGGGTCCTGATCCATGGTTGCTCTCATCGCTGATCCCCAGGGTGTGGTCAAAGTGACTTCTCTACGGTTGCAGTCTATGATTCCTCCGTTCCTTGTTAACCAATCCATGCCCAGTATGACATCAAGGGTTTGCGGCACAAGGACCATAAGATTTGAGGGGAACACCACATCCCTAATACGGATGGGTACGTCAACACAGGCTTGGTTTACGTTTATCTCACCTCCTGGTGAATGTACTATCATGGGTTTCCGCAGCTCTACTCGGTTTAGGTTGTGCTGTTGGCTAGCTTTCAGAGATATAAATGAATGCGATGCGCCTGAGTCGAAGAGAACTTTAACTGGAGTAGAATTTATAGAGAACGTACCCATTAGCACGCCCTGATCTTCCTGGGCTTCTTCCGCTCGCACGTGGTTCACTTGCTCGCGTCCAAATCCGGTCGCGATCCTATTGGTTTGCGGCGTCCTGAATAGCCCTCTCCCGGCTGTCGGGGTAGTAGTTCCTTGGATAGCTGTGGCATTAGCCCCAGTGCGGATAGGTGTCTTGTTTGGATGTGGGCATTTGTTGGTGAAATGTCCATACTCCCCGCAGTTGAAACAGCTCCCTGGCCTTTTTACTCCCGTAGTGGCCTGGCTTGGCACAGGTATGCGGTTCTGAGTAGCAACCGGCCTGTTGTAGTTGCTAGGTGTGGTAGGGCGATTGGCCATCACTATCGCAGGTTTCCATCCTAACGAGGTAGCTCCTTTGGGTCACTGAGATGCAACTTGAGGCGGGCGGTTCATGGCAAGCCTTCTTTTGCGGTTGTGCTCCACGATCTTCCGATCGTTTTCCAATCTAACCACCTTGTTCATTAGACTTCGGAAACTGTCATGATCTTGCCCGATCATGGGTCCACGCAACTCATCATTTAACCCTTCAATGAACTTGTCAATCTTCTCTTCCTCATCCGCGAGATCTCCAGTCGCGTAACGGGCCAGCTAGGTGAAACGGTTCAGGTATGTCTGTACTGTGGTGTTTCCTTGGCGCAGTCTCCGGAACTCATTTTTCTTCATGCGCATCACCGCGGCAGGCACGAAGTTGTCAGGCGGTAGCGAACTCCTCCCAGTTCGGTTCTCCAGCATCTTCTCCTCGGGCCTCCTTATAAGTATCCCACCAGTCTCCGGCTGGTCCTTCCAATTGATTCACTGCGAAAATCACCTTGTCGGCCTCTCGTACTCGCACAAGGGTCAGCTTCTTCTCAATGATACGCAGTCAATCTTCGGCGTCCATAGGCTCTTCTGCTGTGGTGAAAGAGGGCGGCTTGGTTCTCATGAACTCCCCAAAGCTTGATCCTCCACGATTGCCTTGATTGTTCGCGATGGCTTGCAGAAGTTGGGTCTGGGTGACCATAATTCCGGCTAAGGTGTTTAGGTGGGGTTCGGGGGCTCCTCAATTGTTGTTTGTTGCTCGGCGTCGGCTGGCCATCTGTGTGGATTAGTTGGGTAAGTACCCTGATGTTCGAACCAACCCTTATGGCTTTATCCCGATCAGGGAGTTGTTTTTGATGTGAACTTTGTTTAGTAAGCATGGTGGAATAAACTCATTCACAACACAACAATAAAATATCATAAAGAACACCGTAGAGTTTCACAAATCATGATGCAAATAACTGCATACATATGTAGCCCAAATGGAGTTCAAACATTGCAACATCGAACTAAGACATCAAACTACTCGTCAGCATATATAGGGGGGAAAGGGTGTCTCGCAATCCAAAAGCCATCCAAAGCGAGATCGGAGCCGTAGTGGACCTCCAGTCTAGTCGTCCAGCCATCCGCAGGATCCTGGAGCAGGAAGTGGGTAGTCGCTGGTAGGTGCGAACCTGAGCTCCCTCGGCTCGGAAATGGTGACCTCTGGGTCTGGCTTGGTCCTCTTGTGCGGTGGTCGCGTGCTCTTGCGGGCCGTGCTAAGAGTGCGAGGGCCCCCGACGAAGGTAACGCGGTAGGCAGGAGCCTCGTCCTCTGAAGAGTCGGTGATGTGCACCTCTATCTCCTCTGGGTCGTCCTCGTCCTCTGCCCCGGAGTCAACCTGAATCGGGGTCTCTATGCAGGAACCTGGCGGTGGCGAAGGAACAGGGGTCGGCTCTGCAGCTAGCGGCTATGTCGCTGTCGGGTCCACCAGGTAGGGTCCTGACTCAGTGGCTAGGGCATCAACCAGAGCGTGAAATGCTGGCGAGTACGGTGGAGTAAGGAAAAAGTAGCGATCCCGCCCAACGGCTGCGGAAGTGGAAGCTCCAGTGGTACTGACTGTGGCGGCTCGAAGCTGCTCTACAAGCTGACTGACGTGCTCCTAACTCACTCTCAGCTGCTCCTCAAGTGTATCCATCATCCCGCGGCGCTCGTTGTGCTGGTCCGATAACTGCTGGAGCTGGTCATCGCGGACTTGGAGCTGTACCTTCAGTGAGTCTATCTCACTGCCCCAGGTCTGGTGCTCCTCCTCAAGCTATAGCTGCTGCACTGTGAGGACAGTCACCTCAGTCTCCAACTCTACCAAACGCCTGTGCTGCTCGTCGATCTCCAACAGAGCTGACTTGTAGCAGTCGTCAACAGCCTCCGCCCATCGGGACAGTCGGGTCACCATCGGGTTGTAGCAGCATGGTGTGTCCTGGACGGTGCAAACAGAGTTGCCCTCCTCTCGGTACGGGTGATGGGAAAACTCAGTGGTCGCCAACTCAGATCGGTGGATCGAGCTGAGTCAGAGGAAGGCCTCCCGGGCAGCATCCTGCATCGCGGTCTAGGGTGAATCGTGACGATAGCGTGTCCTGAACCAATAGTCTGCCTCTGAAGGAACTCGGGACTCAACCACAACTCTAGCCTCCCAGGCTGGTCCAGTCTGCCTCACCAGATAGGTAGGGATCCTTGGGTACATCAGACACCTCATCATCCTGTGCAACTCCATAACATATCCCTCTGAACGTGGTAGGTCCACCTCCCATGATGCACTCGAATCCGCCATCTATTTTTTTAAGAAAATTTAAGATCAGTGAAAGTAAAACTCACTTTGTAAAGAAAGTAGATGAGGGTAAGGTAAAAATGCGTTTGGTTTTATGAAAGTAGGGTTTTATGAAAATATTCCTAGCTGGGAATTTCTCCCTTGACCATCTACAATGGGTGGGGCGCCATTTGGTATTTCCTACAGTCGTACGGCTCTGATACCAACTCTGTAAGGACCCCTGTTTCGCAACAGGAGTCACTCGTGTATTTTGTGCCATTTCCCTGGATGAAGTAGTTTGGCACACACGATACGTAGTTGAATTACCAAAAGCGCATACATATGCGTCGAGTACGAATCATTATATCATAGGCCCGAAGGCATTGTCTTAGAACAAAGGACCAAACGGTTCGAAATACACTACAAAAACAGAATATAGATAAGCAGCAGAACGAAGGCAGCGGCATCGCCATTGCCACAGGCAACGACCGTGTCTAGACCTAGTGGGCACCCTCTTCTTCCGTATCCTCCTCGTACTAGGCGTATGGATCCTCCACGGTGTCATCTTCGACTTCTGATTGAGTTTATAATTGCAAGGGTGAGTACCAACCGTACTCAGCAGTCACCACGGCAACAGTGCATATGACAAGTTTTATCCAAGGCAAGGCATAGGGTCTTTTGCATAAAGCTAGTTTTGCAATTCTTTTCACAAACCTAGGACCTAGCATAACTGATCAAGTTTTAATACCAGAGTTTACTTTAAACAACGACGGTTCTGTACACCATCCATTGTGATCCCAAGGATAGCTTCCCGTCATTGGTTCGTCATGGTTTTCTGTGGACGTCCATCTTCCCTCCTCTCAGGAAGTGGCTCCATCAACATAAAAATCCATCATGCATTATCCCATCCCACACAAGTTAAGAATTTAGAGTCTAGCCAAGTGTAATACATGTCCCGGTGCTCAATATCCGTGAGCACAGCTATTTGAATAGATTGGTTTACTCACACTGCAGTGGATGTACACTTTACCCGTACTCTGCAACTGCCCAACACATGAGCCTCGTCCCAACACATGAGACTCGTCACGGCAAAGCCTTTCGATAACCTTGCATTGGTAGTATCCGCTCCATGAACTATCATCCTCATGCACTCTAGGCGCACCTGTTTCTAGCAGTGAGAGGAGTTCTAGCGCTCCCGGGAAGAGAAGTCTCACACGCATGTAAAGTTTATAGTTTAAGTTTAGATTCTCACTCTCACACGCGTGGTAGTCCTACCAATGGCGACACCGATGTAGGGTACGCATCGTGGCCCTACCTCAACGGCTGCCCCACCGTAGCGCACCTGCCTCACACACGGGGATGAACCATCTATGCAAGGATACTGCCTCTGCTCGGCTATCTAGTCCGCTAGGTCTATACCCATTCGAGAAGCACGGTTGTACGAGGGTCGTTTCATGCTTAACTTCATGGCTCGGTCCTTAACTGACCGGGGACGGTACTAGCCTTTTCCAGATACCACCCAAATCCACCATCCGCCCCAGTCGAAAACACTTGTTTAGTTTTATTTCTCCTTTCACAAATCATGTCATCATATCATGGCAATGTGGCGCTCATGTCTCCACATGCCGCATCTCAATTACCTTCCCAAAGGTAATTGCCCAAGCATATAGCATTTTGATAAATATGAGTATGCATAATTCTAGAATAGCATTACTACGCATTTGTCATAATTGACTAGGGACTCATACGTAAACATGGTTACAAGGGGATATGGGGTAAACAATATTCAAGGCATGGCATAGCAACAAGTAGGATGTTCATCATTGCATGCATCTTTATTTGTAAACAAAATAATTTCGCAATTGGGATCAATATGTTCAAAGAATAGTGATGACTTGCCTTGCTCGAAATCCTGCGGGTCTTGATCCTCAGTCGGACTGGCAACTCCTTCGGGGTCTATAATTGCGTGCGAAAGAAATGGATTTGAATTCGGTCGGAATTCAATTAAAATCCAATAAAATCCGAATAAAGAAAGATCAAGCGCGAGCGTCGAGTCTCGGTATCGATTCTGTTATTTTATGAGATAGTTCTATTCCGGTTTTAGTCCATTAATCCTAAAATATTGCGTTGGCCGATTAAAGTATTAACTCATTTTAACTTATGCGCTACCGAATAAATTAGATTCCGATAATAATAAATAACCCTAATTGATAAATAATTGGCTAAATAATGGCAACGACTAATTAAGCAAATAACCTGATTACTGAGTAACTTCTACTTATTTTCTCTAGAAATCCCCCAATAACGACCTACGATTAATTCGCCAACTAGCTATATTTTCTTTTCCATTCCTAAATCCTCTTCCCTATGTATATTTTATTTTCCCTTTTTCTTCCCTTTTATTCTTTTCTATTTCCTCTCCTTTTATTTTCTCTCTTTTTTTCTCTCTCTCTTCCTTCTCTGTTCTGCCTCCTTCCATTCTTCTTCCTTCCTCCTTCTTTTCTCTCTCTCCCTACCGTCTCTCTCTCTACCGGGCATGGCCGGCGCGTCGGCGAGGGCTAGCGGACGAGAGGGGGGCTTACCGGCGGCGGCGGCGGCCTGGTAGGGACGGCGAGGGCACACGGTGGCCTGGGGTACGGCGGGCGGCGCAGAGGGGAAAGGAGGAGGAGTCTGGGGAGAGGGAGGGGAGCTCCGGCGGTGTGGGGAGGGAAGGGGAAGGGCGCGGGTGGCCTTTTGTAGCGCGGGGGAGGGCACGGAGGTGGCCGACGCAGTGGTGGGGCAGCAAGCTCGAGGTGCGCGTGCGCCGCGGGGTGATGGCGACGGCGCGGCGCGCAGCGACGGGACGTGGCGACAGTGGCACGTGGCTCGATGGCGGCGACAGTGGCACGCGGGGCACGGCAGAGGCGGCAGTGGCGCGGCAGCGGCTGGCGGCGACGTGCGCGCGGCGGCCTGGCAAGACGGCGACAGCGCGCGGCGCGGCAGCGGCGACAGCGACCCGGGCGCGGCGATGGGACGCGGGGCGCGGGGCGTAAGGGCGCGGCGGCGGCTGGCGGCGACGTGCGCGTGGCGGCCTGGCATGATGGCGATGGGACAGGCTAGGACTGGGTCGAACACCTAGGGCCTAATGAATAGTGATTTTCTTAATTTTGCCGATTTAGGCCGATTTCCATTTAAAAATTCGTCCAAAATTTTGTAATTCCACCTAAATGAATATTGCTCAGTATTTTTAGTGTTCCTAGAGATTTCACTCGAATTTCCAAGTTTCCATAATTTATTATATTTTTTTATATGCATTATTTACACGATTTATATGTAGGTCTATATATATTTATGCCTAGGGTTTATACCTATGCCCTCATGTATACATATCTATATATATGCAAAAATACACACTTGAATTTATGTCATCATATTTTATACCTATTCACATTATATACATATATATACATATGCTTATATATATATGTGCATAGGTGTAGATATTTACATACATACATATATATATATATATGAAATTTCCTATTTAAATTTATTTAGAATATTTTCCTTACTATAATTTTGCCCAAAGCTTATTTTAGTTTGTTTTTCTTAATTGCTCACTTAGTTGATTTTCGTTTTAGGGTTCGCGCTTAAATAGATTTGATAAACCTAAGCTCTACAATTAAAGATCCGAATAGACGAACGATTAAACGCGGCATGATGCAATTCAATTTAAAAGTTTTTGGAATTTCGTATTTTAGGGTTTCGCATTCGACGGTCGAATTTTCAGAGCGTTACAGGTGCCCACGCGCCGACAAAGGTTTAGAAGGTGGTGGTGTAAGGGTGTATCAGTTGTGGATACGCAAGCAGTAGGCGGCGGGTGAAAACCTATCCCAGCTTTGGTCGGGCCAACAACGACGGTGTTTTGAGCGTCACTTCCCCTCTTGAGGGCATTGTTGTGTTGTCCCATCTCCTCTAGCAGGACTGCCGGGTGAAAACCCAGTCTTGGTTCTCTTTGAGACCTTGACGAACGGTGGCGGCGATGCTTCCGTTGCTCCTCTCCCTGTAGACGTCTTCTTGGTAGCCCCCTTATCGAAACCTCCCAGACAACTGGTGCAAGCTCGCTTTAGACTCACGTCCTCTTGTGTCGGCGTCCTAGCTTAAGCAAGATGGCCACGTCGGAGGACCTAGGGGAGAGTAGTTCCATCCTTCTCTCTCACTCTCTCCCCCTCAATCCCGAAGATGTGGTTAGAGTAAAGTTTTGTGTCGGTTGTGAGGGCTGGGTTTTGGGTGATCTCACTTGTATTCCTTTGTTGGCCTAGCAGCGGCCGGTCATGCTTAGCAGCAGTCGGTCCGATGCTAGGCTTCTCCTGGGTCTATGTGCTGGAGATGTCGGTGTGGGGGTGGCGGCTATTTTTTCTTTGTTTCCCTAGTTACAATCTTCCAGGGTTGTAATGCTGTAATTTTTTTTCTGCTCTATCAATATGAACTTTGCATTGTCTGGTACAAGTCATTAAAAAAAACTAGTATAGGCTATATAGCCCTAGATATATACACACAAATATGCTAAGGTTATAGCAATTAGTCATCTCTTTCTGAGTCATGTGCCTGGAAAACACAATTAATTCTCACAAACTGTGGCTTTGGACTGTAATTTGTTTGGGTTGCAAGGCCCATAGGGGCCTTGAGGTAACTTAAGCCTAAACTAAGTATTTTTTTCACTGCCAAGAAAAGGGTAATTTAGTGGAGTTTCAAAACCAGCATCATCGGTTCCTTTGTATTGAAACAAGCAATGGTAATTTAGTGCCAGTTCTACTGTTCTAGCCACTACAAACCATGCATAATAATATTAGTGGTTGTTTTTCAATATGAACCACCACCGATGGATCATCACCTATGTACGTTGTTATAAAATCGGCCCCAAAATCACATGGGAAACCAAACACGGAAGAAACTCCGCGCCATAGGAGATCCAAACACGATAAGGACACTGAGGCATGATATTTGTTAACGAGGTTAAGTCGTAGCCTATATTCCCGAGGCACTAATTACAAGCGTTGCTCTCTGATCCAGCATATTACAATGTATCAGAGTTAGAACCACTCATGGTCGGACGTCGCCGGTAGCCACTCTCTCTCACTATGCTAAGTCATCACGCGGTTACAACAGGTCTGCTCCTTTATTTAAGAGATAGCCTAGGATAGAGTCTGACTCTTAATCTATTCCTAACACCTAGTATAACTCCAAATCCTAAACTGTGATCAACACAAACTCTAACCTACGTTATTGGTAGTGCTTACTACCTCTGTTTTTAAAAGATAACATTTTGAACTTCAACGTAATTTCAAATGCACATGTTTTTACTCTCTAAAACTATATAGAGCTTTTTATGAAAAAAAATGTTTTTCATAGTTTAATTCATGATATTTTTGCATATATTAATGATTTAAGGTTTCGAGATTTGATTGCATGCAACATTCTAGGATACCATCCTTTTCAGAGCAGAGGTAGTGATTATATAGTAATATATGTACCATGATACCAATAACCTCACATATTTTCTAAATATATAGCAACGAAAAGATATTAATATAACTTCTGGATTGAATTTATCATTTCACTAAATTCTTTGTTTAAAGATATTAAAATTTACCTGAATGAATTTGTTTGAAATTAATGTCTGAGGTGCAACTAGGAGAATAATTTCAATCCATAATATTTTTGTCACTTTTTTTATCATTAAGAATGATCTAAAACAAATACATAGGATGTAGTTAAAACCCTACCTCCAAATATCAATTATCCCTTTGCTAGCTCTAAATTAATACCACCTATCCTTTTTAAATGTATTATGTTGTTTACTTTTGGGCATGATGTTTGGCAGTTCATTTTATTAAAAAAATAAGTGCAAATTAATATGAAAATAAAAGAATGCTTAAAGTACATTTAATGATAAAGCTTATTAGAACAAAATAAATTTAGTGGTGTTTTTATCATGAACTGCCACTGATATATCATCACCCATGTGTGTTTTTGTGGTAGTGCTAGTTTCTGGTATATGCCTATTAATTATACCATCACATTTCCGTCACACCAATTAGCCTAAGATATATTTTTTTTAAAAGAATAGCAATCAAAAGAAATAAATTAAACTCCTGATCTGAATGTAACATTTCATTAAATTCTTTGGTTGGCTATATTAAAATCTGCCTATACGAATTCATTTGTCAGATCGAGATGCAACTAGGAGAATATTTCAATCTTTAATTAAAAACTCCCCCCCCCCCCCCCCCCATTTCAATTTACTTGGCATTCGAGCATATCTCACACCAAACAAAAGAGGTGTTGAATTACATTGTTACCCTCATAATAGCATCACATTTAATTAGTATTATGTGAAGTATTACTAATTAATTGATGCATTCATAAAGGTTAGGAAGGGAAAGTCACCTCTAAACATGCATTAGAATGTGAGAATGACAAAATATTTTGATAAAAAATGAATTCTAAAATGACAAGTAAACTGAATGGTGGGAGGAATTAAATTAAATTCATATGCTGCTTGTTAAAACCCTCTGCCTCAAGTAACCAATTCTCCCTTATTCATCATGAGCCACCTATGAGTGTTTTTCTGGTAGTGCTTGTTCCTGGTACGTTATTATTACCTTCGTTCCCAAAATTAAAAATGATGTTTTGGACATCGACATAATTTCAAATGCACATGTTTTATTATTACTATCTCAAACTATATACTCATTAAAAGTACAACCATATGAAAGAGTTTTTTGTCATGACAAACTATTTTTCATATTTTAATCCATGATAATATTTTCACATCTATTAATGATTTAAGATTTCGAGATTTCACTGCTTACAATATTCTAGGAATCTCATCCTTTTGAGAACAGAGGTAGTGATTATATTGTGACATGTATACGTTGCATGACAACAATAATCAAAGATATTTTCTAAAAAAATAGTAACAAAAAAATAAACTTCTTATTTGAATTTAACATTTTATTTAATTCTTTTGTTGGCAATATTAAAAATTATCTAAATGAATTTGTGCGAAAAATAATGTGTTAGATGCAACTAGGAGAATAATTTCAATTCCTAATTAATGAACTAGAGGCCATGGTCAAAACCCTCTGCCTTTAGAAATCAATATCTCTTTGTTAAACCTAAATTAATACTATATCATTTTAAATGTAGGATGTTGTTAACTTTTAGATATGATGTTTGACAATTAGTATTACTTAAACATTTAGTGTAAATATGCAAAAATATAAAAGTCGTGCTTTAAACACTAGTAGAAAAGGTGAAAAAGTTTCATAGGTGCCGGTTTTACCTATAAGGTCAGTCTCTATGTTGGTGTTTTATCGTAGTGAAAGTACCTTTAATAATAAAAATTAATAATAAAACAAGTCACAGTAAGATAAATTTAATTAGTGGTGGTCAGACATGGCTGACAGATCATCACCGATATATGTGTTTTTGGTAGTACTTGTTTTTTTACGTAGCTAGATATTTTTAAGAAATAGCAACAGAAGGAAATTCTTGATTTGAATGGAGAAACAAATAGGTGTGGGGAATTATATTGTTACTCATGACATCACAATCAAATAGTATTATGTAAAGTAGTACTACGTATACCTATGTACGTGGTTGCGTTGATGAAGAGTAACAAGGGAAAGTATCCTCTAAAAATACTAGAATGACGAGTAAAATGAAAGGTGCAAACAGTAAAATAAATACATAGACTGTAGTTGAAACCCTCCAGTAACCAATTGTCCCTTGATTAGCTCCAATATTGAGTTGGTAAACAAAAAGTAATTAATAATGGTAGCTAGAATTAAAAAAGTAGGTTTTCAAGGGCCGACATCTCCCTCGTCGTACTCATGTTGTATCATAAAGCTTACCTATGGCACTGATCTCTTTTTTAAGCTAGTAACATGAAACAACAAAGAAGAAAAGCCGGATCAAACCCTATAATTAATTACGACTTGGATTAATATAAAATGAAGGGAATGGAATATCCACCTAAACCGACCGTTTGGGCCTTCACGTGCAATCAGATTAAGACAGCAAAACAACATCCAACAACAAGAACAACATGCACTAATTAATATTTGATAAACAATTAATCACCCATTAAATTCTCTTTATAGTACAAATTAATTCTTTCGCGGAGATCGACCATGTAGATGATCGATCGAATTAAAGAAAATTAACGGCATGCGTGCAGTGAATTAGTTACTAATTAACTAATTAGTGTAGTTTTTTGATTAATTAATTAACCAGCAAACATTCTCTCTAATCCATGCGGGTTTGGATGCATGTGTATATGGGGTTTGCCTTGCCGGTGCAGGCGCGGCGTCGTCTGCATGCCGGAGTTGGAAGGGAAGACGAGCGAGTTAATTAGCTCTCTCTCTCGGGACAGGTGTGTTCGTCGGCCGGGCGCTCGTGCGGCGTGGTAGACCACGCCGGCGGCCGGCCACCGAGAGCGCGCGCGCGTATATATGGCGGGATGTATCGCGCCCGCCAAATTTTCTTTATACGATTCCCCATGTAATCTATATACTATATACCAGCAGGCAGCAGCTTCACCTCTCTCTCTCTCTCTCTCGCCATGCACATTACTACATTATATTTCATGCCACTACTGAGAGTGAGAGAGAGGTGTGATATATCTATAGAGATCTTGCTAGTATAATTTTGTGTACTAGAAAAGTATTGCAACCCATACAGTGCAACCGGAACAAGACATGAAATACTCTATATTATATATCTTGCATGCATGCTGCTGTGCCCTGTTCGATCGTCGTGATCATATCGACTAAACAATTCGATCGTATAGTATAGTATATGCAAACGAACGGACGGATACATGTCAAATGTCAGCTGGTTAGGTTGTAGCCAGACCTCAATCGTATATATATATATGAAGTAGTGTTGCCCTTGCTTGAAACGAAAAGAAAAATAAAATCATATATATTTAGACTCCAATTAATAAACATAAAATTGTCAGATATGTGTATTATTGTTTCACGTTAGTACAAAAATCGCAAGCTCATCGAATGGGGCTTGTCACTCACCTCATCCTTCCAGTTGTGTTGCATCGCAGCACCAGCACACAGGCAGCACCTCGATCCATCTACAATTTTATTTGCTGAAAAGTTGATTTTTTTTCCACCTTAGATTTGTATACCACTTTATGTCTCACACTACACTCTATCTCTCTCCCTGACATGAATTAATACCCCAGGTTGCAGGTCTCTTCCTTTCAGTTTCCCCCACGATTTCGTAGAAAAACTCCAATAGCACACGGATTGACATCCTCCAATGTAAAATCAAAAAGATGTGGTCACTGATATATGAGCTCTAGGTCCATATGTCAGTGATCACGTTAAGAGGTACGTAGTGTCACAGGTGCCTCTTCGGCTCTTCTTCCTACACTCTTTCTTCTCCTCTTCCTCTCTATCTTTCTCATTGCTTTGTTTTGTTTTGTTGTTATTTTGAAGCGAAAAGAGGGAGGGAGGTGCAAAGAAAGGTAATAAGGAAAAGAGACAGGAAAAGAGGGTCGCTGCTTTCTTTATGCCCCAGCTGCTGGAGCCCTGCCGGCCTTCTATCCCTCCATATATACCCTCCTCCCTTAACTCAACACACACACACTAGTAGTAGTAGCAGCAGCTCATAGCTAGCTGAGAGAGAGTGAGTTTAGCTCAAAGCAGCAGCAGCAGCCGATCGAGCTGAGCTGAAGTGAGCAGCAGAGCAAACAAACATGGCGTCCGGGAGCAGCGGCTTCGCGGACGAGAAGGCAGCGCCGGCGGCGACGATGCAGGCTCTGGGGCTGCAGCAGCACCACCACCACCACGGCGGCGGCGGCGAGGTTGAAGAGGACTCGTCGGAGATCGCCGGCGGCAGCGGCGAGAAGTCGACGACGACGCACCGGTCGCGGCTGTCTGGGCTGCTTTGGCACGGCGGGTCGGCGTACGACGCGTGGTTCAGCTGCGCCTCCAACCAGGTGGCGCAGGTGCTCCTGACGCTGCCTTACTCCTTCGCCCAGCTGGGCATGGCGAGTGGCATCCTCTTCCAGCTCTTCTACGGCCTCCTCGGCAGCTGGACCGCCTACCTCATCAGCATCCTCTACCTCGAATACCGCACCCGCATGGAGCGCGACAAGGTCGACTTCCGCAACCACGTCATTCAGGTACATCCTTAGCTGGTGCAGAGACCGAAAGTTATACTTATCAGTGAAACCGTTTTCATTTCTCGAGGGATATCTTCTGTTGTATACATGTCATCTAAATAATTATAAACATCTTAAAAAAGATTAATAAGATATTGATATGAAATCTATAAATATGCGACTTCAAATTCAAATATCACTAGAAAGTTATTATTAATATCGTTCACGATATATAATTAATAGGTGATATGATGATATATATAAATATATATGTTTGTACCAGTGGTTCGAGGTGTTGGATGGGCTACTGGGAAGACACTGGAGGAATGTGGGACTGGCATTCAACTGCACTTTCCTATTGTTTGGATCGGTGATTCAGCTGATCGGGTGTGCCAGTAACATTTACTACATCAACGATCATCTGGATAAGAGGACATGGACGTACATCTTCGGTGCCTGTTGCGCCACCACCGTCTTTATCCCGTCTTTCCACAACTATCGGATTTGGTCCTTTCTGGGTCTCCTCATGACCACCTACACCGCCTGGTACATCGCCGTCGCCTCCCTCATCCATGGCCAGGTACATCTTACATCATGTTTACCAGTATTAATTTTCTCTCTATATATAAGATCGATGTTAAAAAATAAACACTTATTTATGAATAAAAAAAAGTCGAGTCGTAGATAGTAATTGTAATAGTGCATGTATTGGGAATAATGCAGGTGGAGGGGGTGGCGCACTCTGGGCCCACAAGCATCGTGCTCTACTTCACTGGGGCCACCAACATCCTCTACACCTTCGGGGGCCACGCTGTCACCGTGTAAGCCGACCATCCTCTCTTGATTAGCTAGCTCGATTAACCATCCTGATTAACCATTTCATTGGTCATTAGTGCGTACTTAATTGACTAAGTTTAGTTTACTTTACTCTAAAGTACGTACGGTTAGTATATATATCCACCTATGGCTGCCTGCCTATTTCTAGTTAGTTTACTTCTTTCCACTAATTAGCTATAGTTAGTATAGCTTATTAGCAGTAGTGTAATTAACGGCTCACTGCTAATGGAGCGTGCGTGCGCACCATGCGAGGCATAATGGCATGCATGGTCACGTGCCATGCACGCATGGATTGGAGTGTTTAATTACTGACATGTGAGCCCCACTAAACAGCTATATAGCCCGACGCGGGGACCACCACTTGCACACATAGGCACATATATACGGGTCCCACGCGCGTGATGAGATCCCAACATCCAAGAAGTACACGTGTTCCGTTTACCAGTTGAACCAGTGCTATCGTCGAGTTTAGGCAACCATCAAAAATTAAAGCTCGTATTAATTAGCCGTCGAATGTATTTCTACACTTCTTTTATGAAATACTATCGTCTATCAACGATTTTTCTATATATTTATCAACAAAGTTTTTCTAAACATTTAACGGATGTAAATATAGTATAATCGCAGTGTAATTATATTATAACTTACATGTAATTTTGAACCATTTAATTTGCTTTAAAATTTTTGCAAGGGAGGTAGGAAATAATCACAACTACGCACATGTGAGGGGAATTTGGTACCATTATTTCTCCATTTTCACGAAAATAGTATATCACCTAGGGATTTTTAAAAATTACATACAAATTATACTATAATTACATGCAAGTTAAAGTGTAATTGCATCTCGATTGTACTATATTTATATTTATTAATTTTTTTAAAAAAATTTAACGATAGATGTATAGCCGGTCCCATATATCAATCATGTAGGTTGATTAATTAAGAGGGTCATTTTGGGTGATATACTAGCAAAACATCGCTCATATATATATACTAGCTCTCGTCGGTGCCTCATGTATTATTTGTGGCCTAACCAGTCATTAATTTTTGGCATGGTTCAGGCTAGTCTTATAGCAATGTGTTGCCAAATGCCAACAATAATATGGAGAGACAGGGCTATTGTACACAAGCTAACTGGGCCAGCTTGGTGTTCAATTTAGCTCAGTACAGAAGCTTGTATTTTGTGTTTTTATCATGCATGTAGCAAAAACCAAGACAAAACCACACTGCATGACATGAGCATGAGCATGGCCCAGCGATCGACGGCATCGTCGTCGTTTCTCAAGCACGAATCTCAAAGCACAAACTAATTTAATTAGGATTAATTGAGCTGCAGGGAGATAATGCACGCGATGTGGCGGCCGCAGAAGTTCAAGGCGATCTACCTGCTGGCGACGGTGTACGTGCTGACGCTGACGCTGCCGTCGGCGTCGGCGGCGTACTGGGCGTTCGGCGACGCGCTGCTGACGCACTCGAACGCGCTGGCGCTGCTGCCGAGGACGCCGTGGCGCGACGCCGCGGTGGTGCTGATGCTGATCCACCAGTTCATCACCTTCGGCTTCGCCTGCACCCCGCTCTACTTCGTGTGGGAGAAGCTCATCGGACTCCACGGCTGCGCCTCCCTCTGCAAGCGCGCCGCCGCCCGCCTCCCCGTCGTCGTCCCCATCTGGTTCCTCGCCATCATCTTCCCTTTCTTCGGCCCCATCAACTCCGCCGTCGGCTCCCTCCTCGTCAGCTTCACCGTCTACATCATCCCCGCCATGGCTCACATGGTCACCTTCCGCTCCCCTCAATCCCGCGAGGTGCGCCTTTTTTTTCCTTTCTTAATTCTAATTCCCTTATTACTGGTAATTAAATTCTTTTAGATGATACTTCTCCCATCCTAAAATATACTAGCACATAGCACTCGATTAGGAATCATCTGGATTCTGGATAGACTTTTTTTTACAGATCCATAGGATGTAGGGAATAATATAAATGGTTTACATATTTTTGGTCTCTATCGATTGACACACAACCATATTACGTTTTGTTGTCGCGAAATGTGTTACTAATAATATACTCATCATGTACTCCTATCTAAATATGAACATACATGCATGCTTGAATTTGTCTTTGAGTGGCTACATTGGGGGTCCATTGCAACCATATTTGCAGAGGCTTTAGGTAGAGATATAGTTTCAGTACTGTTCATATGTATACATAGTTGCCAAATGCTAGCTAGCTAGCTGCAGTAGCAAATGTTTGGTGATTGATGGAACAGCTGGTTGTTGCAATACAGACTAGACAGCATGAGCCCCACCATGCTTGCCCATGACCCCTTGCTTGCTTCTAGTGCTTACTGATAATTAGAAGAGATTAATTAATTAATTAATTGTCTTAATTAATCAAGCTAGCCACTAACAAGAGACTAGCTAGTTGGCGTCTATTTGATTGATCTCTGCTGGGACCTGATAATTCTATCAATTGAACTCAACGTACACTGGTAATTAAACACTATTAATTGTTTCTGCTGCTGCGTGTTGCAAGCATGTCTCAGTGAAGAAGATACTGAATGCAAGACAAAACTGGGCAGCGACAGCATGCAATTCCTTTGAGCTAGGCTAGAAACCAGAGCAAGTGGTGATATGATATGATAAAAGAAAAGCTATGTACCATAAAGCTACTGAAAGTGGTGTAGAGATTAATCAGGACGTTTGTTGCTGCTGCTGTGCTGCATGCTTGCCTGCTGCAATGTTTGTACTATCTGCTGTCCGGGAGCCATTGGCACCGAGCAGACAGACTGCGTTGCAATATTGCATTGAATTGCATGAGAGGTCGACACCCATGATACCATGTCTAGAAAGCAACAAAAATAAAGCTTTCAGCAACAGCATGCATCATCACAGTATACTAGTAGCGGTACAGCTACATGAAATACCATCATTCACCTAATGACCTACTTGTGACATCATCCCAATGCAAGTTTACTTAGCTTTGCATAATCTTTTCTTCCTCATCTACATCCATACTGTTCTGTTTGATTCTGAAACAGTCCATATACAGTTGCATGTTCTGTTTCGTATAATTCGGTAACAGTAGTATAATAACTCAAACATATATAATCAAGTAACGGTGCAATATTATTATGCAAGTTAACAAACTAGCTATTGGATTATATTCTTGAACAGTATCTAACTGAAAATTATAATTACGAGAGATAATTAATATATATAAATATATATAACTGATTGGATATATTGCATTGCAGAACGCGGTGGAGCGGCCGCCGAGGTTCGCCGGAGGATGGACGGGGGCGTACGTGATAAACTCGTTCGTGGTGGCGTGGGTGCTGGTGGTCGGCTTCGGCTTCGGCGGATGGGCCAGCATCACTAACTTCGTCCACCAGGTCGACACCTTCGGCCTCTTCGCCAAGTGCTACCAGTGCCCGCCGCACCCCGCCGCCGCTGCCCTCTCGCCGCCGCCGGCCATCGCTCCGGCGCCGGCCTCAATGCTGCCGCCGTTCAACTCCACCGCCGGCATCTTTGGTGCTCCGGCGTCGTCTCCGTCTCCAGCTCCGGCACCGATGCATTTCGTCCTTGGTCACCACCACCATCACCGGCACCACCGCCACGGTCTCTGATTGAGATTGAGATCAATGCAAGATCATGATTAATATATCAGAACGACCGAGAGAGCGAGCTCGGTTGGGTTTGCATTGCACTTGTTTTTAGCGAGCTATATATTAGCTAGTTGATCATCACTGCAAGATTGTTAATTAGCGCTAGTATAATTAGTAAAAGTAAGCCTCTTCTCCTAATCCTATTGTATGTTTTGCTTCTTTCTTCTTCTTCTTCTTGTTACTGAGAGAGAGTGAGAGTGAGAATGTTGGTGGTGGTGTTGGGGTATGCATGTCAGAGATACGTTTCAAGTCTCTCGATCGTCTTGTAATGTGTCCTTTTGTGTGGAGCTGCTTTTGAGAAAGAAAGAAGAGAGATCAAATTAAGAAAAAGAAAAGAAAAAGGAATGTTACTGCTGAGTCATCAGGAGATGCTACATCTACAACTAGTTTACCTTTTCTCTTACTCTCATGCATATGCTCTTCTCTCCCTTTTTTTTACTGCAGGGTTGATTCGTCCTGTGGCTTTTTATTTACTGAACTTGTGAGCAACGGCTGGATTCCATCCACCATATCTGACAAGCACCTAACATCATCCAACACCTATTTGTCCATCAAATGAATTCAGAAAATCAGCACCAATTGCAAACATGCTACTACTGTCTCCTTGTTCTTCCAATTTCTACTGGCTTAAATTAAGATTTATAACTTCAGTTTAGGAAAAGGTTAAGATTTAATTCTACGTGCCTTGACATCGATCCTAATTAACTTTCTCTTTTATTCCATAACTTGTTCAATTAGTTGTATGATCTCAATGTTGTTCTGAGGTTATTTCTAACGAGCTCATACTTGCACGTTACTTATATTCTTATTAATTGTTAGATTCTCCATTCAGTTGATGCGTGGATTAGTAACGTCCAAATAAACATTTACTCGAGATGAAATCCAGCCGTTGGTCACGTATGGATGCTCCGGATGAAGCAACGGCAAAGGCAGACGATGCCAACCCATCCGGGACATATTACTTTGGTCACTGAGGAGTGACAAGTAAATACTCCTGCATGAAACAGAGTGAAAACCTTGTCTGTTATAAGCAGTATTACTAGGTAGTACTGCGAGCGTTAGCAGAGTACTCTGATTTTCCAGTGCCCAAATGCTTTTGCTGCACGCCTGCAGTTGATTTCTGCACATTTTGTTGCTTGGAGTTGGAGAATGGCTGGCAGGTGATTCAGTCCAGCCAGCCTTTGATCAGTTCAGTTGAGGGCAGAAAGGAGAGGAAGTGCCACATCGACTGATCACATCAGGGTCATCTCTTTGACCACTTGACTGAGGTTTCTTACCATGATTTGACAGTTTTGACGACATGTTAATAACCTTTAAATAGGGATGTATGCAAGAGAGTCAGAACAACTAAATAAAACTATAACCACTCTTCCTATCTACATATCACAAAAAAAATAAAACTTAGTGAGGTTTTGTGAGGGCTCCATTATCCTCGCGTTATTAGTGGAGACTCGAGCATCCGCCGCACCATGGTAGAACCATCCTGCCTCTAAAGTAATGATCCTCAACTCGATATTATTGGCTAATACTACCCCTGTTTCTAAAATGTAGTTATTTCTAGCTAGCTTATCCTAAAATGAAACTATTTCTTCACCTAATATCTTCTCTCAACCAATCATAACCATTCTCTTCATCTACTTTCTTGTATCCATCAATTATAATCTTCATCTAATCATAATCTTTTATTCTACTTGGTGACGACGCACTCAGGATGCTGGAATTTTCCTTTCTTTGCTTTGTTTTTTAGAGTACCTATGCAACATCGATAATTTTTTTGATGAAAAAACTTTCAAATGTAACTATAGTATAATTACATTGTAATTAGTATGTAACTGTTATGTAACTGATAGATAACTAATATGTAACTTGCTCTCTTCTTTGAAAAACATAGTGTCGCAAGTGGTTAGCACAACAGATGTACGTGCAGCACATCTAGGGTTCTCAATTCCCATCTTTTGCACGCGCGCAAATATTTTTCTTTCTCGGTAGCACGGATCTTTAAGAACATCTGACAGTGGAAATTTCGAAAGTTTTGAGGAAATAAATCTGTCAAAAGTTTTTTTTTTAGCAAAACCGTTGTTTTATTTGGAGTTTATAAAGAGCAATCCCCATGTTCAAACTTGTGCTCCATCAAGCCCAGGTGTCCTCTGGGCTTGAATCGATCCGGTTGGGCCGCTGGTCCAGGGTAGGTGTCATCACATCCAAAGCGAAGCAGATTCTTCACTTACGACTTACGAGACCTTTTTGTCAAATAATATATATGGCAAGGCAAACGACAGCCAGCACATGATGATTAAGAACCTTCACAAAAGTGAGATGGCATAAGAGGAGTAGAATAGTACCATTAAGAAAGATGTAAAGCTGTTCAATCGTTGACATCATCCTGCAAAAAATCACCATAGTTTTTCGCGGTACCAGATTCATTCGGGATAGCTGGTACAGAATCCAGTTCATGAAGCTTAATCCCACAGATTGATCAGCTAGTAGTTGTATCTTCTGAACAAACGAATGTCAGCATCAAAATACAGCATGCAAGCATCCCACAGATGACCATCAAAATACAGTAATGTTTATCTGTTGTAACTTTGGTTCCTTCATAGACATCATGGTCCTCAGTCACAAGCTTTCCTAAGGTGATAATAATGTAAGCATGCTAACCCCATCGAGCCGCTCTTCCATAAGAATACTGTTTGTTAAAGTCAAATGCAGAAGAAGTAAAATCAAGGAGGGTATCAATATTGAGGACATATCAGGATAGTACAAAAGGCACTCATACAACAAAGTTAAACAGACACTAGCAACAAAATTGAGCTGAGCCAATCACAGGAACTATCAGGATGCAGCAATCAAATATTTTTATGCCACAAGTAGAAATCCTGAACCTAAGATCAGTGCATATTCATCCTAAGATCTTGAAGCACTTAGCATTCAAAGCATAAAGAAACAAACTAACCATCAGATACATATAATAAAGCAAGTGATTGACTCATATTAAGTTAAAATCATAACTACAAATCTAAGAAACATTATGCCAAATATGGAACATATAGGGGGGTAGCCATCTAACTAGTTCAGAAAACAAGGTTGTGGTGGTTGAGTTCATGGGTTTTAAGCCCATATTCTTTCTTAGACCTCTCTAAGTATTCTTGTCTAAGATATAGAAGTGTATTCTAGCCACCAGGATATAAAAAATGTTACTTGCAGAAGCAAAAGAAGAAATGAACTTCTAGATCATTCGCCACAATTTACTGGTCTTGCACTCTTGCTAGCAATTTAAAAAAGCTAGCTCATTCAACAAATTATGGTATCCAAATATTACTGAGTTCTGTATCTTACTAAATTCATCTATTGTACTCAAATAAGTACTCACAAACATTGCGAACATGTACAGAATTACATGAGTAAATTGTAGTATATATTTTTGTTCTCTGGTACTCACGAGGTGTTTAATAGGTAAAATTTCAACCACAACAGAGAGAACAGGGGGGATTTCGATAGTTTTGTGCCAGATCAGAAATGGTACAATCGTATAAGAACAGAAGTGAGAAATCAACTGCATACCCTTCAAAATTCTTTTCAGAAACAACTCTACAGACTTGGATGCTTGCCTGATGAAGCAAGATTTGATAATTCATCTATGATAACCATAGTGCATCAGAGCATTTGCCACAATTCGATCTTACCAGTTCAAATTCCTAGGCCATTCAAGTATTCAACAGTGTGGTATCCAGATATTATCGAGTACCGTACATGAATAAATTCATCTATTGCAACAGAGAAGTACTCAGAAACATTGTGAACATGTACAAAATCGTATGAGCAAATGGAGATACACATTTTTGTTCTGATGGTCACAAAGTGTTGGCAGGTAAAATTTCAACCACGACAGAACAAAGGTGACCACTCTTTATAATCTAAAAGTGAAACCTGTCCATAGTACTATCACAACTGGTGTAAACTGTAAACCTTCTCAAAAAGTTTTAAGTAATTCAGCAAAGGAAAAGGCTGCACGTACAAAAGAATTGTTCGAAACTTCTGACTAATGGTAGTGTGGCATTTCTATGATTGAATCTAGCTTTTCTGTAACTTCCTGCTACTTGAATCAAATGGTTAAGAGCTTTATTAGTAAGAATTTTGTAAGAGTTTGTTAGTACACAACTACGCATAGCACTGCTCTTCTGCAAAATACAGATAAGTCACTACATGATAGATTCATGAGCAAAGGTAAAAGAACCAAAGTAAAACTTCAACTGAAATCATACACAATGTATGAGTTTTTTAGAATGCAACTTCGCATAGCACTGCTCTTCAGCAAAATGCAGATAAGTCACTACATGACAGATTCATGAGCAAGGTAAAAGAACCAAAGTAAAACTTCAATCAAAAGCATACCTAATGTGTGATATTTCATTGGGCCAGACAAGCGATATTAAATGATTTCTAGTTTTTTTTAAAACCCCAAGTCAACAATGTTAACAAAAACACACAGTTCGTGTAAATGGCTTATTAGAGAGAACAAGTTTGGAATAATTGAACAACATAGATATTGAAGTGACCATGCTATCACCTGTATAGGATGTAATGGGAAAGAATTAAGACAATAACATCCCCAGGATGAGCTGCAAGCTTCAGTATTGTGCTTGAACAACAACTGCCAATAAAGATAAAAGTTAAACAACTACTATAAAAATGGTATATTTAACTCTGTTTTGTGTACTCTTTCCTAACAGTTAGAGGAGCCAGGTTTCACATCCATCCATGACTTATAGTTACAGCTCTGACTTAAAAGAGCCAAGTTAATCTGCAGAAGTGTATCCAACAACAGACAGATTAAAAACAAGAGATGCATACCAACGAGGCAATGACTTTAGTTGGAACCTGGACCACTGACGCTTTTGCATTGTGAGAACCTCCAGATTGTAAGATCCAGACACTTCACATTAGTATGTATGCTTTGAATATTTGATGTACATTTGGTGATTTCAGATCCAGTTGTGCTACCAAAATTTCACATGGAAAACTAACGTATTAGAAATGTAGTATGTATTCTCCAGAACTCACTACTCATCCAACAAAATATGGAAACAATAAAATTAGAGAAGCTATAGAGAGAACACCGAGCAAAAAAAACAAGCCACATTGCCTGCCTCGCCATCTGGATATCCCCATTGGCATGTGTATGTTTGCTTAACAATCGATGCTCATCTATAGAACCACAGGTCACATGGTCTTGTCTGTATATACTCTCAGATTTTTCAATGTGAGTGCCAACATGATATCTGCATATGGTACAAAGCAAACTGTGATGATTTTATAAAATCACGATTGACAAATCAAAGGAATGTTAAGAAGTATCAAACCTGCTGTTAAGCAGGCAACATCTTTATAAGATTCTTGCCAGCAGCCTATCAGTATCAGTCAGTTCATTCACGATTGTTTGTCATTCACTAGATAAAATGTTTGGCAACACAAGGAACAAACAACACCCTTGTCAGAAACCTTCTCCTTGTTTTCCATCACCATCTATTCCTGAAATCCTTTTGACTTTCCATTTGACAGTAACAATGTGAACAGTAGCCATTGCATCTTATTGCACTGTTCGTCATGAAAAAGCACTACAATGAATATGGTACTCCTGCAGCGGCGCTGTCCATGACCTGAAAATTATCCAGTAGCTCATGCAATTATGAATACAACATTACAATTATCATCCAGTATCCAAACTTTTGCTGCCAGAATAACCAGAAACGGTATCTATAGGTACATGTGTAAACTTCAAGGATCTGCTGTTGCGAATGGTTGTGCATGTCATGAGCATTAAGAACTCGAGAAATAGGCACTTATCAATGTCTGCTTTGCTAGCATGAGGGTCATCCTCCAACTCCCTGTATGCCCAGTCAAGTATATTCCTTGTAGCATCATCAAAAGAGAAGGAATCATCTCTCAGCTTCTCAGCCCACACAAGAGCCCTTTTTCCAAAACCATTCTTGCAGAAATGAGAAAACAAAATATTAACTGTGACAGTGTTGGGTTGAAAAGCCAACTTAATCAGTCTGCCGGTAAGAATCATGGCCCGATCTAGAACATCACTGCAGATCCCATCCATCAGTGTGTTGTATGTAACAGAATTAGGAGCACAATCCGTTGCAGCTAACTCATCCAGTAAATTCATTGCTCGATTCAGCAGATGGTTGCTACACAGGCTGTGCATCCAAATATTATATGTGAAAATATCAGGTTCACAGCCATCTGCAAGCATCTTATTCATGAAAATCATGGCACCGTTAATATCCTTGGAGCGGCAATATGCATTGAGCATTGTATTATATGTCACAACATCTGGAGTTAAACCAATACTGTACATGCCAAAGAAATGGTCATTAGCAGTCTTTAATCTCCCTTCTCTGCAAAAGCCATCAATTAAAATGTTCCTAGTAAAAATGTCAGGAACAAGGTCACTCTGCCTCATCTTCTGCTCTAATTTCAGTGCTTCAGACACATTCCCAGCCCTACAAAATGCAGATATGAGGGAATTGTAAGTAAAATTATTTGGAACAAGCCCTCTTCTTATCATCTCGATAAAACCATTATAAGCCTCATGTAGAAAATCTAATCTGCAAAGGCCATTGACATATGCTGAGAAGGCAATAAAATCAGGCTGTACACCAGCTATTTTCATATCATCCCAACACTTCAAGGCACCTAATACATCGCCAGCTCTGAAGGATGAGTCCAAGTAAATGGTAAAAGTTGTAATCACACAATATCCCATTCTAACCATATATTCTAAGAACAGTCGTGCCTGATCAAGTCTGCCATGATTACACAGTCCCATTATCAAGTAATTCAAAGTTGATGATGACGGTGCAAGACCTAATTTATTCATAATTCTATATAGCTCAAATGCTTCTTCATCAAACCCCTCCTTGCCATATGCAGCAATCAGTGCATTAAATCCTGAAACGCTCACTTGAACACCCTGATCAATAGCACCATGCAAGAGCTCCCGGGCATCATCCAATCGCCCATCCCAACAAAGTCTACAGACCAACATATCTACCCCATCTTCCAACAACTGTGAACCAAACATTTCATGTGACTGCTGCTGATCGAGTACAAATGATGCAGCCTTCCCAAACTTGTATGCTCCAGCAGAAAGAATGTTGAAGGTGCAGCAATCAGGCATTAATCCCATGGCCTTCATCTCTGTGCAGGCCATGTTAGCCTTCTCCATCTGTCCAGCCTTCGCATAACCATCGATCAAAACATTGAACGTGATTGTGTTCACTTCAACTCCAGCCTGCAACATCTCATCAAACAGCCTCCTTGCCTCCACCATTCTGCCCTCACGGCAAAGTTCAGTCATCAATATGTTATACGTGATGATAGTGGGGTAGCAACCTGTCGCACACATTTCATCAAACAGCTGGAAGGCATCCTCTGCCTGCCCATACACACAGTACCCCTTCATCAGGATGTTATAGCTGCACGCATCCGGGATGACATGGAACCTCCCCATTACACCAAGCAGGCCACCGCTGACACGTACAAGACCCCTGTGGCACAACCCAAAGATCATGGCGTTGAAAATGGCAAGGTTAGGCCTCGGGCCCCTCGCAGCCATTTCCTCAAACACCTTCCAGGCAGCCCGGACCTCCCCGCCACGGAAGAGCAAGCGCAGCAGCGCCGCCAATGCAGACAGGCTGGGCGTGTCCCCGGCGCGGCGGACGCGAGCGAGCACGTCGAGCGCCTCGTCAGCCATGCCAGCAGCGAGGAAGGCATGGAGCGCGAGGCGGCGCGCGGCGTACCTCCCGCTACGCCCACGGAAGCCCTCGCAGAACGCTAGCAGATCAGGGGTCGCCTCCGGTAGCAGAGCCGCGAGGAGGAGCGACGCGAAGGGGCGGAGCGCCTGGGCCGACGCGGCGAGGCGCAGCGCGGCGGCGAAGCGGGCCGGGAGCGGTGACGACGACGACGTGGGGGAGGTGAGCGCGTGGAGCGCGAGGAGGCATGGCGGGGAGACCTTGAGGAGGCGGGCGAGCGCGAGGACGGCGTCGCGGCGGAGGGAGGCCGGCAGGGAGAGGTGGTGGTGGTGGGAGTGGGTGTTCGATGGGAGGAGGAGGAATTGCTTGACGGGATCGTAGGAGCAGGAGGCGGAGGCGGAGGAGGTGCTAGTGGAGGTGGCGGCGGAGGAGAGGAGGAAATGGCGGTGTGACGAACGGGGTGCTCTCGCCGCCGCGGCGAGGAGGCGCATCGGGCGGCGCGGCGGCGGCGGCGGCGGAGGAGGAGGAGGAGGAGGAGGTGGGGGGAGAACCGGAGAAGTTGGGGAGGGAAACGGAACCAGCTCGGTATTTTTGAAGTGGTTGCGAGTTCAGCGAAGTCGCTTCCGCCCACGTTGGAGCTTCCGTGGCTATGACGTGTCACTATGGGTTTACATGTCACTATGCTAATTTTTTTCTATAAACTTAATAAAACTTAATAAAATTTAGTTAGAAAAAAAAATCAAACAACTTATAATATGAAACGGAAGGAGTATATAAGAATTTAATAATATAACTCGTTGATAGCTTAAAACCTACCCATTATATAGAGTTTGAGTTAAAATTACTTTGGACAATAACCAGTAGTATGATATGGTTACTTATATCTGTCATCCAATTGCTATGTTGCATCTTGTTTTGTAAGCTTAATGCATGAGAAGTTAAATGCAACCGTTTTGATTTGTCTTGAAGAGAGCGTGCAGGAGGCGGCAATTTAGTCATCCTCTCACGTTTTTTCTCTTCACCATTTCATTATTTTTTTTTGACGTGGACATGTATGTAATAGTAGCTTAAATTTATCATTGTACCTGCTTTTAAGCCATTAAGGCGTTGTGTTTTCTCAGAGTAGTTTCAATACAATTCTACTGCTGCAGTTTACCAAAAACGAGCAAAGATTTGGTTTGATAGATGTATAGTTCAAATCGATTATGGGACTAGAATGAAAAAAACACGTGTGTATGTGCCAATGACCATTGGAAATAAGTGGTTTCTTTTAAGTCGGTTGAGTTCGATTCAACTTCCATTTTTGTTTTTTTGACAAACACGAATCAACTGCCACAGTATGCGTGGTTCGGTACTTATTTCATTGAAATAGATTTAAACCTCACACTAAAACTGAAACCACTTTTAGACGTCTCAAAAAACATATAGGTAGGTGTTGCGGTAATAACTCATATCCATGCGATAATACTATACTACAGTGCAAAATATCCCTCATTACATATTATATTATTGTTGCAAGAAAAATACGCCACAATGATGTGCATTAGTTATCAGTCAAATACTCGACTCTAAATACCAGTATGGTACTGTAGCGTAGTTCTCAATTTGTGTCAACATGATACAATTTCACATCATATTAACGTTTATATAAATAATCTTCCAACATGATACAATTTCATGTCATATTAACAAAGCATAATCGATTATATACCTCACTAGTGCAGATCCTCTCATCTGTGACGGGCTGCAACATAACTGGTTTTTACGGGCCGTCACAAAGAGTACATCTCAAACGGGCCTTAAAAAAGGCCGATTGAGATAGGGTCGGAGAGACATGTTAAATGTGCATAGAGCTGAAGCCCGTCATGGATGACACATATCTGTGACGGGCTGCAACTAGGACCCGATTGAGATAACCTTAAATATCTCAAACGGGCCCCTTCCCTCCAGGAAGGGGCTCGTCACAGATGATAGTCATCTGTGACGGGCATTAACTTGTGGCCCATTTGAGATTTTAAGGTTATCTCAATCGGGCCCTAGTTGCAGCCCGTCACAGATATGTGTCATCCGTGACGGGCTCTAGCTTCAGGCCCGTTTGAGATAACAACAAAACCCGTCACAGATTGTAGTCCTCTGTGACGGGCATTTTTTTAGGCCCGATAAAGATAACTGATATGCCCGACAGAAAATACAATTTTATGGACCGTTACAGATAGTTATTGCACACTATAAATAGCCGCAGCTGCTGGTGTAACTGTATCCCACTATTCACAATTTTGGTGGGAGGTGGGGGGCGAAATTTTAATTTTTTTCCAAAAAAACGGTAAATTCATAAAGGTAGTTTAGACAATTCATTAAATCTCATTAATTTAGAGTATTTATCTTTTAAGATGTTTCTCTGATTATTTTTTCATTTCTGCAGCGATGGATCGAAGTTGGATGTATGCGAAATCCGTGAAACGTCATAGTCAGGAGTATAGAAATGGGGTATTAAATTTTATAAACACCGCGGAGGAGGATAGGAAAAGAAGAAACAGCGATTACATGTGATGTCCATGTGCAGATTGCAAGAATGAGAATATGTTCGGTAGTCGAGTGGATGTACACGTTCATCTGATACAACGAGAATTCATGGAGGGCTACACATGTTGGGTCAAGCATGGAGAGCAAGAATCAGGAGGTGGTGCAGCTGTAAACAGTACTGGTGCGCAAAATCAGGAAGATGAAGATGAGCATGACATGTTTGTACCTTCTCCACTAGGTGGTGAAATGGTTGATGTTGATCACGATCTGCTGCAAGACATGTTACGTGACGTTGAGGATCCAGCCTACAACGAGAGAGATTCCATAAAGTTTAGCAGGTTGGTCAGTGACTCGCAGACGCCTCTGTACGCCGGATGCAAAGCAAAGCACGCCAAATTATCAGCCACCTTGGACCTAATGAAGCTGAAGGCAAGTAGTGGATGGACAGACAAGAGTTTCACGGAGCTTTTGGGAATTTTGAAGTCCTTGCTGCCTGATGGGAACACATTGCCCGAGACGACATACGAAGCAAAGCAGGTTTTGTGTCCCCTGGGGTTAGAGGTCCGTAGAATTCACGCTTGTCCAAACGACTGCATATGTACCACAAGCAGTATGCGGACTTAGATGCTTGTCCTGTCTGCAAGGTCTCTCGATACAAGCGAAAGAAAAGTCCTGACGAAGGGAAAAGATCAAAGCGGGGTGGTCCCGCGAAGGTTTTGTGGTACCTACCAATCATTGATCGTTTCAAAAGATTATTTGCAAACCCCAAGGAGGCGAAGTTAGTACGTTAGCATGCCACTGAGAGAAGGAACGACGGTATGCTAAGACACCCAGCGGATTCAATTCAATGGAGAAATATCGATCGAAAACACAGTGACTTTGCCGCCGACCCCAGAAACATGAGGATATGTCTGTGTACAGATATCATGAATCCTTTCGGAGACTTGAGTAGTACTCACAATTTCATGTCATATTAACAAAGCAGAATCGATTATATATCTGCTGCTTCTTTTCAACTTTTTTTTTCATTTGAACAATTATAATAGTGGTATTTACATTTTATTTTCTATTTTACTCCTAGTTTTTTTTGGCAGCACCATCAATACCAATAGTGATACTCTTATTGAAAGCAACATTGAAAACCTTCCTTACCGTTTGGATATCGAACATACCCTAATCTTGTGTTGTTCTCTTACTGGGTGGAAGGAAACTATTCTAAATTCTCGAGAGGATATCCTTTCATTGTTTGTATGTCACTCAAATAGTTATGAAAAAAATTAAGAAAATTTGAGGAGGTGTATTAATATGTGATATATCACTCCATAAACATGCAACTTAAAATTTAACATCTACATGTCACAATGAAAAAACAAATTAAACTACAACTAGTTAGCGTATATTCGCTGTCAAATTTATTTTTTCGTTGCGATATGTAGAAGTTGAATTTTAAGTTGCATGTTTGTGGAGTGATGTATCACATGTTAATACATCTTCTTAATTTTTTTTAAATTTTTATATAACTATTTGATTGGCATGCAAGTAACGAGGGGATATTCTCTCGAGAGTTTAAAATCTACTCTCGGGGTGGAACGAACTGGGCCAGACTTGGCTTGCTTCGTGTAAGCTTGTGACAAGGGAAGTTCGACTTAGTTTGGCTTGATTGTTGTCATGAGGTAAAAGAACAGCTCGGCTCGTCTCATTCTTCAGCTCAAGCCAGCCCGCGAGCCTATAAAAAAACATTCTTAAGGAAAATTTTAAGAGATTACAGGTAACACATCAACATAGAATGAGCAGTTGGTGCTATTTTTTTTTCATCTTCCCCTATTTATCTCTTCCCATCTGACTAGTGTTTTCAAAAAAAAAACATCCTCATGTCTGCCGCCGGCACCGCCCTCCGTCTGCACCGCCTCTGCTCCCCTCCTACACCACCCTATGATCCTCTCCGCAATGCCCATGCAATGGACTGATCGGGTGAATCTGTCCTCTCCGGCGGAATTGGTCGGTGGAATGTGGCGATCGAGCGACACCCCCCAGCCACCACACGGGCGTATGTGCCAGGAGGTAGCGCACAACGCCTCTCCATCACCCGCGCCGTTCTCTCCCTACTCCGGCTGGCAAGAGGTAGAGGTGCTCCGCGCTCGGGAGAAGCATGCGCGACGGCGACGGGCGATGATGGTGCTCTCGCAGTTGTTAATGGGCCGCTCGCCGCCGCTGAATCATAGGCCCTGACTCGGTTGACTATTGAGCCCTAGCTCAGATATCTCCATCCTCATCGATTCCCCCACCTCCTTGCCTTGTCGAGCATTTGGCATCTGCATCCCCCATCCCGGGCTCCCCATAGGAGGCCAACCAGGTGGAGGCGGCAGAAGTAGGTAGCGCAGCAAGCCAGCAAGCAGAAGTTGCAGTCTGCATAACAAATGCAAGCAGTCTAGCATGCGGCGGCAGCAAGCAGGAGCGGCGCTGAGGCTGCAACAACTAGCTGGGTAGGTCGCCAACAACACCCCTGTTTTCTTCTTAATCTGCATTATGAGTTTATGACCACACCAACTTATTACCATCTAATTCAGTTGATAATGCTGATTGCTTCATATGCTCTAATTAATCATTAGTTCAAGAATTATCTCCCTAAAAATGCATCCGCTACTTTAGATTGCACCATAATAAAATTTGGTCCATTACAGGACTATATGTCCATATCAGAAAGTACAGCAAGTCCAAGAAGGGAGGTGATGAGGTGATGGACAGTGCAGCATCAACAAGGAGAACATAATGGATGGAGAGATGGAGTCGCAGTTCCTCCAAGCTGCAATTATATATTATACTTCATGCCAAACTTTATCTCTGTCCATGATCCTCAGAATTGGTGGTCTAACACGATGTGGTTAATTCTTATGGAACATATAAAAACTTGAGTTACATATATTAAGACCCGATCTGTTTGTGCTATTTTCAACATCTATGCATTAAGTGGGTTCTTTTTTATGGAACAATTCTATTTATCTGAAGGTCTTGAGGATATCCAAAAGGTTGGTTACAGTCGTTTACATTGACAATGTTGCATACATTATTTTAGTTGTTTTTTGCAATACTATATACCGAATTTTCTTATAGAAACTTCTTAATTTTCTGTGACAATTATGTATGTGATTTTAGTTAGTATGACATAACTGGCAGTGCCTTGATGTGTGGATACTATTAGAAAAAAAGCTTTTGTTCGGGATGGAAAAATTCTACGCTCCAGATCTAATGTATGAAGACTACACACTTATTTAATTCTCTGATTTCTTGAACAATATATATTTCACTGGTAAAAATGGATAAAATGTTAAAGTGTGTGCAGGCCTTATATCCCTTGTTTGATTATCTGGATAGGTTGCTAAGTGCAGGCTAATCATTTATAGTTACTAACAACAAAGCTCGTATGTTAAATTGCTCATATTTGTCCTCGTCCCACACAGAAATATCTTCCTTCTTCCACAGCAGTTGCAGATCTTCAACTAATGATCTTAGGTACACATCAATATCGTTACCAGGTTGATTTGGACCTTGAATAATAATCAATATCATGATGTATCTTCGCTTCATGTATAACCAAGGGGGAAGGTTGTAGATACACATGGTCACAGGCCAAGTGCTATGACCACTGCTCATCTCTCTAAATGGATTCATGTTATCCATACTTAGATCAAACCTTATGTTCCATGCATCATTTCCAAAGTCTTGAAATGTTCTATCGATGTTTCACCACTGTGACCCATTGGCGGGGTGTCTCAGCATCCCATCTTGTATACGTTCTTCTGTGTGCCAGTGCATCATTCTAGCATGCGCTTTGTTTCTGAACAAACGCCTTAGTTGTGGTATTATAGGGAAATACCAAATAACCTTAGCATGAACTCTCTTCTTAGAAGGCTATCCGTCAATATCACCGGGGTCATCTCGTCTAATCTTGTATCGTAGTGCCTTATAAACCGGACATGCTTCTATGTTCTCGTACTCCACACCGTGATAGATGATACAATCGTTCAAACATGCAGGCGTGTATCATCTGTACTTCCAGTCCTAGAGGGCAGACTACCTTCTTAGCTTTGTATGTTGTTTCGGGCAATTCGTTTTCTTTTGGAAGAATATTCATGACGAGTTTCAATAATTCGCGAAATGCCTGTTAGTAACACCATTTTTAGCTTTCCATTGCAAGAATTCTAGCGTGGTACGTAACTTTTTGTGCCGCAATGTGGGTACAAGAACGTTTTGTGGTCCGCTAACATACGCTCCAATTTCTGTACCTCCTTTTCACTTTTGCAGTCTTTCTTTACATCGGATAACATCTGACCAAGATCATCCGCAACGTCATTTTCATCAACACCTCCGTTTGCCTCATCTGTTATATTTTCTACAAATCCATCGTGTTGAGCCAACTCCGGAATGTTGTCCTCTTCTTCTTCATCTTCTTCCATTGCAACCCCTAACTCTCCGTGCAAGGTCCAACAATTATAGCTAGGCATGAATCCCGATTCAAACAAATAGACATGAAGAGTTTTCGATGTAGAGTACTCATTCTGATTTTTGCACTTTTTGCATGGACAACATACAAAACCGTTATGTTTCTGAGCATTGGTCACACTTAAAAAATAATGCACGCCTTCAATAAACTCCTCCGATCGTCGTGCAAGGTCCAACAATTATAGCTAGGCATGAATCCCGATTCAAACAAGTAGACATGAAGAGTTTTCGATGTAGAGTACTCCTTCTGATTTTTGCACTTTTTGCATAGACAACATACAAAACTGTTATGTTTCTGAGCATTGGTTACACTCAAAAAATAATGCATGCCTTCAATAAACTCCTTCGATTGTCGTTCCGTGGTGTACATCCATTGTCGATTCATCTACATCAAATAAAAAATATAAACGAAGTCCACAAAAGTGCAAATAATTGAATAATCATATAATAATTCAAAACATCATAATTAAACACAAAACTGACATTACACATTTTTAAAAATGAATTCTTCTTATTTCTAACGATTTTAACAAGTTTTAAATGGACTTAATCGGAGTCATGGTTAATTATACAAAAATTCTAAAGGTTTTGAAATAATGTAAATATATTTTTATTTTATTATACTTATCTTAATTATTTTTTAAGATTTTCTTAAAGTTCTGCACATATTTTTATTGCATTCTACTTATTTTGAACTATTTTAATGATTTTTAAATGAACTTAGTTTTAAATTCTTTTCCCTTCATTTTCTTTTTTTTTTCCTTTGTTCTCTCTTTTTAACAAGTTTATCCAATGTTTCTAATTTTATGAAGTACCCTATTTTTCCCTAAACAATTTTTCCCTCTCATCTTTTTTCGTATACCTTTTTGAGAGAATAATGTATATAAACATAGCTATAAATGTAAAATGTTAACCATACATCAATAGTGGATGAAGTTGCTAACCTTTTAAATTCCTTCAATTTGTATAATATCACCAAAATAGTTTCATACAAAATTTTGGCAGCACCTCTCTTCCTCCTCCTTACACTTGTAGCAATGACTTGACCAGCTAGAGGAGAAGAAGATTGCTTATATAATGATCTTTAGTACCGATTGGTGTTACCAACCGGTACTAAAGAACAAAATTGTCTAATATGTATTAGGCCCTGTTTGTTTCAACTTAAGATTATTGTAATCCAGATTATTGAGTAAGATTACTATAAGCTGGATTATAATAAGCTACAGTAAAATAAGCTATGAGTTGTTTGTTTCTCTGGATTATGATAGAATAAGGGTAGTGAGTCTTTAGCCACCCAATAATTTGAAAAAAGCACGTTTAGAGGAGATTATCAGATTATACTAATCTAGCTTATAGATTATAATAGTCTATCATAATAATCTACCTGTTTATTTCAGATTATTACTAATAATCCAGATTATAATAATCGTAAGCTGAAACAAACAGGGCTTTATAAAGGGTTGCGTATGGGGAGAGCGTTGGGGCGATCCATGTTGGATTGCTATAGTTTTGTTTTTTTATTTTTGCGCTGGCCCACTTCTTGTCGCAGTGGCGGTCGATTGGGGGCTGCGTATGGGGAGAGTGCTGGGGTGATACACCTTGCATTGCTACAATTTTTGTTGTTGTTCCTATGCTGGCCCACTTCTTGTCGTTGTGGCGGTCGATTGGAGGCTAATGGCTCAGTGGTGGTGGGGGGAGAGGACCGGTCAACGCATTATCCGTTGGTCTTGTGTGGTGGTTGGTTGCTCACTTTTGCTCATCCTTGGTGCCGTTTGTGCCACGCTTTGCTTGTCTTCGACGGTGCTCTTACTTTCAGTCTTCTTTCGATTCCCGTCGATGTTGTTTCTATGTTGGTGCCGATCTTGGCAGCCGCCATACCATGTTTCCCCCTCCACGTTCAGTTCTGGCGATGGCGATGAGGGGGTGGGTGGTACCTGTCTCGGCAGTCACGATACTGTGTTTCCCCTTATGCGTTCGGCTGTGGTGGCGGCGATGAGGGGATGGGCAGTGTTGGGTCGTTGTTCACCGTCCGGTGAGCCATCAGTGCAACGCCGTTGTGCACTTGCGGCTCGCACCCACTTCACTGTGTTGCTGCTGCCTGCTGTTGGCACCGCTAGTTCGGGATGGCAGCTGTTGCTTATGGATACGGTTTTTGTCCTCGATGGTGCATCCTCATCGGAGTTGGCTGATGGTGGGTTGATCTTGTGGGTGCTGGGTGAACGGTCCCATAATGGCAGCCAATCGTGGTTGGATTGTGGTCGGGCTCCGCCGTGCTGCGGTTGGCACCAACCGTGCTTCGTCGGTTGCTTGGAGCTCCCGCTGTGCCACCCAATGGTGAGTGGAGCTTTCCGTGGGCCGTTCCTGGAGCGTCCGGTCACCGGTTGTCTGAGGGCCCCGCTATGGCATCGATTGGGGATCACGCCCTGTGCGTAGTGTGCCACTGATGCTCGTCGTTCGAGGTAAGCGCGGAGGCCTCGAAGATCTCCTTTGACTTGCCGTGAATGTCCGGAGAAGTTTGCTTTCACTGATTTTTGGGCCTATTGTTTGGTCAGCCCCATTGTCAGTTGTTGGGTTGTTTATGTGCGGTACTATGCCCTTTTTCCCATCCGTCTATGGGTATAATTATAGGATCGGTTGTTGCGTTTCTACCTCCTCCGCCATGCTTCATCGATTATTTCGCCTTGCTTCTTGCCATTTGTTCTTGTGGTTTCCTTTTTACTTTTTGTTGCTGGTTATCCATTCTTGTGGTTGGGTAATCTGGATATGGATCCTAGCGGGTGAGTTTACCTGTTTATAGGCTTCATGGGGTGCGTATAAGCTTCTACTTTTGTTTTTGCATTCAACGTTTGTTGCGTTCTTTTGACGTCAAGGTGTTCGTTTCTGTAGGTTTGGTGGAGCCCCTCTTATGTTGGTTTGTGTGTTTTGCTGTTGTTCTGAGTCGTCCTGGTCCTTGCTTGTTGTCTATCGCTGTCAGCTATTTTGATTCAAGGTAATAGCCCTTGCTGTTTGTGTGCCTATTATCGTAGCCATCCGTGGTTTATGATTCTAGTTGTTCCCATCCGATCAAGATTGTTCTTTGTTGATTATAGAGTATTTTGTTGTTGTATGTGTAATATAGAAAGCTATTGTTGTGGTTTCGGTTTCTTTTTTTTTCAAGATGCAATGTACGAGATGTTCGTCGTGCCATTTATTTTTAGTGTGGCTCACTGTGTTTGCCTGGTCTTTTTAGTTCTATGTTTTGTTGTCAGTGTGTGGCCTTACATAGATGTTTCTTTATTTGTGCTAGCATGAAGTTTTTGTCTGTTGCAAGTGCTTACCTCTTGGGTAAGTTTTATTTAATGTTGTTCGTATTGTGTTTATTGTGCTATTCTTTGTCAGTAGATATTTCCTTTTTTCCGCCTTTTGCATTTTTTGCTGCTACAGCTTGGGTTTTTTTTGCTGGTGCTAATATAGAGATTTGGTGTATTTTTGTTTGTCTTATATCATAATGTGCAGGTAGCATTTTTGTTCTTTGTAGTTTACTTCGCCGGTTTTGCTCTATCATGTGTGTCGATTTGTGTATAGACCATTAGTTTTGTTGGTGTTGTTTAGTTTTAGCTTCGAACGTTGATTGGTTGTTCCTTGTTTGTTACATGTTTGTTGTGAGCATGCGCATAGTGTTTTTTATTGATCCCTGTATTTAGCCTATGCATGGAAGGAGGGAGTGTGGTTAGACCTACGCGATGAAAGGAACATCGATTGTTAGAGTGCCAACGCCTCTGTTAGATGTATGTTTAATTATTTATTGTTTGATTATTACTGGATTGATCCTATCTACGATGCGCTGCAAACAAAAGATAACTTTTTTGGGTCTTGTTTAGCATCTACCTCTGCCTCAGCTGATGATGCATATGCGTGGGAGACTGTTACCTCAAAGCACATGAGTACGTTTTGTGTTCGCTTGTTTGTTAGTTTTGCGATTCTTTGTTGTTGATGCTTCTTTTATCTGTTTTCTTTCCTTTTTGTTGTTTGATAGATGGTGGTTTTTCCCAATTTACCCTGCGTGGTACTTTGGAAAAAGGCGCCGGATCCACTCAAAAAAAATTAGCCATCAAACGACTGGTGGTGGAAGGTCTTATCAACTGTCAATTTTTCTTGCATTTCTGTTCGATGGGTTCCCGTTTAGCTGATTTGTATGTTCGTTGCATGTTCTGGTTTGCTGTAGGTGAAAGGCCTCCTCGTATACCATTCGCATCCTGCAATAGATTTGACAGTGCCTATCCCATTTTTTGAAAGGTTATTTCTAGATTTAATCCCATTCCATTTGCTTGGTGTGCGGAATTGTGTCATTAAACCTAAGTATATTTTCTATCGTTGACGTAGAAGGATAGGGCCTGTTATGGGCCCCCTAAGTACCAGTGTTGTTTCTATGGCACTCAGTTTTGGTATCAGGAACGTTGCAAGAAGGAATCTGCCATAACCCAGCGATGTATGTCTTACAATTTTTTTTTTGTAAAGGTGGCAAGATTTATGTCCCTCCTTTCACGCAACCACCAGAACCTCTAAAAACACTTCTTAAATTCAATGGGGATTCTTGTAGCAAGCATTTTTTTTAGCACATAAGGCAGTACAACTCGTTGTTTGCTTTTACTTCGATGGGTGCAAATATCGATGATAGTTTAAACCATGGTGGTGGTCCTTATGTTTTTAAAATAAATGGTCAAGTTCATCACCGCATAAGTTATTTTTGCCAATGAAAATAACCCGCCAAAGTTTGCTCAGCTATATATTTACAACACTCAAAATGAGGTGCAAAATAGAATTCGTGTTCTTAACGAAGGGTACTATTCTTTGATTTAGATCCTGCTATAGCTTCTGAGCTGATGCAAATGTTAGATGAGTGTAATCCTTTGGTAAAGAAGTTTAGATTAGCAAGAGATCGTTTAGCTGAGAACGGTGATGAGGACATAACAATTAGGATTGTTGGTTCTGATGAAGATGGCCCTGTTCAGTACGAGTTGTCGACAGCTGATGAACTTGCTGGTTTGATTGGTTGTGATTTTTCGCTAGAAAACATAAAGCGTGATATCATTGTTCAGAGTATACGTGGTCCGCTGCATCATGTCTCTAGCCTACATCCTGCTTACATGGCTTTGCAGTACCCATTGCTCTTTCCTTACGGTCAACGTGGTTTTCAACTAGGTATAAATTTAAGGGGAGTTGACATACATACAAAAGCATCCATGCAAGAACACCATATTTATGCTGCAGTCGCTTGTCCTGTCAAGGTCAGGTTGATTGCTTTGCTTGTGTTGAGGAAGGTAGGTTGACGTTCATAGCAGACCACCAGGGTGATTTTAGATGCGAAATCGTTCAAGGAATTGCAGATCCTGTTGGCAAAGGCTGTTTAGATGGTTGTACCGTTGGTAAGCAGGGAATATTGCTTGCAAGCTTCACTGGTTGTCACGCCCGGAAATTTAACAAAATTTCCAAAGCATTTTGTGTATTAAATCCCTATCCAGGAATCAGCTAGGGTACATAAAATGACAAATTAACATACAGATCTGAACGTAAATAAAGCGTAAATACTGACATAAGAGGCACTTTGTCCTCTCACTGAACAGAAAGCAGTAGCAGTGGAAAAAGGCGACGATCCTAGCGGGCTTCAACTCCACTCCACATGCAAAACTCAATTGGGGTATAAGCCTTGGTCCTCTAACTTCGTCTTTAGCTCAGAAGCACTACACTTCTGAAAAAGGGGAATAATAGCAAGACTAAGTACAACCACCGTACTCAGTAAGCCACAACAATGATGCAGACGTGCACGGGGAGACAAAGGGAGGCTTGTGGCTATTTGCATAAAAGCGGTTGTAAACATTTACAACTGAAAACAGTAAACTCGTTGATTAATTAAGGCAAGATTAATTCACCATTAAACAACGCTACCCCACATTGAACAGGCCCAACCATTTCACCTGAACTAAACCAGTTCATTAAGTCATGTTAATTAATAGAGTGGGACTAATCATGGTGAAACTGGTTGATCGCCCATAACCGCGGGGCATGGCTATTCGAATAGTTTTACTCTAGCTAGAGGTGCACAACTGTACCCACAAGACACAACCCACCATCATGTCACCGTGCCATGCATGACACATCAACATGCCGAGTGATTGTGACAAGACCCTTCGCATAACTCCCCCTAACCAATTGTACCCACCTCAGGTTTTGCCCCTACCTTTATATCCAAGATAGGCAGCTCCCCCTCGTGCCTAGGTAAATTCGGAAGCTGTATAGGCCGTCGCAGGACCCATCCAAAATCCATCACGCCCACCCTTACCATCGGTACGTCAAAAAGAGGAAAGCTATACTACAAGTCCAGCAGTTGCCCACGCTTGCTTGTGGTAAGCACGATAAGTCTTCCAGGGTTTCCCGCGAACCGGTCCTTAATTGCTATGGGTGCGACTAGCAAAAACATACACCCACAGCCCACCATTAAGCCATATTTTAGTTGGATAATTACGATCAATAAAACATGGCCAAATGTCTCGAGCTCGCAGCTCATCAAGATACTTGAGTAAACTAAGGTCATCATCCCATATTGTGAGCTAGTGGTAAATAAGCATGGCTAAGCATAACATAATTCTAGCAAGATCAACGTAAGTGACACAAGCTAGTCCAATTATCACCCCAATTTGACAAAGGACGGATAACTAGTAATATGGCATAAGCGAGGAGATAGATAATTCCATAATCCCATGTAATTAGCAAAATATGATATTTTATTTGCAAACAATAAAACATTTTATAAATTAGGTTCAACATGCTCAAGGGAAATGTGTGACTTGCCTTGCTTCTTCGATTGATCTTCCAAACTCTTTTCCTCGCGTTTGCGGTCTTCCCAAACGACGGATTCTACACGTTGGCACGCAAAATAAGGAAAAACCCTAAGAAAAACCAAGTAAATAGTACATGAAAAGTAAACAAACATGTAGAGCTTAATCTTAGATGAATTTTGAAAGTTGAATGGCTCAATTTGGAGTTCATTTGAATTAGTTATGAATTTTAGAAGTTTTGAGCCATTTAAATTAATTTCTGGAAATATATTCGATTTATTGCGCAATTAATAATTAATTTCACAAAGGAAAAGCTGGCACTGATGTCAGCAAAGGGTGAGGCCGGCGCCGGCAGGTGGGCCCACACGTCAGCGGGACAATGGCTCGGCCCATGGTGGACACGGTCCACGCGCACACCGGCCCGCGGGCGCACCACGTGGCAGCCACGTGATGGCCACGGCAAACGGGGAGAACAAGGTGGCGCGATGTGGTGCCACGATGACACACACGCGGGGCCGACGGGGATGCCACGTGGACGGCCCGGATTTTCCTTGGGGTGAATCTGGCGGCCATGGCAAGGGGGAGCTGGCTCACCGGCCGTCCGGCCGGCGAGCGGCTGCACGCGGGCCAAGGTCACCGGCGGTGGCCCAAGACGCGGTGGTGGCACGGGTGATGGCGGAGGAGGGTGGGGAGGGAAAAGGGAGTGCTCATCGAGCGTGCGGGCCGGCGAGGCGGAGCGGGAGGTGGCCTGCGACGGAGAAATGGCGGTGGCCGGCACGCTTCACGGGAAGGCGATGCGGATGGCGGTCCGCCGGCTTCCGTTTAAGGCGAAGGGGCAGCCGGGGCATGGAACAACACTGCAAAGCCGGGGATGGCGTCGGCTTAGCGTGGCGGAGGCGCTAGCGGTAGCGATGTGCAGCAGGAGGCGGCGGGAAGGTGGCGGAGCTCGGGCTTTGCAGTGGAGAGGATGGCTCGGTGGTGGTCTGGAGGTGCAGAGTGGCGGCCAGGACGTGGCTCAACACGGGACAGCTAGTGGCGCTAGCGACGGGGTGAGACGATGGCGGGAGCAGCAGCGATGGCCGGTTGAAGAGCACCGGCGGACGGCGGAGGTGGGTAACGTTGTGGGGAGAGTGATAGAGGGCACGAGAGGAGCGGCTGAGCTCGGGAAGAAGGGAAAAAGAGAGAGGGAGGACCGGGAGGGTTTTGATGGGCGCGAGAGGGGCGGTATCGTGGCCGGGGCAGCGGATTTGCCAGCCGGAGTGGGGTGGGATGGAGAGAGGGGCGATGTCGTGGGGAGTGGCGGGCGGATTTGGCGTGGAGGAGAGGGGAGGTGGGCGCGGGAGCGACGCGAAGTGGAGGCGGACCTCGGCCTCTGAGGCGCGAGGTGTGGGCGTGGAAGCGGCGGGCAGGCGACGGTGATGTAGGGAAGTGGCGGCTGGAGGTTAGGGATGGCAGGTGGGAGAGGGAGGTAAGGTAGACTTAAAGGGGCGGGCCGGGCTAGCTCGGGGAGAGAGAGAGATGGGCAGCCAGCCCGAGAAGGAGGGAAGGGAAGAGGAGGGGGACGGGCCGTAGGGGGAGATGGACTTTGGGCCGGAAACGGCCAAAGTGAAAAAGGGGGGTTTAATTTGTTTTCCTTTTAATTAAATTGATTAAATGAACTTTGTGCTTTTAAAATTAGGTATTTAGCTCCGAAAATTCACGGAAAATTTCAGAGAATATTTTAGGGCACGGAGAATATTCCAAAAATATTTCCGACCATGATTTTTAAAGGAAAATTTTAATTTCCTCATGAATTCACTTGATTAATTTACCTTAAATTTTAAAATAAATTCTAGAAATGCTTTATTTAATGATTTTTAATCCCGATAGAAAATCGGGGTGTGACACTGGTGGAAGGAGATACATGTACGGGAATTATCAGGACGCGATAGCTATATGCCGTGTTTATGGTGCGCCTGATATATTCACGACCTTTACTTGTAATCCAAAATGGTTAGAAATTGAAGATGCAATTTGAGCCAGGTCAGCATCCGTCCGATCGTTTTGACATTGTTTGTAGGGTTTTCAAAATGAAACTTGATGACATAATTCCTTATATAATGTCTGGTGTTACCTTTGGTCGTGTGCGAGCTGGTTAGTTTTCTTAGTGCTGTCTCCCTGCCCTCCACATTCTATTTAGTTTTCTCAGACCTTTCCTGTGTCATGATTTTTTCCCATTGTTTTTTACCATGGTGTTTATGTAGTTCTTTATAGCATGGAATTTCAGAAGAGAGGTCTTCCACACGTCCACATGTTGGTGTGGCATGATGCACCGTACACTGATGCGATAGCTCCTATTGTGGATGCATATGTCAGTGCTGAACTTCCTGATCCTAACGAAAATGAACTTGATTATTTACTGGTTGAGGATTTCATGATCCATGGCCCCTGTGGTGATGCTAATAGAAAATGCTTGTGTATGAAGAATGGGAGCTGTTCTAAATGATATCCTAAAGAGTTTTATACAGAAACAACTGTAGATGATAAATGATTTATTGTTTATAGGCGACGTGACGATGGTAGGCACGTGTATAAAAATGGTATTAGACTTGATAATCGTTTGGTAGTTCCATACAATATGATGGTGCTGCATAAATCTGAGGCTCATATAAATGTTGAATGGTGTAACAAATCGAAGATGATAAAATATATATTCAAGTATGTGACTATTGACGATGGAATTAGGTAAGCATATGAATCGGAAATGAGATCCAATCCGAAGTGGATTTGAAGATACGTGGAATTCTCGGGAACAGAGTACGCGTCGGCTGGAAGTCTGTGTCGGCCGATACCAAGTCTGATATGGTTAGCCGATACAGCTGATATTGGTTAAACTGGTTGAGTGATCAATGTCGAATTCAAAAGAAGGGCTTTGATGATATTGCCAAACAAGGATGGAGTCCAAAATAGACAATTGTATCTATTAATTAGGATTTTATGTAATTTCCTTGTAGGTATTTTCGGTAAGAGTCCGCCTAAGGGACTTGGTCGACTATTAGAGTTGTAATAGAAAGTATGAATCGTGTCCGTTGTGGACAAGTTTGTATGTTCGGGTATAAATATAAACCCGAGGTCTTGTAAATAATTAACATTAGTTTAATGCAAATTCAGCGCATCGCCACTTTTTCTTATTACTTTGTTTCGACGAGTTCTTACTTTCGAGTCGAGCTGCATCGGTTTCGATCTTCGACAAAGAGGTAACTACTTGTTATGGCGGTTTGTGTTCTCGGGATTAGTACTTACATCTTTATGACACTCTAATCTTGATCATGTAATCCGTCGAGTTATCATATATGTTATATAATCTGGATTGACAATGCTTTCTACTAACATCGGCCAATCTCTATCTAGAGTTTTATTGATAACAGCTAGATTGACTTGTTGGCTTGGATTATATAATATATCCACCATCCTGAAAAGACAACTATCGGCTCAATTGTCTAGATATTATGCTTCTTTTTATACTTAGTGTTGCATCAGTTAAGTTTGATCTACTAAGTTGTGCTTAGAATCATAATCTCTAGCTTGCTTTATGATCGTTAATAAGGATAGTATCGGGGTTTCAGCCGATCTTACCTAGTATAGTTGTTTCACATGGTTTTATGCTTTGTCTAATGTACTATATCTGCCCCTTATATCAGGATTTTAACTAATATAAATGTATTGAATTTACTACCAACCTAATTGACAGTAGTTGGATATATTTGTTGAAAGAAAATATCCTAGTATAAGGTAGTATCGGAGCTAGAGCCGATACATGCTTAAATCTAAATATCGGCTATGATATGAATACATATAATTGTTATTTCATGTTATTTTAGACTTACGCAATTTATACTGTCTCGGTTAAGTCCGATCTATCTCAATTGCTGATTTCTAAAGTAATATTGATCTGTAAATTATATAATATTGATATTTACAGCCGATGGATCAAATTTACAGTTGATCTGTTATTGAATATGCCTTACAGCTGATTCACCTAACAATGCATCGACTAGATTACCTCACGATATGACATCGGCTCCCTAGCTGATCGATTATCGTTTACTAATAATATTCGCATGTTTTATCTTGTTGATTGCAGGATCAAATCAACTGGCACGCCTTTGAACCCAAAAGCAAGTTTTGGACTTGCACTAGAGTAAAGCAAATCTCTCAGACCAGTGTGTGTTTTTTTTGCATCAACAGTGACAAAAGGAACTGATCATGCCAACATAAAATTCACTAAGGTTAAGAAAAGGAAATTGTCTCGTGTTGCAGTCACCGATGGCAATGAAGGCACTTCTAACAAAAAAAAATGCGTGGATCTAATTTCACTGACAAGCCACCAAGGGATGAGATAGCTGAATTTATTGAATGTCGGTATTTATGCGATAAAGAATCTATTTGGAGATTATTTGCATATGACATACATTTTAGAAACCCTCCTATTGAACGATTAGCATGTCATCTGCCAAATCTGAACACTGTTTGTTTTAGCTCGAGCACAAATTTAGCATCCGTTGTTTCATGAATTCTTATAGAAAACTACCTTGACTAAGTGGTTTACTGCAAACAAAATGTTTCCGCCAGGTCGCACCTTAACGTACTGTGAATATCCTACGAAGTTTACTCGGAAGAAAATCTAAGGTGTTGGAAGAAAAGGCTTCACGGTTATAAATTTGGGCGCATGTACTATGTTCATCCTTCTGCGGGTGAAGCATATTTTTTGAGGATGTTGTTAATGTGTGTGAGAGGTGTTACAAGCTATGAAGATCTTAGAACATACAATGATGTGGTTTATCATACGTGTAAGGAGGCTTATGCTGCTAGAGGTTTGCTTGGTGACAATAGAGAATGGTCATACACATTTAGTGAAGCTGTAGGATGGGCATTGTGGGGTCAGCTTAGGTCTCTGTTCGTGATGATGCTTGTGCATTGTGGTGTTACTCATGAAATATCTTTTTTCGACAATCATTGGCATATGCGATGTCTAACGATATTCTTTTTGAATTACAGAAAAGTTTAGATAATGCTTCGTACACTCTTCCTGATAATGAGCTTAGGCAAATGGTCCAACAAGAATTAAATACATTATTTGTTCGTAACGGTGTTTCTATGTCATCTTTTAACTTACCTAGCATCGACAAACATGGTTCTTTCAGGTCAGCGAATAGATTGATTGATGATGAGATGGCTTATGATGTAGATCATTTATGCATGAATGCCCCTTTGCTATATAGTCAGCTTAACATTGACCAACGAAACGCATATGATCGCATTGTGCAAAGTGTTATGACAAAATCTCCAGCTTTTTATTTTGTTTCTGGCTTTGGCGGCACTGGCAAAATGTTTCTTTGGAATTGTATTGTTACTTACCTTATATCCCCCCAAAAAAATTATCCTTGCTATTACATCTTCCGGGGTTGCTTCTTTGCTTTTGCTAGGTGGTAGGACTACACATTCCCGGTTTAAAATACCAATAGATATTGATGAATCAATGATCTGCCATATAAAACGTGGGACAATGTTAACTAAACTTATCAAACAAACATCTCTTATTATATGGGATGAAGATTTAATGACGCACCGACAATGTTTTGAAGCTTTAGATAAAACATCACGTGATATTCTTGATAAGGATGACCGTTCTGCTATGTCAATTCCTTTTGGGGGTATGGTTGTTGTGCTTGGCGGGGATTTCCGACAAATCTTACCTATGGTTGAGGGAGGTGTTAGAGCAAAAACAATTGATGCAACAATATCAAAGTCTCCTCTTTGGTCACATGTGTATGTTTTAGGACTGACAATCAACATGTGGTTATGTTCTGACTCTCTTGACTCTGATATGCAACGTGAGCTTGGTGACTTTAGTGATTGGATACTTTCTGTTGGTGATGGTACAGCGATAGCTTATAGTTATGGCAATGAAAGTGAACCAACATGGATTGAAATTCCGCATGATCTTTTGGTAATGAACAATGACGATAAAATTAGAGCTATCATAGATGCAGTCTACACTGATTTTAATGAGCAATACAGTGATCATGTGTTTACAAGAACATGCTATTGTTTCTCCTACTACTGATATATGTGCTGCTATTAATTCTCGTGTTTTAGATATTGTTCCTGATAACAACAGGGAATATCTCAGTTTTGATTGCCTTCAACAAACAAATGAAAAGTGCGATGATTTAGATGTTTTGTACCCGGTTAAGTTTTTAAATTCTCTTCAGGTTAACAATTAACCAGAACATCACTTTGCTTAAAAATAGGTGTTCCTATGGAATCTAGATCAAGCTATTGGGCTTTGCAATGGAACTCGAATGATTGTTACAAATCTAGTTGATAGAGTAAGAGAAGTGCGTATTATAACTGGATCTAATGTCGGGAAAACTGTTTTGGTCCCAAGAATAACCCTCTGTGCAAGTAACAACAAATGGCCTTTCACATTAGAGCGCCGTCAGTTTCCTATTCGTCTGTGCTACGCCATGACTATAAATAAAAGCCAGGGGCAAGTTTAAGTTTGCGTTCTGTTGGTATTTATTTGAAAAACCCGATTTTTACTCCTGGTCAGTTATATGTAGCTCTTTCTTGGGTCACTTCTCATAGTCAATAGAGCTATCAAAGTCACATTTCAGCAAGTAAATTGCTACTACCTCCATCCCAAAATACTTGTCGCTTTGAGTTTTTGTTTGTAAAGTTTAATCATTTGTCTTATTCAAAAAATTATAAAATTATTATTTATTTTGTTTGTGACTTTCTTTAGTATCAAAAGTACTTTAAGAATGATTTATCCTTTTTTATATTTGCACTAATTTTTTAAATAAGATGAATGGTCAAATGTTGCAAGTAAATCAAAACGATCACTAATTTGGGACAGAGATATGATGCAAACAACAACCAACAATACAATAGCAAGTCATCATCAACCTTTAGCCTCTGTCCTGAATCCTGATGGTGGCGTCGATTGGAATGGATGGGGACTGAGTGAAAAACTAGGAGGGATCAAGGGACTTAGTTTTTCTTTAATTGGGCCAAGCCATCAAACAAATGGGCTGTGCTAGGCTGGTCAGGCCAAGTGTGCAAGTTCAACGTGCCAAACGAGTGCCTCGCGAGGTAGCTCGGGTTCAACTTGTTTCGGAAAGGAATAAGTTCACAGGAGGTCCCTCAAATTGACATCGAGATTTTGTAAGGTCCCTAAACTAGAATACCAGTATCCCTAAAATTACTAAATCCGTCCGACGAAGGTCCCTCGGTAGTATTGACTCAGTTTTTGCCCGGTTTTGCTGATGTGTCGCGCTGTGGGACCCACTGGTCAGTCCGCCATTGGGAGTTAATAGACGGGGTTAACGGAGGGGAGCTCAGCTAGCGAGACCTCCATTCTCTCTCCTTTGCTCGAACCCTAGCTGAGCGGCGACTAGGAGGCGACTTGAAGGCGACGGCGGGTTTGTCGGCGGCGGCGAGCTGGCGATGGCGCCGGCGACGGGCATCGTTTTCGTCGAAACGCGCGGCAGATTCCACCCCGGTTAGTACCTTTTTGGCTCGGCATTGCGTGCTATTGTAGCTGGTACTGTGTTGATTTTGGGGGAAGATTTTAAAATGTGGTAGATTCGTTTTTTATCTGGGATTCAGTGTAGAGGTCAAGTAGTATATTATCCCATATGCACTAGGTGTAGTAATGCTTTTGTATACCCATGTGAATCTGTGTGGGTTAGTGTTGGGGTGGTCCTTTTTTAATCGGTGTTAGGTGTTAACTAGGTATTAGGGATCTGGATGTAGTGTAGTTTTAATAGTACAGTAGTAAAGTGCTTCTTTTTTCATTTTTCAGAGCTGGCAGCATGGATCCCTTGGGCACTCTAGTAGTTAGGTTCCATTTCAATGGGGAATTTGTCAATAGAGGGAGACAGAAGTTGTATTGTGGGGGGAGAGAAGCAATGTCATACATAGACAGGGATAAAGTGTCATTACCTGAACTTTTTGGACACTTAAAAGATCACTGCAAATTTGTAGATGGGACTTTACTGCATTGGTTATTTCCTGGGGAAGAATTAGGGACAAGATTGCGGTTGTTGATGGATGATAAAGTGTGTGGGTTCATGTCTGTATAAGTGAGGGTGGTGTGGCTGAGATGTCTGAGGAGCCCATTGTAATTGATGTTGATGAAGAGGAAGACAGTGATTATGAGGCTGAAATGGAGTTGGATTTGGATGAAGAATCAGAGGAAGAGGGAGATGAGGATAAGGATGGGGATAGAAAGGTGAAAGTCAAAGATAAGGGCATAGCTATTGTGGACAAAGGGAAGGGCAAAGCTGTTGTGGGTGCTGGTGAAGTTAAAGCAATGGAAGTGGATGAAAGTGGTAGTGACAGGATGATTGTCATTTATAGGGGAAGGTCACCTTTGAGGGAAAATGCACCTAAGAGGGAGAATTCACCTTCTAGGGAAACCTCACCCATAAACACTGTCCTGCCTTCTGACAGTGAGGATGATAGTGATTATGTAGGAGGAGATGATTGCCCTTCTGAGGATGATGAAGAGGCTAGGGAGATAGAAAGACACTACAAAGAGTTGAAGAGGAAGATGAGAGCTGGAAAGGTTCATGAGCTAGATGAGGTTGTGTTTGAGGGGTTTAAAAGTCAGTCAGCTAGAACTGCTGGAGGTCCAGAAGATGGCAATGACACCCCATATGCAGATAGCGATGATGAAGACTCATATGATGAGGTTGGCAGTGATGGTGAGCTTGTCAGAAGGAAGGGCAAGTTCCCAAGGTTTAAGAAGCAGCCAGGGGTTCCTGTTTTTGAGCTAGGAATGAAGTTCAGCTCTAAGCATCAGTTCAAGATGACCATTATAAAATATGTCCTGGCTGAAAAGAAAGTGATTAATTTTATTAAAGATGATCACAAGAGGGTAAGGGCAAAGTGTGATTGGGCTAGTTGTCCTTGGGTGTGTTTGTTGTCCAAGACTACAAGAAGTGATAGTTGGCAGATTGCCACTTATGACAGTATGCATGCATGCCCAGTAAGGAGGGACAGTAGACATGTTTCATCTGTTAGGATAGCAGAAAAATATGGCAAGTTCATTGTTGCTAACCCTGGTTGGCCACTATCCCATATGAAATCAATGGTTCAAGAAGAGATGTTTGCTGATGCATCAATTTCCAAGCTTAAGAGGGCCAAAAGACTTGTGATGCAGAAGGTATTTGATATGACCAAGGGCCAGTACCATAAGCTTTACAATTATCAGCAAGAACTGCTTAGGACCAACCCTGGTAGCACTGTGGTCATCAACAGAGTGATAGGTATTGAACCACCTGTGTTCAAAAGAATTTACATTTGCCTTGATGGATGCAAGAAAGGGTTTATGGCTGGTTGCAGGAAGGTAATAGGGTATGATGGTTGCTTTTTCAAGGGATCTACAAATGGAGAGCTATTGTATGCTATAGGGAGGGATGCCAATAATCAGATGTACCCAATAGCTTGGGCTGTGGTCTATAAAGAGAACAATGAAGAATGGGATTGGTTTTGTGACTTGCTGTGCGGTGAACTGAAGGTTGGTGATGGAAGTGGATGGGTCTTCATCTCTAACCAGCAGAAGGTAATGCTCCTAATCCACTGTTTGCTTTTATTTTCTGTCAATTCTGTCATTACACAATGCATACCTAATGTCTTGTGCATGTTACTGTCAAATGCAGGGAATAATTAATGTTGTCTCTAAGTGGGCTCCTGAAGCTGAGCATAGGAACTGTGCCAGGCATATCTATGCCAATTGGAAGAGGCACTTCAATGACAAAGATTTTCAAAAAAAATTCTGGAAATGTGCCAAAGTATCATGCAGAATGCTTTTCAACTTGGCTAGAGCAAAGCTGGCCCAACTGACCCCTGCTGGAGCTCAAGCAATATTGAACACACACCCAGAGCATTGGAGTAGGGATTGGTTCAGGTTAGGATCTAATTGTGACTCTGTTGATAACAACATTTGTGAATCTTTCAACAAATGGATTCTTGAGGCTAGATTCTTTCCTATCATAACAATGCTTGAAACCATTAGAAGGAAAGTAATGGTTAGGATCCATGACCAAAGAAAATGTTCTGATAGATGGAGTACTGTCATTTGCCCTGGTATACTTAAAAAACTTAATGTGTACATTGCTGGATCTGCATTCTGCCATGCTATATGCAATGGGGCTGACAGTTTTGAAGTCAAGCATAATGAGCATAGGTTCATAGTTAACCTAGATATGAAGGAGTGCTCATGCAGATATTGGCAATTGTCAGGTTTACCATGTCCTCATGCAATTGCTTGCATCTACTATAGGACCAACACACTAGATGGGTGGGTTGCTCCATGCTATTCAGTGGCATCTTTCAAAAAACCTATGCCCATTGCCTGCAGCCAGTAGAGGTCATGACTAGTTGGCCAGATGATCCTAGAGAGCCTCTCAATGCCCCAGGATACATAAAGATGCCAGGGAAGCCTAAGACTGAAAGAAGAAGGGAGCCTAATGTGCCAGCTAAACCTACCAAAGCTTCCAAATTTGGCACAATTATGAGGTGTAGATCATGCAAGCAACCTGGTCACAACAGCAAGGGCTGTCACAAGCACAGTGGGGCAGGTGGTAGCACATCTGCAGCTGCAACATTGGCTCCAGGAAATACAGTCACTGCAAATAACAACTTAGTGTTGTCAAACACACCTAGCAGCATTGCACAAAGCAGGAAAAGAAAGGCAGCTGAGCTCAGTACTAGCACATCTGCTTGCCACACTAGGAAGAGAACATCTCCTACAAAAAAAGGTATGTCAGGCAGTCCTCATTCAATTAAACTTTTGAAATTAACATTCATTTGCCAACAACACTTGTTTCTTTTCCTTGCAGTCACCAAACAAAAACAGTTCAGTTGTGAAGGTTGCAGCCAGTGCTAGGGTGGCAACTGAAAGAGGTGGTTCAGCCAGTGTGAACCTTCAGTTCAGCCAGTGTGAACCTTCAGGCCATAGTGCCACACTCTCAATGTTCTTCTTCTACTTCAGTGAGGATCACTTCTGGGAAAGCAAGTGTTTATGTGCAAGCTCAAGAACCAGCCACTACCAAGCCCAAGAAAACACCTGCAGGTCCACTGATGCTGATTCCCCCATGGGAAACTGATAAGCTGTGATGCCATATGAAGCTAACTATGCAATGTTCTGTGCCTTTTGTGTATTTTGGCAGACTCTTAGCCAACTTTGCCTATCTGTTTAGTTTCTGTAATTTGGCAGACGGCTTGCCAACTATGCTGTGATGTGTGCTTGTTTTGGCAGACTGTAAGCCAGCTAAGCTATGTGGATTGTTATCATCTAAATTGAGTGACTTTGCTCAAATTATGTGTCATAACCTGATCTGATATGAGATGGCATTTACTGAGCTGATCTGATGTGATGAATTGACTCTTATCAATTTGTTATGCTGAAATTTATGTGCAAAGTTACCAATACTCTGTCACTGCAATAGCTGATATTCAGTCAAATATATGCAATGTCAGTGTCATTACTGAATATCAATCACAATTCAGCCAACCACAAATCCATTCACTTAAATTAGATAGTCAAAGATCACAACTCATTTTCTTAGCAAAATACAGCAAAATGCTTTCAGCTACCAGCATTTTGACACATAGATTAACACATTGCACCTCACATCTGAACTAAAATCACAGCAAACAACACAAACATGCATCCCAACAACATCAGTACAAGCTAAAATCTCTGTTTCTCTAGCCTACTGTTACTTGCCCTCACAGCAGCCATGTTAGCTTCATTATCAGCTGCCACAAGCCTCAATTGTGCCACTTAATTCATTGCTACCCCTAATTCTAGGCACTGTTCTTCTACCTTCTGCCTCAGTTCTTCAACACAACGTTGCAGCTCATTCTTCTCCCTCCTTAGCGATAACATGGCTTTACGAAGGTCGTTCAACAGCTCCCTCAAAAAACTGCTTGTTGCGGGCTCATACCAGTCAAAAAAATCACAGCCGGCGCCCTGAAAACATTACATCCCAAATCACCCAACCATACTGCCAGCTCAAACAAAAAATAAGCAAGCAAAAGAAATCTACATCACTCACCTGATTGCGGCATCGGTAGTACCGTCGACCTGGGTTGTCCACGCTCCAGGAAATCCACTGCGCCGCCTTCGCACCACACCGGCACATCACCGCCGGCTGATAATCATAGGGCCCAACTCGCGCCGGGATGGGAGCACGACTGCTGGGATGCGACGACCCCGACGACCGGTCACTGCAATAACTCACCATCGCCTAGCCTCACCTCCTCCTGTCGCCCCCGTCGCAGCCGCCGCCCTAAGCTAGGGTTTCAGCTCGAGAAGAGGAAAATGTCGCGCCAACGCCTGGAAACGGCGAGGACAGAGCGTTTAACCCCGTCTATCAACTCCCCAACGGCGGACTGACCAGTGGGTCCCACAGCGCGACACATCAGCAAAACCGGGCAAAAATTGAGTCAATACTGCCGAGGGACCTTCGTCGGACGGATTTAGTAATTTTAGGGGTACACATTTCTGGTATTCTAGTTTAGGGACCTTAAAAACTCTCGATGTCAATTTGAGGGACCTCCGGTGAACTTATTCCTTTCGGAAACAAGCTAGTAAGGAGGTTTGGGTTTGGCTTTTTAATTTTCGAGCCGAACCAAACTATGCGAACCCAAACCGATCGGGCGAGCTCACGAACCAAGTTTTGTTTTCCACCCTTACCTCTTACTACTTGCCATTCCATCTTATCTCCTTGATCACATGTAATTCGAAGTCAACATTATTAATCACCGTCAAGGTGTCAAACTGATTGCTCTTTCTTATCTTATTTAAATCACACCAAATGTCACATGACAGTCTAACCAGGAGTAGTAGTCAAAGTGTTACCCAACATAGTGCGTTCCGAATGATCTTTCGGCAGACAAGAAATCGTTAGCCGAATACTAGCTTTTGAGAAGAGTATAAAATGGCACGTTTTGGGAACAAGAAAAACGTGGAAATTAAACCCATCAGTACACAACATGAGAAGAATGCCGCCTTTTTCTTTATGCCCAAGTCCACTGAATTGGAACTGTCCTTATCTCCATTAATTCTGCAGCGGTGCGACCTTGTACAGTTGTACCCCTCGTACTAGCAACATGAAGCTGTACTAATCCCTTTCAAATCACTACTGATCTCATGCAAATCGATCCCTACATACATAATCTGATTTTGGTGTAACAAAGAATGAACGAATCATCCGTCTCCGCCCCAACAAAATCACCTAATAAATACACTAAAATCCCTCCCAAAAAAAACTAAAAAGAATTACTACAACTGTAATCATCAATATGTTAATTGATAAACTAGCACCATCCAGTCCAGGTCAACCCTGTCTTCCAACAGGGGCCCACCGCACAGTGGCGCGGTGGCGGCCCTTCCATTGTGCCGCCGTGTGTGTACGCGGACAGTTCGACGCCGACGTCGACACGTACGTGCCATGGCCACTGCCAACCGGCTCAGATCAAGGCGGCGAGAGCGACGGCGGCGACCGAGACGACGGCGGCGGCGTACGACGACGCCGTGGTCGCTGCGCCGCTGGATTGCGGGCCGCCGCCGCCGCCGAAGTAGACCATGGTGTCGTTGAGCTGCTGCAGCCCGGCGGCCTGCGGGTTCTGCCCCGACGACTTCACGCTGTTCACAACCAAAAAAAAAAAACAACATGATTAGCAAAATGAGCAACCTGCGGGACCCACACAACTAGCTACTCTCACTGACAGGTGGGACACACTTCGTACAGAGTTCGGGACCCACCTTAATAAATGAGCTAGGTAACTTTGGGTCCAGTTGTCAGTGAAGAGGAATTAGCGTCAAAGTTGACCACGTGGGGGCCCACTTCGCCAATTATTTTCTGTTGATGATAAAATGTGCGGCCACATGGGCCCACGTGTCAGTTCTAGCCGTTTTTTATCCGTTACTAGCCGTTAGCACCATCACCTCCTCCTCGAAATGGCTCACCTACCCTCTCTCTTTTTGTCAGCTCTCGCACACCCATCCAACCCAACCAAGGTCAAAAATCCAACTAAATTAACGTGATCAAATCAAGGAATAATAATAATAACAACGTGTTCTTTCTTTAATTGCGACTTAGAAGTACTAGTAACTGTTAATTACTACTGGAGTAAGAAATTATTTTTACTAGCGGGTCATTTTTTAGTACTGCAAATGAGGAATTTTTTTTTATTTTTTAATTTTTACCTCGTCGGAGCGGCGGGGCAGAAGGTGATAGCGTAGTCGGTGGCGCCGGCGGCGCAGGTGAAGGTGGAGGTGGAGTCGTCGTAGGCGTAGCTGTAGGCGCGCGGGCACGCCGCCTTGAAGAACTCCGAGTACGCCGACGGCCGGCACGTGTTCGGGTTGCCGTACGCACCGCTGCAGCAGTACTCCGCCGACCCGAACGCCTCGCACGCGCTCCGGCACGCCACTGCCGCCGACGACGCCGACGCCACGCGCAGGTCGGCCGGGCACGCGCCGTTCAGCTCTGCCACGCACCCCGTCGCCGCGCACTTGCCGGAGCTGGAGGCGGAGGTGGCGGTGGCGCTGGGGGTGACCAGCATCGGCAGGTTGTATCCGTCGACGAGGCTGACGTCGAAGAAGTCGAGCCCTCCGCTGCCGTCGAGGGTGAACTCGGCCAGGGTCGCCGGCGGCGCGGCTCCGCCGCCGTTGCACTGCACGTCGCCGGAGCCGCAGTCGCCGGTGGCGCAGGAGAACTTCCCGCCGCCGCCGTCGGTGGACGAGGCGGCGCAGAGCGTGCGCCCCCACATGCGGCCCGACCACCCCGACGGCGCCGGGACCGCCTGCGACGCCCCCGGCGCGAGCGCGAACCCCGTCGTGGACAGCGGCGCCGACCCCGCGCTGGACAGCAACCCCGGCCACACCATGTACGCGCAGTTGTTGGTGATGGTGAACGTCGCCGCGCGCGCACCCTGCACCACGACGACGAACACCATGGCCAGCAACGACGACCTCGAACTCAGGTGAGCCGCCGCCATTGCGCTTGTCTGTCCAAGCCGCGGATCGAGCTAGAGGTGGAGGTGGGTTGGATGGCGTGGCGAGGCGAGTTAGTTGGTGCTTGTTTGGTCGAATGCAAGCGTGCAACGGCTAGCTGAAAGGAGTGCGCGCCATTTATAGGGAGAGAGAGGAGTGGAAGCAAGGAGACGCTGGAAGCAGCAGAGAAAGGAGAAGAGCTTGACTAGTACTCTCAATTCAGATTCATTTTTACGATTTGATTTTTTTTTAACAGATAGAATACTTATATAGTTCTGTCTCATGGTATGAACTGGTTTACCAATGTGTTTGGACTGAATCATTTTCCCGGATAATCGCTAACGATTTTCTAGGCATTTTCGGAACAAAAAGTGTTAGGCTGAGTTAGTTTCTGCGTTATGGTGGGACGGCAACTGTCACATTTTTAGTTAACACATTTCCCAAACGGTTAAACTATACATTCTTAAAATAGTTTTATACATAATTATTTTTCAGAAAAGAAGAACATATATATTTCGAATTTATAGTTATTAATACTCGATTAATTATACACTAATAATTCGATTCGTTTTCCAAGCCGCTAACAGTACAGCCCAACAGTCTAAACAAATTCAGCCTTAATCAGCTGAGTAATTGCTGACTCTGCGTGATGGCCATCTGCCCATCTCTACTTCATTATTACTAGTGTACTGAGCTTTGCTAGCATGGGCGTGTTGGAAGTAGGTGTCAAGGTGTGTGTGCTTTGAGTCGGATGAAAGATGAAGGATCATTTTCACTGATACAGAGAGGTGGACATTAGTTCTAGTATATATGATTGATTATCTATGGAACAAAATTAATAAAACAAATTGAAAGTTAATGTATTGATCAAACCGGGAAAGTTCATCTATCCCTATATTTATTTAATTAAAAGCATTGCCCATAAATTTGAGAAATTAAAACTTTTTTCAGTAAAGTCAACTTTCTGTAATACTCCTATACTGTAGATAGACACATTTTTGGATATTTCTGGTATTAATTGTAGTATTTAATTTTTCTGGTCACTGTTGCCTCCATGCATCTCTTCGAATTTGATTGAAATTTATTGAACGTTTCAGATAATTTGATGTTTTCAATTTAGGAAACAAAAACTGTAAGCAGGATTTCGACCTTAGCTACGGAGAATTTTTTTTTTTTTTTACTAAGGACGACGAGGTTGGGATCGATTTGAGGTAAGATGACGACCAACTAACATGGTCAATTCACATGTGCAAACTAATTTCTAACTAATCTTGTTACAACCTTATAGCTCAGCTAGTATTTCATATTTTCAGAAAAGGCAAATTTTTTATGCCACCGGACGACAATGCAACTTTGCGGCTCCAACTCTTAGATATGGTAAAAGTTAATCTATGAGAGAAGACACTCTTAAAATATACGTATTTACTACTGGACACTGCACCCATGAAAATATACATTTCTGGTTGTATATGAGAGAGAAACCGTGTGAAATATTAAAAATAATATAGGTATTTACTGCTAAACACTGCACCCATTAAAATATACATTTAGAAAACTGTTTGAAAGATTAAAAATGTCCCTGGAGCGTACTCAATGATAAAAATATAATAAAATAAATAATAATCATATAATTTTTTTAACAAGATGAATGTATGTTAAAAAGTTGACAGAGAAAATACTTTCTGTAATATAGATAGCCGCATTCTTGGATATTTGTGGTATTAATTAAAATATTTAATTTGCCAGCCATTGTTGCCTCCATGTATGTATTTCTTTTTTTCCAATTTGATTGAATTTTGTTGAATGTTTCAAACAGTTATTTATCAAATTTAGGCAAAAAAAAAATATTATAAGCAAGATTTCGACCTATGTAGCTAGCTAGGTAGACTTTTTTTTTAACTAAGGATGATGAACTTGGCATTTGTGGTAAAATGACAACCAACTACTTATCAAGTTGGTCAATTAAATGTGCAAACTAATTTTCTCATTTCCTATCTTGTTACAACCTTATACCTCAGCTTATTAGTTTGTTTCCTACTACTTTACAAATTTATGTTGCATTTTTGTAATAACTCGTACGTGGCCGGATGAATTATCTTGATATAAAGGCTAGAATGGTATTATCTCTAGCATAAATAGAAATAAGGTCAACTATGTATTTATATTAACCAAGCTAGTATGAGTGTACGTATAGGGGATGGAAACCAAATAAAGGCTATATGTACACACTAAGAAGAAAAACTCAACTACACGAAAAGGTTGTGGTGTAAAATCTTGGGAACATATATAGAGTTTTCTCATTGCTGTAACGCGTAAGTGCCGCGACATACAATAGCGGTGGAATTAAGTGTGAAACTCAATATTAGTGTGCTAACTAACTAATAACTGTTATACTCTAGTCTCCCTCTATCTATCTAGCTAATTAATTGGTTTTGCCTTTTTTTTGCACGAGAAGATGTGTGAAGTCGAAATTACAAGAGCTCAGAATATAGGATCGGAATAATCAATCTTGCAGGATCGAATTAAATCAAATCTGGTCAAATATCGATCGTCAACCAAACAAATCTGATCTGTAGCTAGGTAAGCTTGCTTAACCTTGTAGCTAGGCAGCTAACTATTAGTTAACTAAACTACGCTAGGCCTAACTATTCGGCCTAACTAAGTTGGGCCGGCTGATCTGAGGCAGCTTAATCTCCATCAGCCGTACGTACGTGGAGTTACATGAGCCGTCCATTGTGAAGGCAGAATCCAGCTAGCTAGCAGCAGACCAGTCCAAATCCAAACCGGCGGCTGCCGTTCGCTTCACTTTCAATCGTCCATGGCGCCGTCAATGCCTGATCGATGTGGTTCGTCCATCATGCCCAGCCGCCTGGCCGGTCAAGACCTATATACCGATCTTCCCCATCATCTGCAACCGTACCCACCACATGATACAATTACTTCCATTTTCAAATTTACGTGCTCTTGATTTTCGATATATTCCCTATGTCCTATAAAAAATATTTAATATTCAGTACGATTAAGGTTTATTTTTTATAGGACGGAGTAAGGACGTTAGATCATTTGTCTAGCTCAAAAAAATTTATGTAAATGCATCAAACATATATAAGGTAATGCATAAGGTTGTGTTCTATATTGCACTTTCTCAACTTATAGCTACTCCCTCGATTTTTCTTCTGGAACTACTAAACTGCGTGTTTTGTGTAAAAATTTTCTAAGAAAAAGTTGTTTTAAAAAATCACATTAATATATTATACAAGGTTTTTTCCTAATACTTAATTAATCATGCGCTAATTCATCGTTCCATTTTACTTATTGGGAAGAGTTTCCAACTCCCCAAACCCCCAAACGAACACAGCTAAACACCTTCAATACTAAAATAGTGAAAATAAAATAAATAATTATTAAATAAACTTATCATATTTGATAATAAAAGAAATAGGCATGAAACATACGTATAAAAGTTAACAATGTTATACATATAATATATTTAAAAAGGATGAAAAATACGCTCGCGATCGACACAGGTTGTGTGCAGTGCGCGTGCTCACCTTAGTTTTTCAGACAAGAAAGATACACACGCTCACAACATCGATCACACACACACGTATGGTGAGGGTGTTTTGAGTGTGCGCACACGAGTCATCCATTTAGCGCACACATATATTGTGTGATGCCGACTAATGTGAGAGAGTAACATATAACTTATACTAGAACGACCCATTCGTGTGCACTTCAATGTAAACATTAGAATTACTTTCTCACAATGTGAAAAATAAACACTTTCAAGTGCAGTGTGGTAGGCATATAATATTTTCCTTTTATGGAATTTTGGAACAAATTTACCAATCAAAACGAGAGAAAACAGTTAATTTAATCCCTGAATTTGGCTATATCTAATCTACGGGGGAAAGTATCTTGGACCAGCAGGCGGCCATGAAAAGAAAGACATAAATTTAAGTCATTTCATTCATATGCCCATACTGTTGTCAAACTGTTAATTCCCTCACGTCGACATGTGTTCATATGAGTGAAACGAATCTGGGCCAACTAATGGCCTAATCAATCATAATTGTTTACCAGTCTATATACTTCTAATACGGCTGCAATCAAGCTAGCTAGCTAGAGGCTCCAATTTAACTAGCAGCCGTGTGATAATTAAGTCAAATCGATCGAGGATGAATCAATCAACCGATCACGATTAGGGCATGCACGATTTCGTTATCATGCATGAATACATGCACCTGCCCCTGTACATAGCTACCGGAATTTAAGCCTAATTAGCAGCCACGAGTTATTCACTGGCCGGCTAAAAAAACATTGAACCAAGAGAATACGATAGGGAAAAGACTACGATACTTCCTCATGAGAGGTAGGGCATGCATGTTCTGAACAGGGGTTGAAAGCGGTTGATTAGTCGCAACAAGATTAGCATATAATTATTTACGTTTATTAAAATTTTGAACAATAAACTTATTTGATTTATAAAATATTTTTTATATAGAAAATTTTCACACGAAACACATCATTTTAGCAGTCTGAAAAGCATGTTAACAGAAACGGGAAAGCTACGTACCGGCATCCCATCAGAACGGGATCCCCTTCTCTCCTTATCTATCAAGGAAGAGTGAGAGCTGAACAGCGTAGAGGAGGTGACCATCGACAAGGACCTCCAGTACGGGCCGACAAAGAGGATCTGCTCGGTGAAAGGAGGACGCGGCTACCGGCGACGAGCTCCGACGTGGGCGTGGATGGTGGAGCTCTCGACGGTGAGTTGTGTGGTTGGCAATGATAGTGATAGCTGCTTCTTCCCCGGATGACCATAGCTGCACGTGAAGGTCATCGCCGCCGCCGCTGTCATCATCGGATCCAACAGAGGGAGGATGAGCTGCGCCGCCATCGTCGCGCCGAGAGAGGATAGCTTGATCCTTCTCCCTTGACCTCGATCCCCTATGGTGGTAACAAGGACGAGCTTCGACATGGTGTGGATGGCGGAGGATACGGTCATCGGCGACAAGCTCCAGTGTGGGGCGTGGATGACGGAGGACGTGGCCGCCGGCGACGAGCTCCGACGTGGAACGGGCGGTGAAGGATGCGGCCGTTGGCAACGAGCTCCGGCGTGCGATGTGGACGGTGGGACCACCGGCAACGACGTCTTGGTGCCCCGGCTCCTGATACCTCGCAAGTATCACCTAATACGTGATAGGAACCGCCTGATACTGATAGGTATCATCTGATACTTCACAAGTATCACCTAATACGTGATAGGAATCGACAGATACCTTATAGGTATCACTTGAAACCTCACAAATATCACCTGATACCGGTTAGGTATCAGGACATGATACCTCAGAGGGATCTGATACCTAACCGGTATCATCCCGTCCTAATAAAATTTCGTTGTATAGTAGCTCCCTAACAGAAATCGAGCAAAATAGTTAAACCGATACCCACTTAATTTATAACAGCTTCTGAGAAGTAAGATCGATCGATACACAGGATCACTTATATTTATATATATAGACATGATTTGAATACCACCACGATGACTTGTGTTTGTGGACGTCGGTTGTAATTAACTAACTAGCTAATTGGCACGAAAGTGCAAGCCGGTGTTTTTTTTTCTCTTGGAAAATGCCAAGCCAAAGTTTTTGACTAGCCTACGTGATTCTTCTTCCTACCACCCTTCTCCTTGACGTTTCTACTGAGTCCTTGACCATGCATGACCAACTACTGAGTCCACGTTGTTTAAGTTATCCAAAACAGCATGCACATTAGTTTATCTCCAGTCATAGTCGTTGATTAGTGGAGGGGAGCAAACAGCTTAGAAGCTTCGGCGCATTAATTAGTTTTATTGCAAAAAAAAACCTACCTTGAACGTACACGAAATTTCTATAACACGTGGAGTTTGGTACTGATCCCTCCATTCTAAAATATAAATACTCTTAGCATTTTGGATTAACTTTGTACCACAACTTCTGCACTGTTTTCCATAATTCACATCACTTCAATGGTTCCAGTGCCAATCAGATGTTTAGAAACAAAATCTAGCTAAGAAACTCAAAATTATAAAAATGACAACTGAAATGATTAAAATAGAATCTTTGTCCCTAACCTTAGTAGTATCAAACAACTTATAAATACTTATGTTTTAGAATAGAGGAAAAGAGAGTAGTACTGATATATACAGACAAATTAATGATGTGGATAGATCAGTACATACATGCGAAACACATGAAATGGAAGGAAAGGTGGTGGTTGGATCAGCTGTGGGTTGGAAAAATTGGGGAAACTTCAAAAACAATACTGATCCTCGGTTCATGACATGTGTGTAACAATTTCTAGATATTTATATGGACATATTTGACCAACTCTAGCTTTATATGTGTGCACATGGTGCTTACATATATTAAATTATTATATAAAAGATTTTATGATATCTATAACATGAAAACTACACAAAATAGTTTGGTATATATCACAATCATCAATTTGGTCCTTGAGAGACACTGACCCTCATAGTTAGGGCACGATGTCGGGAAGGACCGAAGGAGACAAGATATTGTACACAACCCCTAATAGAGTCCTAAATTTCTCATGGCATCCCTTTTCTAATAATATATGGGTGTTCCAGACTATGTTAGTCGTACGTTTACAATCCTATAATAATCAAATTAATGCTTAATATTAGTTGTTGTATGGACTTTTTAATCATTATATATACATATATTAATCCTTTTAATTGGATAACAATATATATACTGGATATACATCACAAGTAGTTGTGTTACAGTGCAGTAGTGCACCATACTAATGATAAGGGTACAACCACACAGGTATAGTATGGATGAATTTTTTGCATGGGTATTTTCGTAAATGGCATGCAAATGTGAAAAGTATATTGTTTACGAAATCTAAGAATTTATTGGCTACGTCTATCTAAAATCAGGGGAAATATATTGTTTGACTGAATGAATGGAGATGGAAGCATCGAACGGCGTCTATCAATTGACATAAATATATAGCACAAGATCAATGACGGCTACAGACTACTCTTAGTAAAGATCTTCCTGCAGTCAAGTAGTAATTATATTGTTACTGAGGGAATGTGAGCTGCTCAATGCATACAGCACATATCAATCAACGGCGAGGGGAACGGCGGCGTCAGTACGTTATATTATATATTAATTTTACACACATATCTTAAAATGTATCTCATACGTACATTAAATATCTTGAGTTTTCCCCCTACAATACCCGTGTAGTACCACATACTGCTTACGTACTATATCACAAGTGTGGATGTCACTAGTATAAGTGGATTTAGACCATTGGATCACTAGTACGTACGATCCACTGATATATATAGGATAGTACGGTGCACTGTAAATGAACTATAATCCTTTTAATTGGAAAACCATATATTAGATATACATCACAAGCACAGCTATGAAAATAATACAAACTGGTTTATATATATGGGCGGCTAAAATTAATTTCTAGAGATGAACAGGGTTACCTAACCACCCTGTAACTAAAGGACTGCGGAAATGGAGCAATTCCCACTGTCATACTACCGGCCGCCTGCGAAAAACAGACATGATACATTAATGAGAAAATTCCTTACAAATCCCTGAAGTTTTAGCCGATCTCTTCTTTACGCTTGAATACCCTTGAATTGTCTTCACTCCCTTGTATATCTCTGAATTTTGATTTGGGTCCTTTCCATAACTTTGCCATCAAATTGACCATTAGTTGACCGTTTAATAGGTGTAGAAAAATCAGGTTTACCCTTCAATATGCGAGGAATATTTAGAAATTTGTGGACTATATTATTGGAAGTATACAAATTTGTTGTGTGACCATAATATTCATAAGTTTGTTGTACATAGAAATTTTAATATATATTAAAAAAGCATATGTAACATTTTTTTAAATGATAAACATAGTTTTGGAAAGCATTCCTATATAATATATACAACATGAAAAAAAACTGAACTACCATAAAAATGCTACATATACTCTTTTAATAAGTAAATAAATATTATGTTATTATGTAAAAATAAACTTTACCATGAATAATACCTTGTACGATAAAATCATAAATATAGTAGTCTTATATAACAAAATTATACACTTCCAGCAATCACTACTGGAGAAGTGATCTTTAATCAGATGGTAAAAATCACATTAGTCCCGGTTCGAATAAGAACCGAGACTAAAGATCATTTTTAGTCCCAGTTAAAAAGCCCAATGGAACTTTTTGATCTTTAGTTCTGGTTGGTGACACCAACCAGGACTAAAGATCATTTTTAGTCCCAGTTAAATAACTGTCAGGGCGTGTCAGACCCCAACGATCTTTAGTCCCGGTTGGTAACACCAACACGGACTAACAATGCCTCCAGGGTTAGTTTAAAAAAAGCATCTCTATTCAAGTCAGATGTGTGTAGTAGGTGGCATGGTAACGCGTGTGAGAGCTAGGGTGAGAGATCTTGAGTTCGAATCACACATCCCACACTTTTTTTATTTGGTGTGCATCTTTAGTCCCGTTATTTCAATCGGGACTAAAGTCCCGGATTGGTTGTCCCGGTTGCACAACCGGGACTAAAAAGGTTATCAACCGGGGTTAAAGCTCCGTTTTCCAGTAGTGAATATAGCTAGTAATTTCCATGTTTTCTTCATGTCTAAGGGTAAAATGGTCCTTTTCATAGGAATTAATAGTCAACTAATTAATGAAATGGGTATGAAAGAGATCAAAACCAAAATTCAGGGGCATACAAGAGAGTGGATAAACCTCAAGACGCAGAAAGGATCGGCTAACTTTCAAGGGTATAGAAGGAATTTTCTCTACGTTAATATATCGCATAGACGGTTGGCCTTGTATCCATTTGTGCAGTCCGAGAGCATCTCCGAAAATCGTTTTTCAAAGTAGTAAAGGGCACGCTTGCATCACGACAGTTATATATTTTGACAAGTATATATATCCTGTAAGTTCCACTCTTTTTTTCTTGCTAGGTTTTACTCTGCATGGCCAATTTCAATTTCGGCCCTGTTTAGATCCTTCAAAATAATAAAACTTTTACTATCTTAAAGCACTTTTTGGTAAAATGGATCTAAACAATAGGATGGAAAAATGGTAACTTTGTATTTGGCATTTGGCAGTTTAGACTAGCAAATTTCACCAAAAAGTGCATAGGGACGCGGATCACCCCTCATGGTGCATGGGAAAATGGCAACTTTTGTATGCCTCTAAACACCAACTTGCAAAAATGCAATGCCAAAACTTTTACCACCAAAATTTTTGCCATTTACCATTTGCCATTCCAAATACCTCTAAACCGGGTCTTCCTCTGATATTTTCTTAGAACACCATGGTCAATTTTATCTAATAGCAATTAATTTGGAATACATAGCTGTAATGAAGTCTCAACCACCTCCTTTAGGAAAAAAAAAAAAACTGAAACTCAATTAGTACGAGTGTACGGAAAGTTTCATTCTTCCGTAGTACAGTACATGCTGCCATTGTTTCAAAAAGAAAAAACGATCTCGATTTTGATGCTTAATTATACTCCATATGGATAAGGTTGCTATGACATAGCCAGCAGGTGCTAGCTTGGTTAGCAACATAATTAGGCATGCAAGTGGAATTAACACAACCACAAAAGGCATGCATGGAGCATGCATTACATTTTATGCATGGCTCAACGACGGCCATTTCGTTTCAGCTTCTTCTTTTTCTTGTACCTACCAATCGACCTTGCACGTACCTACGCTGCCATGCATGTAGAGACTAGCTTCAGCATTCGTACGTACAACTTTTCTTTTACTCCCTTCAATTTTCAGTGGAGTATGACTCGAAAAGGTCATAAAAGCTTGGACCATATCTAGTGTATGAGCTCAACATATGTAAATTCCGGATAAGCATGAGTCCATTAAATAAAGAGTATAGTAGATTAAGACTAGCTAGATAGCTACTCCATCCGTTACATAGAAAATAAATCTAGTATGAGATGTAAGGACTATTTAAATTTGTAATATTAAAACCGTATCACGTTTTACTAATTTAGTTTTTATGGGACAAAGCAAATACATATCTAAATAAGGGGTGGAGCTAAAACGAAATGTTAAGATTATATACCACTAACTTGTTTTACTCTACTTAGATTCGAGTTTACGCTGATACAGATGTCTCAATTAATTTAAACCTAGAAAATGTATATATGATAAAAATAGATGAACTATAACTATGAAAAAGTTCCTGTAGCAGGTTTTTGGCAAATTATTGTAGCTATGCCCCTAGCAGGTTTTTGGCAAATTATTGTAGCTATGCCCCTGCCTAAATAGTCTGAATATAATATTTTGATATGATTTTGCTGACAATATAATGAAAGTGATAATGAATGTAATGCATATGTGTGATATCGATGTGGGTCCCAAATGCTGGGCCATCTGAAAACAAACTTAATAAAAGATGTGTCACATCCTAATCTGAACATGAATCTATTCAGATTCGTAGTACTACGATGTAACACATCCTATTTATTTTTTTAGATGGGTGGAGTACATATGTACTAATAATAATCAATATAATGTACAATATATCTAACAGATAATCATTATATCTTAAGACTCCTTTGGTAATATCTTTACCCATCATGTTTAAGACTGATCAAGGAAGATCTAGTGATAATCCGGTTGGTTTTGATATCATTCTCTTTTACCAGCAGCTAGCCAAAATCCACATACATACGTGGCACCAGGCAAGAATGTCTCTCACAGTTGGTACAAGAAGATTTTCAGATTCAGCCCGGTCAAAAACTAAAAGCTATATATAGAGGCTTTTTTCTGCTGAAAAAGAAAGCTGCCAAAAGATGCATGGATTTCAATATTTCAACGTGATCTTGTGCAATAGTGACCCATTATATGCATGTATAAGAATTCCTCTTTTCGTAATCTTAAAGAAAGTGGATTCTAGTCCTCGAGCTCGAGAGGATATCCCCTCATATATCTTTCTCTTTCAAATTCGATAGAAAATTTATGAAAAAATTAGCAAAGTATATTATGATATCTATCTGTCTATCAAAAATCAAGTTCAAATTTGATTTCCACATTGAGAAACAAAAAGTACAAAGTCAGATGTAGACAGTACAAATACTATTCATACGCTGAATTTGTCTTTTTTTATATCTCAACATACGAGTTGAGTTTGGATCTAACATTTTATGAAGTTGTATAGATATGTTGTATGAGTGTTATCAATTTCTTTCGGTATTCTCTATAATTGTTTGGATGGTTTTTAAGTAAATGAGGGAATATCCCCTTGAAGGATAAAATAGTTTCCCCATTAAGTAAACATGCCACGCCACCTCCTAGTGTCCAGCTAACGTGTCCCTGCGTTGTGATAGCACAACAAGTTTGTCTCTGTGATGAACATTTCGTTTCTCTACAATTAACAAAGTATGGATTCAAATGTGAGTTTGGGTTCAATTCCTTTTTTTTCAGGAGAAAGAGTTCAATTCCTTAGGGGAATTTCCTCAAACTAGGGTGTTTGAAAATTTACTTTTTGCAAAAATCATACCACATATATATATTATAGTTTCAATGCCCTTATTTTATATATTAAAATAAACATGATATTATACCTCTTGCTTTTATTTTCGTTTCAAATTATATCTACGATATATCTACCAAGCAGTCCATAACTTTGCATACTTTTTCGTTATACACAAGACATACAAACACGCACACACAATTACGAATGCACCATACCATGAATATACTCCCATACATATGTTACAAGAGACCGAGACCTATTGTAATTCACAGCCTTGATCTCATTAAATTTCTATTAAAAGCACACATATTGTGTGTAATATTTATGATCACCACGATATAACCATTAGTGAATGGACTCATACACCCATAACACAAATCACTCAGAGCAAGTTTAATAACATATATAGTCAATATATACCAGCTCCACCACCTACTATCATACAAATTAATCATTTTTAATGCACAAATGAATCCTAGCTAGCTAGCTAGAGGATCGGACCAAGGCCGGGTAATTCCATCGAACTGACTCGGCAGGATCGTCATGGAAATGGAAGCTAGCGAGCTCGTTCCTCCTGCATGTGCATGTCCCCACAACTGCTATATATCTTTTGCAATTAATGACAGACAGAAGATCATGTGTCAAAAGTAATTAAGTGACTGAAGTAAGGAAAGACGATAGTACTAATTAATTAAACGTGTGTTAGGAGAAAGATCATATACATCATATGGATCGACTCGATCGAGGACAGAAAGAGGTGGATGATGACAGGATGCATGCAAGGAATTAAAAGGGAGACGTACGAGCTCTTTTGCAGCTGGTTCTAAGGATAAGACTGTGTTATTCCCCTAGTTTTCCGAACTCACCTCTCTCGTTTTTCACGCGCACGTTTTTTAAACTGTTAAACGGTATATTTTTTGCAAAAAATTTCTATACAAAATTATTTGAAAAATCAAATTAATTCATTTTTGAAAAAAAATTAGTTAATACTTAATTAATCATGCACCAATGAATCGTTCCGTTTTCCGTGTCTACCGTGCGTGCTGGGAAAACGAACAAACAACACAGCGTAGGAAGAGAGACGGACCTAGCTGGCTAGATAAAGAGAATTAAAGTTGAGCAAATCAATAAGCAGCTGGAATAATCAAGACGAAGTTTCGCAACAGTACAGCGACGACTTTATATATCCATATGGAAAATGACATGTTTCTTTATCATATCGATCGGCCATGCCTTTTGCAAGCCTTTTGGATTTTGACGAACAGCACGGTCCTCGCTCGATCCATCGAGCTAGCTAGCTACATCATCGCCGTGTCAGCATAAAATTAAAGCAAAAGGTACAGCTAACTGAAGAACAATCACTTCAACATGGTTAAAATATTCATGTACCGGACCTCACTTACTTCCTCAGTAGGGAGTACACTTTAATTTCTTCCCATCACTTTAATCTAATCGTTGTGTGCCTATGGGGATGTTTGGTTGGCGGTTACAGTTTACCGCACCAAATCTTAGACGTATGTCACAATTTCTTAGATTAGTGTTTGGTTGAGTGTCACAGTTGAGTCAAATCACACTTTATTAGCATATTAGCTCACACATCATATGTTGAAATTTTGGTCATAATTTTAATTCAGAAAATTAAGATAATAAGTATATAGTTGAATGATCTAGTGTTGGTGTTAAACATGAGCATGCTTTTAACAATATAAGCATAAGTATCAACAATATTCACAAAGGATAGTGATCCTAGCATGGTGATAAACATGGATATACTAACAGCACGAAAAACATCATCTATAAACATGTTTAACACTAGATGTAGAAACGCTACATACCCGGAGAACTCTCCAGAGGATGTTAAGGCATTAGTATTGCCTCCGTCGATGTTGATGTTCTCTCCTCCTCCTAGTGTGTCGCCGTTCCCTCTAGCTCCTGGTGCACCGCCGTTCCCTCCAGTAGCGCCGATGGAAGCCATCACAGAAAGTTGATGTAGAGGAAGAAGAGCATGACAAAGCGGTTGCAGTGTAGTCGAACAGGAGCAGTCGCACCGACCCCAAAAACTTGATCGTCCGCCTACCCGTGCAGGTACGCAAGCGAACGGAGTTTCGGAGGCCTGCTCGTTCCGAGCACCCGTGCGTCCCGGTGATCAGAATTGGAGACTGCAGAAGCTAGCGCAGGAAGAGAGACAGAGAATCACCGAGGAAGAGAAAGAGGATGAACAGAGAGAACACTTGTGTGTGTTCTATCTGTCCCGGTGGTGACCTTTTATAGTGTAAGAGAGGGAGAGGATTTTTCTCGTTAGTTACCGGAGTAAACAACAGAATCAATTCTGGATTGATTCTCTCATTTGTTACAGGGTCATGACGTTGATTCAATGGCGTTGAATTGTGTTGATTCAATCCCATTCAATTCCTGTCTGTTGCAAAACGAGAGAGAGAGATTAGCAGCCGCCCGCCTCGCCATGCCCACGGTCTCGGCCTGACCGTCCCGGCCTGGTGCGTGCGTGTGTGGCATTCCCACCACCACCTCAACCGGTTAACAGGAGCTCTCTAATAGCTCACTATTTAAGTTGACTCTCTCCACTTAAATTTTTAATGTGGTATTAATCTCCATAGCATTAATTATGGGCCAATAGAATTTATTGAGAATAAATTAGGTCTAGCTCATTTATTCCAACATCATACTCTCATTTTCTATCTAAAGTTTACCATAGTTACCACTCTTTGTGTAGCTGACCACAGTAATGGCAAATGAAGTTGTGGCAAAGTTAGCCTCCATCCAAACAGCCCCTATGTCTGTGCGTTACGTGGGAAGATGTTAATTTGTGATCAACCGCATGTTCGGAGCAGCGGACAAACAACTCAGATTTTCTATTTCCGGCTGCATTGCTCAGGGCTCACTTCTTTTTTTTACCTGTTTGATGATCAGACTATTTGTATTTTCTTTTGGATTTTGGCCTTATTTGTTTTTTTCAAAATATATTTTGAATTCATTTTAGTTTTTTTATGTGATGGAAATGATTTAAATCTCCGGTTGTTGCCACCAAGCCACATAATCATAAGTTTATTAAACAAATAAAAAGGAGATCAGGTAATGAGACAAATTCGGTCCTAACTCCCTCTTATTATTAGCTAGTGATAGACCACATAGATTCTAAGCTAGCATATCTAATGGAACTACGTCACATATAATGAAACAAGAGACCCTTTGTAACCAATTTCAAAGTTTAAATTTATTTTAAATTTATATTTATGCTCATATATATGTATAAAATATCTATGTAGAATTTTTCTATTGTAATAAAATTCTATGTGTCAACATTTTCCTAGACAGGACTAACGCACCGCTATATTAATTTGTTTCAAGTTTATACGTATAGATTTTGTATGTACAAAGCATTTGTACAACTTTTTTGGACAGCCCCAACACGGTATTAGTTGGGATTAAGGTCCAACACGACTTATTTAATATAAAATATAGCGTAAACTTTAGAAACCCTCATGTTTTATGATTAAAGTTGCGAAAAGCCACAGATAATATAACGTGTTGCACGTAACTACGGGTTTTATGATCTCAATGTTTAATATGTATAAAACCCCACCTTTCTGGAAATCTTAATAAATTCCAGGATATCTTAAATAATTTTTTGAAAATAGTGAAGAGTTAAACTACCAATCTTAATCCAAAAATTATTGACTAAAAATTTTATGTACACTCACTGTTTTTGAATTTTAAGTAAATTCACACTCAAAATGCATAAGGATGGGGTTTTGTGAAACCTTAAAACTACAATACTAGGAGTTACGCGTCACATATCATAATACACATGGTTATCTGTAACTTTAACCATAATATATAGGTTTTCTAAAATTTACTATATAACCCGCTTCCAGCTAACACACACAACTCAGACCGTTTCATGGGCCGCAAAGCCCCACTCACAGCCCAACTCTTCTGTTGGCGTCCCCTTTGTCCACGACAACCACACTCTATATGTTGGAATAAGTTCACTTTAAGTCTCTCAATTTATCATCAAGTCTAAAATTCACCCCTATACCAAAGTACTAGATATAATGAGTCCTTCAATTTACAAAACCGGATTTCATATAATATCCTAGATAGTATTATATCCGGATTTAGCTAACGTAGCAAGCTAAGCCAGCATGAGACCCACGTGGGTCCCACGTGGTTAGTGACTTAGCACTATCCTTCTCCTCTCTCCCCTCTCCCCTCTCTTCCCAATCCCCTCCGCATGGAGAGGCATGGTGGAATGAAACCCATTTCGCTTCCCTCCCTGAGTTTTGTCGACGGGCCAAACCGGAGCCAAAATGTTGATGGCTGGCTGACCTGTTCATCCCCTAAAATTTCTTGAAAAGGATGCCCCAAAGAAATTAATGTCCAAGAGTACAACAAATCTTGTCTTTTTCTACTGCCCGATTCGATATGTCTATCAAACAATAAGAAACCGATACGTCTTGATTGTCCCGATACTGCCCCTGATCGATCTTGGAGACGAGAAGAAGAACCTGTTGTGCATCCGGAGGAGATGCAATGGAGAGGTGTCCTCTGCATCCGCCTCACATCTTCTTCTCGGTATGGCTGCTGCTGTTTGTTGATGGCGTAAGGTCGCTGCAATTCAGGAGGGGCGACTTCCCCGATGGCTTTGCGTTGGGAGCCGGGACTTCTGCTGGCTGTACGCTGTCTTCCCGTCGTCTGTCATCCGAGAGGGGATTGGGAAGATAGGAAAAGAGAGAGGAGAGGGGAGAAGGATAGAGAGGAGAAAGAAATTGCTAGACCCTTACATGTGGGATCCGTATGGGTCATCTCACGCTGATTCAACTTGCCATATCAAATAAAACCAGTTATAATACTGTTTAGTACCTTGGGTGCTTCAGTTTCATAAATTAAGGGATCTGTTATATCTGTTATTTCGGCTAAGGAATAAATTTCAGACCCTTCGATAAATTGAGAGACCTAAAGTGAACTTGTTCCCTATATGTTTGTGCATGTACACTCCTGGGGTGTGTACGTGGCGGGTTACGGATTTTCTATGTAATGTGAAAAATATAAATATTTTTAGTAATTTTTAGGGAGAAATTAGCTTTCTACTCGATGGTAAGAGCATCACCAATAGTTTCCCTAATTCAAAAAACTGATTTTGAGGGATTTTAGTAAAAAAACAGTTCCAACAGATCCCCTACTATCTTACCCAACATCGAGTTCCCATCTCCCGAATTCTCGCTCTGTTGATAAAGAGAGTATGATCTCGCCTCTTCCACTCCCAATCACTCGCTCCCCGTCCCTCTCTTCCTGTTCCCACGCGTGGGTGAGATCTCTTTCTGCGCGCGGTGAAGAAAGAAAACGGAAATTTCTGTTGGTAGTTTAACAGAAGGGTCCACTTTTAGTTTTTGGAATTGAATTTAGACTTTCTCTTTGAGGGATGAGCTTTTCCACTTCCTATTTTCAGTTTAGGAAACCCAAAAGTCAAATTTTTGGGATAGATTATTGCTAATGTATTGGTGATTGGTGATGCGCTCAGAATAACAATTTCTCCAAAACTGAAACTAGAGAGAAGGACGAAAAAAAGGAAGAGGGAAAGAAGCCAGCAAAGCAGGCCGTTACCCTCCGCACGTATGCAACTAATGGGCTGGGCTTACTCAGTATTTCTGATTCAATCCTCTAATTGCAGACCGAGGTAGCCCAAGACGTATACAGGCTATTGCAAGCAAAAGGTGGTCGAGGGGATCATCTGATCCTCTGATAAAAAAAATGAAGTCTATTTTGAATCCCTTAACTCATGCCCTGGTTGTATCGCATTCCTCAACCGCAAAACCAGGTATAATCCATTCCCTAACTCAAAAACCGTTGCAAATCGACTCCCGGGTGGTTTCGAAGATGGTTTTATCTGACGTGACAGTTGACTCGCTGAGTCATCAGGTGGGACCCGCTTGTCAGCGAACTCCACTCATCCATCTTCTTCCTCACCTCTCCCCCTCTCTCTTTCATCTCTTCCTCTTCTCTCACCTTCCATCAGCATAGAGGCAGGGCGGTGGTGGCGGCGCATGTGGGAGAAGCTTGCTAGTCGGCCGATCACGCCGCACGCTGGGAGGAGCTCGTCGGGAAGACGAGCGCAGGGCAGGAGCTCACCAGTTGACCGAACAAGGGGAGGAACTCGTCTGCGACACTCTCATCGATCTTCTGCGACAGCCTGCTGGCTCAAGCGCGTAGAATAGGCAGGAGGTCACCTGGGCGACGTTGGAGAGGGGGAAGGAGGGGATCGTGTAGGATGAAACGGAGGCCGCGCACGAAGGAGGAGCTCGTTGGCCATCTGTGCATGTGGATGAGCTCGTCGGTTGTCCGCGCGTGGGGAGGAGCGCATCTACCGGTCACGCGCGGCGAGGAGCTCGTTAAGATGGTGGCGGCCAACAAAATTTGCCAATCTCCTGCGACAGCCCGACTCGAGCGCGTAGAGGAGGCGGGAGGGCGCCGGGGCGTCATCCGAGAGCGGGAGGAGATGGTCGTGGAGGACGAGGCGGAGGCCGCGCAGGCAAACCCCTCCACATCGGCGGCGGCGATGGTCGGTGAGGAGACGGATGGTGGTGTAACGCCTCGATTTTCGCGTGGCGTTAAAAAGCTAATGTACGAAAATCTTATGTGTGAAAATTTCGTTATTTGAGTGTTGAGTCTAAGTTGTGCCATAGATCTTAATTTAAATCCTTCATTTGTCTCGATTCCCTTATGTCAAAATCGTCTGCTCAAAATCTCTGTCCGAAAATAATCTCGTAATTTGAATATTCGTATTCAAATCTCCTTTCTAAACCTCTATCGAGGTATTTTCCCTTCAAATAAATCCAATTCAGTTATTCTCCAAAGATTTGAGTCTGCACTCAAATCATCTTCGGTTACTCCTTGCAAAGGTCCCGTGATTGCAAATCTCAAATTCGGCAAATTAAATCCTAACCTAACCTCTCAAATTTTCGTTTCGAAAATAGTGTTGAAGTTCGAATCCTTATATTCGGATTTTGCTTCTAAAATCCTAACCACAAATTCCGTCGAATTCTTGAATTCAAGCAAGTCCAAGCAACCACCTTGTAAATCCTAAACTTGTCCTTTGTTTCCTTCAAACCAACTCTCGAATTCGAACTCCAACTCTCAAGTTCCACCCATTCCACTTGTTGCCCTCTCTTTCTCTCTCTCCATCTGTCCTTTTCTCCCTTTGAATCCTTTCCCGAATATTCCTGCGACTCCAAAGATGTACAAATACAAATATATCCCAACCTTGAGCTCCAACTTCCAAGATTCCTCTTTTACCCCTCTCTTTTGAACCCCTCCCAAATAACCCTTCAAACCCCAAATACAAACCTATACAAAAATATCAAGTTCCTGCTTTTATGCCCTCCCTTGACTCCTCTATATTTTGCTGAGCTCAAATATGCAATTTGAATTCAGATCCTAACTCAAATACTCAATACATTCCCTCAATGAATTCCCTCGAGAAACACCAAAGCATTTCCATCTATTGGGCCGCCACTCCTCCTTTTGCTCGGCCGACCCAACCTCCCTCTCCTTCCTTTCTCGCCTAGGCTACATCCCCCTCACATCGGCCCAATCCAAGTCCACGCCCTCACCCAGTGGTGCAAGTCACCCGACCGCCGGCCCGCTGCACGCACCGGTCATGTGCGTCACATTTGCCGCGGTGGAAAGAGCGTTGTACCTCTCTCCCCCACCACGCCGCCCGCCGTTCCCTCCCGCGTGCGCGTGTGGCCGATCAGAAGGATGCCAACATCATTCCCCCTAGCCGCCGCGTGCACCGGCGACCGTCTTACCACCGCTCGCCACCAACCCGGCCATCTCCCCCTTTTTCCATCACCAGTGTAGTCACCACGGGCGCTATCGCTCTACACCGCAAGCTTCCAAACCTAGGAGGCAGAGCTCGCGGTCCCGCCTCCTCTCTCTCACCCAAAGCGGCAAGGGACACGCTCCCTTTTTCCTCTAGCAACTGGCGCCCCTGCCTCCATTGCTTGCGCCGCGGACAGAGCACTGCTGACGCCGCCCCTGCGCCTCATCGCCCACCTTGACCGTACCGCGCTGCTCCTCCCGCTCCCACAATTCAATTTGCGCCGCTTGATCCACCGCCTCCCACCGTCGCTTGCATCCTCGCCGTCGCCTTGTTTTGCACCGCCCACGAAAACACCGCTGCCGCCCGTGGTCACCAGCCGAACGCCAGCTCGCTCGCTACCACTTTGAACCGACAACGATGCATCTCATCCTCGCCTATAAAACCTCAATTAAGGCCCACATTTTCCTCCCTAGCTTCACACTCCTAGGAACGGAGCCATCTGCCCACCGCGCCCGTTTCACCGCCGTGCCGTCTTAGCATCGAGTTCGTCGTAACGTCACCGGGTCTGCTGTCCGTGTCGGCTTCGCACTCGCGTTCGCGACCACGCCATTGTCCTCCGCCGCGAACACCATCCTCCGCCGGACGCGGCACCTCTTTCCCGAAACCGGTGCCCTCTCCTACCGGTTTCCTTCGCACCACCACCGCCAAGCTCTCTCGCTCACCGTCGGTGAGGACCCTTCCTCCTGTCTTCTCTCTTGTGCATCCTCTAGCGACTCCTAGTTGGCACCTGGACATGGTAGCTTGTGCGCTCGTTACCGAGTATTGGCCTCGCCGTTGCTCTGCTTCGGTCGCCTTCTTCTTTCTCTTGCGCACACTGTGCTACATCCGCGGCTGCTGCGCGTAGTTGTGCGCCACCGTCGGCCCTTCTCTCCACGAGTCCCCTCGCCATCGCCTTCCTAAAGTTCCCTTTTGTCTCCCCAAGCACTTCCCCTGGCCTCTGACCTTCTCTATTGCTCCCGCGTCGTGCCTCCGCTTTCTTCGCCATCGCGCTCGCTCGTGCGCTGTCGTCGGCCATTCTCCCGTCGATTCCTATCATCGCCGCTCCTCACGAGTTCCCTTGAACCTCCCTGAGGTGCCTCCATGGCCGCCGCCCCTCTTCTTGCTCCCTCACTACGTCGTTTCTTCGTCCACCGCGAGCCGAATCCCAGTGACGTTCGGGTTCCGCGCCACTGCGCACCAGCTCGGCCAAACCCGAGCTCGCGCCCTTGGCCCTTCTCGCGCGCAGCCGCGCGATGGACACTCGGCGTGATTGGCCGTCGTCGCTGTCCATCCTCCGTCACCGACGACCTAATCCGCTCCGTGGAACAACCTCCTCATCCTGTCCTCTCGATATCGGTGCATGCCACTTCCTCTGGGTCGCCGCCGTTCGCCGGAATGCGACGCTCGCCGTGAGCCATCCGATCTCCGACTGGCCCTCTCTCCCCTCTCGCCCTGGCCACGTGGCTATCCACGTGGACGCCCAGTCAGCCGCCTCCTCTCCCTCCTGCTCGTGGGGTTAGCCCACCAGCCAGCCTCCTTCTCGGCCTCTCGCGCGCGCCAGCCGAATGGGTTATGCCTCCGCTCCCTCGGCCTCGCGCTCCCGCGATCACTCCGCCGGGCCGCCTCCTTCGTCGGCTCGCGCCACTCCAGGTCGCGTCCTCCTGCGTGTCGCTTCGCTGGGCCGCGCGCGCGATCGTCTGGGCCGAGTTTCGTTCTCTTGGTCAATGAACCGAAGTCCATATCCACTCCCTCCCTCCGAGCCAGCTGCCCATGGAACAAAGTCCATCTTTGCTCCCTTCGTTCCACCTCCTACCAAATCTGCCATCCATGGACCGAAGTCCATCTACCCTCCCTCACCATTTGCTAGCCCCACATGTCAGTGAGTGCAAGGAATATTCTTGAGAATATTCTTTCCTAGAAATTCAGTAAATCATTTCTCTTATTCTAGAAATTCCATTGAACTTCCAAAACTCATATCTCTTGATCCGTAACTCCGTTTGACTCCGTTCCACTTCTAATAATTCTATAAAATTGTGATATATCTAATGGAACTATTTGTTAGCCTAAATAGGATCTTTTCTTGGTCTTTTGTTTAGGTTCTTGATTGTTTGCGCCTAGTTGTGGTTACCGCATTTTTCTCAAGCATGGATTTCTCGAAGATTTGTGAAGCTCAAGACCTTAAGCAAGGCAAGCCACCTTTGAACATCTTGAGCCTATATTTGAACTTAATTATATTGTTTGCAAAATATTTATGAATTGATAGAATTGCACTTGAATTGTTTGCCCCATCTGCAAGGCAGATTGGCGGGCCTGCCTAACTTGTTGCATTTGATCCTTCCATTGTTTATTGCTATATCATGTTTCCCTTATCACCACCTTTGTTGCGCCTTGGTATTCGTGCACTTTGTACGAGTATCGATGGTCGCCCTCAAACTTAAAATCTGAGATCATCTTGGGTGAAACTTGGTTTACAAAGGTGTTGGAAAACCCGACGCTTGGGTCAGTGCCTTGTGAAAGAAAAATGAATTTTAAAAATAAAACTCGTGACACAAGGCCATTCCTAGGAGGGATGCTTGTGCGGTCTCTTTTAAGGACCTATTCCTTTGGAATTACATCCGAGCATACAATAGTGCGACCACATGGGTGGAATGGGATGCCCCTAGCTGAGTAACTAGCTACCCCACGTGAGCCTTGAATGACAATGGACGTGGATCGTCAGGGGGTGTCGGGGAATACACCCGGGATTCCTGGGACAGCATGGTTTGGAGACCTAACCTATCCCCGGCATTTGTACCCCTCCAGTTAGCATGAGGTAACCCTGTGTCGGCTTTGGAAATACCTTGTCGTGAAAGCCTTAAAGTCACAAGATGTGACTGTTTTGCACGGAATAGGTGACCCGGGTTAGTAACGTTGTGTGGGTAAAGTGTACTCTCTCTACAGAGGTTAACAAATTGTTCAAACCACCGTGCCCACAGTCATCGGTGGATGTGAGGTGATTTCTTAGCGCAGTTTTTTTACTCTGTTCTATGAAAAGGTGTTATGGTTTAGGAAACTTGGTGCTTGGGAAGCAGGTGGCTGACAGGAGAAAGCGGGACAGGGAGTCCCTGGAAGTAATTGGTCGTTTAGGGACCACATATCTCTGGAAGATTGGATAATTGGTTTGGTTGGGAAACCAACTTTGAGGCCAACTATAGGAGTTGTGTAAACAAGAAAATCAATTTGTCACTTCTCACTCCCGATCGAGCTGAGACTTGTCTCGCTCTGGTTGTAGACCAGCACACATTTAGATTGTTCAAAACTTGAAAACAGAACCGATTGCAAAGTAACATCCTCCCCTTGAAGTTTGCATTAACCACTTAAGTTCCACTAGCTTGCTGGGTACGTAATTACTCACCCTTGCTCTATATATATATATATAGTTCTGCCAACCCTGAAGGTGAAGTTGAAGTGAAGATTAGAGTTTCATCCTGGTTCCCTGTTGTTGCCTGTGGTGTTGGGTGTTAGTTCGTTAGTTTCCGCTACCTCTGCTTCTGCTGTTGCTCCTTTCGCGTCGTCTGTTGCATTCTCGGATTTCCCGGGAGTTGCAACTTAAGTCAAGGTAAATAAGTCCTCTATTTAAATTAAGGATTGCAATGATTCATAATTATCACCGTGGGTACTGTAACACCCTGAGAAAATTCCTAAATAAAAAATACACCGACCAAAAATCATCTCTGATTTATTTTTATAATTTTGCGACATGCCGATAATTTCTTTATTTGTTTTATGCCAGTGCCAAACTTTTATTGAAAATTTCCAATTTTTCTACTCCTCTGATTTTTTTTTGATTTTTGTCCCAAGATTTTCTCCCTGACCGAAATTAGTTTTGCTCCAAAAAGTCCGCTTAAACTCCCTCTACCATGGCCTTATTGCTGCAAGCCTTTTTCCCTAGAAAAGTCCATGTTGCCTCCCCAAGCCACTCATTCCTGTTGGGTTAGGAATAAAGGATAAAGTCCAATCCTCCTCCCTAGTACTGTTTTCGGCGACGACGTCGCCGCGCGCCGTGTTGAGTTGTGATCCAAATTCATATAAAGGCCTACTTCGGATGGAGCGAAGTGGAGGCCGAAGTTTGACGAAATCCCGGAATGGAAGTTTGACGAAATCGGTATGGATCGTCACCCTTTAGGGTTTCACCTTTATATATATACTACTAGCAAGCATGCGCGCATGTGCAGGCCGCCGATACATCGTCGTCGTCTACACCTTCGTCCCTTCGCCAGCAGCCAGGGCTGTTCACCAACCTTAGCCGCACGCCCAAGCGAAGCATTGGAAACACTTCAATGGCTAGCTCCCACACTCGGAGGCTATAAAAGTCGATCGTGTTCGAACACGCCACACTGCCTCACCTCATCCTCTTCCTCTATCCCTCTCCAACCAGCCCCTTCACCCCCTCCCCACGATGTGCATAGCCGCCGCCTTGCCATGAGCTAGACTTAGGTTGGGCAAGTGGAAAGGCAGGCAGCCGCGCCGGGCGAGGTAGGGAAGTGTGTAGCTCGATCGAACGAACGAACGGTTGAAACGATTGGAACGTTAGAACGAAAACCTTTGACGTAATCACTAAAACTTGAGCTAAAAACCTAAAAACCAAACCCGGCGGACCTCGGACGAACACCGGGAGCTCGAGGATGATCCGCGCGCCTAAGCCGTACCTCGACGACCGGAGCTCACTCGGTGTGCCGCTACCCGGCTGCCGCAAGGTGAGCGTCTACCTCCTCTGTTTTCTTTTGCTCGCCTTCTTCCTTGCCGTCTTTCCTTATTTTTTTGTGTTTCCGCGGCGTCGCCACCGTGCGTGCAGCCTCGCCGCGCCACCAGTCTAGCTGCCTCCGCACTTGTCGTCGCCGCGTGCAGCCACCGGCCATGCAAGCCGCGCTTGCAGCGCGCCGCCTCCACCGGCCACGCCGGTCGCGCGCCGCACCGCTGCACCCGGCCGCCACCATGCGCGTCATCCCGGCAGGCGCCGCCCCACCCACCGGCCACTGGCGCGCATCGACTAGCTGCCACGCCCGGCCACTGCCCCGGCCGGCCGCCGCCACCATGCACTCCTCCTCCTCCTCCTGTCGCCTGTGTGTGTGAGAGAGAGAGAAAAACGAGACAGAGTAGAAGGAGAGAGAGACTTACACGCGGGTCCCACATCTGTTAAAAAAACAGAACCTGCATATGTGGAGATACGGGCAGTCCCACCCGTTAGACCTTTTTCCTTTTCTTTGATTTAAAACTTTTCCAATCTTTCGAATTCCGTATCTCCCTCGTTTTAAGTTGGATTTGAACGAAACTTTCGTCAAAATCTTTCTAAAATCAAGATCTACACAATGGCACTGGTTTGGTTATTTTTCGGTTTTTCTGGAATTTTTGGCTCCTTTGTGTGTTCGCGAATAGTATGTGACTTTATTATGCAACCGAATAGGGTACATTTGCGAGGAGGAAACTGAGCTAGTTGAGGACTAACCCCCGATTGAGAAAGGCAAGTCACTACGCACCTCCCTTTAACACGTTGATCCTATTTTTATAAATGTGTTGGTTATAAATAAAATTGCATGCTAATATTGAAAACACGTACCTACATTTGTTTAAGCCTTACCTTTGAAATTTTCTATCCTTATGTATTTACATTCCTTTGTTACCTATGTATATTAATTTATGCGTGATTATTTATCTACTGCTTAGCCCTGCTTATATAGACGTTATACATTCCGTATATGGGACATGTGAATGTGGGAATACTAGTCAGTCGACGGGAGTGGTTGTTGGAAATTGGGTGGAGACATAAGCGCCACCCACAGCACGAAAACCTTTGTGAAAAACCAAAACTTAATTGAACAAAAATGATTTCGACTGGGGCGGCACGAATAGAATATGGGTGGTTCTGGGAACGGTAAGCCGCTGACCCTAGTCAGTTAAGGACCGAGTCAAGAAGCTAAACAGGAAACGAACCGAGTACGACCACACTTCTTGATTGGGGTTAGACCCGGTGGGCTAGGTTATTCTCATGGGGTGGCACCCCAGACATGGTAGGTTCTGGATATCGGTATGGAAATGTGGAAGTGTGTGGTTTAATGACGTCAAAGCTTTATATATGTATAATGTAACCTTTAATCTCGGGAGCACCAGGACTCCCCTCACAACCGGCTCGAGGTAGGAATATGGCCCTGGGGGTGCAATGGGGATTTATAGTCCTTGGAGCGGGTGCCGCCATGCGAGGGTAACTGAAAAAACCGGGCCGTGACAAGTCTTATGTGTTGGGTGCATCACAGAGTGTGGAATTAAAAGCGTACATCCATTGCAGTGTGAGTAAATTAAACTATTCGAATAGCGTGCTCGTGGTTAATGAGCGCTGGGACTTGTATTACTCTTGACTAGACTCACATGCTTTTAAATTGTTTAGAATAGGTTGGGATAAATAAAACATGTGTAACCTTGCCCCATGTGCGGGAAGGTTGAATTGCGATGAAGGAACTCCTAAATAAATGATGACATTTACATAGCGATATTTTGCCATGGTTAAATCTGCTAGGTCATAGGCTTGTGAAATAATTTGCGAAAACTGGCTTCACGCAAATAAACTGAAACCTGCCTTGGATCCTTATACGCATTTGTTGCATTTCTATAGTGGTGACTTGCTGAGTACGGTTGGTACTCACCCTTGCATATTTCTACCCTTTTAGCTTTGGATGATGAGGACATGCCAGTCGAACTGATCCCCGAGGAGGGGGATGGTACGGAGGAACCATAGGGACTAATCCCCGGTCGATGCCTGTGGAGTATAGGTGGACCACCGCAGCGTCGCTTCCGCTATCCTATCTTATTCTATGTTATTTGGTATTGTATCCAGCCAGACACGGCCTATTAGAACCTACTCAGGTTCCCATGTACTATTTGGCATTGTAAGACTATGTAATGCAGACTATGTGTACCAGATTTGTAATGTGTGTATACCAACCTACCGATCCAGGGAGTTGGTGTTTGTAAACACATGGTTTCCTGTGCTATAAAATCAGGGCCGACAGGTACCAGCTCTATGTCCTGGGACTAGTACTAATATTGCGGCTTCGTAGGAAGCGGTTCACACCGTTTTTCCTACAACACGCTCCTGTCAGGTGTCGTTGTATGGCGGTACCAGATTGGGGGTGTGGCAGGGGGTTGTCGTAACCCTCATGCTCCATCAAGCCGCCGCCGCGGTTGCCGCCTCCATCCACGGCTGGTTGGCGCTATTCACCTGAGAGAGAGAAAATGGTAAAGAGGGAGAAAAAAGGTAACTGGCACATGGGCCCGATAATTTTTTTTACTCACTGACATGTGGGTCCCATTTATGTTTTTTTATTTTAGTGCCACGTAAGAACCACGTTGATCCCACAGAGGAAGAAGACCAAGTCAACCCACCACGTAGGATGAAATCGCTATTAAAATCACCGAGGGACTCTAATTTTAGCGGTTTTTTAATTTGGGGAGGAGTTATATCCATTTTTGTGGTTGAGAGATACGATTCAACTAAGTGCAAGAGATGAGGGATGCAAAATAAACTTATTCCTCAAAAAATTATTGGATCGAAAACATGAAACAAACACAGCCGCTCACAACACTAAGGGATGCTATTCAACTAAGTGCAAGAGATGAGGGAGGCCATATAGACTTATTCGTTACAAAAATTACTGGATCAAAAACATGATACCATGATACCGCTCAACAACATGTGTACACTCATCTTTATGAACATCTCTAAAAGATTGGGATGACATATTTTGAGATTAAAAAAATCACCATGAGCGTCTCACTGGCAATTGGTACGTTGTCTACTACTGAAATAATAATTAGCCATAAATACGAGTACATATGTGAAACCAAGGACTTGAGTAGATTGATTCCACCATAAGGAATCTAAAAATTACGCTCACTTCGTTGCTAAGGTGATTTTTTACTACAATATAATACGAGAGAATGTTGATTTAATCTTAATATAGATTTAATTAATCATGCCATGTTGCGATGCCCACATGCATGTTGAGCTCATTCCAGGAAGGAGAGAGCATATGCACCCATCCTGCCCTTTCTCTTCTCCTCCTCCAGCTGCCCATCTTATGTAACCTGTAAAATGTGTAGTAGTAGATTCAAGGTAAATGTGGCACTAAATATAACTTAAATTTCTGGTAAATCTATTCGACATGTCTTTATTTTCTTTTTTTTAAAAAAATAAGTCATTAATAAACCTGTAATTTTACGATAGTGTATATGTGCCGTAAACATGTAAGTTTGCGGTAATTTTGTCAAAGCATCTGAATTATTTTTTTAGATTATACTCGTAAGTAAAATTGACTAGATATATTATCAAAGACACTGGATGCCAAAATGTAGTATTCTAGCTGTAATATTGTAATGTTGTCTGGGCCACAACATAATCTGTTGCAGTATTTCCACAATGCAGCAGGGATTCTGGAGCTCCCTGCCCAGATCCACTGACAGGCTGTCCCTGAGCCCTTGGCCAAGTGTACCACATGATTCAGCTACTTGGACTGTTTGTACACTGCCCTACTAATTAACCAAGTTCAGATCAGCTGCAAATTAAGAGCTAATTAATTTCACCATAGTTTTGCAACTAATGGTCGTTACCACAGCTGCAAATTTTCATCAGATAGCTCAATGGTACGAGGAACATACTGTCCCTCTTGCACATGCTACATGCATCCTTAACTTTAATTTTGTTTTTTGCCTTCCAGCTACCATGGACAAATGAAAGGCTCCAAATGGAAATTTCAAACACAACTTCAATCTTGGCCATTATAAATGATAATATGGTTTGTTTGCTTGCCAAGCCAAAGGTATATGTCTTTATTTCTGTACCTTATCGTTTGTTTAGGAGCTGAAGGTTCAATTCACTGCTATGAGAAACTAGTTTATGAAATAGTTCAGTTTGAGAGTTTGGCTTGCTTGGTTACCTATGTGTTGGCTGGTGGAATTTGAATTAGGATGACTAGTTTTGTTAATTTGGCTACATATATTCTTACCTTTTGTTTTGTTTTTTGCCCTCCAGCTACCATGGACAAATGAAAAGTTCCAAATGAAAATGGCAAACATGGGAACTTAAATTTTGGTCCTTCTTAATTAATGATAATATGGTCAAAAGTATGCATTTATTTCTGTAGCTTATACCTTATGGCATGTTTACGAGCTGAAGATTCTTTGAATAAACTTGCATGGTCATGTTAGAGCAGTTTTACTGCATAAATACAAAACATTAATGCAACATTTTCGCAAAAATAAACTTGCAGAAGTCGGTATTATTTCTCTATTATTCATAATTCAAAATGGCATTTTTTTAAATAGTGAATACCAATTGTAAATACCAAAACCGCAAACCATCTCATCACACAAAGAGATAAATACGAGAAGCAATGCCCATTTTAATAAGATTCAATTTCACAGTGATTCACCGGAAACAAAATCAATAATACGAGTTATCTAACTTAACATATTTCATATGTTTTGTTGTTTAGTAGAGAAGAATACCCTTCTAGAAACAAAATTGTACACCGGACAAGTGTAAACAACTACATGTGCACCGGAGGTATATCAAATCAAATCATTCTAGTACCAGTACATTTCTGTGTCTGTAGTTGATTGTCTCCATTTACCCTCTTCATTATGCCCCCATTTCATCATCTATTTCTGCCCTTTCAACACCTCCATTACTGCCTTTAGACTCATAGGACCAACCACGGACATGGAGTACCATGAACAGCACATGCTTTTTTCTACTTTCAAAACCTTTATTAAATGCCTTTAGGAACATGAACAACCCAACCCCACCCTAATTCAACCACAGAAAAGCACTTATCCAACAGTATTTAGGCAAAAAGCAACCCCAAAAACATGCTGCAATGTTTTTTGTACTAGTTATCTTTATTTTATAAAAGAGTGTAATACTCCTCTTAAACCCCACCATGACTGCTTGGTTACCCATTCTAAAAGGGTACCTCCATCTTTAACTAGTAAAAGGCAGATGTGTGTACTGTTATGCATCTATCTCTATGAACCAAAAAAATCCATTGGCCTTAAATTAAGGTGAGATTTAGTGGTACAAGCTTAATGTAAACCAGAACAATGCATGGATCTCACTTCCCGTTTGAAATGTTGGAATTTTTTCCTGAATCCTAGGAGAATTGGACTGTTTGCTCCAAAAAGTAGCATTGAATCCTATCAAATTCGTGGTTTCTAATGAAGATATTGATAAACTTTTACGGTACATAATATAGTATACTTAGGCTGAGTTATTTCCCAAACTTTCTCAACTCACCTCTTTCGTTTTTCACGCGCACGTTTTTTAAACTGTTAAACGGATGTAGAATCATGAGGGAAATAGTGCATTTCAAATTGGGACTTCTGATGTAGAATCATGAGGGAAATAGTGCATTTCAAATTGGGACTTTATTTCTTGCATTGTTGTAACAACTCTCCCTCCAGAACCGCGTAGCTAGCTCATCGGACGGGCGGACCCACTTACACATATCACCCCTTACACTTTCATCCTCGTTTCGTGTAAAAGGGTTAACCCGGGAGTAACATGGTTTGAGGTAAGATGCCTTGTAAATTGGTTCCACCCTTATTAAACTAGCAATGTGGTACTAAACATGCGCGCACACACCTCTCATGCGTAAATCCCAATTGGGTCAGGATGTCACAATTACATTAAAAGAAACTAATGTTCCCACAAATAGTACACCGATGGATGAGAACTTGAACGATCATTACATATATACACGATCCATCACTATAGAAATCATGTATTTTTCTTTGTAACACCCTGAAAAAATTCCTAAATAAAAATACACCGACCAAAAATCATCTCTGATTTATTTTTATAATTTTTGCGACATGCCGATAATTTCTTTATTTGTTTTATGCCAGTGCCAAACTTTTATTTAAAATTTCCAATTTTTCTACTTCTCTGATTTTTTTATTTTTGTCCCAAGATTTTCTCCCTGACCGAAATTAGTTTTGCTCCGAAAAGTCCGCTTAAACTCCCTCCACCGTGGCCTTCTTGCTGCAAACCTTTTTCCTAGAAAAGTCCATGTTGCCTCCCCAAGCCACTCATTCCTGTTGGGTTGGCAATAAAGGATAAAGTCCAATCCTCCTCCCTAGTACTGTTTTCAGTGACGATGTCGCCACGCACCGTGTTGAGTTGTGATCCAAATTCATATAAAGGCCCCCCGCGGTATGGATCTTTCCCATCGCGCCGGCGACCTCACTATGCGCTTCCGTGCCCTTGCCTGACCTCACCAGCGAAGCCGGCGTGCACGTCGCTAGCTAGCTGTATGTGGGTGCAACGTATGTGCATGCATGCAGCAAGCTAGCAGAAGCTTCCATGCAGCTAGCTTAGTTTGTGCTTGCATGCGACTAGCCACATGCATGCTGCATGCAGCAAGCTAGCAAGCATGCGCGCGTGTGCAGGCCGCCGATACATCATCGTCGTCTACACCTTCCTCCCCTCGCCAGCAGCCAGAGCCGTTCACCAACCTTAGCCGCACGCCCGGGCGAAGCATTGAAAGCACTTCAATGGCTGGCTCCCACACTCGGAGGCTATAAAAGCCGATCGTGTTCGAACACGCCACACTGCCTCACCTCATCCTCTTCCTCTATCCCTCTCCAACCAGCCCCTTCACCCCCTCCCCACGATGCGCATAGCCGCCGCCTTGCCATGAGCTAGACTTAGGTTGGGCAAGTGGAAAGGCGGGCAGCCGCACCGGGCGAGGTAGGGAAGTGTGTAGCTCGGTCGAACGAACAAACGGTTGAAACGATTGGAACGTTAGAACGAAAACCTTTGACGTAATCACTAAAATTTGAGCTAAAAACCTGAAAACCAAACCCGGCGGACCTCGGACGAACACCGGGAGCTCGAGGACGATCCGCGCGCCTAAGCCGTACCTCGACGACCGGAGCTCACTCGGTGTGCCGCTACCCGGCTGCCGCAAGGTGAGCGTCCACCTCCTATGTTTTCTTTGCTTGCCTTCTTCCTTGCCGTCTTTCCTTGTTTTGTTGTGTTTCCACGGCGTCGCCACCGTGCGCACAGCCTCGCCGCGCCGCCGCGCCCGGCCGTGAGCCATGCCACCGCCACCGCCGCCCCCGCCCCAGACCGCCGGCCGCTATCGCGCGCCGACTAGCTGCCGGCCCGGCCAAGCCGCGCCGCCGCAGACCGCTGCCCCGCGCCGCACTCGGCCACCACCCCACGCGCCGCCTCCGCCGGCCACGCGCTGCCCTGCCGGTGCTGCCTCGCGCCGCCGCCCAGCTGCCTGCGGCGCCCCCCTAGCCAGCCACCGCCGGTTGCCGCCACCATGCCCTCCTCCTCCTCCTGTCGCCTCTGTGTGTGTGAGAGAGGAGAGAAACGAGACAGTGAAGAAGAGAAGAAGGAGAGAGAGGCTTACATGCGGGTCCCACATCCTTTTAAAAACAGAACCTGCACGTGAGGAATTAAGGGCGGTCCCACACGTCAGGTCTTTTTCCTTTTCTTTGATTTAAAACTTTTCCAATCTTTCGAAGTTCGTATCTCCCTCGTTTTAAGTCGGATTTGAACGAAACTTTCGTCAAAATCTTTCTAAAATCAAGACCTACGCAGTGGCACTGGTTTGGTTATTTTTCGATTTTTCTAGAATTTTTTTCTCTTTTATGTGTTGGCGAATAGTGTCTTTATTATGCAACCAGATAGGGTACATTTGCGAGGAGGAAACCGAGCTAGTTGAGGACGAACCCCCGATTGAGCAAGGCAAGTCACTACGCCCCCTTCCTCGAACATGTTGATCCTATTTTTATAAAATTGTGTTGATTACAAATAAAATTGCATGCTAATTATAAAACGCGTACCTACATTTGTTTAAGCCTTACCTTTGATGTTGTTTACCTTTATGTATTTATACACCTTTGTTACCTGAGTCTATTATTTATGCGCGGTTAATTATCTATACTACTTATCGTGCATATGTGTAAACGTTTGTACACCCCATACTTATGATATATGGCTATGGATGTGGATGTGGCAATCACTCAGTGGGTGTGATTGTCGGGGACGTGTGGAGACATAAGCGCCACTCGCAACATTAAAACCTTTGCGAAAACCAAAAACTTAATAAAACAAAACTATTTCGACTAAGGCGGCATGAATAGAATATGGGTGATTCTGGGAACGGTAAGCCGCCGACCCTGGTCAATTAAGGACCGAGTCAAGAAGCTATGCGAGAAACGAACCGAGTACGACCACACTTCTTGAGTAGGGTTAGACCCGGTGGACTAGGTTATTCTCGTGGGGGTGGCACCCCAGACATGGTAGGTTCTGGAGATCAGTAGGGAAATGTGGGAGTGTGTGGTTTAATGACGTCAAAGCTTTATATATGTATAATGTAACCTTTAATCTTGGGAGCGCCAGGACTCCCCTCACAACCGGCTCGAGGTAGGAATGTGGCGCCGGGAGTGCAATGGGGATACATTGTCCTTGGAGCGGGTGCCACCATGCGAGGGTAACTGAAAAACCGGGCCGTGACAAGTCTCATATGTTGGGTGCGTCACGGAGTGTGGGATTAAAAGCGTACATCCACTGCAATGTGAGTAAATTAAACTATTCGAAAAGCCGTGCTTGCGGTTAATGAGCGCCGGGACTTGTATTACTCTTGACTAGACTCACATGTTTTTAAATTGTCTAGAATAGGTTGGGATAAATAAAACATGTGTAACCTTGCCCCATGTGCGGGGAGGTTGAATGGCGATGAAGGAACTCCTAAATAAATGACGATATTTACATAGTGACATATTGCCATGGTTAAATCTGCTAGGTCATAGGCTTGTGAAATAACTTGTGAAAACTGGCTTCACGCAAATAAACCGAAACCTGCCTTGGATCCCTATACGCATTTGTTGTATTTCTATAGTGGTGACTTGCTGAGTACGGTTGGTACTCACCCTTACATATTTCTACCCTTTTAGCTTTTGATGATGAGGACATGCCAGTCGAACTGATCCCCGAGGAGGGGGATGGTATGGAGGAACCATAGGGACTAATCCCCAGTCGACGCCTGTGGAGTATAGGTGGACCGCCGCAGCGTCGCTTCCGCTATCCTATCTTATTCTATGTTATTTGGTATTGTATCCGGTCAGACACGGCCTATTAGAACCTACTCAGGTTCCCATGTACTATTTGGTATTGTAAGACTATGTCATGCATATTATGTGTACCAGATTTGTAATATGTGTATACCAACCTACCGATCTAGGGAGTTGGTAGTTGTAAACACATATGGTTTCCTGTGCGATAAAATCAGGGCCGACATTCTTATTCCTATATTATTTTAGTCGTATAACCTAGAGGGGACCTTAAATCCACTATCATTTCTACCCTAGCCCTTCTCAATCGCAAAACAAAATATACACAGAGTGGGGAGATAATAAAGGTAAAAAAAAGTCTATACCTCAGGAACAATCAACGATGATGTTTTAAAAGCCAGAACAATACATGAATCCTATATGAGATTTGGACTATTTGTTCTAAAAAAATGCATGAAAGTCCTATCAATTTCGTAGTTTGAAATGGTGATTTTGAACACCTTTTACATAAGTTAGTACATTTTTTGAATCATGGAAAATAAGCCTGCATTTCAAATGGGGTCTTCATTTCTTATATTGCATTAAAAGAAACTCATTTTCCATCAAATAGAACACTCAGGGATGAAAACTAGAACAGTCATCATAATAAACCTATAACAGCCCTACTGCTACCTTTTTTCTCCGTTTTTGGAAAAACAATTTTGCTCCTCGGAAAAAATGACGTGCGGTGGATATTTTGAAAAAAAAACTCCTCGTGTTTGCACGGAATTGCGCATATGTCCTCGAACCAACTGACACCCCCTTGTGTTTTATCCGAAAAACTCGTGTTTCTTAGAAATACAACCCGAAAAAGTTATGTATACGATCCATCAGTAGATACTACCATAACACTTATTACAAAAGTAAATCTTATGCCTCCTTTTGAATAAAATGCATTTTTGGAGGATTTTCTTACGATTTAAATATTATAGGACAATATTTTATTTTCATTTGGAGCATTGTATTGGAACTCTAAAATTCTTAGGAAATTCTTATGAAATGGCTCAATACAATAAGATTTTGGATGAAAGTTAGCATAAGATCCAACCTAATACTCCATCCATCCTAAAATATAAATAATCTAATACCTAATTAGACAATACCTATTACAACAAATTTGGACAGGACAAATGTTCAGATTTTGGAATGGATGGAGGAAAATTTCCACGGAGTCTTTTATTTCTTCTGAAACTAAGACAACGTGTTTTGTATTTTGTATTTTACACTTGCATTACTAAAAAAAATCCTAAATTATTGTCCTCCATTATATAATCTAGAGGAGACCTTAAAATCAACTATCATTCTACCCTAACCCATTTTATGTGGTGTTTGAGATATATTACAATGAGAATGAAGCCATGGCATGTAAAACGAGAAAGTCACTAACGCATGATTAATTGTTTTTTAATTATTATAAACTTGTTAAATAGATTTATTTAACGGTGGTGCTAATATGTGCGCTACACGCAAAATGCTAGTTCGAGCGCCACACCACGCTTCCTCCGTCTGGTTTTCCCCTTTTTTACCACCCACCTTTCCTCCGCATCCCACCTATCCTCCGTTCATTTTTTTTAATGTTTTTTACCAACCCACCTTCCGTGTTTTTTTCTCTTTTCCATCTCATTTATGTTTCATCAAAAGACCCGATAAAATATTAACCATCCAGATTTTTTACATTTTCTCATTCCTTTTCTCCAGATTTTTTTGTGTTTTCTCGTTTTAATAAAATATTTACCATCTAGTTTTTCTTTCCAAGTTTTCTGTTTTTCTAGTATCTCTCCAGATTTTAGAAGTAACAAATTTACTTTGCTGAGTTTTCCATTTGCTCCAAGCCTCCCACCTCTACGCCTGCAAAAGTAACAAACTTACTCGCATGAATGCTTCCTTCAAAAGTAATAAATTTACTTTCATGAATGCCTCCATATCGTTCAGCACCATTCGTAGATGGCCTAAAAAAATTACTACCACTTACCACGCTAGTAATTCTTTTACTAGAAATATTGTTTAGACTTTGTAGTCTACGAGTAAAACAACTACCACCTTCCTCTTGATATAGCCCATGTTCTTGTAGCCACCGTGTAGTAATATGCTTACTGCTGTGTTCAATACACAGTATAGGAGTAAAAACTGATACTAAGAATGTTGTTAATATGAATCGCAAAATGAACATACGAATAAAAAAATTTACATACTCAATTACACAGGAGTGATAAAATTACTCACAGGTGAATCAAACTAGAAAAGAAAAAAAATGATCCAGCCAAAAAAAACCATCATGAAGCTAGGTTCCTGTGGCTTTGCTGGATCTTGCGATAAAGGCGGAGAGGTTGGTCTGTGTCTTGTGATGGGTGGTGGCGTGCGACAATCGGCGATGTAATCACGGAAGGATGCGTGGTATAGAAATGAGCTCGTCGTTGTGTAGTAGCAGCCATCCATCATCTAGCAAGCAGAAAAAAAATGTAAAAACATTACCGTTCATGTCATAGAGACGATGAGCAAAAGAAAAATAATAAATAACCTCTGTCACCGAATGACTCCACCCTATCCTCTGCGACCAGCCACATTAAGCACAATGTGCAACCCATCAATTCAGATCAGGAAATATTGCAGATTGTACGTTAATTTGGTTTTCAAAAAGAAATTGGGGCTTCATGCGTGAAGGTGAAGCAGAGTATGCAGATGCAAATTGGAGTATCATTTTCTTACTTGCTTGTTCAGTCAATGTCGATAACATGGAGCACCCGTTGGTTGTTGCTCTTGGCCCAGGTGATCATCTCCTCCTTGGTGGTGAAAGCGTTGCCCGACGTCCGACAGCGAGGCTCGAAGCAGCGCCTTTGCCTCAACCGCTAAGATGTCGTCGTCCTCCTCTCTAGTGCGCACTGCTCGCTGGCCACCACCATCAAACGCCACGGTGTCGTCGTCCTCATCCATGGTGCGACATTGATCTGTGGGCTGGGACGAAGGATCGATTTAGATAAAAAAGGAAAAATGGAGATCGATTCAAATAAAAAAAAAGGAAAAATGGAGTGGGTCAGATAGTGCTTGATTGGGTACGGAAAAAATAAAATATATACCGAAGTAGGGAAGTTATTTTTATCGAAATAAATCATTTACTTGATATCAGCGGGAGCGGGATGACGAGACGTGAAGTGGGGTGGGCCTAGGCTGCTGCATGCTGGCACTCGAAATATATCTGCGCTCCTTATAGTATCTCTTTTTATTTAGTATTTTAAAACAACTTCTATATAGAGAGCTTTTGCAAGACACATATTGTTTTGCGGTTTAGAAAACTTTTGCTAATGAAAATTAAGATAAAATTAAACCCTCAATCCAATAATAAAAGGAGCATAAAAATATACATAGATAGGGAAGATAATAAAGTTAAAAAAAGGGGGCTATACCCCAGGAACAATCAACAACCAAGACCCATTCCCAAGCTCACTTTTACCCAGGAAACATGATCATACATGCATACACTCCTACCAAAAAGCAAGGTAAAAAAAGCTATTTGCCCCCACTCTCCCTGTATAACCTTGTACCCATCCCAAAGATTCCCCTCTCCATCCTTGTGACTCTCTCCTCTCTAACAAGAGTGAAGAGTCCAAGGGTGGTGTGCTCTGGTGGTGGCTGTCCCCTACCACGCCATTAGTGCATTGCAGAAGTAATAACTCCACTACTCTGTTCTGTGCCTGCATCTCTGACAACTGCACGCTTCTTGCATTGCATCAAGGAAATGGCGATGGAGTGGTTGCCGAGATCTGTTGCTGTTCTTGTCCTCTTGTTGGCCTTGTGGAATGGTAAGTAAATCTGTGATGTTTGATCTTCTTCTTCTTGTTGTTGTGGATGGTCGTCGGTAATGGCGGCGCGGTTTGTGTGTTTGTGTGTTCAGATGGGGCGGAGGCGGCGACGTTCACGTTCGTCAACCGGTGCACGGACACGGTGTGGCCAGGGGTGCTGTCGAACGCCGGCAGCGCGCGGCTGGCCACCACTGGGTTCGAGCTCCCGCCGGGCGTGGCGCGGGCGGTGCCGGCGCCGGCGGGATGGTCCGGCAGAATGTGGGCGCGCACGGGGTGCGCCGTCGTCGAGGACGGCGGCGCGGGAGGGGGGAGGATGGTGTGCGCCACCGGCGACTGTGGCTCGGGCGGCGCCGAGTGCAACGGCGCCGGCGCCGCGCCGCCCGCGACGCTGGCCGAGTTCACGCTCGACGGCAGCGGCGGCCTCGACTTCTACGACGTCAGCCTCGTGGACGGCTACAACCTGCCGGTGCTGGTGGAGCCATCGTCCTCCGGAGGAGGAGGAGGCGGCGGGTCGCTGACGTCGTCGGCGACGTGCGCGGCGGCCGGGTGCGCGGCGGACCTGAACGCGATGTGCCCCGCGGAGCTCCGGGCGGGCGGCGGCGCGGCGTGCCGGAGCGCGTGCGACGCGTTCGGGCGGCCGGAGTTCTGCTGCAGCGGCGCGTTCGCGAACCCATCGACGTGCCGGCCGACGGCGTACTCGCAGGTGTTCAAGTCGGCGTGCCCGCGCTCCTACAGCTACGCCTTCGACGACCCCACCTCCACCTTCACCTGCTCCGGCGGCCCCGACTACACCCTCACCTTCTGCCCCGCCGCCTCCCCAAGGTCCTCTCTCACGCCATTGCCACCAACCAAACACCTTCTTGCTTGCTTGCTTCCCGCCATTAGAGGGCTTCATCTGCTCTTTTCACTGCTGTCTTCTAGCTACTGTCACTCACTCACTCACTGTCAGAGAGTGGTCTGAGCTGCAAATCTGGATGCTTAGCTGTTCATCTCGTGAGCTAAAAATGGAAAGAAAGTGCGAGGATTGTAGTGTAGTAATTAGGTGGAGGAGATGTTGGCATTATCTTTGATTAAATTAGGTGCAGATAGGGTGAAAAGAAAAGTGCAAACCCGAGCTTTTGTTTTGTTTCGTGCGATTAATTTACTGTTGATTGCTTGCAACCATGGATTTGATTCCAGATGCATATGCATACATTGCTCGTGAGCTGACCATGTGCGCTTGTTCTTTTTCTTTCTTTCTTTCTTTCTTTCGCTGTCACGTGGTGAGCAGCGGCAGCCAGAAGTCGACGACGCCGACGCCGGCGACGATGATGCCGGGGACGGCGACGCCGACGACGATGCCGGGGGCGACGATGCCCGGGACGGCGACGGCGACGACGATGCCGGGGACGACGTTCACGGACGCCGTCCCGGACACCAGCATACCGATGCCGATGGGCGGCGACGCCGGTGAGCAGGGCGAGGAGGGCGGCGTCGTGCTGAGCGGCAGCGAGACGTGGATCGCCAACATGGCCACCGGCGAGCTGACGGCGGCGGCGCCGGCGTCCCTGTCCAGGCCGTCGTCCGCGGCGGCGCTGGCTCTCTTGTTGATCCATGCCCTGCTGCTGCTCCTGCTCCGGTGATGGCCGGCGGCCATGTCGGCGGCATTGTAACAAACATTTGGTGAGCTTTGTTGTTGTACTGTAGGGGTAGTGGTAGACTGTGTCCGTTGTACGGTGTAGATTGTTGATTAATTACTTGATTAAGTAGGTTGTTAATTAATTGCAGGTTTAGAGGCTTTTTTAAGATGAGATTATATTTGTTTGGTGTGTTGTTTAAGGGAGGGCTGGTTCGTGGCTCGAGGCCGGGGCACACGGGCAGCCGGCCACGGCACGCACTATTTACATTACTAGTACTACTATAGTACTATCTCTGTTCGTTAAATTTTTATTAGTTTTTTTATTAAACTTTATTAATGATTAGATTTTTTTCAAGTTAAACTTTATTAAGTTTGATTAAATTTATAGAAAAATTAGTAATATCTAAATTATCAAATTAGTTTCATTTAATCTAACATGAAATATATTTTGATGATATGTTTGGATATATTTTTATATAAATTTGGTTGAACTTAGAGAAGTTTGACTAGAAAAAAAATTAAATTACTAATAATATGAAATGGAATGGATGGAGTAGTACTTAATTAGCACAACTGCAGCATGAGTACTAAATTAATTAACAGCGTAGTAGTGCTAATAGTTTTTTTTTCATGGAGGAGTATTAGTTGTATTTCATCCGTCCTATAAGGGATTTTGATTTTGAAAGTGATACTATATTCATAGCAATAGATATGTTTGCATCCTCTAAAATCTCTTATCTCTTATATTATATTTACGGAGAGGGTATATCACTAAGATAAAGTTTAGTTGGACGGAGAGGGTTACTAAGATAAAGTAACTAAACTTGATGATAATCGTAATGATACTGGAGTAGTACAGCAATGGTGTTGTGTGCATATCCGTGTGCGCGGAGTACCGAGGGGAGGGGCACATGTGAGACGGGAAGCGCGGAGATCGAGGCGCAAATGCTCTGGGGGCCCACGAGGGAGGAGATGGACGTAACGGGTCTGGTCCGTATGGGCATGGGCCTCCTCGTCCCTTTGTCGTACTACTTCCTCCACCTGAAAATACTATTAATTTTAATTTTTTTAGATAATGGAATGTAATATTCCGGCCTTTACTCAAAGAGCTACAGTCAATTATTACAGAACTCACACATAAAGTTCACGATAGCAGAAACAAAACTAAACAAACACTAACTAATAGGTACCAATAGAAGAAAAGGATCCTCTAACTACTGAATTCTATTAGAGAACCTCCATCCGAAGTTGGCAAATAGATGCATAATTGTCGTCTCAAGTTTACGATATCCATCATTTATTAGCTTGATATATTCATCATGCTTTTGTAGCTGGGCCCAACCCCGAAACCAAAACGTTACCCTGAAAAGCACCTGCAAAAAGGATTTTGATGGTGTTTTATCAAAAACCATATCATTTCTACTAAGCCAAAGAGCCCAACATACAGCGGAAGCTCCAACAAGAATAAGTTTTTTGATTTCTTTACTAACACCCACAAGCCAATTCCCAAACATATGAGATATATTATGTGGAGGATAAAGTCCAAAAGAGAATTGTATAGCTCTCCAAAGAAATTTAGAAAAATGGCACTCAAAGAATAGATGGTGTATTGATTCATTTTTCATACAAAAGCAACATCTCAAACTACCATTCTAATTCCTTCTAGCCAAATTATCTTTAGTTAAAACAATCCCTTTAAGGAGATACCACATAAAAATCTTAATCTTAAGAGGTATTTTAAGTTTCCAAATAATTTTATTTCTCTCTATGTAGCTAAGTACATAGATCGAACAGAAAATTGGCCATTTTGATGATAATTCCATCTAAAAATGTCATCCTCGTCGGTTAAATTAATATGCACAATGGAAGCACACAAATTATGCCAGCTAATTAGATTCTGTCCAACTAATGCTCTTCTAAAAGAAACATACTATTAATGGGATACCCTTAGACTGGATAGATAATAAATTTATAAAGATTCGTTTTTTTTGGATAAGTTACATCCCGCTCTACTAGGTAGCAATATTTCAAGATGAGATAGTAATACTTGTGTACCGTATCATTACATTGTGTGTAGCGAACAATATTACGGGAATCCAATATATACTAATTATTTAATATTTTACTTATATACTAATTAATATTATATAATTCAATTAGAATTAAATAACTTATCCGGAATCCGAGGACTCGGGGAAACTCCACGTAGGATCATCACTGGTGTGGGTTATTGTTTTGGGTCTGATAGCCTGGCTGTGGCGCAGCTAACGGCAACAACGTCGCAAGCATCAGAGCAATGTGCGGTAGCTGCAGCGGCAGCCGCAAGCCAACCTTCCGAACACGCCCTTGATCGCCTTGGACTCCGATACACAACACCACGGCGCATGCGATCGGTGATCGTCGTTTTGACGGCGAACTCTGACCGAGAAGCACTATGTTTGGGGACATCCTAGTAGTACTATTTTCTCTCTTTTTTCTTTAGGTAAATACTAGTAGTAGTATCCTTGAGGAGGTATGGGCGTTGTTTTGGGATCTTTGTGCATATCTGTTTACGTCTAAAATTTGCATCTCCCTTGAACCGTTTTTATATCCACTAAAACTTGGTGGGAGTAGTTGCATAATACAAAATATCGGTTTGTAGTCCGAAGCTGAAGCTGGGAAACTATTTCTTCGTATTCTCACCTGTCCTGTTTAGTGAGATGGAGATTCTAAAAAGGGCATCACGATTTTGTAGTTTAGCACCTATACATGATATCAATCAATCTTTAGAAAATAAACACCTACAAAACGTGATTATTAGTTAATGGACATCGTGTCCACTAGAATGTTTATTTTTGCATGAATCGCACAGAGAAAGTGTGTAAATGTTAAAAATACGCTTAGCTCACATATCAGTTCTCCCATTTCTCTTTTCTATTTTTCAAGATTGATCGAGGGTTCGATAGTTACAGTGGCAGAGGTGATGGGCTCCAGATCGGTTAAAGCCCCAAAGAGTTGCAGTGGTGATCAGCGTGACGGAGGGTAGCCAGATCTAGTGTGACCGAGGTTGCTGGTGTGATCGAGATCGAAGATATAACAACACTACATACTGAAGGGATGAGGAGATGGCTCCAGCAACGGGTAGCGGGATTTGGGAAGTGGGTGGCGATGACACCGCCTCCCCTCCTCCGATCCCCCCGTCGAATGCTCTGCCTACCGATTGAGCTACTTGGAACCCTTCTCATCACCACCCTATAGGCCTATACCATTACCAACTCGAGCAGCGACATCACTTCCTCACTTCTACCTCATTCTCCCCCATCTCCTTGATGCAGAGGAGCAGGGCGTGCAACGATTGTGGCTAGATCCAGCAGCAACGAGACATCAAGCTTGCACAAAGATCCAATCGATGCGCCTCCTGCATTGCACACCTCTGCTAAATGTCATGCAACAAAATTTATCTCTAGAGTATGGATTTTACAAGACATTTTTATAGCTAGATTAATTTCCCCATGTTTCAGAAAATAATATTGACGTATTTGCTGAGGAGATCTTTTGGGACGGCAGAAGCAGACCGTCCAATTGTCGTGGTTTCGATGTCACGGGGTCGATGTAAATTGCAAGGGTCCTTCGTATCACGCTTCACGCCGTGCTTTTTTCCCACGATCTTGTAGTAGTGATGGTTAAAATACAAGTATCATCTTTTCATCTGAAAAAATTATCATCTTAATTAACCTTTTCCCCTTCCTTTTTGGGAAGGATCTAACGGTATGATGCAAATGTTGATCATATGTTAATTGTTAATGTGTATGCTAACGTTACTTTTTTTGTGACAATATAACATATTTTACCGTTTTGAGGTATATTCTTTGACAAAAATATATTATATTTTTAAGTATTTAAATATATTCCACAAATAAAACAAATGCTAAAATTAAGTTTGAGTAGTGCTAGTGTCGATTATGAGGAAATGGAGGGACAAACATTTCTTTTAAAAGCCCGAATTTAAAAACTAGAAAGCGCTCGTTAGTTACTTTACTAGTTCCTTTTAAAATATAGAAAAGTAGTACTTCCTTCGTTAAAAAAAATACAATCTACACACATGCATGCTCAAATTTTTATTTAAAATTATCTTTTTTGGACAAAGGATGTACTTCATAAAATATCCCCCAATACCATAAATCTGGACGTGCCCAGATCTTTTATATTGTGTTGAGTAGTGTTTAATTGAGTAAGTAGCTACGAGTATAATATAGATAAAAGAAATACTTCTTCCATTCTAAAAAATATAAAAAATATAAGATACATCTACTTTTTTAAAGAAGAATCATAATATGAGGTATGCATACATGCATGCAATTAATTAATATCTTCTCTCCACTAAATTATTATTTTTCAAATCATTTATCTTCAAAATTTATAATTCTATTGAATACATGCATTGTATTTATCAGGATGATCCAAACGAGGAGGTCATAATAAATGTTTCTTCGTATCTAGGTCAAGGGCAACAACAATTAATATATATAACAAAAGTAATCCATATACACAGGATCCACATATATATGTTTTAGCTATGGTAACCTTCACGATGTATATAAATAGCAAGTAGTATTAGATGTAGAGAGGATGTAGAGATAAACAACATATTTTATTCTATATAGGTAGCTCATATATTTATGGGTAGCTTTTGCTATTTACTTACTAGGGACTAGTTTTACAATATTATTAGGTAACTGAATGTAATATTTTATTACTTATATATAGTTTTACGAAAGTAAATATGAAAGCTACTACTATAATTTTGACATTATGACCCTTTGCTAGCTGGGAAAATGTACTGTGATATACTACTGTAGTTAGTTTACGAAGAGTATTTCTGTAATGAAAGAAAAAGAAAGAAAAGGAGAGAAAATAAAAAGGTCCTAGCAAAAATCGACCGTACAGCGTACAGTGATTGAGCAGTAGTAAAAGCGAATTTCAGAGAGAATCCCATGTGGGCCAGTGGACACCTTTCACGTCTTTTCTTGCTACCTCTCACTGTTACCACACAACTGACCCCACCGAGCTGCCGGGAAGGAATCTCACGCGTTTCACACCCGCACACGTCACACGACATGGTGGACCCACATATTCTGGTCCCACTGTAAGTGAGACTAGGTGCTCATTTTGTAGTAGTAGTAGGCAAGTCAAGTTACCCAGGAGTAGTCTTTGCAACGGGATGGGTAGAAATCAGGGTGCATTTTTTTAATCTTTTTTTTACCTTGCATTTTTTTAACTAGAAGTACGACGATGTGGTCATTGGTCAGTGGTGCACGGGGAGACGAGATTGACTGCATTAAATGAGCTAGCAAGTGTGGTGTAGTACTACACTGTAGAGTAGGGCTGCAGCTTCCGTTGGAGGAACTGCACACAATCTGTGCTTTGATCTGAGTAGACTAGAGGCATGTTCACTCTCTTATTATTTTCAACCTTAGTAAGGGACTGTTTAGATCCATTTAAAATGGCAAATGGTAAATGGTAAAAGTTTTGGTGGCAAAAGTTTTGCTATTGCTTTTTTGCAAGTTGGTGTTTAGAGGTACGTAAAAGTTTTGCCATTCTAAAATTAAAAACAGATTTGCCTATATTAATTGCTGTCCCTCCAATGTAGCTTCTCTCTCATGCTGGTACTACTTGCTGCTGCTTTTGCTCGCCGCTGCTGCTGCGTTTGATATTGCTTGCTGCTGCGTTTGCTCGCCGCTGCTGCTGCGTTTGCACTTGCTTGCTGCTGCGTGTGCTTGCTTGCTGCTGCTGCTTGACAGTCCATAGCATAGCAACATTAAAAAATGTCCACATACACTTTAGGAGTCCCAATATACAATTTTAAAAGTCCATACAACACAAATATTACAATACTACATTAATCATATTCTATTGAACAAACCATTGGCAATCGAGTCACGATAAGCATTCATCACCGCCGATTCATCTCTTACTGGCTGGGTTCTAGGCTGAGAGACCGATGCTTCATGTGGAACATAGTTCTCATCACGATCACACAAATCAAAGTCTCTATCTATTGTTCCACTCGCCCTTATGAAATTATGCAATGTCATGCATGCAACTATTATTTCGGTTTGCGTTTGCAATGGATAACTGGGCATGTGCAACAAAATCCTCCACTTCATCTTCAAAACTCCAAATGCCCTCTCGATAACATTTTTATGGGATGAATGTTCAAAGTTGAAGATTTCCTTTTTACCTTCTGGTCCCGGTCCTTCTCGGAACTCCGGAAGATGGTACTTGGTTCCCTTGTAAGGTGCAAGGTAGCCAGGACGGTTAGGGTAGCCGGAATCCACCAAATAATATTTTCCTACACAAGTATACGACGGTGTAAGTATAGTTCAAATGTAAAACATGCATATTAATTAATGAAATATTAATGTTCTTTACCCGTTGGTGGATGTGGATATACATCACTGTACTTGGTCGTAGCATCAGTAAACACCCTCATGTCATGTACAGAACCAGGCCATCCAGCAAGGACAAACGTGAATCTCATATCAAAGTCACAAAGAGCTAGCACATTTTGTGTTGTCATATTCTTGCGGCACATGTACTGAGCCACCTTATTGTTTGGCACCACGCAAGGTATGTGAGTGCCATCCAACGCTCCAATACAGGCATCAAAGAAGGGATGGAACCTTCGGTTCATTAACCTAGGGTGAACACTTCTGAATTCCGGGTCAATTGGTTTAATGATGTCTATAGCTAGCTTTACCAGACATTTTAAAACTTTGTGGAAGTTGTTGTGAATTGTGCCCAAAGATCTCTCAAACCTATCCTCAGCTTGCCTAACTGATTGTGGTGCTCCTACTATCCAAAGAAACATTCCTAGAGCCTCAATAGAACTACTCTTATTACTAGATTTCAGTTCATATGAATCAACCAAAAGATCATGAAGTCGATGGAACAAAGTGGGTGTCATTCTAAACATATTGTAGCATTTATTCCTATTAGCCAACCTCCTCTCTACCCATTGTAGTCCAGATACATCAAAGGTTCTTGGTGGACCCCTGTTGCAGTATTTGTCAAAGTGATCGGCATACATGAACATACCAAGTATTACCCCAGAGTTGTCATCTTCTGTTAAAATATCCAACAATTTATCCTGTGTAATATAAGTCATAAAAACAGAAGGTGACTATCAAAATGACCATGATTCATACAAGCATAATTCATGTATACATCACACTGCATGTCACAACATTGTTGAATTAACATAGAACATGCATACGACATAGTTCATGACAACAACAAGATAGTTCAAATGACAACATTGACTACTACTACTCTAAACCTTCCCATCGGCTACTGCCTTAATGAAGGATATCCTAGCCTCGTTGTCCGTTGTGCCTATGAAAAAATCCATGAGACCGTCACTGCAAGTGATTTTGTAGACAGCTATCCACAACTCAGTGTTCTTTTCGTCTACACCACACTCTCTAGCAAATTGTTGGACAAGTCTAATATTTTCTCGCCTCTCATTCTTCTCAGTCATCAAATGTGTTCGAATCATTTCGTTCCTTCAGCTTGTAGCCTAATATTTTGATCCATGAAAGTATTCATGGACTTAACTGCGAGGCTCTTCGACTTCTTGTTTGGGCTAGATGCAGTGGTGCTAGTGCTACTGGCTCTTTTTTGACTACGGTTACTAACTGGGGTGGGCACTTCATCTCCATCTTCCTCCTCATCATCAACTGGGATTGGGGCTGTAGTGTTAAACCCAGGGACAAAGGAAGTTGAGCCATCAACAGCTACACCCAAGAACATCTGGTCCATCTCATCGATGTATTGTGGCCATCCCCACTTCAACTTCTTCCACTCTGGGTGGCCCTGCATAACTAATCATAGTGAGGACATGTTTATGTTGGCATGTATAACATCTAAGAAAGAACTAACTACCCAATTACCTTAGTGTTATCTTCCCACCATTGGTCACTTGCATCCACAGTCCCATCCTCTCTAATGCCTAATCCAGTGTTTGTGCGTAGGGTTTGAATGAATTGCCACAACCCCTTCAGTTGCCTAATCCTATTGGTAATTTGGGATCTACCATGCCGCAGGTTGGTTGCTGCATGATAAGCAGCGATAATCTCCCTCATCCCAGTCTTCTGCATGAGGCCATTTACGCAGTTTCCCTTATTAATTTGGTCAACCCAAATTTCACACAGCAAACTGGTGTTCTCCTCTGTCCAATTAGCCCTGTCAGGTTTAACCTAAACCCACCCATAGCGGTAAGCAAAAAATATTTAACACGATTTAAGGGAGACCGATATATCTTCAGTTATGACAACTTGAATAGAAAAAAAACGTAAACAGATCACAGTGTAGGAGACATAAACCCTAAACATATCACAAAGCATCATAACATGTATATGATATGGTCACAAATGAGGCAAATATCACCACAATGCAGCACATGTATATGATTTGGTCACAAATTAGGCAAATATCACCACACAGCAGCACATGTATATGATATGGTCACAGGCAAATATTACCACACAGCAGCACATGTATATGATATGGTCACAAATGATGCAAATATTACCACACAGCAGCACATGTAAATATTACCACAAAAGAAATGGTTTCTTTTCATACCTTTCCATGATTTTGGAAAATTTCTTGGAGCTCGGCGGCATCTTCGACGTTGTCGCCATCGACGTCCAATGTGTCTTCGGAGACGGTGGCAGCCGCGGATCGACGACCACCACGGCCCCTGGCTCCGGTCGCGTGTGTGCCTCGACCACCACCACGGCCCCTGGCTCCTGCCGCGGGCGCCGCACGGCCACCTCCATACGGTGAGGAATTGGCGCGAGCTGCCGTGGCGCCTCGCCCACATGGAGCAGGGCGGGCCGACCGTAAGCCCAGCGTGCGACTCATAGCACACACGGGAGGGAGGTCAGCAGAGCCGCCTCCTTGCGAGGCGGAGCGATGGTGGCTCCCAGATCCGCCGACGCCGCGTCCATGCGCGCCGCCCCAAGGGTGGCCCCCTGCTCCGCTGATGACGCCTCCTTGCGAGCCGGATCGAAGAAGACCCTCGTAGGTCCCTAAATCCGGCCACCCATCCCCGCCGGAGTTGAGGTCGAGGCCGGCCATGCCTATCCTGGAGGCACTGCCGCTGCGGGATCCAGTGTAGTACGGGGAGTCGGTGTAGGGGTCGAGCTCGTCGTGGGAAGCGTGTGAATCGGACTGCGACATGAAGTCCCTCGTGCCGGAGCCGTCGCCGTATCCGTCGCCGTCCATCTCCACCCGGACTGATGCGGCGGTGGAGATCGACGGAGGTCGAGGCTGCCGTCACCTGGTACGGCGGGCGAAATCGACGGCGGGCCGGCCGGGAGCGGTTGCTGCGGGTGAGATTGGCGGAGGAGGATGCGGAGCAAGGGAGGAAGAGGCGGGGCCACGGTGTAGATCGGCGGAGGAGGAGGCGGAGCAAGGGAGGAAGAGGCGGGGCCGCGGTGGAGATCGGCGGAGTAGGGCGCGGAGACGGGGATATCGGCGAAGGAGGCGGAGCAAGGGAGGAAGAAGATGGGAATTTTTTTCGGGGGCGAGAGAGAGATGGTGCGATGGAAGAGAGAGAGCGAGCAGGGGTATGCCGCGTCCGTGAAAGCTGCTCCGCGCCCCGAGACACTTTTTGGTGATTTTTGCTACTCTTGACTGCTAAATGCAAAATGGCAAGTTTCCATTTTATCACTCTGCTGTTTAGATCCATTTTAGCAAAAAGTGCTTCAAAATGGCAAAACTGTTTTGCCATTTTGAAGAATCTAAACAGACCCTAAATTTTATTGATATCAAATTTTGATAGGGTAGGAAACTAAACATAGCCTTACTATTATCATTCTAAAGCTTTCCTCACAAAAACATCACCAAAATTTGGCAACGCTCCAAACTGAACATATTCAACGCTACCAAAATTTCGTAACGTCGAAATATGCCAAAAATTAGTACTACCTAGTAAGGTTGAAAATGGTAAATGAGTAAACAAGCCCTAGGAGTACTTTCTCCTACTCACTCTGTTCTATCCAGAATATATATTTCTTCTATCATGGAATATAATATTATATTACTGGATAGTTTTGCTTATATTTATAATACTAGCTTACGTCTAATCCTTTGCTAGATTGATAAATTTTGAAATAGAGGATATAATATCTTTTAAAGCTCAAAATTCCTAAATATAACAGTTTAACATTTATAAAAAGATCACTCTTATCACTAAATTACGTATAATACCCCTAGTACCTCCTAGTTTTATTATAGTCTTAAGACCGTGGTCTTTTGGAGGGGTTAGGGTTTGGGAACCCTTTCCCTCCGCACGTAAAATGGAGCGATAGATTCATGATTAACTAAGTATTAGTTAAAAAACTTAATAAATAGATTAAATGATTTTTTACAGGAACTTTTCTATAAAAACTTTTTGCAAAAAACAATATACCGTAGTAGTTCGGGATGCGTGCGTGCGGGGAACGAAGAAGTAGAGGTTGGGAACCTTGGTTTAAGAACACCCTAACTAGTCTTAGCCTAGTAAGTCATTTTATCCCTTTTCTTAAGGACACATTCTAGCTCTATAAATCTAGATATATATTTTATTTAGATTTACAGTGGTAGAATGTATCCTCTCTGCTATTAGGTTTTGGAACGGAAGGTAGTACTACCTCCGTTTCATATTATAAGTTGTTTGAATTTTTTTCTAGTAAAGCTTTACATAGTTTGATCAAGTTTAAAGTAAAAATTAATAATATCTAAAATATCAAGTTAGTTTCATTTAATCTAACATTGAATATATTTTGATAATATGTTTGGTTTGGGTTGAAAATTTTACAAACTTGATTAAAAACTTAGAGCAGTTTGCCTAGAAAAAATTAAACTACTCATAGTATGAAACCGAAGAACTAGTGTTTTAGAAGGATAAAATTCAGAACCTGGGTAGTTTCTACTGTACGGTTGCTATCTCAAGCGAAATGAATTTGCACCAAGTGAATGAATAGCAGCAGCACATGGCCACATGGGTATGCCTTGCGTTGTTTCGCATGGTTCATTCATTTGGTCCAACGATTCAGGAGACTGCTGGCACGTAAGCTCTACAACATCACCAAAATATGTTGATTCTAGCAGAAAAATAGGAGGACACGGTAAATAAAGTAGAGTACCTAGAAGAGTAGTGCGTTGAGATGGAGGGAAGAATTGTGCTACTTTTTTGGAGGACACGGTAAATAAAGTTGGACTCTATATTTTAGCAACAATATAATACCAAGCGCAACAATGGATTCCGGAGCCATTGATCGGTGGGAGGTGTAGGGGATGGTAGGGTGGTATATAGGCGAGGATCGCTCCCTAAACAATGAGGAACTTTTGCTAGCTACCATCTTTGAAACATTTTATTTTTAAAGATAAACAGTAGGTGAGACTCCTACTATGTTAATATATTAATGATATGTAATGTACAACGAAGTTACGATATATTTACATATATATTAATAATATAGTAATGCTTTCTTTGAAACATGACACCGTCTTCCTAGTATCCATATTTCAACTCTTACACACGCCTCAACACAGTAAAACACATATACTCCAACCCTAGAATCATCACCAATCACATAAGTCGATCGTGTCGTTTGTTTAAATATTGCTTTATATATAGTATGTAGGAACATACATGGATCGCCAATTATATACTGCTATCTGAGGAACAAATAGATTGGGGTGCATGCAAAACTTCTCCTTTCTTTGGATCTGCATCGGAATTGAAGACGAGAAAGGCAATGGAGAGGCGCACTTCACCAACCAAGCAAGCAACAGCAATGCACGCGTGCTACTCCAAAGATGCGATGAGATCGAGCACCAAATCTAAAAGCCGGGCAAGCAGCTGCTACAGCTACAGCTTTCATCGGAGTGCAGTGCTGGACACAGGATCCAACGAAGTTGCATACCAAGTTTCTCGACCAATTTGCTGTCACTCTACGTGTAGTGTAATCCCTTTTCCCATAAAAAGATGATCCCTACTAAATCCGAATGCAACAATAGCAGGCAGGTGAAATGATCAAAACAAAATTAAATATATCTGATTAATGTAAAATTAGTTGTAGTACATAGTACTTGGTAAGAGGTATTTAAGCAATAAAATTCTGGATTTGTGTACAGAGGGTAGTTAATGAGGTAGAAGTTTTTTTTTTTTTTACAGTTCAAACTCTGAAGTTGGCTTTTTTTTTTTTTTTTTACAAAGGGAGTAGGCCTGAACACACGGCAACTTCGTATCGTTGAAATAGAAGACCATTTCTCTTTAGGATTAACATAGGAAAAGTGAAGGGTTTCTTTTGGAAGGATTGAATTGTAAGAATAGAATTCCATTGTATCCACATTTGGAAGAAAGGATTGAACACTCAGAGTTCCTTTGAAAAATCCTATGGGCTGAGCTATTTCGAATGGATTTTGGAGGAAAACTAATATGAGGTCTCACTTCATGGTCTTCTTTTCTTGCGTCTTCAATTCCTCTGTTTTTCTTGTTTATCATCCAAACGATTGTTTTTGAAGAATCCTACGTTTCTATTTTCTGTTGGAATTTACAAGATATGGCATTTTAATCCTGTATTTTTATTCTATTTTCGTATTTTTACCATCCTGCGTTTTAAGGAGCCTTAAGTTTTCGGGATGAATTCGTTGGAATACATGTAATTCAATCTTTGTTTCTCATGCGACAAATTTCTCTCGCACACAAGTTCTTTTACCACAAAGCTAATAATGTCAGTCAAGGACATAAAAAATGCTGGAAAGTTAACATGAGCAAGCCTATGGGCATGGTTAAGGGAATGGAAAAGGTTTACTCGAGGTCCCTAATCTTATCCCGAGTTTCAAAATCATCCCTAAACCGGAATATAACACATCCCCAATTTTTCAAAAACCGGGTCACATTGAATTCCAAGGCAGTATTGCTCCTAGTTTTGGTTGACTCATCTGCCATGTCAACCAAAACCGGGTGCAATACTGCCTTGGGATCAAATATAACCTGGTTTATAAGATTAGATATGCGTTATATCTGGTATTTTAGTTCAGGGATAATTTTAAAGCTGGACGATACGATTAGGGATCTCTAATGAACTTTTTCCTAAAGGGAGTAGGCGAATAAATGCATCGAAAGCCCACTACTTTGATACTGTCGTAAGTCGGCCTCCATGGAAAGCCCAAAGTGGTGGATGGGCCGATAAATTAGGGCTCTCATATGAGGCCTTAAAGTGGGCCAATAAATTAGTGCTGTCATTTGAGGCCTTAAAGTGGACCCATAAATTAAGGCTATCATATTTAGTTACAAACAAATTAATCTGAGACCCCGTAACGAATTTATGCTCCAGATCAAAGCCAACAACAACGTTAGCAAGTGCAACCACCGAGAAGTCCATTTAATACAATCTCCATCCCAGGAATATATGTTAATCCCAGAATATATTAATATAGTACTAAACATCAAACATTCAAATACTATTAATCTAAAAAGTTTAGAATGTGTCACGTCTACTTAGATTAATTTATTTTGGAACGTAGGAAGCAACGATTCAGGAGAGTTTGTGACTGTCATGAAGAGCTACATAATGAAAATTGCTACACATCTGACAAAAGTGTAGTACTTGAATACGACTGCGGTATTCATAGGCACAACTGCTACGTGCCGAGCTCGCATAGTAATGAGCCTGAGCACAGTGGTTGGTGGTAGATGTGGCAGACTCGGATGTTGGTGGTATGATCCAGTTGTACGTATAGCAGGATTTCTACATAATTGTGCTTTTACAAAAGATTTCATCAATTCATTTTTTCCTTATGATTTTTCAATGTAAGTGCTATAGAAAAATTTTGCGCATCAGTGTTGCTTTCACATTTTCTCCCTCGTAATATTTATCAATATGTGCAACTTTTTAATTCTAGAGGAAATATGAGTGGAGCCTATGTAAAGTGGTTACTATAAATACTACTCCGTTAAAATATACTACATCCATTTCATATTATGAGATTTTTTTCTAGTTAAATTTTTTTACTACATGTATAGAAAAATTTAGCAACATCTACAATACTACATTAGTTTTATTAGATGTAACATTGAATATGTTTTGATAATATGTTTTTTATGTTAAAAATATTATTATATTTTTTTATAAACTTAGTCAAAACGATTTATAATACAAAACGGAGGGAGTAATACATAACGTTTGTTTTGATAGAACAATAGTGCAACCAACAATGGATATATTTTTTAATATTAAATTGAACTTATTGTATTCGTATTTAAAATTACTATCTTCATTCCAAAATTATAGAAACTAGTACCGAATGATATACATTATAATACTATAAATTTGAATAGAAAATATGTCCAGATTCATAGTACACGTCTCATTCGGATGTAGCTCAACTGGTTAGACTTCTTGTGGTGGAACTTGCCCATCTGTCTAAAGTTCTAGACTTGACATAGGTGCTCACATTTATAGCTAATTATTCTTCACTAGTAGGTGATGTCCGTCGACAACGAGACCCCTCATGGTGATTTCTTTAATGTCAAGATATATGTCGGCTCAATCTTTTGAAGATACTTACAGTTGGAGGGTGTGTGTTCACATAGGTATGTGCGCGCGCCTGTGCTTGTACCGTGCTTTTAAAAAATATTATGAGATGAAAAGACTACTTATTTATAATTATGCTTTTGCATCGCATAAATAGTAGTGTACTTCCCCGTTCCAAAATATAAGACATTTTAAGTTGAATAGAACACATCGTAATACTACAAATCTGGTTCATACCTGTAATACTAAGATATATTTTATCCAATCAAACTTTTTTTATATTTTATAATAGAGGTAGTAATAGAACAATCGTTGATCAAAGCTTTGTTCACACGAAATAAAATGTGCCTGATTTTGAAATGGACAACAAATGGCCCCACTAATCAGTGACCGTACAGCCCATGTAGAGATCACTCCAAAACCCCAGTGCGCCGACAAGTGTCGCCACTGCCTCCAACGCGGACCCCACCAACTCAACTCCCCACTGTCCGTACGATGGGGTGCATGCTCCCCCTCGCCGCCGCGCGCGTGCCCGGGCGCCCCGCCGCCGTCGCTGCCGCCGGCGGAGGACCTCCTCTTCGAGATCCTCCTCCGCCTCCCGCCCGACCCGCACTGCCTCCACCGCGCCGCGCTCGTCTGCAGGCGCTGGCGCCGCCTCATCCACGGCCAGGCCTTCCTCCCCCGCTTCCGCGCATTCCACCGAACACCTCCCGTGCTCGGCTTCTAGCACAACTCCCGCGCCGTCGGCCCCTCCTTCGTCACCCTCGCCGCGCCCGCGGGGCCCTCTTTCGTGTTCGAAGACGATGACTGGAGCCTCCTGGGATGCCGACATGGCCGGGTGCTCCTCCGCAGTGGGCCTGGGTGGCTCCAGCTCCTCGTCTGGGACCCCGTCACCGGCCACCGGAGCTCCGTCCGCCTCGGCCGCCTCTCGGGGCACGTCCGGGCCTGCAACGCCACGGTTCTTGGCGACCAGGACACCCGCCGCGACGGCTCCTTCCGCGTCGCGTTCGTGTTCACCGGCGAGGGCCGCGCGTCCGCCTGCCTCTACTCGTCGGAGACCGCCGCATGGAGCAGGCTGATCATCGCGGAAGCGCGCTGCGGCGACGTGAACGACAAGAAGCCCAGCGCGCTCGCCGGGGACGCGCTCTACTGGGTGCTAGACGACGGCGACATCCTCGAGCTCGACATGGGCAAGGAGACCCTCGCCGTGGTCGAGCCGCCGCCCGACGCTCTGACCCTGTACGGGAGGAACAACATCCAGCTGATGGCCTCGCCGGACGGCACGCTCGGCCTCGCCGTGATGGACGTGTTCAGCTTCAGCCTGCAGCTGTGGGCGCGGGAGGCCGGCGGCGCCGATGAAGTTGCAAGCACCAGCTGGGTGCTTCGGAAGAGCATTAACCTCGACGTGTTTACTCCAATGGTGTGCGGCGCCGATGGTGTGCGGGTGATTCTGGTACCGCCTGTACGGCTGCTCGGGGTTGACGAAGATGGCATCTCTGCCTTCATATGGACAATTCAGGGAATCTTCATGCTCCATCTTGAAGATGAGAATGAGATGCTGATGAAGAAGGTGGCTGCTTCCAGAATGGTGGACTTTGTTTATCCCTATTCAAGCTTCTATGTTGCAGGTATAACAAATGCTATTGTTTTAAGTGTCTTATTTGCACTCATTTTAATCTTAGTTTGCATATAAATGGGTAACTTTTGTAATATCCGAAGATGAACTGAACAAATTACTCCAAATCCTTGTCTGTTCTGGTAGAGGGAACCATAAAAACAACAACTTGAGTTCAGTTATGGTTTGCCTTTCTAGTTTTTGCTTTGTGGAATGCAGAGATGAACATAGGAAATGGATATCACCAGTATCAAGTTATCAGCTTATTGTTTATACTTAGTTGAAGAACCTTATCATATTCCTTGCAATCCAGGCATTCAATAGGATGTAAAATGGGTAGTAGGCAGAAAATGGCTTATCAAAGGTGCATCTCATCAAGCATATTGTTTAAAATGTTATTGTGAATATCCATTCCCCTATGATTTGAGTTGGTAAGAACATAGGGCCTGCATTGGTATCCATTTTCTGCCATAATTGAATTTCAAGTGCCTTTTATGGGTACAGCTTCTTATTTCTCTTTAATATCATTAAAAGCTGGTGATCAGCTATCAGGGGATGGGCTGAAGATTCTATTGGTGCATGTGAATGGTGATTACATATTTTTGAAGTCATTTATATGTAATTACAGTGTTGCATATTGTAGAATGAGCTATGCTTTGTTTAATTTCTGGGGTCACCTTTCGTTCAATTTTTTTTTCTGGGGTCACCCATATAGAACTAGCATGCATGTTTACTGTACTCTATCATAGTGATAGAACAAAAACCTGCTATATAAATTTTGTAACTTTTGAAGTAGAAGTAGTTGCCGATGAATGATTTTCCTAGCTATTTTAAGCTTGGAAGTTACTCATTTTGATAAGAAAGCTCACTAATTTATGACATAATAAATTGGCCAAACCACTTCATGTTCTTTTCTTTTCAGAATCAACTTAGCTTTCTTCACGTCAAATAAGCCTGCAAAATTAGAGGTTGTGATCTAGTGTAGCATCTTACCAACCATGCACGTCAATCTCATCTTGCTTTTATATTTCCTGTGACTGTTCTGGTGCATTTGCAATTCACACTATGAACTTTGTTGGTAAAGATTACATGAATAATATTCATTTGGACTATATCGTATCCAGTAACCTTTCATGTATAATTTTTTTCTGACTGCTTTTATTTGTGTGTTATGTTATTGGATGAAAACAAAGATTTGTTTCATCATGCACTACACTGAACTCATTACAAAGAGCATTAACATGAATTCTGGTGACCTTCAGTAAGATGGATTCTAGAATTCTAGTGAAAGGATCTTTACTTCCCTTTGGGGTTACCGACAAGTATCGTCAATTGCTAGAATTTCAAAATTTTCATATAAGTGTTATGCGTTAATTAATGTTACATATTAGATCAGTTTGCTCGTTTCTATGATGGTCTTCCATAATTTTTGCTAACTCTGCAGTGATGGCAGGTGGTGAAGGTGAAGATGATGGTGCAAATCATGGAAGTGGACGACTGTAGGATCTTTGGTTGCAGAGATATTCAAGGATCAGCTATGCATCGGCACTGCTTTCAGCAATGTCTAAAGTGTTAAGCTCATACAATATATAAGTATTATTTAGCTATTCTAACTTATGGTTACGCCATGTTTCAATCGCAAAAGGCAAAAGTGTAATTTGCTCTCCGTTTGAGATTACAGCTAGTACTCAATTGAGCACATTTTGCTTTAGGCGAAAAGATATTATCAGATTATTCTGTTTGATCTGTGATGATCCGCTGCTCTAGCCTCTAGGCTTTTCTCAGTTCTCACAAGTCACAAGTAGTAGTTCATATTTTAAATGAAAAATTGATGATATGCTCCATAGTTGCATGTGCTTCTACATTTTGTCCAAAGTTGTTTTCTCTTGATCTTTTGCAAACAGATTTGGGACAAAAAAAGTGTACAGACAACTTTGGGGAATATGTAGAAGCGCATGCAACTATAGGGTGAACCATCGAAATTTCACTTTTAGAAGTGTTCTCCTGATGAAAAAGAATTTTAAAATCGTGTACATACAGAATTTTGAATTTCAATTATTTGAAGCAAATCGTAAGACTTTGGCTGCCAAAATCGCAAGCACCAAAACCTGAATAATTTGACTATTTATTTAAACTATATAAAACATACCTCCTCCATTAAAAAATATTTTTCACTTTTAACTTTGAGATAACAAGATTTGACCAACAATATTTTTTCAAATAATTTAATTATTTAACATTAAATTTATATCAGTAGATTTGTAATCGATTTGTCTTTTACATTTAAAAACATGTTCGGTTTTCACGTTGCTTTAAACTTGTCAAAATTCGTTCACTCTATCAAATTGAACAAATTATACGTGTCCTTCCATCCTCTGTTCACAAGTGAACTCCGGCCCGCAACTCACACACACTACATGCGCGAGGCCACCGCCGGCCACTCCTCCGCGGCGGCGCCGCCGTCGGCGGCGGAGTCTGCACCGGACGACGTCCTCGCCGAGATCCTCCTCCGCTTCCCGCCCCACCCATCGTTCCTCTCCCGCGCCTCCCTCGTCTGCAAGCGCTGGCGCCGCCTGGCCCGCGACCCGGGCTTCCTCCGCCGCTTGCGCGCATTTCATCGAACACCCACCGTGCTCGGCTTCTTCCACAACTCCCCGGACCTCCCCCGCTTCGTCCCCGCCGAGGGCCCGCCCGGCCGCATCGCCGCGGAGGCCGCCTCCCTCAGGAGGGACGGGGATGACGGCATGTGGTGGTTCGTCGACTGCCGCCACGGCCGCGCCCTCCTCCGCAGCCGCGACTGGGCCGAGCTGCTCGTGTGGGATCCCATGACCGGGGAGCGCCGCTGCATCACCGTCCCAAACCAGATGCAGGTGGGGGCCTTCGACCGCAACGCCGCCGTGGTCTCCGCTGCCTCCGGCGGCGGTGACCAAGACTGCCACTCTAGCCCTTTCCATGTCGTTGTCGTGTTCACCACCGGCCATGGCCGCGTGTTCTCCTGCGTGTACTCTTCGCGGATCGACGCGTGGGGGGACCTGATCTCGACGCCGGTGACATCACCATGTGAACTCTATGAGGAGCCCCCTGTTCTTGTTGGGGAAGCCCTGTATTGGCTTCTTGATGGGAGCCGTATACTTGAGTTCGAATTCGGCAACCAATATTTAGCTCTGATTGAGCATCCTGTGGAAAATCATGCCATCCGCAAGTGGAACATCCATCTTGTGAGGATGGAAGACGATGTGCTTGGCCTTGCTTTTGTCAAGGATTTCGGTCTGTACTTGTGGGCGCGGGAGGTTGTCGATGATGGTGCGTCAAAATGGATTCCGCGCAGGTCTGTTGACAACGTCCTGCCACCGGCGATGACGATGGAGGGCAATCGGAGCTGTGTTATGCCTATTTGGATATGTGGGTTTGCTCAAGATGGAAATGTGGTGTTTATACGGACTGCTGCTGGAGTTTTCATGGTTTGGCTTGATACATTGAAATTCAAGAAGGTGTCTGACTCCTTATTCATGAAAACTGTTTACTCCTATGCTAGCTTTTATGTTCCAAAAGGTATGAAGAATTATGCTTCTGTCCCTTTGCTGTGAAGTATAGTTTTTACCTAATGAAAAGACTTCCAATATCTTTCCTTTTGGTGCTGAACCCAGTACTGCGTATCTTGTTCTGGTTTAGGACTGCAAGCTATATAAAACAGACCAACACTTTACTAAGTTACTCTCATTATGGTTTGCTCATTGCTGAGCTGATGTTCAGTAGTTTACCACTATAGTAGGAAGTGGATGGATGGAATACCTAGTTGCGCCAATTTCAATAATACCTCATTTATTATTTGGAAAATTTTGCCCACTTAATGCTACATGATCTATAAGCAAAAATATGACAAGTATTGATTCGGCATATGTAGTTTACTTTTTTAAAAATATAGTCTTTCTCAATAATCGATGGCCCATGAGATGCAAGCTAAAAGCATTTATATTGGGTGGCAAATTTTAAATTTACATCATTTAGAGCTTTAGAGGTAACAGTCTAATGTGTAGTCCTGATATAAATAACAAATTTGTGAGTAATATCTGATGCTTATGAAGAAACTGGTCCTCATCACATAGCATACTTTTCCTTTAAGGGTACATTGAAGCAATTTTTGCGACTTATAAGTGAACAAAGATGTAAATACTACATTAGTTTTTATGCACATCTTGTGTAGCACAACCCTTGTTAGCCTGTTGACACTTGACACATTCGTAAAATAGGCGTTGCCAAAAGTAGCTTTATGAATTATGAGAACATCTTAACTTCTCATTCTACATGGTAGAGTAAAAAGTTTCAGAGGAAAAGAACTGCCATGAAAATTTAACTTGTGATGTTTGGACATGAGTGCTTTGTCGATGTCCATCCATGAATGACGTGTTATTCTTAGTGTTGGTTCCTTCTGGTCTGATTTCAATGAAATTCCCTTGTAAATTAATGAGTTGATTAAGCTAATTTATGATTTGTTTAGTATAAATTGTGTACAGTATAGCACCATATAATACTATGGCGAGTATACTTAAGTGTTTTATGAAATCTATTTGTTGTCTTTATTGTAAATCAAGTCAGGCCATTGAGATGCAGATAGTAAATCATGTGGACATTTGTTTTTTCTACTTGCGACATTTCATTGTATTGCACTGATCCAAGACTCATTAAGTTGGACTATGACTTGAGTAATTTAACTCTATTACTTTACATGAAAGTTAGGTAATTTAAATGAGCTAGTACATAACAATAAACTGCACCAGATATCATTAAATGCTATCCTAAAACATGAAAAGTTTGGGAGCTAATGACAATGCTATCTGAAGGGTGTTATTCAAGGCACTGCTACTTCATAACTACATTGGAGGCTACACAGGCAGTCACTAGGAGGCAAACTAACCATACTTGTTTCTGGGAAAAATACACATAACTCAATGGGTCATTTTGTTTTGTCCTGAAAATGGCTGAGTGACTGTCATACTTCGAATTGCTCACCAAGTTTACATCATTTTAAAGAAATATCTTTTATGTTCTCTGGTCACCCCCTTAAACTGGTGATTTTTGCCGTAGTGCATGTGTTTTTCTGTGAGTCCACAAGCACAATTATTGATGTCTGCTGACCTTTTCTTTTATGTTCTGCATTTGTACATCACATCGCAGTTTTTTTTTTCTAATATGCAAGACATCCAAGTATTCAACTAGGAACATTTAATAGCGAAATTAGGAAAACAATATAGGTAAATTCCACAACTGATCCAATAATCTATGAGCATGCGAGTTCCTAGGAGCTGTTTGGATGAATGCCACCAATTGCCACATATATGTTGCTAAGTGTCGTGTGCAACTCTTTTTGTGGTGCACAATTTTAGCAGAGCAACGTGTCTATGTCAATTAGGCAACACTATTCTATACATTGACAATGTGCCATATTGAAGACTAGTTTAAGATTTCTGAAATAACAGAGTATGACTTTGGTACACTATTAACTTATTTTTGGTGTTGTCTGGTTGTGGATGTGTTAATTCATCAAATCTCATAGCTTATTCATGCTATATACATCTTATTGTTTGCTGTTAGCTAATGTCACAGGATAATGACTAAAATTTCCACAGAAGCCCACGACAACCCATGTGTTGATAGAAACAGGGAACTACTGACATTTTCAAGCAAGTGAGGCAGCCTGGACATCAGACTTTCCAAAGTATTTTGTTCTTTTGTCTTGTGTGCAGTTTTTTTTAAGAAAATAATTTGAAACTGCAGTGGTTCTTTTACATTTTAGCTTCATTGTAATTCACAAGCTAGAGCCTAGCACCAGCGATTGGTTCTTATACTAACTCATATTACGTAGATCAATATGGCAATTGGTGAGTAAATACTAGTGCTTATGTAGTAAGCAGTTTAACTCATTCTAAACAAGCCAAGTGAAAATGTTTTCTCAGACCTTGTGTAATCTTGCTTTTGAAAACTATGGATATATTTCAGTAATTTGTGTCTTGTTTCGGAGATTTCAGCACTTTGCATCTTGTCTACAGATGTTCAAGAAGGTTTTTACTTAAATTCTAAAGGCTGGACTGCTTAAATCCTCTTGTGTGCTTACATCTGCAGGATATGCCATGGATAGTTGACATCAGGTCTGCTTGATCTCATGATGTTCCAGAGTTGCAGTTGCCATCATTTGCTCAGTTGCCCCTGAAACTTCACCTGATATTTGCTTGTTTGCTAATATCAATTGATATAGAGGATCGCTTTAATTTCAGTCGTAATGGTTATTGTAAGACTTAGACATGCTGCAATAGGGCATTGGTCTCCGCATTTTATTTTGTCCTAGCCTCAAAGATTGTATGTTTTTTGAACTAATAATACATGGAGAGTTATGCTGAATTGTTGATGGTAGATGAAACAAAAAAAAAGTCTATTGTATGGTTGAGAATCTCACAGGCGCTGCTCTGATCAGAGGGATTCCCAAGTATAGAGAAGATTCTATGTAAAGAGTATATCATTTGGAAGGATGTTTGATGAGGATATTCAGAATGTTTGGAAGTGGAAGTTATCACTCAGGGTTAAACATTTCCAATTTATAGTTATTAGGAATAGAATTCCTTGTGCCGTGGAGCTAGTAAAATTGACAATGGAGTGGGACTTGTAAACTGTGTACTGAAGAGGAAAAGGGGAATAGAAATTTCTGCCTTGTTATTCTCTCTGCTGCTTGTTGGATGCTTTTGCTAACTAGTAGAAATGAGTTTTTTTAGAGCAAAGATCATTATATTGATAATGACCCAGCTTTTTGGAAGAAAGCCCAGGGAAACAAACGTAAGTTCACAAAGAAGAGAAAAATACACTCCGGGAGCTTCACCTATCAAATTGAGCACCAACCGGCAAAACAGCACACCACTGTTGCATGACCTACAACCATCCACCCAAAGAACCAAGAAACCCCCTAGTCCCGCATCTACTGAACAAACCCCCAAGTAAAAATGATTTTGTATCCAATGATGTTGTGATTAAATCACCACTGAATATTCTGTATACAATGGTGTCCTTTATACAGAAATTGAGTTCCTGGTAATGGCTGATAGAAGTAGAAGTGGCTGTTTAATTAGTTTGTAATCCTTGTAATGATAACTGGAATACCCAGTAGTGGTGCACTGGTTATGTCACTTTATCTTTTGTTTAGCTTTGATTGATTGTAATGAACTCTAGTTCTCCTTGCTGGTTTTCATCATAAAAAGAGACAATACGGTGTACAACTGATTAAATATTATATAATTGATCTCTGACGCCGTCATATTCTAATATTTCAACTATAGTGTGATGAACTTTCAATTTACCTTCTTAAATGTATTTTTCTTATATTAAATTGAATTCTAAAGTTATCAACAAACAGAATTTGGAAAATTAATTATTTGAAATAAATCAACAAAGTTTAGCTACCAAATTATGAAATTCTGTCCCGGAAACATGAAGAATTCGCACTCCGTATCCCCCCCTACAATAATTTCGATATTTTTAAATAAGAAATCATTTATTTAATCCAAAAAAAGATGTCATCATTTTTTTTGCTAATTTTGACTCTAGTAGTTGAGTTGAGTGAGACACAAGTACACGCGTCTACATTCCTTTTTGTTCACAAGTGAACTCCCCCCATCGCTATCCATCCATTCCACACACCCATGGCCGAGGTCGTCGTCGTCGGCGGCGGAGTCCTTACCGGACGACGTGGTCGCTGAGATCATCCTCCGCCTCCCGCCCCACCCATCCTTCCTCTCCGGCGCGTCCCTCGTCTGCAAGCGCTAGCGACACCTCATCCGCAGCCCCACCTTCCTCCGCCGCGTGCGCGCATTCCATCGAACACCCCACGTGCTCGGCTTCTTCCACAACTCCTCCGACGTCGACCGCTTCCTCCCGGCCACCGAGAGCACCCCGGGACGAGTCGCCGCCGAGGCCTCCTCCGTCGGGAGGTACGGGGATGACGCCGTGTGGTGGTTCCTCGACTGCCGCCACGGCCGCGCCCTCCTCCACAGCCCCGACCGGGCACACTTCCTCGTCTGGGACCCCATGACCGGAGAGCGCCGCCGCATCGTCGTCCCTTACAAGATGCAGGCCATCAGTCGAGCCACCCACCGCTACGCCACCGTGTTCTGCGCCGCCGCGTCCGGAGGAGGTGACGACGACGAAGGGTGCCACTCCCACTCGAGCTCCTTCCATTTCATCGTCGTGTTCATCAGCCGTGGCCACGTGTTCGCCTCCGTGTACTCGTCGCGGGTCGGCGAGTGGGGCGACATCATCTCAAGGCAGGCGCCATTCAAATTTGAGCTCTACGACGCGCCCCCAGCCTTTATTGGGGAATCCCTGTATTTTCTTGTTAATCGGAACAGCATGCTTGAGTTCCAATGTGGAAGTGGAACCCAAGTTTTATCTCTGATCAAATGGCCACTGGAGATGAATACCCTTCGCCAATCGAACATCCGTATTGTGAGGTTGGAAGGCGATGTTCTTGGCGTTGTCTCCATCAAGGACAGGGATTTCAGCCTGCACTTGTGGGCACGGGAAGTTGCCGATAATGGTGCGTTAAAATGGATTCCTCGCATGGACATTGAGTTCGACAAGCTCCTACCGCTGCCAACGGAGATGATGGAGGGCGATCAGTGCCGTGTGATGCCTGTTTCGTTATGTGGGTTCTCTCAAGATGAAAATGTGGTGTTTATACAGACCATTGATGGCATTTTCCTGGTTTGGCTTGAAACATTGCAATTCAAGAAGGTCTCTTGCTCCTTACTGATGAAGCATGTTTACCCCTATGCTAGCTTCTATGTTCCAAAAGGTATGAACTACTATGCCTTTCTCCTTTGCTGTGAATAGTTTTTACCTAATGAACCACTTACTCAATGTTTTTCACGCTGAACCTAGTACTATGTACCATATTCTTTTTTTTTTGAGAAACAGTACAAACACAGGCACCCACAACGCCCGCGCACTCACCCCTAAGAACATACACCCTATGGGCCAGCATATATTGAGACTATGTACCATATTCTGGTTCTGAATTGCAAGCAATAAAAATTAGAGACCAACGGTAAAAGAAACCGCTTTTATTTTATGTTTTGTTGAGCTGGTGTTCAGTAGTCAACATTAATACTATGGTTGAAAGTGGATTGATGGAATACCCCTACTTGCACCAATCTTAATAAACTATCTCATCCATTTTCTGGAAAAATCTTTTCTACTTTATGCCGCATTATCTATAAACGGAAGTATGACAAGAATTAATTGTAATCTGTTCTATTTGTTGTAGTAATGAACTAGTTTGATTAAATAAATACAGATGCACCCTTTCTTGATAATCAATGCCACATAAGTTGCAAGCAAAAACATTGATATATGGTGGCAAGTGTTAATTTTACACTAGTTCTGCTAACTCTGTTAGAGCCTTTCTGTAGATGTTTAATGTGTAGTGATGATACAAGTGATACAATTATGAGTAATAATGTATGCCGCTTATTTGAACTAGAAATAAGTTTATCCCTTATTACGCGGTATACTTTTCCTTTAACGGTCCATTGTAATATATGGTGGTGTAATTTTGTTGACTTTTGTGGGAACAAAGATTTGAATTCTCTGCAATTTATTATGCGCATCCTGAGTAACACATCCTTTGTTAGCTTTTTGACGATTGAGACATTTTGTGCAGTAGGTATTGTGAAAACTACTTTCTACAATATACATTTGATACATTTGTGCAATAGACATTTGGCAATTCAGACATTTGTTATCACTGAAGTAAAAAGTGAAAGTTATTTCCACAAGAGTTTTCCTATAAGAAAATTCAAGAATTTGTGGCATTATAAATTGGCAGAGCTATCCTCATTCTTTTCAAAACCACCAAGTTTTTTTCTTATCGAACATGACTGCATAAACAGATGGTGTGATCTAGTGTAGCAACTTTCTATCTTGTCTTTCTTTTATATATCCTATCACTGATTTTGTGCACGTGCAATTTGGGCAATGAGTTTTGTCAGTAAAGAGTACTGCAGTAATCCTCTATTTGACTATATTGTATTCAGGAACCATTTCGACTATATTGTATTCAGGAACCTTTTTATATATAATTTTCTCTCTCGTTCTTTTTCTCATCTGAGTTATTTTAATAGATGGAAACAAAGATTTGTTTCTTCCTGCACTACAGTGAACTCATTTCAGTGAGGATGAAAATGCATTCTAGAAACCTTCAAAAAGATGGATTCTTGGGAAAGGACCTGAATTATAGAAACCACAAGTTGTTAATTTCTTTTTGAAGAATAAGTAGTTATTGCTAGAGTTTCAAATTGCATTATATGTGTTGTTAGTGCCGTGTTGCATTCAACTTGCACCATCAAGCTTCCTAGGATGTTATTGGGTAGATATGGTGCCAACTTTTCTGTTTTGGTAGCTTGCTTTTCATTGTACTCCTGTCGTTCATGATTAAATGAAAGCTCGTTTACTCACAAATAAAAAAGTGGTTACATCATTACATGCCCTTAGTTTGCTCCTTTTTATGTTGATCTATTGATGTCGCATAATTTTTCTACTGCTCCTGTGATGGATGCAGATGGTGGTGCAAATCATGGAATTGGACAGCTGTAGAATCTCTTGGCTGCAGTGGTGTTGAAGGATCAGTTATGCATGTGCACTGCTTTCTCTTGGTTGCAGAGGGTGTTGAAGGATCACTCCATGTTTCAATGAAAAGGCTAAAGTGGCATTTTGTCGATGTTGGAGACAACAGCTAATACTCCAACATACATTAGATTACTCCATATTTCAATAAAAAGGCGAAAGTGACATTTTCTCGCCTTTGGAGATTACAATTAATTCTTCATAATACTTCATGTAGTACATTTTATTTTGTGCGTGCGATATGATATTTTCATATTCCTATCTCTGATTACTCTGTTTGATTTTCTGTGATGATCCACCAGCAGCTCTATTTTTTTTCCTCGTAGACAGTTCATCTTTCAAATGGAACATTGATCATTTACTCCATAGCTGATTGAGCATATACATTTTGCCCAAAAGTTGTTTTCACTTGACCTTATGTAAAAAACTTTGGGCCAAAAATCAAGCGCAAACAACTTTGGATCATATTATAGAAGTTCATGCAACAATTGGGTGAACCGTCCCTTTTTTTCCATTTGTGTTACCCTGTGTTATGTGGTGTTATTATGACTGGGAATAGAGGATCGATAGGGTAGATCGCCCTCAAATCGCCGGCTTCTCCGGAAGACCGAGGCTCTGATCTGATTGACTTGGTGTGCAAGGCCCTTTAGGCTGTATTTGTTTTGCTGTGCTGGGAACTCACCATTCCAACACGCAAAACGGAACGACTCATTAGCGTATGATTAATTAAGTATTTGCTTTTTTAAAAAAAATGGATTATATGATTTTTTGAAGCAATTTTCGTATAGAAACTTCTTACAAGAAACACAAAGTTTAGCAGTTTGAAAAGCGTGCGCATGGAGAAAGTGAGTGGTGAGTTGGGAAAGTAGGAGGAAGAACACACCCTTAATATCTTTATTAATTAAGTCTGTAAGTGTTAATCTAGGTACCAATCTAATATTTAGAAAATATAAGACAAATTAGGAATAGGAAACAAAATCCTCAACCAACTAAAATTAGATATATCCTATGATATTTGATTCCATAAAGCCGATCTATAACATTTCCCTCCTCGTGAAACAACTCGTCCTCCAGCTGGAAACTTGGATAAGCTTTTCACGAAAATGGTCCAACGTTTCCCAGCTAGCCTCCTCTGGAGATGGACCTACCCATTGTATGAGTGCTTCTTGAATTCCTTGATTCCACCTAGCTTTGATAGCAGTAGCTAGTGTAGGGACAACCCGGCCATGAACAATGTCAGTAAGCTGAACAATATATGTTGCAGCCACACATTCAAATTTTTTTCGTAAAGCCACATGAAAAACATCGTGAATACGAGCTCGACTGCTCGAGGAGGAAGCTTGAGGCGATAAGCAGCATGATCAATTCTCTCCTCAATTAAAAAAGGGCCATAGAATCTTGGGGCAAGTTTAGAGTGTGCTTGATCTGTTATACCAGTTGCCATGCGATGGTGTAACCGTAGCCATGCCCATTCACCAACCTCAAATTCAATGTCTCGATGAGATTTATCATACCAATTCTTCATATAGCCCTAAGCTTGAAGAAGTCTCTCCCAAATTTCAACCAAAAGTTAATCTCGACTCTTTATCTGTTTGTTCACAACCACAGCACATGACGGCCCTAGTTGATAAGCAGAAATAGTAGGAGGATCTCGACCATACACAACCTTAAAAGGTGTCTCACGAAGGGAAGTTTGATAGGAAGAGTTATAGCAAAACTCAGCCCATGGAAGCCACATGGAAGCCATTGTAACCAATTCTTTGGATGATCTCCCAAAAGGCAACGAAGATACACAGTGATGATGCGATTAACCACCTCCTCAGATTGACTATCAGTTTGCAGATGGAAGGTTGTGCTCATATTCAACTTTGTATTAGTGAAGTGCAATAGTTCCTTCCAAAATATGCTAGTAAAAACTGGATCTCTATCACTCACAATAGAAGAAGGAATATCATGCAAGCGAACAATATCATCATAAAATATCTTTGCGACTGAAAGAGCCGTTTATGGAAAGCAATAAAGTGCGCAAGGCCCTTTAATATCTTTATTGCTTTCCCCCATCTTTCCCAACTCACATCCCTCGTATTCCACGCGTACGCTTTTCAAACTATTAAACTGTGTGCTTTTAGAAAAAAATTCTATATGAAAGTTGTTTTAAAAAAATCATATTAATCCATTTTTTAAAATAATTAGTAAATACTTATCAATCATAAGAAAATGTATCACTCCTTTTAAGTGCGCGGGAGGTGAGTTCCCAATCTCAGCTCCCGAACACAGTCTTAGTGGAGTAGTAGACCATCATAACTACTCGTTTTCAAAGATAACACTAGTTGAATGATCGAAGAATAGTTTATGAGAACTCTAAAACAAATTTCTTTAAGAATATGATGAGTTTTAAAGAGTGTCGCATTAGAGATGAATTTTGGTTGACTCCTTTAATTTCGGAGGTTAGATCCCTCAGTTCGCCATGCTAAATATTAGTTATGCCATAGTTTTTTTAGGTAAATGTTTAATTCACTACACAACTATAACATAACATCTTATTTCCCATGTGTCATAGACTCAGCTATTTACCAAACCATATCGTGTGGCTAGCAAATTGTTACCCACAGTTTATCAATGTGTATATTATGCAACACATTAATATAGCTATTTTATATATCTTTACCACTAAATTAATATAGCCTTTTTTATATACCTTTAACATTACTATGTGTTAAGGGTATTAGAGTCATTTCGTATATCTCATACGTATTAAGGGTATTAGAGTATTTTCGCGTTTTATACCTTTACCATTACTATCTATTGTTAAGGATATCAGAGTCATTTCACTATCTAATCCATATTAAGGGTATTAGAGTATTTTCACATTATACTTTGTTATATTTGTTATAGTACAAAAGATATATTCCCTTTAACCCTAATTCAGTACACAATTCAATCCCCCCATTTCTCTTATCCCCCAGATCTAACGATGGCCGATGTCACCGGCGGCCACTCCTCCCCTCCGGCGGCGGCGGCGGCGGAGACCTTGCCCGACGACGTCCTCGCCGAGATCCTCCTCCGCCTCCCGCCCCACCCTTCCTTCCTCTCCTCGGCGTCCCTCGTCTCCAAGCGCTGGTTCCGCCACACCCACAACCCTAGCTTCCTCCGCCGCTTCCGCGAGTTCCACCGCACCGCCCCCGTGCTCGGCTTCTTCCTCAACTCCTCGCATGGCGCCCTCTTCTTCCCCACCGAGGCGCCCCCCGGCCGCATCGCCGACCAGGTCGCCTCCCTCCGCAGGAACTCCGGCGATGGCACTGTTGGCATGTGGTGGCTCGTCGGCTGCCGCCACGGCCGCGTCCTGCTCCGCAGCAGCGACTGGGCCGACCTGCTCGTCTGGGACCCCATGACCGAGGAGCTCGTCTGCTTCCCCGCCCCCATCCAGATGCTGGAAGCCGACGCCGACCGCGACGCCGCCGTGTTCTGCGCTGCCTCCGGCGGCGATGGTGACGAGGACCGCCGCTCGGGCGCCTTCAACGTCGCTGTCGTGTTCGTCAGCGGCGACCACGTGTTCGGCTGCGTGTTCTCCTCGGCGATCGGCGCATGGGGTGACGTGATCTCGACGCCGGTGACGTTGCCGCTGTTGATGATCTACGACGAGCCCGCTGCCCTTGCTGGGGAAGCCCTTTATTGGATTGTTAATGGGAGCAGCTTGCTTGAGTTCAATTTCGGCAGCCAAAGTCTAGCTCTGATCACGCGGCCGTCAGATATGTCCGCAACCCACAGGTGGAACGTCCGTCCTGTGAGTTTGGAAGACGATTTGCTTGGCCTTGCCTTCTTCAATGATTTCTGCCTGCATCTGTGGGTGCGGGAGGTTGCCGATGATGGTGCACCGAACTGGGTTCCATGCAAGTCCTTTGAGATGGACAAGATCCTCTCGCTACCAGTGGCGCTACCAGTGGCGACGGAGGACAGTCGCCGCAGTATGGTGCCTGCTTGGATATGTGGGTTCTCTGGGGATGGAAACGTGGTGTTTATAGGGACCCCTGCTGGCATTTTCTTGGTTGAGCTTGACACATTGAAGTTCAAGAAGGTGTCTGATGACACCGTACTCATCAAGACTATTCACCCCTACGAGAGCTTTTATTATGTTCCAAATGGTATGAGCAACTATCCCTTTGTCCTTTTCCGTCAAGTAGTTTTTAAATAATGAAAAGTTTTACAATGTTTACTCTGTTGGTGCTGAACCCAATACTACGTAGTACATATCAAGTTCAGGAGCGCTAGCAATATCAAATAGAGCAACACATGTCAAGTCACTTTTATTTTATGTTTTGTTGATCTGATATTCAGTAGTCATCGTTAGCACTAAGGTTGACAGTGGGGTTAATGGAGATACCTCCTTGTGATTTTAATAATACCTCATGTATCGCTTGTGGATGCCTTTTCCACTTAATGCCACATTATGTGCAAGCAAAAGTGTGATAAGTTTTGATTTGTGTCTCTTCCACTCCTATGTATACTAGTTTTATAATGCCTTTTCCACTTAATGCCACATTTATGTGTATGCAAAGGTACGACAAATATTGATTGCTATCTGTTCTACTTATATTTATAGTAGTAATGAACTAGTTTGATTGGAAAAAAATATACAGTTGTACCCTTTCTTTAGGATGAGCTCATTCTATAAAGATCCCACTGAAAGTTAAAATCTAACTTTTGTTGTTGTTAATAAAAAATATGGTTTTGACAATTTGACTTAGACGGCTGGGAAAAAGGGAGATAGCAAGTGCCATTTCTGCCAGGGTTTTGAAAAGCAGAACACTTATTCATTAAGTGCCCCTTAGCTCACTTTGTTTGGAACGTTGTTAGTTGTACTTTTGATGTTGGTTCAGTTCTTAGTGTTTATCATCTTTTTGGACCCTGGCTAAACAAGTTTAACAAGAAACTTTAGTCACTCATTTTGATTGGAATTGCTTTTGTATGCTGGTATTTATTGAAAGCTAGAAATGCAGCCTGTTTCAAAGCTAAATTATCTAAAGATCCTACAGATATAATATATTTTGTTTGCTTTTGTATGCTATCTTGAGCTCTAATGCAGAAAAAGGAGGAAAACAGGAGACTGCTGTCGTGGGTGACCAGGTTGCTGAGGCAGGTGGCAAGTGAGATCTTCCGCACCAAGTTCAGATGGTGACTGCTCCAGACAGTTGGAAGGATGAACACAAAGGAGGATGTCACTATATGTTGGGAGATTTCGCCAGGTCTTTGCTGGTTTTAAGTTCTGTTTAGCTGATCATCAATTTCTGGATGCTATTTGCTGGTACATGTTGGTTGCAGTCTTGTGCTTTGGAACTCAACTTTTGTTGTAAACCAGCGGTTGGTATACATGGTGGGATGGCACCATGTGAACAACCTGGCTGATGCTTGACCTGTTTGCTGCTGGAAGGTGGTGTGGGTGTTATGAACCTTGTAGCGCTGTTTCCTTCAGTTGTTTGGAAGACATAAAAAACATGTTTTCATAAAACAAGTTTTAATTTGATTTCATAATAATCACTTGTAGTTGTTAGTTTGTTATGGATCATTTATTTAACATGTTTGGGTGGAAAATACTAAAAATGAGTTTTGCGATAAATGTGTGTTTGACACTTTGGCTGGCGGCTGTGAGGGAGAAAAAAGGGGCATGGTCAATATGTTTCATGCTGTGTTGATTGAGAACAGCACTACTTTTCGTAAAATTGTTGTGTAGTTTTTGATTAAACATGATTTCCCGGTTTTGTTGAAACCCGGTTTTTCTTACCGCTTACTCGCACAAAAAAAATGTGATTGAGGTAAAGCGGTTTTAATAGAATATGAGATCCAAACAACCCCTCTTGATATATCAATGGCCTATGAGTTGCAAGCAAAATCATTGATATTGGGTGCCAAGTGTTAATTTCACATAGTTCTGCTTACTCTGTTGGAACCTTAGCGTTAAAGGGGGCTATTTTGTACTGGTAATAGAAAATTAGAAACAATAGAATTATAGATGATAATGTATGGTGCTTATATGAACACAAAACAAGTTTGGTGCTTATTGCACCGTGTTCTTTTCCTTTAAGGGTGCAATGAAACATATGATTATGTGTGTTTTTTGTGACTTAAAAAGTGAACAAAGATGTGAAAATTCTGTGATCTATTATACGCGATAGGTCTTGTAGAAAGTAGATTTATAATGCCAGAGTGACATCTCACTCTACATGGTAGAGTAAGAACTTTAAGAGGAAGACAACCGCCATGGAAATTTAACTTGCAATATTTTAACATAGTGCTTTGTCAATGCCCATTCAATAATTATATTTATACTCAATGTTGGTTCCTTCTTGTTTGGTTGCAATGAAGCTGCTTGCACTGTAATGAGTTGATTATGCTATCTTATGATTTATTTAGTATAAGTAGCAATGATTTGTTTAGTATATGTAGCAAGTGGTATAGCAACATAGAATAGTCATGAATATGTCAATTTTTCATGAAATCTATTGTTCGCCTTACAAATCAACTCAAGCCATTGAGATGCAAATCAATAAATCATGTGGACTTTTGGATTTTCTACTTGCTGCACTCATGGTATTGCTTTGGTTGCTGACCCATTAAGTTGGAGTGGCTTATCAGTCGTAGAGCATATTCTTTGCTAAGCTTACATAATTTTTTTAGGAAAAATCTTGTATGTTGTCTGGTCATCCAAACAAGTGATTTTAGCTTTGTTTTACTGAAGTCCATAATTGAGGAAACTACAATTAATGATGTCTATTGTCTATTTTTTCCTTCTATGTGTTGTAATTGTGATAATGAAATTAGGAAAAGAACTAATTGGTGACTCTTATGGAATGTGGTTGCTAGTACTTTTAATTTGAATACAGTAAATGGCTTACCACATGTACATGGTTGGTGCTTGGTTTCATAAGTGTAAATAGATGAGGAAAATGGTTGTAGTGGGTATTGCTTCCGTTATCTGAACTATCTGGAAAACCAGGAATGCATATGTTTTATAAATGTACTTAAAGAACACATTCTGTTGAGCTGATACATTATGTTTGCTTTTGGATTAAACCTGGCTTATTTTGCAGAAATCAAGTAGCAAGTGAGATCTATGGTGCAAAACATGGCTGGAGGTTCAGAACTGGAATGCTGGACTGAATTTTAGCAGTCCTGGTGGTTTGATCGACAAAATGGAGAGGGAGATGAAGTCCTGTGATGCATTAGTACCATCAGAAGTTTTAGTTGTCTATGACAGATGTTCTCGTTAGCTGTGAAAACTTGTACAGGTTATCCTAGACTTCATGTGGTGTGTTGTATTTTACTCCCCTGTCTCATAATATAAGGGATTTTAGCTGTCTCATAATATAAGGGATTTTAGCTGGATGTGACAAATTCACCTAAAATCCCTTATATCTTGGGATGGAGGGAGTAGTAGCATCACACTGTGTTAGGATGGCATCTAAGAAGGGGTGACATATGATACACTTTTTTGTGATGCCCAATTTTGGTAGAGCAAAAGTGTCTGACACACTGTAATGGTATAGCAAGAAGTGTCTACGACACAAAGTGGTAGAGCAACACAACCACCCCGGATATGGATAGTTAAACCTGCTGAACTAAAAAATGTGGCATGGTAACTATCTGGTGGAAAGATTAGATTAACCATATGAGTTCTAACTGAGAAATTGTAGACGTTGACAATGACTATATATATTCTTGAGATTGTTGAATAGCAGAGTATGACTTTGGTACTCTTACCATTTTACTCATTAAAGTTTCCTTGTACCCTGATCTCTTCTAGACGTGTTGATTCATCAAAGCTTGTAGATTATTGATGCTATATACGTCTCATTGCTTGCTGTTAGATCATTACCAATACCCTTGCTTGCAATCTCAGGTTTTATACCAAACCATAGAAATTAAGGTATGTCAGCGTGCGAGTGAGGTTGTACTGATGTCTAGACGTACGGCAATATGGGGCTCAGGCAACTATATTGTCACAAACGTAGGCTGGGCTGGGATGCAAATGGGCCTTCTAGGCTCAGCCTGCAGGTGACAACCACCAGTACAAAAGGAACCACATGCCAGCTGAAGGGGCATCGATCTAAGTTCCTTTAAAACTCATATTAATTCAATTTTTAAGTTCTTTAAACTAATATTTAATTAATCATATGTTAATAAGCTTTCTTATTTTTATCTTTTTTCCGGAAGGAATGATGGCCTCATTGATTGCTCATATTACCTAATAAGGTAAAATGGTTTATTAAGAAATAAAAAATAATTTATGGCTTTTACTTTAACTTATTAGGTTAACCGATGAGATGAGTTCTGAATCTGGAGGTTCGAACTCACCCTAATTATTCCTTCTTCAATCCCCTACTCTATATTTCTTTGATTTCCAGATTCCCCTGCTTCTCTTCCTATTCTACATGGCTAGTTCTGCTAATTTATTCCTATGAACTTGATATCAAGAGTTGGAGTTGAACCATCTCACTTGTGCACACATACACCCCGTTGAAAAAAAATATTCAATTGTAGCTATAAACTTGGACATTACTTACTTGTGCTTGTGTTCATTGTTGAAAATCTAAGTTGGTATGGAACACATATACCCTTCATAAAAAAAAAATCTAATTCTAACTATGAATTTAGACGAGCATTTATCCAAATTTATAACTAGGATTACCTTTTTTAATGGAAGAAGTATATTGTGTATGGAGTCTACCAACACCACCGAACTACTCCAAGCACTTAGCATTGGAGGTGTCCTTATAGATTGCACATCATTTTAAGCTCCTAGTAATGTTTTTCCTAATTGTAAGATGTCCTAGTCCAAGCAAATGCAATTTGTTACATGACTCAAAATAAACGTGTAATTAATTGAGAGACACCACATAATCGTGGAACAGCTGAGAGAAAAAATGTGCAATTTGCTACTGAACATATTTTCCACTATTTTATTATTTTTGGTTTAAATAGAGATATAAACAATTCAAAAGAACTAGATTGCCCTCGGGGCCAGACCTAGCTTCGAGGGAGGTTCCGGTGACTCCCACGACGGCGACCTTGACAGGGAGCAGTCAGTGGACTCTCAAGGCACGTTGCTGAACAACGGGGCGTAGTTGTAGTCGGCGGTGGTGACAAGCACCGGCATGCAACCGATGGTGATGGCTCCCACGACGCAGCGGCTCGCTGCCGTGCCCTTGTGCCAACCGTGCGTGCTGCTCCTAGTACAGGTCACATACCGGCCCAACAGCGACCAGGGCTTATTCGCAGGAAACACCGTGAAGGACAGCCTCGCCAATGCGCTTGTGGCATTCTAGTCTACCCGCTCACTGCCGGCACTATAGGTGTCGAACAGTTAAAATCGACACCTATAGTTCTCTTCCCACCTATGCAGGGTGAAAAAAAATGTAAAACTTTACCTTTTACCAACTATAAGTGCCTAATCTAATGAAAAACCGACACCAATACTATAAGTGCTATTTTTTTAAACAAAATAATATCTATGTAAAGGTTATAACCGCCGGTTATAAAAAATCAGCACCTTAATGTAGCCGAACCGAGCGGAGAGAGAGCGAGCGAGCTGATCCAATCTCGTCTTTATCTTCTCTTCCGCATCTCCCCCACCCCTCATTCTCTCTCGCCCCACCTCTCTTCCTCCTCCTCCCCTTGCACCTCACCTCCTCCTCTTACTTCTCCACGCCGAGGGGTGACGGTGGCGGCAGTGTGGGAAGTCCACCGGCCACCTCCTCTTCTCATCAGCCAAATCTGGCACCGCCCCTCCTCTTCTCCGTCCCACTCCCTTCCCACTGGCACTCGGGGTGGCCGGATCCAGCACCGCCCCTCCCCACCGATGATCGGGAGAGGCTGGATCCGGCGCTGCCCCTTCTCACAACGATATGGTGGATGACGTCCCATGGCAAGGGAGCGATGGGTGGGCTCCCCACGGTGTGGGCTTGGCGGGAGGTGTCCACGGCAGCGTGTCGGACTGCGCGGTGGGTGGCCTCTCCCTGCGGCGTGACAGATGGCCTCAACCGACAGCGCAATAGGCGGCCTCACCATGGAGGGGCGTGGCAGGTGGCGGGTGACCAGATCCAACTAGGGTGCTTGATGACGATGGCGCAGCGGGTGGCCTCTTCTCCGCGGCGGGTGGCCAGATCCAGCTGATGTGCTCGACAGCGATCGGCACACTGGCGGGAGGATTCGCCATGGTTCTCTTCCTTGTTGATTTTTGATTTTGTAATTTCAGCCTCTCTTTGTTGTTGTTGGATGGATAGTGTAAGGAGCCCCGTTTTGCAACAGGAATCACTCGTGTAATCTGTGCCATTTCCCTGGATCAAGTAGTTTGGCACACACGATACATAGTTGAATTACCATAAGAGCATACATATGCGTCGCGTACGAATTATTACATCATAGGCCCGAAGGCGTAGTCTTAGAACAAAAGACCAAACGGTCCGGAATACAGTCCAAAAACAGAATATAGATAAGTAGCGGAGCGAAGGCAGCGGCATCGTCATTGCCACAGGCAACGACCGTATCTAGACCTAGTGGGCACCCTCATCTTCCGCATCCTCTTCATAGTAGGCGTATGGATCTTCCGCGATGTCATCCTCGGCTTCTGAAGAAGTTTATAATTGCAAGGATGAGTACCAACCGTACTCAGCAAGTCACCACGGTAACAGTGCATATGAAGGTTTTCATTCAAGGCAAGGTGTAGGCTCTGTTGCATAAAGCTAGTTTTCCAATCATTTTCGCAAACCTAGGATCTAGCATAACTGGTCAAGTTTTAGTACCAGAGTTCAAATTAAACAACGACGGTTCTGACCACCATCCATTGTGATTCCCAAGGATGGCTTCCCGCCGTTGGTCGTCATGGTTTTCTGTGGACGTCCACCTTCCCTGCTCTCAGGGAGTGACTCCAACAGCATCAAATTCATCATGCAATACCCCATCCCACACAGGTTAAGAATTTAGAGTCTAGCCAAGTGTAATGCACGTCCCGGTGCTCAATATCCGCGAGCACGGCTATTCGAATCGATTTGGTTTACTCACACTGCAGTGGATGTACACTTTACCCGTACTCCGCGACTGCCCAACACATGAGCCTCGTCCCAACATATAAGACGCGTCACGGCAAAGCCTTTCGATAACCTTACACTGGCAGTACCCGCTCCATGAACTATCATCCTCGTGCACTCTAGGCGTATCTGTTTCTAGCAGTGAGAGGAGTTCTGGCGCTCCCGGGAAAAGGAGTCTCACACACGCACAAATTTATATCTTAAGTTTTAGGTTCTCACTCTCACACACGTGGCAGTCCTACCGACGGCGACACCGATGTAGGGTACGCATCGCGTCCCTACCTCAACGGTTGCCCCGACGTAGCGAACCTGCCTCACACACTGGGGTGAACCATCTATGCAAGGATACTGCCACTGCTCAGCTATCTAGTCGGCTAGGTCTATACCCATCCGAGAAGTACGGTTGTATCGGGGTCGTTTCATGCTTAACTTCATGGCTCGGTCCTTAACTGACCGGGGACGGAACTAGCCTTTTCTGGATACCACCCAAATCCACCATCCGCCCCAGTCGAAAATATTTGTTTGGTTTTATTCCTCTTTTCTTAAATCATATCATCATATCATGGCAATGTGGCGCTCATGTCTCCACATGCCGCATCTCAATTACCTTCCCCAAGGTAATTGCCCAAGCATAAAGCTTTTGATAAATATGAGTATGCATGTTTCTAGATTAGCATCACTAAGCATTTGTCATAATTGACTAGGGACTCATGTATAAGCGTGGTTACAAAGGAATGTAAGGATAAACAATAAGCAAGGTATGGCATAATAACAAGTAGGGTATTCATCATTGCATGCAACTTTATTTGTAAATAAAATAATTTCGCAATTTGGGTTCAATATGCTCAAGGATAGTGATGACTTGCCTTGCTCGAAGTCCGGTTGTTGTTGGTCTTCGGTCGGACTCACAGCTCCCTCGGGGTCTATAGTTACGTGCGAAAGAAATTGAATCCGTTTAGAATTCCATTTAAAATCCATCAAAATCCAATTTACGGAAAAGATCGAGCGCGAGCGTTGAACTACAACATTGACTCTATTTTATTTAAAAATGATTCTATTTGATTTCTAATACCATTGTCCTAAAGTATTAGCGCTAGCCAAATAAAAATATTAATCCGATTTAGTTTACGCGTCTCGAACAAATTAGATTCCGGTAATAAAAGGTAACCCGATCCGGTACATAGTTGGCGTAAATAATTGCGACGGCTAATTTAGCAGATAATCCTAACTAGAGTAAGAACTAACCAAATACCGGCTAAATAGATATTTAAATGGATAACGAACGGTCGCATACGTACGATAGCAATTTAAGACGACCGGTAATTAATCCTCCGATTTATGTTATCGATTTAGCGAAACATTAGCGAACGAAAATCTAAATAATCGGCTAAGTACCCCGCTAAAGAGAAATCATTTAAACGAATAATCTAGCTAGATAAATAATTTAACTATCAATTAAATATCCGATTTAACTTTACTCGTGTTTCCAAAATAATTGATGTCGGTGTATTCTACTGATTTGTTAACTAGCCATTTTATATTAATCTCGCACCGATATTCGGGATAAACAAAAATTAAATCCCTACCCCTTAATTTATCTTTCCCCATTTTTATTTTTATTTTATTATTATCTTTTTTCCATTTCTCTTTTCTTTTCTTTTCTTCTATTTTCTCTCTCTCTCTTCTCTCTTCTGCTTCTTCTCTCTCTCTTCTTCTTCCTCGGTTCTCTCTCTGCTTGCCTCTCCCTTCTCGCTCTCTCTGTACAACCGGCGGGGAGGGGAGGGGGCTTACCCGGCGTGGCAGCGGCGGCGACCGGCGGTAGGGGCGGCAGCGGGGCGGCGGCGCGGCGGTGGTCGGCAGCGAGGAGGGGGAGGAAGAAGAGATGGTGGAGGAAGGATGGGGGAAGGAGAGTTCGGCCGGGGGGTTTTATAGGCCGGGAAGGTGGAAGAGGGGGGGGGGCGGCTGGCTCGAGGCGGCGACGTGCGGTGGCATGGGCGGCGGCGTGGGGCGCGTACGGGGCGGCGCGGCGGCATGGCGCGGTGACGCGGGGCGCGTACGGGGCGGCGCGGCGGCATGGCGCAACGGCGTGGGGTGGCGCGACGGCATGGCGTGGTGACGCGGGGCGCGTATGGCGGTGGCGTGCGGGCGGTACGGCGGCGGTACGGCGTGTGCGGGCACGGGGCGCGAGGGCGGTCAGCGCGCGTGAGGCGCGGGCTCGGCGCGGCAGGCGGCGCGGGCGTGAGATGGCGCGGGGCGCGAGCGGGCGGCACGCGCGGGCGGGCGGCGCGGCAGGGCAGCGCGCGGGCGCGTGGGCGCGAGCCGGGGAGGCAGAGAGACCCGGGCCGAACACCTGGCGGCCAATGAACAGTGCCGCCAGGGTAGTTTTGCTAATTTGGGTCCTTACTCCTCCAAATTTCACTCTAAAATTTTGTAAATTCAACTAAATCAATATGACCGATGTTTTTAATGTTTGCAATGATTTATTTATTTATTATATATATTTTTTGTATATATATTTTATTATTTCTCTCCTTGTACCCATTATTCTCACACATACCTACGTACACTTGCACATTTAGTATAAACCCCTCCTAAAATACGTATTATTTACTAGGCGTAATATTGTTTACATCCCGCAATAGAATCTAAATAAAAGTGCGAATAAACCCAGCATGATGCAATTTATTTCAAAAGTTTTTGACGATCCGTATTTTAGGGTTCCGATTTTGTCGATCGAATCTTTAGGGTGTTACAGATAGTGATGAGATTGTGAGAAATGTGTTCTTGGATTCTTGGTACATAGATGTTGATGAATGTGTTCTTGGATTTGGTTGATGGGGAGATTTGGGTTATAGGGAGCTGCTCGATGCATCGGCTCGAATCGAGCCCACTAGTACATAACTTGTTATCTGTAACGGCCTTTTCATCTCTAACGGACTAAAATAAACACCAACAAAGATATACTCGTACAGACTTTATGCATATGGATGTATTACGAGCCTGTCACCGATGAGATCTATCGGTAACAGGCTTATATTTAGGCTCGATAAAGATTATCTTTGTAATCTTTGTCAGGCTCAAAACATAGGCCCGTCACCGATAGGTATCATCGGTGATGGGCTCTAATCAAGGCCCGATAAAGATGATATATAGGCCCGTCACTGATGGTTGTTATCGGTAATAGGCGTGATATTAGACCCGATAAAGATAACTAGATGCCCATCACCAATGTCCGTTCATTGGCCATTACCGATATCTATTATATATTATAAATACTCCAGCTGCCTAAGAAATGGTTATCCCGCTGTTCACTATTTTGGTGGGAGGTGTAGGGGCGAATTTTTGTCTATTTTTCAAAGAAAAACAAAAATATCAAAAAAAGTAATTGAAAAATAGTAAACAATTCCAGTACTTACCTTACAGAATGTTTACCTAATATTTCTTTATTTTTACAGCAATGGATCAAAAACGGTGGATGTACGAGACTCTGCGACATACCACAGACTATAGAAGTGGCATTTCAATTTTTATAAACGTCGCGGAGGAGGACATGAAAAGAAGAAACAACAATTACATCACTTGTCCATGTGATGATTGTAGAAATGAGATAATGCTTCATAGATCTTACCAATTGCCACGTAGTTGGAATGAAGTCTCATGATTGCCACGTGCTAATAACACAGATCTTACCAATTGCTATAAGAGGTATTCTTACACCTAAAGTCCGCCACACGATAATGCATCTGTGTGCCTTCTTCAATGCAATTAGTCAGAAGGTTATAAATCCCGAAGATCTTGATGGGTTGCAGGCCGATATTGTCAATACCCTCTGTCACTTGGAGATGTATTTTCCACTGTATTTCTTTGATATCATGATTCATCTCCCTGTTCATCTTGTGAAGCAAACAAAATTATGTGGCCCAGCTTTTCTAAGAGAAATGTACCCGTTTGAGAGGTACATGGGAGTTCTGAAGTCGTATGTACGAAATAGAGCAATACAAGAGGTGAGCATCATTGAAGGTTACACGACCGAGGAGGTTATTGAGTTTTGCGTCGATTACATGTCCGAGTCTGATCCTATCGGAGTTCAAGCGTCTCATCACGAAGGAAGGTTGTCAGGTGTTGGCACAATAGGCAGGAAAAGGGTTGTGCCCGATCAAGCCTCCTATGCGTTGGCCCATTTCACTGTGCTCCAACATATGGCATAAGTTGCCCCGTACTTTGATGAACATTTAGCGAAAATCCGACATGAGAACTTGGGGCGATCGGATACGTGGATAAACAGAGAACATAGCTCTCGTTTCAACGAATGATTCAAGAATCGTATTACAAGGTCGACCGATGGCCTAAATGAAACAGTACGGATGTTGGCAGCGGGACCGTGTTGGGATGTCGACACATGACAAGGATACGATATTAATGGATACACATTTTATACCGTCAAACAAGATGACAAAAGCACAGTGCAAAACAGTGGAGTCCGTATAGATGCATTTCAGGATCAATCTGGGTCGAACACATACTACAGCCGCATAGAGCAGATTTGAGAGCTGAACTAAGTGAAGTTCAAAGTCCCTTTGTTTCGTTGCCGTATGGTGAATATACGCATAGGTGTGAAAGTCGACAAGTAAGGTTTCACTTTAGTAGATCTAGCTAAGGTTGGATAGATAGATGAACCATTTGTACTTGCGAAGCAGGTCGAGCAATTTTTCTACATAAAAGACCCTGCAAACAAGAAGCTGGACATCGTAAGAGATGGAAAACGAAGAATTGTTGAGGTTGATAATGTGGTCGATGAAGAGGAATACAACCAGAATCTTCATGTAAGACCTCACATCGACCTTGACGATGATCCTGAAGAGGATGTGGCATATGCTCGTTCAGATCATACGGAAGGCATATCCTTGTAACAGAAGATTTTGTATTAATTTTATTTGCAATTTTCGTAATGAATGAAGTATTTTGTATAATTGCCTTTGTAATGAATGAAGTATTTTGTATCATATCCTTGTAATGAATGAAGTTTTGACACGTAGCTACTTGGAATGGTTTCTTGTGATTCATAAGGAATAAGGAATAAGAAAAAGCCCATGGTGAAGCATCAGACGTGCACAGTGATAGAGACGGTGGCACTTATAAAGAATAGGAATAAGGAAAAGTCCAAACCAAACCTACTAAGGAATAAGGAATAAGGAAAGTCAACAATGGTTAACTATGAAAGAGAAAACACAAATAATAGTAATTTTATTACTAAAAAGTAGGAAAAATGATATCTCAATCGGGTTTAAACTTAAGCCCATCACGGGTGAGATCATCTCAATCAGGCTTAACTTTAAGCCCAACACAGATGAGCTAATCCCAATCGGGATTAAACTTAAGCCTGTCACGGATGATCTAATCTCAATTGGGCTTATGTTTAAGTCCGTCACGGATGAGCTAATCTCAATCGGGCTGAAGCTTAAGCCCGTCACGGATGAGCTAATCTTAATTGGGCTTAAACTTTAGTCTGTCATGGATGTTGTTTGACCATATTTAGACTAGGTGTTTTTCACTCTCAGATCTACACATCGAAAATTTCTAAGTCCCGCGCCAACGTCGAACCCTAGCGCTGCCGCCTCCTCCCACCACTGCTGCTGCCGTCCGTCGCTGCCGGATCGAGACTGGCACTGACCGGTGTCGTTGTCCTCTCTCCGAGCACGGCCACCACCGCCACCATAGGAGCTCGTCGCCGTCGCTGTTGTCTCCGAGAACGACCCGCCGCCACCGTAGGAGTCCGTCGCTGCTGCTGTCATCTGCGAGCCCGGTCACCGCCGTCTCCGCCTCTGTCATCTACGAGCCCGGCACCGCCCTCTGCTCCACCACCGTTGCTGAGGCCGATGCCGCCACCCTCCACCACCGTCGCCGAGGCCGACATCGCCCTCCTCCACTTTGGTTAGTGATGAATTTGTGACGTTTACGTGCAAATGGACTTGTGATGAATTTAGATAGAGATGCATTTATGATGGATATATGTGGATATATGTGGACTTGCGATGATTTTAGTTAGAGGTTCATTTTTATATATATTGGTCTCTATATATGTTGATTTTAGGGTTATATATGTGAGATGTGTATTTTTATATATGTTGATTGTACGGTTATATATGTGAGATGTGCATTTTTATATATGTTGATTGTAGGGTTATATATGTGAGATGTGCATTTTTATATATGTTGATTTCAGGGTTATATATGTGAGATATGCTTTTTTATATACGTTGATTTGGGTTGATGTTAGGTATGTATTAATATTAAGTGAATTATATTTACCTATGTGAATTTAGTGATGGGACTTAGTGAATTATATTTTAATTAATTTTTTAATTTTGTATACTCCTTTTTGTGATATATTAGTGTTTGTAACAACCTTTTGTCGTACACAAGTTATTTAGAAAATATCTCAGCAAGGGGAACCCACGTCGGTGACAACTAGTGAGACCATATCGACCAAGAACCGTAGGACCCAAAATAAGATTCCTAAGGAACGAATGATCATAACAGAGGTCAACGCCCTAGGATTCCCTGTGGCTCCAAGGAAAGTTGTTAAGAGGTTCGCGTCGGTTTGTGGGGTGCTAGGGAGGCGACACTTCACCATTTTGGTTGATGACGTCAAGCTTGTCCCAGCTGCAGAAAAGGAGGAAGCTTGGGTGCAGTTCAAGTTGAGCTCCGAATATCCTGAAGAGGATGAGGAAGGGCTCAAGTATCGTGCTATCCAAAAGATGGGCACCGCGTGGAAAAATTTCAAGACTATGCTGGTCGGCGAGTACGTCCTCAACCCCAACAACCCAACACCATGTGAAAAGTACCCATGGACCACTGAGTCCGTGTGGGAGCAGTTTCATGCTACCAAATCAACCCCCGAGTCCCGGACAAAAAGTGATGCCACTAGGGCACTGCAGGCTAGAAACCTGCACCCTCACCGGCTTGGCACCGGAGGATATAGCGGGAAGCAGGAGTAGTGGCAGAAGGAGGATGACGCTGCTGCGAGATCTAACACCTCGCCACCATTTGCTGATATCCCGGACAACCGAACAAGGAGTTGGGCAAGGGCAAGGGCTGTTAGGAACAACGATGGGACAATTACGTTCCCAAATCCCCAAGATCAAGTAGTGTACGATCATATGGTAAATATAACATATCGAATATGTTTAAATTGTTTGTATCGTAGCCATGATTTAACCCGACCTTAACTATACTGCAGATCGAATATGCTGTCCATAGGCCGTCCTCGCAAGAGGTCTTCTTACAAAGACGCGAGGACGACATCCTCACGAAAGCCCTGGGAACCCAAGAACATTGTGGACGGACAAGGGGCGTTGGCTCCTAGATTCCATGGAAGGTTGGGTTACCCCAATACATGTGGCAATACAAGAAGTGGAAGATGACAAAGGTGGAGTAAGATGCTCGCCTGAAGGAACAAATTAGAGCGGAGATCAGAGACGAGCTCCGCTCTGAATTCGATGAAAAATTGGCAGGGGTGGAGGCACACATCAGGGGTGAGTTGTAGCAACAAAACGCCAACCCCATCGCCACTACCAGAGTAGAAGCGATCAACCCCACGCATCGATGTAGCAGTTGTGCATCAACTGAGGCGGCAAAAGTCCAACCACCAGTCCTTACTACTGTTGACCACATAATGGTAAAAAGAATGAACAATGAATGTGCTATCTTAATAAATCCATATATTGTATCATTTCCTAAGAACATGGTTGAATCTATCGCAAGAACCCAAACAGTGCACCTTAGAAGTTAGGGTGACACCAACTTTTAAGCTCCCAGCCACCGAGGGTGTTGCGTTTAATCCTACTCCCGAAACATGAGTGCATGGGGTGCAACTGATGGCCGGGCATGCTAAAGTACAAGTAGACTTGGTAAAGCCTGATTGGGTTAGCTGGACTCTGCAGCATCCACTGAACGATGAAATTTTGACCCTAGGAGCTGCACGTGGGACCTTTATCTAATGGCCCAAAGACCTCATTGAGATAAAGATGACTCCTAGGTCAAATGCACCAAGTGCTCATCCGCTGCCAATACCCGCTCAAACTCTTCCTTCAGCCCCTCCTGCCATTGAAGAGCAAGATGAAGATATTCAATTGCAATATGATACGGATTTTGGGGATGATCGTATGGAGGCCGACAACAGGGCTAACATTCCCCCCTCCTATCAAAAGAGCAGGAAGGCGCATTCTTCTCCACCAATGCATGAAACACGCAAAAAAGTTGTTGGAAGGGGGAGAGGAAAAAGAAAGCTGCAAGCCTCGCTTCTGGCTCCAAAGAAGCTAGATCTAGGCAAGATATCATCAATTCCTACTAAGAGCCTTGCTTTGACTAGCTTCCAATTAGGCTTGCCATTAGTTGCAGACCATGAGTTAGCGAAGATGGGCCCAGCTTGCAAGGAGTTGCACATGTACTACATGGAGAAATCCAACACAAGGAGGAAGAATAGAGAAACCTCCATGACAGGCTATCACGGTCCACAACCATTTCTTGGGCCAGAAGCCTATATTGTGGTTGACTTTGCAGATCTCTTTGACCTCTACAAGCTACGAGCGGTGGATACCAATCTCCTTAAGTGCTACTCGTTGTAAGTATTCTTGCGTACAAAATATGGTAATATCATCCATATAATATGCTTATATGGGTCTTTGTCGAAATGTACGTTCTGTTGGAAGTATGCACGAAGAAATCACATCAGTGCTGCCTTTCTAGATACATCTCAAGTCAACGAGATAAATCTGCAGCACGATCTAGGAGGGATGAGAAATTATATTACGAACTGCTTGTGGGCCCACCAAGACAAAGAGTTCATTATGTGTGCCTATAACCAACAGTATGTAAGTGTGTACCCTAATTAGTTACCCCGTGTATAGATTTAGTATTTAACTTGCAATATATTAATGATGCAGGTACCATTGGATTCTTCTGGTCTTAATGCCGAAGTGGAGTATGGTATACTACCTTAACTCCAAAATTTTTAAGAACTCCAAAACTAAAGAGAAATACCATTGGTCCCGAATTGAAGCTGCACTTAATGACGCGTGGGTCAATATGTGGGAAAAGGAGGAAGGCATAAGCAAGGCAGCCCCAAGCTCTATCACAAAAAATATTTCCTTGTCCTTCAACAAGTTGGTGACCAGTGTGGGTTCCACGTGTGTCACAACATGCAGACTTTGTTGGACAAGGTGACATTGCTCAACCTTGAGGTTTGTGTTCCAATTTTGTATACAATAAATATGCACTAAGTACTTTGAAGTATATACATAGACTAACTTGGTGCCTCACACGCAGGAAAAAATTTCGAACATCCAGGCTTGCAACTTCGAACCAATTAGAGAGGACATAGCACATTTCATACTCAAGGAAATCTTATCTTCCAAAGGAAGCTTTAGAGTATAGTTGTAGCTCGTCTCTAAATGGTTGAAACAATTTTCAATGCTTATAAAAAACATGAGATTATGTATTTATGTATATATTATATGTAATACAATCCAGTATCATGTTTCTGTATATACTTGCAATGCTAATTCCATATAAAAATTTGTTCCAATTTATAACTCAGTTTTGCAGGTTTTGATGCTTATATTTTGAGGATGTGAATGATATATGTGAATGGATGTGTGAATCTGCATGTAATCACTTAATGTTTGATTTGTGAATTGCTGTGAATGGACGTGATCACTGAATGTTAATTGATTTGTGAATTGCTGATAATAGGGTTGCTGGGAAAGGGAATATATATATGCTTCTGTCATTCTGCAGCGGGCATGGCTAGCAAAGGCCTGAGGTTAGCCAAAAAATAAAATTTATTTTTTTGGGTAAAATACTCATTCGTGACGGGTTTTAACTAAATCCCGATCGAGATGTTGTCATCCGTGATGGGCTTAACTTAAAGCTCGATTGAGATGCGGTCATCTGTGATGGCCTTAACTTTACTCCTGATTGAGATTGCCTCATCCATGACGGGCTTAACTTTAAGCCCGATTGAGATGGCCTCATCCGTGACCGGCGCCGTACCATACCATCTCAAGTATGAGCTCGTCACGGATGATATCATCGGTGACGGGCCCTAGTTTGACCTTAGTTTGACTTGTCTGGTTGGTCAAAGCTATCGGTGACGGGCTTTAGTCTTGGCCCCGATAGAGATAGATGCCATCCGTGATGGCCATGTGCCCGATAGAGATGACTTCTCACATCACTGATGTCACGCCCAGAAATTCCCTAACCCGAATTTCAAGCAGAATGTGTATTAAATATCTGTCCAGGACCAGCCAGAGTACACAAACGACAAATCGATACACAGATCCATGTCTTACAAAAAGTAATAAAACAAAAGTCTTACAAATGAAGTGGAAACAAATCAGATAAACTAAGATCTTCATTAAAGCGTACCATCCTCCATAACCACAGGTATCCTCAACGTCCGGAACAAACCTAAGCCTCGAAATATTCTCCATCCGAATAATTCTCTGTCTCTGAGGTTGGGGGAAAAATAAAGCAAGACTGAGTACCAACCACCGTACTCAACAAGTCATACCAATGGAAAGGTATGATGCAAAGTATTGACAAAGGAATGGCAACAGGATATTTGCATAAAAGCAGCATTTATAAATCATAATTTGAATATTGTAAAACAGTAGATATAGTTAAGCAATATTAAATATCACTGCCCAACGCTCAACCACGTTGCAACAGGCCCAACCAAACCACCTAAACTACACTAATTCATTATATCATATTATTAAGAATGAGACTAATCACGGTGAGCTGATTGACCGGCCAATATTCACGAGCACGGCTATTCGAATAGTTTTACTCTGATCAGAGGTGTACAACTTTACCCACAAGACACGATTCCACACATGTTACCATGCCCCGAAGTACCACCACGGCACTGCGAAGGGGAAAATCGTGACAAAACCCTTCTCATAACCCTCCCTAACCAAGCATACCCACCTTAGGTTTCACCCCCACTCCTAAACAGGCAGCGGGCAGTCCCCTCTTGTGCCTAGGTAAATCCGGAAACAACAGAGACCAAAGCCAAGTCCGAATTGCACCATCTCCTCTACCCTTGCCATGGTATGTTGACTAGGTTGAGCTACACTCTAGATTCTCTAGATTCAGCCTGGAGCCCATGCTGGCATGTGGTAAGTATGTGTATATCTTCTAGGGATTCCCGAGAACCGGTCCTTAATTGTCATGGGCACGACTAGCAAAACCTTGCACCCACAACCCACCATTAAAGCATATTTTAGTTTAATTAAGCCTTACCATGACAGTACATCATAATATAATTAAGGAAAAAATTAATGTGAATCCCATGGTGACGGACAAAATTAATGTGAATCCCACGGTGAACTAATTGATCTAAGCATGGCTAAGCATCCCTAAACCAATCATCTAATCAATTATTTCCCAAGCTATCAATGACACGGGATAACAATAGGCTGAGTACGATAGGCATCCATCCCACATAACATTATAAAATAATGCAATTTGATAGAAAAGCGGGGATTTTGTAAAATAGGTTTAACATGATCAATGCTGTATGTATGACTTGCCTTGCTCTTGAACTGACGGAACTTCGGCGACCACTTCGAAATACACCGGAGCGTCGAAACTGCTGGATTCTATACGACAAACAAAGCACACAAGCAATACAAGCAATAAGTCTATTGAAACAGAAAAGAAACCAATTTTAATGAATTCTAGACATTTTAATGAATCTACAGAAACTTGAATAGATTAAAACGGAGTTCGGATGATTAAGATATGAATTTTAGAATATGAACTGTGTAATTACATTGACCAAAAAACCTTAATTAATTAATGTATATTAATGCCTGCGAATGGATAAGATTAACGGAAAACAAACTCCGGTTAACGAGCCTCACGAGTCAGTGACTCGACGAGTCAACCTACCGTGGCACGGGACCACGCAAACGGTCAACCGAACCGGCGAACGGAACCGGTGGCTCAGAACGGCTCTAGGGCTTTAGGACGACTCGGCACGACCAAACCGACATGACACTATGCCACACTACGTGCAAACGTAAGCAGCGAACGACTAGTGAATGCATACGTACCACGGCGAGGGCACGGCTACATCTACGGCTAGGTGCGGTGGTAGCGAGGTTGGTAAACCGACAATGGCTAGGAGGCTGCTAGGTAGCTAGGGTTTTAGGCAGCTAACGACGTGGCAAGCGACACGGTAACGGGTCGGTAGCACGGCTATCGTGTGCGGCAAGGCGGCAGCAGCGGCTTGGCTGCGGCAAAACAGCAGCGTGGCAACCAACAGGCGGGGCAGCGATGGCGTGCGGCGCTAGGGCGACGGCAACGGCACGACGCGATGCAGCAAGGCAGCACAGCAGTGGCTGCGGCGGTGAGGTGTCCCAGCAGTGGCGTGACAAGGCAGCGGCCACGCAGGTGGGCAGGCGCAACGGTGGCAGCGGGGCGTGGCTAGGGTTAGGGCGACGGCGCGGCAAAACAGCGGTGACGCAGAAAGCGGCGCGGCGGCGGCTGTGGTGGCTGCGCGGCAGCGACTAGTGCAGGGAAAAAAAGAAAGAAAAGAGGTGGGGGGTATGGGGGCTTAAATAGGGGGGCTGGATTTTAGGTCGGTCCGGCCCAGGGGAGGGTGAGGCGCATGACAGGGAGAGGGGAGGTGGCGCTCGGTAGAGGGGGAAAAATACGAGAGGAGGGGGAGCCTAAAAAGGAAAGGTGGGGGAAACAAATGCGGTGCTGTTTTGGGAAAGGAAAAAGAAACCGAACTGGAATAGGAGTAGGACTCGGCTCGTCATACAAAACGAAACCGCGGCGGTAAAGGGGTCGATGGATACAACGAACCGCGAACAGAGAGAGTGAACCGGAAATGGTTCACGACTAAAGGAGGGAAAGGAAAGAATTATTAATTTAAAACCTGGCATTTTAAATTAATAGGATTATTTCCTCTGCTCTGAATATTCCGCTGAAAGTCCTGTTAACGATTTGAAGCAAAGAAAATTCGAAAAAAATTCTCCCTGACAATTCCAATTATTAAGCACATTGTTAATATAGGGTTTGCTCTTGGTTAAACAAAGTACTTTTTTGAGATGATTTATATATGAATTATGAAGTACGGAAAAGGGGAAAACTCCGGGTGTGACAGCTGACCTTTGGTTCATAACGGGATCCGTCCCTGATACTGATGAGGCTTGCCACCCGATTGAGATAAGATATCCCGTGCTAGTGGCCGTTGCATTGAGCCGGATTTTTTTGGCTCGTGGAATCTCTTAGGTGCTGGTTGTGGGGTTCCCAACCAGCACGTATATGTGTAATAGGTGTCGATTCTACAACCAGCACCAATGATCAAAGTCATCAGTGCCATCTGTGGGGTGCCGGTTGGGAAATCCGGTACCTCTGACCGATTCCCAACCAGTACAGATCCAGTTTTCTTTAGTAGTGCGACCACATCCAGATCGACTTCACCGGCGAGGACGTGGTGTTCATGATGGTGTGGTCGGGCTACGTGCTCAAGAACCTAATGAAGAGGTTCATGCCATGCTGCGCCGCGAGCTACATGACCTGTTCCCCAGCCCTGAACCCGCCGTGCGTGTGCTGCTGCAGCAGCAGGTAATGTACCAGAGCGTCGATGCCCTGAGCGCGTCGCACTTCGCGGAGTCTCCACCGGTGCCCCATGCTTCGACCACAAACTGCTTGCGTGTGCACGGTGCTATACGATCATTCTAAGTACGTACAAGTCCCAAGCGGTATCAATAATCCAGAGTTAGTGTGACGGTTGCTAAAGCGCAAAGCTCTTATAGTAGTTGTAGTCGGATCACCAATGTTATTAACTCCTCTCCCAACGAGGGGCATTGTAATCTTTTCTATTAACATTATTCTCTGTTAAAAAACATAGAAATGCTTATATTTAGAGACACTAAGAGTATACATTTGTGCATGCATAATTTTGATCTAGACCTCATATTTGACATTCTGGTGGATTGTGTAAATGATTTTGTATAAATGCGTTTCAACTATTATCCAAATGTTAACAATTGTTTTCCTCATATAGATCATAAGCTTAAGTGTTTTTGAATTTGAGTTTATTTTATCACTGTCTATTACTCTATTACAGAGGAATCATTGTATTTGTGTCTTGTTCTTGTTTAATAACTGCGTCCGAATGAAAGTGTTTCTGACACGTTCTTCTCTTAGGGATCCGACGTATTTTTTTTTTCTGAACAGATATTAATTTTTTCTTAAACAAAGTGCTACCAATACCTTTTACATGTTCACCGAGCAGTAAACGAAATTGGCTAAACTTTTTAACAGATGCTTAAAACTGATGTGGAACCGTACATAGCACACTACTACTACTACTACAGATCCAAGCATCCGTAACGAGTCATCCTGAGATGGGTCAACACGACTCGTCAGAGATATCTCATCTCTATCAGGCTGAAAAAAATTCCGCTTAAGACATGGTTCCTGGGGAGAACCCGTCACACATATGTGATTATCTATTATGGGTCGTAGTTGTAACCCGTCATACATCTATGACGGGTCACACACTACTAAAAAACGATTTTCCTGTACAAGCGCCTCCTTATATTACAGACGGACCGTAACTAGTCGCGTCTGCGAAAATCGTCCTCCATTTTCGTGTGCGGCTCCTTAAGAGGACCGCACGGAGAAATCGATTTTCGCAGACGGGCCTCTTAAGTGGACCGCACGGAAAAATCGATTTTCGCAGACGGGCCTCTTAAGTGGACCGCATGGGAAAATGAGCCGATTTTCGCAGGCGGGCCTCTTAAGTGGACCGCACGTAAATTTTTTTTATCCCATCCTCTCTCTTTTCCCTCTCACTCACTTCAAAATTTTCACCTCCTCTCTCTTCCTTTTTATTTTCACTCCTCTCTCTTTCTGTCCTCTCTCTCTTCGACTCTTCCTCTCCTCCCCTCCGTGTGCGTGGGGCGCAGGAGGCGGCCGGCTCAGCGCCGCCGCTGACGAGGTGGCGGTCGGGAGCGGGTGGGAGGTGGCGCGGTGGCTAGAGACCGGCGGCGCCACTTCGGGCGCTGGCACGGCAGCTGGAGACTGGATCCGCGCTGCCTCACCGCTGCCGCATGGGGGGATGGCGGCCGCAGTTGGATCCACGCGGGCGATGGCCGCCGTGCCTCACCACTGCCAGATCCGCCGCTGCCTCGCGTGGGGAGGGTGGCACCGCTCCCGGCCGCCTCCTCCTCGTCGTCGTCAGGGCGGCGGTGGCGCAGATCCGGCCGTCGCACACGCGCAGCAGCGGAGGCGGTGGAGAGGACCGTCGTGGGGCCACTCCCGGCCGTGTCCTCCTCGTCGTCGTCGGCGACGGTGGCTGGCTAGGGTTTGGGTTAGGTTTTGTGTTTTGGAATTTTTATTTTTTTGTGATTTTCCATTTTTGCGTGCGGTCCACTTAACCCGACCGCACGGGAAGATCGATTATCCCGTACGGTCGGTATAACACAACCGCACGGGACGCAACCGCGGACGAGTTAAGCGGACCGCACGGGAAGTTTATTTTTCCGTGCGCTTGGGACGCCCGCACGCGAAAATGTTTATTTTCGCAGACCCCTAGGTGCAGACAGCCTAATCTTCCGCGGAAAAATGTGTTTTGACCGCACAGAAAAATGTAATCTGTAGTAGTGACAACCATGGTCCGTCCTAGATGACATACTATATGTGACGGTTGCAACGATATGAACCATTATAGATGAGATTACTCATCTTTGATGGGTATTAACTACCAGACGTAACAAATAATGTTATCTCCGATGGACCCATAGCTGATGGGTGAAAATTCAAAATTTTGAATTTTGCAGAAAATTTTGGATGGAGACATACCTTATATAAAAGTTGTAGATCTTGATGATATATACAACTTTATAACTGATAATATTTTCCATTAGAGATCGTTTATATCTCCGAATATGCATTACATGTGATGAGATCTATTTTTAAAAATGAAATTTTGAATTTTTCAAATGACCTCTCAAGGAAACATGTCCTGTATCAAAGTCGAAGATCATTGGCGTTGCAGAGGAGTACGGCACGGTGTTTCTGCGAACAATATTGGGGACCTTCAAGTTCTATCCTGGATCCATGGATCTTAAGAAGGATTGTGAAGCAACTCATGATGTGGAGATTGTGCATCTGTACGCGCCCTTCTTTGTCCCAACTAGCAACTCCTACAGTTATATATGTTCCTAAATCATCCTATTTTCTGATCGACAATTCAATTCAAATAGGTTTCATGGATTCATATTATACGAATTTCCCTAGTGTCATTTCTGAAGCTTAGAACTGTTAAGAATTTCTACTATTTGTCTGCATCCAACTGAACCATGTAATCATATATCATTTCTTATATTAGAATCCTGAAACGTTTGTTTTCATTTAGCCTTTAGTTTGTTTTCACAATTTGGATTATTGTCGTAGTTAAGTTTATTGGAAATGCTTGTATATTGACATTTAATTTGGTAAATTTTCATCCAAATATATATTTGCCAAAAATAATTTTGATTTCTCTTTATCAAAAGAATGTACTTCTAAATTACTAATTACCTACTCTGCTTTTTGCTTAATCGAGCATTATATATGTCCAGTAATCACCAGTAAATAATTTTGTAAAACTACTGCATACGAGACTTTAAAAACTACCTTGGAACAATATATAGCTGATCCGTTTTCTGATTTCCCCTAAAAACGTTCGGTTACTTTTTTTCTTCCGTGAGGTCACTGCAGACGATAACACACGACTATGCTGCGAGCAGATGGGTAAAACAAGAAGATTCTGGGGGTGTTGGATGTAACATTCTCACTGAAGAACAGTTACAGACAAGCGCGAACGAACAACAAACCACATGTGATGTCACCGAAGCATCGCTCGCCGCTTGTGCCTGCATTTTCCGCTTCAGCGAGCAGCCTTTAGTCAATCCCCATTCTTCACCCCAAACCCTAATTCCCATTTTTGAGGTTGTGGCTGCCATCAGGAAGCAAGAGGATTCAGTTTAGCTCGAGGATGAAATTTAATTTGTGAGTGCAATTAATAATCAAACTTATGTAATATACATTTTCTTTTGCAAAGCAGCAACATATGTGAGCTAGACATTTATTGAGTGAGATATTTATATGTAGACAAAGCAAGACGGTTCAGCTTAGCTCGAGGATGAAATTTAATTTGTGAGTGCATGCAATTAATTGTCAAACTTATGTAATATACATTTTTGTTTTTGCAATGCAACATGGTATGTGGGCTAGACATTTATTGAGTGAGATATTTACATGTAGATATTTAATTTAGTAAATTTTCATCCTATATAGCCGAATTGTTTTTGATTTCTTAGTGCCAAAAAATGTACTGCTAAATTACCAATCATGTGATCTGACAGTGGTGTTGTTGCTTGCATTGCCTATAGCTCTGATGATCACCGGTTCCCGCTGTTGCCGCCAATGAAGATTATTGGCGTAGCAAAGGAGGGTTGCGCGGTGTTTCTGTGGACAATGTTAACGTTGAGGATCTTCAAGTTCCGTCCTGGATCGATGGAGCTTAAGGCTGCGTTCGCAAGTCCCTACTCCCACCGCGCACAGTATTTGCGGAAAACGGAGCGATCCATTAGCGCGTGATTAATTAGGTTTTTGCTAATTTTTTTTCAAAAATGAATTAATTTGATTTTTTTAAGTAACTTTTGTATAGAAACTTTTTGCAAAATACACACCGTTTAGCAGTTTAAAAAGCGTGCGCGCGGAAAACGAGGGAGAAGAGTTGGGAAGAGGGGGAGAAGAACACAGCCTAAGAAGGTTTGTGAAGCAACTCAAGATATGGAGATTGTGCATCCGTACATGTCCTTCTATGTACCATCTCGCAACTCCCTACGTTCCTAAATCATATTAGCTTCTGATCAACAATTCAATTCAAATAGGTTTCATGGAGTCATTATACAAATTTCCGAGTGTCATTACTGTGAAGCGCAGACCCGTTAAAAATTTCTACTATTTCTACGCATCCAACTGAACCATGTAATCATATATCATTTCTTATATTAGAATCATGAAACGTTTGTTTTGATTTTGCCTTCAGTTTGTTTCCACAATTCGGATTATTGTCATAGTTAAGTTTATTGGAAATGCTTGGCTGTGTACATCCAATTTGGATGTAGAGGCTAGGTTTTACTCCATTTTCTAAAAAACAATTATTGGAAGTTTTAAATTAACTGGTAATATTTATGTTCTGGGTTTGTCAAAGAAACATATATAGATGTATAGGATTTATCAGAAATAAATTAGGAACATTAATATATACTGGTAATATATAAGACTAGATTTTTGTATGAATCAGTAGAACATGTGAAATCTTGTTGTGTTGTTGAACCTTTTATTTTTATGAGGTTATGCTTCAATCATCTTCCATTGGGACTTTTCACATTAATTTGAAGATAATGTAATATGAGGAGTTCCTAACTAATATCAGATACAAGTGGCCATTATTTATTTCAGAAACAATTATTTTGCTTATTGTAATAAAACCATATACAAAAAAGAACCAAAATTGTACATTGCATAGTATTGCAAACCTAGGTTTAGCCATATATAATTTTAGGTGACTGAAGATATATAAAATCTGAGGCACCTAAAATGTATAGCAAATCTCTTTTGTAAAAAAAACATATTGTATAGGAGACTTTAAAAAAATAATATCTTGCATTGGTGAAATATATAGCATAACGGTTTTCGTATTTCCCTGACGGTTACTCTTTTTGTCTGCCTTGCGGAGATCACGGTAGATACACATACACGACCCGAACTGTGCTGCGAGCAAATGTGTGAAACATGAAGAATCCAGGGTGTTGGATGCAAAATTCTCACTGAAGTACCAGCATGAAATGTCAGCGGAGTGTCCCTCGATCATCGCTTCTACCAGCATTCCTCATCCCAAACCCAAATTCCCCATTCTGAGGTTGCGGCCGCCGCTGGGAAATCAGAGGGATCAGCTTAATTAGCTCGAGGATGAAATTTAATTTATGAGTGCAATTAATTGTCAAACTTGTGTAATATACATTTTTCTTTTGCAAAGCAACATCATATGTGGGCTAGACATTTATTGTCCTAGTTAAGTTTATTGGAAATGCCTTGTTATGTACATCCAGTCTGGATGTGGAGGCCAGGTTTTAAGTTATTTTCTAAAATAAGTTTAATTAACTGGTAATATATATGTTCTGGGTTGTCAAATAAACATATAAATATATACAGGATTTATCAGAAATCAATTAGGAACATAAATATATATATTGCGATAATATAAAAGACTAGATTTTTGTATGAATCGGTAGCACATGTGAAATCTTGCTTTGTTGCTGAACTTTTTAGTTAATTTTATGCGCTTGTGCTTCAATCATCTTCCACTGAGCCCTTTTTACATTAATTTGGAGATAATGTAATATGTGGACTTCCTAACGAATATCAGATACATGTGGTCACTATTTATTTAAGACAATTATTTTGCTTATTGTAACAAAAACCTTATACATGACAAAATTGCAGTTAAAATGAACCAAAATTGCACAATGCATAGTATTGCAGACCTAGGTTTAGCAATATGCAATTTTAGGTGACTGAAGATTTATAAATTTGCGCATAAAATCTAGCAAATCCCTTTTGTAAAAAAAAAATTGCATATAAGACTTTGAAAACTAATATCTTGGAACAATATATAGCAAATCGGTTTTCTGATTTCCCTGATGGTTACATTTTATTTTTCTCTGCCTTGAGAAGGTCACTGCAGATACACAAACGACCCAACCTATGCTGTGTTGGATGCAAGATTCTCACTGAAGAACAGTTACAAACACTACTACAAAATCGATTTTTGTAGACGAGAATCCCTGTAGGTTCCAGGTGGAGTGTAACTACTCCCGCATGCAAAAAATAGCTCCCAGCGGGTCAGTTCAAGGCCGCCTGCGAAAATGCATTATCGTAGGCAGGCTTCTTAAAGGCATCCCTACAAGTGTAACCGTCCTCCTCTCTTCCCTCCTAGCATCTTATAAAATTTTCAAGTTACTTTCTCTCTCATCTTCTCATCCTTATCTTATCCTCTCCTCTCATTTCTCAGCTCCTCTCTCTCCGTCGCCTCCCCCTCCCGAGTGGCAGGTGGGAGCGCCTGGTGGCGACGGGCTTGCTCGGGAACGATGCTGCACACGTGATGACAATGATGACTATGGCGGGCGCCAACGGGGGTGGTGAGGGTGGCGGATCCGGCGGCGCCACAATTGGGAGCGAGCGATGAAGACATCACTCCTTTAGATACACACAATACTCTCCATGTTGTTATGCAAGGTCCAATCACTAGAGCTCGCGCACGATAATTTAATTTACAGATGAGCTCATTCCTAAGTATTTCTTTATGTGATTTTCAGCATAGATTGCTACCTAATGATTTAATTATGATTAGCAACTATGGAGAGAACCATGGAACACTTGAAGAGAGGCTAGGAGATGGACAAGGTCATCATGGGCGTTCAAGCCAAGATAAAGACCCAACTCATATCAAGTTCAAGTCCACCTCGGGCTCCAGGAGCAGTCAACACTAAAATCTCGCCTAGATTGTATTTGGACTCCGATTTCGACGTTCTACATATGTATGGAAAGGTAACGAGACAATCTCACCAATGGATCTAGTCCAACATCAAAATTCCTTCCAAGTCAATGCAAAAAGTTTAAATAAGAAGACATCCAGAATCTGTCCGGGTGCTACGTCACCGTCTTTGGGCCCGTTGGGTCGTGTATCGTGTCGGAGTCCAATAGGGACGTGTCCAGGGGTCCAAGGTCGACCCTAGAACCTATATATTCAGTAGCCATCATTGAGTTAGTGTTGGTTTTTGTTTAGGTTACTTTCATCATTGAAGTTTCGCCACTAGTTCGGTTTGTGGAACCCCAACTTTGAGTTCTTGATTAATCGATCATCTGTAAATGAGTTGTTGTCTTTCCTTTTGTTGCTTGTGTTCTTCGATTGGCACGCAGGGATTAGCCTTCTCGGCGAGGTCAATTGGGTTTCAGCACGGTTGATAACTAGAGGAGACAAGGTGTTGCGATTGCAAGAGGTTTGGATTGTGTTGATCGGAAACTGGATTGTGTGTGTCAAGTTTCCACCAATCCGATAGTTGTCATCGCCTGACGGAAGATCGGGCATCCTGTTTCCATCAGCGGGGTTGGCGACGACGACCGCGGGTGGTGAGGACGGCGGATCCGGTGGCACCACCCTCGGGAGGGTTGAATCCTCTGTCCTCGGCAATGGGATTGGCAACAACAACGTGGGCAGTGAGGGCGGGTGGTAAAGACGATGGATCTAGTGGCGCCACCCTTGGGAGGGGCGGATCCGCTGCCCCCGGCCCTTGTTGACGATGATGGTTGAGGCGGACTACGGTGAGCACCAAGATGGCGACGACGACGGTGGTGGTGACCACGGTGGCGTTAGGGTATCGGCCAGCGGTGGGCTAGGATTTCGGCCAATTTGTTGTTTTGGAATTATTATTTTTTTTGCTGAAATTATTTTCGCGTGCGGTTGGTATAGGCAACCTAGTTTTTCACATGCGTTGCGCTGGTCGCATGAAAAAAAATATGATTTTTCCAAACAACTGGGTGCATGCGGGTCACCCAGCCACCTGCGAGAATCGGTTTTAACCCCATGCAAAAATCAATTTTGTAGTAGTGAAACAAGCCAACGAAGAACATAGGATGTCACCGGAGCTTTGCTCGATCGTCTCTTGTGCCCGTATTTTCCGCTTCAGCAGCCTTTAATCAATCCACATTCCTGACACCCCCTAATTCTCTATTTCGGACCTTGAGGGCGCCATCAGGATGCGAGAGGTGGAGCTTAGCTCAATTCACGCTGCTTGCCGTTGTGGTCAATGTTTGTTGATGTGACCAGGAAGGTCTACGGTTCTACAACATCAAGTAGGATCGATGGTGGAGAAGAAAAACGTAAACGAGGTTGAAATTTTAATTGGTGAGTGCAATTGATTGTCAAACTTATGTAATATACATTTTTGCAAAGCAACATCTGGGCTAGACATTTTATTGAGTGAGATCTTTATACGTAGACATTTAATTTGGTGAATTTCATCCAAATATATATTAGTGAAAAAACATTTCGATTTCTTTTTGTCAAAAATTGTGATATTAAATTACTAATTACCAACTCTGCTTTTGCTCGAAGGGACATAATGTATGTTGACTGTCTAGATTTCAGGTGAGTGAAATTTCAGTCACTTTATCATCCTTTAAATATATAGCATATAGCAAGCCAAGAGTTCTCACTTCCACTATTACTCTGCATATATGCAGAATGAAATATCCTCTTAAACAAATTGCTTTTTATTGGCGACAACTTTTGGTAATACCTCTTCTTTCTTTATGTAACTTCTCCTGTACATAATGTCAAATGAATTATATATTGCTGGGTAAATGCCGGGCAGTTTTCTTTTTCAAAAGAAGTCGTTTCTTTTCCTATTGAACAATAATTTTTTAAAACACATTACAAACACAGGTACTCACAATACGCGCACACTCACCCTACCTCTATGAGCACCTCCGGAAGACTGGACCGATACATCTAGATATTGACGAAATCACCACGGGTACCTCGATGTTGATGGGTACGTTGACTATCACTGAAAGAATAATTAGCCGTAAATACGAGCACCCGTGTCAACTCTAGGATTTGAACACAGGTGAGCTAGTTCCATCACAAGGAACCTAACCAATTGAGCTACGCTCACTTCGCTATTGAACATTTAAATTTTATAAATAGAGATGAAATGAATTTACAACTAAAAAACAAATTTACATGTAAAAGTATTAAACATAGATAAATTTGACTCTACTTTTTAGGGTTTGCAATTTTGTCCCGTTTTTTCAAAATGAAGCAGATTTTTGCCCTTGGTTTGGTCTGCTGGTTTGATGGTGTCATTTCAATGGTGAAACACATTTATACCCTTGGTTGTTGATGCATTTTGCCCCTATGTTTTCATCTCTTGTGAATTAGCCCCTATTCTGTTTTGAATGATATGAAGTAAGATTGTGATAAATAATTCAAATATGAGCATTTTTTTACTTTGTCGAAAAAATGACAAATACTACCACAAGTAAAATTTTGATGGTAGTTGAACTGAATTTTGATAAAATTTTGACAAAATCTGCTCAATGTATAGGATTTCCTACATCGAATCCTCCTTGTCACCTCATCCCGCCCCCCTCCCCCCGCCACTTCTTCCCCCGCTCGACGCTGCCGTTGCCGTGGCCGTTGCGGAGGAGGCCTTTGAGGCAGTGAAGAGGACAAGGACCTCCTCACCACCTTCTACCACCTCGAGGCCAACCTGCCGCTGTCCGACATGCACTCACCTGCCTCAAGCTGCCCCCAACCCATCCCGCATCCTCACCATTGCCCTCCACTTCCTCGAGATGACCCCTAACTCCACCGCTTTCTCACTCGCCATGGCTCTCCACCTCGTCGGGTCAGCCTCCTTCAACCTCCCGCTTTCACAATGCCCTTTCCTTCGTCTCGCGCTCCCTCCACCTCATGTCCTCGCCCCTTCCCTCCAAAGATGCGGACACCTTTGAAAGAAGGTGATGATGATACTGAAGGACGGGGAAGCGGAGGGAGGAGAAGAGTGCTAGGGGAAGAGCTTGAGGACGAGGCTGGTGGTGGCGAGGTAGAGCGACGCTGGCATGAACATGGTCTCGCCTTCTGCTACCAAACCACCTGCCTTCTTCCACACAGCGCCATCGATGTCAGGATGCTGAAGCCACCCCTTGCCGCTGCTTGCCTAGGGTTTTTTGGGTGGAAGCTGTGGCGAGTAACACAATGGGATGGTTGGGGGAACCTTTTCTTTTACTCCAAGGGTAGAATCACAAACCATATTTCATATTTATCATATTTCTATTTTCGTTTCTTTTTATTTAACTCAATTGAAAGTGTTGGCAAACATCTGCTTTGTTTTCAAAAAAGGGGTAAAATTACGAACCTTAAAAGGTGGGGGCAAAGCAACAATTGAGGTTCAAAGTGGAGGCATGGACACAATTGTCCCTTGATGAAGAAAAATGTAAAACCGTATACAAAATAATAAATTTTCAGTTAAAATAGACAAAAACTGTACATTCCATAGTATTGCAAACCGAGGCTTAGCTTAGCCATATGAAACTTTAGGTGACTAAAAAATTATAAAATTTCAGACGCCTAAAATCTTGCAAATCCCTTTTCTAAAACAATATTGTCAATGATCTTTAAAAACTAATACTTTGGATCAATATATAGCGCACAGAACGGTTTTCTGATTTCCCTGAAGAAAATTCGGTTACGTTTTTTTTTCTCTGCCTTGCCGAGGTAACTGCAAATACACACGAGACATATGGTGCGAGCAAATGAGTAAAAAATTGAAAACCCGGGGTGTTTGCTGTAAAAGTCTCACTGAAGAATAGTTACTGACAAGCTGACGGAGAACGCGTGAGGTCACCGGAGCGTCGCTACCTCCGCCGCTTGTCCGCATTTTCCGCTTCAGCGAGTCGCCTCCTTTAATCCGTCCCAAACCCTAATTCCCCATTCTCGAGGTCGCAGCCGCCGCCGGGAGATCTCAGCTCGATCCACCACGCCGCCATGTCGCTGGGCCGACCGCTCGCCGCCGCCACCACCACCCTGCCCGACGAGCTCCACCAGGAGATCATGGTGCATCTCCCGGCGCTTCCCCAGCCGCTCGCCCGCGCCTCCGCCGTGTGCCCGGAGTGGCGCCGCGTCGTGCGCGACGCCGCCTTCCTCCGCCGCCACCGCGAGCTCCACGGCGGGGTGCCCGTCACGGCGGGGTTCTTCCACAACGCCGTCGCCGGCGGCGTCCGCTTCGTCCGCGCCGCCGAAGATCCCCTGTCGCTTTCCGTGCCGCCTTCGATAAGACGCCTTGGGGTCACTTGCTGCCACACCCACGTAAACCCCGGCGACGCCTGGACGGTGCTCGACTGCCGCGGCGGCCGCGTCCTGCTCGGCTGCTGCAGATTCTCCTGCTACTTCCTCGTCTACAACCCCATCACCCTCAAGCGCCGCCTCGTCAAGGCGGCGTCGCATCAAGAACTCCATTTCTATCACTCCATCCGTTGCGACGCCACGCTGCTGATCTGCGATCCGGCCGCCGCCGATGACGCCGACGGCGACGGCGCGTTCCGCGTGGCCGCCGTGTACAGGACGGTGTCCGACGACAACCGGCTGTTCGGCGCGGTGTTCTCGTCTAGCACCGGCAGGTGGAGCACGACGCAGGTGTTCGTCGACCTGCCGCGGGGCATCGACCTGCGCGGCGAGCCGTCCGTCGTGGTGGGGAACACGGTGTACCACTCGGCGTATAGCTACCTCGTCCTCGCGTTCGACGTCGAGCACTGGACGATGGCCACGTTCCAGCGGCCGCCGCGCTGCGGCAACGTCCGGCTGATGAAGACGCGCGACGACGGCGTGCTCGGCCTCGTCGGGGCGCTGGAGCTCACCGTTCGGCTGTGGGCCCGGGTGGCCGGAGACTGGGTGCTGCGTGGCGCCGTTGAGCTCTCCGACATGGGGCTTCTTCGTGATCTCCCGTTGGCACCGCTGCCCAGGTATGAAAAAACCACTGGGTTCTTGATATTTTCGCTCGAAATTTCGTGAAATTGGCAAACTTTAATTTATTTTGTTACCTTGCTAAAAAAATATATTTTGCTAGAAATTTGGGAACTTTTGAATATTTGCTATGTTATAAGAGGACTGCTACAGTACGGGATACCGTTCGAACGGCACACTTTAATTAATCGTTTTCTTTTTCTCTCCTGCTCGAGCTCCCACGTGCAAAAACATAATGAAACAGAATGGCTCCTCCTTGGCTCCCTCGCTCGGCCATAGCAACAGCAAAGGAGGGAGGCGTTGAGGAGAGGAAGGGAGAAGAGGAGTCGGTGACAGGGTGCTCCATGATCGCCCAAGAGGTAACTACACGTACGCACCTCCCTCTCCGCGATTTGGTACCAAGTACTTAGGGTACCAGACTTGATCCCTAGAGTTATCAAATCCAATACCTGGTATCTCGGTATCGGGTACCGCGTACCGCGGTACCACACCTTGGTACCATGGTGTCAAGTATCTGATACGTACGCGGTACCAAACCTTGGTACCAGGGTATCGGGTATCTGATACGTACGCGGTACCAAACCTTGGTACAAGGGTATCGGGTATCAGATACTTACGCGGTACCAAACCTTGGTACCAGGGTATCGGGTATCAGATACGTACGCGGTACCACACCTTGGTACCATGGTGTCAGGTATCAGATACGTACGCGGTACCAAACCTTGGTACCAGGGTGTCAGGTATCAGATACATATGCGGTACCAAACCTTACCAGGGTATCGGGTATCAGATACGTACGCGGTACCAAACCTTGGTGCCAGGGTGTCGGGTATCAGATACCTGGCACCAAACCATGGTACCTGGTAGGTATCAGTTTGATATCACTAGGTATTAGACCTGATACCACTAGGTATCAGACTTGATACCTAAGTATCATGATACCATCGATGTGATACATTAGAGTATCATGATATTATTGGAGTATCAAGAGAAAAATCAGTAAAAAAATCAATTGAAGGAAAAAAGTCTAATCAACAACAAACCACCCCATGCCCAGAATGTTACTGCATGTTCCCATTGCCCTAAAAACAAGCAGCATATCGTAGGAAAAATGTGCACAAAAACCTTCAATATATTTAGCTCAAATCAACGAGCAAAACTAGCCCAGGAAATCATCTCCCAATATGCTTCAAAGCCACACAAAAACAACAAAAATTTTGTTGATTGGATTTACCTCCTCCAATAGAAGAAGCCTCATGAATCTCCCCTGCAATCCCTCCACTTTGAGTGGAGTTGGCCTTCCACAATAGCATGGAGCTGGTCGCTGTTGACCACACGGATAGATGGTTGCATGGCGCTCTCGGCTGCTGATCCATGATGGAGGGAAGAGGGGAAAAAGAGGGAGAAGGTGAGAGAGTGGAAATGGTGCTCTCAGCTGCTGATCCATGATGGAGAGGGAGAGGGGAAAGAGAGAGGGAGAAGGAGAGAGAGTGGAGGGGAAGGATAGGAACAAATGATGTACTGGTGTGGGAGTTGTATGGTTATTAAGTTATCTCGTACGACGGGATATTGTTCTATAGTATTTCTGATGTTATAATTGTGTATCTGAAATTAAAATACTGTATGTATGTTTTTCTCCATTGGCGGACGGACACAGAAAATATATCGTCGTGTCCATTGTGTTTTGTGGGATAGAGTTAGGGGACTTGAGGTATAGTTAGCTATTGGGTTAGAATTGGGTGAGCCAGCAGTAAAAGAAATAAATTTGTTGACAAAAAAAAATTAGAATGAAGTATTAGATCTAACGAAATATATACATATGTGATCAATATATATTAATTTTATTTCACTATTTTTTGGGTATTCCTAGTAATACTCGGGAAACCGCTGCGTCGGCCATTGTTTTTATCTTTATTGTGTATCATATGTATAGCTAGTATAGCCCCAAATCGAGCCAAAGAAAGAAAAGTATAGTGACCAGGTAGGGGCAAATCTAAAACAAAAATTACCGGGTATCCTGTACCTATATTAATCATAGATATAATACTCTATTTACATACTAATATGAGCTATCACTAATGGAATTTCAAACTTCACCCTGTGTCATGTGCATCACATACCTTGTATGTGGATTAGCCCCTTAACCCGGCTAGGTTGGGTGAGTTTAATTACCTTCAATCATGTGATCTGGGTATCTGATAGTGGCATTGTTGTTGATTGCTTAGCTCTGATGCCCGGTTCCCGCTGTTGCCACCGGTGAAGATCATCGGCGTCGCAGAGGAGGGCGATGCAGTGTTTCTATGGACGATGCTCGGGATCTTTAAGTTCTGTCCAGGATCCATGGAGCTTAAGAAGGTCTATGAAGCAACTCGAGATATCGAGATTGTGTATCCGTATGCATCCTTCTACATCCCAACTCGCAACTCCCGCAGGTATATATGTTCATATATTAACCTTGCTTTCGGCCATTCAAATATAATGTTTTATATATTAGTTATACAAAATTCGCTGTTTCATTTCTCAGGCACGCGCAGAGCTGTTAAGAATTTGTATTTGTTTGCATCCAACTGAACCCATAAAATCATATCATTACTCAAGTTATAATCTTGAAATGTTTGTTTTGATTTTACCTTCAGTTTGTTCACACAATTCGGATTATTGTAGTTAACTTATTGGAAATGCTTAAAGTAACTGTTAATATATATGTTCTGGGCTGTCAAAGGAACATATAGAAATGTACAGGATTTATCAGAAATCAATTAGGAACATAAATATATAGTGATAATACTAGCCTTTTGTATGAATCAGTAGCACAAGTGTGAAATCTTGCTATATAGCTGAACCTTTTAACTTTATGTGCGGTTATCCTTCAATCATCATCTGTTGAGCCTTTTTTACATTAATTTAGAGATTAATATGAGATACATGTGGCCATTTTGTTTCAGAAATAATTATTTTACTTGCTATAAATCTGTAATAAAACTCGGCTCAGGTACTTATGGGCCTCAGTTAACCTGATCTAGGAATATGAAAGTACATGAAACTCACTTGTAAATAAGAAAACATATAAAACCGTATTTGTTAAAGCATTGCAACTGCAATATATGAATATTCCATTATTCACTGTTTGAGGGAGTTTGACCCTAGTGAAAAAGTTTACTGTAGCTCGAGTAACATATGTCGTCTGATAAAACATCCTTGACAAAGTTTCTGCAGAATTAAATATAATTGTATAGTATTTAAATTGCTTGTTGAGTGCAACATATATACTGATCACAGACTATTGCTCATCACTTCTTTTCAGAAGGCAGTGAAGAAAAAGCCAAACAGGGTTGACATGCTACAACAAATGTCGCTGAAGATTGACGAAGGTGCAATGGAGTTTTAGGGATTGGATGCCTTGTGATTTTTTGCTTCGTTAATTTGAACATGTTGGAAAATAATACATGTAATATGTTGGTTGCCATGACTTTGTACTCGTTGTACTCTCTTTGATGATTTTTGTTGTTCAATGACTGCATGCGTAACTTCTGTTGTAGACTCATGTATGAAATCAAGGTGGATATTTGGACGCATGAAAATCTGGTTATTGCATCTCATCTAGCTAGCTTATTTTTTCTGTTGATTTCCAATTCAGCCTCTATGATCTATGTTGGTATAGTGTATGCAAAGTTATCTTCATGATATTTGTTTCCACTACCATTTATTATTTCACCTTTTTTTTTTCACAGCAGACTCCTTTTTTTAATCTTGTGGATTGTTTTTAATGGATGGAGGCAAAAGATTTTGGTTCATCTGCGAATATATAGATACTGAACCAACATTGAACTATCCTACATGCATATGACTTGATAGATTGAATATGTATAGTGATTAATTACCTTCAAAAACATGCACAGAAAAGATCACTAGATTTCTTCCATCAGTACGTGTAGGTGTCACAATTGTTCAAATTTCGTACAACATAGTATATGTATCATGTTTAATTGTTATTTTGTATATTCATTGCACTGCTCCTCCTTTGTTTGATGGTGCCACCCTACTGTTTCCCTACTATATCTTGTGAAATATGATGGCTGATGGCAGCAACAAGATGATGAAGGTGTAAACATACATGGCGCTGCAAAACAGTATAATTTTTTATCTGCCACAGCTGCGTTATCTTGGATAGAAAAGTTGCAGAGGTTTCGAAGGATGCCTTCCATCCATAAATATATATATGATATACCATGAAGGTAGGGTTCAAAGGCATGGAACCCCTGCGCATTACAACATCTCCTATTTGGTGCTGTGGTGTAGTGTGCTCCATCTCCCTTTAATTTGCATATATATACAACAAATCTGTAAATTTTATCAATTATAGGTTCCCCTTGAATTGTGGAAAAGCAAGGGAGATTGTGATAGGGAGCTCGACTGCTCAGACAAGTCACAAGTAAGATCTTCAAGTCTAAGTTTGGTTGCAGGGCTCCCAAATTTTTTTTCTCGAATACGCTGGAGAGCTGCTTATCATTATATTAAGAAGAAGAAAGGAGATGATAAGAATCCTTACGACACACACAATAGATCACCTTACATGAGACCAAAAGACAACCTCCACCTACTACAAGCTAACACTATTCACCGTTCGACATGAGGGCAAGAGTGCCCTTAGCCCCAGCCAAACCCCATTCATACAACTCTTCTCTTGCAAACAGCAAGGCTTCAGCCATGTTAGGAGAAGTACCGTCGAAGACACAACCATGTCGGCACGAGGGCTCCTAGAAATTAATCGACTCCGGTGCTGAGAAGATGGAATGAAGCTGGTTTCATGTTGTTTTGAGAGTGCCCCTTGAGTTTCTGTAGGTTCAAGGTGCCTAGAAAAAAAGCTGGCAGAGTAGATAACTTTGTGTTGGGAAAAGTTGCTTTATCCTACTTTATCTTGCCAGTACATGAATAGTCCTTCCGTGGAGTAGAGAATGGGATGTCATTCTCATCTCGAGGAATAGTCCCCTTCGGAGGAAAAAAATATATACATGTATGGGGGGTGCTTTTTTTTGTTTTTCCCTTCTGTTTCTCATAGCAACTCTATCATTTCTATTAATGAAAATGAAGCTGTGCCCTTTGCTAAAAAAAGGTTCCCTTGAATTTAGTCAATTTTCTGGCCAGCCCAACATTCATAAATCTCCAAGCAATTAAACGAATAAGTTTTTTTTAAGGCACAGGCAGCTTCCAAAACCTTTTCCAAATTAAAGTGGTAAAATACCATATGCAGTACTATCTGGAGCAAAGCTGTCAACCAGAGCTAAATCATGAGGTAATAATATATAAACACTTCTGAGAACAATCGATTTTTCATTTCTCGTAATACCAAGTAATAGTATGTCACATTAATTCTTCTGTTTAGCACAAACTGTACAGAATTAACTAAATGATGAACAGTCCTAGCTAACAGGTAATTACGTGTATTATCAGTTCATCACAGAAACCGAGAGGCCAAGACGGTTTGTTACTCAGAGACCTAGAAGGAATTGAACCAAATTCTGGTGTACACGAGGAGGTTTCTCTTGTTTAATATATCGTTCCTCTTCGTCTGTTAAAAATGAACTCTCTCTAGCTTCTGGTATTTGTTTCTCCTTTCTATCTCAAAATCTGATTTGAAATTGCTACATCAACCAACTGTGGCGTTGTCTTGGTTTAAGAATTCTTGGTTACAACTTCAAAGTTGTAACTCATGGCTTCTGCATAGCTAGAAATGCACACAAGCATTATACAAAATCAGCAGAGGAAAGTAAAGAAGGTATATGAAAAAGAAAAAAACTGCCTACTCTACATTCGATAGAAATTTCCCTCTAAAATTTTGGGAATATTGAGCCATTAGTTGGATCGTTTTGATTCGTGCAAACACCCAAACCCTTAACCCCTGTCTCCTCTTCTTCTTTCCTATATATGCCGCCGCCGGAGATCAATGAGATCATCGGAGCGGGAGGCAAGGTGCTGAGCACGAATCTTGGAACAGATCGGAGGGTCCAAAATCTGCAAGACACTGAGGGGGTAAGGAGGGATTTATTTATTTATTTATTTTTTGTTGAATGAAGGTTGTTATCAACTAGCAGGAAAAGAAACCCATGTATTACCATGCATTGGACATAATGGAAAGCAACGGATGAACCAAAGCTAAAGATATTTCTTGGATGGCTGCTAGCTCCTTCATCAAACAGATGATAGCCTAGTACGACTCAAGCAAAGTGTTCAGTTATGTAATTATTGTACCTTTGAAACTGCTTGCCAAGTGTTAATTCTCACAGTTTTTTTCTAATTATGGTTCTCTTAATTTCTGTCACGGTGTCACCTCACATCAAATCATAAAACGCACACCCTTCAACGGGTAATGTTTATACTTCCGTATAGAGATCGGCAGTACAGGTTCATTCATTCTCCAAAATCCAGTGTTCCAAAATCAGTGGCCATCTTCATCGGATGCATCTGCTCACTTGCACTCTTGCTGCTCTGCTCCCATGTCTTCCAGCTGCTCTCAGACGCTCGCCGCCGTCTTCCACCGGGCCCGACACCGCTTCCGGTCATCGGCAGCCTCCTCGACGTCGTCGGTGAGCTCCCGCACCGCTCGTTGGCGCGCGTCGCCGAGCGGTACGGCCCACTGGTGACGCTCCGGCTGGGCACGATGCTCGCCGTCGTGGCCTCCTCGCCGGCCACGGCGCGCGAGGTCCTGCACAGGCACGGCGCTAGCATCACCGACCGTGGCACGCCGGACGCATGGCGCACCGACGGGCACGAGGGCAACTCCATCTTCGCGTTCCCGACGCGCCACCACAGGTGGCGCGCGCTGCGTCGTCTCGGCGCCGAGCAGCTTTTCTCGCCGCGGCGGGTCGAGGAGCAGCGCCCGCTGTGCCGCGACGCCGTGCGCGGCCTCCTCCACCACGTGTCGGAGCTGGCGGCGTCCGGCGCCGCGGTGGACGTCGGGAGGGCGGTGTTCGCGCCCATGGCGAACCTGCTGTTCGGGGCGCTGTTCTCGGCGAGCATCGACGCCGCGACGTCGTACCGGTTCCGCGACGCCGCGCGGGAGTTCGCGCTGCTGACGGTGACACCCAACGTCTCCGAGTTCTTCCCGCTGGTGGCCATGGCCGATCTGCAGGGCCTGCGGCGAAGGACGGCGAGGCACATCACGTGGATGTATCAGCTGATCGACGGCCATGTCGAACGGCGGATGCGTGACCGGGGAACAGCCGGTGGCTGCAGCGCGCACGGGGAGAAGGACCTGCTTGATGTGATGCTGGACATGTCGGAGAAAGAGGAGCAGAATGACGACAGCAAGCCTTACCATGAACCGGGGTGTGATAAGAGCATTTATGGCCGTAAGTTATATATATATATATATATATATATATATATATATACATATGTATATATGTATAAGTATATGTATATATGTTCACGTATATATATATATATATATATATATATTCCTTTTTTACTAAGACTATACAGTTTACTTTTAATTATCTTTGGACTGTATGTCATATTTTGAAATTTTAGTATACATATGCTAACAGTATAAATCATATCTAAAATTTCTTTAATATATAATAAAACATGTTAGAATAAAATAATTAATATTTATGTAATTTTCTAGTAAAATGAATGATTGAACATCGTATAAAAAAGTATAAAAAAGTAACGGCATCATCTATTTTAAAAAAGGAGTATAAGTTTGTAAGGATGTTTTTCCATTGACTTTACAACTTTATCATAGTTAATCCGTTCGATTGTATCTTAACATACTATAAAAGGTTGGATAATTCATCATCCTTTCAGAACAGAAGAACCACGCACAAAAGTAACTTTTCTCACTGCACATATGTTTCAGAAAGAGGCAAAAATTGCTCCTGAGCAACATTAAACAACGTGTTGTTAGAAGACAGCCATAATCATGGCTCTTCTACATGACAGTTTGTGGCTACTTTTCATTAACTAGATTTCGTAGTCACTAAAACATAATGGGTGGACGGAAGCCCAGTGACCACGGCTCACTAGAGTTATCTCTAACAAAGCTATCTTATAAATTTTTTTTTACAACTATTTAGGTACATGAAAAAAAGATTGAAAGAGCGAAAACACTTTAAAACAAACTATATTTTATGCGTAAGGTCATTTCTATAATCGTCTGCCTAGGTTTTTGTCAGACTTAAAATATTTTCTCTGGGTTGGTCTGTTACACGTGGGTGTGTTTTCAATATAAGTTTGGTGATATTTACATATTTATTTAAAGGCAAATTTTACGGGAGGACATCACGGCTACTAAGTGGTTTTAGCTTTTGGACACGGTATTTACTACTAAGCATCATGTTGATTAAACTATTTATTTTATTAAAAAACAGAGATAAATAGTGTGAAAGAACGAACATACTAGCGAAACGACCAAGGCCGGTGGCATAGCTGTCCTTTTACACTATTTTTATCTCCTATTCAATCGAAAATGAATATTTTGATCAATGCTGTGTTCAATAGCAAATGACCACACTTTGAGAGTGTATTCCCTACAGATTGACTTTTGTTCTATTCAGGAGCCACTACTAAAAAAAACCATTTTTCTTGGTGGCCATAACACATTTTCATTAGCGAACCGTCTAGCTGCCTGCGACCAAAGGCCAATGAAAACAAACATTATCACAAGTGGGCCTTATCCGCTTGCTAAAAGCAATTTTCGTTGGTGGCTACGTTATACGGACCGCCAGCATAAAGATTTTTCAGCAAAAAAAAAATTTTATTTTAGAATGGATCGCCAGCAAAAATGTTTTTTATAAAAAATAAATTTTCATTTTTAAACCTCCCACACCAGATTCACAATACACACCAAATCCACAAATCAAACATCACAAATTCCACATATCAAAAATCACAAATTCCACAATCACAAATCACACAACCACAAATCCTACCATCACAAATTCCATAGATCATCACCACCACCGCAGTGCACTCTTAGACGCTGGCGTTGAGCTCCTCCTGCCGGCGCAGAGGAAGGATGTCCGACGACCTCAGATCTGGCCGGGAGAGAGGAGGAGGGAGGTCGTGGTCAACGTCACCGATTTGTCGTCGTCGCTGGCGTTGTCCCGCTGCAGGACCCGCCATCGCCGCACCCAGGGCAACGGATGCCCTTGACGGGGAGGTAGCCGACGCTGACAAGCGAGGCGCCGATGGGGTTCTTGGCCTTGAGGGTGAAGGCGACATGGGTGCGGCCGTTGCAGGCGTTGTCGAGGCCGATGGTCGCTATCGTGCCTCCTATCATCATTGCCATCGTGCGCTTGCCTCTAGATCCGCCTGCCGTCCTCGTCGTGCACTTGCCTCCTATCATCGTCGCCACCGTACGCTCGCTTCCCGTCGCTGTCGCCGCCGCGCGCTCGCTACCGTCACCTTCGTCCCCGCGCGCTGGCCTCCCGTCGCCGTCGCTGTCGCCACTGCACGCTCGCCTCCCGTTGTTGTCTCCACAACGTGCTGCCGCACGAGAACCGCGCACCACCGCCACCTGTGGGAGGAAGGAGGAGAGGTGGATTTGGAGGGAGGAGGGAGGAGGAGAGGATAAGGAGTAGTGAGTGCATAAGGAGTGGTGGGTGGTGATTTTTTAATGGGCGGTGATTTTTTTAAGGGCAATTGAAAGGGTCACTTGAGCCTAGAGGGGGGTGAATAGGCTACTTAAAATTAAACAACGGAAGCTAAAAACAAAAACTAGGTCGGATAGTCTGATCCATAGTCGGACTATCTGATATGATCAGATAGTCCAATGTTGGATCAGACTGTCTGACTTAAGAGGAATGCAGGAATCTCAAATATGCAATACTGGCAAGAGTATACGCACAGGGAAAAACTAGGCCATAGAGACACAACAAAGCAATTAGTAGAGGAGAGAAGAAAGTGAATATCACCGAGATTTCTTGCCGAAGTAATTCCCGGAGTTCAAATCCTTGAGGGGATTCTACCCTCCGTTGAGGAGCTCACAAAGAGCCGGGTCTTTGCTAACTCTTTCCTCAAGAGGTTGCACAAAGCACTCCTTCTTCCACTAGAGGTATCTCTTTCCTTTCGGAGACGAGATCCGACCTTCACAAACTTCTCTTGGCTCACCACAAGTAGATCGGCGGCTCAAGAGCGACGCCTAGCCGTCTAGGAGTCCTCAACCTCCAAGAGTAACAAACACCACACAACTCTTGGAACAACCCTAGTGCTCAAGATCAAGTGAAACGCACACTAGGCCCTCAACAACCAAATCCACAACCACCAAGATTCACCACATAAAGAATGAGGAGGGATTTGAGAGAGGGAGAAAGAGCTCAAAGATCCAAAAGCACTTAAGCACCAAGCTCAACCTAAAGTGAAATGAGAATGAATGAGTTGGGTAACCCTAGAACAGGGTTAGGTGGGGGGTATTTATAGATCCCCAAAAAGTGGCCGTTGGGAGAGAATCTTTTCATCCCACCTCGGATAGTCCGAGATGACATCGGATAGTCCGATGTTTTTGACCCCCAAGCAAGCCAGAGACAGAGAGCAAAGTTCTGAATAATTTCGGATTGTCTGATCGATCGGATAGTCCGAAGTCATGTCGGATAGTCCGGTATTTTTGAACCAAAAACTTCATCCTCTCATAGAGACTCAAGTTCCATTGAACTTTGGAGTTTATGATTCATCGGATAGTCCGATCACATCGGATAGTCCGACAGGTACTTAGAAGAAATTCACTGAAGAAGAATCAAAATCAGTTCAAGACAGAGAGTGAAGTTCTGTAAAATTTCGGATAGTCCGATCATCGGATAGTACGACTTCACATCGAATAGTCCGATATTTTTAAGTCAGTGCTCAGTACACAGACAGAGAGTGAAGTTCTGTAACATTTCGGATAGTCCGACGATCGGATAGTCTGACTTTACATCAGATAGTCCGACAGGAAAAATTCAGCAGCACTTAAAGAAAAGGATTTTGAGCACTAGTGTTGTACCAATCATATGCATGTGGTATCCTTCTTAATAGTACAACATCCTAAACTCAAGAACACAAGAGATACAAGGTTCACAACATAATTACCCCAAATGTGACGCCGTTAAGCTCTTAATCACGGTTCCATTCCTTTTCATCCTTGCATCCACTTCAACAAAACATTAGTGTACCTCTATTTGTGTTGTCATTAACACCAAAATAAATTAGGGGTCCTAGATGCACTTTCAATCTCCCCCTTTTTGGTGATTGATGACAACACAAATGGAACAATGATATAGACTAGATTTTGGCTGAACTCCCCCTAAGGATATGCATGATATGCATAGGAGAGCTCCCCCTTAATCTTTGCACCATATCACAAGATGATAATATAACCACATACACATGCATATGACAGGATATATCACACATTTAAGCATGGATAAAGGATAAGTGCACATTACTGTTGATGCAAAAAAAACACACACTGGCCTGAGAGATTTGCTTTACTCTAGTGCAGGTCCAAAATTAGGGTTTTAGGTTCAAGGGCGTGCCAGTTGATTTGATCCTGCAATCAACAAGACAAAATATACAAAGAATGTTAGTAAACGATAGACAATCGGCCATAGGGCCGATTTCATATCGTATGTGACCTAGCCGATGCAATACAGCATGAATCGACTGTAAGTTGTATGTAAATATGAAAAATAACCCTAAAACTAGTATATCGGCTACAGATATCAATGTTATGCAATCAAGAAATCATTATTACTTTAGAAATAAACATTTGGTATAGATCGTACTGAACCGAGACAATATAAATTGCCTAAGTCTATCGCAACATGAAATAATGATCACATAAAACCGATGTCATAGCCGATATCTAGATCCAATTGCATATCGGTTGTAAATCCGATACAATCTTTTGATAAAGCATTAGAGATTGAACAAAGCATAAAACTATGTCAAATATTCTAGATAGATAAGATCGGCTGAAACTCCGATACTATCCCTATTGACAATCGTAAAGCAAGTTATAGATTATGATTCTAAAACAACTTAATAGGTTGGACTTAACCAATGCAGCATCAAGTCAAAGAAGCATAATATGTAACAAGCCAATAACATCAAATCAGGATGGTGGATACATCATATAACATGAATCAACGAAGTAAACTAGCCGATATCGACGAAACCCTAAAACGGATCTAGCCGATATAGGAAATAGCATTGTCGATCTAAGCTATATGGCATATATGATAACTTCGGAAACTTGCAAGATAGAATTAGAGTGTCATAAAGATGTAAACACTAATCCCAATGATGCAAATTTGCCATGACAAGATATACCTTTTCGCCGAAGATCAAATTGATGCAGCACGACTCGAAAGCACAAGCTTGTCGAAATAAAAAACAAAGGCGGCGATGTGCGGAGATTGATTGAACGTCTGTTGTTATTATTTACAAGACCTCGGGATTATATTTATACCCGAAAATACAAACATTGTACATCACGGACACGACTCATATTAACCTAATACAAATCCAACTAGCGAACAAGTCCCTTAGGCGGACTCTTACCGAGAATATCTATAAGGAAATTACATAAAATATCCTAATTAATAGATACAATTGCCTCCTCAGGACTCTATCCGTGCATGGCAATCCACATGAAACACGCTAACACAACCCGACGACATGTACCGAGTCATGTCACCGAAATCGGCTCAATCGGCTAACCCTGTCCGACTCTGACTCTGCCGATCCAGTTCACAGCTGATTCAGACTACAGCCGGTTCTCACTCTGTTTCCGATACGATCTAATCTCTTCGATCCTATTCGATTCTATCTTCATCTCCAATACTTGAATTACCAAATTTGGTCGTCAACACATGCCCCCCAAGTCCGGAATATCTGGTAATGTTTCGGATTTGCCCAATCTTATCTCCGAGAGAATATCGCACTTTCCGTTTTTGACCGTTACCGCACTGCTTTAAATACCTAACTGACGGCCCCGAGAAACTTCACACCGTTATACTGTTGCCACCGCTTTAGCAATCCTCGTCTCCCCCGACTCCCGCGATCCCCTCGGCGCAAGCAAGCAACCTTCAAGCAACCCTCTACTCGTCCAACTTCTGCCGGTGAGAAAATGTCTTCTTCATCCGCTCCATCCGCTGCTCCATCGGCTGAGTACGCAGAGGTAAGTCCCATCGGCTAGATCTCCTTTTTGCTCATCACATCTTGTTATCCGCAATCTTAGTCCGTTTCCTTTCTCTTCTGCTTTGTTGATGTAGCACCTTGCAAACTTAGTTGCGGTTCCCAGCCTAAACCATCAAAACAACTATTTTCTTGGACCAATCGGCAATCTGGACCCAATTGAGTTTATTACTGCCGAAACAAACAGAATCCCCTTCAGGCTAGCAAACCCAAACCTAGGGCATTGGAAAAACACCTTCAAATCCTGGTCATCCCTAGAGAAAAGCTGGCCCGTATGGTACAAACGTATATCGGCTAGCAAGCAAAGCCACTGGGATGAACTCGGAATCGGCCAAGCCCTAGCTCTCACTTTAGCAAATTCGGCTAAGGACGAGCCGTTGATGGCCTCTGCTAGCTATTTTTGGTCCAATACCATCAACGCATTCATGTTCAATCAAGGACCAATGACCCCAACTCTACTGGACATCACCATGTTGACTGGGCTAGATATCACCTCTTCGGCCAACCCCATGATCTTGAACTCTAAGAACAAATTTGATTTCAAAACCAAGAGCATAGGTGGATGGTCCGGCTTTATTTCAGCCAATATGGGTCAAGGCTCAGTTACCCCAAGAGAACACACTGCCTTCTTGCTGATGTGGTTGGAAAAATACTTATTTTGTGGATCTAGCTGTGGCCCAACCTCCAATTAGCCGAAGCACTTGATGAGAAGAAATAGTTTCCCTTTGGAAAAATTCTGCTCGGCTATCTATACCAGACTCTGAACAATGCATCAGCCAAGCTAGCTGTCGGCTCAGTGGTCAGCGCAGGTGGTCCATGGAGGCAGAATTCCCAAGACTAGAGCCGATCACCGATGATGATGGGGAAGAGATAACCCATCGGAGGTGTACATCTTTTGGAGAGTATGCCAACTCACCAATCGATGCCGGTGCAAAATTATCAGCCGAACTGCTCAAAGATTGGTTCGTCAGCTTCTATGACGGCTTTCAAAAAGATGCCAGAGTTTGGTTCTTCTATGAAGACTCAATCAACTTTGAACTGCCATCGGACTTCAGATTTGAAGAAATCAATCATGACAAATTCCAGAAGTCCAGAGAAGTATATACCACTGCCATTAGCCCATGCATCCTTCTTGTTGGCATCCATCAAGGCAGGAACATCAAAGTTTCATACAAATTTTACCACCCCATGAGCTCAGCTAGGCAGTTTGGTATGGGGCAACTCCCAATCGGCTTGTGGTTTGCTGATAAGATTCAATGCAGAGGAGAAATATCATCAAGTCTGATGATGGATCGGCTACTCAATATCCCAGGACCTCCTCTTGGCAGTATCAATAATATTGAGCTAGCTATGTTCAGGAGTAGGACTTTTACTTCATGTGGGCTGAGTGGAAACAACATCTTTTTCACCAATCGGCTACCATTTATATGACAGATCTCTTCTCTGACATGATCCCTCAGGTAACTCTTTTACTTTCTCTATCTCATTACTGTTTTAAATATATCAGCCGATTCTATTTCTAACTCATGAACTATCTTTGCTTTTCAGACCACAGATTCATCTCCTCCTCGCACAAGCAAAAGTGGCAAAGATATTGAATACGCTGTAGGTCTTTTGCCAAACGGATGTGGTCTATCTCCTTCCAGCATTGGCTACCATGCCCCCAAGACATCAAGTCTACTCCAAGGACAACTAAGGGAACCAGCCGATGCAGGCAGAAAAAGGAAAACCAAGGTACCAACTGCCATGCCACCAGCCACCAAGAAAAAGGCTAAAAAGCAACCACCTCCACCAGCCGATGACATTGACGAAGCCTTGAAAGAAGCATCCATCGAGCGGGCAATAGATGAGGTTGCAGCTGAATTCAGTGATGTAGGAGAAAAAACACCTCCAGCTTCCCCAGTTCCAAAACAAACTCCTACAACTCCTGCTGCCCCAGCAGTCTTCTCCCGGCAACCCAGGGTAAGCTCATTCTTAGCTACAAAACTTCTTTATTTATCATCTCTCTAACCACCGAAACTTTGTAGTTTGTAGAAGAAAAGACCAGCCAAGAAGAAAAAACCTGCTCCAATATCGGCTAAGCCAACCGTTCAAGCTCCCCTGGTAAGTCTCAATCTTCTAAAAATTCTAAATATTTCACTAGCCGATACCACCTAACACTTGCATAAATACCCAACATTTTCAGCCTCCTTCCCCATCATCACCTGTAGCACAAGCAATTTCTAGCGAACACACTACATCGGCTGCAGGCAGTCACCACGTTGTAGAAGAGGAAGTTGCTGCCCCTGCAATTCCTGTAAGTCTCAAACCCTCAAAAATATCAAATCGGCTACACAACATATTCTTTGACTTATATCCTTTTTATTCCTTTCTTTGCAGGTCCTAGCCGATTTATTTTCCTTTGATATAAAGGACTACTTTGATGAAGAAGCAGAGGGAGAAGCACCAAGCAAATCCTTAGCTCTTCTAGCCGGTGACGTAATGAGAAATCTTGAAGACATCTCTCACCGACTGGAAGCATCTCTGGACAGCCTGGTAGTCGATTGCAGCACCCTCCGGGCTAGATTTCAAGAAATTCAAGCTCTGCTCCCGGATGAATTATCTAATACCATCACTCCAGCCATGTACCTTGAACAACATCAATTCAAACTGGAGAAGGCTAGACAAAGAATAGCTGATCGGCTGGAGAATAAAAGTATTGAAGCTACCATTCAAGCAAATCGGTAGTTAGTGCATGATGAGAAGAACAAACTTGATCAACTGGCCGAAGAACCGATTAAGGCTACTATAGATCAATTGGAAGCTGAAAGGATCGATTTGCTAGCCAAACTTGAAGAATGCAATGCCGAAATTGCACTAGAAAAGCAGAAATTAGCCGATCTCCCAAAGGATGTTGGAGAACAAAAGGCAAAGCTGAGATCGGCTATAAAAAATCTGGCCAATATGACCAAATCCCTCAAGGTGATCCCTGGAACCGATGCACAACATGCCCAAGCAATCGCAAAAGTTGAAGAAATTCGACTACGGGCACTATCGGCTATCCAGCGTTACTTATCCCAGTAACTGCATTGTAATAGGGACTTTAGAAAATTTTGTAACCAATTCTGTATTCGGCCAGAACATTTGTCTTGTAACACACACTTTGATATCCTTTATGTCGATTAATACTTTTGCTATAATATATGTATCGGCCATCGAGCCAATTTTATACTTAGCCAAACTCTGAAATAAAATTTGCTCAAAAATTTCCAACTCTCAAAAATTTCCAACTTTCGTCCTCCATGCCCCCCAAGTTTGTAGTAGGGAACACAATGCTGCAAACTTATATATCTAAGGGCGATAAAAATATCGGCCACCTAAAGGCGATGTAAATACACCGGCTATCAACCATAGATCGGCAAATCATAGGCGATTACGAACCAATCCAAACACTTGGGTAATATTTATTCAAATATTTTTCATTGAGTGCCTTTCCAAATACTTCACCATCAAGTCCTTTTAACATGTAGGCCCCCTTAGAAACACATTTGTGGATTTGAAACGACCCCTCCCAATTTCTCTGGCCTCTGTCGGCAACACCAATTTCCAAACAAGCTCACCTTCTTCAAAAGATTTGGGTACAACCTTTTTGTTATAATGCCTTGCAACTCTATCCTTGTCCTTTTTAACTTTCTCAAGAGCTCGCAACCTAACTTGAATCAAATCTTCTGACTCATCAACCATCAGATTATGATAATCATCGGCTGTCAACTCATCTTGTAAAGAAATCCTCCTAGAGCCGATGTTGGTTTCCCATGGTAACATAGCCTCATGCCCATAAACCAGTTGATAAGGAGGTACCTGAATTGCACCATGGCAAGCCATCCTATAGGACCACAATGATTTAGCCAGAATAGTATGCCACTTCTTGGGATATTCGACTATCTTTCTCTTAACCAACTTAATCAAGCTCTTATTAGATGCCTCAGCCTGTCCATTAGCTTGTGCATAATATGGTGAAGAATTCAACAATTTAATTCCCATGCTATCGGCAAATTGAACAAATTCGTCCGACACAAATATAGAACCTTGATCAGTTGTAATCGTCTGTGGCAAACCAAATCTATATATGATATGTTCTTTAACAAAATTAATTGCATCTTGGCTGTCAACCTTCTTCAAAGGAATTGCTTCAACCCATTTAGTAAAATAATCAGTTGCAACCAGTATGAATTTATGCCCTTTACTTAATGGTGGATTAATCTGACCGATCATATCAATACACCAACCTCTGAACGGCCACGGCTTTATGATGGGGTTCATGGCCGATGCTGGTGCTCTTTGAATTGCTCCAAATTTCTGACAATCTTGACAACCTTTGTAATACCTGAAACAATCCCCCAGCATTATCGGCCAAAAATATCCAACTCTTCGGATTAACCATTTCATCTTGTGAGCCGATTGATGTGTCCCACAAATACCTTCATGGACTTCACACATGACAACCTTTTCCTCTTCCATGCTGAAGCATTTCAAAAGAACTCCATCAATCGTCCGATAGTATAATGTATCATCCAACAAAACATACTTTAAGGCTTTATACCGTAATTTCCTTGAAATCGATCTGGAAGGATTCTTTAAATACTCAAAAATATCAAACCTCCAATCATCGGCTGGAATGCAAGCCACTTCTACTTCAATCCCCTGTAACATCGGCTTGTAGCCTGATGCACCTTGAGCTAAATCATTGGCTTCGACGTTTTGCTCCCTAGGAATATGTTTCAAAGTAACTATCTTAAAAGTTTTCATCAGCTCTTGACATTTCTCATTATAAATCATCAAAGTATCATTTTTGCACTCGTATTCTCCAGATAATTGATTTATTACCAGCAATGAATCACCCATAATTTCAACAACATCGGCCTCGACTTCTCTCAATAATTGCAACCCTTTGAGAACACTTCATATTCTGCTTGATTATTTGTAGAGTATGGTTTGAAAGTAAAAGCAAACTGGAAACTTGCCCCCTAGGCGATATAATTACCAAGCCGATTCCACAACCATGAGTGCAAACAGATCCATCAAAGAACAAAGTCGATGGCATAATATCAACATTGTCAATGCTGGTATCCCTGTGTTCAACTACGAAATCAGCTATCGCTTGCCCTTTAACTGCCTTAGCCAACTCATACCTGAGATCAAATTCTGACAAAGCAAAAATCCACTTCCCATTTCCCCCTTTCAGAACTGGAGCCGATAGCATATAACGCACCACATCGGCCATGCATACTATGATACACTCATTGGAGAGTAGATAATGTCTCAACTTTGTACAAGAAAAATATAAACACAGGCACAATTTCTCGACGGGTGAATACCTTGTTTCTGCATCCAAGAGACGTCTGTTCAGATAAAATATAACTCTTTCTTTTCCTTCAACCTCCTGGATCAAAACTGAACCGATAGAGTTCTGATCGGCCGACAAATATAATTTAAATGGGATCCCTTTCTGTGGTGGTCTAAGAACTGGAGGAGTACTCAAATATTCCTTGATATTATCTAATGCTTGCTGCTGCTTTTCTCCCCAAATAAATTCTTGATCGGCTTTCAACCTTAGTAAAGGAGTAAATGGTTCTATTCGGCCAGACAGATTTGATATGAAACGTCGAACAAAATTTATTTTGCCAATCAATGATTGCAACTTGGTCTTATCTTCTCGAGGTTTTATGCCTTTAATTGCCTCAATACTCCTCTGAGGAATTTCAATCCCACGCTCATGTACCAAAAATCCAAGAAATTGACCAACCGATACGCCAAAAGCACACTTGGTAGGATTCATCTTCAACCCATACTTTCGAGCTCTTTCCAAGACCTGTTTTAAATCGGCTATATGTTCATCAACTTCCTTAGATTTAACCACCACGTCATCAATATATATCTCCACCAATGTGCCGATGAGATCATGAAAAATATAGTTCATGGCCCTGTGATATGTAGCACCAGCACTTCTCAAGCCGAAAGTCATAACCACCCACTCATATAAGCCGATAGCAGTCTTGTTAATATCTTCCTCAGCCATGAAAATTTGATTATAACCAGCGTTGCCATCCATGAAACTGATGATTTTATGTCCAGATGCTGCATCTACGAGTTGATCGGCTATCGGCATTGGGTATTCATCTTTCGGTGTAGCTTTGTTTAAGTCTCTGAAATCAATGCAAACCCTGAGCGTGCCGTTCTTCTTGATAACTGGTACTATATTAGAGATCCATTCAGCATATCGGCATGGTCTGATAAAATTAGCATCATAAAGTCTCGTAATTTCAGCCTTGATAGCATCATACATTGCAGCTTTACAACGTCTTGGGGGTTGTTTATACGGCCGATATCCTGGTTTGATAGGTAGCCGATGTTCTACTATCGATCGGCTAAGTCCTGGCATCTCATAATATTCCCAGGCAAAACAATCTCTATACTCTTTCAAGAGTGCAATTAACTTACATTAAATTCTTTCGGTAAACCCTTGCTAATATATGTTGGCCTAGGACTATCACCTGGTCCGATGTCGATTTCTTCTAATCGGCCGACATAAAACCTTGTCCCAGCTTACCGTCGAGATCATCAACAGTGTCCTTTGTGTAGAAATTGGAACCCTCCACGGCGCCCTCAAAACAAGAATTGGGGCTCTCCATCTCCTGTTGGCTGTATGGCATCATCAGAAACCTTTAAGTAATCTCCTTACCAAACTTTTCCAGATAAACAATCAATTCCCTCCATCTCCCAAACAGATGAATCGGCGCTAGCTACATTAACTTACCTGTCGGCTGGCACGATTTCGATTTGGTCTCCTTGCCATTGAATCAGACTTTGGTGCATTGTTGAGGGAATACAACAGTTGGCATGGATCGAATCTCTTCCCAGCAACAGACTGTAGGAACCCTTCACATGAATAACGAAGAACGTGGTAGGAATTGTTTTACTGCCGATGGTTAGCTCTACATTCAAAACTCCTTTGGTCTCAGATGGATTCCCGCCAAAATCTTTTAGAACCATGTTAGTCTTGATCAAATCCTCTGAATTCTTCCCAAGTTTCCTGAATGTTGTGTATGGCATAAGATTAACAGCTGCTCCCCCATCGACTAGCATCTTTGACATAGGCTTGCCATTGACAAATCCCTTGACATACAACGGCTTGAGGTGCCGATGATCGGTCCCTTCAGGTTTCTCAAACACGGCTTGTTGTGGAGATAAGATCAGCTTAGCCGATGGCAAATTGCCTTCTTGCTCAACAACTTGCTCAACTGCATATTCGGCTGGTAGCATGAAAACCATGTTTATAGCAGATGACACCACCTCTTTTCGCTTATGTTGATGGCTTTTGTTGCGATCGGCTTCAGCTTCATTGGCTGGCACTACTTTGCTCTTCACGCGCCAGACTTTCTTTGTTCTCTGCCTTAGTCGATGTTCAATTTCCCCTTCGACCTCCTGGAATTGTTCCCTGTTTCTCATCCTTTGAACTCTCCTCTTTTGGTTTTTAGTGAATATTCCAGAAGGGCACCATTGAGGATGCATCGGCTTGGATTCTCTAGGTGAGTCATCTTCATCATTGTCTTGCTGCATCAGCCCAAGTCTTTCATGAACTGGCAACCTTGCCTAAATCGGCCGATATGTCGTTGTACCTTGTCGGCTTGGTCTTTGGGTGAATTGTGCATCAAGATCACTGCATCCGGGACAATCTTCAATAGATGGCAACCTCATACCCTCATTCCAGCAAAATCTAAAAAAATCACAACTCCAATGAGGATCAAAATATCTTACACTCTCATGGGCATATGCCTCCTCTTCTCTTTGGCGCCTTTTCTGATACTTGTTGATCATACCAGCCGATTTGATGCTCCTGTTATAATTTTTACCTCCATCGGCTGTATTCCGGTTATATCCAGAGTGCACCATGTTGACTGGAAAAGGATGTCCATCTATCTTCATCGGCCTCTTGGATTCATCGATCTTAATCTTGCCTTGTTCGATAGCCGACTGGATCTGTTGCCTGAAAATCTTGCAGTCATTAGTATTATGAGATCCTGTATTATGTCACTTGCAGTATTTTCTCTTCTTCAACTCCTCAGCCGATGGGATAACATGCCCTGCCGGCAGTTGAATCTGTTTTTCTTGGAGAAGAAGATCAAAAATCTTGTCGGCTTTGGTGATGTCAAAATCAAATCTTTCCTCCTTTCCTGCATTCTTGACCCATTGACAGACCACCGTCTTCTTGTTCCTAGCCCACTCGGCTGCGTTGATCTCTCGGTCATCATCTTCAGAATCAGAATCATAGCTATAGACATTGTTGACATTGTTTGCCTTTTTGATGAACTTTCTTGCTTCTTGGAATCTTGTCTCGTGAGCCGATACCTTTTGAGCTAGGTGAGCTAAACTCTCAAAGTCTTGGGCCGAAAATCTTTCCCTTATCGGCGCCAACAAACCTTGGAAGACCAAATCGGCTAGCTGAGAATCTGTCAAGGCTAGACTGTAGCATCTATTCCTCACATCTCTGAAACGTTGAATATAATCTGGAACTGACTCATCTGATTTTTGCCTGATTGCAGTGAGGTCTGATAGCTTCATCTCTTGTACTCCACTGAAAAAATTCTTGTGGAATTGTTTCTCTGGATCGGCCCAACTTCTGATTGAGTTATAAGGCAGAGATGAAAACCATGTGAATGCCGATCCAGATAAAGAAAGTGGGAATAATCTAACTCTGAGAGCCTCTGTAGCCGATGCTTCACCACACTGAGCTAGAAATCGGCTAACATGCTCATAAGTAGATACATTGTCTTGTCCTGAAAATTTGGAGAAGTCTGGCACCTTGTATCTGTTTGGTAATGGAAACCGGTCAAAATATTATGGATATGGGTGCCGATACATGTTGCCATTGTCCTTTGGCTTGAGCCCAAACTGTTCCCTCATGACGTCAGCGATCATATCGGCCCAGGGCTGATGTGGTGTAGCTCCACCATACTGTTGCGGCAGTGGATCCACCTGGCCGTATTGGATCGGCTGAGGTCGCGGTGAGTGAGGTTGATACAGATGATTGAAACCAGCCGATATACTCTGAGGTGGTACGTATGGGAGTTCTGCACTGTACTGCTGGCCTATCGGCTGAGTAATTCCAATCGGCTACTGCGGAACCGAAGGAATTTGATAAGATGTGTCAACAGCCGGCGGTTTTGGGTGTAGAATGTTCATCAATTGCTCCGGTGTTAACTGAGTTGATGCTTGCCCCCCAGCCATCGGCAGTGATCTGGTTAAAATAGATGGGATATTCGAGCTTGAATAAGGAGCTGATGGAGCCTGAGTTTGAAGCATTTGTTGACTCGTTTGATTCCTGCCGACGTCTGTCTTCACAGTTCTGTATCCTGGGACTGAACCGAGACAGTATAAATTGCCTAAGTCTATCACAACATGAAATAATGATCACATAAAACCGATGTCATAGCCGATATCTAGATCCAATTGCATATCGGTTGTAAATCCGATACAATCTTTTGATAAAGCATTAGAGATTGAACAAAGCATAAAACTATGTCAAATATTCTAGATAGATAAGATCAGCTGAAACTCCGATACTATCCCTATTGACAATCGTAAAGCAAGTTATAGATTATGATTCTAAAACAACTTAATAGGTTGGACTTAACCAATGCAGCATCAAGTATAAAAGAAGCATAATATGTAACAAGCCAATAACATCAAATTAGGATGGTGGATACATCATATAACATGAATCAACGAAGTAAACTAGCCGATATAGACGAAACCCTAAAACGGATCTAGCCGATATAGGAAATAGCATTGTCGATCTAAGCTATATGGCATATATGATAACTTCGGAAACTTGCAAGATAGAATTAGAGTGTCATAAAGATGTAAGCACTAATCCCAATGATGCAAATTTGCCATGACAAGATATACCTTTTCGCCGAAGATCAAATTGATGCTGCATTACTCGAAAGCACAAGCTTGTCGAAATAAAAAACCAAAGGTGGCGATGCGCCGAGATTGATTGAACGTCTGTTGTTATTATTTACAAGACCTCGGGATTATATTTATACCCGAAAATACAAACACTGTCCATCACGGACACGACTCATATTAACCTAATACAAATCCAACTAGCGAACAAGTCCCTTAGGCGGACTCTTACCGAGAATATCTATAAGGAAATTACATAAAATATCCTAATTAATAGATATAATTGCGTCCTCATGACTCTATCCGTGCATGGCAATCCACATGAAACACGCTAACACAACCCGATGACATGTACCGAGTCATGTTATGGAAATCGGCTCAATCGGCTAACCCTGTCCGACTCTGACTCAGCCGATCCAGTTCACAGCCGATTCAGACTACAGCCGGTTCTCACTCTGTTTCCGATACGATCTAATCTCTTCGATCCTCTTCGATTCTATCTTCATCTCCGATACTTGAATTACCAAATTTGGTCATCAACAATTACATCATCCAAGCATATAAGGCTCAGCAAGACATAAAAAACATAAACGCATAAGATGCCTAAAGCTACACATGATTTGGCCTACAAGTTCGACTAGCCATCAAAGAAGATAAATGAGATAATTCTCCCTCTTTGGCAGCAAGACACCAAAGAGGGGAATAAGAAAGGAAGAGATCACTCATCCTCATCATAATCCTCGTCCTTCTCACCGGACTCCTCGTCTTCTTTCTCTTCCTCTTCCTCCATAGGAGCCTTGCCACGATCACCATGAGAGGAACTCGCCTCAGCTGCAAAAGGATCCTTAAAAACCTCCTCCTCACTCTCTTCAACCTCAGAACCATCAGGAGAACAGGGCAAGTTGGAACTGCGAAGTAGAAGCTTGATCCGCCGAGTGTCCTTCTTTCTCGCCTTGCGTTCCTTGGCTTGGTGGACGGAGATGATCTTGCATAAGTTAAAGATGGACTTGAAGAACCTCAAGGATGAGGAGTCCGTCTTGGTGACACTAGAGGATGGACCGGCACGAGTTGAGGCACGAGTGCTTCGCCTAGCCGCCGCATGAGCATACTTAATAAGGCGGACTTGGTAACTGGTGTGGGCCACTTCCTTGTGAAACTTTTTCTAAGTTACAATCTCAATCATCTTCATAATGTATGGTCCATAGTCAAGGCCCCGCTTGGGCATCATGGAGATGAGCCGGATTTCTTCAAAAATGAAGTCAAAGGCATCAAACAACTGGGGCCTTGCCTTCATCTTTTGGAGGATATTCCGTGTATAAGCAAGAACATTGCTTGCATCCCGTTCCTTAGGATTGAAAGACTTGCGCAAAAGTTTGTTTAGATAGGCATAGAAGGGAAGGAGCCCTTTGATGGTGCCTAACTCATAGTCCACATCTTGGTATAGGAAATGAAGGGAATTAGTATCCAACGACTTCTCATCATGGATCTTGACACGGTTTAGGCGAGAACGAGTTGGGAACCCCAAGATGGCCGCAAACTTGGCATAAGTCACTGAATACTTCACTCCATTTGTCAACCAATGAATGATCTTGTCTTTGTTGGGTTCAAAGTAGACCATTGCATAAAACTGAGCAATGATTTCCTTGCACCACGGGTATTGCAACCCCATTAATTCTTTCAAGTTCTGCCGATGACACGCGTCAATCACTTCATCAATGATGGGATCGTGCAATTCCTCCATGTACTTCCAGTCGATCCACTACATAAGAATGGCTCCCTTCTTTGGTGCAATCACGGTCTCATAATAGTCTTGCTGAAAGAAATTCCAAAACCGGGGATCAGAAGAGAGCTGCTGAAACTTGTAGGGATCCTTCTTGCGTTCTTTCTCCACCTCAGTCGACTTGCGATTCCACCTAATCACCCTCCTGGGATAGGTGGGATCCCTCACGGGAGTAGAGACAAAGAAGGGGCCTTCGTCCTCCACGGCCTGCTGAGCGGCCATGTCCTCTTCTAATTGAATTTCTTCATCAAAAGAGCGACCGGGATCACCACTGCCTCCAGCCTGATCTGAGAAATCACTAGGATTCCCATTGCGAACTTTGCTTGCCGGTGCACTTGAGACTTCTCCACTAACACGGCTCTAGCGAGGGGGAAGGGGAGCGCCTCGCTCCACATTTGCCACTTGTGCCACATCTTCCTCAGTGGATTGCCCTTGAAGCGCATCTCTGCGAGATTGGGGCATTCGCTGAACGGCATGACGAGCTTTGGAGGTAGGAGACAGCCTCGATCCATCGATCCTTGGCGAGAGTAAACTTGATTCTTGAATTGGCCCTTGATCATGAGGGTACACTGATTTAGCATAGAGGATGATGATTACGGATAAGTGAAAGGAAGACATTTGAGTGTGGGAGCAAAATTTTGTGAGCAAGAGCAAAATAGGTCGGATAGTCCGATTTTATGTCGGACTGTTCGATGTAGATCGGACTATCCGACATGAAATCAGATACTCCGACAGATTTTGCCCTAGAACACAAAATTTTGATTCACACAAAAATATCCGATGGAATCAAAGGATCTTCTAGGAACTAGTTCTAGACACTAAAACAAGATGGTTCACCAAAGGGAATCGTGAAACAATGGTGGAATGTAGAGATCGGAGAACCGAGGAAATACCTCAACAGGAGACCAAATCCACGGGAAAACCCAGTGAAGTTGGAAGGAGTTGAAGGAGATGAACTTCCCTGTAGCAATGCAGATGCAATCAGAGTCTCTGAAGTGAAGATTTTGGTGGCTTAGATCTAGGGTTGGAGTGGAGAGGAGAGAAGGAGAGAGTAAGTGAATGAGGCAAATGGTTGGAGGGGTAAGAAAAAGTTACCCCGGGGAGGTTAAGTCCCCTTGCCTTTGGGCCCACGTCAGATAGTTGATGTGAGATTGGACTATCCGATGTGGTCGGATTGTCCGACGTAAAGTCAGACAATCCGACATCCTTTGTGGTAGACAGAGGGAGAGAGGATGGCACAAACAGAGTTTGTGAAACAAGTAGGTGACAAGGAGAACTCGATGGCTAGACAAACACATTGGCAATTGCTTCACATATGATTTGTAAGCAACCAAGCAATCAAACTAAAACCATAAGTGAAGCAATTTGATCGGGAGATCAAAAAGAGTGAATTACCAAGAGACAGGGTAATTCACCCTCAAGAGAGGGAATGTTTGAACCTATTTCAAGTTGTGTAGGAGCCAACATTGATTAAAAAATGAGATCCCCATACACATAGATTCAGTTAATTCACACAATGGTGACTACTGTTCATTCATTAATTGAATGTCCAATTTGTCATAAAGTAATAATCACCCTAAGCTAATAGGCAAGAAAAAAATGCAGTAAATCAAGCCACATTCCGAGAATCCAAGATATTTAGCTCACTTCTCAACTCACAAAACCTAGCTTCATCTAGAGGTTTGGTAAAAATATCCGCCAATTGTTTATCGGTTCTCACATGTTGAATGTCTATGTCGCCACTTGTGGAATGATCTCTCAAGAAGTGATGGCGAATATCAATGTGTTTGGTTTGGGAGTGTTGGACGGGGTTGTTTGATATCTTGATTCCGCTCTCATTGTCACATAGGAGTGGAATTTTGCTCACATTTAGGCCATAGTCTCTCAGGGTTTGTTTCATCCAAAGAAGTTGAGCACAACAACTCCCCGCCGAAGTATTCCGCTTCAGCGGTGGATAGGGCGACGGAGTTTTGCTTCTTAGAGGACCAAGAAACAATGGACCTACCTGAGAATTGGCAAGTACCCGATGTGCTTTTCCTATCCACTTTGCACCCGGCATAATCTGCATCGGCATAGCCAATGAGGTTGAATTAGGTGTGTGCACAAAATATCTAAGGATTCTCTTCACGGCGACAAGATGATACTCCTTTGGAGCGGCTTGAAATCTTGCACACATGCACACACTAAGTATGATATCGGGCCTAGATGCACATAGGTAAAGTAATGACCCAGTGATAGAACGATATACCTTTTGGTCGACGTCTTTACCTTATTCGTTGAGGTCTAGGTGTCCATTTGATGGCATAGGAGTGTGAATTGGCTTGGCACTCTCCATCCCGAATTTATTGAGAATGTCCTTCAAATACTTCGTTTGGCAAATGAACGTTCCTTCCTTAAGTTGCTTGATTTGAAAACCGAGGAAGAACTTCAATTCACCCATCATGGACATCTCAAACCGCTTGGTCATCATTCTACTAAATTTTTCACTAAAAGACTTGTTAGTAGAGCCAAATATAATATCATCGACATATATTTGGCACACAAAGATATCACGATCATGTCTTTTAGTAAAGAGAGTAGCATCGGCCTTGCCAATCTCAAACCGTTTTTAACGAGAAAATCACGAAGGCATTCATACCATGCTCTAGGGGCTTGCTTAAGCCCATAGAGCGCCTTGTGAAGCTTATACACGTGATTATAATACTTTGGATCTTCAAACCCCGGTGGTTGCTCTACATATACCAACTCATTGATTGGACCGTTGAGGAAGGCGCTCTTCACTTCCATTTGATAGAGCTTGAAATCAAGGTTAGTAGCAAAGGCTAATAAAATGCGAATTGACTCAAGCCTAGCTACCGGTGCAAAGGTTTCACCAAAATCCAATCCTTCGATTTGGGTGAACCCTTGAGCCACTAACCATGCCTTGTTTCTTACCACCACGCCGTTCTCATCTTGTTTGTTCCGGAAGATCCACTTGGTACCTATCACGTTTTGCCTCGGTCTCTCCACCAATGTCCACAGTTCATTTCGGGTGAAGTTATTCAACTCTTCTTGCATCGCCATCACCCAATCCGGATCACCGAGTGCTTCTTCTACCCTTAGTGGCTCATGGAAGACACAAAAGAGTAATGTTCACAAAAATTTGCAACTCGAGATCTAGTGGATACTCCCTTGTTGATATCACCTAGAATGTTATCGGTGGGGTGATCTCATTGAATGCTTTGGTGAATCCTTGGGCGTGAAAGGTTGATTGGTGAAGATTGCACGTGCTCGTCTCCTTCACCATGATCCATGTGTGAAGGTGAGGAATCGTTGGCTTGGGTTGATGTAGATGGCTCCACTTGTGTTGAGGAAGAGGCCCCTTGTTTTGGCTCCCTAGGACGAACATCCCCTAGGGCTAACCTCTTGATAGCTTCGCTTGGGTCCTCCTCTTCACCTAACCCATGTGAGTCAACTTGCTCTACTTGAGAGCCATTAGTTTCATCAAATGTCACATCACGCGCGATCTGAGCAATACCGAAGGTTTTGTTGAAAATGCGGTATGCGCACTCATTTGACCCATACCCAAGCAAGAGTCCCTCATCCACTTTAGGAGCAAATTTTGAGGATCTCGCCTTCTTGTTAAGAATGTAGCACTTACTACCGAAAACGCGAAAGTAAGAGACATTTGGTTTGTTACCGGTAAGAAGCTCATAGGGAGTCTTCTTAAGAAGGCGGTGAAGATAGAGACGGTTGATGGCGTGGCATGTGGTGTTGACCGCTTCGGCCCAAAAGCGGTCCGATGTCTTGTATTCATCCAACATGGTCCTCGCCATCTCAATGAGAGTCCTATTCTTCCTCTCGGCTACTCCATTTTGTTGAGGTGAATACGGAGCCGAGAACTCATGCTTGATGCCTTCTTCATCAAGGAATCTCTCCACGCACGTGTTCTTGAATTCTTTGCCGTTGTCACTTCGGATGTTCTTGATCTTGAGCTCGAACTCATTTTGTGCTCTTCTTGCAAATTTCTTGAAGATAGATTGAGTCTCACTCTTGTCGTGCAAAAAGAACACCCACGTGAAGCGTGAAAAGTCATCAACAATAACAAGACCATATTTATTACCTCCAATGCTTAGATAAGCAATGGGCCCGAAGAGGTCCGTGTGAAGAAGCTCCAATGGTCTCATAGTAGTTATGACATTCTTGACGGGGTGGTGAACTCCAACTTGTTTCCCGGCTTGACATGTGCTACACACCCTATCTTTCTCAAAATGTACATTTGTTAGTCCAAGAATGTGATCGCCTTTTAGAAGCTTGTGAAGATTCCTCATACCAACATGGGCTAGCCTCCAATGCCAAAGCCACCCCGTGTTGGACTTAGCCACTAAGCATGTCTCAAGTTTGGCTTTATTTGAGGTGAAATCTACAAGATAAAGCTTTCCCTTGAGGACACCCTTAAAGACTATGGAGGAATCATTCCTTCTATAAACGGTCACATCAACATCGGTAAAAAGACAATTGTAACCCAAAGAACATAATTGCGAAACGGACAAAAGATTGTAGTTGAGAGATTTTACCAACAGAACCTTTGAAATGGAAAGGTCATTTGAGATGACAATTTTACCTAAGCGCATTACCTTTCCCTTTCCATCATCCCCGAAAACTATGTTGTCTTGTGAAGTGCTATTTGGATCAAGGGAAGAAAACATTGACTCCTCTCCGGTCATGTAATTCGTACATCCGCTATCAATCACCCAACTTTTCCCACCGGAGATGTATTCCTACAATAGATCAATTTCTAATTTTAGGTACCCATACTTGCTTGGGTCCTCTCATGTTAGTAACAAGTGCCTTAGGCACCCAAAGCACTCTCTTGATGGAAATGTTCTTGCCCCTTGGGCCAACGTACTTAGCTACAACACAACCATTAGCATTCTTCTTAAGAACATAAGAGGCATCAAATGAATTTTGTGAAGCACAATAATTAGGAAGGATACTTTTGGTCTTGATAAAGTTGTTGAGACCTTGAGGCTTCTTGAGCATTACACTTTTATCCACCATCCCTTTCGGTGGAGGAACATACCCAAGGCCTTCACGGTTGAAGTTATCTCTTTGGTAGCCTAGGTACTCCTTTAGGGCCTTACTACCCATGTGGCACTTTAGAAGGCCATTGTGAAGGAGTCCCATAAGCTTCTCATTTTGCTTTTGCAAGGCACTCAAAGATATGGAATTAGTAGTACAAGCATCAATATTAATGTCCTTACACCTAGCACATGGTTCATTGCTTGGGGCAATCTTAGAGCAAGATGCCTCACTAGGGAGAGAGACACTATTCTTTAAGGTTTCGAACTTCTCTTCAAGAGAGAGGTAAGCTTTGTCCAAGCCATCCACTCTCTCTTGAAGTTGAGCATTCGCCACCTCAAGATTAGCATGAGATTGTTTGGTTTGCTTGTAAAGCCGTACCAAAGCCTCATTTTTCTCTCTCTCCTCAGCAAGCTCAACCTTGAGTTCATGAGCTCGCTCCTTCTCACGAATGAACAAAGTCTCTTGCCTCTCGAGGGTTGCATATTGATCCTCGATTCTCCCAAGCAACTCACTGAAGTGCGGTATTGATTCCGTAGTTATGGACTTGAACAAGTCCTCATCCATAACCTCATCAACCTCATTACTAACAAGATCAACATTTATGGGCTTGAGAGAGGAAGGTACCTTAGGCTCCTTTGCCATGAGGCAAATAGGAGCATCGTCATCATTTGAGTAGTTGAAGAGCCTAAGTGTAGGAGGTGATGTAGGCTTGACGGCGAAGGTGGCCACTCCCTCATCATCACTTGAGCTTGACTCGGAATCGGAACCGAAGATCATCCCAAGGTGAGCTTGGCCATGTTGCTCGCGCTTGCTATGCTTGTGCTTCTCCCTTTTGTCGCCCTTCTTCTTTTCTTCCTTGAGGTTGGGGCAATCGGCCATGAAATATCCGGGTTCATGACACTCATAGCATTTCCTTGTGGAGTGCCTCCCACTTGATTTGTCGATGGAGCGCTTGGAAGGACTCCCCTTGAAGAAGCCGCTTCGCCTCATGAACTTCCCAAACTTCTTGACAAAGAGAGCCATCTCTTCATCATCGATCTCCTCCTTGCTCTTGCTCTTGCGGCTTGCTTCTTCTTCTTCTTCTTCCTTCGCCTTCAATGCCAAGTCTTCCTTCTTGATGCTAGCAATTGAGCTTTGGATGATGTATTGGATGACTTCTTGGATTCTTGCTCAAGCATGTCATTGGCAAGAATGCGTCCGAGCAAATCATGAGGTGTGAGAGTCTTATAGTCCGGACGCTCACGAATGATGGTCACCAAGGTAGAGTTCCTTGGAGTGATTGCTCGAACCATCTTCTTGACTACAACCTCATCGGTCATGTCCTTGGAACCCAGCCCCTTGATCTCATTGACAATCTTGCTCAATCGATCATACATGTCGCTTGGGCTCTCACCATCCAACATCACAAATCGCTCAAATTGCCCCTTGAGGATCTCCACCTTGGACTTGCGAACACTATCCGTGCCTTCATGCAAATTCCGAAGTGTATCCCAAATCACTTTGGCACTCTCAATGCCGTCCACACGGTTGAACTCACTTCCACTCAAGGCGCTAAGTATCGCATTAGCGGCTTGAGCGTTCTTGTGCTCGTTCTCGTTGTCCTCCTTGGTGGGATCCTCGGGTCTCTGCAAAACATAGCTATTTTCGACTATTCTCCAAATAGATGGGTTAATAGACTTCAAATGCATCTTCATCTTATGTTTCCAAGCAGCATAGTCCGTACCATTGAAGTACGGAGCTTTACCACTGTAGGTGCTCACGTAAGATGTAGATGTAGATGTAGAGGAGTAGTCATAAGGAACTTTAGCTCCCTCATCACCCTCCTTGCCATCCCCTATTTGACCCGACATGATCTCTCCAAGCGGTTAAGCCTAATAAGGAGGTTAGGCTCTAATACCAATTGAAAAGGTCACTTGAGCCTAGAAGGGGTGAATAGGCTACTTAAAATTAAACAACGGAAGCTAAAAACAAAAACTAGGTCGGATAGTCTGATCCACAGTCGGACTATCTGATCTGATCAGATAGTCCGATGTTGGATCAGACTGTCTGACTCAAGAGGAATGCAAGAATCTCAAATCTGCAATACTAGCAAGAGTATACGCACAGGCAAAAACTAGGCTATAGAGACACAACAAAGCAATTAGTAGAGGAGAGAGGAAAGCGAACATCACCGAGATTTCTTGCTGATGTCATTCCCGGAGTTCAAATCCTTGAGGGGATTCTACTCTCCGTTGAAGAGCTCACAAAGAGCCGGGTCTTTGCTAACCCTTTCCTCAAGAGGTTGCACAAAGCACTCCTCCTTCCACTAGAGGTATCTCTTTCCTTTCGGAGGTGAGATCCGGCCTTCACAAACTTCTCTTGGCTCACCACAAGTAGATCGGTGGCTCAAGAGCGACTTCTAGCCATCAAGGAGTCCTCAACCTCCAAGAGTAACAAACACCACACAACTCTTGGAACAACCCTAATGCTCAAGATCGAGTGAAACGCACACTAGGCCCTCAACAACCAAATCCACAACCACCAAGATTCACCACACAAAGAATGAGGAGGGATTTGAGAGAGGGAGAAAGAGCTCAAAGATCCAAAAGCACTTAAGCACCAAGCTCAACTGAAAGTGAATGAGAATGAATGAGTTGGGTAACCCTAGAACAGGGTTAGGTGGGGGGTATTTATAGATCCCCAAAAAGTGGCCGTTGGGAGAGAATCTTTTCATCCCACCTCGGATAGTCCGAGATGACATCGGATAGTCCGATGTTTTTGACCCCCAAGCAAGCCAGAGACAGAGAGCAAAATTCTGAAGAATTTCGGATTGTCTGATCGATCGGATAGTCCGAAGTTATGTCGGATAGTCCGATATTTTTGAACCAAAAACTTCATCCTCTCACAGAGACTCAAGTTCCATTGAACTTCGGAGTTTCTGATTCATCGGATAGTCCGATCACATCGGATAGTTCGACAGGTACTTAGAAGAAATTCACTTAAGAAGAATCAAAATCAGTTCAAGACAGAGAGTGAAGTTCTGTAAAATTTCGGATAGTCCGACTTCACATCGGATAGTCCGATATTTTTAAGTCAGTGCTCAGTACACAGATAGAGAGTGAAGTTCTATAACATATCGGATAGTCCGACGATCGGATAGTCCCCGACAGGAAAAATTCAGCAACACTTAAAGAAAAGGATTTTGAGCACTAGTGTTGTACCAATCATATGCATGTGGTATCCCTCTTAATAGTACAGCATCCTAAACTCAAGAACACAAGAGATACAAGGTTCACAACATAATTACCACAAATGTGATGCCGTTAAGCTCTTAATCACGGTTCCAATCCTTTTCATCCTTGCATCCACTTCAACAAAACATTTGTGTATCTCTATTTGTGTTGTCATTAACACCAAAACAAATTAGGGGTCCTAGATGCACTTTCACACTCTATAATACCCATCAGCGAAAATCCGATTTTCGCTGGTGGTCAGTTAAGAGGCCCACCAGCAAAAATTGGGTTATTTTTGCAAGCGGATGTTTGAAGCAACCGCCAGCGATTTTCGCTGATGGTCTTAGAGCCTCTATCCCTGATTAGAATTTCACAAGCGGATTTCTCATATAACCGTCAGTGAAAAAAATTGTATACCGCCATGAAAAATCTTTTTCTAGTAGTGAGCTAAAACTCTGAAATCGTGATGCCCTGTAACAAAATTCGCATTATTTCTAATATCGGCTAATCTCTTTAGATATTTGGTAGTAGGTGCCGTGCACATGATGATAAATTAGTACTTATGATAGAAGTATATATGTATCAATACTAGTTTGTTTAATTACATGCACGTCGTCAGTTGTAATTGAAAAAAAAAAGTGAGAACGCCATGGGTGACATCTATTTCGAAGTAATTGTGCACAATATGTTAAGATATTCGGTTTATCTAAATTACTTACATTGCTTAACCAATTTCAGGATTTACTAATGGCGGGCAGTGAAACAAGCTCAGCTGCAATAGAGTGGGCAATGGCCGAGCTACTGCAGAATCCTCAAACTATGACAAAATTGCAAGAAGAGCTAAAAAAGGTCATTGGCTCAAAAACTTACATAGATGAAGAAGGCATTGACCAACTTCCCTATCTTCAAGCAGTCATCAAGGAAACACACAGGCTACATCCAGCCATACCACAGCTAATGTACAAAGCAGCCGTCTCAGTTGAAATACAAGGGTATAAAATCCCCAAAGAAACTACTGTGATAGTAAATATATGGGCAATTCATCAGAATTCAGAGATTTGGATTGAACCAGAGAAGTTCATACCAGAGAGATTCCTACAAAAGGAGATCAATTTGTCATCAGGTAGTACCAACATGGAACTTATTCCATTCAGTGCCGGACGACGTTTCTGCCTTGGATACCCGGTAGCAAATAGAATGCTGCATGTTATGCTTGGCTCGCTAGTTCATCAGTTTCAGTGGACACTGCCTGAAATAGTGAAGAAGAACGGTGGCATAGACATGGCAGAAAAGTTTGGAATAACACTGTCTATGGCGACCCCCTTACATGCTATAGCAAAGAATATTGTGTAATGTGTAATTTGTGTAATGTATTCTTGAATAAAATATTTCATTCATCCTAAAATATAAGACGGATTTATAAATTTTGAGACGATGATTATGAATTAAAGTACTAAAATTAAATAGGGAATGATTGTGATTGGTTAAGATAAAAAAAAGTAAATTGAGAAATTAAATGACATATGATTGGGATTAGTTAAGATGAGAAAATAGGTGGAGAAGTTATTATGTTTTTAAACTAATAGATAATATTATTACTTTTACAGCTACCACTGTCACCACTACTACGGCGACAAAACGAATACCACCAATACCACCATTACGGCAACAACCTACCATTACCTACCACCACCACCACACCACTACTACTACCCATAACCAACCTAGTACAACGACAACAATTGCCACTATTATTTGTAGAGATATTATAGTAACACACTGACAACCGTTAACGTAAAGTCTATCCAAATAATGCAAGTATAATTGCAATCTTATTCCATTAGGCAACAAGACAATATTAGTGTAGTTCTTTCGAAGCATATGAACAGAACGAGAGAGCACCAGCCATAGATGGATTGATTGGGCTTTGGATGGGCTAATGATGGTGAACAGTAGTGTAGACGAGGCCAATAGCATGGAATGAGAACTATGGTACTACACAGTCACTAGTACAGATCCTCTCATCTGTGACGGGCTCTCACATGTCTGGACTTCGTGGGACGTCAGAACGAAGTCATCTCAATCGGGTCGAAATTAATACCGTTGTAGATGTACTTGTTCGAGGTGCATATACCTATAGCTCGTCACTGATGACACTCATCTGTTACGGGCACAAGGTTAGGCCTGATTGAGATTACCTCCACTACCTCAATCGGGCCCAAGTATAAAGCCCGTTACAGGTGAGTGTCATCGGTGACGGGCTCCCAATAAGGCATGATTGAGCTTATAGAGACTAAAATCTTTTGTTTCCACCTCCTGCCCTGCTGCCCCCTCACAACCCTATCTCCCATTTCTCCTCTCGCTCCAGCGCTGTTGTCACTGGTACACCCTGCGCAAACCCCTGCCGCTGCTTCGTGCAAGCCACGCCGCTGCCACACGCAAGCCCCGGTGGCGTTGTGCAAGCCGCCGCCATCCGCGCAAGCCACCGCGAGTCGCGCATCAGCCATCAGCCATGGCAGGCAACGAGGAAGACATACTGGATTTCTTCTCTCAGTGGCACACACATCACCCGGCGATCGCCATCGACGCCTCCGACGCTGGGTCTAGCGCCGCCGGTCGGGGGAGGGGATCCGGTGGCCTGGATCTGAACTCTCAGGCCGACGCCTTCCTCGACTTCGCCTCCTACTAGCAGATCCTGCAACCGGATGGCCATGGATTACCTCCGATTCGCCCTGGCAGCAGATCCACCGTCGGCCCATCGCGCCCTCCTTTCCCGGGGGTCCATCGCGGCAGAAGTCGTGGAGGAAGAGGAGAACGAGGCCGCGCCAGGTCCTTGACCATTTGCGCGGGATTCGGTAGGAGGATGCCGGGATTCGTTCCCCCTGGCTCAGCTTCCAACGATGAAGGTGTCGTAGGCCGTGGGGCCTCCTTGTCGAACGTGGCTACAAGCTTCTTCAGCTTTGGGGGCTTCTGAGGAGGTGGCAGACATCGTGCATCATCATCTGTCGGGACTCCAGTGGCTGACGACGATGACAACGACGTTGAAGACGAAGATGACATCGGCCCCGATGGTCAGCAGACGGTAAACCCCTATGGCCCAAGATTATCCTTGAATTTTACTTATCATGAATTACACATGAGTATTTACTTAGTACTAACATAGAAGTAGAAAGCTCTGCATTACTGTCAGCACCTAGATCAGAGTAGAATGGGTGACTTCCATTGGTTAATATGTGGTTAATCTTTGGTTTAGTCCTATTTGGGTTCCTATTAATTAAGTTTTGTTTACTAGAATTATCTTAACAAGGCTTGTTGGACAGAAGAAAATACTTTTAAGTTGTGTGTAATAGCCTGTGAGGAAATAAGGGATGAAAATTGTCCCAATGGAACATGGACAACTAGAGGCTATCAGAATTTGAAGGAGAAATATTTACAATGGGCTCATCTGAAGCATTCAACCAAACAAATCAAGAACAGAATAGTTCAACTAAAGAGTATTTACCTTGCTTGGGTGTGGCTGAATTAACAAACTGGAGGTGGTCGAGGACCTAATGGAGAAATTACTGGTACAGATGGTTGGTGGAAAGGAAAAATCAAGGTATGTAGTTGTGTCAATCATTGACTTAGTTTGCATGATTTAGAAGTTTAGTTCTGTGCTGATTCAATGCCATTACAAGAAAAACCAGATGCCAAGAAATTCCGCTATGACAACCCTGAGTACTTAGACATGCTTGTAGAGCTCTTCCAAGGTGTGGCAGTTGATGGATCCTCTGCCTATTTCCCTAGAGATGAAGAAGAGGAAGAGGTAGCAGCAAGAGGTGAAGCTGCTGAGGATGGATTTGAGAACAGTCCTATGAGCACCAACAGCAAAAAGAGGGGCAACAACACGTCTGAATTGTCCATAGCTACAAGTCCTGGGAAAAAAGCAAGAGCCCAGTGGTGAAGCTGATGAAGGGGCTGCTCAATACTTTCAGCTTTGATAGTGAAATGTCAACTCAACTCATGACTGAACTTGTAAATCAGGGGAAGTCAAAGAAGAACAAATCAGAAAAGTACGAGCAATCATTGATGCATTGTCAAAAGTTGGCAGTTGAGTGTGGGGCAACAGAAGAAACTGTGGAGTACTTCTGTGCAACACAACTGTTTCTAGAAAAAGGCAACAGAGTTATGTTTCAGAACATGGTCACTAAGGAAGCAAGATTATTGTGGTTGAAGAGATGCTGTCAGCAGAAGAACCTGTATTAGTTGCATCTTTCTTAGCTGATAATTGCATTGGAGGATGTCTTTCTTGGCTGCATCTTTCTTATTATGTATTGGACCTGATTATTTTATCTTGTTATGTACTGGACCTATTTGCCTTCTCATGTTATGCAATGAACCTGTTATATGTGACCAGATCTTTTGTTGATCTTTTATTGATCATGTGCTTGCCTGCTATTGTGATCTTCTTCATTTAGGATGGTGATGACTCATGTGTTGATGAGTACAGCAGGGATGAGGACAGCAGTGATGAGTACAACAGCGATGAGGACAGCAATAATGAGGAGAGGAAACATCTGATGTCTCTTTTGATGATGCAAGAAACAAGGAAGCGAAGACTACTTATGCTCGCCGGCATGGTTGATACGTATTACTTGGACTGTTACTCAAACAAAGCTCCAAGAAAGGTAGCACTAGAGTCTGGATATGATTGGTTTATGAGAACACTAGGCAACATAACTTCTTGTTACAACATGTTTAGAATGCACAGACCAGTGTTTGAGAGGTTACATACTATTCTTGTGGAGTCTTATGGGTTGAAGTCCACCACCAAAATGTCATCAGTGGAGGCTTTAGGACTTTTTTGTGGATAGTAGGTGCCCCCAATCACTTAGGAAGGTTGAAGATCGATTTGTTAGGTCTTTGGAGACAATAGTTAGAAAGTTTAATGAAGTTTTGAGAGTGATAATCAAGCTTGCAAAAGATATTCATTAAGCCAAAAGATCCTCAATTCACAACTGTGCATAAAAAGTTACTATCTCCAAAGTATACACCGTACTTGGATAATTGCATTGGAGCAATAATTGGGACACATATCGAAGTTGCGGTGCTAGTGTCCACTGCTGTCCAACATAGGAATAGACATAAGGAGAAGAGTCAGAATGTGATGTGCGTATGTGACTTTGATATGAGATTTACTTTTGTTCTTGCCGGATGGCCTAGATCGGTTCATGATATGAGAGTTTTCAATGATGCTCATAGCAGATTTGCTGACAAGTTTCCAAGCCCACCTCCTGGAAAGTTTTATCTCGTCGACTCGGGATACCAAATAGGCTAGGTTACCTTGCACCATATAAGGGTCTAACATATCATTTCCAGGAGTACAATGAAGGCATAATGCCCAGAGGTAAAAAAGAGCACTTTAATTACTACCATTCTTCATGTCGAAATGTTATAGAGAGGTCATTTGGAGTCTTGAAGAATAAGTGGAGGATTTTATTTCATTTACCAAGTTACCCGAAAAAAACAAAGCAAAATAATTATCGCCTGCATAGCACTGCATAATTTCATTAGAGGCAGTCAACTAGCCAATACAAAATTCGACCATTGTGACCAAGATGAAAACTATGTTCCATTGGCCGGAATATGGTCTTCTCCATCAAATGATGCAACAGACTATTTGGACAGCCAGGTGATGAATCAATTTCGGGATTGGGTTGCCGATGGGTTGTGGAGTTTGAAATAAATGTAATTTATGTTTTTTTATCCTGTGGAACATGTAATTTGTATTAATAAGCACTTGCAGTAATTTGTGATGTTCTGTATATATTTGCATTTCTAATTACATATAAACTTGTTCTAATTTATAACTCAGTTTTACAGGTTTTGATGCATATCGGTGGTTTGGAGAGCAAAAAAGGATGTGAATGACATATATATGTGAATGAGTCTGTGGATGTGAATGTATATATGTTTGATTTTGTGAATTGGCTATAATGTGATGGAATATGTGATTGGACTGAAATATTGAGTGATGCTGAGAATGGGGTTGCTGGGAATGGGACTATACATATATGCTTCTGTTATTTTTGCAGCGGGCATGGCTAGCAAAGGCCTGAGACTAGCAAAAAAAACAAATTTTATTTTTTTGCAGACATACTTATCCCTGATGGGCATTTTAGAAATGCCCGAAAGAGATATATTCATCTGTGACGATCTCTAAACAAAGACCGATAGAGATATAGTTATCACTGACGGGCTCTTAGTGTAAACCCGATAGAGATAAGTCATCCGAACCAGGACTATTTTGACTCAACGGGTGGGTCAAACCTATCGGTGACAGGCTGTTCCTTAAGGCCCGATGGAGATGGTTAGTCATCCGTGACGGGCTTAGTAGTTTGCCCGATAGAGATTAGTCATCTGTGATGGGCTCATACCTTTTCTGTGACGGGCTACATTGGTAGGCCTGATTGAGATAACATCTATCCGTGATGGCCTGGTGCCCGATTGAGATATTTTCTCACATCACTTACCTTTGCTTAGTGACGGGGATTCTAACCGTTAGAGATGAGACTTGAAGCCCGTTAGAGATAACCGATCCCGTGCTAGTGAGTATACATGTTACGGAACAAACTGACAACAAGAGGAGCTTTGTGGTTTATGTATCCTAGGTATATGTTTGATTTCATGATAAAGTGGGATATGATGATGTTATCATCTTGTATTTGATTGGAAGGTTGGGATAAACCTTATTTGATTGGAGAGAAAAGGATGGATGGGATGATTAAAGGGATTTTGGATGAGCCTTGTTTTTCTTTGGAGAGACGTGGGTGGATGTGTGGATGGGATGAGTCATACTCATGTCATGCGTTTCATCGGTACATGACGAGCACCCATCCATCACCTATGGGCTTTGGGGGCATACCTACACTAGGAGATGGGTGTACAGTTGTACCAAATTTTTTTCAAATAAATGTGATTAAATTTGTTTGGTATACCCAACCGGTTAGTCAAAACAATCATTTATAAGTACAAAATTATCCTTTTCAAGATTATTATCTTTTTCCTTTAGCCATTTTATAATTTTTCTATAATCATGATTTCTATGTGCGCTAATAATGTTGGAGTTCTAATTCAAAGATCTTAAACTTAGCCTATAAACAATCACCTCTATTAATTATAAAATCAATCTACTGACCTGTGTTTGAAGCCATCAATTTCTTCTTTGATTTTTGCTTTTGTTCCTTCGATTCTTTTCTTTCTTCTTCTTTATCCTTTCTTCTTCTCTATCCTTTCTTCTTCTTGTGCTATAGGGAAAACCAGCACTTATAGAGATGCCCCACGAACCCCTTCCAAGTGGCTAACCGATCAGGCGATTGATTTAGGGGTTTAGGGTTAGAGAGAGTTTGGTTGTAACGTCTGCCTCTCTCCTTCTCTTCCTTATAAATTGACACTGGTGGGGCCGGGGGTTTTATCTCTAATTAAATTCGAGTCCATTTTGTACCGATCGCACAAAATAGATCTTATCTCTTAGTAGTTTGTTATTTGTTTCTTTCTTGTTAGGGAAGAGAAACGGTGGAATTTATCTCTCTCTAATTATATTGGCAGTTACCGATAAAATCAACCAATATTCTCCCCTTGATTTGAGACTAACTGATGAGTCTACTAAATAAAATAGCTTCCCAAGGGAAGGTGTCACAACATTAAGTGACACTGAGACAACAAGACCTATAGTTCGCTATAGTACTTAAATAAACTCAAGCTTAACTTAGTGGGTGTTGATTGATAAACTTAACTCCCCTCATCCAGGATCTTAGTTAAGGCTCTAATTTATACATGTACCAGACAGAACATATCTTAATTAAACTTAATTATGAGCCTTTTAGTGTATGGATCCATGATCAAATGCTCAGCTTAATAATTCGATCCTGGGACATATCTTTCACAATTATATCAATGTGTTAGGTAGAAAACACACAACATGTTGTTACTAGAATAGAAAACTGTGTTTTATTATTGCACAACTTATAAAATAGTATAATTATAAGTGGTTTACGAGTGCTATTTACCACTCTTAGTCCTAGGAAATATTCTTAAACATTCAATCATAACATGCTTCAAAATCTAACTGCATCATCGACTATGCAATAAGAGATTATTTTGGAGCTTTGGCATGTGGTTATTGCTCCCCTATGTGTGGATATAGCTTAATCTGAATTAACTTAATGATCTTAATAAATATCCACACATCTCACAGAATAAGTGTCCAAATAACTTTAAACTTATAGAGACCATTTAGACTTTAGAAATATGAGCATGTTACTTAAAGTTGTCATGCAAATAACACAAAGCATTCTTAATACCAGCGGTCTACTCTGGATTTAATTAAATACTGCCAAGATTCCCAGTAAATAATGTACGCTAAATCTGTATGCATCCAGCTTTGAGCTAATATCAAGCTTCTATCAGCTGAACCATAAATGATTATCTGACTGAGTTTTTTTAACTGAATTCTCTTAAATTATTTCTTTAATTTATGTCAATACATGACATACTTAATTTTCTTTAGTTTCTAATAGCAATATGCACTGCTTGCTAATAAAATATAATCAACATAGAGTACTGGTGAATGAATTTTCCCACCTGCAGTTATCCACCTCACTTGAATTGTTCCAAATTTCCATTAGAGTCTCGCTTAAATTTTATTGACCCATTTAAATGGCCTCCTTAGTTGACTCATTTAGAAATTTCTACTAAATTCTTTATTTTGTTCATAAATATCTATTATTCTTACATGGTTCGAAAACCATTTGGATGAACGCTTATTTTTAATGTCTTATGAGGTGAACAAGCTTCATTTTAGTGTTTACCACCATAATCCGATCTCACAACTTTATTTGATTTTAGCATTAGTATCTTAAATTTCTTAAGGAAATTAGAGGTCGCTTATGGGTAAACATAGCCATAAGTAATCACTTGTTGGCTAATTTCTCAGCTCAGTGAATTTTCCTTAAAATTAAACAACATCACTAAAATCTAAGGGAAAGGGATATCTCAATCTCATGAGATGTTCCAATCGCCCCTAGTAATGTGTCATAAATGATAATGACATAATGTTCAATGATGTCTTACTTCCATCATTACAGGCATAATTATTCCTGTAGCACCCTAATTTTTGGTTTATTTAAAATCTCTTCACTTAAAAAATTGGAGTTTAAAATTGGGTTCCTATTTGATTTTGTGCCAAAATTGATCTCAAGTTCCCTCTTAGATATCCTTTAAATCTCTATCAAATCCGTGGTCAAAATTCAAATTCAAACTCCGAAAAATTTCCCTCAAATATCAATTCCAAAAATCCATGTGAAAATATGAAATTCTACTGTTCATTTGGGCCTCCTTTCTCTTTTTTCTTCCCTCGGCCCAACTCCCTCTCCCTCTGTCGACCCCCAATTTTGCAAATCGGAGATCTTATGTGTTTATCCGTACCGATCCCTGGATCAGTAGTTGGTACACACATAAATAGCCGGATCACAACATATCATGGATGAATTCAGTCTAAAAAGAGTTAAGTACTTACATTAGGGCTGGGCAGGCCAACGACTATCAGAGAACAACAGTGGAACACAAAATAATGCAAGGGCCCGGTGGACATGCCACAGGCAGTCGACTGGGGAACGAGACCTAGAACGGGACCGCACTCCGTTCATCCTGTTAAGTACGCAAGCGTACCAACAAGGGCTTCTCTTCAGGCACTCTGCTAAAAGATATATATAGAGCAACAATGAGTACGAAAGTACTCAACAAGCCACCACACAAGAATGCATATGATAGAAGGTATTTCAAGGAATGGCTTCCGATTTTTTTGCGCAAAGCAAGTTTTGTAAATCCTTTCACAAACCTAAGACCTAGCATAGACTGATCAAGTTTTAATACCATAGTTCATTAATTAACGACGGTTCTGTCCACCATCCATTGTCATCCAAGGATAGCTTCCCGCCATTGTGTCGTCATGGCTTTCTGGGGTCTACCCCTTCTCGCTTCTCGATAAGTTGAACCCCCAGCACATAAAAGTCATTATGCATACCCATCCCAATTAGTTTAAGAATTTAGAGTCTAGCCAAGTGTAATACTTGTCCCGGTGCTCAATAACCGCGAGCACGGCTATTCGAATAGATTTGATTACTCACACTGCAATGGATGTACACTTTACCCGCACTCCGTGACTTGCCCAACACATGAGCCGAAGTCCCAACAAACGAGACGCGTCACGGCAAAGCTTTTCAATAACCTCACTTTGGCAGTACCCGCTCCATGAACTTACATCCTCATGCACTCTAGGCGTACACGGTTTCTAGCAGTGAGAGGAGTTCTGGCGCTCCCGGGAAGGGAAAACTCACACATGCACTAAGTTATAATAAAGTTTAGGTTTACACGTGGCGGTCCTACCAGTGGCTACTCCACCATAGGCCCCGCCCCTCATACACATCAAGAAAACCACTATGCAGGGATACTGCCTCCGCTCGGCTATTTACTCCGCTAGGTCTATGCCCATTCGAGAAGTACGGTTGTACGGGGGTCGTTCCATGCTTAGCTTCGTGGCTCGGTCCTTAATTGACCAGGGACGGCACTAGCCTTTACCGGACACCACCCAAGTCATCTAGCCACCCCAGTCGAAAATAGTTGTTTAGTTTTATTTTCCTTTCACAAATCATGTCATCATTGTCATGGCAATGTGGCGCTCATGTCTCCACATGCCGCATCTCAACTACCTTCCCAAAGGTAATTGCCCGAGCATATAGCATTTAATAAATATGAGAATGCATGAATCTAAATTGGCATTACTAAGCATTTGTCATAAGGGACTAGGAACATCACACGCATTTACGGATACAAGGGAATAAGGTAAACAATAGTCAAAGGCATGGCATAATAACAAGTAGGATGTTCGTCATTACATGCAATTTTATTTGTAAACAAAATGATTTCGCAATTGGGATCAATATGTTTAAGGAATAGTAATGACTTGCCTTGCTCAGGATAGTCCTTACTCTTGATATAATCCTCGATCAACCTTCACCTCCTGGAAGCTGCACACGTTGCCTCACGACTAATCGATACACCAATACTATAATACGCGAGAAAAACCAATATTCAACCAACAATCAAACATGCGCAAACAATTATAAATGTCGGAGTCATACATAGGGCTGCTCATGCTACTCGCTTCTATCGAAATACAACGATCATACACTAAATGAGGTTTTATCCTATCTAATTAAAATTTGTGGTATGGTTCTGTGGTTGGATAGACTTAGGATTAACTAGATATTAACAGTGAATCATTTATATTATTATTTTATTAGTGGAGTTATTATTTAAATTATGGATAGATTTTACTCATCATTATAAAAGGTTAATAATTATCCATGCTCTATATGTTAGATTCACGAAGTTAATAATATTATAGTTACAGATTATCTCTCTGTATGAGATTTTGTAATGAACGATCTGTAAGTTACAATTGAATTACAATCATATGAGATCAAGATTTATAATTGGTACTAGTATTTACCTTATACACTTGTTTTTCATGTATCCCTTATTTTAATGTATGCAACAAGTAGGTTATTGTTCTTCTGTATAATTTAAATGGGATGTGCAGTAGCTGTGAGTGCCAAAAATATACTAGTATTGGATCATTTACTTAGCATGAGCTATTTACTGTTTTGTTAATTAATGGGTGCTAACCAATCCAACTATATGCCATTGCACTAATCAACTCTATTTTGGTGGTTCATTCATAATAGCCCTATTATTATTCCTTACAAACAAGCCAAGGACTGATCTATATGTAATCATATTTTAGTTAGAAACTTACAAGGCTAAACTTTATTTAAATAATTTATAAGTCATGGGTTTAATTATATTTGGACAGATTAATATATGGAACTAGTATTTTCTATGCTTCAATTAATTTGAAAAAATATTTCTAAATAGTTTACATGGTTTCTACAGTGATAAAACATGTTAAAGATAATTATTCTCCTACCTAGTTTACTGTACAGTATCAATTTGTATTTATTAGCACACTTTTAGGTTGACCATTATCTAATCATTTGATATTAATTATTTTATAAATATAAATGTATTTCATTAAATAGTGAATAATATACCATTGGAAAGCTAATGATATTTATATGAATTTAGGTTCATGTTTTACTTGAATCGGAGCTAAAATGAATAATTTATGCTTGTTTAAACATTCAAATATGAATTAATTCCAATAGTTATGAAACAGTACTGTTTCTAATTGATTTATTTTATTCTGAAACATTATCTACAACTTATAGTGGCTGACAAGTGGGGTCTAGAGTTTTATTTACTTTTCCACTGAATTATTTTTGCTCGAGAAAATAGGAGTGGGCCCGGCATGTCAGCGACACAGCTGGGGTTGTCTTCAACCTCCAGCCCGAGCGAGAGGCAGCACGCAGGGCGCGGCTGGGCGCAACCGGGACGGTGGTGGGCGGCTTGAGGGCGGCCAGGGGAGATGCGGCGGAACTCCGGTGTCCCACCGCCGGTGAAGGCGGTGCAAGACGGAGCGAGGGCGAGCGATGCGGCAGGGCAACACCATGGCCAAGCTCCGGAGGTTTTGGGGCTTTGGCGATAGGTGAGAACTCTGGCCAAATTGATGAGTGCAGCAGTATATATACCCATTAGGGTGTCAATTTTGCTGACGAGATGGCTAGGAGGAGCTCCGGGATGGCATGTCCATGGGGAGCTTGCCGGCGGCGAAACGGTGGCCGGCCAGGCATGGCTTTGGGCGGTAATTGCCAAAATTGGAGTTAGCGCTAGCAAGTAGAGATATAGAGGATGATACGGGCGCGAGGGTGTACCGAGAGACGGCAAGGCAGCGAAACGCGGCATCGCAGTGAGGCGACAAGGAAGCAGAGGATGCTGATGGCGGCGAGCGCGCAGGTGTTCGATGACAGGTCCTCAGGTTCCAGCGGCACCCGGTGCTGATCCAAAGCAGCAGCAGCAGTAGAGGTGGCCAGAGCCACGGCTTCCGTGGTCAGCTACGCCGGCTTCGGAGCCAACCAGCGGTGGTGAGAGCATGCACACAAGGTGCTCGACGTGGTGTTCTTGCTTTGGTTAAGGGGGGTGTGACATGGTTTTGATAGGAGGGCTTGGCTTGTGATGGAAGCCAAGATGACGTTGAGGATAAGCTCGGCAGCCTGGTTATGGCGAAGGCATGGCAGGGCTAGTGGCGAGGCCGACGCGGTTAAGCTTCCTCTCCTCTCACTTGGGGATTTGGGGAATCCAGCCGAAGTAATGGCGTGGCCATGGGGCGGTTAGGGCTCGAGGTTAGGGCATGGGCGCGCGATTGCCGAGCTGTGGGGATCTGGGTGTATCGGTCGGCGTTATTGCGTGATGTGACAAGGTCGCGGCGACACAATGGATGGATGGGCATCGACGGCAACGTGCGTGATGTCGCGCTGGGCTCGGAGAGGCGCGGGGCGCGAGGCGCGGCAGCGACGCGACGGCGACGCGGGCGCGGCGCATGAGCGGCGCGCGCAGGGGGCGACGGCAATGCCTAGGGGGACCAGGTCGAACACCTTAGGGGCATTGAACAATGACTTTCCGATTTTATTAGATTTTTAGGGTTTTGGTTGATTTAAAAATTGAGGAAAAATGTAATTAAAATTTGTATTTCCTCCTAGGCATTTGGTTAACAAATTTAGGCATCCTATGATGAATTTGACCAAAATTTAATATTGTCCATTATTTAATATTTATTCTAGATTATTTCATGTTTCATCACTTAAAACCTCCTACGTTTTGGGATTTATTTACATTCACCCACAAATAAATTAGTGTTATATTACTTTGTATTTTACCCTAAAATTTGTGATGGTGCAAATATATTTTTATTGTATTAATTAAATGATGTTAGCCCCAAAATTAGTCTAGATAATTTGGAGGCTTTCGATATTTCTAAAACTTAATTAAATTATTCTAGGGTGGCATTTGCTAATATAATAGCACATTCGTTTTAATTTATCTATGGGTTAGTTTATTTTATATGGAGGGGTTTGATATATTTAATTACAATCTCCCAATGCAATTTGGAATTTGGTGCAGCATTGATCTACATATCGAATTAAATACTCCCGTAATTCTATTTTATATATAGGGCTTAGTTTATTTGAACGATTATCGTTTCATGTGTATTTATATTTCATGGGACATTCTTGAGTTATCATTTTATGTGATACAGTCCAGGTGACCGTCAGTGCATGTGGTGTGTTTACGTCTAGGTACTTAGTGTTTAACCCTAGCATTCCGACGAGATCGAGCTATCGTCGTGGCTCAATAATCTAGTATTGGATCTTTAATTCATATTATATGAACTCAATAATTAACCTGCTCTATATTTAGTTTGTTATCGTATGCACAAATATTTATAGGATTAATAAATAATATATTCATGTAAACTATATTTATTACCTAGATGTTTATCCTCAATTTATTTCATCGTTGTGACAATTTATAATTTGGCAAACAATAGCAACCATAACATCCAGCATGATGCAAAAGTTTTAAAAAGTTTGAAATTTTAGTGATTTTTATTGCCGGAATTTTCAGGGTGTTACACCCTCTCCTCCTCTTCTCCTCCCCGAGAATTCTGGCCCAGCTCCTCCCCCCTCTCTCCCGGCCCACGGCCTAGCCCAGCCTGGCACTGTTCATCATCTTCCTCCTCCGGTCACCGCGCTGCCCCGCGCCACGCCGCACGTCCCATCACCGCGCCGCGTTGAGCCCCGTGCCGCGCCTCATGCTCCGCGTCACCATCCCGTCGCCGCTCGTTCGTCCCCCTCGCCGCGCCCCGCCACGAGCACCACCTATAAAAAGGACCTGAGCCCCCGAGTTCTCCACCCCGTTGCTACTCTCTCTCCCTTTCTCGGTGCCGCTGGCCCCGCCGCCGTTCATTCCCTCTCGGCACCGCCGCCGGTGGCGGCGCATCGCCGAAGTCGCCGCCGCTTCTCCCCCCGGCCGCCGGAGCCGAGCCAAGCGGGCGAGAGGAGGATGAGGAAGGCGCCCGAGCCCCTGACAGGTGGGCCCCACGTCCTTTCTCTCCTTCTCTTTCACCGACAGGTGGGCCCTCCCTTTATCGTCAGCCCTAACAGAATATTCCGTTGGAATATTCCCTCTCTGTTAATAAATCAATTCCCAAAAATTCCAGAAAATCCTTTAATCTTTGGAAATTCATAGAAAATCAACCGTAACTCTATTTGACCTCGTTCAACTTACCAATTTTTTTAAAAAAATGAGATATACACAGTGGCACACTTTTTTTTATTTGATCTCGTTTATTGCCTTTTATTTATTTATTCTCCTTTTCACATATAGAGCACGTGTACGAGGAAACTCCGTACGCCGTTTTCGAAGGAAAAGATCCGCATCTTGTGCAAGGCAAGCCTCTTTGATCACATTGCACCTATTCTTTTTTTGCAAGTTATTTGGTTTGAAAAATTGTATTGCTTGGTGTATACGAAAATCTTGTTTAGGCCTCGGATTGGTTACGCAGCCGACGGACCGACCTAGTAGACACGGTCACGTTACCTAGGGTGTTGTTTTTCCTTTATCTTTGATAGCTCCATACATGTTTGCGCTGGTATCGCTATCCATTGGGTACGATTACTGAGGTAGTTTGCTTAGCCATGCTTACGTTTGTATTGTCATGTGGGAAACTTGAGTTGTACTAAATTTATGCTTAAAAATCCGGTACATGGTACCGATGTGTTGCGAAATAAAATGAGTTGTGAAAATGGTGATGATGCGAGGCTATGTCTTTGTTGTTTGGTCACGTATTATCATTAAGAACCGTCCCCACCCAAACACGTTATAGTGCGACCCCACGGGTATTCATGGGATGCCTCTGGCTAAGTAAATGGTTATCACATGGGAGTTTGGTGTGCCAATGGTTGTGGGATGCCGAGAATGAGGAGATGAAGTTTTGGATCTTTATAGCCCTTTTTGGGTGTTCTAATGCCTCTAATGTGGCACATGGTACCAAGTAGGAGTAGGAGGCATCCTCAGTATTCCTGAGTGAATGACGGCTGACCTTGCCTGATACTCGGCTAAAAGATTTGGCCCGACTAGGTGGCATGCGATTTTCATGGGTTAGCTTTGGAAAGGCCTTGTCACGAACTTCCGTTGCCGACGGATAAACGGTGTCAGTTTTGTGTCGTATGGGTAAAGCGTACAACCTCTGCAGAGCTTAATGAACTTTTCAAACAGCCGTGCCCACGGTCATGGGTGAGTGTAAGGTGTTTCTCATAGCGTAAATTTGTTTGACAAATGTTTGATGAAAATGGCGGTAGAAGAGAATCGTTTCCAGAGTTCGCCTATGTGGTATCGGCTAACCTCTATGGTTAGGAACGGGTCTGTGTGACCTGGGGTGTCGTTAGGCACCAAGGTGTTGTTAAAGCCGAGAAGGTGTTGTTGTGCTGAGAAAGCTAGGTTAACTAAGTGAAATAGTGTTGTTGGTTTGAACTGAGTTACCGTGAAAGTGAAAAGAAACTAATAGAGAAAACTAGTTAATAATTGATTGTTACCCTTTGTGACAAGTTGTTGCAAAGCAACTTGTGGAATGGGATGAGACGTGAGCCTTCTCCTGATAATTAAAATTTTCACTCACTAGAGATTTTTGAGAAATAAATCACTTTTGCCAAAAAGGGTTGCTTTCGCAAACAAAACCCTAGCCTCCTTGTCATAACCAAACATGTCATTCTTTCCCTGACTTGCTGAGTACATAAAGTACTCACCCTTGCTATATATGTACCTATATAGAGCTTGGAGATGAAGACGTCGACCCTACCATCGAGGAGTGTCTCCAGGAGCAAGCCAAGTACGAGGACTTCTAGAAGATTCGTGCCTAGCCCCAAGCCTCGCCTGTGAAATAAGTTAGTTGCCTAGGCGTGTCGCCCAGTGCCTAGTCACTTAGTTTCTTGCCGCTTTTAGCTTCCGCGTTGCCGCTCTGTTGGTTTTTGTATTGCTGTGTTGCTCATCTATGGATCTGTCCATGATGGCAACTTATGTAAGGACTAATTTCAGTAATGTAATAAGGTAGTTTACTTTGATTCCATATTTATTCTGCGTGTACCAGCTAGTGTATCATGGGACTGGTACTATCTCACAGGTAATACGTAACACCTCGGCATGGGTTAGCTGGCGTTTACGGTTAACGAGTGCCAGGGCGTTACAATTCCCCTCATTCTTATTTAAGCTTAGTTCACTATGACGCAGCGGAAATCTTAAAACATCATCGATGTAGCCTTAAATCCACAAATGGATTTCTTAAGTTTGCACCCCATACTTTGGGTGTTTAAGTATTTGCAAAGATTTTTCTTGGAATTATTTGAACATTAGAAGTATTTTTAACAATTCAAAGATCATTATAGTGATTAATTTATTTGGAAAAATAATTAAAAATCCTCTCTCTTTCTTGGGCCAAATCTGCAAAGTTTACTTTGCATCCTATCTTTTCTCTCCCTGCAAGCCCTTTCCCTCCATAAAATATGCCTTGCCTCCCTCTTCAATCGGGCCAAGGAAGAAAGAAGCCCGACAGAAAGTTTGCTTTACCTCCCCACGCTAAGTATCATCTTCAACCTCCATACAGAGCCCGTGCGCACTGTAGCGGCACCCCATCCCGCATAAAATCCAGCCTCCATATTGTTCTCCGTCCAAAATTAGTTGCGGGAACGGATTCCCCTCGATCTCCTCTTTCCTTTTCCCATGAAATCCCCTTGTAACTCGAAGTAAATCGCGGATTTGACGAAGATTGGAGCTTTCCTTTTACCGGCCAACTTTTGCCTTCCGCCACCAATTCCCGTTGTTTCCGAGCCGATCTCTCCCTCCTTCACCTATATAAAGGAAGCCCGGGGTATCCTCTCTCGTTTCCACCCCTTGCCCTAGCATGCCGCCGCCCGAGACCTCCTCCCGTCGCGTGCCTTCTCTCTCCACCGCCGGGCACCGCTTCACCCGCCTTTGTCCACCGCCTCAGCCGACGTCGTCCTGCGCCTCCACCATCCTCGGCACCGCACCGGCTGTGCGAAGCTCGGCCACCACCTCTCCTCTACCGAAACCCGCCAGTTTCCGTTGTTGTCATGAAGCCGTCGCCGCCTCCGGGATTTTGCTCTCCGGCGGAGTCCTGCCGCTTCTGCCATCGTCTCCTAGCCTCACCGAAGCCTCCATTGGATTTGCAGCAGTGAGGAGAACACCGTCCACCCCTCCGTTGTTGCCGAAGATCACCGGAACGTCACGGTCACCGCCTCTACCTTGCCGCTAGTCGTCATCCGTCGTCATTCATCATCGTGCCACCCCTCGGTGAGCTCCTGTGGTCGTGATCTCTCTCCCGGTGTCCCTTGTGTTCGTCGTCACGTTGCCGTTCGCCGTCATCGTAGTCCTTCCGTGCTCGCCGGTGTCGATCCTACGTGGTCGTCACGTCACCGCCTCCTCAATGCCAGCTCACCCTCCTCGCTCATGTGGTTGTTTGCATGGCATCTCATGTGGCATCTATCAAGGTTCAATTTAAGCCGTCCACTCTAGGTCAAAATCCAGTCAACCGATCTCCGCCATCCAAAATCAATATAGATCATTTTCCTCTCTTTTCAATGACATATTATTCCTTTTTCTCTCTGTCATCTACCAAATTGGATTCAATCTTTTTTTCGGAGGTTGTTTAAGATTTTCTCTCAGTTATAAATTATTGTTAAATTATTTAATTAATTTGGAATAGTCTATTCTTTAATAGGCTTAATTGGATTAAATTTCGTAAAATTCATAACTAATTCATATGAAAGTCGTAATGAGGTCATTTAAGTCTCATAATTCATCTACAATCATGATCTACATGTTTGTTTACTTTTTATGTACTATTTATTTGGAGTTTCTTAGTCTTTTTCCTTGTTTTGCGTGTTAGCTTGTCGTTTCCGTCATTTCGAAGTTTCGTGAGTGCGTCGGAAGTGTTCCAAAAGGCTAATTGAAGACCGATTATTGCAAGGCAAGTCACACAGATCCTAAACACAATCCTTTGAGCATGTTGATCCTATATTGAAATTCTCGATTTATTTCAAATGTGCATCTATTTTCGAATGTCACTGGGTAGTGTGAACCTATTGCTTTGTTATGGCCAGTTTGTATTGATTACCTTATTCCTTGATACCTTGGGTTACAAATTTAACTAGCTTGGGCCTTATATATTGGTTCAGCTAGATATATTAGTATAATTGCTTAGCCATGCTTAGAAACATTAGCACACTATTGGGATAACTAATACTTCACTCTCATTGATGGATATTTAATGGTAGCTTAGGATGGTCAATTGTGATTGATAAATTAATTAACTTGCCAACTAAAACTTGACTAATGTTGGGGTTGTGAGCACATGGTTGGAGATGAGATTTCGATAGTTGAGCTCATGATAATAAGGACCGGTTCGCGAGCTATCTTTGTGAAACATTAACCATACTAACCACAAGCCAGCGTGGGCAATGACTTTAACCTTGGTATAACATGGTTCTTAGTGGCACACGAGACTGAGAAATGGCGACAAGTCCACGGGGGTCGCTGGGGAGACCATGCCTTTGGTTTTAAGCGGGTGATTATGATCCAAGAACGGTGCACTGTTTTGCGTTCTGTTATGTTGGGGGTACTGTCACAGTCCCGTTTCGAGGTACCGTGCTGGTACTGAGGTCATGGTAACATGTTATGGGGCTGTGTCTTGTGGGTACAGTGGTACACCTTTGGCCAGAGTAAAACTATTCGAATAGCCGTGCCCACGATTATGGGCGAGTCTAGCAATGTTTTTCGTGATTAGTCCCACACTGCTCATTAAATGTTAATAATGTGATAAATGATGATAATTGGTTTAGCTCCTGGTTTGGAATGGCTAATTCCTGGTTTGGAATGGCTAATTCCTGGTTTGGAGATTGGGTCTGTGCAACCGGGCATGATTGTTCAGTGATGGTTTGGGCTTGTACAACACAAGGTGTTGTTCAGTGTTGATTAATATTGTTTAATTCATTACTCTACTGTTTTACAAATTCTCAACTCTTTGCTAAATGCTGTTTTCGTAAAAGAGCCCTATATTATGCCATCCTTTGGTATCCTCGTGCACTTGCATACTTGTTGTGTGGCTTGCTGAGTATTCCATGTACTCACCCTTCAATAATCAATTAACCTCAGTTGAAGAAAGTTTCCGAAGAAAAAGACGTTTGTCTTATACCCCAGTTGAGCTGCTTGTGGGAGTGGAGTTGAAGTTTCACTAGATTTTGTTTTCTGCTACAGTTTTCTTCGTGGTGAGCTCTAAATGCCTCTTATATAAGTATTTATCGAATCTGTTTATTAAATTATCAATTTGTGTACCTCGGCTGATTCCTGGATGAGGATTGTATGCACAAATTAGTTCGGAAATTACCAGTGAATTTCCGGGCATGATAGTGTATACCTTAGCTAATATAGATCAATGAAACAATTTAACAGATACCAACAAAACTCTAGAAAAGATCTGGCCGATAGAGGTAAATTGAGACATTGATTTAGATTAACTTAGATATGTAATAGATAGGTGTTTATTCGATAAGATTAGAGTGTCGAGGCCCTAACACCGCTGATACAAACAACCATAATAAGTCTTACCCCTCGTCGGAGATCGAAGCCGATGCAGTCCAACTCAAAACAAGAACTCGTTGAGAAAGATGAAAATTAAAATAGTGGTGATGTGCCGAAGTTGTATTGATTGAGAGATTGATTACAAGGACCCCTGGTGTACATATTTATACTCATTGGCGTATACTAGTCCTGATCGAACACTAAACAAACTTTTCTAAAGATAAAAGAAAAAACATAAAGTTCTCATCGGACATCACTCAAACTTTCCTAAATAGAAAACTTGCCTAGTTAATAGATAAATTAAGCTATCATGCCGTGGTTTTCATGATTTCTTCTTGAACTCGGCATGTTGGTAGAAACGATTCAGGGAGTTTTTATGACATAAGGGAAATACACCAGTGGAGTTGTAATGTTTTGGGCAATGGAACAAAAGGACAATCGATCAGATGATCAAATTACACTCACCAAATCAAATTGTTGCACACATTCATGGTAGGAATTGTAATAAGAAATACACATGACATTACATATATTTTATTCATCGCAAGAAGTAGAGAACCATACTGATAGGAACACACGAAACAGAATTACTGAACAATCTCTAGCAGAAAAAGAAAATAAGCAAGCAGGATGAAACACGGGTGAAATATTCTCCATAAGCATCATGTGTCAAGAAGCATTGTATTCCTTGATATCGATGGCTATGCTGGCCTGGGAAACTGATGGCACATCGCCAATGTTTCCTTCATCCCCCCTTGGAACCTCAATCTTCTGTTGCCGTTGTTCCAAGGTCTCATTAGAAGACAATGGAGAAGTAGAGGTGCCGCCATTTTCTCCTTGTCCTTTGCTTGGAAACTCTGCTCTCTGCAGCCTCTCTGCCAGGGGCTCCATCCCCATGTGTAACAACAGGAGCCAGACAAAGGTGAGCAACTCCCCACCAGCACCCAGGCTCTTGGCATGTAGGTACCCTCTGCATCTAGATGCAGAGAAGCAGAGCATCTCCACCCACACATCCTGGATCACCTTCCACATCTTCTCATCACCTAAACTCAACAATATCTTAGAAAGAGCCCAAGCGTCGTGGATAAAACTAGAATCACCTTCAGTGGACTCCACCTTGGCAATTATCTTCTGTGCAAGATCTTGTTCCTCAAGTTTTTTACATGAAAGATAATTATATTGCATAATGATCCAGCTTTTGATAGAAAGGCAAAGGTTAACATCTTGTTCCTCAAGTGGTTCGTCCCCAAGGATGCCTTTCAGTTCGGTTATGGCAGTTGTGAACAGATTTCTTCGGGTTCCAGGCATTAGCATCTCAGGATTATCATACAATAGGTACATCATGTAGTTTGAAATTTCTATGCTCCGGGTAGCGACTGCTTCATTAGTACATCCTTTACTTGAAAAACAGAAATCCGTGGCGAGGTGCCAGAGAAGGACGCTCTCATCAAATGGTGCCCTTACACTCCAAGCTAGGTCTTCTTGGTCACACTTGTTGCGCTGAAGCGCCAACTGGCCTCTACCATCGTTGAATGCCCAGTAAGAAACGTCATTTTTTATGTAATCTTTCCAACCGGATTTGACATGTTCGAGAACCAATTCTGTGATGCTGCTGGATGAGGTTAAGATGGAGCGCTTGATGCTACCTCCGGCATAGGATCGCAATAGGTTACGCAGGAAAAACTTGCAAGTCCACGTGGACATATTAAAAACGCTCTCCTGGTAAGCAATGGAATATAGCTCCACCACAGCAGTACAGCAAAGGAGTGTATATGTCACCTTGATGTCATCACCGTCATACTCTCCTCTATGACTCCTGTGGAAGAGGCCAAGGGCTGTGAACGGCATGCATATAGCTGCAATTCGTAAATAGGCAGAAGGCACTTGCCGGTAAGTAAATAGCTGCTCGTTGAAGTTGTACATCTTTATTTTCGTGTACAGACGATCAAACGAGTTTGAAAGCTTTCGTGCCAGCAATTGATGCACCTTATTATGTGGAAGAGCCCATAGTAGTTTCAGGAATTGAAGTCGGGAACAGTATGAGAATGGAAGATCTACAAACGGCTTGTAGGTCTCATCATCCGGTGAACAATTTTGACTAACGGGATGATTGGTGCTAATCTGATTGACAGTCTCGATTGCTTGAACCACATAGGATTCAAGCGAGATGCCATCCCCAACCCCATCCCCTTCCCGTTTTCCCCTTCGTGTCGGTAGAATAGTTGCACGACGATTGACTAGGTTGTTAATGCTAGCGCTCCTGAGTGCCCATGGCTTCTCGATGCATTTGAGAACTCCAGGGACGAACAACAAAATAGCTGCTTTCAACAACCTCTTGTCACCACCGTGTGGCCATGACTTGAAGAAGACATAGATGGAGACGGTGATCTGGGACACCGCAGTGACGATGTGTCGCGTCCACAACTCGTTGTCTTCAATGTTGTAGGCAGTGATAGGATCCAGTCCGCCAAGGTGCATCAGGAGGATGGGTGCCCACAGCACTTCTAAGATGCTGTTACCCTGCACACAGCTACAATCCTGCTTCCTATGGCGATTGAAGAGGGTGGCGAGGGCATATATCGCCGTAGCGTCGCTGCCTAGGTACGCCAGCCATATTGAGGTTCTCGACCAGGAAGGAATTGGAAACTTACGGATATATCCGAAGAAGAGGAGGAGCAACTGGATGGCTACACTGGCAAGGACGAGGATTCGCAGCTGCCACTCCTCCCACCATTGGACTGCACTTGACAGACTCATCCCTTCTTGATTTCTTGTCCCTACGATCAGTGACTCCAGTACTCCTTCCTAGCTAGCTCCCAGATGTGTCTTCTCTATTAACGCATATCAAGAGGTTTATAGTTGAACAAATTTCAAGCTCTTCTGCTAATCTATTCAAGGTGTGCACATGATTAGCTAGCGATTCTATAGTTTATTTTTTAATATAAGAAAAAGACTAGAGGTCTAAAGACCAAATTTTTATATGATTGACCTCGGGCGGGGCCGCTGCCAACAAGGAAACGGCCGAGAGCTGGCCACGACAGCGAGCGAGGGCTACAGCGGCGGTGGGCGTGGGCGATGGCGGCAACCGCCCTCTCCTACCCGGATCAGACGGCGGATGCCCTCCCCCGCTCTGATCCGGAGGCGACCACCCTTCCCCTCCTGGATCCGGTGGCGGCGACCCTTAACCGCTCGGATCTGACTGTGGTGGCCCTCCCCTGCTTGGATCCAGCGCCCCCTCCCCCTCTCGTGTGGATCTGTCGGCGGCGGCAACGGGACGAGGACCACGGTGACGGCGGCAGTGACAACGACGGGAGGACAAGTATGACGACGGCAGCGGCTACGAGAGGATGACGCCGACAACAGCGACGGTGACGATAGGACAAGCATGATGACGATGGTGGCAATGGGAGGACGAGGATGACGACGACGGCAGCGATGATAGGATTCTAGGGCTAGGGTTTCGGAGTAGTTTTTGATTTTTGGAATTTTATTTTTTCGCGTTTTTTCCTTTTTGCATGCAGTCGGCTTAAGCGGCTACATGCGAAGATCAGATTTTCACACGTGGTTGTGCTGACCTCATGCAAAAATCCAATTTTCGTGGACCTTTGGGCACATATGGGCCACCCGTCCTCATGCAAAAATCGATTTTGGCCACATGGAAAAGCCGAATATGTAGCGGTCGTTCCGAATCCGTTCGAAACAAGGATATGGTATGACGTTTTAGAAATCCAGCAGATGCGGATAGTATAATGCGGATATGGTATCTTTAAAATCCGACGAATGCTGATCATCCGACATATCTACCGGATTTTCCGATAGCCCGTTTGCCGGATAACCCAAAGTTATCAACACATGTAACCACTCTATATGTTACATATAATATGAGCTAGCTCACCCGATGACCTAATTCATCGTTTAACCTATATTTCATAGTCCGAGGCTTCCGGATGTGTTTTCTCTATTAACGCAAATCAAGAGGTTTATAGCTGAACCAATTTCAAGCTCTTCTGCTAATCTATTCAAGGTGTGCACATGATTAGCTAGCGATTCTAATAGTTTTTTTTTAATATATAAAAAAAGACTAAAGGCCTAAAGACCAAACTTTTATGTGAAAGCCCAAACAAGAATTCAGGTCTTTGCTTAGTCATGCGTGTTCGGCTTGCTATATGTATATGATATAATAGTCTTGTGGACTAGTCTTAAGTCATATTTAATATATGATTCCCTGGAGCAATACCCTAATCAACTATGCTATCATGCATGCATGGTATATGGTAATACCCCATAATTCAAAACATAAACATCAAAGGAAAAGAAATATTGTAACCGTACGTTATGCAGGTAGGATCAAGAGAGAAGAGGTGAAGTTTCCAAGCGAATCAAAAATCAATGTTACTAATTAATCATCAACGGCGAAATAATTAAGTGCAGTTCAACTGGTTTGTTTGTTAATGGAATCCGTACGCTCATTTTAAGTCCTAGACTTCACGCGTGCTCGCAGGCGCAGCTTGTGAAATTTCAACCATCAAAAATCATTTGCGAAAGTTTTTTGGTTGCCGGTGCCAAATTAAATCCACTTGTACAGATCCTCTAATATGTGATGATCTCTTACATACCTGGGTTTTACGAGCCGTCACAACGAATTATCTCAAACGGGTCTAAAAGAGATTGACAAAGATATACTCGCACAGATATGTTAGATATGCATAAAACTCAAACCCGTAACGGATGATACCTATTAGTGACGGGGTCACTATCAGTGACGGGGTCACATAACGGTCCGACAAAGATAACCTATGATATCTTTGTCGGGCTCTAACAGAAGCCTGTCACCGATGTTGATCATCGGTGATGGGTTCCAACTTAAGACCCGATTGAGTTAACTATTAGACCCATCACTAATAAATATCATCTGTGACGGGCATGTACTTAGGTCCAAAGATAACTGAAATACCCGTTACAACTATAAGTTTGTTGGTCATTACAGATATTTATTGCACACTATAAATACCCCAACCACCTAGTGTAATGGTTATCCCACTATTCACTATTTTGGTGGGACGGTGAGGGGGGCGATTTTTGTCTCTTTTTTCCAAGAAAATCAGAAAGTGCAAAAATAATTGAAAAATAGTAGTCAATTCTCATAAATTTAGTAAATACTTATCTACAAAAAGTTTATCTAATAATTTTCCACTTTTTTGCATCTCACCGATGGATCGAAGTTGGATGTATGGGAAAACTGTACGACGTTGTAGCAAAGAGTATAGAAATGGCATATTAAATTTTATAAACACCGCGGAGGAGGATAGGAAAAGAAGAAACAGCTATTACATGTGTTGTCCATACGCAGATTGCAAAAATGAGACTATGTTTGATAGTAGAGTGGAAGTACACGCTCATATGATACAACAAGGATTTATGGAGGGCTACACATGTTGGGTGAAGCCTGGAGAGCAAGAATCAGGAATTGGTGCAGTTGCAGATAGAAGTGGTGCACAAAATCAGGAAGATGAAGATGAGCATGACATGTTTGTACCTTCTCCATTAAGCGGTGAAATGGTTGATGTGGATCACGATCTGCTGCAAGACATGTTACGTGACATTGAGGGCCCAGCTTACAACGAGAGAGATTCCATGAAGTTTAGCAGGTTGATCAGTGACTCAGAGATGCCTCTATACACCGGATGCAAGCCAAAACACACCAAATTGTCAGCTACCTTGGACCTAATGAAGCTGAAGGCAAGTAGTGGATGGACAAACAAGAGTTTCACAGGTCTTTTGAGAATTTTGAAGGCCATGCTTACTGATGAGAACACATTGCCTGAGACGTCATATGAAGCAAAGCAGGTTTTGTGTCCCCTAGGGTTAGAGGTCCGTATAATTCACGCTTGTCCAAACGACTGCATATTGTATCACAAATAATATGCGGACTTAAATGCTTGTCCTATCTGCAAGGCTTCTCGATACAAGCGAAAGAAAAGTGCTAATGAAAGAAAGAACTCAAAGCAGGGTGGTCCGTCAAAGGTTGTGTGGTATCTACCTACCATTGATCGTTTCAAGAGAATCTTTGCCAATCCCAAGGAAACAGAGTTAGTACGTTGGCATGCCACAGAGAGAAGGAACGATGGTATGCTAAGACACCCTGCAGATTCGATTCAATGGAGGAATATAGATCGAAGACATCTAGAATTCACAGCCAACCTTAGAAACATGAGAATATGTTTGTGTACGGATGGCATGAATCCTTTCGGTGACATGAGCAGTTCTCGTAGCATTTTGCCAATTTTGATTACAAACTATAACCTACCGCCATGCTTGTGCTTCAAAAGGAAATACATTATGTTGTGCTTGTTAATCCAAGGATCGAAACAACCCGGCAATGATATTGCTATGTTCTTGGAGCCTGTTATCGATGATATTGAAATTCTCTAGAAACAATGTAGAAACTTGGGATGCATATGGTCAGGAGAACTTCCAACTACAATTTCTATTGTTCTGCACCATTAATGACTATCTCGTACTTGGTAATCTTTCTAGACAAACTATGAAAGGAAAGAAGGCTTGCTCCGACTGCATGGAACATACACGCAGTAGGTGCCTGAAGAAATCAAGAAAGATGGTTTACATGGGTCATAGGAGATAGCTCCCGCTACATCACGCATTTAGAAGAAAGAAGAAAATTTTCAACGGTAAGAGAGAACTTTAGCCTGCTCCCAAGGATTTGTCCGGAGATGAGGTCCACAACATGGTGAAGGAGATAACTAGTGAGTTTGGGAAGAATAGAAAATGTAATAAGGCAAAGGACAAGGGTATGTGGAAAAAAATCCATATTTTGGCGACTACCTTACTCGAAAGATATTGGGGTCCATCATTGCATCTATCTGATGCACGTAGAAAAGAATGTGTGTGGGAGTTTGGTTGGCCTACTACTGAATATTCCCGGGAAGACAAAGGATGAGTTGAATGCGTGGCTTGATCTATAGGAGATGGATATTCATAGTGAACTCCTGCTTGTAACAAATGCAGAGATAGGAAGAGTGTACCTCCTTAATTCCACAGTTACTTAATCAGCAGAGGTTCGGTCTACCATCCAAGGTTATATCAGGATGGCTTCCCGTCGCTGTCTCATCATGATTTTCTGGGGTCTACCTCTTCTCGCCTCTCGAGAAGTTGATCACCCAGTCCAAAACAATATGCATAATCCCAACCCATCAATTTAAGAATTTAGAGTCTAGCCAAGTATAATACATGTCCCGGTGCTTAATATCCGCAAGCACGGCTATTCGAATAGATTGGTTTACTCATACTGCAGTGGATGTACACTTTAACCTGCACTCCGTGACTTGCCCAACACATGAGCCGAAGTCCCAACGAATGAGACGCGTCATGGCAAAGCCTTTCAATAACCTCACTTTGGCAGTACCCACTCCATGAACATGAGCTCTCATGCACTCTAGGCGTATATGGTTTCTAGCAGTGAGAGGAGTTCTGGCGTTCTCGGGAGGGAAAAACTCACACATGCGTTAAGTTATAAGTAAGTTAAGTTTATTTTAGGTTACCCACCGATGGTTATCCATCTGTAGGCTTCCCGCCTATCCACACACCTAAATGAATCTGCCACGTCTTGGGTACCGCCTCCGCTCGGCTATTTACTCCGCTAGGTCTATGCCCAATGCGAGAAGTACGGTCGTACTAGGGTCGTTTCATGCTTAGCTTCATGCCTCGGTCCTTAATTGACCAGGGACGGCACTAGCCTTAGCCGGAAACCACCCAAGTCATCTAGCCGCCCCAGTCAAAAACATTTGTTTAAACAACTATCAAAGACATGGCACAACAACAAGTATGATATTCATCATTGCATGCATATTTATTTGTAAACAAATTAATTTTGCAATTAGGATCAACATGCTCAAGGGAGGGGTGATGACTTGCCTGCTCAGGATAGTCCTTATTCTTGATATAATCTTGATCAACCTTCACCTCCTGGAAGCTGCACACATTGCCTCACGAGTAACCGATACACAGATTCTATAATACATGATAAAAACCAATATTCAAACAACAATCAAATATGCGCAAACAAAATATAAATGTTGGAGTCATACCAATGGTTGTTCATACTATTCTAGCTTGCTAATTGATTGTATGGTGCTAAGAGGCCAAGGTTTCTTAATTTTCAATTGTCATGGCGGCCTATTGGGAGCTAACACAACATGGTATGAATGAGATACACATCTTGTTAACATATGGTTTAGTCTAGCTACTGAGCTATGGATGATGGCTAAATCATCTGCTATCAAAATAAAATTGTCAGGTCCTAAAGACTTAAGTTTGGTTTTGCTATTGGATTGGTACTCTAGGATCAACCAAATCATCATAGTGCATCATCTATATTATTTTTCTATCACTGGAGTTATTATTTCAATTATGGACATATTTTACTCGCCATTATAAAAGGAGATTATCTCTTAACGAGCTACCCTAGTAGGTTATAGTTTAAACTGAAATTATGTGAGGTAAAGATTTATTAGTATTTATCTAATATTCATGTTTGTCTTGTGCTCTTTATTTAGTATATACAAATGGTAGATTATTGTTCTATTGTATAACTTAAATGGGATATACAGTACTCGTGGGTTCAAGAATATTACATGGTTTGTTACTTACTGTTCATGAGCTGTCTAATATATAGGTTCATCCTACAATGCTCTAAGTGACTCAACAATATTTTGTAAGAATATTTTGTAGTTTAATTATTCATTATACATGAGCTAGTTTGTACAGGCAATATTATATATGTGATAAGGTGAGTTCAAACACTAGTACGGTTAGGTTACTAATAAATAAATAGTAACCAATTTAAGTATATGCTATTCTATGTGGTATTGCATTGATTAAATTATTCGGGGATTGTCATCACATCTAGCTCTGTTATTATTCCTCAAAAACAAGCTGAGGCTGACCTATGTGTATTCATATTTTAGTTACAAATTTGATAAGGCTAGACTTCACTTAAATAATTTATAAAATTTATAAGTCATGGGTATAGACATGTATTGAGATAGATTATTAAATGGAACTAGTATTTCCTAAGCTTCAATTAATTTGAAGAAGTACTTCTAATTAGTCTACATGGTTTCTACAGTGATAAAGCATGTTAAAGACAACTATTCTTATACCTAGTTTTCTGTACAATATCTCTTTCTATTTATTAGCACACTTTTAGGTTGAGCATTATCTAATCATTTGATATTAATTATTTTATAAATATAAATATTTTCATTAAATAGTGAATTATATACCATTGGAAAGATTATTAATTTAGATAAATTTAGGTTCAAGTTTCACTTGAATCGGAGCTAAAATGAATAAGTTATGCTTGTTTATAGATTCAAATTTGAATTAATTCCAAAAATTGTGAAACTGTACTGTTCATAATTAATTATTTATTTCCGAATCCTTATCCACAACCTACCGTGGCTGACACGTGGGATCTATGGTTTATTTACCAAATTATTTCTCTAAGGAAAATTTTGTAGACCAAATGACGTGTGGGCCCGGCTGCTTGACTCTGGTCAAAATCGGTCTGAGGTCATCTTCAACCTCCGGACTGGGCAGCAGACGCACGAGCGCTGGTTGGGGCGGGCGGACTCGGCCGAGAATGGCTCGGCTACGACTAGGGGAGGTGCGAACGGGTTCCGGCAGCCCTCCACCCGCGGCGGCGGTGCAAGGCGGAGCAAGGGCGAGCGTTGTGGCATGGCAACGCCGTGGCCGAGCCCCTGGGCGGTTTGGGCTTGGGCGATAGGCGAGGCCTCCGACAAAATAATTTGGCGCACGAGCTTCTACGGTGTATGGAGGTTCCGTTTTGCTAACGAGATGGCTAGGAGGAGCCCCGGGATGGCATGTCCACGGTGACCTCCATGAGCGGAGTTGTGCAGCTCAGGCTGGCATGGCTATGGCCCTAATTGATGAAATTGATGGGGGACCTATCTTCTATGGAACTAGTAAAGGCCATAGGAGTGAGGGTTTACCGAGAGATGGCGGAATGGCGACGCTCGATGTCGCGGTGGGGAGGAAGCGGTAAAGCAGAGAAGACGATGCCGGCACGCACACAAGGTGTTCGACGCGCGGGGTCCAAGGCTAGCTTGCGGCGGATCCCGGCGTGGTTCCACCGGCGATGGCAGAGTACGGCGGCGCCAGGAGGCGGAGTTCGGGGGCTCGGGCCGCGGCACAGGAAGAAGTGAGCTCGGGGTGGTTTTTATAGGCAACGTGGAGGGCGTCGAGCTGGCGGCTATGCTGGCTAGGCTCCGGGGTTCCTGGGGTGAGGCCAGGCTGGCGACGCAACGGCCGCGGCGATGCAACGTTGGCGCGGCGCACGCGCTACTTGGCGCGGGAGGGCGCGGGTGCGGTACACGGAAGGGGCACGGTTGGCCTGGGCGCTCGGTCGAACGGCTGCGTGCCCGATTCTGTCGGGCTAGGTAGGTCGAATAGGTGGCATGCAATGAATAGTGGCCCAGGAAAAGAAGAGAAGAAGAGGAGAAGGAATAAAGGAAAAAGGAGGGACTATGCTGTAAAAGTGGCTCTGATTGGAATTGAATTGAGATGCAACTCTATACATTTTGGATTTAAGAATTGAAATATTTTATTTGAATATTTATTTATTTCTTTGTTTACTCATTACCCTCCAAATTTAATTAGTTTATATTGGATCATGGAAAAGTTAACTTAAGTAATTAGTGCCTCGATATTCCTAGAAATTAATTATAATATCCCAAATTAGCCAATTACAAAGGTAGTGATATATTTACTCTATTTATTTATCAGAGTATTATTCCATGTGCACTTATATTTCATGAGATATTCCAAAGGAGTATTATATCATATGTTGAGTTTGTATTATATCATATGTTGAGTTTGGATCTAGATAAAGTGAATTTAATCTTAGGATTTCCTTTTGTTAAATATGCCATCAAGCTATCAACAAATATTTAATGTTTGACATATAATTTGTTTTAAAGAATTAATAATTAACTTTTTCTTTATTTCGCTTTGCTTCCTTACATGTAACTATTTGCAAGATTAATAATGAATAATGTATTCTTGTAAATTATATTTATCACTCAATGTAGGTCTTTACTTTACTTTCACTGTGACAATTTATGGTTTGGCAAGCAATAGCAATCATATCAATCAGCATGATGCAAAGGTTTTAAAAAGTTCAAAATTTGAGTGATTTTTATTATCGGGAATTTTCAGGATGTTACAATGGGTGATTCATTATTGGTGATCAGTCAGCTATCTGGAGAGTATGAACGTAAGAATGATATCTTGATGATTTACAATGAGAAATGTCGAGAGTTGATGAAAACTTTTAGGGTAGTTACTTTGAAATATATTCCTCAGGAACAAAATGCGGAGGCCAATGACTTAGCTTAGGGTGCATCGGGACATAAGTCGATGTTATAGGATGTGGAAGTAGAAGTTGCATGTCTGCAAGCCGATGACTGGAAATTTGAGATAATTGAATATTTAAAAGATCCTTCTAAATCGGTATCGAGGAAGTTGAAGTATAAGGCCCTCAAGTATGTTTTACTGGATGATGATTTGTATTATCGGACGATTAATGGTGTTCTGTTGAGATGTCTAAATCTTGAAGAAACCAAGTTTGTCATGTGTGAAGTACATGAAGGAATTTGTGGTACTCATCAATCGGCTCATAAGATAAAGTGGCTAATTAGGAGAGTTGGTTATTTTTGGTCCACGATGCTGGAGGATTTTTTTAGATATTATAAAGGTTGCCAAGATTGTCAAAAATTTAGAGTTATTCAAAGAGCACCAGCATCGGCCATGAATCCAATCATTAAGCCGTGGTCATTCAGAGGTTGGGGAATTGATATGATCGGCCAAATCAATCCACCGTCAAGTAAAGGACATAAGTTTATATTGGTTGCTACGGATTATTTTACCAAGTAGGTTGAAGCTATTCCCCTCAAGAAGGTGGATGTTAGAGATGCAATTGAATTTGTTAAGAAACATATTATATATAGATTTGGTTTGCCATAGATGATAACGATTGATCAAGGGTCTATTTTTGTGTCCGATGAGTTTATTCAATTTGCTGATAGCATGGGGATTAAATTGTTAAATTCTTCACCATATTATGCACAAGCTAATGGATAGGCTAAAGCATCTAACAAAAGTTTGATCAAGTTGATTAAGAGAAAGATTGCTGAATATCCAAAAAGGTGGCATACCATATTAGCTGAAGCATTATGGTCTTATCAGATGGCATGTCATGGTGCTATACAAGTTCCGCGTTATCAGCTGGCTTATAGACATGAAGCTGTTTTGCCATGGGAAACTAAGAGCTGATGATTATCGTAATTTGATGGTCGATGAATCAGAAGAATTGGTTCAATCAAGATTGCATGCCCTAAAGAAGGTTAAACGAGATAAAGAAAAGGTTGCCAGACATTATAATCAAAAGGTTGTACCAAAATCTTTTGAGGAGGAGGAACTTGTATGGAAGTTGGTGTTGCCGATAGGAGCGAGTGATAATAAATTTGGTAAATGGTCACCGAACTAGGAAGGACCTTTTCGGATTCATAAATGTATTTCCAAAGGGGCTTATATGTTGAAAGGACTTGACGGAGAAGTTTTTGGGAGAGCTCTTAATAGAAAATATTTGAAGAAATATTATCCAAGTGTTAGGATTGGATCCTAATAGGGTGGATTGTGCCGATGTATGGTTGATAGCTGATGTTGTTTACATTGCCTTTAGATGACCGATATGAATTATCGCCCTTAGAAATTTTCTAAGTTTGCAGCATGCTGTTCCCTACTACAAACTTGGGGGCATAAAGGATAAATTTGGGATTTTAAAGGATAAATTTGGGATTTTAAAAGCAAACTTAAGAGCCAAAATTTCATTTTGGATTTTAAAAGCCAAATTGAAAGCCAAAATTTCATAAATTGTAGTTAAATTGGCTCGATGGCCGATAGCAGCATATTATATTGCAAAATTATAAGTGTACGCTTGGATCAGTTAGAATCAGCTCAATGGCCAATGGCAGTATAATTACACCGAAAGGTTGTGACTATCAAATGTTACATCAAGACAGATATTTTTGGATAGCCGATATAGCATGCTGCCTGATTTGTTCTATTTCTTCTATAACCTAAGCATCGGCTGCATCTGTCCCAGTAATTCGCTTGAGAGTTTTGCTAAGGGAAGATAGATGCTTGATGGAGGTTTTCAACTTGGATTTCTGCTTTTCGATAGCTTGTGGTAAATTAGCCAGCTTTTGTTCTTCGGAAGCAAGCTCAATGTTGCATTTCTCTAATTCAGTCATCAATCCAGCTTGTTTAGCTTTTAGCCTATCAATGTTTGCTTGCGTCGAGCTTGGACCAGATATCAACTTGTCTAGTTCGGCCTTTTCATTGTTAATCTCCTATCGGCTGGATTGTATGGTAGCTTCAAGTGCAGTGCGTTCTCGCCGATCTACAATCCTTTGTCTTGTTCTTTCCAGTTTGAATTGGTGTTGTTCAAGGAACATTGCTAGGGAGATTGCATCGACAAGATCTTCAGGGAGTTGGTTTTGTCTTTCTTGATACCTCGCCCTGATTGGCCCACAGTTTACAATAAGAGCATCGAGGGAGAGCCCTAACCGATCAGAGATATCTATCAACCTTGTCTTTAATTCGTCTGATATTGGCATTAAGGATTTGCTTGTGGTTTCTTCCTGCTCATCGTACAGGAATTGCCTTATGCCAAATGAAAACATATTGGCTAAGGCCTGCAAAAGAATGTGGGATATAAGTAGTATCATTAAATAGCCGATATTACAAGAATGTGAAAAGAAATCTTACAGGAACTAAAGGAGTTGGGTCTACAGTTGTCATCTCTTCTCCATGGTGGCTTCCTACAGCCGATGGAGTGTGGTGACTTGAATGCTGTTGATGAGGCGATGGAGGCTGAGAGGGCTAAAATAATGCAAGGTTATTGTTGAGTGTCGGCTGAAGGAAAAATTAGAATATAAAAGAGTTAGGAGATTACTGGTACTGGTGGTGGAGTTGGTTTCTTCCTAGCGGCTATTTCTTTCTTCTTCAGCTAAAAGATGTGATTAAAATATAGAGTATAATGTTTAGAAGAACAATAAGGATTTTGAAAGATATATACTTGTGTTTTACGGGGATGTCGTTTTGGAGGACTTGGAGTCTTGGTCAGGCCAGATGGATTGGCTAGTGGAGTATCGGCTCGAGTGGGTTCCACAGTAGTTTCTTCTGTTTCACTTAGCTGAACTATTGCCTCATCTACCTCCTCTTCCATTTCAATTTCCTTCAAAAATTCTTCCACATCTGGATCCAAGGGCAGATCTTCGTTAGTTGATGTCTTAGATTTTTTTGGTGGACTTTTGAATAGTTGAAGGTTTTATGGTAGCTTGTTTGGTTCTATTGAGCTTTCCACCCGTTGGTATTGGCTTTATGACTTGACCATGGAGTAAAGAAGCCACCTTTGGAGCGTGATAGCTGATGGTCGAGTGTGCTATGCCACAGCTGTTTGGGAATTTTACAGTAGCATACTCAATCGGCTGGCCAGTTTGGCTAGTTTGAGCGGGAGGTGAATCAGATATCTGTAAGCACAAGTAAGGATTTATGAACATTAGAATATTATTGACATTGAAGTATGTTAAAATATATAAGAGAAGGTAACTTACTTGAAGGGTTGTTGATGCAAAAAACACACACTGGCCTCAGAGATTTGCTTTACTCTAGTGCAGGTCCAAAATTAGTTCGTTAGGTTCGAGGGCGTGTCAGTTGATTTGATCCTGCAATCAACAAGGAGAAATATGCAAATATGTTAGTAAACGATAATCCATCGGCCAGCAAGCCGATTTCATATCGTGTGTAACCTAGCCGATGCAATAAAGCATGAATCGGCTGTAAGGTATAGTCAATGATAAAACTAACCCTAAAACTAGTATATCGACTGCAAAGATCAGTGTTATATAATCAATATATCAATATTACTTTAAAAATAAGCAATTGGGATAGATCGGACTGAACCGAGATAGTATAAATCGCCCAAGTCTAATGTAACATAAAATAATGATTATATATATTCATATCATAGCCGATGTCCAGATTTAAGTATGTATCGGCTATAGCTCGGATACAACCTTATACTAGGATATTCTCTTGCAACAAATATATTCAATTATACCCAATCAGATTGGTGTCAAGTCCAATATATTTGTATTAGATTAGATCCTGATATAAGGGTAGATATAGAACATTAAACAAAGTATAAAACAATGTAAAACATCTATACCAGATAAGATCGGCTGAAACCCCGATACTATCGTTATTAACAACCATAAAACAGGCTAAATATCATGATTCTAAATACGACTTAATAGGTTGGACTTAACCAATACAGCATTAAGTATAAGGAGAAGCATGATATCTAAACAATCAAGCCGATAGTTGTCTTTTCGGGATGGTGGATACATCACATAATTTAAACCAATAAAATAATCTAGTCAATATCGACAAAACCCTAAATAAAATCCAGCCGATGCAAGTAGATTGCATTGTCGATCTAAATTATACAATGTATATGATAACTCGGAAGTTTGCAAGATAGAACTAGAGTGTCATGAAGATGTAAGCACTAGCTCTGATAATGCAAACCGCCATGACAAGACCACCTTCTCGTCGAAGATCAAACTGATGCAGCACGACTCAAAAGCACGAACTTGTTGAAAAGTAGAAAACAAAGGTTGGCGATGCGCCAAGATTTATTGAACTTGTGTTGTTCTTCTTACAAAACCTCGGGTATATATTTATACCCGAAAATATAAACATTGTCCAACTAATGAACAAGTCCCTAAGGTGGACTCTTACCGTGATTATCTATAAGGAAATTACATAAAATATCCTAATTAATAGATACAATTGCCTTTCCAAGACTCTATCCGTGCATGGCAATCCGTATGAAGCACCTTAATTTAACCCGATGACGTGTACCGAGTCATATTATCGAAATCGGCTCAATCGGCTAACCCTGTCCGACTCGAACCCTGCCGATCCTATCCGCAGCCGATTCGGACTCCAGCCGATTCTCGCTCTGTTTCTGATATGATCTAATCTCTTGGATCTTCTTCAATTCTATCTTCATCTCTTGGTCGTCAACATATGCCCCCCAAGTCCGGAATATTTGGTAATGTTTCGGATTTGCCAAATTTTATCTCTGAGAGAATATCGCACTTGCCGTTTTTTGACCGTTACCACACCGCTTTAAATATTAACTGTCACCTCCGAGATATTTCACACTGTTACTCCGTTTCCACCGCTCTAACGATCTTCGCCTTCTCTTTCTCCGGTGATCCCCTCAGCGCAGCAATGCGATCTCAAGGCGATTTCTCCTCCGACCAACTTGCGCCCACGGCAATGTTGTCTTCCGCCAGTCCGTCCACCGCTCCATCGGCTGAGTACGCAGAGGTAAATATCCATCGGCTAGATCCTTTCTTTTACGCAATAGATCCGTTTTTTCGTAATCTCAATCTACTTTCTCTTCCCTTTTCCTTTTCTTTTGTAGCACCTCACAAATTTGATTGCAATCCCTAGTCTGAACCATGAGCATCACTATTTTCTTGGTCCGATCGGCAACTCTGATCCCATTGAATTTATTATCGCCGAGACCAATAGAATCCCATTCAGATTAGTAAACCCCAATCTAGGGCATTGGAAAAATACTTTCAAGTCTTGGCCATCTCTAAAGAAAAGCTGGCCTGGATGGTATAAACGCATATCGGCTAGCAAACAGGGCCACTGGGATGAACATGGAATCGGCCAAACCTTATCTCTTACCATAGCGAATTCGGCTAAGGATGAAACATTGATGGCTTCCGCTGCTTATTTCTGGTCCAACACCCTAAATGCCTTTATGTTTACCAAGGGCTGATGACCCCAACTTTGCTTGATATCATCATGCTGTTGACGTAAAAACACGACGGCCTGGGAGATCTGCTTAGCTCCGGTGCAGGTCCAGAATAATGATGAGATGCGGGCGTGCCAGTCAGTTTGATCCTGCAACTGACAAGATATATAAATTGAAGATCAATAGATAGCCGATCGGCTGACAAGCCGATGGAGTGATTTCAGCCGATGCCAATACCAGCCGATATCCAATATAGATCTTAATACTTGAGCAAATAGTGACATAAAGATAATCAGCTGATAATAATGTGATAAAACAATAATATTGTCCAGTAGAAACCAATCGGCTAGTAATGATAGATTGAATAAGCACCGATCTGAAGGTTGAAGCATTCATCGGCTGGAGGTCCGATGTCAATAAATCCAAATGATTATATAAACAATGAAATCTTTGTTGTCATCAGCTAAATCCAACTTGTATGTATCCTTTGTAAGCCGATGCAACGTCCAGATAACTCATCGGCTAGCACTCCGATAAAACATTAGCATGAACCTATCGGCTTAACAAGATTTATATTATCAACAACAATCTAGTAGGTCGAACCGAATTGATGCAGCACGAGATTGTATATGATAATCTAACACTTGATGAACCAATAGATCTATCTAATGTGATGGATATAACAAATATATTTAGAACAACATTGTGATTGTAGAGATATATCGGCTAAGATAGAAGATCGGACCAAACCGAGATAGTCCCAACTAAACCAATGTGTCTCTAAACACAATGCAATTAAGATAGAATTGAGATATCAGGTAAATATATCAACCAAACCAGAGCGATCAAAAGATCGAAGCGATGTAGCCTTGAACAACACCAATGTAGTCGATAAATTCACCAGGGCCCGACGGAACGTAGGGCTTACCCCTTCGCCGGAGATCGAAAGCCGATGCAGCCCCGCGTCAGGTGCCAATTCCGCCAGTTGATAAGTAGAAAACCTCAGAAAGAGGGTGGCGATGCGCCGAAGTTGTATTGATCGAGAGATAATTTACATAGACCCCGGGTGTACATATTTATAGCCATGGGTAGATACTATTCCATATCGGACACGACTCAAACTTTCCTAAAGATAAAAGGAAACATAAAGTCCTTATCGGACACTAAACACACTTTCCTAAATATAAAAGGAAACTAAAAGACTCTTTCTAATTAATAGATAAACTGCCATGCCGCATCCTCCTTAAACTCGGTCTCTTCTTTCTTTAATAGATTAATTTCCTTAACCGAATTTGGTAAGAATCCGACTGTTGGCAACTGATAGCTTCCATCGGCCGATTCTAGAACTCTGAAGCCGATACTGACTCTAGGCCGATGATGACTTTGAGGCTTACCAAATTTCGTCGTCAACACATGCTCACTGGACTAGACATCACCTCATCGGCTAACCCCATGACCTTAAACTCTACGAACAGATTTGATTTCAAAACCAAGAGTATAGGAGGATGGTCAGGGTTTATCTCAGCAAATATGGGCCAAGGTTCTGTTACCCCTCGAGAGCACACGACCTTCCTGTTGATGTGGCTGGAGAAGTTTCTTTTCTGTGGATCAAGCTGTGGCCCAACTTCAAACTGGCAGCATATAGCCGAAGCCCTTGAAGAGAAAAGGCAATTTCCCTTAGGCAAAATCCTTCTCGGCTACCTATATCAGATGCTGAACAACACATCGGCTAAGATAGCCATCGGCTCAATAGTTAGCGCAGGTGGCCCTTGGTGGCTATTACAGTCTTGGTTAAATCTGGTGGCCATGAAATCTGTGAATCGACCAACTCTGACAGAAGCTGAATTCCCAAGACTAGAGCCGATTACAGATGAAGATGGAGAAGAACTCACCCACCGTAGGTGTACCTCTTATGGGGAGTATGCATCCACACTAGCCGATACTGGAGCAAAGCTATCGGCTGAACTACTAAAGGATTGGTTCTTCGGTTTCTATGATGGCTTCCAAAAAGACACCAGAATCTGGTTTTTCTATGAAGACTCAATTAATTTTGAGCTGCCATCAGACTTCAGATTCGAAGAAATCAATCATGAAAAATTCCAGAAGTCTAGAGAAGTTTTTACTGCTGCTATCAGTCCATGCATTCTCCCTGTCGGCATCCATCAAGGCAGGAATATCAAAGTGTCTTATGAGTTCTACCACCCAATGAGTTCAGCTAGGCAATTTGGCATGGGTCAACTGCCAATCGGCTTGTACTTTGCCGATAAAATCCAATGCAGAGGAGAAATCTCTTCAACTTTGATGATGGATCAGCTGCTCAATATCCCAGGACCTACCCTCGGCAGTATTGACAATATTGAGTTAGTCATGTTCAGGAGCAGAATCTTTAATGCATGGTGGGCTGAATGGAAGAAACACCTTTTCCATCAATCGGCTACAATCTATATGACATATCGGTTTCCTGACATGATCCCTCAAGTAAGTCCTTTTACTTTTTCTGTCAATTCTTGCTTTAAATTGGCCAACCGATTCTGTACTAACTTCATACACTATTTTTGTTTCTGCAGACAACAGACTCATCTCCTCCTCATAAGAGCAACAGTGGCAATGATAGAGATTATGCTGCAGGCCTCTTGCCAAATGGATGTGGCCTAGCTCCTCCAAGTATTGGCTATCATGCCCCCAAAACCTCAAGCCTACTTCAAGGACAAATAAGAGAACCAGCCGATGCCGGTAAGAAGAGAAAAACCAGAGCATCGGCTGTTGATCCATCGGCTGCCAAGAAGAAGTCCAAGAAACAACCAACCAACCAGCCGATGATCTGCTAGATATTGAAGAAACCTTGGATGAAGCAGAAATTGGAAAAGCTATCGATGAAGCTACAGCTGAACTTAGCAACGTAGGAGAAAAAACACCATCGGCCTCTATAGCCCCTAAGAAAACTCCTCCAACTCCTGCTGCTCCAGCTGTATTCACTCGGCAACCAAGGGTAAAACAACCTTCAAACTGTAACAAAATTATTTATTGCTGATTTCTGTACTTAAACTCCGTACTTTTGCAGAAAAAGAAACCAGCTGAGAAGAAGAAACCGGCTCCAGCACCAACCAAACCAACTCTCCAAACTGCACCGGTAATCTCTCAATTCTTTTAATCTTACTTTAGCCGATGCTAGTTATCACTTGTTGCACTTTTAAAAAATTTTTCAGTCTCCTCCTCCACCATCGCCTCAAGCACAACCAATATCAAGTGAACACACCCCATCGGCTATGGGTAGCCACCACTTAGAAGAAGAAGAACAAGCTGTTGCTCCTGCTATTCCTGTAAGTCTTATATCTCTAAAAATCTCAAATCGGTTGTATATTCTGACACTTAATTCTTTTCAATTCTTTCCTTTTGCAGGTCTTAGCCGATATGTTTTCCTTTGATATCAAGGACTACTTTGATGAGGAGGCAGAAGGAGAAACAACAAGCAAAGCTCTAGCTCCCCTAGCCGAAGACGTGAAAAGAATCTTGAAGACATATCCCATCAGCTAGAAGCATCTCAAGACAGCCTGGTAGTCGATTGCAGCTCCATCCAGGCAAGATTCCAAGAAATCCAAGCCTTGATCCCGGATGATTTGTCAAATACTATCACTCCAGCTGTATATCTTGAGCAACATCAGTTCAAGCTGGAAAAATCTAGGCAAAGAATATCTGATCGGCTGGAGAAGAAAAGTATCGAAGCCACAATCCAAGCCAACCAGCAGCTTGTGCATACCGAGAAAGCCAAGCTTGATCAACTTGCCGAAGAGCCTATCAAAACTGCTATAGATCAACATGAAGCCGAAAGGATTGATCTTTTGGCTAGACTTGAAGAATGTAATGCCAAGATTGCAATGGAAAAGCAGAAACTAGCCGATCTCCCAAAGGCTGTCGAAGAACAGAAGGCAAAACTGAAATCGGCTATCAGAAATGTAGCCAACATGACCAAATCCCTCAAGATCATCCCTGAAACCGATGCTCAAGACGCTTAAGCAATCGCTGAAGTTGAAGAAATTCGGTGAAGAGCAATATCGGCCATCCAGCGTTATCTCTCTCAATGATAGCATGTAATAGGGACTTAGAAAAATTTTGTAATCGGCTGAAAACCTTTGAATACTTGTGTAATACATACTCTGTTTCTTTGTGCCGATTAATATATCTTGCATTGAAAATCCATAATTTGCGTTGAAATCCCACAATTTCTATATATGTATGCCCCCTTCATTTTTTCATGTGAACAAACATGGACAAAATCAAAGTTTGACTAAGGGCGATATAACATAATATCGGCCATCATACATCGGCGCAACACAGCCGATTATGACAAAATAAAAAGTCTAAGGGCGATATGAACCTCTATGTAAATCGGCATAACTCAACCGATTATGATCCAATCCAGACACTTGGGTAGTATTTCTTCAAATATTTTCCATTAAGTGCCCTATAAAAAATTTCGCCATCAAGTCCTTTTAACATATAGGCCCCTTTAGAAACGCATTTATGAATCCGAAAAGGCCCATTCCAATTTGGTGACCACTTGCCAAATTTATTATCTCTTGCTCCTATCGGCAGTACCAATTTCCAAACAAATTCATCCTCCTCAAAAGACTTTAGCACAACTTTTTTATTGTAATGTCTGGCAACTCTTTCTTTGTCCTTTCTAACTTTTTCAAGAGCTCTCAATCGAGATTGAACCAAATCTTCTGATTCGTCAACCATCAGATTATGATAATCATCGGCTGTCCGCTTATCTTGTAAAGAAATCCTTCTAGAGCCGATATTGGTTTCCCAAGGTAACACAGCTTCATTCCCATAAACCAGTTGATATGCAGGTATTTGAATTGCACCATGACAAGCCATCCGATAGGACCATAATGCTTCTGCCAATATAGTGTGCCACTTTTTGGGATATTCTGCAATCTTCCTTTTCATCAACTTAATCAAGCTCTTGTTAGATGTCTCAGCCTGTCCATTTGCTTGTGCATAATATGGTGAAGAATTCAACAATTTAATCCCCATGCTATCAGCAAATTGAACAAACTCATCGGACACAAAAATTGAACCCTGATCAGTTGTAATCGTCTGTGGCAAACCAAACCGGTATATAATATGTTCCTTAACAAACTCAATGGCATATTTACTGTCAACTTTCTTCAAAGGAATTGCCTCAACCCACTTGGTAAAATAATCTGTATCAACCAGAATTTATGTCCTTTACTTGATGGTGGATTGATCTGGCCGATCATATCAATACCCCAACCTCTGAACGGCCATGGCTTGATAATAGGATTCAGAGCCGATGTTGGTGCTCTTTGAATTGCTCCAAATTTCTGACAATCTTGACACCCCTTGTAATATCTAAAACAATCTTCCAACATTGTCGGCCAAAAATATCCAACCCTTCTAATCAGTCATTTCATCTTGTGAGCCGATAGATGAGTTCCACATATGCCCTCATGTACTTCACACATGACCACCTTTGCTTCTTCCAGACTCAAACATCTCAAAAGAATTCCATCAATCGTCCGATAGTATAATGTATCATCCAACATAACATATTTGAGAGCTTTATATCTTAATTTCCTGGAAACCGATTTAGAAGGATTCTTCAAATACTCAAAAATATCAAACCTCCAATCATCGGTTGCTAGACATGCAACCTCTACTTCAACTCCTTGCAACATCGGCTTGTAGCCTGATGCACCTTGAGCTAAATCATTGGCTTCAACATTTTGCTCCCTAGGGATATGCTTCAAAGTAACTATCTTGAAAGTCTTCATCAACTCTTGACATTTCTCATTGTAAACCATCAAAACATCATTCTTGCACTCATATTCCCCAGATAACTGACTTATCACCAATAATGAATCACCCATAATTTCAACAACATCGACTTCAACCTCTCTCAACAGTTGTAATCCTTTCAGAACAGCTTCATACTCGGCTTGATTTTTTGTAGAATAAGGCTTGATAGTAAAAGCAAACTGAAAATTTGCCCCCTAGGCGATATGATCACCAAGCCGATACCACAACCATGAGTGCATACAGATCCATCAAAAAACAAGGTCCATGGTATAATGTCAACATTATCAATACTAATATCCCTGTGTTCAACTATGAAATCGGCTATCGCTTGCCCTTTAACCACCTTAGCCGATTCATACCTTAGGTCAAATTCTGACAAAGAAAAAATCCACTTCCCAATTCGTCCCTTCAAAACTGGAGCCGATAGCATGTATCGTACTACATCGGCTTTACATACTATTATGCACTCATTGGAAAGCAAATAATGCCTTAATTTTGTACAAGAAAAATATAAACACAGGCATAATTTCTCCACAGGTGAATACCTCGTTTCTGCATCCAAAAGTCTCGTACTGAGATAAAATATACTTCTTTCTTCACCTTCGATCTCTTGGATTAAAACTGAGCCAACAGAATTTTGATCGGCTGACAAATATAATTTGAAAGGAAGCCCCTTCTGTGGTGGTATGAGAACTGAAGGAGTACTCAAATATTCCTTAATTTCATCCAATGCTTTCTGCTGTTTTTCTCCCCAAACAAACTCTTGATCGGCTTTCAATCTTAACAATGGAGTAAATGGTTCTATTCGGCCAGACAAGTTTGATATGAAACGCCGAACAAAATTTATTTTGCCGATCAAAGATTGCAACTTAGTCTTATCTGCTGGGGGTTTTATGTCTTTAATTGCTTCAATACTCCTCTGGGGTATCTCAATCCCACGCTCGTGCACCAAAAATTCAAGGAATTGCCCAGCCGATACACCAAAAGCACACTTAGTTGGATTCATCTTCAAACCATATTTCCTTGCTCTTTCTAACACTTGTCTTAAATCGGCTATGTGTTCATCAACTTCCTTAGATTTAACCACCACATCATCAATATAGATTTCTACCAATAAGCCGATAAGATCATGAAATATATAATTCATAGCTCTTTGATATGTAGCACCAGCACTTCGCAACCCGAAAGTCATGACGACCCACTCATATAAGCCGATTGCACCAGGACACCTGAAAGCAGTCTTGTGAATATATTCCTCATCCATAAAAAATTGATTGTAACCTGCATTGCCATACATGAAATTGATAATTTTTTGTCCAGATGTTGCATCAACCAGTTGATCGGCTATTGGCATTAGGTATTCATCTTTCGGTGTAGCTTTATTTAAATCTCTGAAATCAATGCAAACCCTGAGCTTGCCATTTTTCTTGATAATTGGTACTATGTTTGAAATCCACTCAGCATATCGGCATGGTCTAATAAAATTTGCATCGTAGAGTCTTGTAATTTCGGCCTTGATAGCATCATACATGTCAGCTTTACAACGTCTTGGAGGTTGTTTGTATGGCCGATAGCCTGGTTTGATAGGGAGCCGATGTTCAACAATCGATCGGCTTAGTCCTGGCATTTCATAGTATTCCTAGGCAAAACAATCTCTATATTCTTTCAAAAGTGCTATTAATTTACATTTAAACTCTTTTGATAAACCCTTACTAATATATGTCGACCTAGGACTATCACCTGGTCCGATGTCGATTTCTTCCAACTCATCGACCGACATAAACCCTTGTCCTAGCTTGCCGTCTAGATCATCAACAGTGTCCTTTGCGTAGAAATTGGAACCCTCCACGGCGCCCTCAAAATAAACATTGGGGCTCTCTATCTCCTGTTGGCTGTATGGCACAATCAGAAACTTTTAAGTAATCTCCTTGCCAAACTTTTCCAGATAAGCAATCAATTCTTTCCATCTCCCAAACAGATAAATCGGCACTAGCTACATTGACTGACCTATCGGCTGGCACGATTTTAATTTAGTCTCCTTGCCATTGAATCAGACTTTGATGTATTGTTGAGGGAATACAACAGTTAGCATGGATCCAATCACTTCCCAGCAACAGACTATAGGAACCCTTCCCATCAATAACGAAGAATGTGGTAGGAATTGTTTTACTGCCGATGGTCAACTCCACATTCAAAACTCCCTTGGTCTCAGATGGATTCCCACCAAAATCTTTCAGAATCATATTCGTCTTGATCAAATCCTCTGAACTCTTCCCAAGCTTTCTGAAGGTTGAATATGGCATTAAATTGACAGCTGCCCCTCCATCGACTAACATCTTTGACATCGGCTTCCCATTGACAAATCCCTTGACATATAGTGGCTTGAGGTGCCGATGATCAGTTCCTTCGGGCTTCTCAAAAACAGCTTGTTGTGGAGATAACATCAACTTAGTCGATGGCAACTCTTCTGCTTGCTCAACAACTTGTTCAACTGCATATTCAGCTGGTAGCATGAAAACCATGTTTATTGCAGATAACATCGCCTCTTTGCTCTTGTTATGGAGATTTCTTTTCTGATCGGCTTGGACATCATCGGCTGGTACTACCTTGCTCTTCACACGCCAAACTTTCTTTGTTCGTTGCCTAAGTCGATGCTCGATTTCCCCTTCAACCTCCTGGAATTGTTCCCTGTTCCTTATCCTCTGGACTCTTCTCTTTTGGTTCTTGGTAAAAATCTCAGAAGGGCACCATAGTGGTTGTACGTTTTTGGGCTCTCTCTGTAAGTCATCTTCATCATCGTCTTGCCGGATCGGCCCAAGTCTTTCATGAACTGATAGTCTTTTCTGAATCGGCCGATGCACACCTGCACTCTGTTGGCTTGGTCTTTGAACGAATTGAGCATCAGAATCACTACACCCGAGGCAATCCTCAATGGATGGTAACCTCATACCTTCATTCCAATAGAATCTGAAGAATTCACAGCCCCAATGGGGATCAAAATATCTCTCGTCTTCATGGTGATATGACTCCTCTTCCCTCTGGCGCATCTTTTGATACTTGTTGATCATACCAACCGATTTGATATTTCTGGTGTAATTTTTAAATCAAGAGTGAACCATGTTTACTGGAAAAGGATGCCCATCTATCTTCATCGACCTTTTGGATTCGTCAATCTTGATCTTTCCTTGTTCAATAGCCGATTGATCTGTTGTCTGAAAATTTTGCAATCATTGGTGCTATGAGATCCTGTATTATGCCATTTACAATATTTCCTCCTCTTCAATTGTTCAGCCGATGGAATCACAAGTCCTGCCGGCAACTGAATTTGTTTCTCTCGAAGAAGAAGATCAAATATCTTGTCAGCTTTGGTGATGTCAAAATCAATCTTTCCTCTTTTCCCGAATTTTTGACCCATTGGCAAACCACTGTCTTCTTGTTCCTCGCCCACTCGGCTGCATTAACTTCTGGATCATCATCTTCGGAATCGGAATCATAGCTGTAGATATTGTTGACATTGTTGGTCTTCTTGATAAATTTTCTAGCCTCCTGGAATCTTGTCTCATGAGTCGATACCTTCTGAGCTAGATAAGCTAAGCTCTCAAAATCTTGAGCCGAAAATCTTTCCCTTATCGGCCCCAACAATCCCTGAAAGGCTAGATCGGCTAGCTTTGAATCTATCAAGGCTAAACTGTAACACATGTTCCTCACATCTCTAAATTTTTGGATATAATCTGGTACTGATTCATCTGATTTCTGTCTAATAGCTGTGAGGTCTGACAATTTCATTTCTTGAATGCCACTGAAAAAGTATTTGTAAAATTGTTTCTCCAGATCGGCCCAACTTCTGATAGAATTGTAAGGCAGGGATGAAAACCATGTGAATGCCGATCCAGATAGGGATAGTGGAAACAATCTGACTCTGGGAGCTTCTGTAGCCGATGCTTCACCACATTGAGCTAAAAATCGGCTAACATGCTCGTAAGTTGATATATTATCTTGCCCTGAAAATTTGGAGAAGTCTGACACTTTGTATCTGTTTGGCAGTGGTACCCGATCAAAGTATTCTGGATATGGATGCCGATACATGTTGCCATTATCCTTAGGCTTGAGTCCAAACTGTTCCCTCATAACATCAGCTATCACATCAGCCCACGGCAGCTGTGGTGTTGCTCCTTCATATTGCTGTTGAATCGGGTCAAACTGGCTGTACTGGATCGGCTGAGACCGTGGAGAATGAGGCTGATAGATATGATTGAGATTAGCCGATACGCCTTGAGGTGGCACATAAGGAAGTTGTTCTGTGCTGTATTGTTGGCTTATCGGCTGAGTAATTCCAATCGGCTGTTGTGGAACCGAAGAAATTTGATACGAAGTCTCAACAACTGGAGGTTTTGGATTGAGAATACTCATCAATTGTTCTGGTGTCAGCTGACTTGAAGCTTGCCCCTCAGTGATCAGCTGTTGTCTTGTCATTATTGCTGGAATATTTGTACTAGAAAAAGGAGCTGATGGGGCCTGGGTTTGAAGTGTCTATTGACTCCTGCCAATTTCTGTCTTCACAGTCCTGTAGCCTGGGAACGTACCGCCTGGTAAGTATATGGGTGCTTTAGCTTTTTCTTCGGCTATAGTTCCATCAACTACTGATTTGACCATGTTTGTCAACATATTCATAAGTACTCCAGATTGGTTGATGAGGGCGTGATGCACAGCCAAATCAATACGATCTTGTATCGTGTGAAGCTCTTCATTGTTTCGATCTTGGGCTGCTTGTCCTTTTCTTCACTTGTTCCGGATGTACTTGGATCTGGCTTCACGATCGTCGGCACCTCGACTTTAGTCCTTTGAACGACTGCGCCCTGTCGGGTTACCGTGAACGAATGCAGATATTGATTCTGGAGTTGATCTAGCATCTGTTTCATCTCTTCTCTCTGCTCATCGTTCAATTGCTCAATCGTTATCGGCAGGATGTTCTCTTCTGCGACTTCAGTGATATTTGGTGACATGATGACACAAAGCCCCACAGGGCGTGCCAAAAGCGTGTTGATGCAAAAAACACACACTGGCCTGAGAGATTTGCTTTACTCTAGTGCAGGTCCAAAATTAGTTCTTTAGGTTTGAGGGCGTGCTAGTTGATTTGATCCTACAATCAACAAGGAGAAATATGCAAATATGTTAGTAAATGATAATCCATCGGCTAGCTAGCTGATGCAATAAAGCATGAATCGGCTGTAAGGTATAGTCAATGAAAAAAATAACCCTAAAATTAGTACATCGGCTGCAAAGATCAGTGTTATATAATCAATATATCAATATTACTTTAAAAATAAGCAATTGGGATAGATCGGACTGAATCGAGATAGTATAAATTTCCCAAGTCTAATGTAACATAAAATAATGATTATGTATACTCATATCATAGCCGATGCCCAGATTTAAGTATGTATCGGCTATAGCTCGGATACAACCTTATACTAGGATATTCTCTTGCAACAAATATATTCAATTATAACCAATCAGATTGGTGTCAAGTCCAATATATTTGTATTAGATTAGATCCTGATATAAGGGGCAGATATAGAACATTAAACAAAGTATAAAACAATGTAAAACATCTATACCAGGTAAGATCGGCTGAAACCCCGATACTATCCTTATTAACAACCATAAAACAGGCTAAATATCATGATTCTAAATACAACTTAATAGGTTGGACTTAACCAATGCAGCATTAAGTATAAAAAGAAGCATGATATTTAAACAATCAAGTCGATGGTTGTCTTTTCGGGATGGTGGATACATTACATAATTTAAACCAACAAAATAATCTAGTCAATATCGACAAAACCCTAAATAGAATCCAGCCGATGCAAGCAGATTGCATTGTCGATCTAAATTATACCACTTATATGATAACTCGGAAGTTTACAAGATAGAACTAGAGTGTCATGAAGATGTAAGCACTAGCTCTGATAATGCAAACCGCCATAACAAGACCTACCTTTTCGTCGAAGATCAAACTAATGCAGCACGACCCGAAAGCACGAACTTGTTGAAAAGTAGAAAACAAAGGTTGGCGATGCACCGAGATTGATTGAACTTGTGTTGTTCTTCTTACAAAACCTCGGGTCTATATTTGTACCCGAAAATACAAATATTGTCCATCACGGACACGACTCATATTAACCTAATACAAATCCAACTAACGAACAAGTCCCTAAGGCGGACTCTTACCGTAATTATCTATAAGAAAATTACATAAAATATCCTAATTAATAGATACAATTGCCTTTCCAAGACTCTATCCGTGCATGGAAATCCTTATGAAGCACCTTAATTTAACCCGATGACGTGTACCGAGTCATATTACCGAAATCGGCTCAATCGGCTAATCCTGTCCGACTCGAACCCAGCAGATCCTGTCCGCAGCCGATTCGGACTCCAGCCGATTCTCGCTCTGTTTCCGATACGATCTAATCTCTTGGATCTTCTTCAATTCTATCTTCATCTCCGATACTTGAATTACCAAATTTGGTCGTCAGCAAGGGTTAAGTCAGGTAATATCCTTATTATGTATGGTTGGGCCGATAGATGCAATATATGTGTTTTACATTCAGACCACCATCTATCGAAGAGGATGCTTCTCATCAAGATTATGTTGAATCTATCAATACTGCCAAGAGGGGGTCCAGGGATGTTTAAGCGTTTGTCCAGGATTAACGCCGACACGATTTCTCCTCTGGTTTGGATCTTGTCAGAGAAATATAAGTCGATTGGAAGCTGACCCATGCCGAGTTGACGAGCAGCAGCTGTTGGATGGTAAAATTCATATGAGGGTTGTACATTTTTGCCTTGAGAGACGCCTGTGGGGAGGATGCAAGGAGAGATAGTTGTAGTCAAGACTTCTCTAGGTTTCTCAAATCTCTCATTGTTGATCTCATGCAATCTGAAATCGGCTAGTAACTCATATTCAGAAAAAGGACTCATAAGCAAACCATATTCTGTTGTCCCTAGGAAATCCATCATAAAAATTTCCAAACCAATTTTGGGAATGTTCGGCCGATGGACTTGAGCCAGCATAGGTGGAAGTTGCTTCTCCAGAAGATATGCATCAGCGAGTTCTGATTGCCTCACCATCACTGTTATCCTCTTGATCGGCTAGAGATGGAAAATTGGCTTCTTGCAGTGTCGATCAGTGAGCTGCTCTTAAGGTATACAAGTTTAGCTAGAGCTGTACAGACCACCAAGGGCCACCTGTGCCAATGCTTGTATCCATAATGATCTTGGCCGATGATTGGCTCAAAGTTTGATAGATTGCACCAAGGAGATACTTGCCCAAGGGAAATTGTTTCTTTGCTACTAGGGCTTCGGCTAGATGTTGCTAATTGGCTGTTGGTCCACATGTGGAGCCACAAAATAGGAATTTTATCTAACCACATAAGGAGAAAAGCAGTGTGTTCTCTAGCTGATACTGGACCTGTTCCCATGTTTTCGGAGATGAATCATGACCAACCTCCAATATTCTTGGTTTTGAATCTATGGGTACATTTTGTTTTCAGGCTGATAGGATTGGCCGATGTGGTAATATCCAAACCAGTAATCATGATAACATCAAGTAGAGTGGGAGTCGTCGGTCCGTGATTAAACATAAAAGCGTTGAGGGTGTCAGACCAGAAGTAGGCAGCAGCCGATATCATTGGCTCATCTTTTTTCATATCGGCCACCGAGAGTGATAAACATTGGGCTACTCCCATCTTATCCCAATGATCCTGTTTGCTTCAGCTATCCTTTTTGTACCAATTTTCCCATCCATCAACTTGAGATGGTCAGGATTTAAAGGTGGTGGTCCAGTGAGATAAGATTGGATTTGTCTGCCTGAAATAAATTCTGCTTGTTTTGCATTGATCAGGATAGTTGGATCTGTGTCACCTATCGGGCCCAACAAAAAGTGGTTTGGTTCCTTCAAGTTAGGGATAGCTATTTGATGAGTTAAGTGCTACAGATTGAACAAAGAAGAGATTAAGTAGCAAGAAAGAGGCGGAAGCATACGGAAAGGGAGAGAGTTTGAGCCGATGGAACGTACCTCAGGGAATTCTGCGGTCGAAGTACTTAACGGGCATGATAAGGACACCATTGGTTTGGATGGGATTGCTGCTGGAGATCAAGTTCGCCAAGATGGTCGTCGGAAAAGTCGAGAATCGCCTGAGTTGGTGGGGAAAGTTTTTTTTGTTTGAGCGGTGAAAACAGAGTCAACACCGTGAAATTTCCATAAAAGCGTTTAATATTTATGAAAGTGGGTGTGTAACGGTCAGAAGAGATAACCCTAATTTTTGCGGGTTGACGAGATAATTCCGTTGCATTATATAATACTTCGGAATTGGGGGGCATGTGTTGATGATGGAATTTGGTAAGCATATTAATCAGAATCGAGATCTAATCCGAAGTGGATTTGAAGATATGTGGAAATCTCGGAAACATAGTACGTATCGGCTGGGAGTCCATATCGGTCGATACCGGATTCAATATGGTTAGCTGATGCAGCCGATGGTAGCATATTCGGTTATGTGATCAATATCAAATTCGAGAGGACTGCAATGACATTGCCAGGCAGGGATAGAGTCCAAGATAGGCAATTATATCTATTAATTAAGATTTCATGTAATTTCCTTATAGATATTTTCAGTAAGAGTCTTCCTAAGGGACTTGTTCATTGGTCAGAAAGTGTGAGTCGTGTCCGTTGTGGACAAGTTTGCATATTCGGTATAAATATAAGCCCGAGGTCTTGTAAATAATTAACATAAGTTCAATCCAATTTCGACGCATCGCCAAACTTTTTCATTACATTGTTTCGATGAGTTATTGCTTTCGAGTCGAGCTGCATTGGTTTCAATATTCGGCAAAGAGATAAAACTTGTTATGGCGGTTTGCATTATCAGGATTAGTACTAAATCTTTATGATACTCTAATCTTGCTTC